>OY856412.1:1163532243-1164994743 GCA_963693085.1 Alisma plantago-aquatica | reverse complement strand
TTTTAACTACATCAATAATGCTACATGCAAACCCTATAAAAGATTCTACAAGTCATAGGTAGAGTGCAACTTCGAAAGATGTAAAATGTATCAGGTATAATCTTGTCACATCATCACATGGTATTGTTCCACTTCCATACACAAGGCATCACTTTTTCACATTATCATGAATTACCAATCCCTTATCACATCATTAGAGGATATCACCTCAAGTAGAGAACAAAGCCATTGCCAAGGTCATAAGACCATTCATATTATTCCTTACAAGAACATCATCATATCTTCATGCCTCATCAAGGCTCATCATCATCACATATGTCTCATAAGTGATACCACATTCAGTCATTAGCTATGATGCTCATTCAGCAACAAATTAGGGTTACAAATATTGAAAGAGAGAGAAAATACTTTATCATCATGCTAATTACTCAAGCAAGCTAAGAAACTTCATTATGTACTTGCAATTTGGTTTAGGTTTCAACATAGTAACCGAATTAGGGTTTCCAATTAGCAAATAACATTAAACCATAATTACCACCATCTTCCACATTCTTGGAAGTAAGGGAGTTAACTGCCATCATCATAAAGTCAACCACCTAAGGTAAACACATGTCCGTGAAATCTCATCGACCGAAGAGGAATATACCTCACCATCTTCATCGTTCAAAGAGGTGGATCACCCTCATCAATCACATTAATCAACCTATAGCGACCAAAGAGAAACAAGACATGTCTTCGACAGAAGAGAACTAGGTCGAAGAAATTATGGCAACCGAAGACATTAGGAAAGAGCATCACCTTCATCGGTCAAAGAAATATCGAAGCATCACTGATCATGAAGGACCAAGGTTCATCGACCGAAGAGAACTATGAAATCATCATCGACCTACTAGTACAATTCTGACGTCTAATGTCACTTTTACTAACATCGGTTCCAAAGAAAAATTGACACCATACTATCAATAACGTCAGTTCGTAAGCAAAACTATCTATGTTGGTCAAGTCTTGATGATTTAGAAAAGACATGGGTACCGTTTTAACTATAACGTCAATTGTGTTTGAGCAAAAATGACGTCTTAGATAAACCGCAAAATACAATTTTAGGAAAAAAATATTTTCCTTCATTTTTTTCGTATAGTGTCAGATTATCTAAGAACCAACAACACAAAGATCGTGCCATGTCCATGCGGAAAAAAATATCTCTCCAAATTTCTTCTTAGTCTTCAGTTACGAGAAAGAACCGACGACATAGTCCCCTTACCGAGACCCACTTTTTTGTTTGTAGAAGGGTATCTGTCATCGGTTTTAGATACGAAACTGACGTCTAAGTGCTTTCGTGCCTTGTCCCCATGAAAATATCCCCCCTCCAAATTGCTTCTGTGTCGTCAGTTTTTTTGCCAAACCGACGACTAAGTTACCTTGTTGAGGCCAATTTTTTTTATTTGGGTATGGGTATCTATTATTGGTTTCTCTAAAAAAAACATCGTTGAAGTTCTTGCTTAGTCATCAATTTTAGCAACAAAAATTGACAACTAAGTCTCCTGACAAAGACCAAATTTTTTGGGGTTTAGGGTTCTTTTGTCAGTTTTAGCCTTTAGAAACTAACAACTAAGTCTCCAAAACAACCATGCCGGTCTGTACGGTGTTGTTTGTCAACACTAGGTTATGTGTCAGTTTGGTTAGTTTAACCAACATCTAAGATTTCTAGTGTCAATTTTTTATGATAACTGACGATTATGTGCCACTTAATAGTACCAGCGTGAAACACTTTCCCTAAATCTCTATTTTATTTCTTTGACTTCCACTGCCACTACCGTGCTCCTGCTTGTGCCACCATGCTCCTACTCGTGCTCTGCTTGGCATCAGTACTAGCTACTCAAGTTGTCGTTGTCGTCTGCTCCTGCCTCCGTCGTCGCCTCCGCAACAATGTTGTCTCCTCCAGCAACACCGCAGCCTGCTCCAGCTGCTAGCCGTTTCCGCCGCCAGCAACATCGTTGCTTCTCTTGTTTCCAATCACCATCGTCGCCTGCTCCAGCCTCTGCCACTGCTACCGCTCCAAACGCTACTGTCGGAGCTGCTGGTGGAGCTCCCGAATTCTATTGTAGGAGCTACTCCCCAAGCTATTGCGAAAGCTACTGCTGGAGCTCCTTCACTTCTTCTATTCAGGTCAATTTTGAAAATCCTAGGGTCAAATTATAATCATCTCCTACATGTGATGCCTACCTCTAATTATGATATGATTATGCCTACATTTAGGCAAAATAATGTCATGCTTACCTGTGATAATGACATAGTTATATTAATGTTTTATTTGTTTTGGAAATATTGGGTCAAATTATTATCATCTCATATAATCATTTCTCATCCTTATACTAGTCATCTCTTGTTAGGTCAAATTATATTCATCTCATTATATATCATCACATTATGCATTATGCATGTATATTTGGTAACATTATGCATGTATATTTGGTAACAATATGCATATTTGGTATGCAAATTATATAATTTCCAAAATACATGTATAATTGTTTGTTTATTTTTTGGTATGTAAATTTTGATAAATTACCAATATAT
This sequence comes from Alisma plantago-aquatica, assembly GCA_963693085.1. Taxonomy (NCBI): domain Eukaryota; kingdom Viridiplantae; phylum Streptophyta; class Magnoliopsida; order Alismatales; family Alismataceae; genus Alisma; species Alisma plantago-aquatica. Next base: position 1,164,992,166 of record OY856412.1, on the reverse strand, counting down.
GTGTGGCATAAAAACTGACCCTAATCTATAAATCCCAATTTCTAATTCACAGAGTTGGCCTAGAAACCCATTCCAGATCTACTCATTAAGAGTGAATCTTGGATAGTCAGTTCAGGACTATTCTTGAACACTTAATCTCACTTAGGATGTAAGTGTATAATGTATTATTTGGTTTCAAGATGTTTCTTCAACACTTCCCCATTTTTTCTCTAAGTACACATGTTTGTGGACATTTTCCCATTTACATTCGTGTACTTGGAGAATTATGGGGAAATGCTGCTAATTTTTTTTAAAAGAAAATACACATTATACACTTACTAGTAAGATTATGTGTTTAAGAACGGGATAGGTGGCACACATATTCATTATTGAACCCTAAATCCTAATAAGTAAACCATAAACCCTAATCTGTAAACTATAAACCCTAATTATAAACCCTTATCCCTAAATCCAAAATGATAAACCCTAATCTATCAATAAATCCTAAACCTAATATGTAAACCCTAATACTAGTTTTCTCTTTGATCATAGAATGTCTAGATCATGGATGTCCACTCCAAATTGTTGCACTTCGGTGTTTATTACTGGTCTTGATCAATTTATAAGATTTGCAAAGAAACATAGGAAACAACTTGGAGATAGGTTCTATTGTCCATGTAGGCATTGCGGTAACAACTTGAAAGTCAACATCGGTGAGGAAATTAAAAGTCAAGTCATGTGCAACAGGATTGTACATGGCTATAAAGAATGGTATTATCATGGAGAGATTCCAACCATGAGATCAATAGATTTCGATAGCAGTATTTGTGTTGAAGAAGAAATTGTCGTCGATGACGTAGATATGAAGGAACTAATTTCGATAGACATGGTTGATGAGGTGCTAAATAGTTGTGGGGTAGAGTGCACAGGTCCACCTTCCTTATTTAGGAACATTGTTCATGATGCCAAAAGACCATTATACATAGGTTGTTCTAAGTTCACGAAGTTGAGCACCGTGTTGAGATTGTATAATCTGACATCTAACAATACACGGAGTGACAAAAGCTTCACATCGTTGTTGTCTTTGTTGAAAGAAATTCTTCCTAAAGGCGACGAGCTTCCAATCTCAACATACGAATTAAAGAAAATGGTATGCCCAACGGGAATGAAGGCTAAGAAGATACACAAATGTCTGAATGACTGTGTTATTTCAAAAGGACTATGTTGATATGAAAGATTGTCCAAAATGTGGGGCGTCAAGGTATAAAATGATGACTTTGCAGAAGTCCAAAACTGACTCTCCTACCACAGTGATGTGGTATCTACCTATAATACTATGATTTCAATGCTTATTTTCCAATCTGATGGATGTAGAAAATTTAAGGTGGCATGCAGAGGTTAAGAAAAATAATAATGGGATCCTATAACATACGCCTGATTTTCCACAATGGAAGAAGATTGATTTATTGTACCTTGAACTTGGTGAAGAAGTCAGAAATCTAAGACTTGGGCTTTTGTACATATGGGATGAATGCATACGACACATTAAGCATCCAACATAGCACTTGGCCTGTTGTGATTGTTATATACGATCTTCCTCCCAGTTCTGTATGAAAAATAAGTATGTTACGTTGTCGTTGTTGATATCGGGCCCTAAACAACCTAGAAATGATATCGATATTTATCTTGAACCTCTAATTAATGACTTAAAGAAACTCTGGGGAGAATGTGTAATGACCTATGATGATTTGTGTAGAGACACATTTTGTTTCCATGCTATGTTGTTTTGCACTATTAATGACTTTCCAGTATATGGAATTTGTCTCAATACAATGTAAAAGGATCCAAAGCATGCCCTATATGTTAAGAGAACATTGATTCAATATGACTAAAATATGGCGGCAAGATTGTATATCTTGGTCATCGAAGGTTTCTTCTAAAAGTTCATCTGTACAGAAGGTTGTGCAACATGTCCAATGGATCGAATGATGAACGGAGTGTCCCTAAACCTATATCAAGGGTGGTTGTTTATGAAAGAGTAAAATACTTCATCAATGAATTCGGTAAGAGATCACAATGTACCATTCCCACACAGAATGACAAATCTTTATTCAAGAAGAGGTCAATATTCTGGGATCTTCCTTATTAGAGTTCTTTGGAAGTTAGGCATTGTATCGATGTCATGTATGTTGAGAAAAATATTTATGATAACGCCATTGGTACTCTGTTGAATATACTAGGTAAGACTAAAGATGACATCAATTCCAGAATAGACCTACGTGAAATGGGAATAAGGAGAAAAGCAATAGAAGTTGTTGTGAGTGATCGAAAAATATATTTACCTCCTACTTGTTACACGTTGTCTAGAAAGGAGGAGAACTTTTTGCAAGTGCTTGCTTAATGTTAAGGTACCACAGAGATACTCCTCCAATATCTGTCGGTTGGTATCAATAAAATATTTGAAGCTAATAGGTCTTAAATCTCATGATTGTCACCCTCTAATGCAACAAATATTGCCTATGGCACTTCGATCTATACTGCCAAAGCATGTACAATTTGCAGTCACCATACTTTGTTTCTTGTTCAACACTCTATGCAACAAAGTTATTGATCCTAAGAATCTCGATAAGTTGCAAAGATAAATGGTTGTTACTCTCTGCCATCTTGAGATGTATTTTCCTCCTTTATTCTTTGATATCATGGTACATCTTGTTGTGCATTTGACTAGGGAAGTGAAAATGTTGGGACCAATTTTTTTGCATTGGATGTATCCTTTTGAACGGTACATGAGTATTCTTAAAGGTGATGTTCAAAACTATTATTATCCTAAAGGGAGTATTATTGAGGGTTATGTGGCAAGGGAGGTTATGGACTTTTTTAATGGCTTTCTAAGTTGTAATGAGCTCCTATAAATGACAAGAATATTGAGAACTATTCCGACAAAGGAACTTTAGGAGCATGAGTGAAAGTAATTAGATGTGAGATGTGGGAGCACACTCACTTGTATATTTTACACAAAATCGAAGAAGTGAGTGTTTATATCACCAAACATACTATTTATATCAAGACAAAATATCCTCGGGCCAATTCAATGTGGCTTGCTAGAGAGCATAACATGACATTTATTAGGTGGTTTGAAGATAAAGTCTTACGTCAACTATCTCAAACACCAAATCATGTTGTCGAAAATATCAAATGTGTCACATTGAAACCAAAAATGAATGTTATGTCTTATGAAGGGTTTGACATAAATGGGTTTTCATATTACACAAAGCATCAAGATGATAAGAGCGTCGTCCAAAATAGTGGTATCACCCATCAAGTGTCTTCATTGTTTTTTCTAGTGTGAAGGATAAGAGTCCAAGTGAAGCTAAAATGTCATATTATAGTGTCATTGAATACTTATGGGAGTTTGACTATGTAGATTTTAGAATTCTAGTCTTTAAGTGTAATTGAGTTGATAACACCAAAGGAGTTGTAGTTGATGAATTGGGTTTCACATTAGTGAATTTTGAAAAGATTGGTGAAAAGGTTGAATCATTTATAATGACATCAAAGCGAACCAAGTACTTCATATCGATGGTCTTGCAAATGAAAAATGGTCAATTGTTCTTCATGGTAAAACTCAATTCATTGAAGATCCTATAGATGAAGAAGAGTACTATGACAAGTATGATGACTCCGGTCCATTCTCCATTGGATTGCCAACACCAAATATTGAAGCTGACACTGACTTATATGTGCGTTGACATCACACTTAGGGAATGTTAATTGATAAAAGATCTCAATAGTATAGGCATGCTTTTATTTTTTAATGTTAGATGTGCATTTTACAATCTTATATTTCATTGTTTGACCATTTTTATAAGACATTTTCTCAGATGGCATCTGACCATGAATATGATGAACGTGATGATGATTACCGTGTGGAGAGAAACATCTCAATGTGCACCTTGATACTAGTGTAAGTTGTATTGTTTTATTACAAATATGTGCATTTTACATTATGCCTATCTTGTTATATTATTTTATTGTTTTATCACATTTAAGTTATATATTTTATGGCCTATATGTGGTTTTTTTCAATTTTAGGTTGAGGATGTACATCTTGAGGATCTTGTTTAGCTCGATGAGAAACATTGTCAGTGTGCAAAAATAGGGGGAATCACCTTGATGAACAAGTTAGTACAACAAAGGGGTAACAACCCAAAGTTAGCCGTTGAGTTTGATGATGTAGGAAATCCTTTTTGGAAAGAACCACCACTCTTTTGTGGCTTATCTAGGGGTTCTTATCCGTAGCCATTGTAGTGTAGCAGTAGAATCTTAGCATAAAATTGATAAAAGCAAGAAAGATTTCATATGGAAAGAACTATGTGTGAGATATTATCATATGCAATTATGCATCTAAAGCTATTTATAATTCGTGTTTTAAGAATATTCCCATTAAGTATATGAACTTTTACATACCATATATGACATGGATGAAAAATTACATTGTAAAAAGGTGATACAACGTTGTGGGAGGGTACTAAGGAATTATAGGACAACTCTGACAAGACTATACACATAGGACATTGAGAAGAGGAAGAAGTCAGCCACTAAGCAACGGAGCTATCTTAACCTAGAGACGTGGGTGGTGTTTGTTTCTATGAAAAAACCCAATGAATTTAAGGTATTAATCCTCACTCCCCATTTTGAATACATTTTTACAAATTCATTGTTTTACCTTGACTTTGATTGTTATATTTTATTTACCAATTACTATTGATGATTGTTACTAACCAGGCTACAAGCGATGCTCAAAGAGAAAGACATGCAAAGAATGTGCACAACAACACGATGGGTCTAGGTGGCTATGCAAATCTTCGCCAAAAGCTTATTTAGGGGTCTTCTTCTCACCATCCTACTCCTGGGACTGTTGAGTCTTATACTACTCTTGGACCTCTACTTCACCATGATGTGTCGATAGCTGGGAGGAAAACAAATTTAGAGATATACCCAACCCCACAACTATTGTGGCAGTTGTAAAAATGGTAAAGTTTAACTCCCAGAGCAATTAGTATTGATGATTGTTGTGTTTTACTTACCAATTACTATTTATGATGATTAGTGGGAGATCCACGAGCAAAGGAAACAAGGCAAGTTCATCCCTGACGGGCACAAGGGATGAATTGATAGTTATTGTAGGTAACCCAGAGCATCCTGGGCATGTTAGGGCTACAAGTACTAGTGTCGATATAAGAGCATTCTTTGGGCCATCAGAGCATAAGTGCAAATATGTCCAAAAAGGGGGATTCTCAAAATAGGAGGTACAAGAGTTAATTCCAAAGGGAATTTAGGAAGCAATGAGCCAGTATCATGCTTCTCATTCAATTCCTCATACAGTACATTTGTTGCCCCACTCTTCATATAAGGTGGGCCCCCTATGACAGAGGTAGTTGGGAGTAATCATGTGAACCCACCACCTAACACGCCTGTTGTAAGTATTTTTATGACATAGTAGTCTTTCACAATAATTGTATAATGTATATATCACTCTATGCAAATTTTTTGAGATCGAGGCCATGTCGTATTAAATTACAAGAATATATTGTTGCACTGGGTGAGGCTTATCCACATCTTGAAGGTGACATGATTCATAGTGCATTGTTGCCTACCGATATGATTTGTGTAACTCCAAGGCTTGTTTACACCCCTTGGAAGCAAACTGCACTACCATATGACCACTCCGATCACAAGACGATAGGTGATGTAGATGTGGCGTGGTCACGTGGCCCAAAGTTGGAGTTGTCTATACCGATGTATGGTAATGTTACATTGTGTTTGTATCTTTATATACCTAAAACCATTGATATAAGATTATATATGTGCATGACATAACACCTAAGAAACCCTTTATAGCTCATCCTCCACCTCCACCTCCTCCTCAATTACCTGGTTGGAGTACAAAAGACCTATTCGACTCGCTAGGTCCTCAGTGGATGGGTATGACAATATGGATAGGCAAACATGAAGAAGGGTTTCCTATGATGGTCCATCTTAAAGAGGATGATGTAGGTCAACGTCATGATACTAGTATATTTTTGCAAGATATTATGAAGTTGTTTGGTAATGCTTGGTTGAATACATATGTGATAGAAATTTGGATATGGTGAGATCTTATATAACTATATAACTCATTTTATATATGTTGATCTATTTTCTTATATATTAATGTATATATGATATACGTTTTGCAGCCACTTACATAGGGTATGTGTAGAGTTTTCACTGCCCCATGTGGCATTTCCAGTTCCATCCTTGATTAGTCGTGTAATTAAAGACTGTGTATTTGTTACCCAATACTGCTCTACCACATTCAAATATTTTGGTAAAAAGAAAAGAGTTTGATGTTAGCTCCGTACAATGTTGGGTAATCTTACTTACTCTGGTTATAATTTTAATTTAAGAATTACATTTCATTGTTGATTTTGGGTTTTATTTTGTTTGTCTTCTTTTCACTAAAGAATAAACATTTAGTGTTATTGGTTATTGTCCCCGTGATGCTAACCGTGTATTATCTATATCCTAGGGGTGATGAAGTAGACAGTGGGGGACACAAATTGAAAAATGCATTATTCACGAGAGTTAATTTATATATATATATATATATATATATATATATATATATATATATATATATATATCTGTTAACATATTTATATATTACGTGACTATTTATTAATGCAATTCAATGTGTTTCATTAACATATAGGTCTATAATAGAATTCAAAAAAGTTGGAGGAAATGTGGACAAGAAATGGAAAATGATAGTTTGACATAATGTTGAGGTAGTTTTCTGACTCTAATGTATATTTATGTCAATTGTGCTTACTTTTATTTATTAACATTTTGTTTGTTGACATTTATAGTGTAGTTGGGCATGCATACACTACGTGATGTGGTATATGGACATGATTGTTAGATATGGGGCGCAAGACATCAAAAAGATATAAAATGTAATATATATGTATGTATGTATATATATATATATATATATATATATATATATATTCTCTTGGTAAGTGGTCTTAACTCTTGATCATGTTTTCTCTCTTCTGAAATCCCCATCTTCTTCTTCCTCCTTGGTCATAGATTGTGGATCATCCATGGCGACTCTCTTGGTAGTCATGTAGCATATTTTCTTAGGGTCAATATGAATCACATTGGATGACCCCATGCCTTATTTCTTGTATTACTTAGTTTATAACGGTTATACATGTTCTTTATATTCCTTTTAAAAATATAAAATGTTCTACTACTCAGTTGTAACTGCTAAAACTACTCAAATAGCAATACCTTCTCTATTTAACTACTTTATTATTTTGTTGTGCTTATAATATATGTTGGCAAAGAGTTATATCTCTCGCTGGGATGTTTGGTCCCAATACGTGGGTTCCACAACTTTTTAGGTGGCCATGGATGAGGAGGTCGAGGTCGTGGTGTAGGTGTTGAGCATCAAGGAGAGCAGTAGTTCTTAAAGGTTGGATATGCTACTAAGTTTCTTAGTAGAGTCCTATGTGTCGTCCATGTACTATCAACACGTAGATTTTAGCTTTGTGCCATAAGTGTATATATATGGCATGTATATATAAATAGGTTGTGATATGTAATAGTGATGGCTTGACATCCTTTGAATATGATATGTAACATCTTTTGGCATATATGAAATTCAAATGGCCTAAGTTGAAGGCTTGTTTATGAATTACTTCCGCTTGAGATATTAAGTTACAAATGGTTTAAATTTACCCCATTTTGTGGTAATATTATTATTTGTGGTAATTCTGTGCTTCATTTTGAGTAATCTCACTTTGTGTGGTGAATGGTGTCACAGTTTAGTTGGTATCAGAGCTATAGGTTCGCTGAGTCTATAGGGACATAGGACTAGGGTTTGTGTATTTTCTAGTTTCCACCAATATGTCTTATGGTCACTTCTGCTTATGCATAAGAAGAAGAAGAAGAATAGGAAGAAGAAGAGGAGAAGAAAAATGTCTGGAGAACATGAAGAATGTGTTCCTGAAAGTGATCTTGTTGTGCAAGGAGGTGGTCCAAGGAGGCAAGAGAGGGTTGATTTTGTGCCAGAGTGCCTCAAGTTGACCCAGACAATGTAGGTAACCTTTCATTCTATTTCATGTTTGGATAGTTCATGTCTATAATGACACAAATGGTAGATAGGATACTTGCAACCCAACCTAGGGAAACTATCCCCGGTGTTGAAACTCATGGATCTGGAAAGACTTTTGAAAGACTTCGATGTGTAGGAGCTAGTATGTGGTAACATCTGATCCAACTGATGTAGATATCTGGCTGACTGAACTGGAAAAGGCCTTTAAGATCCTCAAAATCCCTGAAGAGGATAAGGTTAAACATGTTGCATATTTGTTGAAGGGGAGTGTTGGCCACTAGTGGGTCATAGAGGAAGAGAAAAGCCCGGGTGTTGTGCTTACTTGGGAAGAATTCCAATGGGAGTTTGTAAGTTGGTACTTTCCATAGACTTATTTGGATGAGAATATTGTATAGTTTGACAATATGTGATAGGGATATATGTTAATCAGTGCTTATGAAGCTAAGTTTATGGAGCTTCTAAGGTTTTGTCTGCATATGGATGCAACAGACAAGGAAAGGATCATGTGCTTTGAGAAGGGTCTGAGTACTGAGCTGACAACTCTAGTGTCATCTTTAGAAAATAGAAAAAGGTTTATCACTTTTGTGGAACCACTTGGAGAGTGGATAGGTTCGTGATAGAGAAGCGTGAGATGAAAGCCAATAAAGAGGGCTACATAGTACCAAGGACAATCTTCTGGAGGCTTTAAGAAGCCTAGGTCCTCAGCTACTTAGTCTCAATAGAGGTCAATGACTCACTCGCAGTGGACACAGAGTAGAGGCATACGCCATAGCTTTTCACCTATAGGAGCTCGCAGTTAACGTCAATGTCTATGACAGGGCCATCTAGGTTGTGGTATGAGAACAAAACATGTTTCAAGTGTGGACAGGTAGGGAATACTAAGTGGTACCGCCCTGTGAAGGATGAAGAGGTGACTCAGTAGTCCAAGCAAAGTCAGCAAGGGTCATACCAGTGACAATAGTGTAGTGGCAGATGACATGGACAGGCATCATAGGTTGGTTCTTTAGGAAATTCTAGCATAGGAAGAGGGCGACAACATATAATGGCTCAATTCTATGTGATTGGTTAGCCAAAATAATTTGTTAACCCTCAGATCATGATAGGTTAGATGGAGTTATTTCATCCTGATTTGTCTTCTTCTTGTTTTGTATCTATTTTGATTGACCCGGGTGTGACGTACTCTTTTATCACTAAAGAAGTGATTGCTAGTTGTTTTTTACATGTTAGTCATAAACCAAATAGTCTTAATCTAGAAACTCCTTTAGATGGATCTATAGAGCTACAGGAAGTGTGTCCATGATGTGTTCTTTTCTTTTCAGGTTGTAGCATTCAAGTGGATCTCCTACCACTTGATATGCACGGATTTGATGTAATCCTTGGGATGAATACTTTGGAAAAGTATCGAGTGATTTTGGACTGTAGTGCCTAGGTGGCGATGTTTGTTGATGGTGATGTTTCTTGGGTCTTCCAACGTGATAGGAAGATTCTTCTGACATGTCTAGTTTCAACTATGATGATAGAGAAGTGGATGAGACAAGGTTGTGATGCACTTTTGGCACATGCAATGGATACCAATGCAAAGCATCCTAGTATTCAAGAAGTGCCAGTTGTACAGGAGTTCAAAATGTGTTTCCCGATGATTTTCCATGTGTACCTCCTCCCAGAGAGATTGATTTTGATATCAATCTAGTTCCAGGTACCCAACCTATAGTGTAGACACCATATAGGATGGCACCAGTTGAGATGCAGAAACTGAAGAAATAGTTGCAAGAACTACTTGAGAAAGGTTTCATTAGACCGAGCATGTCTCCTTGGAGTGCTCCCATTCTATTTGTAAAGAAGAAGGATGAATCAATGAGATTGTGTATTGACTACTGACAGTTGAATAAGATGACAATTAAGAACAAATATCATTTTCCATGTATGGATGATTTGTTTGATCAGTTATGGGGTGCCATAGTCTTCTCTAAGATAGACCTGAGGTCAAGTTATCACCAGTTGTGGATTAATGCAAATGACATACCTAAGTCAGATTTTAGGATGAGGTATGGTCATTGTGAGTTTGTGGTTATGTCATTTAGGCTAACCAATGCACCAGCATCATTCATGGACCTGATGAATAGAATGGTCAAACCTCATCTAGGTCAGTTTGTAGTTGGTTTATATATGACACCCTAGTCTACTCTAGAGATATCCAGCAGCATGAGCAACATTTATGTCAGGCTTTGACTTTGTTAAGGCAACACCAATTGTATGTGAAGTTCATCAAGTGTGAGTTCTGGTTAAAGGAAGTAGCTTTTCTAGGGCATGTAATATTTTCTAATAGAGTCTATGTAGACCCAAAGAAAGTAGAGTCAGTGCTTGAGTGGGATCATCTGAAGACACCTATGGAGGTTTGTAGCTTTCTAGGTTTGGCAGGATATTACAAGAGGTTCATTAAGAACTTCAATGTGGTGACGTTACCCCTAACAAAGTTAACAAGAAAAGATGTGTTGTTTGTTTGAGGTAAAAAATATCAACGATCATTTATGATCCTGAAGGAGGGATTGACCAGTGCACCAATGTTAGTGTTGCCAGAACAAGGAAAGGGTTATATTGTTTTCTATGATGCATCTAAGAATGGCCTAGGTTGTGTGTGTATGCAAGATAAGAACGTGATTTCTTTAGTTCACGACATCTTAAGAAACAAAAGGAGAACTACATGACGCATGATCTGAAGTTAGCTATTGTGGTCCATGCCTTGAAGATATGAAGAAGCTACTTGTATGGCAAGAAGTGTCAGATCTTCACCAACCATAAGAACTTGCAATATATCTTTTCGAAGAAAGAGTTGAACATGCGACAAAGATGTTGGATGGAGCTAATCATGGACTATGATGGTACCATATATTACCATCCAGGGAAGGCAAATGTAGTAGCAAATGCTTTGAGTAGAAATTCTTCTTCAACATCATCTATTGAGTAGAAAAGTTGAGTGTTTTGGTGTGCCATAAAAGAGGCATGTTGGTCTCCTTGCGACAAATGAATGATTGGTTAGAGGTGTCCATGTTAATAGGTATGTTTACATAGTTACAAGTAAAGCCGAAGTTGAGTCAGTAGATCAGTGATGCACGACAGAATGATACTATGGTACAACATATTCGTGTAGAGTTGGGAAGTGAGAAGCATGATGGCTTCCATGAAACTGAGGATAGGATAGTGTGTTGTCATGGTAGGACAACTGTAATAAATGCAGATAATCTGAGAACGTTACTTCTAGAAAAGGCTCACTCTTCTATGTATATCATGCATCCAGATAGCACCAAGATGTATCAAAAAATGACAAATCTATATTGGTGGCTGAGATTAAAGTGTGATGTAGCTGAGTTCATGGATATGTGTGCAGTGTGTCAGTAGGTTAAAGCCGAACATCAGAAATCTATAGGGACTTTGCAACCATTGTCTATACCACAATGGAAATGGGATCATATTATGATGGATTTTGTGGTTAGAATTCCAAGGACAGCCAAAGGTCATGATTCCATCTAGGTAATAGTGGATAGGTTGACAAAGTCAGCACACTTTCTTCCAGTAAAGATGACATTTATAGCTAAGAAGCTTGTACAGGTATATGTCAATGAGATAGTATGTCTACATGGTATCCCGGCTACTATAGTGTCAGACAGAGGTCCACAATTTACTAGTCACTTTTGGGAATGTGTGCATGTAGTGATGGGTATACAATTGAGGTTCAACATTATGTTACACCCACAGACAGATGGATAGTCTGAGAGGAAAATACAAACCTTAGAGGATATGTTGAGAGCATGTGTATTGTAGTTTATGGGAAGTTGGGATATACACCTTAGTCTGATAGAGTTTGCCTACAATAATAGCTATCAGAGGAGCATCAGTATGGCACCATATGAAGCAGTCTATGGGAGACGTTGTAGATCACCTTTGTGTTGGTACAAGATGGGAGAATGTTAACTTTTGGGTCCTAAACTTGTGTGAAGATGATAGAAAAGATCAAAGTGATTCATTAGAAGCTGAAGGTAGCAAAGGACATGCAAAAGTCTTACGTTGATAACCATCATATACCTATATAATTCCAAGTGAGGGACATGGTGTACCTCAAAGTCTCACATTAGAAAGGTGTTCTAAGGTTTTGGAAGAAGGGTAAGCTAGCTCCCAGATATATGGGACCTTATCTTATGGTTGCACGTGTAGGGAAGGTGGCTTATATGTTGGAGTTGCCACCTGAGTTGTATAAGTTGCATCTTGTGTTTCATATCTCTATGGTAAGGAACTATCACCTTGATACAGAGTTGACTCTTTAGTCTGTCGAGGTGGAGTTGGATAATGATATATCTTATGTGGAAGGTCATGTTCTACTCCTAGATAGAAGGATCAAGAAGTTGAAGAAGAAGGACATTATGTTAGTCAAGGTTTAGTGGCATCATCATGGCGTAGAACAACACATGTGGAAACTTGAGGATGAGATGTGGAAGAAGTATTTGTCTCTTTTCATGTAGGATTTGGGGGGTGAAATCCCTTATAGGGGTTTATGGTTGTAAGACCCCTGACCTAGCTTTGTACTTGATTGTGTTTACCTTATATAATGACATGCTTAAAACCATAATTTGATCTTGTGAGATGTTTTGATATCATGTGACATGCTTATATTTTCATTTTGGTCCAATTTGGTTAGTGTTTGAGCTGCCTTTGCTATATATATGCTTATTTTGGACCAGATTGCAATTTACCCATAAGTGAGGGTTATATTGCAAATTGTTACATGTTGGGAATTTTTCTTATGCTTTAGCATCATGAGAGAGAAGATGATGTAATGGGGCAATTTGTTTGAATCATGTTTGGTGATGTGACATCTTATGGTGACTCTAGGGCATCTAGAATTTGCTTAGTTGATATGGTGACTATACTAGGATTTGAGTGTTACAACTACTACACCACTTTTGGGTGAGTGTAGCGACCACAACAGATGCCTTGGGTAGTGATGTCTTGACTGAGATGTCGTAGAGGTAAGGATGGTCAAAACACTTGTCCTCTAATGGAGTGTTTTGACCATGCATATGGTTCTTAGGGTTTTGGTCGATACTAAGTATACATGAGATGTGTCTCGATCGAGACAAGGTGGTAGCCAACTGATGCACGGGTTTTGATTCACTTTTATAGGCTGATTTTATATGTGTTTTGTACACTTATTTGTCATTTCTTTATTTATATTTTCATAAATCACTATTGTTGACCTGTACACTCTATTTGCATCAAATCATGCTTATTTCATCATATTTGTATGATTTTATACATTCCATGGAGTTATAATTGATTTTCTACATTTTTTAGGTATATTATGCATAGTGCAGAGTCGGTGCCTCCGACGTGGCATCAGTGGCCAGGCAGAAATCGACCAAAGGATTTGATAGTGCCAACCACTAAGTTGGTACCACCGAGACAAAGCTCTAGCGACGGAAGTGATCGCCCAGACAAGTCGATGGCATCGACCACACAGGTCGGTGCCACCGAGTTAGCTTCAGTGAGAAAGGGAGGAAACTCGCCTTAGCTCGGTGCTACCGACATACCAGTCGATGGCACCGACTCAGATAGAGATCGACAAAGGCATGATACGGTCGGTGCCACTGACTCTGTCGGATTTCAGCAATCTAAATCGACCGCCCGATCCAACGGTCCACGTTATGTGGTACCGTAAGTGACCTAGGACAAAAAAGGAGGATGGTCAGACCTAAAAGGGGACATCATGTTGCACCAGGGGATGACAAGAGAAGAGAGGGAGAGAAGCACGGAGTTGAAGGACAACAACTGGATGATTCAAGCACCGTTGACGAGTATTTCTACCGCCAGAAGGTTGTAGAATGTGCATTTCTCGAGGAGGATCATCCAGAACATTGCCTTTCCAGGGGTTACACGAATCTCATTCATGTTTCCCACGTTTTTCATCTCTCCTTCCATGTATTTGCAACTGAAAACCATGCGGGGCTAAACCCCTTGATTCCTTAGGACCCGGGAGTAGCCCGGGGAACCACTGTATCGACTTTTACATGATTTAATGCAATTTTCCCTCCTAATTCATGGATATTTATGCATGTGAATGAATGTTCTTTGGTTGATTGATCACCTTCATTAGAAATCTTAGGTGAATAATTAATCTAGAAGGAGAATTAAATGCCGAAAACCCACGCATAAACACTATCTTACACATTCTTTGGTAAAGGTAATGCACGGGCAGTGGGAAGATACCTAGAGATTGAACATAAAGCACCTGATCTAAGATATAAATTACCATAGACATGGAATTGGCTTAGAATTAGGTAGTGGATTGTACCGTGAAAGTGGGAAATTCTCGCTACGGGCTTTCTATCCAGGAAGAGGGTAAACCATATAAAAGTCAGTAAAAGAAGATACAACAGGGATCCATGGTGAAACTGGCATTCCTGAGGAATTCCACCTCTTATGACTCAAACAAACCATTTTTTATTTTAATTTTCTCTTATTTTGCTTTAAAAATCGATTCTGTCAAACTTTATATTGGCTTAGCTTATCGTACTGTAGTTAGTAGTAGTCACTGAGACTACATCTCCCTGTGTTCGACTCGGGCCTCACAAGGCATGTATTACGCAACGCGTACACTTGCGTTTAGATGTCTGTAAAATACATGTCAAGTTTTTGGCGCCGTTGTCGGGGAGACGGCGACGTCTCAGCACTACGAGTGTTGTAGTCGGCCATTCTAGGCCACTTTTTAATTTCCATGCCTCTTAATATTAAAATAATAATAATATATTCATTTCATATTCATTTATCGCATTGTCTCTTAGGGTACCTTGGCTAACTATTTTCAATCTTTCAGGTACTAGTGTATGGTAGCAACGAGGACCACAGACTATGGAGAAGCTACACCTACATTTCCAGGGGTTGGCGAAGCCTCAATTCAAATAAATTCATTAGAAGGCATACCATTGTCACCCAAGCAACAAGAAATGGGAGTCGGTAACCCTGGAGCAGAGAAGACCATCTGGGAAAGGATAAAAGCATCTTCCTCAGCGGCATAGACAGGGCCAATTAAGAAGCAGCATGTGAATGTGGCTCAGTACAAGATTGATCCAGATTTGATTGCACTTGTCAAGTCACAAGCATTCTATGGGAACGATCGTGAAGACCCAGTGGCACATATTAGTGATTTTGTGGAAATCAGTGATATGGCCAAAGTCGTCAGGTTTCCTCAAACCGCCATTTATCTAAAGATGTTTCTGTCGTCATTGGCTGACAAAGCAAAGGAATGGTTGCACAACCTGCCTAAAAAGTCGATAGAGACATGGGACGACATGGTGGAGGCATTCTTTGAAAGATATTTTCCTTTAGAGAAGACAAATGAGCTGATCAAGAATATCTATAACTTTAAACAACATGCATTCGAATCATATTTCGAGGCATGGGAGCGTTTCCAGATAATGCTCAGGAAGGTTCCACATCAGGGGATAAATTTGGAAAATCAAGTAAAGATGTTCTATTTTGGGCTGCAAAAAAGTGAACGGATTACTCTAGACAGTGCAGGTTTGGGATTCTTCCTCAATAACCCACCATCAACATGTCAAGAGATTTTGAAGAACATGGCGAGAAATTAGGCTTGGGGAAGTGAGAGAGACAATCCAGAGCAGATTAAAAGCATAGGGGAGTCCAAGGCTATCTCTTCCTTGAATGAAAAGTAGGACCTTATTGCAAAGAAGTTGCTTGAGAAGGATGATCATTTTTTTGAAGAGGAAGAGCAAGTGAAATACATGTTTCAGCAAGGATACTGCAATAATGACTACACATGGAGGAAGGACCCCAAGTTCTCATGGAAGGATCCAAACAACTTCTGGCAGGATCCGGATCAGCAAAATCAGCAAAGGCCAGTGCAGCAGCAGCGTCCAGTGGCAGAAGAGAGCACTAATGACATCTTGAAAAGATTGTGAAGCAGAATGACATGTTACTCAATAATGTTCAACGGGACCTCCAGAACCATAGTGCGCAGATGAGAACTTTTGAGACATCATTATTTCATCTTGTAGCGGATGTGGCCGCATTAAAGAAGCCTTCTCAGTAGGGGTTCCCAGGAAATACTGACACTCCAATGGGGAATCAATAGGTGAAAGCCATACTATTGAGAAGTGGGAAGAAGACATCGACCCCACAATATGAGGATAATGAGGCGATCAATTCGGTTGACAGTAATGATTCCATGCCAGTGCAAACGCAAGCAGAACTTGAGACAGGGAAAATAGGGGAGGAGCAATGGAAAGATGTTGAACCTGAAAAATAGACGTCATTTGTACCACCACATTAGAGAACGTAGGTGGTACCAGGTCCATATCCTAATAGCTTGAAGGCGACAAAGCAGGACCAACAATTTAAGAAGTTTCTGGACAACTTTAGGAAGCTTTCTGTGAATATACCATTAATTGAGGCAATTGAACAAATACCTTCATATGGCAAGTTTCTGAAGGATATCATTAATAGGAAGAGAAAGATTCCAAAGTCTGATGTAGTTGTCTTAATAGAGAAAGTTAGTGCCTTCATCTTAGGTACGCTTCCACCAAAGAGGCAAGATCCTGGTTGTTTCAATATTACATGCTATGTCGGAAAGATAAGGTTTGGTGAGGCACTTTGTGATTCAGGGGCAAGCATTAACTTGATGCCCCTATCTACTTTTAAAAATCTTGGTCTCAATACATCTAGGAAGAGCAGCATGACGATACAGTTGGCAGACAACTCGGTAGTTACACCGTATGGCATTTGTGAGGATGTGCTTTTTAAGGTGGACCGGTTTGTTTTTCCTACAGATTTTGTAGTAATGGAGATGCAAGTTGAACATGGAAATGAACTCCTGTTAGGACGGCCCTTCCAAGCTACAGTCGACATCATTTTAGAGATGGGAAGAGGCCACTTGACTATGGGTATTAAAGACGACAGGTTCGAGATAACCATGTCGGGAAATTCCAAATCATCTGATTCTCAGGAGCAATGCAATATGGTACAACACATGGAAAATAATATTTCCTTATTCTTGGGAAAACCATTCCTAGACATGGCACATGTTATGACAAAGGGGGACAAGCGTACACTTGTTGTAGATATTATGGAGAACACCAAGGTGCTCTCACTTGCCAAGGTGGTAGGATACTCGGATGATAAAGAAGAGGAAGTGAGTCTATCTACCATGGATGAAGATGCAGAGGAAATCATATTACAAGTCCACCCGCAGCTTCCTCTAGAGGCTTGTCTCATGAACATAAGTGATGATTGTGTTCTGGACCAGTCAAGGGAGAAGTGTGTGCAGCTACTTAAGGTGATGCCATGCCATTACACAAAGCATTTTGAGGACTTAAGGCCATTACCATCGCCTTTGGTGTCATCACTCCTAAACCTGCCCGAGTTAGAACTCAAGTTGTTGCCGTCTCATCTGAAGTATGTTTTTCTAGTAGAAGAGGAGAAGCTACCAGTCATCATCTCGGCATCATTGAGTATTTCGGAAGAAGAACAATTGATCACGGTGTTGAAGAATCACATAGGTGCTTTTGGGAGGTTCATGGCTGATATCAAGGGGATTTCTCCCACCTTGTGCCAACACAATATTCGTCTAGAAGAGGGCGCGAAGCCGGTCATTCAACCTCAACGTCACTTAAATTTGATTATGACGGAGGTGGTAAAGAAGGAGGTAATCAAGCTACTGTCAGCAGGTATTATTTATGCTATTTATGACTCTATGTGGGTAAGTATGACATAGGTAGTACCTAAGCAGGGGGGAATCATTGTCACTACCAATGAATCTAACGAGCACATCACCACTAGATTAGTGATAGGATGGCGTGTTTGCATCGATTACTGCCGGTTGAACACTGCGACCCTTAAAGACCATTTTTTGTTACCGTTCATTGATCAGATTTTGGAGCGACTTATCGGTCGCTCCCACTTTTGTTTTCTTGATGGATATTTAAGTTACAATCAGATTTCAATTGAGCCTAAGGATCAAGAGAAGTCTAGCTTCACTTGTCCTTATGGCACCTTCTCTTATCGTCGAATGCCTTTCAGGATGTGCAACACACCCGCAACTTGTCAAAGGTGTATGTTGGCAATTTTCTCGGATATGGTAGAGTGATGTCTTAAAGTTTTCATGGATGATTTTTCGGTTTATGGGACGTCGTTTGAAGATTGCTTGCAAAATTTGGACAAAGTATTGTAGAGATGTGAAGACACGCATTTAGTGTTTAATTGGGAGAAATGTCACATGATGGTTAGCAAGGGCATTTTTTAGGACACAAAGTGTCTAGCAAATTATTGGAGGTAGATCCGGTTAAAATAAAGGTGATCTCAAAACTCCCTCCACCATCATTGGTGAAGGCAGTTAGGAGCTTGCAAGGCCATGCCTGGTTTTATTGTCGATTTATTAAAGATTTTCAAAATTCGCTAAGCCTTTGTCTGAGCTTTTGGAAAAGGATGTTGAGTTCAATTTTGATGAGATTTTTTTAAAAGCTTTTGAGAATTTGAAAGAGAAACTTATATCCGCACCAGTTGTATAGGCTTCGAATTGGAGCCAATCGTTTGAGTTGATGTGTGATGCATTAGATTATGCGGTAGGGGCTGTGTTAGGGCAACATCTCAACAAGGTCCGTACAGTCATTTATTATGCATCTAAAACTCTTAACGATGCACAATTAAATTACACCACCACAGAAAAGGAACTCTTGGTTGTTGTTTTTGCTTTTGAAAAGTTTAGGCAATACCATGTAGGAGTTAAAGTGGTGGTGTGGACAGATCATGCAGCCATTAAGTACTTGCTACAAAAAAAGGACACCAAGCCTAGACTTATCTGTTGGATTCTTTTATTGCAGGAGTTTGATATTGAGGTGAAAGATAAGGTCGGGATTGCGAATATGATGGTTGACCACCTATCTAGGCTAGAGAGGGTAGATGAGAAAGACCTTGACATACCCATCCTAGAAACCTTTCCCGATGAACAATTATTTGCTATTAATCATAAAGACACTTGGTTTGCGCATATTATGAATTATCTTGTTTGCAAAGAGTTGCCTAATGATTGGGGGTATCAGGAAAAGAAGAAATTTTTCCATTCACTGCGTTATTATTTTTGGGATGATCCTATCTTGTTGAGACAATGCAGGGATGGTATTTTGAGAATATGTGTGCCAGAAAGCGAGTACGAGAGTGTGTTGAAACACGGTCACACACTACCTACTAGAAGGCACCACGCTAGTTCTAGGACAGCTACAAAAGTTCTAGAAAGTGGTTTGTATTGGCCAATGTTGTTCAAAGACGCCTACAATTTTGTGCGGAGGTGCGATGCATGCCAACGGTCCAGTAACATATCCAAGCGGCAAGAGATGCCCCTGAATGTGTTCCAAGAGGTAGAGGTTTTTGATTTGTGGGGAATAGATTTTATGGGACCCTTTGTGTCCTCTAATTCCTACCTTTATATATTGTTGGTCGTTGACTATGTGTCGAAGTGGGTGGAAGCAATTCCAACCCGCACTAATGATGTCATAGTTGTATGCAAATTTGTCAAAGATCACATTTTCTACATGTTTGGAGTGCCTAGGATGATCATTAGTGATGGGGGAACTCATTTCACTAATCGCAAGTTTGGGGCACTTTTGAGAAAGTATGGAGTGACGCATCGGGTGGGTAAACCCTATCACCCACAAACTCAAGGACAATTCGATATATCAAATAGAGAGATTAAGAAGATCCTTGAAAAGGCAGTGTCGTCAAGTAGGAAAAATTGGAGTGAGTTATTGGTTGACGCACTTTGGGCCTATAGGACAGCCTACAAGACACCCATAGGAACCACACCCTTTAGGTTAGTTTATGACAGGGCATGTCATCTTCCGGTGGCATTAGAACACAAGGCTCATTGGGCGTTGAGAAGGCTAAATTTTGATCTTGATGAAGCTAGGGAGATGAGAAGGTTGGAATTGAATGAGCTTGATGAACTAAGATGGAATGCCTATGAAAATGCTAGATTATACAAAGAAAGGAAAAAGCAAATTCATGACAGGCATATCGAGAGGAGAGTGTTCTATTCGGGAGAGTGTGTCTTGCTTTTCAATTCTCAACTGAAATTGCACCCTGGGAAACTCAGGTCTAGATGGAGTGGACCCTTTATCATAGAGGAGATTTTCCCACATGGGGCTGTGAGAATCAAAGAGGGGAAGAGAACCTTCTTAGTGAATGGATAGAGATTGAAACACTACTTTGGGGAAGATTTCACTAGAAAAGAGGATGAGGTGAAACTCATCGCTCCCATTTGATCTTGCGCTTTAGAGTTGTCTATCCTAGGATGTTAAACGAGGGTTCTTGTTGGGAGGCAACTCAACCATTAGGATGTTTGTTTTATGCATTTTTCTTTAAGTCATTTCATAGTACTTAGTTTTTGTAAAAATGATACCCTGACTCATTTGTCCAGTGTACAGGTTTTGGATGAGTCGGTGCCATCGACATCCAAGTTGGTGCCACTGAGTCACGATCAGTGGGACGGGCATATCGGCTGAAATGAGTCGGTGCCACTGATTTCAAATTCGGAGCTACCGACATCTCTAAAGAAAGTGTAGAACTTGGACGTGTTTAACTAATAAACTGAGTCGGTACCATCGACGTACAAGTCGGTGGCACCGACTCTGCTTGGGTCCCAGGCGTGTATCGATCATCTTGTTGGTACCACTGACGGCTAGAAACACTGATCCGTGGGAAACCTTGATCTATGGCCCAGATGCATCCACGAGGATTCTCTAAAGTTGCAATCCCGCCCAAAAGTCGGTGCCACCGACACAAAGTCGGTGCCACTGACTCGTAAGCAATCTAGAAAAATAAAGATCGCGCATCAACAGCCGTCGATGCACTGAGTACACAGATTCGGTCCCAGAAGTTGGTGCCACTGACTCCATGTTGGTGCCACCGAATCTATCGCAGCAGGTCGGTTCCGGCCCTATAAGAAGCAGGGTGTGGTTTGATTCTTCTTCACAACTTGAGGAACCATGACTACCCCGAGCACGAGCGGCTACCCTGAGCATCCAGAAGCTACATCGAGCTCTTTCTTTCTCAATCTTCTTCCCCACTTGCTCAGTTATCATGGTCAGACAAGGAGGACCCCCTGGCACTCTGATCTCACGACCACGCATCAGCCACCCCACGAAGGAGGTGTGGAAGGTCTATGAAGAACATGTAAAGAGGTCGTTTTCACCCACGCGATATGGCGACTATCAACTGTTGGAGGACATGGGCTTTGCCGACAATATGGCGTACATCCTTGAGAAACAAGATTGGGATAGAAGATCTATCAACCCAATCTTTGGTGGGTGGTCGGCATACAAAGAAATTGCCATCGAGTTTATGGCATCTCTGTAGATGGTGGTCACCCCTGATCAAGCACATCCGTCAAGCGGCGAGTGGAGAGAGCGGAGGGTAGATTTTTGCCTCTACAACACTAACTATTCTCTCACTCTCCGGGCCTTAAATGATATTTACGGGTGGCCACACGAGACATGTCGTCAGCCAGAGAATGTTGATCTGGATGCCATCTGGAAGGACTTTGTAACAGTGTCGGAGGGCAAAAGGCTTAACTTTCACCATAGTTTGTTGCCGGATTTTGAGCATCCTTTTATTCAGGTGCTACATCGGATGCTGAAAAACACGGTATTTGCCAAGTCAACCTAGGCACAAGCAAAGGTACAACTTTTGGACTTGTACTTCTTATATCAACTCATGGGGGGAAAGTCGGTCAACTGGGGAGCGTTCTTTCTCTAACACGTCATGCAAGTGTGGTGTAATGTTAAGTGAGCTATGCCTATTCTATTTGGGGGACTTATCACCCCCATTGCCATTCATTTGGGCCTTGACTCGTCTACTCTGGAGCCACTGAATTCCAAGTTGTGCAACGACCGCCACCTCTTCAAGAAAGTCGGCCTCATCACTATGGATGCCAGTGGCATCTACGCCACATGCTTGGTTGATGATACCTTCTACCAGCAGTGACTCCCTGATCTTGTATTCAACATCAGGGGTGTTGGACACTATAGATGGCCGGCTCTGGGCAATGATGACAATGTTGGACAACAACAAGCTCAGGCTGAGGAGGAAGAAGCGGGTAGCGACGCCGTGGAGGAAGTGGAGGCCACCATTCCTGTATGTCATAGAGTGTCTCCGAGGAAGCGTCCTCACCATTATGCTACCTCATCATCTTCTACACCACCACCTTCTCAAGAAGGAGAGGATGCCTAATCTATGGCGAGTATGTATAGCATGTTGTAGGACATCCAGACATAGCAACAGCAGCAAACCCAATCCTTGGCTGGCATTTAGGACATTCAAGGGAGGCTGTATACAAACCAGCAGGCGATCTATGAAAATGAACGCCTTCTCTTGGCCAACCAAGAGAATATACATCAGCGTATGCATCAGATGCAAGCTTATCAGTGGCCTTTCTTTGATAACTACTGGAGCCCGGGGCATTTTGGAATTACCCGATGCCGTTGGACATGCTACCATCTGATCCGACTTTCCAGGGGATGTTTCCTCCCCAGGATCCCACACAGCCACCGCCACCACCATTCTGAGTTGCGTATCATTGTTCTACCTCTTGAGTTGGGATATTGACTATGCGGCCATAGTCATATTCAAGTTTGGGGGGTGCTGGAACAGCTTTTATCTTAGCTTTTATTTTCTATTATCGTAGTTTTTGTTTTAGTTATTTTGCTTCCTTATTAAAAAAAGTTAGTTTTTGTTTTTTTTTTGTTATGTAGGATCTACATTCTATCTAGTGTAATTTGTGGAGAAGTAAATGCATGGTTTCTATGAAAATATCAATCTTTGGGGTGGGTGCAATTTTGTGAAGTAAATTTAAAATGTGCAAGCTGAACTTGTGAGTACGAGAGTTTCTTAACTGAGGAAGTGTCTGAGTAAGTCAGCTTTAGGGCATTAAAGCATAAATGAACATCTAATTTGTCTAAGAAAGTGATTGATAAGGATTGTTGAGCATGAACTGATAAAACACTAATGTAACCTTAAATTTAAATTCAAGAAAGAAATCTCGTGATTGTCCTGTACATAGGTCATTACCGAGGGACATATGATTTTCTCTGAAGGTTCTATCTCTTAGTCGTGTGATCTCACCCACCGCATACATCTGCTTTACACCCCACCATAAGAGGATTGAGTACATATTATCATTCTTTCTTTTTTATTGCATTTACATTGCATAATAGACTTTGCACAATAGTTGTTTATTTTTTCTTGCATTAGTGAAAAAAATAAAAAAAAATATAGAAAAATATTCATGCAGGAAAAAAAATTGTGTGTGTCATTTAGTTGCATAACATCTATGTTCATATAGTTACAACTGCATTACATAAAGCATATAGTATCATCATGTGCTAAGCATTCTTCTAAAACATAAGAAGGTAGTGACGTTGCCCATACCCTTGAAATAAAGAAGAAAAATAGTGTCCTAGAAAGAAAAAAATGTAGGTGGAAGCTCATAATAGCATGTTGAAAGGGGGCTTGAAAAAAAATTGAAAAAGGGGATTGAGTAGAGATTCAGAAAGTGGGGGAGAAAGGGCATAGTCTTACCACATGATGTAGTTTTGTAGATATTTTGTCTTATCATGAGATGAAATAATAGTTGCATGCATCATTTCACCATAATGATTAGGCTCTAGGAGCATTTTATAAAATTCTCATCATCATAGGCTTATCATAATTTTGATTACATGAATGATTTTATGTGCTCATGATTCTTCCACAGCCACCCATTGCTCTTATTGGTAGGCCACTCAATTGATTTTCTCCTCATTCATTATCTATAAGGAGAATTGCTTCCATCTGTTGGCTAAATTGGACATTATAATAATCCCTTTGTTTTGAAAATGACAAACATTTCATTCTTGTGGATCTAACGTGCCACTTGAGTGTTGCAGGAACAAGGTGGATGACAAACCTTTAGAAGATATATATGCTCAAAATGATTTAATTTCATGATTGTAATCAAATGTAAAAACTTGTACAAGTATATAATGTACAAGTACTTGGATATCATGTAAATCAAGTGTTTAGATCTTCCCTATCCATTCACAACACTTAGATAGGTCATCCCCTATAATAGTGTCATATCTACACACTCATACACACACTTAGTATTCATCTAGAACCACCAAATCAGAGATACTCTCAGTCGAACTCTCTGTCGACCGAGACAAGCTCAGTCGAACAACTTCTCAACCGAGAGTCTCCCGGGTTATTTCTTCTAATAGGTTCTATAGCCATTAGACAAAGCAGACAAGGTAGTTGGGAGTTGGAATCGAACGTTATATACACTTTCTCTAGACCGTCCCTCAGTCGACAAAAACTTTGACCGACAGACTCTCGGTCAACAAACTTCTCGACCGAGATTATCTCTGTCTGCACTTTTCATAATTAATAAACTAGTTATTGCTAAAGCAATTAGTGGACACCTAACATCTAGTTAAGCACTAAGAACCCCCTAAAAAGTATCTAGAACATCCTTAAGCATTAATAGGCCATTCCTATAAATAGGACATGCCTTAGGAAACCTAAATACACTTGTGCAATACTTGAGTACACATACTTGCAATTGAGAATCAATCCTTGTGAGAAATTGAGCAACTTCAACACTTGCAAATCATTTCCATTGTTGTCATTTCGTGTCCTATAGGCTAGAATCTCCTACCCACTATACTTCCACTTCCATACACATTGGATAGGAGATCAAAACGCTTGATATAGGATTCAAGCCTTGTGCCAAAGTGGTAATTGTAATTTCCTTTTTCCTTTCTTGTTCTTTCTTATTGCTTTGGACTCTCCTTGCTACTCCTAGGTTGGAGGTTGCGGTGTGGAGAGGGTGAAATCTTCTCAGGTGGAGAAGGAGGACTTTGGACTACTTCTAGAAGGTATCAACGGGAAGCTACTTCAAGGAGGAAGGCTACTTCAAGGGGCAGCTTGAAGTTACTTCAAGTGAAGACTGCTTCAAAGTTGGTGAGATGACTTCGGGGTGAAGGTTGTCCAAAGGGTTTGGGAAGGTAGTTGTATTTTATGTAACATCCTTGTGAGGTAATAAAATACAAGTTCTTTCAAAATCCCGATTGGGAGCAATCGGGTAGTGGACTGACTCCCTTAGTATTTGCTAAGGGTGGAACCACTCTAAACCTTGTGTCCCATTGTCTAATCTTTTGTGGTTGATTGTTTGAATTATTATTTTTAATATCTTAAGAAAAATCCTATTCATCCCCCCTAGTGTTTTTTCATTTGGTATCAGAGTAGGCTTCAAGGAGCTCTAATCGAGTCTTGAAGAATGGAGGGTGGTGGTGTCTACAACCTCAAGCAAAGGAGAAGCTTGGACCAATCTTCAAGCTGTAATTGGTTCTTAGGAACAAGACACACAACACCTAGCTGTCCATGGAGGTTAAAGAAGGAAGATGTGCATAAAGAATGCCTTATTTCTACAACAAGTGAAGAAGAAGAAGAAGAGGTAAGCCTTTTTATTTATCTAAAGAAGAGTTAATTGCTAGACTTCAAGAGACATGATAAGTATATTGAGTGCAAGAAGAAATTAAAGAAATCTAATAAAGCAAATCATGAGTTACATGCTAAATTTCTTACTCTCACATCTAAAATGAAGATCTATATGCTAAATTAAATGATCTTGGATTTGAAAGGATATTATTATTTCTGAAAATAGTACTTTGAAATCATCTCTAAGTGATTGTAATGTGAAGATTTTTAATCTAGAAACAAACTATGATATTCTTTCTCAAGAAAAGGTTGGACTGCTTGCAAAGTTAAATGATTTTCAAACTCAACCTATCCTATGCACTCGTCTAGATTATGATACTATTGTGAAAGAAAGACATTCTTTATTATCTAATCTAGATCAAGCAAAGTTAGATATCAAAAAGAGAATGGATGAGATTTCTAAGTTACAATAAGAAGTTAGTAGGTTAAGAAACAATGATGTTCTTGATAAGATCTTAAATGATTCTCATGGTCAAATTGGAAGTAGAGGACTAGGTTACAAACCTAAAGGAAAATCCTATCAAAAACCTAGTGGGGGAAGGACACAAGTGCCAAAGACTCAGTATACATATGTACCCAAGAATAATCTAGATCAAACTCATAAAAAGAGAAATGAGACTGATTTTGTTTGTTGCCATTATTGTTTGCGTCTTAGACATTATTCCTTCTCATGTCCTTACAAGAAAAAGGATGTTGAGTTGGTATGGGTTCCAAAACTCCCAAACTAAATAAATTAAATTAAGTTGATATATGACCAAAGATTCTAAATTGTATATCTTTATGTCTATCTCAACTTAACATAATGAGATAACAAATTGATTCAAGTAATTAAAATTTCTAACTTGAAAATACACATTTTTAAATAAACCTGCAGAGACACATCTTTAATAACTTGTTTTAGTTTGGGTTCCTAAAAGTTAGAGATTTTAATTTGATTAGTTGAGATTTGACCTAAAACGTTACTTTAATATTCAAATGTCTTATCTCAACAAAATTGAGCCTTAACTTTCATATTCTTGCAAAATTATATTACTTTATGTTTTGCTTGCAAATAATACTGAAATACAATATAGAAACACACTCGGTCGAGAAAATATTCGACCGGGACACTGTCGATCAAGAATTAGTCGACCGAGCAGGTTACTATTTTAAGATTGCAAAAATCTGATAAAACCTATACAAACAGCAGAATACTCGATCGGGAAAATCTTCGACCGAGATAAATTCGGTCGAAGAAAAGTTTGACCGAACCAAGTTCTGTTGAACCTATTTAATTGATCCAGTTTGCTATCAATTTGCTATTAATGATTGATTTAATCTGCAACTCAAGAATGAATCTTGGAGACAATTCTTTAAACATATTGATAAACTTGCATCATGACTTATTAAATATAATTTGATTATAACATTCTTATTAAGCTTGTTACAAAACATGTTGATTAAAAACTTGTATACTTTTTGCAAACTAAAACTGAACATGCCTTCTTGCAAAAATGAATCAATACAGATATAGCATAGATTGCAAGTTCATCTCCTGCATGGTTTGGCTTAAAACCGAAAATTATGAACCATGTTAATTTAATCAAGGAAATTACTATTTTATAATAATCCACATGGTTTCTCCTAAGTATTCCTTAGTTTGTCTATATAGAAATCATGTGTCTTGAAATTTGCCTTTAAATGATCATGATCATTGTAATTATGAATATGCCTTTACTATTTCACCATGATCATTGTCTTTCATCTTCTACTTGGTTTGCTTAAAATAATCTTTAATCTATATGTATAAAAATCATGAATGGATATCGTTTTCAAAATGATCATAGTGATTCAGCTTATTACACATAAAAATAATGTTATCATTGAAAATACAATTTTTGCATCAAGATAAATCTCTGTGGCACAAATTCATCTTGACATATTAGTTAAATGATTATCTTGTTCTTAGCTTATGGAAAATGATATTATCCTTGTTTGATACTCTGTAAGCTATGTTTCAAAAAATTCAATCAAGTAGATCATTGTAAATGCTTCAACTGGAAACCTGCAGAAATTGCCTCTTGGTCAAAATATAAAATCAAACGAGGGGTGCCCGGGTTGAAGTCAAGGTCAACCTAAAATAATCTTGACAAAATGCTTGATTATAAATCATTTCCTTGCACTCAATCTCAGTATATTGAAAACAAGATTTTAGTGCATAACTCTCATAAAAGGTTAACTTATTATGATCTAATGCTTGTTGTGACCTTAGAATCCTTTAAATTATCTTGAGTATAAGATTAAGGGGGATCTCACAAAAACTATATTGACTATAAAATTAAGAAGGAGTTCACAAAACTTTATAAACATCGTAAAGAAAATTTGAAACTAGTTATGACCTTAGTAATCTTGAAGCCTGTAATATTTATGAATATCTTAATGGAATTCTCTAAACAAATTAGGGCTTAACATCCCATGCATTTGGTTATAGATACATTCATTGATTCTAATATAAGCCTAAATGGATATCATATCATTTCAAGGCTTAACATCCTTTGCAAATGATTGAGAAATAAATTGTGGCTAAATTTGACAATAAGTGGTTTGCATCCCTTGCTTTTAAAACTGAATATCTTATTAAGGGGGAGCATCTAATTATCAAATTAAGGGGGGAAATTAACAGACACTTAATGTTTAGGTTGATTATCTTTCTGAAATGACAAAGGGGGAGAAATAATATAAAATCAATAACATAAAGTAAAATGAGTTTCATAATCTCTCAACTAGCACACACTTGCATTCACAAATAAGAGAATGGCTACAAAAGGTAAAATTTAGGTATGAAACTCATATTATTTATATTGCCTTCATTTATATTTATGAAATGTTTTGTCATCTTCAAAAAAGGAGAGATTATTGGATAAATTGGACATTATTATAATCCCATTGTTTTGAAAATGACAAACATTTCATTCTTGTGGATCTAACGTGCTACTTGAGTGTTGCAGGAACAAGGTGGATGACAAACCTTTGGAAGATCTATATGCTCAAAATGCTTTAATTTCATGATTGTAATCAAATGTAAAAATGTGTACAAGTACTTAGATATCATGTAAATCAAGCGTTTAGATCTTCCCTAGCCATTCACAATAATTAGATAGGTCATCCCCTATAATAGTGTCACATCTGCACACTCATATACACACTTAGTATTCATCCAAAACCACCAAATTAGAGATACTCTCTATCGATCGAGACAAGCTCGGTCAAACAACTTCTCGACCAAGAGTCTCCCAGGTTGTTTCTTCTAATAAGTTCTATAGTCGTTAGATAAAGTAGACAAGGTAGTTGGGAGTTGGAATTGAATGTTATATACATTTGCTCCATACCATCCCTCGGTCGACAAAAACTTTGACCGACAGACTCTCG
Organism: Alisma plantago-aquatica; assembly: GCA_963693085.1. NCBI lineage: Eukaryota > Viridiplantae > Streptophyta > Magnoliopsida > Alismatales > Alismataceae > Alisma > Alisma plantago-aquatica. The sequence goes on along the minus strand of OY856412.1, from coordinate 1,164,963,020 downwards.
ATCGACAAACTTCTCGACTGAGATTATCTCTGTCTGCACTTTTCAGAATTAATAAACTAGTTGTTGCTAAAGCAATTAGTGGACACCTAACGGCTAGTTAAGCACTAAGAACCCCCTAGAAAGTGTTTAGAACGTCCTTAAGCACTCATAGGCCATTCCCATAAATAGGACATGCCTTAGGACACCTAAATACACTTGTGCAATACTTGAGTACACATACTTGCAATTGAGAATCAATCCTTGTGAGAAATTGAGCAACTTCAACACTTGCAAATCATTTCCATTGCTGTCATTTCATGTCCTATAGGCTAGAATCTCCTATCCACTATACTTCCACTTCCATACACATTGGATAGGAGATCAAAACGCTTGATATAGGATTCAAGCCTTGTGTCAAAGTGGTAATTGTAATTTCCTTTTTTCTTTATTGTTCTTTCTTATTGCTTTGTACTCTCCTTGCTACTCCTAGGGTGGAGGCTGCGGTGTGGAGAGGGTGAAATCTTCTCAGGTGGAGAAGGAGGACTTTGGAATACTTCTAGAAGGTCTCAACAGGAAGCTACTTCAAGGAGGAAGGCTACTTCAAGGGGGAGCTTGAAGTTACTTCAAGTGAAGGCTGCTTTAAAGTTAGTGAGATGACTTCAGGGTGAAGGTTGTCCAAAGGGCTTGGGAAGGTAGTTGTATTTTATGTAACATCCTTGTGAGGTAATAAAATACAGGTGCTTTCAAAATCCCGGTTGGGAGCAACCGGGTAGTGGACTGACTCCCTTAGTATTTTCTAAGGTTGGAACCAATCTAAACCATGTGTCCCCTTGTCTAATCTTTTGTGGTTAATTGTTTGAATTATTATTTTTAAAATCTTAAGAAAAACCCTATTCACCCCCCCCCTCTAGTATTTTTTCACCATCTAGATGGTAGGTAGAGAAAAAGGGTAATGTAGATAGCAGATCACACGATGCACCAAGTATGAACCGAATGAGTTTATCATATTAACTGTGTTAATTGATAGTGTTTCATTGATTGAGGGACGGACTTACTAGATAGAGATTTTTGGTCGCCTATAGGGTAGTTAGTGTCCAGTGGTCAGTGAAGGCCGGAATGAGGACCGAAAGGTGGAGATTTTTAGATTTACCTTATGCATGATGCCATTTAGTTGACTTATTTCAATCAGATCCAAAGGTATTGTTGCTCGAGGATGAGCAAGATTCAGCTTAGGGGAGTTTGATGCACGGCTTTGAGTCGCTTTTACAGGCTGATTTTATATGTGTTTTGTACACTTATTTATCATTTCTTTGTTTATATTTGCATAAATCACTATTGTTAGCATGTACACTCTATTTGCATCAAATTATGCTTATTTCATCATATTTATATGATTTTATACATTCCATGGACTTATATTCGATTTTTTGCATTTTTCAGGTATATTATGGATAGTGCAGAGTCGGTGCCACCAACGTGGAATCAGTGGCCAGGCAGAAATTGACCAAAGGAGTCGATACCACCGAGACAAAGCTCTAGCGATGGAAGCGATCGCCCAGACAAGTCGATGGCATCAACCACACAGGTCGGTGCCAACAAGTTAGCTTCAATGAGAAAGGGAGGATACTCACCTCAGCTCGATGCCACTGACATCCTAATCGATGGCACCGACTTAGCCAGAGATCAACAAAGGCCCGATACCGTCGGTGCCACTGACCCCCAAGTCGAAACCATCGAATCTGTCAGATTTCAGCAATCTAAATCAGCCGCTTGATCCAACGGTCCACGTTATGTGGTACCGTAAGTGACCTAGGACAAAAAGGGAGGATAGTCAGACCTAAAAGGGGACATCACGTTGCACCAGGGGATGACAAGAGAAGAGAGGGAGAGAAGCACGGAGTCGAAGGACGATAACTGGACAATTTGAGCACCGTTGACGGGCGTTTCTACCGCCGGAAGGCTATAGAATGCACGTTTCTCGAGGAGGATCATCCGGAGCATCACCTTTTCAGGGGTTACGCGAATCTCCTTCATGTTTCCCACATTTTTCTTCTCTCCTTCCATGTATTTTCAACTAAAAACCATGCGGGGCTAAACCCCTTGATTCCTTAGGACCCGGGAGTAGCCCGGGGAACCACTGTATCGACTTTTACATGATTTAATGCAATTTTCCCTCCTAATTCATGGATATTTATGCGTGTGAATGAATGTTATTTTGTTGGTTGATCACCTTCATTGGAAATATTAGGCGAATAATTAATCTGGAAGGAGAATTAAACGCCTGAAACCCACGCATAAACACTATCTTACGCATTCTTTGGTAAAGGTAATGCACGGGTAGTGGGAAGATACCACCTGATCTAAGATATAAATTACCATAGACATGGAATTGGGTTAGAATTAGGTAGTGGATTGTACCTTGAAAGCGGGCAATTCTAGCTACGGGCTTTCTATCCGATAAGAGGGTAAATTATATAAAAGTCAGCAAAAGAAGATACAGTAGGGATCCATGGTGAAACTGGTGTTCCTGAGGAATTCCACCTCTTGTGACGAACAAACCATTTTTTATTTTAATTTTCTCTTATTTTTCTTTAAAAATTGATTCTCTCAAACTTTATACTGGCTTAGCTGATCGTATTGTAGTTAGTAGTAGTCTCTGAGACTACGTCTCCCTGTGTTCGACTCGGGCCTCACAAGGCATGTATTACGCGATGCGTACACTTGTGTTTATACGTACGTAAAATACGTGTCACCGACCTTGGAGGTTGCTAAACTTTTTTATGGATAAACATAAACTTTTTGAATATGCATGTGAGTAGAAATAAGGCTATTTCTTTGAAGGGCATGCGTCCCTTGATAGTCTATTATGTTGAGAGCTCATAATCTCTTACTTCCCTCCTCATTTGGGTATGTAACCCCTTCTCTTCACTTTCAAGCAACTATTTTCGGCCCTACTCTCTTTCTTCTTCTTTGAGATTGTTCTTAGAGCTTTAGGAGCATAGGAGGTCAGATCTTAAATTTTGGGTGGCTGATTCATCTTGCATGGTGAAGATCTTGTGCTAGAATCAATCTTTGGTGGTGATTTCTTAGATATCCTTCTCTTGGTAAGTGGTCTTAACTCTTGATCACATTTTATCTCTTCTAAAATCTCCATCTTCTTCTTCCTCCTTGGACATAGACTGTGGATCAACCATGGTGGATTTCCCGAGAGGAACTCCTTGTTGGATCTAGGGCTCTAAAGTGGGGTGAATAGTGATTCAATACTTGCACAAAAATAGTTTGACCTTCAAATTATATCAATTTAAACCAAAAGCTAAAAGTGAATTTGAAGTCCTATCTAAACAAGCATATCAAGGATGATGGAGATTGAAACAAACACTTAGACAAGGTGTTTAAAATGGTTCCAATCTCCAAACTAGGAGACTGTCAATCCACTACCTAGAGAGGTCAACCTCTATGACTTTGCAACCCATGTATACTTATATTCAATTATAAGAGATACAAGAAGACCACCTTACATACAAGGGCTTATCTATCCAAGACAAGAGTCTTCAACCTACACTAGGACTTACCCACTTTATCAAGATGTCTTCAGCCTTCACTAAGGACTTACCCACACTTACATCAAGTCTTTGGCCTCACAGGTATTACCCACTCATCTTGGATATTCCGCCTTGTCCTTCTCCTTCACTTGGAGAAGATCTTCACACCTTCTTCAGCCTTGAAGAAGAACAACAACAACTCCTTTACTCAGAGAAGATTACTTCAGCCTTTTGCTCTTTGAGAAAGGGGATTGGGAATATGGAAAGATGGAGATATTTATAAGGTAACAATGATGTAGCTCTCTTACAACATGCCTAACTCACTCATAATTACGAAATGATTTGTAAATGAGATAGAAAGGGGCTCAAAGGGGTTTAGCACACTTAACTATAGCAAGGACCAAGGATAGAATGAATGGGCAACCTTGGAATAAACTTCAAGAGGTCCTATTTATAGGTGTGGGTGTTCCTTTGAGTGTGGGATCACTCAAGAATGAAAAATATCCATTTTACAACTTACAACAGATCTATTTTTGTTTCTAACAAATCTCCAATGGTTGGAATCACTTTTTCTTCATTTTTGGTATAGTGCATTCGGTCGAGTTTCAATAAAGTTAACTCGACTGATCCACTAACTGACAAATCCAATTTTCAAACTATCTGTCGAGTTTGTCCCGGGTAACTTGACCGATCAGCTAAAATCAACTTTGGTCAGAAAGTCAGTCGATCGAGTTCTATGAGTGTACATCTCGACCGATGCAACCATTTCCAAAAATCCATCACAATTCAGTCGAGATCCAAACTCGGCCTCGACCAATTAAGTTTTTCTGACAAATTTTCCAAAAGATTTTTAAGTGATCAAGCGATGGAATTAAGTGTCCCTAATTTTTCTCGTCTTAGTTACAAGTCATATCATCAATATAAATGATTACAAAAATATTCTAAGGTGATGTGGAGTGTTTTACCAAATTGCATTTGCATTGCTTTTGACTTGAACATGGACAAGCTAGGGCTTGTGTAATTTGATCATTTTCATGTACCTAATACCTAAAATTAGTCTCAAACAAACATATTAGATACATATGAATGGAATGGTTAAGTCATTATCAAAATATGGACAATGTATAACTCTCAAGCTAGCATTCTCCCCCCTTTTTGACAATGACAAACCATTCCTCAACATATTGAAAAGGATACATAAAGTTCTACCTTGGCCTTGTGAATTGCAAGGGGATTCATAATTTTAACAATGTGAATTGCTCCCCCTCAATCTATGCTCACTCTTACCTACATAGTTAGTCTTTCTACACAAAGCTATATAACATGTGTACTACATGGTCCTTTAGCAAGTCACATGATAAAACATATACTTAGACAAGAAAAGGATCACATAGGTAGTAAAAGCAATATGGTTGAGCTTTAAAACATCGACCTTCTCTCCACCTTTTGCCATTATAAAAATGTAAGGGGTAGAAGAGCACAAAACGGGTCTTCTCCCAGCACAACCAAAACATGTAACCACAAGATAAAACATGCAACCACATAACACACATCAAAGAAACACGAGAGAGAAACAAGCAACTAGTGTCATAATCAAAATATGGAAATCACAACAATAACTCACATGATAGAGCATACATAGAGTTATGATACAGAATATTAATATTAAAACACTAAAACATGTTCTCAAAGCAACTACAAGCCAAAACGATGAAAAACCCGAGATTGCAGAAATAGTACAGCTCAGGCAATGTGCCCAGATGTTTTTAATACAAAAAGATCTAGAAATATATATATGATCAACATCTAAAAGCTAAAAACTAAAACATCTAACATTTATGGCATCTACATCCATGTCATCGTCATCGACATCATCATCATCATCAGCTTCAGGCTCATAGTCGTTATCTCCATCTGAAGGTGCAACAGCATCACCTTCATCACCAGAGCTGCCAGTAAATCCATCATCATCATTAGAACTATCCGTAGGGCCATCATCCTCAGATGCCTCCTCGTCATCATCAACATCTTCCTCATCATCTTGGTCGAGCATCTCCTCATCGGTAAAAGGACTGAAACCACGATTGGGCCACATGGCATTCTGCTCGTCCCAAGTCATGCCAAGATCATGGAGCTCCTTATCCAGAGGGAAAGTGGGAGCAAAAGTGCCAAGTCCTGCAAGCAGGGTATCTATGGGTCCAGTAGGGAGAGGTTGTACTCTAGGGGTAGGTGCAAGGGTAGGTCCATGAGCAGTTGAGGGTGTAGCATCAGAAGCAGTAGGTGGAGGGGTCGGGTAGAAGCGATTATATGCACAGAAAGCATAATCACCACCTGGGTAGGGCTGCTATAACATCCCTGACCTGGGTTTAGGGCTAAACCTATTTTTTTTCTTAAATAAGTTTCTTATAACTTTAATATAATCCTCTAAAGTGTTATGTTATCAAGTGACAAACTTATGTTTCAAGTTTGGTCCTGTTTGAATTATGTTTGAGCAATATTCTCTTATTTTGAACCAAAATGCAATTTACCCAAGATAAGGGGTTATATTGCAATATGTCACATGTTGAATGTGCATTAAGTGTTTTAGAATCATAATAGAGATAATTATTCTAGGTGGTGGCTTGTGGGAAAGCCTGAAGAGCTTGTTTGAATAATGCTAGTGCCTTGTGTACCAATTTTGGTACAAATTGTAATTACCCAAAATGTAGGGTTGATATGCAAATTACCACCTCTAGAGTGTCCCTACTACCTCTATGTACCATTTATAGGATAGATAAAAAAGGATACACCATGTTTGAATCATCTTTGAATGATGGTACTCTTGGTGATGAAAAGATCAAGAGATGATGTAAAGTTGAAGCCCTTACATGAGTTGTATTAGGTTGTAGAGTTCATATGAGAGTGCCAATCGACCAAGGAGCCATAGAAGGATTCTAATATCAGTTTGTGAACTCTTGGACTTGTCCATGATGGGATAAAAACCTCAAGGAGGTGAAGTGTATCGGTTTACAACTTCCTTGGAAAAATTGTATTGGGTTGTGAATAAAGTGGTGATTGAATTGATATATCTTATCCAAAGAGATAAGTGATGGCCGAAATTTCATCTCTAGATTATGCTCAAGTGTTTTGCATTTCAAGATAAATAAGAGTGCATTCATGTACACATGTCAACCATGCATGGACATGTGGCACCTAGTAGCTTAAAATGATGACACCTCATATTCACTCTTTTTCATGAACCTCAACTATATATACCACTCCTTTCACCTATTAGTGGAATTTTTTGAATCTTACCACCCTCTTTCTCTTCTTGGTATCTTTCATAGGTGAAGGTTTATCATTCTTAGAGCCTAGATATCGGCCATGGCAAGGTGATATCAGCCATAGCAAGGTGATATCGGCCATACCAAGGTGATAACGGCCAAGTGAAGTGATATTGGCCACAAGTGAAGTGACATCGGCCACAAGTGAGGGGATATCATGTATGAGGGGTGAGACATCGTGCATGGTTCCAAGGAGAAATAAAGAGCTCAAGTCTTAACCCTAAGGTGAGGCCATGATCATCTTCAACCTTGGATTAAAGCATGGATCTAGGGTTGAGATCTTCCTTTCTTTTCTTCTTCACCAAATACTTATCCACGGTGATTCTTAGCCTTTAGAGGATTTGTGAATCTCATATTCAACCTTGGGAATGTGAATATTTGGAGCTTGGATCTTTGAAGTTGTTCTTGAGGCAGGTTATATAACTTGAACTCAATTATGTTATTATTCACCTTCAATTCTGTTGTAATTGTTGATCTACTTTCAATTTTGAATTCTCTTGAATAATTGATGATCCTATGAGTTGTAAAAGTCGTTTAGGACTGTTTTCCAAGAACTATAATAGTAAGAGAAGAGTCTATAGATTTATTATGATGACATCATCAAGGTCCAACCCGATATCGGGTTGAAGCACCTCTAACCCGATATGGTGGGGTGAACACACCACTAGCACAATATGGTGATGAGAATGTAACTCTTGCACATTATGATGATGAAGTGCACACCTTGTGCATGATATGGTGTCAAGCATACACCATGTACATGATATGAGGTCAAGTATACACCTTATGCACAACATGGAGTCAAGTATATACTCAAACCCGATATGACAAACTCTAAATGATGAGTAACCCGATATGGTGATATGAATACACCACTAGCATGATATAGTGATGAATTTATACCTCATGGATGATATGAGTGACACATATACACATATTGTGCATGATATGGGAGCAAGCATACACCTTATACATGATATGGTGTTGAGTATACACCCTAACCCGATATGATGTTGAAACCCAACATGGTGTTGTGAAATCTGATATGCATTGGAACCCTACACCCCTATCGGTTTGTACACTTGACTTAGTTGAGACTAATTAGTTGTCTAGCCTATCACTCGTCACATGATGAAGGGTAGGATGATACCATGAAGGTTTTGATGGGATATGAGCATAAGGGTCAAACTCGATATGCAAACCCTAAAGGTTGAGTAACCCGATATGGATGCACGATATGGAGAAAAGGATGCATCTCATGTATGATATGATGATGAGGATACACCTCTATACCCAATATGGAAGCATACCTACACCTCTATACCTGATATGGAAGCATACCTACACCTATATACCCTATATGGAGGAAGTACCTCAATCTAATACACTTGATTGAGTGACACATGTAGTGAGTTATGTCAAATGATACACTAAGACATAAAGAGTTAATGCATTTTGATAAATATGGGCCAATGTACCTTGAGAGAAGGATTGAGCCAACCTAATGGAGTATGATGTAATCAACATCCTAGTAAGGATGAAAGAGAAACTTATACTTGTATAATAATCATGTAATGAGTATACATTGATGCTCCTAATATGTGTGGAGTATGAATTAGGGTTTTGATTCTTGATGAACGTACTGGAAACCCTAATCGGCTTAAAAAGGGAAACCCTAACCCTAATGAAGGGTATTGATATGACTTGAAACACTAATCGGTAAGAAAGGGAAACCCTAACCCTAATGGTGGGAAGGTTGTATTTCTCTTATATTGCATGGTAATGATATGTATTTGATGTTGTTGTTATCATGAAATACTAACCATGTCGGTATCATGAGGTAATGAGCATAGCCAAGTATGAGATATGATGTTTCATATAATATATATTATATGGATCTTGTAAGTCATGTGAAATACTTCTACAACAAGTATAATGTCTATATAGGTCTTATGACCTAGAGATGGATGTTTCCAAGTGAGAGGTGAAAAGATGTATATAAAAGTCTCATGATCTAGAGATTGATGTAAGAGATGGCAATGTTCAAAAGGTACTAGGCAAATGGGAACCCTGTAACATAATAATAATAAATGGTTATAATAATAATGAAATCTTGGTCATACATGCTTTATGGTTATAGCCAAATAAGGGATATAGTGTTTTGAATATGCTAAAATGAGATATGAGGAATACTTGTGTCACATAAAGGATGTGAATGGGTATGATGGCTTGACTGAGGCATATTTCCTAATAAAGGTGATGTGGTATTCAATGATGAGTTTAAGGGATTGATATCCCATAATGAAAGTGAAAGGGAAACATAAAGGTATCCCAACTACTATGGAATCCTTAGCAATATGGCCATGATTTCATAGGATTGGTACAATCCAATACCTTGCTGTAATCTCACAGGATTGGTACAATCCAATACCTGGATGTAACTCACAGGATTGGTACAATCCAATACCTGATTGTACTCTCACAGGATTGGTACAGTCCAATACATGGTTGTACTCTCACAGGATTGGTACAATCCAATACCTAGCTATGATCTCACAGGATTGGTATAATCCAATACCTGGCTGGAACATAATGATGTATATTCACTGAATTGGCAGAAACTAATATCGGGCTAGCAGATTGGGTGAGACCAACAACTAGAAATGAGAATGATTGATGGATATCATACCATGATAATATTGTCACATGATAAGCTTGAGATGTTGGTATAATATGAGGGGTAAATGTTACACGTCTTTCATATTTCTTATAAAGTAAATAGATGATTTACTGCTATATCATAGACAGTTGCAATGCTTTAAAAGATGAGAATATTCTAATTTGCTTATCAACAGTGATTAATCTTTCTTATTAATATAAAAGAACCTCTGCTCAGTTTTATATTGTTTACCTGTGATAATAATATTGTTGGTAGAGAGTTATATCTCTTGTTGGGACTTGTGTCTCACCCCATGAGATCTACAATTTTTAGGTAGACATGCACGAAGAGGTAGAGACCATACTAAGAGGAAGGACAACCATAGCAGGGACAACGATAATAGCTCAGGTTGAGTGTACTGTCTGTCGTGTCTTGTAGATAGAAGTCCTATGTGTCGTCTCTGTACTCTCAGGTCCTTGGAGTGGGTATGTAATGATTTTGTAAACGATCTGGGATTTTGGCTTGTATGCCTCGAGGTTTTACATTGCTTATGTATATGTTTTAGTAAAGAAATTGATATAGTTTATCCTCGAGATGAGATGGTATGATGTATGTACAATGTGAATCAATGAGGTATTTATTACTTTGGTTCTTTTCTTAATAAGTTTCCTAGAAATGGATCTCTTTGCAAAAATGGTTTTAATTTTTAGTGATTTTTGTTAATCCACGATTAATGTTTATTCCGCATAATTACTATGACAATTTGGTTGTCAATTTGATAGAGGTCATCATAGCTGCTAGGTAGGATAAGGATGGGCACGGGATAGGTTCATGGTAGACATGATCTGGCAAAGATCTTGATGCAAATTCTCCTGAACATGTAGGTTGTACATCTGCTTATGCACAACCCATGATGGCTTCATAGGATACATGAAATGAGGTGCGAGCAGGTCTATAGGGTGATAGAGGTGGAGGTGCCTTGGTGGATGTAGAGGCTCTAGGTGTGGTGGAAGAATATGTAGGCAAAAATGTTTTCTTGATAGTGGTCTCACTGATATAGACTCCTTTTCTAGATGGTTTGTAATGAAAATCATGAAAAAGATACTTCTCAGTCGCAAAGGTGAAGAGACCACATATCAAGTTTGGGTAGGGTAGGTGGGTGGCTCAAGTATTCTTCTCAGAGTCAAAGCAGGTCATGTGATAGAGAATGTATCTAGACCACTTGACTCCTATGTTCTTCAAAATACAAAACATAATTACTACAATATTCTCTACAATCTCAGTTTGATTCTTCTTGGGGTGAATATTGTAGTTGACTACCAAAGCGAGTATGTAGTTTTTGAGACCCAAGGAAGAGGATGGGATGGTGAGTTTCTTCTTATAGGGAGTCTTAGGATTCTTTAAGAATTTATGAATATCAGGAGAGTAATATTATATTGCTTGTAGAAGGACTCAGGGTCAATAAGGTCAAATACTCAGGATAGTATTTCCTTCATGTGTCAGTTACCTCAGTACCATTGAGAAAGATATTAAATGTATCTTCTGAGATAATGAATTTCTTACCAGTAAACATGGAAGTGATAATCACTTGAGTATTAGGAGGGGGTACAAGAGTGTCATAATTCGACACCGGATTTGTATAGAATTCAAGAACCACCTTAATGCTTATGATGGAATTATGGAAGCACCGATGTTCAACACTCAGGGATTCAAGGTGATGGTTGATGCACGTCGTTGTCCACGCAACAATCACTAGAACAAATCCTAGAGTTTAACCTTCTAACCAGGTTGTCAACTTGGTGTAAGCACCAAGTCAATGTAGTATAGATAGGTATTGATCCCTAGAGACGGTGATGAAGATGGTTGAGTTTCAAATCCGGTTGTGAGAACAAGAATGTAAAATCCATTTTGAGGGTTGTTAAAACTAAGAATAAAAATGAAAATGTTGAAATAAAGTTTAACTAGTCAAGAAATAAAGATCTGGAGGGTCTTAAGGATCACCACCAAAACTACGTTCCTATTCAACTAATCAAATTGTAAACTCCAGAGATCAAACCAGGACCTTGTGCTTTCATGTCCTTATGAACAAACTCACGAGGTTTGGACTTTTCGTGAACCCATTGGTCCCGACATTTACGGATCATTGTCCAACCGTCCAACATGTCACTATCTACAATCATATCAAGAAGCATGTGAATTCAAACTAAGATTGAAACCCAAGACTCAGGTGGTAGCATCACCAAGGATTATAATGGGAATAATATTAAAAGATAAAAATATGATAATTGTAATTATGGGACTATTATTTTGTTCTTATAGAGATCCGCAATCATATCACTCCATAAGAATATATCAGATCATCCAAATAACCATGCATAAATCGAAAGAAGACATTTTTTGATGGAGCAATAGAACGGATTATATTGAATAGAATCGGACTAAGGGGCTACTCCCCATGCCTAGAAGAATCTACTCAGACATAACGAGACTAGAATAGATGCAAACTAAAATGAGATCCAACATTATATAAGATGCGGTCTGCAACTAAAATTAGATGCCTTTTCTTATGGAATCCCCCCTCCTTTTATAAGGGAAGGAGGGGTGGAAACTCTATATTAAGACTCTCTAGAAAACTCCTAGTCGACGGATGAAAGCTTTTTGGATATGTCCAATAGAGAAAACAGCTGATTGCCTTTAATTATGTTGACCATTCACCTTCTTTTTGTTGTATATTCTCACAATAGTGATTTCAAGCTTATTTATCACCCATTAAAGGCATTAAAATGGTCCAAATAGTGTGAATTTCTTTTAGGAAATTAAATTTCCTTTCTAATTAATACTTGTACACATAATTTGGAGTTTGTAGGCAGAAGTTATGACACTTTTGGTGTTGGGTATACATTCATTTCAGGCTCTACGGGAATTGTGCAAAACATCTTCCAAGGAAAATTAATCATTTGAGTGGTCAGACCATTTTCCTAAAAAAGTAACCAAATATAATTAAAACTGTAAATAAAAAGAAAATTCTAAACTAATATAATTAATCACAAAACTAAGAAAATAAATAACAAAACAATCCTAAAAAGATTTCTAAAAGATGTAAATAAAATGATAAATATACCTTTATCAAAATACCTCGAACTTGAATCTTTGTTTGTCCTCAAACAAATAAAATCACAAATAAATTAAATTTATACTAATAACATGTCCATCCTCACCCTTGTAACATCACTTATTTCTTACCTCCAAATTTGGTCAAGCAACCCAATTTCCTAAAACCACAAAACACATAATTCTATATTCCCTATCAAAAACAAATATCATATCTTATTTCTAAATCCAGACTTTGTAGAAAGACATGCTTCAATTTAATTTTTCTTTGACACTCTTTCTTTTATTATTGTATTTTCTTTGATGTGAGTTGTCGCACAAGAATAGGATGAAATTGGGGGTGTGAAAATAAAGAAGGAAGTGATGAAAAAATATTAATCCCTCCTCTATTCGACTCGGGATATGAATTTGTGGAGTTGTGGCTACATTGGTCACAATTTTTTTTTCATGTGTACTTTTGACATCTTTTGATGGTACACCCCTTTGTGGGTATGGAATTTTTTATATGGAAAGCATTCCACCCCAAACTTGATTTTTATCTAGTGGTGGTTCTTTGATTCTCTTTTTTAGAAATAAAACAAGGGGGGAACAAAAGGTGTCCTTATACTTATAACTTCACACATTTTTTTCTTTTTGAAATTATCATTACATCAGAAAGAATATTGCTGTAAATCACATTATACAATATTTATATCAAGTTAATCCACAGTTTAAAAATAGAGAAAATTTGTGTTTTATTTTGATTGATTCCATACAACGTGCCAACTTTTCCAAGGAGTGGTTCTATTTTGGGGTCCTAGGTGACATGGTGGTTTCAGACATGGCAACTTGTAATAGTTTCTATAAAGGATTTACTAAATTCATAAAGGTTACAATGATAGATTTTTATTCAACTTGACTGACTAGGTAAGGGTCAAAAAAAATTTTAAAACTGAGAATCAAAATTAAACTATGTAACATGATGAAAATTTGTAAAAATAAAGATAGAGTGGGTGGAAAGAGTACTTACCACCCACCTCCACCCTAGACTTAAAATGTTGCTCATCTCGAGCAAAACTTAAATCTAATATGGAGGGAAGAAGAGGGTGTCCAAGTGGCCCTGGTAGCTCAAAAAACATCCAATTGAAGGGGATGTGTATGAGGGTTGGGACCTTCAAAAAAGGAGCTTCATAGTATACCCTATGATAGGATAATCGTGGAAGCTTAGTGGGGTGTTCATATTTTCTTTCACCTCACATTCCCTCCAATAAGATCTATAGATCTTCCTTTGATAGCAAGGGAAGTGCTGAAGATGGATGTGGATTGGGGGAAGTTGACGGGTACTCGACAAGTAATTTTAGTAGAGCAAGATGAATAGAGTCGGGTGGAGGATCTGGCTCAGGTTTTACAATTTACTCCATCATAATGACAAGCGTATGGGAGAATTGATGCTCTTACAAAAGATTTAAAATCATTTACAAAAGTGTTTTGTTTCTCCTTAAAAATAATGTCATCAACATTGGGTTTGGTAAGTTTCATTGTTGATATAACATATGGATCTGATTATTTTGTACAAGGGGTCCCCAAGAATTCAAGAGGGATGAGGACGTCTTCCTTGCAAACAACAGAAGGGGATGCATGGGCTTCTTCTAAGGGTGTCTCCCCTTCTACATCAGCCTTATGTAAAATGAGAATTGGTTGTGTTAAAATGGGATGAATTGTTTTGTCAAAGGGGGTTGGATGTGCATTATCTAAAATAGACTCAAAAAAGGGGATTTGGTCTCTAATATCAATTGGGTTTATGTCAAGGATGGAAGGGGTTTTTGGATCATCAGAATGACTCTCCTGCTTCAACATTTCATATTCAAGTAATAGAGTCTCTAAAGGAAAGATAGGGATACCAACCCCTTGTCACACACAAAATATTGCTCCATGGTCTGTGCTATTTCTTTAGGATCAGACATATATGACACAAAAATAGGATCATCATCATCGTAGTCAGGAAGAACTATCTTGGGTTGCTCAAGCTCTATAGGTGGAGTATGTGATCAAGCCTCTAGTAAGGTAGATAACATGTCTGGACTGGATCCAAGTTTTGCTTTTCCTTTTACTGCCATCTTATCTAGGGCATTAAGTCACTCTTCCATTTCAGGATTAAATTGAGCTTCACCATAGGATCTATACATCCCAAAATTTTGACCATCCTCACCAGACCCATCATAGTATTCTTGGGCCTTATGCTCCTTATATTGATTGTGGCATTTCTCCTCATAATAATCTTCAGAAGATGGTGGATTGTAGTTTCCATTACATCCATCTTGGTGGGAAGATTCAATACTGCAAGGTGTCACCAAATCATGAGGGGACATATTTAGAACATCTGGGTTTTGGGATTTGGCTTCCAGCAGAGCGGCTAACAAGGCGTGTTGGTTACTAGTTTTACTTCCATCTTCTCTAGGGCCCTAAGTTTCTCTTCTTACAAAGGATTATAATGGGTATCATAAATAAGTCCATTTCCTTCAAAGTTTTTTTGGTCACCCCCTCCAAAAAAATTTGATCATACCCCCCCTCTAAATATGGATCACAAGGTTCTCCATAATGGCTTTCAGAAAAATGTGGATTCGCATTGTACCCACCAGGATGAAAGGGCTCATAATTAAAAGGGGTGCTACCATAACTATGGGGTAAACTTGGACATGTAAGAGATGCATGGTGGTAAAGACCACTCTAATTGAGAAAATGTTCTTGAAAGGTGTGACAATTAACATGCGAGAGTAAAAAAATACGAGATAAGGGGGTTAGTCAAAATAATAGAGAACAAAAAATTATAAATCTAAGAAATTATGGAATAAACTCAAATTACAAAAAAAGTAACTAGAAAATAGTATTGCTGGAATGGAAACTCAGCAGAAAGAGGAGATACACTTTTGGAATTTTGTTTAGAAGGCAAAAAGAAATTACAAAAAATCTAAGAAAGAAATTATAGAACAAAGCTAAAAATTATTAAACAAGCCAAAAAAATTATGAAACAAAATAAATTATAGAATAAGATTAAAAATTACAAAAAAATAAACTAAAAAGTAGTATTGTCTGAATGGAAACTCAGCAGAAGGAGGAGATACACTATCTGAATGTTACTTGATAGGAAAAAAATAAAGATCGAAAATAAGAAATTATGAAATAGAAGATATATAACAAGAATAAAGTTATACAAGTTAGAGAAATATGAACAAATTTATACAAGATATACAAGAAACCAGATCTAAAAAACAACCTTGTCATCCCTGGCAACAACGCCAAATTGATGCATGTCGTTATCCATGCAACAATTACTAGAACAAGTCTTAGAGTTTAACCTTCTAACCAGATTGTCAACAAGGTGTAAGCACCAAGTCAACGGGGTATAGATAGGTATTGATCTTTAGAAACGAAAATGAAGATGGTTGAGCTTCAAACCTGATTGTGAGAACAAGAATGTAAAATTCATTTTGAGAGGCTTGTTAAAACTAAGAATAAAAATAAAAGTGTTGAAATAAAGTTTAACTAATCAAGAAATCAAGATCTAGGGGGTCTGGAGGATCACCACCAAAACTAAGTTCCTATTCAAATAATCAAATTATAAACTCCAAGGATCAAATTAGGACCTTGTGGTTGTATTTCCTTATAGACAAACTCACAAGGATCAGACTTCCCGTGAACCCATTGGTCCCGGCGTTCACGGATCATTGTCCAACTGTCTAACATGCCACTATCCATGGTCATATCAAGAAGCATGTAAATTTAAACTACCGTTCAAACCCAAGGCTCACATGGTCACATCACCAAGGATTATAACTAGAATAAGGTTAAAAATACAAGGATGATAATCATAATTAAGGGACTATTGTTTCATTCTTATAGAGATCTACGGTCATATCACTTCATAAGAATATATCAGATCATCCAAATAACCATGCATAACCAGAGAGAAGACATTTTTCTGATTGAGAAAAAGCACTGATTATATTGAATAGAATCAATCTAAGGGGATACTCCCCATGCCCCAAAAGAATCTACTCAGACATAATGAGATTAGAAGAAATGTAAACTAAAATGAGATACAACATTATATAAGATGTGGTCTACAACTAAAAATTGGATGCCTTTTCTTATGGAGTCCCCCCTCCTTTTATATGGAAAGGAGGAGTGGAAACTCTAGATACAAGACTCTCTAGAAAATTCCTAGCTGGCAGCTGAAAGCTTTTTGGATCTGGTCAATAGAGAAAATGGTTGATTGCCTTTAATTATGTTGACCGTTCAACTTCTTTTTGCTGTAGATTCCCGCAATAGAAATTTTGAGTGTATTTCGCTCCCATCAAAGGCTCTAAGGTGGTCCAAATAATAAGATTTTATTTTAGAAAATTAAATTTTCTTTTCAATAGATACTTGTACATGCAATTTGGAGTTTGTACTCAGAAGTTATGACACTTTTGATGTTGGGTATACATTAATTTCAGACACTGTGGGAATTGTGCAAAACATCTTCCAAGGAAAATTAATCATTGAAGTGATTAGACCATTTTCCTACAAAAAAATCAACCAAATATAATTAAAACACCAAATAAAGAGAAAAATCTAAACTAATACAATTAATTACAAAATTAAGAAAATAAATAACAAAACAATCCTAAAAAGATATCTAAAAGATGTAAATAAAAAGGATAAATATACATTTATCAATGGTCATAAAGTAACTCAGCAACCTCATCTATAAACTCTTATTTGCATGGACAAGGCTCAAATAAGGCATGGAAAGGGAAAGGATTCCTAGGAAGGAGCTCCTTGTATGTATATATAGTGCTTCATTGTAAACAAAGAAGGTGTCATTGAAGAGAATGAGGCGAGAGTTGGAAGAAGATGATGGTGTTCCAAAAGGGGTGGTCCTTTTTCTCCTATTTGAGGCCATGGAGGAGAAAAGGAGAAGATTCAGAGACCAAACGCAAGAGAAACACCACCAAATTCCATCTGACCACCTAGGACAGATAGGAAAAGGAGCTAGGAAGGTCAAACGAGGGCTCGCTAGGGCTAGGAGAAGGAAGGTTGGGGCTGGGGTTGAGAGATTGAGAGAGCTATAGGAGCATTGATCAACTTTTCTCTAGTTGAGAGGGAGAAAAGTCGGCCAAAACCTACTTAAGAGTTGGTCCCTCTCGGCCATCGATCGAGTTATGTGAGAAAGAAACTTGATTGAATGGCTTTTTACAAAAGCCCTCGGCCATCAATCGGTCGATTTGGCAACTTGACTGAAAAAATTATGTCCCAAACTTAGAAATTCTAATTTCTAGCCATTTGAGTGCTAATTAAATTTATTTTTCTAGTACATTTTGCATTTTAAACATATCTAGGCATGTATCACTCATCATTGGATATTATTTAGCGATAAATCCATTGTTTGCAAAATATACCCAAAATAAGCGAAAAACAAGGCATAAGAACATGAAAGTTTTAGCACTTTATCCAGCAAGGGTGATCAAGACATGAGCAAAGCATATAGGATAGACAGAAACTAACTAGAAGGTATATCAAATTCATTTAAAGTAGTTATGATCAATTTATATCTAATGAAGTTAAATTACTCTCTAGCTAGAGGTTTTGTAAAAATGTCCCCCAACTGATTTTCTGTATCCACATGCATGATATAAATATCCTTCTAGGCAATGTGATCATGAAAAAAATGATGACAAACCTCTATACAATTGGTACTACTATGAAATATAGGATTGTAAGATAAATTGATTGCACTATTATTGTCAGAAAACATAGGATAAGCATAAAAACAAATGCTAAAGTCTTGGAGAATTTGCTTCATCCATAGTTACTGGGCATAACAACTCCCGACTGCAATGTATTCAATCTTGGTAGTTGATAGAGCCATTATGCTTTATTTCTTGTAAAACCAAGACACCAAGCATGGTCCAAGGGGGAAACAAGTAGCATTGTGCACTTTCTATCAATCAAACATCTTGTGTAATCAGCATCACTATAGGCAGTAAGAGTAAAGTCCCTTGACTTAGGATACCATAGTCTAAAGTTTTGGGTTTTGGCTAAGTGCCTCAAAATTCTCTTAATAGCTATAAGATGTGATTTCTTAGGATTTGATTGAAAGTGAGAACACAATCCAACACTAAACATTATGTCAAGTCTAGAGGTAGTTAAATAAAGTAAACTTCCAATCATACCTCTATAGATCTTCTCATCAACTTTCTCACCTTCTTCATCTTTCTCAAGTTTGGAGGTGTTTGACATGAGGGTGTCCATTGGGTTGGTGTTCTCCATCCCAAAGCACTTGAGTAGCTCATTTCTGTACTTGCCTTGGTTGATGAAGTTCCCATCTTTAGTTTTCTTGATTTGAAAGTCATGGAAGAAAGTAATCTCACCCATCATGCTCATCTCAAACTCACTCTGCATCAAGATTCGTTCCGCCAAAAATGATATCATCAACATAAGTTTGAGTGATGAGAAAATGGTAAAAAGTGTGTTTGAGAAACAAGGTAGAATATACTTTTCCCATGATATAGCCATGATCTAATAAAAATTTCTTTAGTTTCTCATACCAAGCTCGAGGTGCTTGTTTGAGACCATAGAGAGATTTTTGCAATAGATAAACATGGTTAGGCAAACTATCATGTTCAAATCCCAAAATTTTTGCAACATACACTTCCTCCTCAATTGTACCATTCAAAAATGCACTTTTAACATCCATTAAATATAGAAGGAAATTCTTGTAACTAGAAAAAGCAATCAACATATGAATGGACTCAAGTCTATCTACATGTGCATATGTTTCATCAAAATATATACCTTCCTATTTGATTGTAGCCTTGAGCAACTAACCTTGCTTTGTTTCTTACCACCTTGCCACTTTCATCTAGCTTGTTGTGGTAGACCCACTTGTTGCCAATGATCTTTCTATTACATGGTCTTGGCACAAGAGTCCACACTTTGTTATTCTCAAATTTCTCCATTTCTTCCTACATGGCTAGGATCCATTCATCATCCCTAAGAGCTTCTTTGACATTCTTTGGCTCGAGTTGTGAGATGAAGGCGTTGTTGGCTTGTTCTTTATTGTAGGCAGCCTGAATCTTCACTCTTTCAAAGGGGTCACCTATGATTAGCTCTTTAGGATTATTCTTTACAAAGTGGGGGTTTGGATCCTTCTTTTCTCCATCCAACTCTTCTTCTTCAAAGGCCGCCTCTTTTCCTTTTTGGGTGATGTTGAGTTCTTTCAAGATAGGAATTACTTCATATGCAACATCATCATTAACAATATCCTTGGAAACAATGGAGTTAGTCTCAATAAATTTCACATTAATAGATTCTTCTACTTTAGATAGATCAACATTATACACTCAATAAGCCTTGCTAGTAGTGCTATAGCAAAGAAAGAAAGCCTTGTACAATTTCAGATCAAACTTGTTGAGAGAATATTTCTTGTTCAAAATAAAACAAGGACATTCAAAAATGTGAAAATACTTGATAGAAGGCTTCCTACCACACCATATCTCAAAGGGGGTTTTCTTTAAAGAGAGATGTGTAAAAAGCCGATTTTGCACAAAACATGAAGTAATAACTACTTCAGTCCAAAAATTCTTTAGAGTGTCATACTCTAGAAGCATGGTCCTATCCATTTCTTGTAGTGAGCTATTCTTCCCCTCTACAACCCCATTTTGTTGAGGTGTTTGGGGTGAAGAAAAGTTATGCGCATATCTAGACTCTTCACAAAAATGTTCAAAGAGATCATTTTCAAATTCTCTGGCATGATCACTACGGATAGAAATAATGCGATAAGAAGCTTCATTTTCAACTCATTTGCAAAAACTAGAGAAAACATCAGAGTATCACTCTTAGAAATGAGAAATAAGGTCCAAGTATATTGAGAGAAATCAGCAACAATAACAACACAATACCTAGAACCACGAAGCGGTTGAGTTCTCATAGGTCCAAATAGATCAATATGGAGAAGTTCAAGAGATCTCTTGGTACTAAGGACTCCTTTGGATTTGAAGGAGGACTTAGTTTGCTTTCCTTGGGTATTAGGTTGGCATTTCTCATCCTATTCAAAATCCAATTTAGGAAGTCCCTTCACCAAGTCCTTTTTGCTCTACTTCTTCAATTGATGCATATTTACATGACCTAACCGAGGATGCCAAAGAGAAATATCATTCGAATTGACTACAAGGGATCTATCAAAAATAAGCTTAATAGATTCAAGCACAATTACATAAAGATTACCATTCATGGTTCCCTTATATATGATGTTGTAAATGAGAGCAAGCATTCAAAAGAAGTAAATAGCACAAGGTAACCATTATGACATAATTGACTAACACTTATTAAATTGTGATGTAGGCCATCCACAAAGAGAACATTCTTGATACACAAGGATTTACCTACATCACCCTCACCTTTTACCTTACCTTTCTTGTTGTCCCCAAAAGTGACTGATCCTCCTTTCTTCTTTGTGAAATTGTTGAAATGGCTTATATCACTTGTCATGTGATTTGTGCAGCCACTATCAACAATTCATTTTCCTTTTTCATGCAACAAAGGAGAATGTCAGTTTACAACTCAAACTTTGGGATTCGGAGTTAGCTTGGGGTACCATTTCATCTTTGAGTTTGTCCCCTTAGGCTTGTAAGGACAATAAGTAGAATAATGATCATCACTTTTGTAATGAGAGAAAATCATAGGATTCTTAGAGCCAGAAGACTCTCCAATGAAAAGAGGAGTTTCCTTACTCTTTTTCTTACCTTTGGCCTAAGTCTTGACCTTAGGAGCTCCCCCTACAAATCTCAAACCACTAGTACCACTTTTTTTGGTAGAGTGATCAAGGATTTCATTTAGGGAGTTCTTCCCTTTGAGGAATTTTTGCAGAGAGACTCTAAGTCTATGATTGTCATTAGTGAGAGAAATAACGGTAGAAGATAAACTAGCAAGATCATCTCTAGCATGAACAAGATCGGCCTATAGACAAAGGGCTTTAGTCAAATAAGAATCCTTTTCAATAGTAATAGAAGCAACATCATTACTAGACAAAATAGGTCTAGAAGATAAATCATTAAGTTGAGCAATAAGCCTAGCATTTTCAAATTTAAGCAATTGAATTTCTTTGAGATAAACATCTCTTTCATCTCTACTAGCATCACTAACAAGCTTAAGTTCAACATTTTCAGTTTTAAGTAACTCAAGCTCATTAAGGAACTTTTAGTTATCTTTCTTAAGAGATGAAATATTCTTAAGATAGACATCATTCTCTATTTCAACTCCATTGTATTGGAGCTCAAGATCAAGAAATTGGCCTTGTAAGGAATCTATGCTCTCAAGATGAATTTTCTCATTTTGCTCAAGAATATCAAGTTTAGCATACAAGTCATCAATGATTTTACCCAACCTCTTATTTTTATATTTACATTTGGAATAATAAGAACGGGTAGTAACAAGCATGTCAATAAGAGTTTCTTTAGATAACTCATGCAAACTTACCTCACTTATCTCACTTACCTAACCAATATCTTCACTTATAGAGGCCATGAGTGCAGGGTGGCATTCTCCGTCTTCATTGGATCTTGATCCACTAGAGGATGAGCCCTCTCAAGATGCATGAGTTGCATCTTTGTGCCTCCTCTCCTTCTTGTCCTTCCTCTTGTATTTGTTATCTTTCTTGTACTCTTCCTCCTTCTTGTAGTTGCTCTTATGGTGTGACTTTCTAGCCTTAGGACATTGACTCTTGTAGTGTCCTTTTTTACCACACTTGTAGCACCTTAGATTAGATGAAGAAGATTGCTTCCCTTTGAAGTGCTTTCCCTTAGAGAAGTTAGCTTCATGCTCCCTAGGGCCATAATATTCACTAGAGGAGGATGGAGAGGTCCGGAAAGAAAGTTGTTGTTGAAGGATGAGAGCCTCCACTTGAGCTTTGAAAGCACTGTCTTTAATCTTACTTGATTCTTTTTCTTCTAGCTTTGCTTCCTCTTCTTGCTTGTAAAGTCTTGGCTCGTGATTTTGTAGATTTCCAATAAGCTCCTCGATTGGAAGATCACCAAGACTTTTTACTTCTTAAATGGAGGTCACCTTTGACTCCCATCTCTTTGGAGGAGACCTTAGGATATTTAAGTTGATTGCTCCTCTATCCAAGGTGTATCCCAAAGCAGCTAGGTCATTGATGATGATGTTGAGTCTTGATTACATCTCAGTAACTCATTTCCTCCCCATATTGAAGTTCTATAGGAGGTTGTTTAACATGTATATCTTTGCCTCCTTCACTTTCTTTGTGCCTTCATAAGTGATGCACAACTTGTCTCATATCTCATAGGTTGTATCCCATGAGTAGATGTGGTTGAACTTGAAAGGAGTGAGGGCTGCATAGAGGATGTTAATTGCTTTGTCATTGAGTTGTGCATTCTTTAGAGATGTTTCATCCTAAGTTGATATAGTTCTGGTTGTATCCTTGTAGGGTGCAATCATCACTTTCCACATATCAAAGTTCATTCCTTGAATGTAAAAGTGCATTTTCTGCTTCTAATAAAGGAAGTTGGTGTCGTCTAAGATCGAGGGGTGCACGGAGAAGCATCCCTTTAGGTTGAAGGAACCAAGTAGCTTCTCACACATCTTCTCATCTTGTAGGAGATTTGTTGGAGAAGATCCTTTCTCTGATACCACTTGTTGGATCTAGGGATCTAGAGGGGAGTGAATAGAGCTTCAAAACTTGTACAAGAATAGTTAGACCTTAAAATTATATCAATTTAAACTAAAAGCTAAAAGTGAATTTGAAGTCCTATATAAACAAGCATAACAAGGATGAGAGAGATTGAAACATATGCTTGGACAAGGTGTTTAGAGTGGTTCTAATCTCCAAACTAGGAGACTGTCAATTCACTACCTAGAGAGGTCAACCTCTATGACTTTGCAACCCATGTATATTTATATTCCATTATAAGAGATACAAGAAAACCACCTTACATCCAAGGGCTTACCTATCCAATACAAGAGTCTTCAACCTACACAAGGACTTACCCACTTGGTAAAGATGTCTTCAGCCTTCACCAAGGACTTACCCACACTTGCATCAAGTTTTTGGCCTCGCATGGATTACCCACTCTTCCTAGATCTTCCGCCTTGTCCTTTTCCTTAACTTGGAGAAGGTCTTCACACCTTCTTCAGCCTTGAAGAAGAACAACAACTCTTCCTTCACTTAGAGAAGATCACTTCGGCCTTTGCTCTTTGAGAAAGGGTATTGGGAATATGGAAAGATGGAGAGCTTTACAAGGTAACAATGAGGTAGGTCTCTTACAACATGCCTAACTCACTCATAATCATGAAATACTTTATAAATGAGAGAGATAAAGGATATTAAAGGGGTTTAGCACACTCAACTATAGCAAGGAGCAAGGATAACATGAACGATCAACCTTGGAATGAACTTCTAGAGGTCCTATTTATAGTTGGGGTTGTTTCTTTAAGTGTAGGATCACTTAATAATGAAAAATAGTTGTTTTTCAACTTGCAATGGATCTAATTTTGTTTCTAGCAACTCTTCAATGATTGGAATCACTTTTTCAACATTTTTCATACAGTGCATTTGGTTGAGTTTCAATAAAGGTAACTCGACCAATCCACTAACTGACAAAGCCAATTTATAAACTATCAGTCAAGTTTTTCTGGGGGTAACTCAATCGATAAGCTAAAATCAACTTTGGTCAAAAAGTCGGTAGGTCAAGTTATGTGAGTGTACAACTCAACCTATGCAACCATCTCCAAAAATCCACCACATATTGGTCGAGTTCCAAACTCGACTGATTAAGTTGTTGTGATAAAATTTTTCAAAATGATTTTTAAGGGATCAAACAATGGAATTAAGTGTCCCTACTTTTTTCTCATCTTAGTTACAAGTCATATATCAATACAAATTATTACAAAATTATTCTAAGGTGATTTGGAGTGTTTTCTTAAATTGTACATTTGCATTACTTTTGACTTGAACTTGGACAAGCTAGGGCTTGTGTAATTTGTTCCTTTTCATGTACCTAATACCTGAAATTAGTCTCAAACAAACATATTAGATACACATGAATGGTATGTTAATTCATTATCAAATTATGGACAATGTATAGCTCTCAAGTCAATACTCCTCATCATAAGGGGTCATAGACTATGTGTTGACATGGTGAAACCTGAATGAGAGGATGATTTCATGTCTTTCTCCTTTCTCCTTTGGTTCGGCCTATGATTGTTTTCTCTCTTTCCTTAAGATATCCTTTGACCATGGTGTTTCCTTTCTCTTATTAAGATGACCCTTTGGTTGAAGTGTTGAAGCTTGGTTGAAGTTCTTGGAGCTTGAGATCTGAGGAGATTGTTTCTCTTCAAATCAGGTGTGTTGTATAACTTTTCCTTCATCTATTATTAACATATTGAGATCTGATCATAAGTTGTTGTTCTAAATATTAACCATGTTCTTGATGATAGAAGGAATAACATGTCTTAGGGTTAACTTGTGGAATATTCTTGAGAAGATTATCTTTCTTATAAACCCTAAAAATCCTTTTACCCGATTTTGTAGTAAATGGAAAATTATGTGTTTCCTTTGAATATTCATCTATGGAACCATGCTAATTTCTTTATGGTTCATTTATTTTTAAATAATAGGAAGTTTTTGATTTGTTTATATGCATAAGAATCCAAGTTTTCTCTCTCAAAATATAACTCTTTTTGTATTCTTCTATGATCCATAATCTAGGGTTGATGAACACTTGGCATAGGGTGTTGTTCTTCATGTTGACGCTTGGTATTCCATGTTGTTAACCACTTGTTTCAAGCTTGTTTAGACATGTTATGGTGTTGGGAATATAGCTAACCTATGGTCAAGACAACCTTTGGTATTACATCATGGTCGACACTCTTGCAAGTGGTGGTTTTGACCACAACACCGTAAACTCTAAGGGTGGTCGCTACACTACTAGTTGTGATGCAGTGTTGTTGCATGGTACTTTAGTCTATTGGTTGATGTTGCGGCCAAGATGGCTAAGATAATGGTCGAGATGCATGTTCATGTTATGTCATGAATGTAATAAGTCAAGACTTAGTTGGTTGTGGTTGTGACATCAATGGGTTAAGGTCCTAACACCTTGTGATAGTAGGGTTGACACATGTTGATGTGACTCAGTCATGACACACCTTGGTGGAGTCACATTCGTGACACCTCATTTAGGTGTCTCCTAGTGTCGCGGTCGCAACGTAATGTCTATGTAGTGTCATGGTCATAATACCTAGGGTTGTGACCATGTAGATGTGTCTCATTCGTGACTATGTGAAGTGCCATGGTCGTGACACTTATGGGTGAGGGGTGAAGACATGTGTGTTATGGGAGGTAGAGACACCTATGTGTTGAGGGTGGTCAAGACACCTATATGTAAGTATGTACATGGTCAATACATAGGGTAATGGTCTACATGAGGTGTTGTAGTTATGAATGTCTAACCATCAGTAGTAGTACTTAACCCTAGTGTTCTCCAAATATGTGGGAGGTGGTAGAATTAGGGTTTAGTGGTTGCATAATGTTATGAAATCCTAATCGGATACATATGAATCTTAATCCTAATCATGTGATAACATGATGTATGTGTTCATTCTACTTGAAGTGATTATTATGTGATTGTGATTTCTCTCTCCTACTTGTGTGACGCTAATTTGCAGGTGAGAGGAATGACATAGCTATGAGAATGATGTGTTGACCCTTGTGTAATGCATGGTGGTGATTATGAGTAATATTGAGGCATATTGTGATACTGATTGTACAAGAGTTACATGGATCGGTCTAATGACCTAGTAAGTGTCTTGTGTATAAGGATTGACATCCCATAGTGATGTGATATTGGTGATGACATTATGAATGGAAGTAATACAAGTGTTATATGATGATGAGACAAGTTCTCACTTAATACGTTTTATATCTTCTGAAGTTGTAGTCAATTCTTAATTTTGTAGAGTTTGTTTAGGTTTTATACTTTATAACTTGATTAATGCATTAAAATATGCCCAATTGGTAATTCTAATCAAGTGAAACCATAATCATGTAGTTTCCATGTACCATGGATCCATCTTCAATGTCAATATCTAGATGGATGGTGAAACGAGTAACTCCTATGGGAAACTCGGAGCGCATATTATTGAATAAACATGTTGTGATATGTAACAGTGATGGCTTGACAGACTTTAAACATGATATGTAACATCTTTTGGTATATATGGAATACAAATGGCCTAAGTTGAAGGCCTATTTATAAATTACTTCTGCTTGAGATATTGGATTACAAATGGTTTTAATTTTCCTTGTTTTGTGGTAAAATTGAAATTAGTGGTAATTCTGTGCTTTATTTTGAGTAATATGGCTTTGTGTGGTGAAGTGTGTCACAATATGTAAATAAAATCCCACAATCAAATATTAAGTCTGAGATGCTTTCTATAAGAAACACACATGAAAAGATTGATCAACTAAGAGTGGGCACTCCAAGTAGGGTGTATGTTCGCTTTCAGGTCAGGTTTAACTAGGTGAATTTAAAGGGATTAAGTGCTTAGAAGCATACAAATGGACTATGGATAGGATTTGTGCATACCATATATTCTAGAATTAAATCAAATTAGAAGTCTTATTAATATCGTCAAACTTATCAAATCAAATTAAATCAAAAGTGTTTTAACAAAAGTTGCAAATTTTCTTTTGTAGAATCTAATGGCAAACACAAACATGTTCTCTTTGTGATCGGACCTTGAGAAGGAAAAGTTGAACGAGAATAACTTCCACGAGTGTTTCAAGACATTGAGAATCATTCTCACTCAAGAGTACAAGCTATATGTCCTAGAGATAGCAAATCTAGATGAGCCCCCTCCCATCACGCCTAAGGCTGAAAGGGATGCTTACAAGAAGCATACTAAAGATGTTGTGGTTATAAAGTGCTTGATGCTATGTTCAATGAACTTTGAGTTGTCGAGACAACATGAAAACATGGAAGTCATCCAGATGGTAACACATCTGAATAACATGTTTTAGGATTAGGTAAGATAAGAGAGATATGATATCTCAAAGGTGTTGCTCAAGAGCAATATGCCAGAGAGAGAGATCCATTGGGACCACATGTGCTCAACATGATTGGGTATGTAGAGAACCCAATGAGATTAGGATTTTCCAAAGTCCAAGAGTTCACCATAAATATAATCTTGTAGTCATTACCGGAATCATATAGCTAGTTTGTCATGAGCTACAACATAAACAATTTTGATAAGTCGTTGTCAAAATTGCTTGGCATATTGAGAACTAATGAAGCACAGATGAACAAATTCAATCCTAAATATGTGATTATGATCAGTAGAGGAAAGGGAAATTCCAAGGGCAAAGGCAAGGCCAAGAAGAGTCCTAAAGCCAGTCAAAAACCCAACTCTTCTACACTTAAAGCAAAGGGAGGAGTGAATAAGGAAAGCAAGTTCCACCACTGCCACCAACCTGGACACTAAAAAAGGAACCTTCTTCTTTATATAGAGGAACTCATGAAGAAGAAGGGGGATATAGAAATTTCCACTTGAGGATCTGAAAATAAGCAAGCTAGAACTGTGCAGAGCAAGAGCTACTTCCACTACGGTTGGAATCTATCATTCATCTAAGCCTAATGGGAATGTAATAGAATTAGTGAATTGCAATTATTTACCTACCATTAATGAAAAACATCATGTATGGATAAGATTATTATGAAATTTTGATGTATTTCCTTAAAAGGATAAGATCTTATATAGAAGCACCCTATGTCTCATAATCTATACTCAATAGTAGTAGAGACAAATATGTACAACACATATATTGAATGACTTCATGGCTCAAATAATGAATACCTATAACATTGTCATCTAGAGCACATAAATGAGAAATGCATTTCTAGAATCCATAAAGATGGTTTTGTAGACTCTTTTGGTTATTGAACAAATAGAGAGGCATGCAAGTCTTATTTATTTGGAAATATAATAAAAGCAACTTTCACTAGAAATAGTAGGAGAGCAAGTATTCTACTAGGCCTCATACATATTTATGTATAAATGCTAGAGGTAGTTACTAGTATCTCATTATATTTAACGATGATCTCAGTAGATATGGTAGTTTGAATTTCTTGAAGTGTTCAGGAGATTGTGAAAAAAGTACATAACCAGCTTGGTAAAAGTATTAAACACTTCAATATTATCAATGTGAATAATATTTTGAACCAAGAGTTTGAGGACCTTCTGGGAGATTGTGATAATGTATCACAATGAACTCCACCTGAAACATAGTGATGTATCATAAAAGAAGGAATCACACCATGTTGGTCATGGTGCAATCATCAATAAATCTAGTTGATCTTCCAATTTCCTTTTTGGCACATGCTTTACACTATACAATGTATGAGATATGGTATGGGAAGTGTCCCCATATGTCTTTTATAAAGACAAGGAATGAAAGCTTACATAAGAAAATAGTCACTCGAAAAGCTTTGTCCATAAGTGTTATTTTGTTTAATACTACTTTTATATTCTAATCCAACAACAAAAGTGTTTGTGTGATACACCGTTTGAACGAAACGTTATTAACTATGCGGAAGCGTGTCATTAACAGTGGAATTTCTGAAAATCACTAAAAATTTAAAACTTTTTGCACTGAGGTCCATAAAATGTAGAACTCTTCCATAAAGGAACAAAATAAGTTATTTACAAGCTGATTCATCAGCACATCTCTGTATCCACTCATCTCGAGAGTCATAACATTGACTACCCTGTTAAACTATACATCAGCAGTATACAAAAATCTCGAGGCGTTAAGCCAAAAATCTCAGATCTATATCAAACCATCTACTGACTCCTAGGACCTGAGAGTACAGAGACGACACATAGGACTCTCTATATACAAAACCTAACCGACAGTGTCTCCACCTGAGGATCGTCGTTGTCCTTGTTGTTGTTGTTGCTGTTGTTGCTGCTCACCCACTGAAGGGTTTCTTCTTCCCCGGCGTCTACCTAAAAAGTAAAATCCCACAGGGGTGAGACAATTGAAAATTGTCCCAGTGAGAGATATAACTCTTCGCCAGAAGCATTGTTATTGCAAATAATAGAATAACACTGAGAAGTAGAATTATAATTATTCAACAGTAGGTAATTCATTGAATAACTAAATAGAGCAGTAATCTTTATGCAATCATTTCAATTATAACTTGATTAAGCAACAAGTCATTTATTCAATAAGGAATATGAAGAACATGTATATCATCTATCTACCTAGGACATAATAAACAATGTATCATCAATCGTTGATTCTCGTAGTTCAACCTAAGCAAATATGCTACACGGCTGATTACATTTTACATACATACTTATGCCCTGAGGAGATGATGTATACCGCTCATACTCCAACCGACCATTGCAAAATCAAAATCGGTACCATACATAGGTCATCCGAAGAGCCAGATTCCTATGACCTCATCATCCTCAGTCAGTGTGAGGAACAATATGCAGGACATCTTGTGTCTCTGCCAAAAATAGCTTTCTAGGGTATACTGGAAACTTCGCTATTAGAGTTACAGTGGCATGTTGTACTCTCTTCGCAATTGGGAGATTTCTTGTTTATCTCACATCGATTCGGCATTAACATAATCATCGGGAGATTAGTGATACATCTTCCCGACATATACATATAATGAAGGATTGAGAGATTTAATGTTATTCTCACATCAATTCCTCCATTAGGGCGTAAGGATATTCGCGCCCATTACCCCCACATACTCAAAAGTATGCTCTCTAGGAGTTCCCTTAGGAAAATCTATTTCACCATCACCAAACTACTGACGATGATGGATCTATGGTCAGGGCTATACATGATATCATTTCACTTGATTATTTAAGTACATTACAACATTCTTTTAACATCAGGCGTGTTTACATACATAAGGCATTATAACAATTGTTGTAAGGAAAGAGTACTATTTTATCAAGTTCATTTCACAGCTTTAATAACATCGGTAACTCAATCCCTTATCATCTCATCATCATGATTCAAGAATATGGGTGTTCAAACCCTTAGATCATCAAAATACTTGTTACTACTTTGACAGGTAACATAATACCATCAAGTCATGTAATAGTGTCAACATGATAATTGCAATGCAGGTATTTCACATGGCTCTTATAGCCTATCAATCTCTTTTGTTACCTTTTACTAGGAAACATGGCATATCATTTCTTACAAAGCTCATAAAGTACTTTCAATAAACAAAGCATCATAGCTCTTACCTGACTATGCTCAATATTTCATAAAACCTGCATGATTAGTACAGATGATAACATATACATCCATTTCATATTAGCACAATGCAAAACAATGATAACATCACTATTCAAGGGTTTCACCACTATGCCCTTACCAGGGTTAGGGTTTCCCTTTTCAATTCAATTAGGGTTAATCATCCCCTTAGCTCAATTAAGATTAGTGACTCATCCTTTCATTATCCAACCTTAGAGCTCGTGCTATGAGGTATGACCCAGAATTAGGGTTTCATACTTTTATTAACCTTATTCGAAATTAGGGTTTACTATTCACATCTCATCACCCTAGGTTAGGGTTTACTATTCATATCACATCACCCTAGGTTAGGGTTTACTATTCATATCACATCACCCTAGGTTAGGGTTTACTATTCATATCACATCACCCTAGGTTAGGCTTTACTATTCATATCACATCACCCTAGGTTAGGGTTTACTATTCATATCACATCACCCTAGGTTAGGGTTTACTATTCATATCACATCACCCTAGGTTAGGGTTTACTATTCATATCACATCACCCTAGGTTAGGGTTTACTATTCATATCACATCACCTTAGGTTAGGGTTTACTATTCATATCACATCACCCTAAGTTAGGGTTTACTATTCATATCACATCACCCTAGGTTAGGGTTTATCATTAAATATCCCATAAATCGGGTTTACTATTCACCCCAAGTAGGAGTGAGCATCAAAGTACCTTGAATTAAGGTTTATCATGTCATCATTATGAATTAAGTTCATACCATCATCATGCATTAGGATTTCACCTATTAATGTCCTCAATTAGTTTTATGATTCATTAACCTTCATAATTAGGGTTTCATGATCTCACTATGAAGAATCATACCCTAATTGGATATTCATTCATATTGGAAGCCTCTTACTTGATTATCATTCATGTAGAAAGTCTTCTCTCTCATCTTCTATAAGATGATGCTTACATTAGTCTTGATTAAGCTAAGTCAACTCACCATGAAAGAGAATTGACATTTGGGTTATGTCATAATCATAAAGGCTTAATCATTCAAGGATAGTAATCACCTTATCTCATTAAGATACAATTGCTATAATCATCTTTGATTACATCATGTATTAATCCATTAACCAATTTGTCCTTTAACCACTTTAAGTACCCATGCGGTTTTAGTTAATTATCCACCAAATGGTCTTGGTCACAAAGACTCCAAACGGTCTTGACCAAAACAGACCTCAAACGGTCTTACACTAAAAACCTCCAAACGGTCTAAGACCGTTTAGACCCCCAAACGGTCTTGCACAAACCACTGAAACTGTTTGGTAAAGTAACCTTTGAAATCGTTTAGTAAAGTAGGTAGTGTAGACCGTTTGCCAAAGTTGACTTTTGAGACCGTTTGCTAAAGGCGCACACTTGAAACCATTTGCTAAAGGTGGCCCCTGAAACCGTTTTCTAAAGGTGGTCACTTGAAACTGTTTACTAAAGGTGACCCCTGAAACCGTTTGCTAAAGGTGGTCACTTGAAACTGTTTACTAAAGTTGACCCTCAAGATCATTTGCTAAAGTGCAACTTTGAAACCGCATGACCTCAACCGGTTTGGGATCGTTTGGTCCCAAACGGTCTTGAGACCGTTTGGACTCAAATGGTCTTGAGACCGTTTGGTCCAAACCTCCTCAAAACTGCAAGGACCAATGTTGGTCTCAACTAGTCAAATCGATTTAGGGTTTCCATTGTTGATTCCTTCAACCATTGAATCTATGGAACTACTCATCAATTGGACCTATCACCACACATCAATTGAGTTAATTAGGTCAACCTTCAACTAATTTGACTCTCAATTGATCATTAATTAGGGTTTGAATCAAATGGATTAGGGTTTGGAATCGATGATCCTTCAACATTAAACAATGTGTAACTAATTACTTTGAAACTATTGGACCATCATCCAAATTGAACATGACCTGACCCCAAACGGTCTTGAGGTCATTTGGATGACCTCCAAATGGTCTTGAGACCGTTTTCCCAAGTCAACATCAAAATACAAGTCAACCATTTAGTGTTTGGTTCATTAGATTGATCATCATATCAACATTTGATTGCTCTTCAACATAGCATCATTAGATCTTCAATAGCTCAACCATACCTAACCCTAGACCTCTAAACGGTCTTGGGTGATCACCAAATGGTCTTGAGACCGTTTGGGTGATCCCCAAACGATTTTGAAATCATTTGGGTCAATCAACCCAAGTTTCAAACACTTATGAAATCAGCACTCAACCTGATTAGGGTTTTGGTGATTGTTGGACCTTCAATTAGTGAACCAATTGGAGTTAATCAATAATAGTTGATGGGTCATTAACCTACATTATTTTTAACAGATCTCCAAACATTCAACCATTGGTCAACGCCACCATATGGTCTTGGGATCGTTTCCCTCCATGCGGTTTGGGTGAAACCATTTCATTCCAAATGGTTTGAAACTGTTTGTTCCCAAACGGTTTGGGAAACCGTTTGAACAACTAGGGAAACTGTTTGAGCTAAGATTGGAGACCATTTGATAAAGTAACTTTTTGGATAATCATCTATGATGATGTCATCATCTTCTTACTTCATGCATCCAAGAACTGTTGTTGTTCTTCACAGAAGTTTTAGTAAGAAATAAAAGAATACCAAAGGAAGAAAAGAAGCCAACCATTATTAAAGGAATGGATGCATTAGCAATGCTTAAGAGTTAGAGTTATAAAACCCACCTATAGAACTGATCCCAAGCTCCAAGATCCACGGCTCTAATTGTGGATGGAGTTCCAGCAGTTGTCCAAGGTCCATCCTTCAACTTTTGGATGAACAAGATGGCTAAAATTGGAAATCGGGTGAAGAAAACCAATAATTAACCATTGCTTTAGGGTTTCCACCATGAATCCGAGGTAGAAGATGATAAAATCTTACCAAGCTGGTTATGGTCGTCCTTCCTCTGCTCATGAGCTTTTCCTTGGTCGGCCAAAGCAAGTGATGAGAAAAGAAACTAAGGAAACGATCCTTGAGTATGTTGGAAAAATATATACATAAAGGATATGTATATGAGTTTTCAAGGAAAGAGAAAAAGAGTTGTTTTTCTTTTAATTCCAACTAATTTCCACCAAAGCCTCCTCCATTCCTTGGACACAAATCCATATCCATAACCTTGCAAAACCCCTCCATTATCCAAGGATAAATGGAAAAGGAATTAAGCACCTTAAAGAGTTTTATATTAATATCCATCCTTTTAGTGGATTTTGCTTTATATTATATTAATGTGAGCGGCTTCCACTCAACCAAGATATTTTTGTGCCCAAGAATGGAACAATCTCGTCCAAACTATTTCAAACACATCCTTCAACTTTTGTTTGAAGGGCTCCTCAATTAATTAATTTCTTTTTGCATTAATTATATTAAAGAGCCATTTATGCTTAAATCTTGATTATTTTAATATTAAGATTCTCTCTCCTACAAGATCATTCAAATGAGGTTCCCCTCTCATTTTCTTTGATCTAATTGATGCCAAGAAACATGTGGGACCCTCAAGAGATGGTATTTTGCATATTGAACCCTAGATTTTGGGTAAATTACACATTACACCAAAACTAGGTTTTAATGCACAAGGATTGCTCTACAAGCTTTATCTTGGTTCCCAAGCTTGTGGAAACCATACCACTACATCATATTAATTCTTATGATGTATCAACATCCGAGGAACATCTTATCATGTGCAATTTGCAAGTTAACCCCTCAACTTGGGAAATTTGCACTTTAGTCCATTATTAACAAAACAATGTTTCAACATTATTCAAAAAGGACTGAAATTGAAATATAAGTTCCTCGATAGCCTTAATTACTTTTCAAAAGATAATATAAAGCATCTAATCAACTTTATTAAGTAAAACACCTAAGGTTAGTACATAACCCAGGTCAGGGATGTTGCAAATTATCCACCCCTTACAAAGATTTCATCCCCGAAATCATTACCAAAACATTAAGAGAAAAGAGCAGGATATTTCCTTATCATCTCTTCCTCTAGCTCCCATGTATCTTCTTCAACGCCACTGTGGTTCCAGAGGACTTTTACAAGACTTATATCTTTCTCTTTTTAGCTTTTTGATTCTTCTATCGAGAATCAACATAGGTCCTTCAACATAAGATATATCATCGTTTAATTTTACTTCCATAGGATGCAGAACTGATTCTGTGTCAGGATGACATTTCCTTAGCATGGAAATGTGGAACACTATGTGTAACTTTTGCAGCTCGGGTGGTAACTCTAGCTTATAAGCTACCTTTCCAATACGTTCAATGATTGGATAAGGCCCCATAAACCTAGGAGCTAACTTTCCTTTCCTTCCAAATCTAAGAACTCCCTTCTAAGGTGATACCTTGAGATACACTCTATCTCCAGCCTAGAATTCTAAGGGTCTACGACGCTTATCAGCGTAAGATTTTTGCCTATCATGTGCAATCTTTAACTGTTGTTGAATTATTTTAATCTTCTCGGTGGTCTGCCGCACAAGATCAGGACCTAAAAGTTGATATTCACCAGTTTCATACCAACATAGTGGATATCTACAACGTCTACCATACAAAGCTTCATAAGGTGCCATGTTGATATTGTGTTGATAGCTATTGTTATAGGCAAACTCTATCAAACTTAGATGCATATCCCAACTTCCTATAAACTGGAGGACACATGCCCTAAGCATGTCCTCCAAGGTTTTTGTAATGACCCCGCCTCTCGGTAACCCCCAATTAAGGGAGACCCGAAGGTCAGAGCCGTTATTCAATTAACAGGATCAAAGGTTCGACAAATAATCAATAACAAATAATAAACTTTACCAACTAAATTGAAAACTGGTATAAAATAAAACTTTTCTTACCTTGGAAAAAC
The DNA here is from genome assembly GCA_963693085.1 of Alisma plantago-aquatica. NCBI lineage: Eukaryota > Viridiplantae > Streptophyta > Magnoliopsida > Alismatales > Alismataceae > Alisma > Alisma plantago-aquatica. Next base: position 1,164,927,169 of record OY856412.1, on the reverse strand, counting down.
TGGGATTTCTAAACTTCTATCCATGAAGATGCTAAACTAACTAATCCTCCCGTGCACGTTATTTCTCATTTAATTTCACATCTGCCACTTTACCGTTTGTTCTTTTCATTTGTACCTAAAACACTGACAAACAAAACGTCGGTCAGCAAGAAGCTGGTATGTGGGGGAAACAATAAACGTGCAACTATAGTAACAAAGTAATCATCCAATTATCATTTAACAGCCAAGATTACGTTTTAAACCATACTACTCAATCCTTTCCTATCCCCTATCTCTGTGATGTCCCTGCAGTGGACTGGGATCCCACCTCTCTCTAGGTAGATCCTTATTAAACCCTGCATGATCCTACCTAACAGGTAGATCAATCTCTAGGGTTGAGTTGCATGGCACTACCCATAGGTAGTCCAATCTCTAAGTCAATGTGACTTGATGGACCTACCCCATTGGTAGCCATTTACTAAGTCATTCAATGACCTGATGGACCTACCCCACTGGTAGCCATTTACTAGGTCAATCTATAAAGCTACAGAGGGGACTAGGATCTGAGCTAGTAGGTATATCCCTTATGTCATAGTCATATTCACATTATACTTTGCATGAATTAAATACATCCAACAGTTTATTTCAAGTCACGATGGAAACATCGACAAAACCCCGGAAAACTAATTCGGGTAGTCATAAGCGTAACCACATACCTGATCCAGAGCAACTTGATGTCCAAGCAATAATATTTAAGAATAAGCAATCAAAAATATCCTAGAATTAATACATAACACCCAAGTGTTATAATTTACCCAAAACATTCTTATGATAAACTTGTATTCTACTTTCGGCTTTCTAGGCCCACTTTAGGGGTTTATTAGGGTTTTAGCCTTCATTATGCTTGTATCACTTTTAATTCCCTTTTAGTTCACAAACCTTAATTTCAACATTATAAGATTAATTATCATATTTGGTTTCATTCAAATTGACAACCCATATTTCATTATGATCTAATACACTTGTGAACTCTATTTATCATTAATTCCTCATTTATTCATTAGAAAACCCTAATTACCAAGATAAGGGTATTTATCCACAAATAGGAGCTTTCATACTCAAAATAGATTAGAACCATCATATCTCAGCTTTATACATGAATTTGATCAATTAAAGCCATTAAGAATCATAGTTAGGGTTTCAAGGCCCATTAAAGCCCCTTTTATGCACATGGAACCCTAAATTAATTAAACTACACATATAGTTCATTCTTTTATATCTAATGCATCTTTTTTAAAATCAACAGGTTAAAATCAGCTTAAATGTCCATATAACCTTTTCCAACTCATTAATCAATAAAGACTAATGTTTTTCATTAGATAAACCATTAAAGATAGAATCTTTACCAACTTTTTGAATTTCAAACAAAATTAGGCTTCAACTACATTTTTATTGCATTCCTTGCATTTTTTTGATCAATTTTTATATATAACACTCTTTAATCCGAGTTACCAATTATTAGTTACGAATTTTGCAAGAATAAATAGATTAGAACCAATCACATGCTGACACGTCAGCCTCCTGGTTAAAAGAAAATACATCGGCGCGCCTCCTTAAGTTATATGTTAAAGACTATTATGCCCTTACAGGCCACATGCACCGGTCAGGGCAGATGAGTCTTTTAACTCTAATATGTTCCTAACCTCGCGACGGCAGCAGGGGCCCTAACCCTAGTGGGTCAGCCACCGTGCTGCCTTCTTAGCCTCGGCATCGGGGCGTCATGCGGCCTCTGGTGCCACCGCATGGACCTATCGGACCTGCTCAGTCCCAGGCTACAGGTCACTGTGTTTAGGGTTGCGAGAAAAACAATAGCAGTCAACCTTGACTGCAAAACAGATACGTGAGGGAGAGACCCCTACCTGGGCATCGGCGGCTGGGATCTGCGTCAAAATAGGCCTCTAAAGGCAGACGACCATCACAGCGGGGTGTGGGTCGCGTTCTACAAGCGAACATGCTCCCCTTCCTATTGCGTTCTGCTTCATCTTTGGCTGCAACCTCCAAGCCATGATGACTTTCAAGGTCATCGCTGCTCCCAGCCATGGTCGTCGCACCTCTCTCTTCATCGCAGGTTGCCTGGAGGATCTGGAAGGTGTTTTGGGGTTGAGCTTCCTACACGATCAGTTCGTGGGGAATACTCCCACGTGAAGGATGGAGTCCCTACATATATATACATGTAGGTAGTCTGAAGCACTTAGGTTTTAGGAGTCCATGTGGTCTTGGTTTCCCTATACTTGGTAGGGCCAATGACAAACAAAGGAAGGATGGAATATGATTCCATCATAAACTTGCCAACTTGTCGATTAAAGCACTATATTAGTAACCCATTAAAGGAGAAACACCAATTCTAGATTTTTCTTTTGTCATATCCTTTTACTTTCCTTTTAATCCCAATCTTTAGGGAAAGTCCTAAATTAGAATAATCTACTCATATCCCATGTTTGAGTCCTAAACTCATAAGCAAAGAGGTGTTTTCTTCAAATGCAAGTTATAATCCAAAAAAACTTAGTTTATTCATATTTTCTCTTTCTTATCCTATTATCCTTGTACTTTGGACATTTTTATAACTTAAGGAATCCAAAGATTTCGAAATCCTTTTTGAAGGATACTTATTATCCTTCTAGATGCATCTAAATGCATTATCCTTCATTATCTTGGTTATTTCTTATTAAAATAACTCTTTTTGGGGTCTTCCCTTATTTCTCTTTTATTTTCCTCATTGGTATTCCTTTTAACATTAGTAATCCTTAGGATACGAAATTCCACCAAGAATGACTCAATTATACATCTTTTCACATATTTTCCACATCTCATCAATGTTTTCAATTTCTTTATTAACAAGGAAATACTCATTTAATCTTTTCTTTTCTTATTGTATTATTTATGTAACTTTGGAATCCTTGGAACCCAAGTAACCCAAGAGGCACGAAATCCTCTTTGGATGTGCCTTCTATAGGTTTCCACCTTTTTCTTTTCTCAAAAACTCAATTATTCATTTACTAATTGAATTTCCTTGTTATTGGGCCAAATAGCCAATAAAGCCCACAACACAAACATCAAGGCTATTGTAAACGAAATCCATTTATTCAAAACAAATTATACCTTTATCTATTCAAATATCTTTAATATGAGAAACCACATTTCTCACCAAAGGAACCCAAAAATTGGGGTTGTAATAGTTTGTATAGTCCTTTCTGATTGTCCATCTGTCTGAGGATGAAAGGTTGTACTAAACCTCAACTGTGTGCCTAAGTCTTTATGAAGTCGCTCCCAAAAACGACTTGTAAACTGGAGACCTCTGTCAGAAACAATGGTAACTAGGACCCCATGCAGCCGCACTATCTCATCTACATATAACTGTGCCAGCTTCTCAGCAGAATAGGTTGTTTCGACAGGTAAGAAATGTATTGTATTTGTCAACCTATCAACTATTACCCAGATGGAATCATGACCTTTGGCTGTTCTGGGTAAACCAACCACAAAATCCATGGTTACATGATATCACTTCCACTGTGGTATGGGCAAAGGTTGCATTGTTCATGCGGGCTTCTGGTGTTCAACTTTAACTTGTTGACACACTGGACACCGCATAACGAACTCAGCAACATCCTTCTTCAAACCAGGCCACCAATACATATCTTTCAAGTTATGATACATCTTGGTGCTTCCTGGATTCATAGCATACATTGAAGAATGAGCTTCTTCCCAGACTAACTTCCTTAAGTTATCAACATCAGGTACTATCATTCTACCATGGTAACATACTACTTGATCATCGGAATCATGGAAACCATCTCATTTCTCACTACCATACTCTGATCTAATATGTTGAACTACAACATTAGCTTGTTGTGCCTCCTTAATCTGCTGTCTCATAGTAGGTTTTATATGCATCTCAGCTAGCAATCTAGATAACAATGATACTTTTAACTGTATGTTGTCTTGCCTTAAAGAGATAAACATATCCCTCCTAGAACACACCAAAGAATTCAATTGTGCTTTATCTAGAGCTGATGTTGCTGATTTCCTACTCAAGGCATCAGCAACCACATTGGCCTTCCCTGGATGATAATCAATTGTATAATCGTAGTCCTTGATTAACTCCATCCAGCGGCGTTGCCTCATGTTAAGCTCATGCTGAGAGAAGATATACTTTAGGTTTTTATGGTCTGTGAAAATCTGGAATGTCTCTCCATAAAGATAATGTCTCTAGATTTTCAAGGCATGGACTACAGCAGCTAAGTCTAGATCGTGTGTCGGATAATTCTCCTTGTGTTTCTTAAGTTGTCGGGAAGCAAAAAAAATCACTTGTTTATCCTGCATTAACACACATCCTAGTCCATTCTTAGAGGCATCACAGAAAACTATATACCCTTTCCCTTGCTCAGGTAATACCAGCACAGGTGCACTTATCAGCCTTTCCTTCAACAACTGGAATGATTGCTGACACTTATCATTCTAGACAAAAGGAACATCCTTCCTAGTCAACTTGGTTAAGGGTAAAGCTATAGAACTAAAGTTCTTAATGAAGCTCCTGTAATAGTTTGCCAACCCTAAGAAACTGTGAATCTCCATTGGAGTCTTCGGCTGCTCCCATAGCAAGATGGATTCTACCTTTTTAGGGTCAACACGAATACCTAAAGTAGATATTACGTGTCCAATAAAAGAAACTTCTGGTAGCCAGAACTCACACTTGCTAAACTTAGCATATAACTTATGCTCTGTTAGCAGAGTGAGAGCCTGACAAAGATGTTGCTCATGCTGCTGAGCATCTCTACTGTAGATCAGGATGTCATCTATGAAGACCACTATACACTGATCAAGAAAAGGTCGAAAGATTCTATTCATGAGTTCCATAAATGAAGCTGGTGCATTAGTTAGTCCAAACGACATAATTGTGAACTCATAGTGACCATATCTTGTCCTAAAGGAAGACTTAGGTATGTCACCCTCCTTAATACGTAGCTGGTGATATCCCGACCTCAAATCTATCTTTGAGAAGACAGTTGCATCATGTAACTGGTCAAAGAGATCATCAATCCTCGGCAAAGGATACTTATTCTTTATTGTTACCTTATTTAATTGTCTGTAATCAATGTGCAACCGCATTGATCCATCCTTCTTTTTAACAAAGAGGACCGGAGCACCCCAAGGTGAAGTACTCGGTCGGATGAAACCCTTCTCAAGCAACTCTTGTAGTTGTTTCTTGAGTTCTGCCATCTCAGCAGGTGCCATCCTATACGGTGTTTGTGCTATTGGTTGTGTGCCCGGGATTAGATTAATCTCAAAATCAATCTCTCGGGGCAGAGGTACACCTGGAAGTTCTTCAAGAAATACATCTTCAAATTCCCTGACTATAGGAACTTCAGCAGGATTAGAACTCTCCATGGTGGTATCTACCACATGGGCCAAGAATGCAAAACATCCTTGCCTCATCAGCTTCTCAGCTACCATGGCTGACACAAGACAAGTTGGAAGAATCTTTCTATCCCCTTGAAAGATCCATGTGTCACTATCATCAGTGAACACAGCTTGCTTGGACTCACAATCCAAGACAACCTTATACCTTTCTAAGGTATCCATCCCCAATATTATATCGAACCCATGCATCTCAAGTGGTATAAGATCCACTTGAATGCGATGTTCAGAAAAGAGAAGAATGCAGGGAGAACACACCTCCCGCAACACAGCAGATCCCTTCAAAGGAGTTTCTAACAACAGACTATCTGCTCTATGACTTGTAGTCATATTGCAGTCAAGATTCACTCTTTGAGTGATAAAGGAATGTGTAGCACCCATATCAATGAAAACAGATACGACGCGGGATGTAGACATATTAGAATAAAATAGTTTCATCTGACATGTCACAAACCCAGGGTTGATTACTGAATCAGGTGGATTCATCGCACAGAACCTCATCGTTGCCTATGGTTGATTTGGTGCTCGATGACTGGGTGTTGATGATCCAACTTGGGACGCTTGTCCACTTCCTCTAGCGCCACCTAGAAACTGTCTCCTTTGAGATCCTTGTTGGCTCTGCCTTTGAGGTTGAGTCACACTTGCCTCTCGGGATCTACAATCCTTCATCAGATGCCCCATCTTTCCACATATGAAACAACTTCTATTCCCTTGATGTGGTATGGATGGTCCTATAACCGACACGGATGTTGAGCTATGAGCTCCTTCTGGTGGTAGGCTTTGTCCTCTACCCCTATTTGACGTCCATTGTGTCTGGGCACTAAATATGGGTGGTGGTGTAGGCATGGAAAACCTCGGTTTCTTAAAACCTTTGGATGAGGATCCTTGGAACTGGGGGTACATCTTCTTGTTCTTGGTCTCTCGCTTCTCCATCACAGACCTCTCTATCCTTCTGACATACTCCATGAAAGTAGCAAACATTTCCCTATTCTCCAGAGCAGATACAGGAGTAGTCAACTCAGCGTTTAATCCCTTCTCAAAATGCCTAATCCGCTCTTCATCGGTGGTTGCCATGTGCAGACAGAACTGCAAAAGCTCTATGAACTTAGCCTCGTACTCGCTAATGTTCATTGGTCATTGTCTTAACCTCTCAAACTGAGAGATTTTCTCATCCAGGAATGTCTTAGGAAAGTATATGTTGACAAATTCTCGTTGAAATACTTCCCATTCGATCTCCACACCTGGCCTTTTCCCCTCCTCAATGGTCCACCAGTGACCAGCACTCCCCTTGAGAAGGTACACAGCATGTCTAACCTTCTCAGCTTCTGGGATGTTCAGGATTCTAAAGGCCTTCTCTTATTCGGTTAGCCACATGTCAGCATCTGTTGGGTCAGCTATTCCCGCATATTCTGTGGCTCCAACCCGACGTAATCATTCAAACATCTTGTCGGCTCCTTGTCCTTCTTGATGGGTAGGTGCCCTAGGTGCAGGTATAGGCATCCTATCAGTCATGTGTGTCATGGCAGTCATGAACTGCCCAAACATGGCTTGGAAGGCTGGATTCCCCATGTCAACTGGATTAAACTAGGGTGGTTCAGGCATAGATTCCTCCCTTCTTTGGTCTCTTGCACCTCCTCCGGGTGCAGCAACACTACTCTCTATAACCTGTTCCTCGTGTGATCCAGACATCTTTAATTTTCTCTTCTCCTCCTACATGAGCAGAAGACACTAACAGATAGACTGGAAGACACTAGAACAGACTCAACAACCCTAGTCCTATGTCTCTGTAGACTGAGCGAACCTAGAACTCTGATACCACTAAATTGTGATACACCGTTCGAACAAAACATTATTAACTATGCGGAAGCATGTCATTAACAGCGGAATTTCTGAAAATCACTAAAATTTTAAAACTTTTTGCACTGAGGTCCATAAACTGTAGAACTCTTCCATAAAGGAACAAAATAAGTTATTGACAAGTTGATTCATCAGCACATCTCTGTATCAACTCATCTCGAGAGTCATAACATTGACTACCCTATTAAACTGTACATCAGCAGTATACAAAAATCTCGAGGCGTTAAGCCAAAAATCTCATATCTATATCAAACCATCTACTGACTCCTAGGACCTGAGAGTACAGAGATGACACATAGGACTCTCTATATACAGAACCTAACAGACAGTGTCTCCACCTGAGGATCACTATTGTCCTTGTTGTTGTTGTTGTTGCTATTGTTGCTCACCCACTGAAGGGTTTCTTCTTCCTCGGCGTCTACCTAAAAAGTTGAATCCCACAGGGGTGAGACAATTGAAAATTGTCCCAGCGAGAGATATAACTCTTCTCTAGAAGCATTGTTATTGCAAATAATAGAATAACACTGAGCAGTAGAATTATAATTATTCAACAGCAGGTAATTCATTGAATAACTAAATAGAGTAGTAATCTTTATGCAATCATTTCAATTATAACTTGATTATGCAACACGTCATTTATTCAATAAGGAATATGAAGAACATGTATATCATCTATCTAACTAGGACATGATAAACAATGTATCATCAATCATTGATTCTCATAGTTCAACCTATGCAAATATGCTACATGGCTGATTACATTTTACAAACATACTTATGCCCTGAGGAGATGAGGTATACCGCTCATGCTCCAACCGACCATTGTGAAATCAAAATCAGTACCATACATAGGTCATTAGAAGAGTCGGATTCCTATGACCCCATCATCCTCAGTCAGTGTGAGGAACAATATGCAGGACATCTCGTGTCTCTACCAAAAATAGCTTTCTAGGGTATACTGGCAACTTCGCTATTAGAGTTACAGTGGCATGTTGTACTCTCTTTGCAATCGGGAGATTTCTTATTTATCTCACATCGATTCGGCATTAACATCATCATCGTGAGATTAGTGATACATCTTCCCGGCATATACATATAATGAAGGATTGAGAGATTTAATGTTATTCTTACATCAATTCCTCCATTAGGGCGTAAGGATATTCGCACCCATTACCCCCACATACTCAAAAGTATGCTCTCTAGGAGTTCCCTTAGGAAAACATGTTTCACCATCACCAAACTACTGACGATGATGGATCTATGGTCAGGGCTCTACACGATATCATTTCACTTGATTATTGAAGTACATTACAACATTCTTATAACATCAAGCATGTTTACATACATAAGCCATTATAACAATTGCTGTAAGGAAAGAGTACTATTTTATCAAGTTCATTTCACAGCTTTAATAACATTGGGAACTCAATCCCTTATCATTGCATCATCATGATTCAAGAATATGGGTGTTCAAACTCTTAGATCATCAAAATACTTGTTACTACTTTAACAGGTAACATAATACCATCAAGTCATGTAACAGTGTAAACATGATAATTGCAATGCATGTATTTCACATGGCTCTTACAGCCTATCAAACTCTTTTGTTACCTTTTACTAGGCAACATGGAATATCATTGATTACAAAGCTCATAAAGTACTTTTAATAAACAAAGCATCATAGCTCTTACCTGGTTATGCTCAATATTTCATAAAACTTGCATGATTAGTACAGATGATAACAGATACATCCATTTCATATTAGCACAATGCAAAACAATGATAACATCACTATTTAAGGGTATCACCACTATGCCCTTACCAGGGTTAGGGTTTCCCTTTTCAATTCAATTAGGGTTAATCATCCCCTTAGCTCAATTAGGATTAGTGACTCATCCTTTCATTATCCAACCTTAGAGCTCATGTTATGAGGTATGACCCAGAATTAGGGTTTCATACTTTTATTTACCTTATTTGAAATTAAGGTTTACTATTCACATCTCATCACCCTAGGTTAGGGTTTACTATTCATATCACATCACCCTAGTTTAGGGTTTACTATTCATATCACATCACCCTAGGTTAGGGTTTACTATTCATATCACATCACCCTAGGTTAGGGTTTACTATTCATATCACATCACCTTAGGTTAGGGTTTACTATTCATATCACATCACCCTAGGTTAGGGTTTACTATTCATATCACATCACCCTAGGTTAGGGTTTACTATTCATATCACATCACCCTAGGTTAGGGTTTACTATTCATATCACATCACCCTAAGATAGGGTTTACTATTCATATCACGTCATCCTAGGTTAGGGTTTATCATTAAATATCCCATAAATAGGGTTTACTATTCACCCCAAGTAGGAGTGAGCATCAAAGTACCTTGAATTAAGGTTTATCATGTCATCATTATGAATTGAGTTCATACCATCATCATGCATTAGGATTTCACCTATTAATGCCCTCAATTAGGATTATGATTCATTAACCTTCATAATTAGGGTTTCATGATCTCACTATGAAGAATCATACCCTAATTGGATATTCATTCATATTGGAAGCCTATTACTTGATTATCATTCATGTAGAAAGTCTTCTCTCTCATCTTCTATAAGATGATGCTTACATCAGTCTTGATTAAGCTAAGTCAACTCACCATGAAAGAGAATTGACATTTGGGTTATGTCATAATCATCAAGGCTTAATCATTCAAGGATAGTAATCACCTTATCTCATTAAGATACAATTGCTATAATAATCTTTGATTACATCATGTATTAATCCATTAACCAATTTGTCCTTTAACCACTTTAAGTACCCATGCAGTTTTAGTTAGTTATCCACCAAACGATCTTGGTCACAAAGACTCCAAACGGTCTTGACCAAAAAAGACCTCAAACGGTCTTGCACTAAAAACCTCCAAACGGTCTAAGACCGTTTAGACCCCCAAATGGTCTTACACAAACCACTGAAACTATTTGGTAAAGTAACCTTTGAAATCTTTTAGTAAAGTAGGTAGTTTAGACCGTTTGCCAAAGTTGACTTTTGAGACCATTTTCTAAAGGTGCACACTTGAAACCGTTTGCTAAAGGTGACCCCTGAAACCGTTTGCTAAAGGTGGTCACTTGAAACCGTTTACTAAAGGTGACCCCTGAAATTGTTTGCTAAAGGTGGTCACTTGAAAGCATTTACTAAAGTTGACCCTCAAGATCGTTTGCTAAAGTGCAACTTTGAAACCACATGACCTCAACCGGTTTGGGATCGTTTGGTCCCAAACGGTCTTGAGACTGTTTGGTCCAAACCTCCTCAAAACCGCAAGGACCAAAGTTGGTCTCAACTAGTCAAATCAATTTAGGGTTTCCATTGTTGATTCCTTCAACCATTGAATCTATGGAACTACTCATCAATTGGACCTATCACCACACATCAATTGAGTTAATTAGGTCAACCTTCAACTGATTTGACCCTCAATTGGTCATTAATTAGGGTTTGAATCAAATGGATTAGGGTTTGGAATCGATGATCCTTCAACATTAAACAATGTGTAACTAATTACTTTGAAACTATTGGACCATCATCCAAATTGAACATGACCTGACCCCAAACGGTCTTGAGGTCTTTTGGATGACCTCCAAACGGTCCTGAGACTGTTTGCCCAAGTCAACCATTTAGGGTTTGGTTCATTGGATTGATCACCATATCAACATTTGATTGCTCTTCAACATAGCATCATTAGATCTTCAATAGCTCAACCATACCTAACCCTAGACCTCCAAACGGTCTTGGGTGATCACCAAACGGTATTGAAACCGTTTGGGTGATCCCCAAATGGTTTTGAAACCGTTTGGGTCAATCAACCCAAGTTTCAAACTCAAACACTTATGAAATCAGCACTCAACCCGATTAGGGTTTTGGTGATTGTTGGACCTTCAATTAGTGAACCAATTGGAGTTAATCAATAATAATTGATGGGTCATTAACCTACATTATTTTTAACAGATATCCAAATGGTCAACCCTTGGTCAATGCCACCAAACGGTCTTGGGACCGTTTCCCTCCATGCGGTTTGGGTGAAACTATTTCATTCCAAACGGTTTGAAACTGTTTGTTCCCAAACGGTTTGAAACTGTTTGTTCCCAAACAGTTTGGGAAACTATTTGAACAACTAGGGAAACCGTTTGAGCTAAGATTGGAGACCATTTGATAAAGTAACTTTTTGGATAAGCATCTATGATGATGTCATCATCTTCTTACTTCGTGCATCCAAGAACTGTTGTTCTTCACGGAAGTTTTAGTAAGAAACAAAAGAATACCAAAGGAAGAAAAGAAGCCAACGATTATTAAAGGAATGGATGCATTAGCAATGATTAAGAGTTAGAGTTATAAAACACACCTCTAGAACTGATCCCAAGCTCCAAGATCCATGGCTCTAATGGTGGATGGAGTTCCAGCAATTGTCCAAGGTCCGTCCTTCAACTTTTGGATGAACAAGATGGCTAAAATTGGAAATCGGGTGAAGAAAACCAATAATTAACCATTGCCTTAGGGTTTCCACCATGAATCCGAGGTAGAAGATGATAAAATCTTACCAAGATGGTTATGGTCGTCCTTACTCTGCTCCTGAGATTTTCCTTGGTCGGCCAAAGCAAGTGATGAGAAAAGAAACTAAGGAAACGATCCTTGAGTATGTTGGAAAAAGATATACATAAAGGATATGTATATGGGTTTTCAAGGAAAGAGAAAAAGAGTTGTTTTTCTTTTAATTCCAACTAATTTCCACCAAAGCCTCCTCCATTCCTTGGCCACGAAGCCATATCCATAACCTTACAAAACCTCTCCATTATCCAAGGATAAATGGAAAAGGAATTAAGCACCTTAAAGAGTTTTATATTAATATCCATCCTTTTAGTGGATTTTGCTTTATATTATATTAATGTGAGTAGCTTCCACTCAACCAAGATATTTTTGTGACCAAGCATGGAACAAGCTCGTCCAAACTATTGCAAACACATCCTTCAACTTTTGGTTGAAGGGCTCCTCAATTAATTTATTTCTTTTTGCATTAATTATATTAAAGAGCCATTTATGCTTAAATCTTGATTATTTTAATATCAAGATTCTCTCTCCTCCAAGATTATTGAAATGAGGTGCCCCTCTCATTTTCTTTGCTCTACTTGATGCCAAGAAACATGTGGGACCCTCAAGAGATGGTATTTTGCATATTGAGCCCTAGATTTTGGGTAAATTACACATTACACCAAAACTAGGTTTTAATGCACAAGGATTGCTCTACAAGCTTTATCTTGGTGCCCAAGCTTGTGGAAACCATACCACTACATCATATTCATTCTTATGATGTCTCAACATCATAGGAACATCTTATCATGTGAAATTTGCAAGTTAACCCCTCAACTTGGGAAATTTTCACTTTAGTCCATTATTAACAAAACAATGTTTCAACATTATTCAAAAAGGATTGAAATTGAAATATAAGTTCCTCAAGAGCCTTAATTACTTTTCAAAAGATAAGATAAAGCATCTAATCAAATTTATTAAGTAAAACACCTAGGGTTAGTACATAACCCAGGTCAGGGATATTACAGTTTGTTTCCATGGTGATTGTATTCCTTAAAAGGGAATTTATTTCCAAAGGAATTAGTTGGAGAAAATTCAAACTCAAAAAGTTTGAAACCCAATTAGAAAACATGGCACCAAAAGAGGTACAATATGAACAAGGAGAATCAAAAATTGTTGTCAAATCTTGAGTTCCTTATGTAACATAAACCCTCAAAGATTTAGTATAACACACCTTGAGGTAGGAGAATCACAAGTTGTTGTGGAATCTTGAGTTCTTTATGTAACATAAACCCTCAAAGATCTAGTATAACACACCTTGAGATTGAAAGATTAGGATATCTTATGGTTCAAGAAGGTGGTGAGTTGGTCATAGATGATGAGCCAACAACCTACCCAGAAGCCATTGAGGGACCATGGTTTGAGAAATGGCTTGAGTCCATGAGATCCAAGATGGAGTCCATGCACACAAATTAAGGTATGACCTTGGTGGATCCACCTGAAGGGGTAAAAACCATAGGGTACAATTGGGTCTTTGAGAGGAAGACCAACATGTATGGTAATGTACAAACCTATAAGGATATATTGGTTGTAAAGGGTTTCAAACAAGTTCAAGGTGTTGACCATGACAAAAAAAAAATCACCAGTTGTCATGGTTAAACACATTAGGATAATGCTTGCCATTGCATCTTATTACAAATATAAGACTTGGAATATGGATGTTAAAACCACATTACTTAATGATAATAATTATGAGTATGTGTGTGTGACACAACCTAAAAGTTTTATAAATCTAGTTATTGCAAACAAAATTTATAAGCTATAGAAGTCAATCTATGGAATCAAGCAAGCATCTCAGAGCTGGAATCTTCAATTTGATAAGATAGTCAAAGATTTTGACTTTAGCCAAAATGAAGATGAAACATGTGATTACAAAAGGTTAGTGGGAGCATATTTATATTCAACACAATGATGAGGAATGACATCCTTATCATGTAGCTATTAAAATCTGACTGGGAAGCACCTTCTTTAGGTGTTCGATGAAGCATCTTATATCTTAGGAATTTAAATCTATAGAGATAGATCTTGAAATCTTATTGACCTAAGTGAGAGCACATGTAATGGCAAGATGTTGAAGGGTTCATAATAGAGTATTCAATGAGATAAAAAATTTCTATGTCTCATGGAATTAGTCTCTCAAGATCTTAGTATCCTAGATCTTCTGAAGAACAAAAATATGTGAGCAAGATGCCAATTGCATTAGCAATATTATATATTCATCCCATTGTCTCATACGTATTGGACATGATGAGTGGATACCATTCAGATTCTGATGAAGGTCATTAGATTATCATAAAGAACGTCCTTAAGTACTTGAGAAGTACTAAAAGGACTGGTTCCTTAAGTTAGGGTAATAAGGAAGAGTTGAGTGCAAAGGATTACACTAAAGCAAGCTTTCAAAATGACAAAGAAAATTAGCAATCACAATCTAAATTTGTGTTTGACCTTAAAACAAGAACTGTAAGTTGGAAAATTTCCAAGTAAGAGATAGGTGTTTAATTCTACAATAGAAGGCAAGTACCTTATTGTTTTGAAAATAATAGAGGATATGGTATGGATCAAGAAGTTCATTTAGATGAACTTGTGGGAGGTTCCAACCATTGATGGCATAGTAGAAATACTACGAAAACAATGGAGCTACAAGATAGGCAATGAATCTCAGATAGCATACTACAACAATTCTATCCCACGCAAGAAGTCGTACAGCGACGAGATGTGAAAACTTACAAAATACCAAATAGAAGCAAACGTTGCTAACTTGCTGTAAAAGCACCCGCGTAACAGAAACACGACGGACATGTTGTAGATCATTTGGAGTAAGGTTCATGCATGATTAACTCTAATTGAAAGTGGGAGTCTATTCATATGAATGCCCAAAGAGACAATCATACAATGATTGTAGTGGGTCATTAAAGACTAAATGTAATAATTATAAAGATAATTTTGTCTATTATGTTTGTCTCAATCATGATATGATGACACATACATAGTATATGTCTAAAAAATGATATTACTCGATGACATACATCTTCAGGTTGAGATCCTAAACAATGAGATCATATGTATGATAAGAGTACATGCATTCTTGTTATGTCCCTAGTCAGATATTATTACGGAAGCAAAATAGAAAACAGTAATAGATAATACTAGAATTTGTGTTGACTGATGATAGAGTATCTTTAGCCATGATATGGGATATCAAGTCAGATGCACATGTACATGTTAGAAAACATTGTAACGGACATACCCACTTTGATAGTGATACATGGAGACCATTAATGGTAGTCAGAGTCAACTCTCGTATTGATAGTGGTGATTGTGATTCTTAGATCTGAAGTCACTCCACTTATCACATGTCATTCTATATATTTTGACATTATACAACATGATCTTGAATATGAATTACCATAAAGGTAATGCTCGGATACATCGTTACCTGTGGGGATTGAATGTGAGTGATGTATTTGGGGTTTGTCCCTCCTACTAGAGTTGATATCCAAGCCACTTGGTAAGTGAGACTAAGAAATGTATGGCCATACACATGTGAATCAATATATGATATGTGAGCTCACATGCATCTCAGACAATCTGCTCTAATTTAAGCAACATAGATTGAATGTTAAATAGGATGACAATTCCATGCCTCTAGCTAAATCTGGATATCAAAGACAAAGGAACTATACGATCATTCTAACACTAATCATGGGTAGCAATGATTTGTTGATAGATATCATTTATTGCTTGTGATGTCATAAGTTAGTTATGGACATTCATTGTTAATGTAGCTTGGGACCTATAGGGTCACACACATAGAATGCACCTAGAATAGGAGTTTACTCATGAATAAGTTTGACTCGATTACTAATGTATTTAGGTAATAAACTTAAACAACAATTGGTCGACTGGAACCGGAAACGGTCAGTTTAGTTAGTGAACCAACCAGTTCAGATATATGAACTAATTGGTTTAGGTTGTGAACTGACTGGTTGGGAGATTAGTAAGACTGGATCAAGGATTAATGTTGATTTCATGTTGTGCATTAATCGAATATTAAAAGCCAATCTATTTGAAAATAGGAAACATAGTGAGATGACCAATTTTCAAGTGTTGAATTGATTGTTTAACATGTGAACTGATCGGTTCAGTGATGATATGACCACTTCATCATTCAAAACTCCCAGAATATTCATAAAAATCCATCTCTTTGACTACCAGATGATCTGGAAACCTTAACCCTGGTCATCCTATATAAAGGGGGCAATCTAGGCTTTCATGAGATACAACAACAAACTCTGACAATTATTTTCCACTCACAGATGTGGTAACGTGAGAGCCTAAGAAAGTCTTACCCATCAAAGGGGGAGACAAGAAGGGAGTGATAACAAGGGAGAGCAAGTCAATGCTAGCATGTTGACATTTGAAGGGACAACTCCTTCCTATTGGTTTTGGAGCACACTAGGAGTTCTTAGTGGTCCACATAGACTACGCATAGGTGTGAAGGCCTTTTCCACCTGCTAGGAGGACATCGTTAACCTCTGTTCATGGTGATACACCAGGAGGCCGGCGTTGACAATGTTTGAGTATTATTTGTAAAAGAAGCATGCCACTGCAAGGGTAGTTGTTGGACTTGCTCCGGGATTAGGCATATACCTTGCAACCTTCCTTCCTAATTCATAGTTGTTGAATCAATATGTTATTCAAGGGGAATATGGCAAGATTTTTTTTTCTCTACCATCCTTGTTTCCATATTTCCCCACAAATACATATTGGGGGAATGAAATGGATCTCCTTGTAGTAATCAGAGAGTTATGAGAAGAATTTTCAAAGTGTGGATTGAGACCTTAAAGATTAGACCACTAGGATTTAGGAGTGAGTCATATGTTAGGGATTTGGTCCTAAATCCTTTGTTATGAAAGTATATGTCCATGAGGAATAGACTCTGATGAAATGAAAACTATGAAAGATGTGAAATATTATGATATGAGATATTATATTATGTTGGTTCTTATCTCATGTACTCAAGATGAGGACGTGGGCCTCTTTATGAAACCATGTGGTGGACCATGGTCTATTTTTGATATCTTAGGATGATAAGCTAAACTCTAAGATAGTGATTATGAGTCATTGATATGAGAATCATGTGTGGTGACTTCTACTTGATGAGGTACAAGCCAAGTAGTTTCAGGGAAAATGAATAAAAGATGACAAGTTGTGTAGAATATGAGTTGAATATCTGTTACATGTTATTAGTGCTAGTTGATAGACATGTTGTTGTTAATTATGTCTCTTATTATGGAAATTAACCATTTTGTTATAAAGATGATCTCCTTCTATATTCTTAATTGTCTGTTTTGGAATCTAATCTTAAATAATGGTAGGTATTTTATGTTGGGATTTAAAATCCACTCTGAGTATGATTTGAATTTACTTGTCATTTCAATAGTTCCTTGGGGTAGACATGTCTTATATGTACTCAGCTTCAGGACTACAAGACATTTTCCTGATCTAACATGTAGGGTGTCACATGGATGATGTTATTGTTATGTATTGATTCTAAGTCTTATAGATCTTGACTTATTACTCATACAAAAGGATTATCATTCTAAATTAAGTAGCATCTAATGATTTGTTCATAACATTCTCTAAAAGTTATTCTAAATTTAGATTTGGTCTAAGTGATTATGTTATATGATTAAATAAATTATTATTGAAAATTGGGTTTGAGTAATTGCTAGAACTATTTGCTAGACTTACTAATATTTGCAAGTTCCTTTTAAGTTCACTGTAATTAATTTGATGTGGATGCATGTACCCACATTGAGTGGGAGGTATCCACTAGTTGGGGTTCTATACGAGTCTCATGAGGTTATTTAAAATGTTTTTTGGTATAATTCTATCCAGTGGAGAGTTCATGGTAAAAAAATATGTAAACAAAATAATCTCGTCTAGAATGTCCCCACGCTCTCTATTTTCTAGGATGAATTGTAGATCGATTTTGTTCTTTCATATTCATGTAACTAATGTAAATTGAATCACATCTAAGCAATAACTCTTCAATATGGTTTAAATGGATTTGAATATGACTTGTGGTGATTAAATATGTTGTCATTAGGGTGACATTGTTACAAGGTTTTATTAGAACGGAAAAGAAAAAAAATCTATGTTTTTCATAAGTGTTTTGACAAAAGTTGCAAATTTTCTTTTGTAGAATCTAATGGCAAACACAAACATGTTCTCTTTGTGATCGGAGCTTGAGAAGGAAATGTTGAACGAGAATAACTTCCACGAGTGTTTCAAGACATTGAGAATCGTTCTCACTCAAGAGTACAAGCTATATGGCCTAGAGATAGCAAATCCAGATGAGCCCCCTCCCAGCGCACCTAAGGCTGAAAGAGATGCTTACAAGAAGCATACTAAAGATGTTGTGGTTATCAAGTGCTTGATTCTATGTTCAATGAACTTTGAGTTGTCGAGACAACATGAAAACATGGAAGTCATCAAGATGGAAACACATCTGAAGAACATGTTTCAAGATTAGGCAAGATAAGAGAGATATGATATCTCAAAGGTATTGCTCAAGAGCAATATGGAAGAGAGAGAGAGATCCATTGGGACCACATGTGTTCAACATGATTGGGTATGTAGAGAACCCAATGAGACTAGGATTTCCCAAAGTCCAAGAGTTCGCCATAAATATAATCTTGTAGTCATTACCAAAATCATATAGCTAGTTTGTCATGAGCTACAACATGAACAATTTTGATAAGCCATTGTCAAAATTGCTTGGTATGTTGAGAACTAATGAAGCACAAATGAAGAAAGACAATCCTCAATATGAGATGATGATCAGCAGAGGAAAGGGAAATTCCAAGGGCAAAGGCAAGGTCGAGAAGAGTTCTAAATCCAGTCAGAAACCCAACTCTTCTATACTTAAAGCAAAGGGAGAAGTGAATAAGGAAAGCAAGTGGCACCACTGCCACCATCCTGGATACTAGAAAAGGAACCTTCTTCTTTATATAGAGGAACTCATGAAGAAGAAGCGGGATATAGAAATTTCCACTTCAGGATCTGAAAATAAGTAAGCTAGAACTGTGCAAAGCAAGAGCTGCTAAAACTACAGTTGGAATTTGTCATTCATCTAAGCCTAATGGGAATGTAATAGAATTAGTGAATTGCAATCATTTACCTACCATTAATGAAAAACATCATGTATGGATAAGATTATTATGAAAATTTGATGTATTTCCTTAAAAGGATAAGATCTTATATAGCAACACCCTATGTCTCATTATCTATACTCAATAGTTGTAGAGACAAATATGTACAACACATATATTGAATGACTTTATGGCTCAAACAATAAATACCTATAACATTCTCATCTAGAGCACATAAATGAGAAATGCATTTCTAGAATCCATAAAGATGGTTCTATAGACTCTTTTGGTTATTGAACCAATAGAGAGACATGCAAGTCTTATTTATTTTGCAATATAACAAAAGCACCTTTCACTAGAAATAGTAGGAGAGCGAGTATTCTACTAGGCCTCATACATATTTATGTATAAATGCTAGAGGTAGTTACTAATATCTCATTATAGTTAACGATGATCTCAGTAGATATGGTAGTTTGAATTTCTTGAAGTGTTTAGGAGATCGTGAAAAAAGTACATAACCAGATTGGTAAAAGTATTAAACACTTTAATATGATCAATGTGAATAATATTTTGAACCAAGAGTTTGAGGACCTTCTGGGAGATTGTGATAATGTATCACAATGAACTCCACCTAAAACATAGTGATGTATCAGAAAAGAAAGAATTACACCATGTTGGTCATGGTGCAACCATCAATAAATCTAGTTGATCTTCCAATTTCCTTTTTGGCACATGCTTTACACTATACAATGTATGAGATATGGTATGGGAAGTGTCCCCATATGTCTTTTATAAAGACAAGGGGAATGAAAGCTTACATAAGAAAATAGTCACTAGAAAAGCTTTGTCCATAAGTGTTATTTTGTTGAATACTACTTTTATATTCCAATCCAACAACAAAAGTGTTTGTTTCCATGGTGATTGTA
This sequence comes from Alisma plantago-aquatica, assembly GCA_963693085.1. Lineage (NCBI taxonomy): Eukaryota > Viridiplantae > Streptophyta > Magnoliopsida > Alismatales > Alismataceae > Alisma > Alisma plantago-aquatica. The sequence continues at coordinate 1,164,907,129 of OY856412.1, read as the reverse complement.
TTCCTGAAAAGGGAATTTAATTCCAAAGGAATTAGTTGCAGAAAATTCGAACTCAAAAAGTTTGAAACCAATAAGAAAACATGGCACCAACAGAGGTACAATAGGAACAAGGAGAATAAAAAAATTTGTCGAATCTTGAGTTCCTTATGTAACATAAACCCTCAAAGATCTAGTATAACACACCTTGAGGTAGAAGAATCACAAGTTTTTGTGGAATCTTGAGTTCTTTATGTAACATAAACCCTCAAAGATCTAGTATAACACACCTTGAGATTGATAGATTAGGATATCTTATGGTTCAAGAAGGTGGTGAGTTGGTCATAGATGATGAGCTAACAACCTACCCAGAAGCCATTGAAAGACCAGAGTTTGAGAAATGGCTTGAGTCGATGAGATCCGAGATGGAGTCCATGCACACAAACAAGGTATGACCTTGGTGGATCCACCTGAAGGGGTAAAACCCATAGGGTACAATTGGGTCTTTGAGAAGAAGACCAACATGTATGGTAATATACAAACCTATAAGGATATATTGGTTGCAAACGGTTTCAAACAAGTTCAAGGTGTTGACCATGACAAAAAAAATTCACCAGTTGCCATTGTTAAACACATTAGGATAACGCTTGACATTGCATATTATTACAACTATGAGACTTGGAATATGGATGTTAAAACCACATTACTTAATGGGAATAATTATGAGTATGTGTGCAACCTAAAAGTTTTATAAATCCAGTTATTGCAAACAAAATTTATAAGCTATAGAGGTCAATCTATGGAATGAAGCAAGCATCTCATAGGTTCGATTTGATAAGATAGTCAAAGATTTTGACTTTAGCCAAAATGAAGATGAAACATGTGATTACAAAAGGTTAGTGGGAGCATATTTATTCTACACAATGATGAGGAATGAAATCCTTATCCTGTAACTATTAAAACATGACTGGGAAGCACCTTCTTTAGGGATTAGGCGAAGCATCCTATATCTTAGGAATTAAAATCTATAGAGATAGATCTTGAAATCTTCTTGACCTAAGTGAGAGCACATGTAATGGCAAGATGTTGAACGGTTCATCATAGAGTATTCAATTAGAGAAAATTTGTCTATGTCTCATGGAATTATTCTCTTAAGATCTTAGTATCCCAGATCTTCTGAAGAACAAAAATATGTGAGCAAGATGCCAATTGCTTTTGCAATATTATGTATTCATCCCATTGTCTCATATGTATTGGACATGACGAGTGGATATCAGTCAGATTCTGATGAAGGTCATTAGATTATCATAAAGAACATCCTTAAGTACTCGAGAAGTACTAAAAGGATTAGTTCCTTAAGTTATGGTAATAAGGAAGAGTTGAGTGTAAAGGATTACACTAAAGCAAGCTTTCAAAATGACAAAGAAAATTAACAATCACAATCTAAATTTGTGTTTGACCTTAAAACAAGAACTGTGAGTTGGAAAAATTCCAAGCAAGAGATAGGTGTTTAATTCTACAATAGAAGTCAAGTACCATATTGTTTTGAAATTAATAGATGATATTGTATGAATCAAGAAGTTCATTTAGATGAAATTGTGGGAGGTTCCAACCATTGATGACACGGTAGAAATACTATGACAACAATGGAGCTACAAGATAGGCAATGAATCTCAGATAGCATACTACAACAATTCCATCTCATGCGAGAAGTCGTACAACGACGAGATGTGAAAACTTACAAAATACCGAATAGAAGAAAATGTTGCTAACCTACTGTAAAAGCACCCGCATAACATAAACATGATGGACATGTTGTAGATCACTTGGAATAAGGTTCGTACATGATTGACTCTAAGTGAAAGTGGGAGTCTATTCGTATGAATGCCCAGAGAGACAATCATACAATGATTGTAGTTGGTCATTAGAGACTAAATTTAATAATTATAAAGGCAATTTTGTCTATTATGTTTGTCTCAATCATGATATGATGACACATACATAGTATATGTCTAAAGAATGATATTACTCGATGACATACATCTTTAGGTTGAAAGCCTAAACAATGAGATCATATGTATGATAAGAGTACATGCATTCTTGTTATGTCCCTAGTTAGATATTATTGTGGAAGCAAAATAGACAATAGTAATACATAATACTAAATGTGTGTTGACTGATGATAGAGTCTCTTTAGCCATGATATGGGATATCAAGTCAGATGCACATGTACATGTTAGAGAATAGTGTAACGGACATACCCACTTGGATAGTGATACGTGGAGACCATGAATGGTAGTTAGAGTCAACTCTCATATTGATAGTGGTGATTGTGATTCTTAGATCTGAAGTCACTCCACTTATCACATGTCATTCTATATATTTAGACATTATCCAACATGATCTTGAATACCGGTTACCATAAAGGTAATGCTCAGATACATTGTGACCTGTGGGGATTGAATGTGAGTGATGTAGATGGGGTTTGTCCCTCCAATAGAGTTGATATCCGAGCCACTTGATGTGTGAGACTAAGAAATGTATGGCCATACACATATGAATAAATATATGATATGTGAGCTCACATGCATCTCAGACAATCTGCTCTAATTTAAGCAACATAGTTGAATGTTAAATAGGATGACAATTTCATGCCTTTAGTTAAATCTGGATATCAAAGACAAAGGAACTATATGATCATTGTAGCACTAATCATGGGTAGCATTGATCTGTTTCTAGATATCATTTATTGCTTGCGATGTCATAAGTTAGTTATGGACACTCATCGCTAATGTAGCTTGGGACCTATAGGGTCACATACATAGGATATACCTGGAATAGGAGTTTACTCATGAATAAGTTTGACTCGATTACTAAAGTATTTAGGTAATCAACTTAAACAACAATTGGCTGACTGGAATCGGAAACGACCGGTTTAGTTAGTGAACCAACCAGTTTAGATATATGAACTAATTGGTTTAGGTTGTGAACTGGCTGGTTGGGAGATTAGTAAGACTGGATCAAGGATTAATGTTGATGTCATGTTGTGCGTTAATCGAATATTAAAAGCCAATCTGTTAACAAATAGGAAACATAGTGAACCGAACAGTTCAAGTGTTGAATTGATTGTTTCACATGTGAACTGATCGGTTCAGTGATGATATGACCACTTCATCATTCAAAACTTCTAGAAAATTCATAAAAATCCATCTCTTTGACTACCAGATGATCTGGAAACCTTAACCATGGTCATCCTATATAAAGGGGGCAGTCTAGGCTTTCAGGAGATACAACAACAAACTCTGACAGTTATTTTCCACTCACAAGTGTGGTAACATGAGAGCCTAAGAAAGTCTTACCCATCAAAAGGAGAGACAAGAAGGGAGTGATAACAAGAGAGAGCAAGTCAATGCTAGCACGTTGACATTCGAAGGGACAACTCCTTCCTGTTGGTTTTGGAACACAACGAGGAGTTCTTAGTGGTCCGCATAGACTACGCAGAGGTGTGAAGGCCTTTTCCACCTGCTAGGAGGACATCATTAACATTTGTTCATGGTGCTACACCAGGAGGTCGGCGTTGACTACCATTTGAGTATTGTTTGCAAAAGAAGCATGTCGCTGCAAGGGTACTTGCTCCGGGATTAGGCATATACCTTGCAACCTTCCTTCCTAATTCATAGTTGTTGACTCAATCTGCTAGTGGAAAGATTTTTTTTCTTCTCTGCCATCCTTGTTGCCATATTTCCCCACAAATACATATTGGGGAAATGAAATAGATCTCCTTGTAGTAATCAGAGAGTTATGAGAAGAATTTTCAAAGTGTGGATTGAGACCTTAAAGATTAGACCACTAGGATTTAGGAGTGAGTCATGTGTTAGGGATTTGGCCCTAAATCCTTTGTTATGAAAGTATATGTCCATGAGGAATAGACTCTGATGAAATGAAAACTATAAAAGATGTGAAATATTATGATATCAGATATTATATTATGTTGGTTCTTATCTCATGTACTCAAGATGAGGACATGGGCCTCTTTACGCAACTATGTGGTGGACCATGGTCTATTGTTGATATCTTAGGGTGATCAGCTAAACTCTAAGATAGTGATGGTGAGTCATTGATATGAGAATCATGTGTGGCAAATTCTACTTGGTGAGGTACAAGCCAAGTAGTTTTAGGGAAAATGAATAAAAGATGACAAGTTGTGTATAATATGAGTTGAATATTTGTTATATGTTATTAGTGCTAGTTGATAGGCATGTTGTTAATTATGTCTCTTATTATGGAAATTAACCATTTTGTTATAAATATGATCTCCTTCTATATTCTTAGTTGTCTGTTTTGGAATCTAATCTTAAATAATGGTAGGTATTTGATATTGGGATTTAAAATCCACTCTGAGTATGATTTGAATTTACTTGTCATTTGAATAGTTCCTTTGGGTATACATGTCTTATATGTACTCAGCTTCAAGACTACAAGACATTTTCCTGGTCTAACATGTAGGGTGTCACATGGATGATGTTATTTTTATGTATTGATTCTAAGTCTTATAGATCTTGACTTATTAATCATACTAAAGGATTATCATTCTAAATTAAGTAGCATCTAATGATTTGTTCATAACATTCTCTAAAAGTTATTCTAAAGTTAGATTAAGTCTAAGTGATCATGTTATATGATTAAATCAATTATTATTGAAAATTGGGTTTGAGTAATTGCTAGAACTATTTGCTAGACTTACTAATATTTGCAAGTTCCTTTTAAGTTCACTATAATTAATTTTATGTGGATGCATGTACTCACATTGAGTGGGAGGTATCCACTAGTTGGGGTTCTATGCGAGTCTCGTGAGGTTATTTCAAATGTTTTAGGTATAATTATATCCAGTAGAGAGGTCATGATAAAGAAGATGCAAATAAAATAATCTAGTCTAGAATGTCCCCACGCTCTCTATTTTCTAAGATGAACTGTAGATCGATTTTGTTCTTTCATATTCATGTAACTAATGTAAATTGAATCAAATCTAAGCAATAACTCTTCAATATGGTTTAAATGGATTTGAATATGACTTGTGGTGATTAAATATGTTGTCATTAGGGTGACATTGTTATGAGATTTTATTATAATGAGAAAGAAAAAAATCTATGGTTTTCATATATTGTGTTAATTGTGTTTGTTGAGAACTAATTGTTTTACTTCATAATCTGGGTTTAGCTTTTGGATTTATCTATAATGGTTGGCATTGTTGTTGATCAAAAGAGATGTCTCAAAAATGTGGTATCATATCCTAAGTTAGATGAGTCTGCATGGATGATAGGGTCTAGGACTAAGTGATAATTTGGATATCAAACATCACATGAATGATATGCATACTGATTGAACTTGGTATTCAGTTACTCTAGTCAAATATCTGAGTATTGTAATAAGTTAGTATGGAACTGTTGACTGTAGTTCTTTTGGCTATTTTGACCAAGTATCCAAATGAGATAGTTTGGGAGTATAACAAGATGAGCCTTGATAATAAAAAGGATAATGGAGAAAGAGAAAGCATTGTATATGAATATGGAACCTATGACAACTTGGGAATTTCTATATCCCTATAATAAAAGGGAATCATTGAGTATGTATGTCTTCTCATTGTCATACTAGCCTGTGTATTATACCTTTCTCAGTGTTTTTTTTCATCTACATGGTCGTATCTATCTTTCTTATGATAATATATTAAAAACGATGAGTTATGATGCCTGTAATTCTTTTTGCAGTCATCTTCTTTTAGTGGTGATGTATTATCGCCAATAGTTAAATAAATTCCTATATATTTTGTTAATTTCTAGGTACTAGAGCATTAGCTTCCATCTCTTATCTTTTTTCCTACCACCTTCTTTTTTATTTTATTTTTTATCATTAATGTTGACCAAGTAGTTTTCATGTTTCACTCTCTTTTTCAATTTTTTAATTGATGGATTCATCATTATCCAAATTTTAAGGCCTATTTCTTACTCATTGTATCAATATGTTTGTTTGCTCCATAAACTCTATATTTTTTATTCTAATGTTTTAGTAGTATTTATGCATACTTTGGTAGCATGTATGTGAGCTTAGAAATTAAACATATTTGTTTGCTTACTTACTTACAACTTTCTTGGAGCATCCCGTGTTGTAGGTTGCAAGGAGCCAGACAACAATTGACCCAGAACATATTTTATGTGAGTTATTTATTATATATTAGTCATCAATAGGCATATGTTTAAGAAAGGGATGCATGTAATTTGGTAATAACAAATTACAAATTGCATGGAGTGTGCTAGTAATTAATTGAGTTATTCTCTTTTAGAGAGTTGTTGTTAGATTATTGTAAATATTTACAGTTTTTTTTTGGAAACAAAAGTAATTTTGATAACGAAACATACATGTTGGAGAGAGTCATTCTAATAGTTAATCGAGTTGTACTTTGTTATAATATTAAATTATTTTAAGTAATATAGATATAATTTTTAAACTATATATAATTTATTTAATCATATACTAAGAAATTGGATTGAGTCACCTGACAATTAATCACCAACCAACATATACTCAAGAAGGGGAGCATACATGATTTTGTTGATGACACCTAAAAATTAGAGGGTGTCTTCTAAAATTAGTCAAATTATTTTCTATTAGCTGTTAAATCACTGTGAGTATTAGTTCTAAATTTTTGTGGCGGAGGAAATTTTGATATTAACACATACAAGGTGGAGGGATTCAACTAGATAGTTAATGGAATTGTTCTTTTTTAGCGTGTTATATTTAAATTATTATGAGATAATATATTTTAGAGCATAAGTAATTCCAATAATCATATACTACAAATTACACCACCTGATAGTAATCTTCAACCAACACATGCTCAAAAAAGGGATCATTTGTACTTTTGCTAATAACACACTAAAATAGAGGGTCTCTCCTAAATTGTCAAAATATTTTCTTTTAACAAATTAATTCAATTGTGTAACACCTGATTAGCAGGTGTTTTCTACTAGTCGTGTGAGAAAGATGAATGGATTTAGCAGATTATGAAGATGAACCCTAATGATTTTGAACATGAGTATGAATATAAAATTTGCAATAAAAGGTTGATAACTAATGATGAAGCCTGCTAAATGATCTTATTTACTAATTAAACTGATTAATGCATATAATAACAGAAAATGAATTATAATCGTGATCCATGAGATACATCAAAATTGAAAAGGAATATGAAAGGTGATGTGAACCACATTTTGATAAGTGATGTATTACTAATTTTTTGAGATAAGTGTTTGTAATACATAAAGAGAGCTATGATGATGACAAGGGATGAATTACCGATCTAATGCCAGCAAATTTAGAATTCTAATATAAATATCCAAGATGTAAGAAAATGATGTCATATGAAAGAAAGATAAAATGGAAATCATTATGAAAAGATGTTGAGAGAGATGCACTATTATATGTTATGATCTCCACATATTTTCTTGAATCTCAAGATGAAATCCTAAAAGGAGGGGAGCATTTTTAAAGACCCATTTCCAAATTATCCATCTAATTAGGGTTTATTTGGATGATTGCATGTTTAGTAGATTGATCATTACTTATGTTTGATCAACGCAAATAGTCTAGTTATATTGTTTTGAAATCACATCATACTGAATTATTATCTAGATATTTTTTAGTAAAGAAAATACAATTTACAACAAAGTAGAAGACAAGTGGGCAACAAGTTGCGCCACAAGTCCTTTTTGGATTGCAAAACCAATCCTTTGAAATACTGCATACATACACTTGGGGTCATAACATTACTATTCATCACCTTTTACACCCTCTTCATAAGCTCCACATCCTCTGGTGCTAAGAATTTAAAAGTATCAAAACCAAAGGGGATACAAGCGTGCTGATTTCCAATACACGATTTCTCATGCTTGACAACTTTGGGTCAGAAAACTTTAAGGGCAGCATGTCATGCTGCAAAGGTACCACTATTCAATCCAACCAGTAGAGAAACTCATGTCACATCTACACACACATATTTTCCTCTGACCCAACCAAAAATCAAAGCATCAGCTGGTCTAAGTGTTGATATCCCTCTCGTGGATCTTTTAGAAAGTTTACAGGTGCCTCTTTCTTAGCAGCAAAACCTAAATGTCTAAGTACATCATATAGAACATCCCTAATAAGATCATGTTTGTATTTAAAATTGGAAACCTCCCCATAATGAATTGCATGCTCCCCAAAAGTGTCCAAACATGCCTTACGACAAAGTCGACATATCTCATCAACTGGAAACAAAGGAATCATAAGACGAGATCTTAGGATAGTGCGATACTCCACTTGCGACATATGTAGACCAAGGCCATCTATATGGTTAGCAAGGAGAAAATATTGAGCATGATCAGCTTGCAGATAACCAAAAACTATCTTCTGCTTAACTGCCATGTCAAACTTAACTTGTGTATCCTCAGTTATCTTGCTAAAAAGGGCACTCGTCAAGACATTTTGGGCCTTTGGGGGGATGATGTCCTTGTTAGAAAAGCAACTAAGATCGAAAGAAGGAAGCATGACACAAAAATACAAGGCATAATTAAAGTTAGAGTTCATACCATGAATCCCGCTACCACGTAAGATAAGGTCCTAAAGTGACCAAGATTAGACTCTAGATGCTGCAAAAGTGTATACAAAAGCCTTTACTGCTAAATAGCTAGTCCCAAGCTGCCAAGTTGAATGGGCAATGAAGCCACCCTCCATTGAAGGTCGCCAAAAAATGGGCCTTCGTAATCTACAATGTCTTCAATAGATCCTCATAAGCCTCTATCAAACCATGTTACTACATCCTACATGTGTATCAAATGACAAGTCATCAAGCTGAATAAAAGTTTGATAATGCCCATATAAGAACAGAGAAAAAGCAACTCACTTTGGGGATCACCCACTGAGGTAGAAGATTTATTAGCTCAATAGCTTTGGAATCCCTTCCCATAGATAGTCCTTTAATAAAACTTTAGTCTCCACTAACAGCTCCTCCAAGCAACTTCACTCCTACTAAAGGCCTCCCAGTGTCTACCAAAAACAACTCCTTCTGAAACTTTCTTCCATCACATGTAGGCCAACAAAGCTCAATTTTGTGAATATTTAAGTTGAGACCCAAAAATGGTCCACAGAATGATATCCAAAGCCTTGGCCACCTCCTTTGTATCCCCAATGACCTTTATGTCATCAAGATACAAGGCATGAAGAATAATCTTGCATGTCTCTGATCTTATGGATAAGTGGGTGTAGTAGAAGGGAAAAAGGAAGTGGACCCAAAGGGTCCCCCTGTTGCACCCCAATGGCTGACCAAATATGTTCGTCCCCAAGGTATAGTCTTGTTGCCTGGCCATAGAAGAACTCCACCAACAAGAAATAGATGGACACCTCTCTCTCACCTCACAGAGCAATGTTGACCTATCAGCCAAATTGAACGCATTGGAAAAATACACTTAAAGTATGGATAGAGAACCATCGTTGTGTCGCACATTCAACACCTTGTTGACATTATGCAAAATAGCCTCTGTTCCACCAAAAATACCTACTCCAAATTAGAAGTCATTAAGATACTTGGTCATATCTTTACTCACTCAAGTCATAGCAACTTTGGATACTAGACGCCTCCAAACAATACCAACTGTGATTGTACATATCTCGTTGTTAGGCTTAAGTAGCAGCATAAGTGATGCAGAAGCTATGAACTTTTCCAAACTCAAGGGGCACCTTTCTCTCAACCATAGATTAACCACCCAAGTAATAGCACGTAAGAGTTCAGTGGTCACAACAGACCCCTCTCCACACATAGCATCAAAATTGTGTTAGGCCCTCAAGCCATCTTTGCCACATGAAGTACCTCTTGGAAAGGAGTTAATAGATTCAAGAATAGTGTCCACCTCCGCTACTAGGGGAGCTTCAGAAATTAGAGAATCTAGCATGGAAGGAGGAGGTTTGTATGAGTGTTTAGCCTCCAAAGCTTTTATGATATCTTCATTGTAAGGAGCCACACCTGAGGAAGCAACACTTTTACAGTTGCCGTAAAATGTCATAAAATTAATGAGAAATTACAATCATGATTTTTTTTAAATAACTAGGTTGATAAGTGCAACCCTAGTCGCCAAAATTGGGGTTTTGGTATCACATGAACACATAATTTGATAAATGCAATGGTATAGTAAATGATTCTTAGTATTTTATATGTAACTTAGATTTATTTAAAATTTGGATATGTTTTGGAAACTCATATTTAAGTGTTTTTACAAAATATCAGATTTATTTTATTTTTTATAACCCATTTGTCAGCCGAGTTTTTGTTGGACAATCTAAGTCAACCATGCATTATGTCTGAAATTTACCAGTCTAACATTTGATTTTTATCTTTTGATTCATACATCCAAATTTTTGGAATTTTTAATTGTAACTTGGGAACTCAATTTAATATATTAATTTAAAATTTCATAATTTTTTGATGGTGTTTGACTGATCCAAAGAGTGGTGTCGACCATGTTTCTTACAATGACAACTCAGCCGACCAACCCATCTGAATAAATAAAAAATGTAATGAAGGGCTTGTTTGCAATTGTTATAAGCATTTTAATTGATCTATATGATCAACCTAACACCCTAGTATCTCATATAATTTAGGTACCTGTCCAAGAAATGAAAACTGAGAGAGAGAGAGAAGAGATCTATGGTTTTGAGAGGAGAAAGTAGTGGAATGGATGATTAGGGTTTCGTCTTCCTAAAAATGATGGAATCAAGTAAGTTGGTCCTCTTTAGATATCATTTCTTGGTTATTATTATATAACATGTACATATTTCATGCCTCATGTAATTTATCCAAATATATAGTAAATCACCATATTTTCTCTTTCTTTCTTGCATATTCTCTTTTTCTAGTGTTTCTGAGTTGGAAGGAGGAAGAAAAGGAATTGATAGTTAGAACCTTGATGGATTTCTAGAAATTCAGAGTATGGTCTACATTTTTGAAGTAATTGGTACCTGAAGTGAGTTTGTATCTCTGTCTAAAGCTCTATAATTATGTTTAAAGCTTAATTTTATCTGGCTAAAATAATCAAGAACATTTGCTAGTATTTGTATACGATTAGGCAATCAATTGGGATGATTTTAGGGAAATAAATACTTTTGATTTTAGATCCTTTCTCTTTGATTTGTATTAGCCTTGATCCTGATCTATTATTCAAGATATATGAAAAGTCATATGGATAGATAACTATATTGTATTACACCAATTTTGTTTAAAAATCAGCCAATGGGTGATATGCTTGGAAATTTAGTTGACATGTATGTAATCATATATGAACTCAATAATCATGGGTTTATCAACTGAAATTTTGAATCCTTGAATTGATTATGCTATTTATATGAGTATCGGTCTCTGAGGGTTTGATATGGAGGAAATCCATGTCTAGGGTTAATGTTGAGGGGTGGACTCTAATGAGTTAATGAATAATTGTGTGCTTGTAGACAATTTGTTGATTTTGTGGAAATGAAACTAGGGTTTCCATATGTCTCGAACAAAATAAACTAACCTCTATTCTCCCTAATGATATTATCAAATAATATGACTCTTATTATATGTTGAACTAAGATGATCTCTAAATCTAGTATTCATACGAGTATGAGAAATAAAGCCAAACTCGCATATAGTTTTGTGAATGTGAAAAGATGCTCAATTTTAGGTGTTACTACTTCAATTTAAGGTGATAAGTCTTTTTAAGATGATATGAGCCTAATGCATGTATTCTAGCATAATGTATGGAATATGAGTAAATTCCACATGAATGTTAGACTTTTATACAAGTTATATAATGATGAATCGAGAGATGAATAAAGATGGGGTAAGAAGAAGTAAATCAAATCCATTCTATTTATTAAACTGGTAGTCTTGTAAGCCGGTAGTCAAATGACATGGTATGTATATCTAGATGCATTATAAGTAATAAACAAGGGTGAACTGGATTGTGATGATAAGTGATGGATGATAAATTAATACAATAAGTATGAGGAGCTCTTTTTTATAGTTTACTTTAGATATATGTAGGTTTATATATATTCAATGTAATCCACTAAAGTAAGGATATAAAGGATTTTAATGAGAGAGAAATTTATGCATTAAGTAAATTTATAATGACATGTTCCAAGAGTAGTAGTAAACATGAAATGAAAGAGGTTGAGACTAATGAATATAAAATGAAGGGAAACTGATCAAAATTAATATATGGTTCTAAGAATCTAACTCTAACCCTAAAATGATGATCTAGGTGATGCTAATGAATAATGATCTCAAATGAGGGATTAAGGGATGCATATAAGTATAGTTGAATTCAATTACAAAATGAGGTTCAAGAATGTGAATCAATTTACAAGAATGTGTTCTTGTATTTTAATTGTTTGTTAGTATACTTGTACTCTAAGATCAGTTTATACAGATGGACTTCAAATGGTAATCAAACATGTTTTGATTATAACCCTAACTAAAAAATGCTAAATAATAGAAGAGGAGAAATACATGTGTTACGCACGTTTATGCTTGAAATTAATTACATATTTTGAAATTAGATGGAATAAGTATATGTCGTATGGTAAATCTATTCTGAGTGTGATGAATGACACAAGATGTCTATATGCTTATATTGTTGATAAGTCTAATGTCTTTGTGGATTTTTTTTTGAATAATTGTGATATGGAATTAGCTGATAAGAATTATGTCGAGATTGAATTAACATGCATTGATCACATTTGACAAACCCTATTTAGGGTAAGCTCTAGATAATGAGATGATGTTTCAGGTTGATAGCACACTGATGGTGACTTGTATCAATAATGTAGAAATGGAAAGAATCATTTATGTTGCAAATTTTAGACTATTGTCCTACTTCAATTAAATATTTTTATTCCTAATAAGCCCAATTTGATTCATGTCATTCTAGTTGTGTGTCAATACACACATATGACAAATGATGTTTTGAATTCTTTTGAAGATGAGTGAAAGGGGTTAATAGCAAGTGAAATGATGATACATCTAATTAGGTGTCCTGAACACCGTGAATTTCTCATGAGGTCCATACTAGGGAAATGAAACAGATATCCTTGTAGTAATTAGAGAATTATGATAAGGATTTTAGGAGTCTGAATCCTGACCTTAAACGTTAGACCACTAGGATTTAGGAGTGAGTCATTTGGTGTGGATCTGACCCTAAATCCTTTGATGTGAAGTCTATGCCCATGAGGAATAGACTTTTATGAAATAAAAACTATGAAATGTGTGAAATATGATTATTTATGATATTTTGTTATGTTGGTTCCTATCTCATGTAGCCAAGTTGGGGACATGAGCCTCTTTGGGCAACCTTGTGGTGGACCAGGGGTTGTTGTTGATATCTTATGGTGATCCGCTAAACCCTAAGATAGTGACGGTGAGTTGTTGACACGAGAATCAAACATGGCAACTTCTACTTGGTCAAGTAAAATCTAAGTAGTTTCAAGGAAAATGAATAAAAGATGACAAGTTGTGTGGGATATGAGTTGAATGTTTGTTACACATCTTTTAGTTATAGTTGGTAGAAATGTTGTTGTTGATTATGTTTCTTGTTGTGGAAGTTAGTCATTATGTTATAAAGATAATCTCTTTATATATTCTTATTGTCTGGTTGTAATCTAATCTTAAATGGTGACAAGTGGTTGATGCTTGGATCTAATATTGACTCACATATGATCTAAATTTACTTATCATTTGAATAGTTCTTTTTGAGAGACATGTTTTAAGTGTACTTCAGCTTTAGGACTACATGATGTGTTCTAAGTTCGGATGGTGGGGATGTCACAAAGATGATGTTGTTCATATGTACTAATTCTAAATGTATAGATCTTGACTTGTTTCTCATATGAAAGGATTGTCATTCTGAATTAAGTAACATCTATTGATTTGTTCATAGACATGCTCAAAAAGTTGTTTTAAAGTTGGATTCAGTCTAAGTAATCACCTTATTTGACTGATTAGATTACTACATTAAACTGGATTTGAGTAATTTCTAGAATTACCTGGTAGACTTTTCAATATATGCAAGTTTCTTTTAAGTTAATTATAATTAATTTGATGTTGATGAATGTACTCAGATTGAGTGGGAGGTATCCATCCGCTGGGGATCTACATGAGTCTGATGAGGTTGTTTCAAATGTTTTTAGGTATAATGTTATCCAATGGAGAGGTCATGACAAACAAGATGTAAATAGAATAATCTAGTCTAGAATGTCCATGTACTCTCTCTTTCCCGAGATGGGTTTTAGATCAAGTTTCTTTCATATTCATGTGACTGATGTAAACTAGATCACATTTGAGGAATAAGTCTTGAATCTAGTTTTACTGGAGTTGAATATGATTTGTGGTGATTAAATATGTTGTCGTTTAGTGACATTGTTACACAGTTTTATGAGAAAGGAAAAGGAAAAATTATCTTTATTTTCCATAAACTGTGTTAATTGTGTTTTTTGAGAATTAGTTATTTTGCTTCATAATCTGAGTTTAGGTTTTGGGTTTCTCTCTAATGGTTTCCATTAACATTGATCAAAAGAGAGATCCCGACACATAGTATATAAATGATGAGCGAGGATAGGAACATGATGAAGAAACATTGATTGTGATGGAAGAGAAATAAAGAACCATGAAGGGAAATGAATGGGTTATAGGAAGAGGAGAATCAACAAAAATGAATAAAAACAACCAAAATAGTAGAATTGTTATCTAGATGCCTACACTGTGAATATAATGTTGTTGTTGGTGTTACTACACTGACAACTGCCAATGAGAAGAAAAATGAGGACATGTTTTCTGCCTCCTGGGAGGTGGTGATAAGTCTCATTGTATGTCTCACGACGAGCAAGAAGGTTGACATTTAGTTGTCACTGCATTTTTTGTCTCACTATAAACCCTATTTATATAGAGTTGTTGTTTGGTAGAACCACTAATGATGATCGAGTAAAAAAAACAATGATATGCTACTTTTATTGGAAGGATAACCAAATCGTTAGCTGGATCACTTTGATTTATCAGTCATGTTAAGCATGTGTGGTATAGTTATATTAATACAGTAGAATGAAATGCATGTTGAAGTAACATTGATGAAATATACATAAATAAACAACATTAGTGTTTGCATATAATGGTATATTGATAGCATTTTCAAAATTTATTGGCATAAAAATTATATGCTTTCAAAGAAAATTATGAATGTAAAAATAGTGGAAATCAGTGGAATCAATTGATTTCTCATAGAACACATAGAGTCAAATATAAATGATCGATTCACATTAAGTTCTAAAACTTTCACCTATTTTTATAAATGTACTTATTATGTATTGTTTCTAAAAATAACATCACAATCACCTTTATGTGGTCATACATGAATAGGCCTCTTGGAAATATCATCTTACAAAATAAAAGTACATTAGAAGCACTTCATCTAATTTTCATTTTAACATTAGGGTTTGTATTGGTTGATAAATAATTGTACAAATTTAGATATCTTAAGGTATACATTACTGATAGTTTGCTAAACATAGAAGTATACCATCATATACGATAAAAACTACCATCTCAATAACTACTAGTACATAAAGAAAGTTTTAGCACATCAATTCTTTTATTTTAGGATGGTTTGTGGTGGGATAAAGTTTTTGTAATATTTCATTTTTCAATTCACTTTAATTACCTTTTTATGATAACAAGTCACTATTGTTAAAATCATATAAACAAATATATAAACTGACCATAAGTTCAAATATTTGTATATCAATATATAAGCATGATCTTATTGAGGGATATTTTGGAAACTATATATACAATGCACAATTCGTGTTCTTTTAATATTTTGTTGTGAGGTAATATCTATGTTGTAGCATAGAATAGTATTGCCATGTAGATTTTTTAATCTCTAAAGTCAAGTTCATCAAAGAGTGCACTGCTATAATTCTAAACATACCCACAATAATAATCTCTATTGTCCAACCCTAGACCTTCATATTGGACGTTCCTCACTAATATCCAAGTTTCTTCATTCTCACAAATGCATCATACCAGATGAAGACTAAATACACTGGTACTGGAGTTCATGTAGCCCAACCCAATAGCAAATGTATAACAATAATCAACTTTCCCACATTATCAAACTCAGCCCATGAAGCAAAGATACAAGCAATTTTGAAGACCTTGGACCCCTTTAATAGTCAAAATTGTAACAATGCTTTGATTCTTTCTAAATCTATGCATAAGGTCTCTCTCCTAGAAAATCATCTCACCACACATGTCAAGTTCAAGCTTATGCACGACCAGTAGGAAAATGGAAGAATGATTCTACTTGCAACATGATTAAATACATGTGTAACATCCCTAACTTGGGTTATGCCTTAACCCTAGGAGTTTTTCTTAAGTAAGTCATTCATATTCTTGTATTTATCTTTTTAAAAGTAATTAAGACTAAAAGGAGAGCATATGTTTCAATTTTGGTCCTATTTGAATAATGTTGAAGCAATATTTGCTTGTTTTGGACTAAAGTGCAACTTACCCAATATAAGGGATTACCTTGCAAAATGTTACATGATAAATGTTACTTAAGTACTATAGCATCATAAGAATGAGAATGATTCTAAGGGATGGCTTGTGGAAGCCTAAGTTCCAAGAAGGGGCTTGTTTGAATAATACGTGTACATTGAATACTAGTTTTGGGTGTAATTTGTAATTTACCCAAAACCTAGGGTTGAATAGGTAAAATACCACCTCAAGAGTGCCCCTACTGTCTCTTCGTATCATTTAGAGAAAATAAAAAGAAAGGGGCATCTTTTTTTAACCATATTTGAGAAATGATACTCTTGATAATAAAATAATCAAGAAATAAGCATAATTAAAAACCAAAATTATTTTGTAGCAAAAATATATAAATTAAATGAAGTGCCCATCAACTAAAAATGTTATGGGCGAAATATTATAATGGATGGCTGCCAAAACACAATGGGGGTGCCGAAATAGTTCTAAGTAGGTGAAAAATATCTACTACATTTTTAATTAAAAAGTAATGTCCACTAAAATGGATAATAGTATTATAATTATTAAGGAGCTTAAATGGCCACTTTTAATTCAAGGATAATGCAAAGGGAATTGAGGGAAAGGAAGATAAATTAGGAAATAAGAAAATGGAGGGGGCATGTGGCAAGCAAAGATGATGGCTTCCCTCCTACTTTCTCTCTCCTAGAAAATCAATTATATGTACTCAATTTTCTCCTACTTGAAAGGTTATTTTCAAAATCACTTTCATTCCTTTCTTTGGCCAATGACCAAGAAGCTTAGGAGTAGGAGGAGAACGTTCCCCAAGCTGAAGGTAAGCTCCATGGTCATCTTCAACCTTGGGTTGATGGTTGAAATCAAATTTCAACACTTCTTTTCTTCTCTCTTCCATCCAATACTCAACCTTGGCTATTTTTTTTTACATCAAAAGGATTGAGAACGTATCTTAGATAGTTGAAGGAGCTATCTTCACCATTGAAGATAAAAAAAACTTGGAGCTTTCAAGCTACTTTGAAGGCGGGTTATATGACTTGAACCCATTAGTATTATTATTGATTTCAATCTTGCAATATATGATGATCTTTTCCTTCTTCTCGAATTTTTCTTGAGTAATTGATGAATCAATAAATCCATCAGTTGTATGGAAAGTAGTAACGAAAATTTGAAACTTCATGATGATGACATCATCTTAGCACACACCTCTAGAATATCATTATCAAACGGTTTCGATTTTGTATGACCAAACGATCTCAAACCGTTTAGAGGTCGAACGGTTTCAAACCGTTTAGAGATCAAACGGTCTCAAACTATTTAAAGTCCAAATGGTTTCAAACCATTTATACACCAACTAAAATTAAGATCAAATTGTTCCAAATCAAGTATCAAATGGTCTGATGATCTACTAGTTTCAAACATACAAACCCTAATGGTTTCAAACCCTAGTAAGATCCAAACAGTTTCAATTTGGGATAGCCAAAATAGTTTCAAACCGTTTAGAGTTCAAACGGTTTCAACCTTGAGTGGTCAAACGGTCTCAAACATTTAGAGGATCAAACGGTCTCAAAGCGTTTAGAGGTCCAATTGGTTTCAACCCTAACGGTTTCAAAACCATTTGAAGGATAAAAAAGGGGTTCCAAACCGTTTGAAGATTTAAAGATCCCAAACTGTTTGAGGGTCAAGATCATTTGAGTGTCAAACTGTTTAAGGTTCAAATAGTCTCAAACCGTTTAGAGACCAAATAGTCTCAAAACCATGAAAGGTCAAACAACCCTATGAATGTTTGTAAAGTATCTCAAGGTTGATTACAATGGAAGTACCTTTAAAGTACTTAGGTGAATAGTATACTTAGAATGATTGCCATTTGATGCCTATGAAAGTAATAAACTCAATACACTATGATAAGCATAGGTGCATGTACTTAGTGAAGGGTCGAGCCAACTTAATAAAATATGGAGTAATCAACATCCTAGAGAGGATGAGAGAGAAACTCATACTTGTGTAATAAATATGTAATGTGCATACATTGATACTTTTAGTAAGTTTAGAGTATGAATTAGGGTTTGATCTTTGATAATGTGATCATGAAACCCTAACTGATAAAGAATGTGAAACCCTAACCCTAATTTTGGGTAATGGTATGAGAAACCCTAATGGATAAAGAATGGGAAACCCTAACCCTAATGAGGGAATAGTGGTGTTACCCTTGTATTGCATAATGTTAATATGTAATTGATATGGTAGTTATCAAGTATACTAACCATGCAGGTATCATAAGTTGATGAGCATAGCCAGGTATGAGCTAAGATTTTTAATGTGCCTTGTGAGCTATGTGAGATGCTTGTGTAACAAGTATCAAGTATACCTTGGTCAGATGACCTGGAGGTAATAGCTACATGATAAGTGATAACAATGTTCAGTGATGAACTAAAGGTTTGAATACCCAGATCCAGTAAACATGATGATGATATTGTTGAGGGATGAAAATTCCCGATAAAGAGATAAGGGATTGAGATCCCAATTTTTATAAAGTTTTAAAAGTACTTGATAGATGTATTACACTTTTCTTTGTAGCATTTTTCATAATAATTTATGTTTGAAAACTTGGTTGATGCTAAAAGAATATGGTAATGCACTTAATTAATCAAGAGAAATCTTATCATGTAGAGACATGGCCATAGATCCATCATCATCAGTAGTTGGTGATGGTGAAACAGGTTTTCCCACGGGATCTCTTGGAGGGCATATTTTTAAATATGTGGGGGTTATGGGCGTGAATATCCTTATGCCTTAATGTGGGGTTGACGTGAGATAAACACGAGATCTCTCAATTCTTCATTATATGTGCCGAGATGGATGTATCACGAATCTCCCGATGATGATTAATGTTGGATCGATGTGAGATAAACATGAAATCTCTTGATTGCGAAGAGAGTGCAGTCACCGTTGTAGCTCTATAGCGAAGTTGTCAGTATATCCTGGAAAGTTATTTAGCAGAGACACGAGATGTCCTGCATGTGGTCTCATACTGACCGAGACGTATGAGGTCATGGAGTCTGGCTCTTCCATTGACCTAGATATGGAATCGATGCTTTACGCCGCCGTGGTCGGTTGGAGTATGAGCGGTATACCTCATCTCCTTAGGGCATAAGTGTGATTGTAAACTATAATCAACCATGTAGCGTATTTGCTTAAGCATGAAATACAGAAATCATTGGTTGATGTTACATTGCTTAATGCATCCTAAAATGGATAAATGTTATACTTGTTCTTCATATTCCTTGTTAAATAGATGATTTACTGCTTTATCATATATAGTTGTAATGCTTTAAAAGATGATATTGCTCTATTCTGCTTAAATAGTGATTTATCTTGCTTCTTAATAATAAAGAATCCTCTGCTCAATTTATTACTATTTATCTATAATGATAATATTATTGGCAGATAGTTATATCTCTCGCTGAGACATGGGTCTCACCACGTTGGTCACCAACATATTTTTAGGTGGACGCAGATGAGCAGGTAGGGACCATACAGCAGGGGAAGGACAACAACATCAGGGACAATAGTAACATCTCAGGTGGAGATACTGACTGTCGTGTCTTGTAGATATGAGTCCTATGTGTCGTACCTGTACTCTCAGGTCCTTGGAGTCAGTACTCAGTGTTTTCATGATCGATCTGAGATTTTCTGCTTGAATGCCTCGAGGTTTTATGTTGCTTATGTATAGTTTTGGCAAAGCAACTGTTGTAAATATATTCCTCGAGAAGAGATGGTACATGGTATGTACAATGTGAACTATAATGTATGCAGTACTTTAGTTCTCTTTATAAGAGTTTCCTAGAATTAGATCGCTTTGCAAAAGTTTTTAATTTTTTGTGATTTTTATTACTCAGTGACGGTCTGATTTGTTGTCGGATCGTCACAAGGTTTTGGTATCAGAGCCTAAGGTTCAATGAGTCTACAGAGACATAGGATTAAGTAGTAGAGTCTATTATAGTATCCTATAATTTATCTTATAGTGACTTCTGCTCTTATAGGAGGAGGAGAAGAACTTAAAGATGGCTGGATCACACGAAGAACATGTTGCTGAAAGCAGTGTTGCTGCACCAGGAGTAGGTGCAAGGGATCAGGCTAGAGAGGAACTAGTACCTAAGAATCCCCAGCTTGACCAAGATTCAATAGAAAACCCAACTTTCCATGCTATGTTTGGGCATTTCATGGCGACAATGACACATATGGCAGATAGGATGCCGCCACATGTACCTAGGGCACAAGCTCCCAATGAGGGACATGGATCTACCAAGACTTTTGAACGACTTCGACGGGTAGGAGCTACTGATTATACTAGTATAGTTGACCCATCAGACGCAGACTTGTGGCTGACTGAGCTGGAGAAGGCCTTCAGAATTCTTAATACCCCAGAAGTTGAGAAGGTTAGGCATGCGGTGTACCTATTGAAAGGGAGTGTTGTTCAGGCTATATAAGAGGGAAGCAAAAGGCCATGTGTTTAGATCGAATGGAGAGATTTATGACGAGAGTTTGTTAATAGATATTTTCCCAAGACTTACCTAGATGAGAAAATCTCTCAGTTTGAGTAGATAAGGCAAGGACCAATGAACATTAGTGAGTATGAAGCTAAGTTCATGGAACTTCTATGGTTTTGTCTGCACATGGCTACTACAGATGAGGAGAGGATTCATCATTTTGAGAAGGGTTTGAACACTAATTTGACCACACCCGCATCTACTCTAGAGAATAGAGAGAGGTTTGCCACCTTTGTGGAGTCAGTTAGGCGGATAGAAAGGTCTATGACTGAAAAACGTCAAGCCAACAGTAAGAAAGTGTATACACAGTTCCAAGGACAGAGGTCTGAAAGTTTTAAGAAACTAAGATTTTCTGCACCAATAGTACCACCGAGGTTCAATACTCAGATGCAGTGGACATCCAGCAAGGGTAGAGGTCGTAGTTTACCACGAGAGGGAGCCCACAACTCAACATCAATGTCAGTAGTAGGACCATCTAGGTCGTAGTGGGAGAACAAAAGTTGTTATAAATGTGGGAAGATGGGACATCTGATGAAAGATTGTCTAGCTTGAAACATGAGTATAACCCAACCACCGAGGCAGAGTCAACAAGGCTCTCAGAAGCGATAGTTTAGCAGTGGCACATGAGGACGTGGACAGGCGTCCCAAGCTAGTTCATCTGCACCCAATAACAAGGTGAGTGGTCGACAACCAGCAACATCAAGATTCTATGCTATGAATCAGCCGGAAGCAATGGTCAACCCATGAGTCATGATAGGTCAGATGGAATTATTTCATTCTGATATGTCTTCATCCTGCTTTGTATCTATTTTAATTTATCTGGGCGCTACACATTCCTTTATCACTCGAGAAGTTATTCATGATTGCAATATTACTATCAGTCATAGAGCAGATAACTTATTATTAGAAACTCCGTTAGTTGGATCTGCAATGTTGCGGGAGGTATGTTCTCCTTGTGTTCTTTCTTTTTCAAAACATAGCATTCAGGTGGATCTTATACCACTTGAGATGCATGGGTTTGACATAATCCTTGGGATGGACACCCTACAAAAGTATAAGGTTGTCTTGGATTGCAGTTCCAAGCAGGCTATGTTCTCAGACAATGGTGATACATGGGTCTTTCAGGGGGACAGAAAGATTCTTCCAACCTATCTAGTGTCAGCAATGATAGCTAAGAAACTAATGTGATAAGGATGTGAATAATTCTTGGCACATGTGGTAGATACCAGAGTAGAGAGTCCTAGTCTCTCTGAAGTTTTGATTGTTAGGGAGTTTGAGGATCTGTTTCCTGAGGAACTTCCATGTGTTCCTCCACCCTGAGAGATTGATTTTGAGATTAATCTAATCTCGGGTACACAACCAATAGCTCAAACACCTTATAGAATGGCACCTGCTGAGATGGCAGAACTCAAGAAACAGTTTCAGGAGTTGCTTGAA
Source organism: Alisma plantago-aquatica (assembly GCA_963693085.1). NCBI lineage: Eukaryota > Viridiplantae > Streptophyta > Magnoliopsida > Alismatales > Alismataceae > Alisma > Alisma plantago-aquatica. Next base: position 1,164,884,551 of record OY856412.1, on the reverse strand, counting down.
AAGGGTTTTATTTGACCGAGTACTTCACCTTGGGGTGTTCCAGTTCTTTTTGTGAAAAAGAAGGATGGGTCTATGAGATTATGCATAGACTATAGACAGCTCAACAAGGTGACCATAAAGAACAAATATCCTCTGTCAAGGATAGATGACTTGTTTCACCAGTTACGTGGTGCAACTATATTCTCTAAAATATATTTGAGGTCAGGATACCATCAGTTACGCATCAAGGAGAGTGACATACCTAAATCAGCCTTTAAGATAAGGTATGGTCACTATGAGTTCATAGTTATGTCGTTTGGACTAACTAATGCACCGGTTGCATTCATGGAACTCATGAATAGAATCTTCCGACCATTCCTTGATCAATTCATAGTAGTCTTTATAAATGACATCCTGATTTACAGTAGAGATGCTCAACAACATGAGCAACACCTTCGTCAGGCCCTGACTTTACTAGGAAAGCACAAGCTACACGCCAAGTTTAGCCAGTGTGAATTTTGGTTATCAGAAGTGTCTTTCCTAGGACACGTAATATCTGCCTCAGGTATCCGTGTTGATCATAAAAAGGTAGAATTTGTCTTGGAGTGGGAACAACCAAAGACACCAACAGAGATACACAGTTTTCTAGGACTGATAGGCTACTATAGGAGGTTCATTAAGAACTTCAGTTATGTAGCATTACCCTTAACCAGGCTAACCAGGAAGGAGGTTCCTTTTGTCTGAAATGAAAAGTGTCAACATTCTTTCCAGTTGTTGAAAGAAAGGTTAACAAGTGTGCCTGTGTTAGTGTTACCTGAGCAAGGAAAGGGGTATATTGTATTTTGTGACGCTTCTAAGAACGGTCTAGGATATGTGTTGATGTAGGATAAACAAGTGATTTCTTTTGCTTCCCGACAACTTAAGAAACACAAGAAAAATTATCTGACGCATGATCTAGAATTGGTTATAGTGGTTCATGCGTTGAAGATCTGGAGACATTATCTCTATGGAGAGACGTTCCAGATTTTCACAAACCATAAGAACTTAAAGTACATCTTTTCACAACACGAGTTGAATATGAGACAACGTCGCTGGATGGAATTAATCAAGGACTATGATTGTACAATTGATTATCATCCGGGAAAGGCTAATGTAGTGGCTGATGCACTAAGTAGAAAATCATCGTCACCAACCATAGACAAAGCACAGTTGAACTCTTTAGTGTGCTTTAAACAAGACATGCTTGTCTCTTTGAGGCAAAACAATGTAAAGCTTAAAGTATCCTTGTTAGCTAGATTGTTAGATAAAATGCAAGTGAAACCTACTCTGAAACAACAGATCAAAGAGGCACAATAGGCTGATACTATGATTCAGCAAATCAGGTCAGAGTATGGTAGTGAGAAACGGGATGGTTTTCATGAGTCGTATGATGAGGTAGTCTGTTACCATGGTAGGATGGTAGTACCTGATGCCAATAACTTAAGGAAGTTAGTCATGGACGAAGCTCATTTCTCTATGTATGCAATGCATCCAAGGAGCACCAAAATGTATCATAACTTGAAAGATATGTATTGGTGGCCTGGATTGAAGAAAGATGTAGTTGAGTTTGTTATGCGGTGTCTAATGTGTCAACAGGTTAAAAGATGAACATCAGAAGTCCGCAGGAACAATGCAACCTTTACCTATACCACCGTGGAAATGGGATCATGTGACCATGGACTTTGTGATTGGTTTACCCAGAATAGCCAAAATTCATGATTCCATTTGGGTGATAGTTGATAGGTTGACTAAGTCAGCACATTTTCTTCCTATTAAAACAACCTATACTGCTGAGAAACTTGTACATATCTATATATATGAGATAGTGCAGTTGTACGGAGTTCCAGCCATAATTGTTTCTGATAGAGGCCCCCAGTTTACGAGTCATTTTTGGGAAAGACTACATAAAGCATTGGGTACGCAGTTAAGGTTTAGTACCGCCTTTCACCCCCAGACGGATGGACAATCTGAGAGGACTATACAAACTTTGGAGGATTTGCTTAGGGCATGTGTCCTTCAGTTTGTAGGAAGTTGGGATCTACACTTGAGCTTAATAGAATTCGCTTACAACAATAGTTATCAACACAGTATTGATATGGCACCATATGAAGCATTATATGGTAGACGTTGTAGATCTCCATTATGCTGGTATGAAATAGGAGAATACCAACTTTTGGGTCATGAATTAGTGCAACAGACAACTGAAAATATTAAAGTAATACAACAATAGTTAAAGGCTACATAGGATAGACAGAAGTCATACACTGATAAATGGCGAAGACCTTTAGAATTCCAAGTTGGAGACAGAGTATATCTCAAAGTCTCACCTTGGAAAGGTGTTCTTAGATTTGGGAAAAAGGATAAGTTAGATCCTAGATTTATGGGGCCTTATCCAATCACTGAACAGATTGGAAAGGTAGCCTATAAATTGGAGTTTCCACCTTAACTACACAAATTGCATTCAATATTCCATATATCCATGCTAAGAAAGTGTCACCCTTGTTGGCTAAATTGGACATTATTATACTCCCTTTGTTTCAATGATGACAAACATTTCATTCTTATGGATCTAACGTGCTACTTGAGTGTTGCAGGAATTAGGTGGATGACAAACAACTTGGAAGATCTATATGCTCAAATTACTTTAATTCATGATTGTAATCAAATGTAAAAACTTGTACAAGTATATAATGTACAAGTACTTAGATATCATGTAAATCAAGTGTTTAGATCTTCCCTAGTCAATCAAAACACTTAGATAGGTCATCCCCTACAATAGTGTCACAACTACACACTCATACACACACTTAGTACTTAGTTTAAAACATTGAAACAAAGTCATTCTCGGTCGACAAATTTCTCGACCGAGACACTCTCGGTCGACAAACTCTTCGACCGAGAATGACCCAGGTAGCCGTTAGACACAACAGACAAGGTAGTTGGGAGTTGGATTAGAAATTTATATACACTTGCTCTAGACAATGCCTCGGTCGACAAGTCCTCGATCGAGAAGGACTCTCAGTCAACAATTCTTCGACCGAGAAGAGTTCTGTCTGCACTTTTCAGAGTTAATGAACTAGCCATTGTTAAAGCAACTAATGGTTACCTAACGGCTAGTTAAGCCCTAAGAACCCCCTAGAAAGTGTCTAGAACGCCCTTAAGCATCCATAGGCCATTCTTATAAATAGGATAAGCCATAGGACACCCAAAGTACACTTGTGCAACACTTGAGCATAATACTTGCAATTGGCTATTCATTCTAGTGAGCAATTGAGCAACTCCAACATTGGCTATACATTTCCATTGCTCCAAATTCGTGTCCTATAGGCTAGCATCTCCTACCCACTGTACTTACACTTCCATATACATTGGTTAGGAGATCAAAACGCTTGATATAGGAAATCAAGCCTTGTGCTACAACGGTATTGTAATTTCTATTTTTCCTTCTTGTTCCTTTATATTGTTTGTACTCTCCTTGCTACTCCTAGGGTTGGAGGCTGCGGTTGGACAGGGTTTGACTTCTCAGGTGGAGAAGGTGGACTTTGGACTACTTCAAGAAGGCTGTCTCAATGGGAAGCTACTTCAAGAGGAAGGCTACTTCAAGGGGGAGCTTGAAGTTACTTCAAAGAAGGCTGCTTCAAGGTTGGTGAGACTACTTCTAGGTGAAGGTTGTCTGAAGGGTTTGGTAAAAGTGTTGTAATTTTATGTAACATCCTTGCGAGGTAATAAAATTAAATACTTTCAAAATCCCGGTTGGGTAAGCAACCGGGTAGTGGATTGACTGCCTTAGTATTTGCTAAGGTTGGAACCACTCTAAATCCTTGTCCCATTGTCCAATATTTTTGTGGTTGCTTGTTTGAGTTGAATTAATTTTAAAATATCCATAAAACCCTATTCACCCCCCTCTAGTGGTTTTTCATTTGGTATCAGAGCAGGTCTTCAAGGAATTCTAACAAAGTCTTGAAGAATGGGTGACGGGGTACTCAACAACCTCAACTTGGAAGGAACACTCGTGGAAAGACCTCCACCTTTTGATGGGACTAACTACACTTACTGGAAGAGGAGGATGCAGTTCTACTTCCAAGGAATCAACTGGGATTTATGGAGGATGGTATCAATTCCATATGAATTCCCTTAAACAGAGTATGCAACTTGGGATGCTAATACGATAAGATCAGCCCAAATGAATGCAAAAGCTGTAAGTATACTCTATTGTTCAATTTCCGTTGGTGAATTCAATAGAATATCAAATTGTGAAACGACATATGAAATATGGCATAGACTCTCCATAACTTATGAAGGAACTATTCAAGTTAAGAACTCTAAAATAGGAATGCTTAAGCAAAAATTTGAACAGTTTCGTATGGATCAAAATGAGTCTATTAGTGAAATGTATGCAAAATTCTCTTCTATTGTGAATGGTTTAAATGCTTTAGGTAAAGTTATTAGCGAAGAAGATCAAGTTTCAAAAATCCTTAGGTATCTTCCTCCCAAATACAAGCCTAAGGTGACTGCTATTGAAGAAGAAAATGATCTCACCCGGCTAAAGATGGAACAACTTATTAGCAATCTAGAAGCACACGAGGCAACTTTAGAAGAGGAAGAAAGATGAGAATGTGAACTTCAACAAGGAAGAAAGAAGGACATTGCATTCAAAGCATCAACCAAGATCAATCATGACACAAGTGAAGATGATAGTGAAGAAGAAACTCTCATTGTAAATGGTAAGCAGTATAAAAGTTTTAAAACTAACAAAACTTCTAGTATTTCTTCTTCCATGTGCTTTGAATGTGGCAAAAATGGACACATGAAAGGTGATTGTCCAAAACTCAAGAAAGGGAAGAAATCATCTCACAAAAAGAAAGAAAGAGCATATAAAGCTGCATGGGATGATTCAAGTGATGATAGTAATGATGGAAAAGAAGAAGTAGAATGTCTTATTGCTACAACAAATGAAGAAGAAGAAGAAGAGGTAAGTCTTTTTGATCTACCAAAAGAAGATCTAATTGCTAGTCTTCAAGATACACATGAGAAATATATTGAGTGCAAGAAGAAATATAAGAAATCAAATAAAGAGTTACATGCTAAACTTCTTGCTCTCACATCTGAAAATGAAGATATCAAAAAGGGTATTGAAGATTATGATATTAAGCTTAAATCTGTAGAAGCAAATTGCAATCTTCTTTCCCTAGAAAAGTTAAACTTGCAAACTCAAGTAAATGATCTTCAAAGACAATCTATTTTGTGTACACATCTAGATTATGATATTATTGTGAAAGAAAGAGATTCTTTATTATCTAATCTAGATCAAGCAAAATTAGATATCAAGAAGAAAATGGATGATATTATGAAGTTACAACAAAAAGTGAGTAGCTTGAGTAACAATAATATTATTGATAATATCTTAAATGATTCTTATCATCAAATCGGAAGGAGAGGACTAGGTTATCAGACTAAGGGAAAATCTTATCAAAAACCTAGTTGGAGAAGGACATAAGTGCTAGAGAATCAATCCATGTATGTACCCAAGAACAACTCAACTCCTAGAAAGAGAAATGAGATTGACTCTATTAGTTGTCATTATTGCTCGCGTCTTGGACACTACTCTTTTTGATGCCCATACAAGAAAAGGAATGATGATCTAGCTTGGATTCCTAAAACTTAGAAGTTTAAATTTGACTAGTTGAGATTTGACCTAAACTAATTCTTGATATACAAATGTCATATCTCAACACAATTGAGCTTTAACTTTCATATTTTTGTTTTACTATGAAACAATTACTGAAAATAGTTCTGAAATAGTACAGAAACATTCTTAGTTGAGAAACTGTTTGACCGAGAATACTGTCGGTCGAGAATTAGTCGACCGAGCAGGTTACTATTTTGAAGTCTGCAACAAATCTGATAAAATCTGTACAAACAGCAGCATTCTCGGTTGAGAAAAATGTCGATCGAGATAAAATTTGGTCGACAAACAGTTCGACCGAACCAAGTTTTGTTGAACCTATTTTAATTAATCTAGTTTGCTATCAATTTGTTGTTAATGACTAATTTAATATGCAAATCAATAATGAATCTTGGAGATCATCTTTTACTCAAGACATATTGATCTTTCGCATCATGAATTGTTGAATGAAGGTATAACATTATGTATATGAAATCCTTAAACATATTTGCAAAAGTGCTATATGAAGACTGATATTGAACATACTTTCTTCATTGATTGAAAAAGTTTATTAAGCATGTTTATTTACAAGGTTTGTCTCAAACTTGAAAATCCATGAATCATGAATGAGATTATTTTGGTTTATCCTCTACATGGTTTAAAACTAAAAATTATGAACCATGTTGGTATAATCAAGGAAATTACTATTTTATCATAGTCCACATGGTTTATCCTAAGTATTTCTTGGTCTATCCATGTAGGAACTATGTGTATTAAAATTTAAATGGTCATAATCATTGTATTTCATGAAATTACATGCTTCTATCTTGATCATTGTATTGTGGATATGTTTCTACTGTTCTATCATAATCATTGTGCCATGATCATTATGTTTCATTGGTTTGTCTAAAATAATCTTTGATACATATATACAAACCATAAATGGATATTGTTTTTGATCATTATGATTCAGCTCATATGGAGATGCCATTTTGCATAAACAGTAAAACTTCACGGCACAAATGCATTTTAAATTAAAAATTTGTAGAAATCATAAGTGTTCAAATTGGAAATATGCAGAAATTGCCTCTTGGTTGAAATCAAGTTTGACCAAGGGGCGCTATGGTCTAAGTCAAGGTCGACCTAAAATAAGCTTGACAAAATGCTTATTTGTACATCATTTTACTGCACTTAATCTTAGTATCTTGATTCAAAATGTGAAAACATAATGCATAACTCTTATAAAAGGTCAACTTATTATGATCTAATATTGATTGTGACCTTAGAATCCTTAAATAATCTTGACTATAAGATTAAGGGGGAGCTCACACAAACTATCTTGATTATAAATCTTACAAAATTTTGTAAACATCATTTGAAGCTTGTTATGACCTTAGTATTTTTTTAATCTTGGTTATGAAAATAAAGAAATCTACAATATTTATGAATATGACATATATCTTGTTCCTAATGGAATTTTCTAAACAAATTAGGGCTTAACATCCCATGTATTTGATTAGAGATACATTCTACTATAAGCTTAAAAGAATCTCATATCATTTCAGGGCTTAACATCCCTTGTAAATGGTTGAGAAATCAATATGTATCCATCACAAGCTTAAGGGAATCTCATTTCATTTCAGGGCTTAACATCCCTTGTAAATGGTTGAGAAATCAATATGTATCCATCACGAGCTTAAGGGAATCTCATTTCATTTTCAGGTCTTAACATCCCTTGTAAAATGGATGAGAAATCAATACACATATGCCATGAACTTAAAAGGAACTCATATCATTTCAAGGCTTAACATCCTTTGCAAATGATTGAGAAATAAATTGTGGCTAAATTTAACAATAATTGGTTTGCATTAATCCCTTGATTTTAAATTGAATATCTCTTTAAGGGGGAGCATAGCATAAAATTAAGGGGGAGAAATAAAATTCATACAAAATAATTTTCTTGGATATCTTTTTGAAATGACAAAGGGGGAGAAATAATATAAACTGAAAACATAAAGTAAAATAATTTTCATAAAACTCGGGCCAGTACACACTTGCAAAACAAGAGAATGGCTATAAAAGGTAAACTTCAGGTATGAAACTCATATGATTTATATTTACTTATTTTATATTTAGGAAATGTTTGTCATCTTCAAAAGGGGGGAGATTGTTGGCTAAATTGGACATTATTATACTCCCTTTGTTTCAATGATGACAAACATTTCATTCTTGTGGATCTAACATGCTACTTGAGTGTTGTAGGAATTAGGTGGATGACAAACAACTTGGAAGATCTATATGTTCACATTGCTTTAATTCATGATTGTAATCAAATGTAAAAACTTGTACAAGTATATAATGTACAAGTACTTAGATATCATGTAAATCAAGCGTTTAGATCTTCCCTAGTCAATCACAACACTTAGATAGGTCATCCCCTACAATAGTGTCACAACTGTACACTCATACACACACTTAGTACTTAGTTTAAAACATTGAAACAGAGTCATTCTTGGTCGACAAATTTCTTGACCGAGACACTCTCGGTCGACAAACTCTTCGACCGAGAATGACCCAGGTAGCCATTAGATACAACAGACAAGGTAGTTGGGAGTTGGATTAGAACGTTATATACACTTGCTCCAGACAGTCCCTCGGTCGACAAGTCCTCGACCGAGAAGGGCTCTCGGTCGACAATTCTTCGACCGAGAAGAGTTCTGTCTGCACTTTTTAGAGTTAATTAACTAGTCATTGTTAAAGCAACTAATGGTTACCTAACGGTTAATTAAGCACTAAGACCCCCTAGAAAGTGTCTAGAATGTCCTTAAGCATCCATAGGCCATTCTTATAAATAGGACAAGCCATAGGACACCCAAAGTACACTTGTGCAACACTTGAGCATAATACTTGCAATTGCCTATTCATTCTAGTGAGCAATTGAGCAACTCCAACATTGGCTATACATTTCCATTGCTCCAAATTTGTGTCCTATAGGCTAGCATCTCCTACCCACTGCACTTACACTTCCATATACATTGGTTAGGAGATCAAAATGCTTGATATAGGAAACCAAGCCTTGTGCTACAATGGTATTGTAATTTCTATTTTTCCTTCTTGTTCCTTTATATTGTTTGTACTCTCCTTGCTACTCCTAGGGTTGGAGGCTGTGCATTGGAGAGGGTTTGACTTCTCATGTGGAGAAGGTGGACTTTGGACTACTTCAAGAAGGTTGTCTCAATGGGAAGCTACTTCAAGAGGAAGGCTACTTCAAGGGGGAGCTTGAAGTTACTTCAAGGAAGGTTGCTTCAAGGTTGGTGAGAATACTTCTAGGTGAAGGCTATCCGAAGGGTTTGGTGAAAGTGTTGTAATTTTATGTAACATCCTTGTGAGGTAATAAAATTAAATACTTTCAAAATCCCGGTTGGGTAAGCAACCGGGTAGTGGATTGACTGCTTTAGTATTTGCTAAGGTTGGAACCACTCTAAATCCTTGTCCCCTTGTCCAATCTTTTTGTGGTTACTTGTTTGAGTTGAATTAATTTTAAAATATCCATAAAACCCTATTCACCCCCCCCCCTCTAGTGGTTTTTCAACCCTGATATGGAGTTAGTATTGCAACCTGCTGAGGTAGAGTTAAATGAAGATATATCCTACGAAGAAGGACCAATGATGATTCTTGATAGGAGAATCAAAAAGTTGAAAAAGAAAGACATAATTCTTGTGAAAGTTCTCTAGCATCATCGTGGCATTGAAGAGGCTACGTGGGAATTGGAGGAAGAGATGAGGAGGAAGTACCCTTCTCTTTTCTCTTGATGATTTCGGGGACAAAATCCCTGTTAGGGGTGGATAATTGTAACATCCCTGACCTAGGTTATGCCTTAACCCTAGGATTTTTTCTTAAGTAAGTCATTTATATTCTTGCCTTTATCTTTTGAAAAGTAATTAAGACTAAAAGGAGAGCAAAATTTTCAATTTTGATCCTATTTGAATAATATTGAAGCAATATTTGCTTGTTTTGGACTAAAAGTGCAACTTACCCAATATAAGGGGTTACCTTGCAAAATGTTACATGATAAATGTTACTTAAGTACTATAGCATCATAAGAATGAGAATGATGCTAAGGGATGGCTTGTGGAAGCCTAAGTTCCAAGAAGGGGCTTGTTTGAATAATACTTGTACATTGAATACTAGTTTTGGGTGTAATTTGTAATTTACCCAAAACCTAGGGTTGAATAGGTAAAATACCACCTCAAGAGTGTCCCTAATGTCTCTTGGTATCATTTAGAGAAAATAAAAAGAAAGGGGCGTCTTGTTTGAACCATATTTGAGAAATGATACTCTTGATAATAAAATAATCAAGAAATAAGCATAATTGAAAACCCAAAATTATTTTGTAGCAAAAATATATAAATTAAATGAAGTGCCCGTCAACTAAAAATTTTATGGGTGAAATCTTATAATGGATGGCTGCCAAAACACAATGGGGGCACCGAAATAGTTCTAAGTAGGTGAAAAATATCTACTACATTTTTAATTAAAAAGTAATGTCCACTAAAATGGATAGTAGTATTATAATTATTAAGGAGCTTAAATGGTTGCTTTTAATTCAAGGATAATGCAAAGGGAATTGAGGTAAAGGAAGATAGCTTCGAAAATAAGAAAATGTAGGGGGCATGTGGCAAGCAAAGATGATGACTTCCCTCCTACTTTCTCTCTCCTAGAAAATCAATTATATGTACTCAATTTTATCCTTACTTGAAAGGTTATTTTTGAAACCACTTTCATTCCTCTCTTTGGCCAATGACCAAGAATATTTGGAGTTGGAGGAGAACGTTCCCCAAGATGAAGGTAAGCTCCATGGTCATCTTCAACCTTGGGTTGATGGTTGAAATCGAACTTCAACACTTCTTTTCTTCTCTCTTCCATCCAATACTCAACCTTGGCTATTTTTTCACATCAAAATGATTGAGAACGTACCTTGGATAGTTGAAGGATCTATCTTCACCATTGAAGATGAAAAGCTTGGAGCTTTCAAGCTACTTTGAAGGCGGGTTATATAACTTGAACCCATTAGTATTATTATTGATTTCAATCTTGCAATATATGATGATCTTTTCCTTCTTCTCGAATTTTTCTTGAGTAATTGATGAATCAATAAATCCATCAGTTGTATGGATAGTAGTAATGAAAATATGAAGCTTGATGATTATGACATCATCTTAGCACACACCTCAAGAATATCGTTATCAAACAGTTTCGATTTTGTATGACCAAACAGTCTCAAAACGTTTAGAAGTCAAACGATTTCAAACTGTTTAGAGATCAAATAGTCTCAAACCATTTAAAGTCCAAACGGTTTCAAACCGTTTAGACACCAACTAAAATTAAGATCAAATTGTTCCAAATCAAGGATCAAATGGTCTGATGATCTACTAGTTTCAAACATACAAACTCTAATGGTTTCAAACCCTAGTAAGATCCCAACAGTTTCAATTTGGGATAGCCCAAACGGTTTCAAACCGTTTAGAGTTCAAACAGTTTCAACCTTGAGTGGTAAAACGGTCTCAACCCGTTTAGAGGATCAAACAGTCTCAAACCATTTAGAGGTCCAATCGGTTTCAACCCTAACGGTTTCAAAACCGTTTGAAGGATAAAAAAAGGGGTTCCAAACCGTTTGAAGATTTAAAGATCCCAAACCATTTGACGGTCAAGATCGTTTGAGTGTCAAACTGTTTAAGGTTCAAATAGTCTCAAACCGTTTAGAGACCAAATAGTCTCAAAACCATGAAAGGTCAAACAACCCTATGAATGTTTGTAAAGTATCTCAAGGTTGATTACAATGGAAGTACCTTTAAAGTACTTAGGTGAATAGTATACTTAGAATGATTGTCATTTGATGCCCATGAAAGTAATAAACTCAATACACTATGATAAGCATAGGTGCATGTACTTAGTGAACGGTCGAGCCAACTTAATAAAATATGGAGTAATCAACATCCTAGAGAGGATGAGAGAGAAACTCATACTTGTGTAATAAATATGTAATGTGCATACATTGATACTTTTAGTAAGTGTAGAGTATGAATTAAGGTTTGATCTTTGATAATGTGATCATGAAGCCCTAATTGATAAAGAATGGGAAACTCTAACCCTAATTTCGGGTAATGGTATGAGAAACCCTAATGGATAAAGAATGGGAAACCCTAACCCTAATAAGGGAATAGTGGTGTTACCCTTGTATTGCATAATGTTAATATGTAATTGATATGGTTGTTATCAAGTATACTAACCATGCAAGTATCATAAGTTGATGAGCATAGCCAAGTATGAGCTATGTTGTTTAATGTGACTTGTGAGCTATTTGAGATTCTTGTGTAACAAGTATCAAGTATATCTTGGTCAGATGACCTGGAGGTAATAGCTAGATGATAAATGATAACAATGTTCAGTGATGAACTAAAGGTTTGAATACCCAGATCCAGTAAACATGAAGATGATATTGTTGAGGGATGAGAATTCCCGGTAATGATATAAGGGATTGAGATCCCAATGTTTTATAAAGTTTTGAAAAGTACTTGATAGATGTATTACACTTTTCTTTGTAGCATTTGTCATAATAATTTATGTTTGAAAACTTGGTTGATGCTAAAAGAATATGGTAATGCACTTAATTAATCAAGAGAAATCTTATCATGTAGAGCCCTAGACACAGATCCATCATCGTCAGTAGCTGATGATGGTGAAATAGGTTTTCCCACAGGATCTCTTGAAGGGCATATTTTTGAATATGTGGGGGTTATGGTCGCAAATATCCTTACGCCCTAATGTGGGGTTGACGTGAGATAAATACAAGATCTCTCAATCCTTCATTATATGTGCCGGGATGGATGTATCATGAATCTCTCGATGATGATTAATGCCGGATCGATGTGAGATAAACATGAAATCTTGAAATTGTGAAGAGAGTGCAGTCGCCGTTGTAGCTCTATAGCGAAGTTTCCAGTATATCCTGGAAAGCTATTTAGCAGAGACACGAGATGTCCTACATATGGTCTCACACTAACCGAGACGGATGAGGTCATGGAGTCTGACTCTTCCATTGACCTAGGTATGGAATTGATGCTTTACGCCGCCGTGGTCGGTTGGAGTATGAGCGGTATACCTCATCTCCTCAGGGCATAAGTGTGATTGTAAAATGTAATCAGTCGTGTAGCGTATTTGCTTAAGGATGAAATATGGAAATCATTGGTTGATGTTACATTGCTTAATGCATCCTAAAATGGATAAATGTTATACTTGTTCATCATATTCCTTGTTAAATAGATGATTTACTGCTTTATCATATATAGTTGTAATGCTTTAAAAGATGATATTACTCTATTCTACTTAAACAATGATTTATCCTGCTTATTAATAATAAAGAATCCTTTGCTCAATTTATTACTGTTTATCTACAATGATAATATTATTGGCGGAGAGTTATATCTCTCGCTGGGACATGGGTCTCACCCCGTTGGTCACCAACATATTTTTAGGTGGACGCGGACGAGCAGGTAGGGACCATACAGCAGGGGAAGGACAGCAACATCAGGGACAACAGTAACATCTCAGATGGAGATACTGACTGTCGTGTCTTGTAGATATTAGTCCTATGTGTCGTCTCTGTACTCTCAGGTCCTTGGAGTCAGTACTTAGTGTTTTCATGATCGATCTGAGATTTTTGGCTTGAATGCCTCAAGGTTTTATGTTGCTTATATATAGTTTTAGCAAAGCAACTGTTGTAAATATATTCCTCGAGAAGAGATGGTACATGGTATGTACAATGTGAGTTATAATGTATGCAGTACTTTGGTTCTCTTTATAAGAGTTTCCTAGAATTGGATCTCTTTGCAAAAGTTTTTAATTTTTAGTGATTTTTGTTATATAGTTGATTATGGTTAATTCCGCAATTAATTACACAGTGACGGTCTGATTTGTTGTCAGATCGTCACAACATGCGACACAACAAAAACCAAATAGCTGTCTCAATTGCTAAACACTCCTCTCCCTCCAGATAAGATGTCAATTTTTCTGTTTCTGATCGACAACCTACATGGCTTAGTCATAACGTAAACATTGTTCTAGTTTTGGTATTGCCTGCACTAGATAGTGGGATAAATAACGAGTAGCCTCTAGTAGTTTTTTTTAAAAGACTTATGTTGTTGCTTCTAGCCAAGTGCTTTAATTGTCACCCCCCATATTTGTTCTTTAACACTATCAATAATGTCTACTTTTGGGTATTTTATTTTGTACCATTATTCATTTATGAAGAAGAAACTTAATGTTATAATAAAAATCATATAAAGTACTTTAAACACACTTCTATTTTTATAAAATTATAGTTGCAACATACATTTCCATGCCCAACCATGCAAAAACAAGTTTTACATCTTTCATAAATAACATGTGATAAGTGAATTTATAAAAAGCTGCACTTATATCATTATAATGTAAATTAGGCTGAATTATTTGAATTTCAAATTATTGAGTCTTATATGAAAATATTACTTAATTGTACTATTATACATTCCTAATTAACTTTAAAGGCAGCTTAACAAAAGGTCAATCTTGGCATTAAAAGTAGCCTATAGTATATTCCCACATTGAGGACACCCAAAGATAGGAGAAACTATAAGAGTTTTCTTCCCAATTCACACTCATGTTTTGCATATTTTATCCTCATGCTTTCTTAAATCCTATAAAACACCTGATCATCACCTTCCTATTTGATATTTATTGGATTTAAGAAAATATTAGGGTAATATTACTTAATTTCTCTTGTCTCTAGTCATCACGACAGGAAGGTGACGACCAAGTGATTTAAGAAAATATAGGGTAATACTACTTATAACTTCTCCCATAAAATCCAAATGAAATACTATTTTAAGTCACTTTATGTGATGACCGCTATAAAATTGACAGCCAAATCACATAGTAATTACGTAGAACAACCATTCACAGTGAATTAACAAAAGTCACTAAAAATTAAAACCATTTTATAAAGAGATCCATTGCCAAGAAACTCTTAAGGGAAGAACCAAAGTAATATATACATCATGGTTCACATTGTACATACATTGTACCATCTCATCTTGAGGATATCATATACCAGTTGCTTTGTCCAAACATATACATAAGCAACATAAAACCTCGAGGCATACAACCCAAAATCTCAGATCATTTATAAAACCATTACGTACTAACTCCCAAGGACCTGAGAGTATAGAGACGACACATAAGACTTCTATCTACAAGACACGACAATCAACACACTCAACCTGAGCTGTTATTACTGTCCCTGTTGTTGTTGTCCTGCATTTACAGTATGATTTCTACCTCCTCGTCTGTATCCACCTAAAAATGTTGGGATCAACAGGGTGAGATAAAAGTCCCAACAAGATGTATAACTATCCGCCAACAACATTATTATCACAGGTAAACAATATAAAACTAAGCAGAGGATCTTTTATATTAATAATAAAGATTAATCATTGTTTATGAGAAGAACAGAGCAATATCATCTTTTAAATTAATGCAACTATCTATGATAGAGCAATAAATCATATATTCATTTTATATATGATACGAAAAACACATATAACATCTATCCATTTAAGATGTATAAAAGTAGTGTAATATCAACCAAATTTTCTATATTCAATCCTTAATCAAATATGCTACATGGCTGATTACATATTTACAATCACTCTTATGCCCCGAGGAGATGAGGTATACTAGTCATGCTCCAACCGACCACAGCTACGTAAAACATCGATACCATACAAGGTCAAAGGAAGAGCCGACTTCTAAGACCTCACCTGTATCGGCCAGTACGAGACCATTGACAGTGACATCACGTGTCAAACTGCAATTAGCTTGCTAGGGTATAGTGGCATCTTCGCTATAGAGCTACAACTGCAACTTGCACTCTCTTTAGCGAGATCATACAGCAATACCTAGTATATTAATGTTGAGTCATGGAATATAGCCATACTCTTATGATGATGAGGGAGATCACACAACAATCCCTATTTGGACGTAAGGATATTTTTTCCCATTACCCCCACATATTAAAAAATATACTCTCCGAGTTAAACTCATTTCACCATTTAGCAAATTTTGACACTGAATGGATCTATGTCTAGGGCAACTACATGATAAAGTTCCACTTGATTAATTAGGTACATTACAATATCTTTTAGCATCAACCGAGTTACAAGCATGAATTATAACAGATGCTACAAAGAAAGGTGTAATACATTTATCAAGTACTTTCATAATCTTTGGAACACATTGAATGCATAACACTCGGGATCTCAGTCCCTTATCACATTACTAAGGATTCTCATCCCTTAACATTATCATCATCATGATTGCTAGATCTGGGTATCCAAACCCTTAGTTTATCACTGAACATTGTCACCTCTTATCAGGTAATTATTACCTCTAGGTCCTCAGACCCAGGTAGACATTATACTTGTTGCACAAGTATTTCACATGGCTCACAAGGCCCATTTAATCTGTATCATATGAAACATCACATATCATACCTGGCTATGCTCATCATCTCATGATGCCTGCATGGTTAGTATTTCATGATAAAAACAATATCAAGTACATATCATCACAATGCAATACAAGAGAAATGCAACCTTCCCATTATTAGGGTTAGGGTTTCCCTTTTTAGCCGATTAGGGTTTCAAGTTCATATTATCAAGAATCAAAACCATAATTCATTGCTCTACACATATTAGGAGCATACATTGATATCATAAGTATTCAATCATACTTATTTATTCTCATCATTTATCATTAAATGATTATCACACAAAGTATGTGTTTCTCTCTCATCCTCACTAGAATATTGATTACATCATACTTTATAAAGTTGGATCAACCTTTTTTTTAAGGTACATTGGCCTACACTTATCAAAATGCATTAAACTCTTTACATCTTAATGTATCATTTGACATAACACACTTCATGTGTTACTCAATCAAGTATATAGGATTTGAGGTGCTCACCTCCATATTGGTTTTGAGGTGCTTCCACCATATCGGGCTAGAGGTGTGTTCTTACCACCATATCATCCAAGAGGTGTGTGCTTACCACCATATCATCCAAGAGGTGTGTGCTTACCACCATATCGTCCAAGAGGTATGTGCTTATCACCATATCGTCCAAGAAGTGTGTACTTATCGCCATATCATCCAAGAGGTGTGTGTTTATCGCCATATTGTCCAAGAGGTGTGTTATTATCACCATATCATCCAAGAGGTGTGTGTGTGTGTGTCACTTATATCGGGTTACTCAAGTGTAGGGTTTTCATATCGGGTTAGACCCTTATGCTCATACCTTTTCAAACCTTCAAAGTATCAACCTACCATGTGTTGAGTGATAGCCTAGACAACTGGTTAGTCCTTTTTCAACCATCCCAAATGTACAAAATGATAGGGGTGTGGGGTTCCAAGGTATAACAAATTTCATATCACCATATTGGGTTTCATTACCATATCGGGTTAGAGGTGCTTCAACCCGATATTAGTTTGTGCCATGATGATGTCATCATCATCAAGCTCTAGACTTTCATCCCTTACTATTCTAGTTCATGGACAACAGTCCTATGCAACTATTAGAACTCCTATAATCATCAATCATCCAAGAAATATTGAAATTGAAAGTAGATCAACAAGTATAACAAGATTGAAGGTGAATAATAACATGATTGGGTTCAAGTTATATAACCCACCTCAAGAACAACTTCAAAGCTCCAAGATCCAAAGATTAATGTTACCAAGGTTGAAGATGAACTTATCAAAGATCCAAGACTTGTTCACAAATCCTCTATATGTAAAGAACCACCATAGATAAGAACTTGGTGAAGAAGAAAAGAAAGGAAGAATATCAACCCGAGATTCATGCTTCAACCAAGGTTGAAGATGACCATGGCTTCACCTTAAGCTTAAGGCTTAAGCTCCTCATTGATCCTCAACTACTATGCACGATGTCTAAGAGAAAGAGAGTTTTAGGATTTGAAAAGTTTCACTAGTAGGTGAAAAGAGTGGTATATATAATTGAGGCTTATGAGAGAGAGTGTATAAGAGGTGTCATAACCTTATACTACTAGGTGTCACATGTCCATGCATGGGTTGACACGTGTCCATGCATGCACACATATTTATCTTGACATACAAAACTCTTGGGGATAATATAGGGATAAGATTTCAGCGATTAGTTATCTTTTTGAACAAGATATTTCAACCCAACATCACTTTATTCACAAACCGATACAACTTTTCCAAAGAAAGTTGTAAACCGATATCCATCACCTTCTTGAGGTTCTTAACTCGTCATGGCCTTTGCTAAGAGTTGAAAAAATGATATGGGACCTCCTATATGGCTTCTTGACCGATAGGCACTCCCATATAAGCTCTACAACTCAATACAACTCATTTTAGGGTTTCAACTATACAACTCTTCTTGGTCTTTTCATCACCAAGAATACCATCACTCAAATATGATTCAAACATGGTGCCTCTTTCTTTCTCTCTCCTATAGATGATGCTAAGAGAGAGTAGGGACACTCTAGAGGTGATAATTTGCATATCAACACTACATTTTGGATAAATTGCAATTTGCACCAAAATTGGTACACATAGCACAAGAATTATTCAAACAAGCTCCAACTTGGAACTTAGGCTTTCCACAAGCCACCCCTTAGAATCATTCTCTTTATTATGATGTTAAAGCACTTGAGGCACGTTCAACATGTGACATATTGCAATATAACCCCTCATTGTGGGTAAATTGCAATTTACACCCAAACTATCATACAATGCAAATAGTTTGCAAATAAACTCAAACTTGAAAATTAAACTCTCCTTGAATCTTAGTCACTTTTCAAAAGATTAAAAAAATATTATAAATAAATTACTTAAGAAAAAATTCCAGGGTTATGGCATAACCCATGTCAGGGATGTTACACTTTCGCTCATTTACACGAGCTTATACTACTTATAACTTTTCAAATGATTATTTCATTGCACATTATGTAATGAGTGTGACCTGAGAGGGGATCCACTCCCTACTAATTCAAATAAAAGGGAACATCACATATGCCAAACATCACTATATTTTATCCGCAAAGGGGATGATAACCGATTTATTCAAAATGTATGTATTAAGATACCAAAAGTAGCCACATAATATAAAATATCTAACTATTACAATGCTTGATATTATCACTATCCTTCACCATGCAAGGTGATACATATGAAAACTAAAACATATGATCAACATAGGATTATCTTACCACCTACAATCTATCTCCCAAGAAGGTTGAGCTACCTTTGAAGTTGTTCTATTCAAACTTGATTTTCTCTTCCTTGTCCTATACCTGGGGTTGGAAGAATACCCTATAAAAGGAGAAAAGTGGAAATTGTCAGCATACATACTGGTATAAGCATATTAATCAAGAGTGAACAATATAAGAAATAAAGGAATCAAATAGACAAGGCTTCCCATAGAAGAAGATAGTACCACCCAACTAGGCATCAAAATAATAAGAATCACAATAGGATGATAAATAAGAAGAACACTTGCCATTAATAAAATATAAAGTTGTGCCTCAAAAGCACATATAAATTTTGGGCTAAAACCCATCAAAATAATATCAACCTGCATGCATGTGAGATAAACATAGCACTAGAATAATATAAATAATAATGACGCCTAAGAGTCACAACCTTGAAATAAGATAGAGTATGGCACACAACCATCTCCCTAATATATATAAAAGTGAGCACACAACACGGGTATGGGGCACACAACCTCCATCCCAAAAATATAACAAGGATATACAACCCAAAAACCAAAGTATTTACACTACTATAGGGCCACCGAATCACAAAGCATGCATAATGTATATGCAGATATAAATTTCACTCGTATAAATAGAGTTAAAGAGATTGCCATCACATAAATGGACAACATAAAACATCCACCACAATAGTGGGTAAAATAGCTCAGATCCATAGATAGGATTTTACCATGAAGTAGAGTATAGTTTTAGAGTCCAACATGGATCAGAAATACAAAGTTAATAAGATTAGTCCCATATAGGTCATCAAGTCAATAAAGAGATAATTCATTAACAAATACCTCAAAGTGGCTCAAAATAGAGAGAGAGAGAGAATAAATAATTGCTCAATATGACTAACATGGGATGCAACATACATTAAGAGATGATAAAATTAGGTTAATTTCTCAATATAGTAATAGAGATGCAACAATACCTCAAGGAGTTGTCAACTCGTCAAAGGCCAAACCCTAGTTCCAAGTCAGGGTCCTTGTTTACCTATCACACACATATTTAAAGCATCGATTAGTATGTGTATTATAAACCCTAGATTAACTATCTTTATTATGATCAGATCTAGGTTATGAAATAATTTTACTTAGACAGGGGATAATTTTCTAAATCCAAAGATTATTTTTGCGTAAACATTTAACCAGAGAATTAACTACGTATTTTTGAAGTTCTGACTAATCAAAATCTTGATTAAAGCCATGTAGGCAAAATAAAATCTGATTCATGAGATTGAGCCCAATGAGGTGTCCCAATCATCGATGATCATCTCGCTCCGTTAGCAACCAACGAGACACAAGTTCAAGGGAACAAAATGCGTGTGAATAGACTTTTTGCCTATGGAAGAAAAATTGAAAAAAAAGAATGAAGGGGTAGGGTAGAGAAAGTAGAGGGGGAAATCATCCCCTCCTCGGCCACTGCCATGGCAGCAACTAGGTACCAATTAGGTCTCGGTGGAATCGCAGAAATCCCACAAGTTGACAACTTCAAGAAATCAGAGAGATAGAAACAACCTGATGAGTAAAAACGAGTCTAACATTGTGATTTGATTGATCATTGGTGAGGTAAAATGTCGTACACTACAGTTAGAATCTTGGGAAGGCAACTGAGTTCGGTGGCAGTGCACACTCGATCCATGAAGAAATTAAGACTACATAACTAATGTTGGTGACGAGGCGAAACCCTAGGGGAACCTTGATATATATAGCGTTCGTGATAACTCCATGTGGTATAGGCATGGAGAAGCTTAAGCCTAAAAACTTTAGGTGTTTCCTGAATTCTTAGAATAGGATGCAATTAAGGGATCAAAAGGTGCAGATTAGCGCAAGGAAACGTGTGGCGAATGAATCTCGGACAAAGATGGAGTGAGGCGAGAGAAATATGAGATTTTCAGAGCTACGTTCACCATCTTAGTTTCCTATTTGGGCGCAGGGTTGAAGACAATCCCTTGACCACCTGATCATAATTTATCGGCTAGGAAATACGTGCACATCCATCAAGTAGAGCGTGGGACAAAAATTAAATGCCAAACCTATCCAAATTGGAAATCAAATAGTGAGATTAGTTAATTATGTCCCTTCTTTTCCAATCAAATTGAGGGTCCAAACAAAATCCAGTTAGTATGAAATTTGACTCATAGATTGACTAAGACATGTAGATTCTAACTTTGATATTAGTTTTTACTTCTGAAGGGATTTCATATTTTATTTAATAATTTTTTATTATATCATATATCCCCTTTTCTTTATTGATTTGAGGTATTTAGAAACACCCAAAAGATGTGAAAGTTGGTCTACAAGCAATCTAAAATATGTGGAATACGATTGTACACTTATTTTTCTCCTTTGTGGTTGTTTAACATATTATTCAATGTTTTGAGCTTTAATATACATTCTCTCTTCTAAATATGCTAGAGCATATAAGACTGTCCAATTAATGTGAAAATTCACACATAAACTAATTTTGGCATGTAGATTTTGAACTTGGATTTTATTTCCACTATTAGTAAATCATTTAACACTTTTGACTCTTGTTCTTGTTTTCTTTTCCAAATAAAATTAAGATAGTTATTATTATACAAATATTACGAGATTTTCTTGGCATCCAAGACATTTGAGACCCAAAGAACACGATTTTCATATTATATTTAGATTTTAAGATTTGATTTTATGAGCTAAAGTACAATTAAGACTTTTTGCTCATTACCATTATATTTATCAAAACACTCACTTAATTGAGTCCTATTAATTTCAGTTTGTTACAAAAAGAGTTATATATTATTATTATGCACGAAATCCTACATTGTACTTATTTTACATATTTAGTCCATTAATTCCATATTTATTCAAATTATAGGACAATATTATTATCTATGGACATAGAATTACCAACAATTACTTTAAAGTATATTATTCATTTTTATTTAGCTATTGTGTTGGTAAAGAAAATATATGTAATATATTTCATGACTTTGTTTACATGTTGGCACATAATTAAGTCATTATATAAATGTATTTTAATTTTTATCTTTGCCTTATCAAATCTAAGAAACCAGTCTCACCGACCTTCTAATCACGAAATAAGCTAGGATTCTAGGTTTTAATTCATGAGACATTATGCATTGTAATCCTAGAGCATAGCTAGTTCAACAAAAGAGACCCCGTAGATGAGCCAAACTCACTTAGAAAAGGATTTCATATGGATTTTGTGAATTCAAATCATTTACTAAGTCTGAAAGACGATTTTGAATTTAAATTGGGTCCTAGTTTGGTTTAGTTCTGGTATACACATTACAAACTAAAACCTAAATATGGGTTTTGAGGTTGACTTTACAATTGATATACGTTTAGATTCTTGTCTTGGTGTTGAACTGATATTTTTGACACCATTAAGTATACATATCATAGTATAACTAAATCAATGACATCAGAAATCTAGTTAGCATCTTGCTCCAAACCAAAATGTATTTAATGCAACTCAAAACCAATGGTGGCCCCAACCCGAAAGTGACAAGTTAGTGAAAACACTAAGGTTATGTTTGGTTTGCAGGAAAGGAGATTGACAGGATTGATGGAAGGTTCCAATAGGATGGAACTGGTGTAGGATAGGATTCTTGTGATCCCATCTCACGTTTGGATGGACATGGGAAAGGATGCTTTTTAGCCTTGTCTTTCTATTCATCTTTCGTTCCTTCATGGACATTAGTCTCCACAAAATCAGCTTGAATGGACATAGCACAATGCAGTTCACATTAATATTTGTTCTGTTCACAAATGCAAGTCATCGATTTCACTACATAATGAAGAAAGCTAACCAGCACCAACATCGACAACGTCAACACGAACTATCAAAGCAACCTCAAAAATTTCAAACGCTTGTCGTCTCTTATCGTATTTGATTGAAATCAGTTTCTTTGCAGCTTATGCATCCAGTACTGAGGCCTGAACAACTGATTAAGAAAGGAGGTCATAGATTTTTGGCACACGGGCAGTTGGAGCATGACATTTTTGAAACCAAACATAGAATCAGATTTTAGCCGGATGTTGAGTCCAATCCTTCCCTGTATCCAGTGAAGCAAACGCAGCCTAATTCAAATAAGTAGTTTTTAAATTGAGGAGCCTAATTCAAATTTAAGTAGTTTTTAAATTGAGGAGATGAGTACCTCGGTGGGACTCGTAGTTCGTCTCCTGCAAATGGCGCTTCTTAAATCTTATTGATCCGGGTCAACACAGCTGGCTCCGAGTGTGCTGGAAGGGTATGATAATACTATTTAAGAGATATTTCTTGTAAAAAGAGAGTAATTATCATGTGCCCATGTGTCATTTTATTAGAAACAAACATGTAATAAATTTTAAATAGTTGAACATCATGTTACTTAATGTAATAGCTACAGGAGGACAGGCCTTGCAATGCAGATTTTGCATCGGAAAGTTGGGGCACTAAAAGTGAGCCATATATCAATAAAACTAAAGTCTTGATCAGAGTTATGATGAGACTACAGACCCTTCATAAAAAGAAAGAGTAAAGTATTATAGCTGCAAGAAAAAGAAAGTAAAAGGACATTGCTATTTGCTTCCCGTTAGATATGATGGCAGGATTTTACAAACATTTAGGAAAATATGGATAGTTTCCAAAAATTTGTAAAAGAAGAGGAGGAATTGGAAAAAACTCGAACTATTACGAGTTGTAAGAAAAAGAAAGTAAAAGGACATTGCTATTTGCTTCCCGTTAGATACGAAGGTGACGGCGGGATTTTACAAACATTTAGGAAAATATGGATAGTTTCCACAAATTTGTGAAAGAAGAGGAGGAATTGGAAAAGACTCAAATTATTACGAGTTGCAAGAAAAAGAAAGTAAAATGACATTGCTATTTGTTTCCCGTTAGGTAGGCGGGATTTTACAAACATTTTAGGAAAATATGGATTGTTTCCACAAATTTGTGAAAGAAGAGGAGGAATTGGAAAAGACTGTTAACTATTACGAGTTGTGAGAAAAAGAAAGTAAAAGGACATTGCTATTTGCTTCCCAGATACGAAGGTGACAGCGGGATTTTACAAACATTTAGGAAAATATGGATAGTTCCACAAATTTGTGAAAGAAGAGGAGGAATTGGAAAAGACTCGAACTATTACGAGTTGCGGCCCCAAAACCCTGCTCCTGCCATTTCCTGCAGGAGGCTCTCCCAGCGCGCCAAATTGGTAGTCTTTCCTCGCGTGAACATCCCTTCTCCCACCAGACTTCCTCAGTCCCAGCCGTACCGCCACAAGGCACTCCGATCCTTTTCCTACATAGAGTGGCGGCGACTCATGGAACCCCGCATTACGGCCTCACAACGCAAACGCCAGAGGCGGAATCAGCCCAGTTTTTCTAAGTCAATCACTAGCAACCCAGGCACGGCGTCCAATGGTGATTCTCCTTCAATCCCGAAAGGCCCCAAAAAGTATGCTGATGGTTCCTCATCAAAGAAGAATGCTAATGGTACCTCATCAAGCCGGCGAGACCCAGAAACTGAAGTAGGCTGCAATGCCGGCGAGGTCGCCGTGTTTGAGGAGAATAAGCAGGTAGCCTCCGTTGTTGACGAGTCTGAGGAGCCTCCATCCGGTAAGATAGGCAAGGGAATGCCGCGCTGGTTGTCGTCATTCCGGGACAGCACCACGTTTTTGAGGAATGAGCAAAGGGCTCGGCTTACTCGACTCCTCAGGAACTTCGTGGACTGCCACGATTGGACTGCCGCGGCCTCTACGCTTAGCATCTTGCTCAGGTTATGGCCCGACCCGGGGCCGCTCAGCTCCACAGTCGACCTGCGTAACAGTTTCCATGTAGGTCATGGTTTGCGATCAGTGCTTGCTGTTAAAGTTATTTTTTTTTTCTGTGCCCGTATTTGTTTTTCTTGTTGTTTATAGGCTTAGTTTACGATAATCATATAAATCCGTTTTTTTAGCCTTAAACATTTGAGTAGCCTTAAATTGCCCAAAACACTGTAGATTCAGACTTGCTCTTGAATTTGTCTCACATGATTGAAGTGCCTCAGAACATTGTCACAAACATTTGTGGAGGCTGAAAAGTTTGGCATTTAGGAACTATGCGGAAATTTTGGATAAAATTTAGGAAACTTTCTATAAAAGTTTGGTCAACTATCAAGAAAAAATCATGATAGTATGGCGCTTAAAGAACACACACACATTATCTCATGAAGTTCCCAGCCATACATGCACCAGATGCAATAATGCATAAAGAGTATAATCAAAGAAACTACTAGAAGGTATTTACTTGGGAAAGAATAACATGTCTAGATGACAAGTAAAACGACCCAAAACGATTGTATTGCATTGTTGTCATAGAACTCCTAAGCAATGTTTGCTCGCAGCAGCTCAAATGTTTGTTTTTTCCAGCACCGTCAACCGCTGGTAGGAAGGAAGGAAGTAAGGTGTGCTAAAGCCCTCTAGCTTCCAGTAGGGAAAGAAGTGGTTCGGTGTTCTGAAGGAGCAGAGTGTTGTGGGAATCAATAGTTTCACGTAGGTAATGCATGTGGGAATGGGGGGACAAATTGGAGACCAACATGCCTAGGCTGGGGGTTAGATGTTGGGTTAGTTTTTTTTACTGGAAAGGGACCCAATGGGCGGCAAAAACTGGAAAGGGGACCCAATGGGTGGCAAAAACTGGAAAAAGTTTTCAAAATATAAGCGAGTAAAATGTGAATTTTAAAAATATCTGTGTAAAAAACGCACAGTATGATTTATTCACGAATCATTGGTAAATTGGGGCTTTTTTGGCAAAGGTGTGTATTTTTTCTTAATATATGTCTGAGGATGAATTTGTGAATTACGTGTGAATTATTCAATTATATGGTAAATGTTGTGACTATGGTTATAGCTAATTATGCCACTTCTATATTTTACCTTATCATGCTGATTATCTAATTCAACACCCGTTTTTGTCTTTGTTTAGTTTGCACTTGAGCTACAATACCGCAAGGGAGGAAGTTACAAAAGCCAATCTATCAAGCAAACATACGAGACTTGGTTAAGGAAGCTAAACTTTACAAAAGACTGTGCCGCTGAGGTAATATAACGGGATTTTGTTCAATCTGACATTAAAAGCAAAGGGCGTGAGATGGCCGGAGGCTGATTATTTTTTCTTTTTGGTTGTGGGTTTCTTAGGATAAGAAATGTTATTTTATTCCCCTTTTTTATAAAATCAGATATGATCCTGTAGTTCTCATTCGCTTTTGTATGGTTGGTTTTCAATTTTTTCTGTTTAATAGCTGTAGAGAATTTATAGCTGGCCAACCTTAGAAATCTATCATTTTTAAGCCTCATTCCTCCATCAATGATGATGTGAATTATTGTTTGATTTGTACATCAGTTCTTCGTACCCTAAATTCATCATCATTTGTCATCTTATACCCGACATCATTAACTCTCCTTTAAAAATATCATTTTCTTCTTCTTAGACATATTCTCCTTGTGTCTAGGTTGTCCAAGCACTAGGTGGGAGTCATCTGACTTAGAGAATCTTGGTATACACCTAGACTTTTTTTTAAATAACAAATTCCTTATTTTTTTGAACACTGTCTAGTGAAATGCGTCTAAAAGTGTGCAACATAAGGAAGAAGAGGGGCAATGTACATCTAATCAAGCTATGTATACTTTCTAGAAGAAGAAACAACATAAGAGATATTTCTAACTCATATGCAACTGTCTCTTTCCCTGAACTAGCAGGAATTTTGCATTGGCATTGTAAAATGAACATAAAAAGAAACCAAAAGAAACGTATATTTGTTGCAGGCTTTTGAAGCTAGTAGCTAAAGCAGGAAATCTCATATTATTTGTTTTAGTTTCTCAGTTCGATGCTCCCAAGCAGGAAACAACATTGTCAGATGATTATATAAAAGAGTCATCATCATCATCATCATCTAAGCCTCAATCCCAACTATGTTGGGGTCGGCTACATGGATCCTTCGTTTCCATTCAGCTCTATCATGGGTCATATTCTGATTGAGATGTAGAGATTCAAAATCTCTCTTTATAAGCTCATCCCATGTTAATTTAGGCCTTCCTCTTCTTCTATTTATAGTGTTTGGCTCAATAGCATTGCTTCGTATAGGCGCACTAGTAGGTCTGCGTTGCACATGTCCGTACCATCTGAGTCGGCCCTCACGCAACTTGTCCTCACTGCTCGCCACCCCCACTTTATTCCTGATATAATCATTTCTGAAACGATCTTTTCTTGTCTTCCCACACATCCATCTCAGCATACACATTTCAGCCACGTTCATCTTGTTGAGACCTTGTTTCTTCACCGCCCAACATTCACTCCCATAGAGCATGGCTGGTCGTATAGCTGTTCTATAAAACTTACTTTTTAACCTGAGAGGGATCTTCTGATCGCATAAAACTCCAGTTGCACTCCTCCATTTCAACCATCCTGCAGTGATCCGGTGACAAACATCATTTTGGACATCCCCGTCTATTTGAATAATAGAACCTAAGTAACGAAATTTGTCACATTTTGGTATATCTACTCCGTCCAACTTGGCTCCATCATTCACACTGCGAGATTGGCTGAAATTGCAATGCATATACTCAGTTTTGCTCCTGCTAATCATCAATCCATTTGATTCCAATGCCTTTCTCCAACATTCAACTTTATCATTCAATCCATCTTTTGTTTCGTCAATCAAAACAATATCATCAGCAAATAACATACACCAAGGAATATCATCCTGAACATTCTTTGTTAACTCATCCATAACCAGAACTAATAGATATGGGCTGAGTGTGGATCCTTGGTGTACCCCAACTGTAATACGAAAAGTTGGTGTCTCTCCTCCAGGAGTCTTGACACTTGCAGTAGAGCTATCATACATGTCTTTGATCAAGTCAATGTATTGGATAGGCACACCCTTTTTCTCTAAAACCATCCATAACACTTCTCTGGGTACTCGATCATAAGCCTTCTCTAGATCGATAAACACTATATGAAGATCTCTTTTGCTTTGTCTATACTTCTCCATACGCCTCCTTATCAGAAAATCAGCCTCTGTTGTTGATCTTCCAGGCATGAAACCAAATTGGTTGTTTGATACCTGTGTTATAGATCTTAACCTCTGCTCAATAATCCTCTCCCAAAGCTTCATCGTGTGACTCATCAGCTTGATACCTCTATAGTTTGTACAAGATTATATAAAAGAGTACATGACAGAAAAGGAATATCTTGCCACTTCTTACCCCAAAGGTGGAAGGTGTTCCCGTGGTCGTTCCGAATCATGGACGCCCCTAATGAACTTATTTCTTGCCTTAGGAGAACTCTTTTGAACATGTTTGGAAGTTGTAGGTTTGTAGCCACGAACAACTTAAATCCATCCATGTATATATTGCATAGGTAGTATCAAGAAAATTTGGACCTTTTTTTTGCGGAAGCTAGGTTATAATTCCATCCATATGAAGAACATTAAGAGGGAAGTCGGGTAAACCCCCCTGTGTAGAATGCCATAAACCTACAGAGGCCTGCCTCAATTGGGGTGGATAGATCAATAAGAGGTAGAGTAGATGCAAAGCAGTGCACTAAACTCTGTGCTTTCCTACATACTCTCTTAAGGGAATCAATTCTTGGGTCTTCTTCTGTAGATCGGTCTGATCACTGATATGCTACACCATTTTCGCCCACACACACCAAAGGAGAGAGAACTCCCGTGATCATAATCATGTGGAGGTCCAAAGTGGGGGGCGGGTAAATGAAGGGCTAACAGCTTAACACCTTGCATTAGAGACACAAACCACTCAAGGGCTAGCGGAAACACTTTACGGATGAGCCACGACACGAACTTGAAAGTTCTATACTAATTGAATCCAACAGCCTCATAGTTAGCACAGTCCAAAAGATCACTGCATCATACCATTTGAGCATACTTACACTTATATATGTATTGTATTGCATGTATGTATGATATACACATATGGCTAATTTTATTTGATAACTTACCAGGTAGGGTCCCAGGTACCATCTAAACATGCAACTTTAAATTATCACTTTATGGCATGGGTAAAATTTCAGTCGAGATTGCAAAATTTTGGTCGATTTCGGCCGTTACCAGACCTCTAAATGGACATGCTAAATTGCCGAAATTTTCGATTTTTTATTTCATTTTAAAAATTGAAAAAAGTCTTAAAAAAGTGGGAGACCCCCCTCAGTTAATTGATTCCAAAATATAAGACGTAACAAGTTATTTAATAAGAATATATGTATATATACATTGCATGATCGAAATCCTACTCGAAACAATTTTGTATATTGTCACTAAAAAATATAGTAGCCCCCCACCCTATACAAACATATGATATTATTGCATACTTAGGTGTATTTATGTATGTAGATCATCATGGTAATTATTTTTGACTTAATTCCTTTATT
This sequence comes from Alisma plantago-aquatica, assembly GCA_963693085.1. NCBI lineage: Eukaryota > Viridiplantae > Streptophyta > Magnoliopsida > Alismatales > Alismataceae > Alisma > Alisma plantago-aquatica. Next base: position 1,164,855,047 of record OY856412.1, on the reverse strand, counting down.
TGGTCATCAAAATTGTCAAAATTTGCCTTAAAATCTCATGTCGAAATAAACGGAAATATTGAAATTTCGGTTGGAATTTCTGTTTTTGGACCATCGGAAAGGGCACCGAACATTTTGAACATGGCTTTACGGGCCCCAATATGCGGGACCCAATGTTTTAAAAAGTGGGAAACGGGAGGCGTGCGGTCAACACCTTGTGGCCGCTTGAGCGCCTGGCGGGCGCTTTTTGAAAAAGCGGATGCTTATTTTCCTATGTAATTTTGTATAAAATTACACATTCATGTATAAATTATCATTATGTAGGAACTTTTTACATATCTGAACTTATAGTATAGAGTATATAACTAGTACATACACATACTAGTAGATATTAGAGAACTAGTACATACATACATACAGACTGTAGTACATCAATAGTACATGCAGATCATATAGTATATAAATACATAGAGATCATATAATATATATAACTATTACATACATATACTAGTACACAACAGAGAACTAGTACATACATACTAACAGGCATGTAGTACATCAATAGTACATAGTAGAGCACTAGTACATGCATGCAGATCATTTATATACATATATAAATTAATTAGGTATAAAGGTTTATAATTAGTACAAAAACATGTACCTTTATTTACTAACAATGTACCTACTAATATAGGTGCAGCGTAAAGAACATGTTACAGGAGTATGAGGTAAAGTCAATGAATAAATACTTTTCCATAAGTTTTTTTAACCCTCCTACTGGGCCAACAACAAGTTTGGGCCTTGTTTTGGGTCCAACATGCACTTTTCAACTAAGCGGGCCAAAGCGGGCACTTAAACAGGGTCTTCAAGCGGGCTGCCATTAAGCGGTTGCTTTTTGCGGGCTCGCTTAGTTGGCACTTAAGGCCATTTTCAGGCGGCAGAGGGTTTGAACCGCTCAAGTGGGCGCTTAAGCGGCTGCTCCAAACGCTTTTTAAAACACTGACGGGACCTTAATGCAGGGAATGCCGGTTATAACTCCCCCTTGTCGTATACATGGCTAGAGGACTAACTAGCTCTAAATTATGCAAGTCCAATAAAAAATGCTCATTAAACTTTTGGGCATCTTATATCATGACATTTGTAAAAATTGAAGAATTTGAAGAGACACGCTGTCGTAGTTAACATTCATGAAACTACACAACCTTACATGTGGAGCAATGAATAAAAGAAAAATATACACACGTCAAATAAGTATTCTAATACATCTATCTGACATGCCCTACTTTACTAGTAATATACACAAGGGTTTCTTAGCTGGGAGGCTTGGTGAAACTATCAACAACTTGATCTCCAGACTTCAAATAGGGAGTATTTATCAACTTTTTTAAATAAGCTTTTTGTGCAAAATGGCAGTCAACTTAATGTGCTTTGTCCTCTCATGAAAGACATCTCATGATGAAGAGGGCGGCCTTGTTGTCAGATAACATTGAAATAGGGTCAGAAACATTAACCCAAAATCCAGTAACAGGGCCTTAACCTATAAGAGTTTGAACTGTGCAGTAGTGTTAGCCATGGCAAGATATCTGCTTCAGTGCTAGATTTAGCCATCACTACCTGCTTGTTCCTCCTCCAGGTTACAATATTACCGTCTTGTACCACATACATATGTGTAATAGCTAGAAGTGCATTTCCTATCAATGTGACCCTTGCATAGTTAGAATCAGAATAGATTTGTATGAATTCTGTATACCAGACCTCTTCATACAGCATTTTCAGTTATCTCAAGTGATAGAAAATTTAAATGTGTCCTGTCAACATATATACTTACAAGACCAACTGCAATTTTCATATCAATCCTTGTAACATTCAAATAAATAAGTTTTCCAACTAAACACCTTTGTGTTTTGGAATATATAACACCGATTTCAAATGCAGATTGCGAGACAAGGGAATAGTTTCAATGCCATGAACAGAAGTTTTAGGCACATCAACTACCATAACCGGAGGAATTTGAGTGGTTTTAGTTACAGCAGAAAATAAGTTAATGTCACCGACCATATGGATCGAGTTACCAAAGTCAATACACCATTTATTTTTTCCGACAGATGGAGCAGCAAGCAGAGCAGATGATTCAGCCTCTGATGTAGATGGAAGCTGAGACATGTGCTCTTGAAAAAAATTCTTGAACTCGGGGTGAAGCCAAGCAGGTGAGGGGGTAGCTGGAGGCTGATCAGGTGCAGTAATATCAGTTGAAGTATCAGCAAAGGCCTGGTTAGCCCCGACGGGCTTGGCGTGTTTGATCCAACACATAGAATTAAATGTCTGATTTCGATGTCGTGTCCGATGGCCAGAAACAGAATTTTTTTTTCAAAATTTCGCACAAAATTTCGATATTTACGACCCTAATGATTTCGACGACCAAATAAGCGATTTAAATTATGAAAATTTACCAGATCTAAACGCCAAGATCTACTCAAATATGCAATAATATTACATATTGGATATGTGGGGTGGGGGGTCTCCCACATTTGTAAGTGAAGGAAGCTAAACAATTTCGACAGAATTTCGATGGCAATTTTGATGAGAAAATGAAGGAATTAGATTATGAAATTTTGCATACACAATGTTTAGACAAAGATACACTAGATTATATATTAAAGTTATATGTTTAGAAGTTAGGATGGGATCCATGTCTTGATGAGTGAGTGCACAAATGATCAGAAATGCAAAGTCTGCTAGACAGTTAGACTGTTAAAAACTTCAAGTTACAGCTTAGAATGTATAACTTACAATTACAAGTTACAAAATTACGAACTACAAGTTGTATAAGTCTAGTGTTCACATTTAATTAGGTTACATGGGACATTTATACATAGATCCAAGAAAGAACTTTATTATTTTCGAAGTATTTCTCCATATCTCTATAGAAGTGTAGAAATTGATGAAGGTAATGTATAGATGGTCTAGATATAGCGGAAACATGCCTTAGAATTAAGGAAAATAGGCTTTAGATGCAAGAGCTTCAAAAACAATTGCCAAAATACCCAAGATGTAGTATTAGCAGCCTTAGGAACAAATTTCTCAAAATTTGAGTTGTGTTTCCGTACCATTTCGCGAAATTACGGCCCAAACTGGCCTTTTTGCTGTGAAATTTCACCCTATTTTACAAAATTTCACACCTAAGGTCGAAATTTTTGCAAAATTACGTCCCATTCCCTACATTTCGTGTTCGATCATAGGTTTCGATGTCCGATTGAAAAAAAAATGAAATTTCGCAATTTCGATCGAAATTTTATTCCATGATCCAACATCTGTCTTCATTATGATTGTCTCGTCTACAGAAGTTGCTAAAATGAGGACCAACAAGTTGCCCCTGACTTGTTGCAGTAGGTGTGTGCCCTAAAGTAGTAGAATGGTAACCACCACGACTACGACCATGACCACGTCTACGTGTAGAGCTATAATCAGTAGTACGGACAACAAGAGCAGAATGTTCTACCGCTAACGTAGAAGTGACATATGGTAAATGTAGTACTCTTTTAAGGACATCCCGAAGAGTAGGCAGGGGATCACTGGAGAGAATTTGGTCTACAACCCCAGAAAAGGAAGATGGGAGGCCAACAAGAAAGTGGATGAGTTGCAGTTTATTGCGTCGTCTCTGGGCTTCTTTGATGTCAGCAGATAATGGGTGATAAATCTCATATTCGTTCCAGAGGGCAGAGCATTGGTTATAGTAATTTTTGACAGAGGTTTCAGAGGAGAACTCCTTGGCCAGATTTTTAAAAATCTCAAAGACTTTCTTTGGATTTTGCTGATGGGAGTAGACATGAGACAATTGATCCCACATTGCTTTAGCATCATGAAGGCACAATAATGGCTGTCTGATCCGTGGCTCGGTGCTGTTGACTATCCACGACATAACACCAATCATCTTTACTCCATCGAGCATAAGCCTGCTTGGTTTTTTCATCCGCCGCATTATCCGGAACAAGTAGAGGGTTTGTGGTGATATGAGAGCAACGACACTGCACCTTCACGTACAAAATGAAGGAAGCTGACCAGAGGTGATAATTGGAACCATCGAGTTTCACTGTGGTGACACAGAGAACGAGGAGGCTCAGTAGATGCCATGGCGAACGAGGCTGAAGCATGGTAGAACACAAATGCAAAAGCAGAGATTAGAACACACCGGAGTTAGTAGAGGCAATCAGATCGTAGAGAACCCACTATGGCGCAAGAGGATGTAGAAGAACCTATGCCGTCATGGAGAGATTCAAAACTCCACCACAAGGCGTAGGTAGCAGTAGCCGGATATGTGTTAGACTCTCAACGTGCTATGTTGAAAGTCTGCCTTGGAAATGTTTGAAAGAGCGGGAGAAGAGACCCGACAGGGAAGAGATCTAGATTTTAGGGAAGATGATAGGAGGATGTGGGGACGAGATATGGGGAATGTTTGTGGGTGGTGGTAGTGGATGGAAGGGAAGGTGGATGGGGCGTCGTGGTGGCGGCAGTGGTGCCGTTGGAAACAACAACGACGGCAGGAGGGGGGATCAGGTGTGGGTGGGGGGGCGGGGCGTGTGGCGGGGCTGGGAAGAGGAGGGGTGACGTTAGGGTGGGGCTGAGAGGGAGGAGGGTCGAGAAGGGAGAGAGAGGAGAGGGAGCAGCGGCGTGCTGCCGCCGGCGGGGGGACGGGGGAGAGAGGAAGGATTAGGGGCGGCTAGGGTTGGTTTGGGGGGACTAGGGCATGGGGATTAGGGTGGGAATTTATAGGGGAACCGAACCGCTCTTGATACCATATAGAATAATGAAAAGACTTGTATTCCGTGAGTTTAAGAGTTTACAATGCTTTCTCTTTTATAGGACAAGAAAATAAAGCAACAAGTTAAATTGAGCAATATGGGATAAAACACAAGTAGTGTAAAACACAGAAGTAACACAAACAACATATCCCTTTATATCTCTGTAGCATATATACCTTTTTTTATTACCTTTCTCCCCGAAACTCGCGGATCCTTGCTTGGATCCGCTTATCCAATCACCCAAATTTGTACCCCATCTCCTCTCTCCCTAGAGCCCCCGCACACAGAGTCTACTTATCCGCAAGAGATAGAGCACCGCTGCATCAACGAGACTCTGACGGTTCCCCACCGCGTAGAAGGGATCAAAGGCTTTGGCAAGGGAGACTCTGGCCTCGGGCTCGATCGACGACGTCCCACCCTGGTGATCGTTGGTGCTTCTCGACAGTCGGGTGACGACCTCAAGCCATCAACTCTCCTGTTCCATGCGGCAAGAACATGGACGCCCGCCTAACATCCCCCGACAACTCCAACTTGCTACCTGGGTCACCCATAGGATGGTCCCAGGCCTCTTCGTAGATCCTCAGACCTCCAGTGGATGCCGTTTTGGTATTACGAGTTCCCCACGAATGGGTCCTCTCCAAGCCGCAAAAATTGTCTCTGTACCTTTGTGCAGCTAGGTTGGAAGTTTAACACCAGAACCATACTCTCCCCTCTCTACAACCCTTGCTTCCACATCGCTTGACCTTGTGGACAAACACCCAAACTATATATAGTCTTGATACCTCCACATGGCTAGAAACTTTCTACGAATTAGGACGGGGGACGAATGCTCTCTCCTTTTGATGTGGTTATAAGGCATCGTTGCAAAAATTGGGGATAGTCTTGATTGTCCAACCGTCCTAATTGGTAATCCAATTAATTGTGAACCATCTATTTCATTAAGGAAATTCAAAAATCATTCAAAACATTCTCGCCCTAGGGAGGTCCGCCTAGCCCCTTGCCTAGGACCGCCTAGGACGCCCGGGGAGTCTAGACAGTTTTTTTCCCTAATTCTTTTTATTTTGGTAATGCCATTATACCATATATTTGACATATGTAAGTTTTTTTTAGGCTTTTTTGGCTTCTATCTCACTCGTACATTACTATTTAGGGTGTAGATCATAAAATATACACATAAATACCTTATATATGTGACATATTATATTATATAAATATAAAATATACAAAAAATAAAAAAAATGGCAACGCCTAGGTGCCCTAGGCGGGCTAGGCGCCCAGCCAAAACATACCACCGCATGACCCCCTTGAAAATTATGGTAGCTATGCACATGTTCAGGTTGTAGAAAACACTTCGACTAGGGTGATTTACATTATCAAAGGTATGATACTAAACATCCTCAACATTAATTCTCGATGTCACATATGTCTACATCTGTCGATGCCGAAACTTGGTAAACTTCCATGCCTGTCGAAGTTGACACAAAGATGACGTCTTGTACATTTGTATGCGACCGTGTTTTTCTACATAAGTAAAGTCGTAAACCTGTATGGATGGCTATATATACACATATTTTGTTTTAAGCTAGATTTGATGAAATATATCAATTTTCATCATGAAATCACTATTTTTAGCTTAATTTTGTCAAAGATGCATCAAAATTTAATTGTAAACATCCTCGAAGTTAGAGATGGCCATAAAAGCCATTGACCAATGGACACCTGTCAACATACCGAACTACACTAGTTTATGGTAATCCAATCAAGTATGGACAAAATGGTAAAGATGCCAGCAGATAACCGTGGTTGTTGGCCGGGTGTATGGTAACCCCTCCCAAACTACAGCTGTAGACTACTATCACCTGATCACATGTAAAAGTACTACATCAGTTAGAGGTGATGATGGTGGGGAACAGAAATCAGTAGGTAGAGGTGGAGTGGAGAGAGAAAGTGTGTGTCAGTTGCATAGTGATTCGTCTGTTCATATCCGAGAGAGTGTGTGTCAGTTGCATAGTGATTCGTCTATTCATATCGAGAGAGAGAGAGAGAAGGAGGGAGGAAACTCGTTGCCAAGCCCCAAATTGGAATTCGTTGCAGCAATGAACATGTCATACGGTCCCACGGTTTCCATGATGGTCATGGTCATCCCCCTAAGTCGGGGGGGGGGGGCGAAAATATACCACCACCATGGGTGGAATGGATTGGACAACCGTGTTTTCAATTTTGGAATGGTATGGTTTGGTAATGGGCCGGGTGACTGAATAATTGGTCCATTGTTTCCACAAACTTCTATTTCCACACGTCGACTCGAAGTCTATGTGCTTGTTCATGCACCACCACTATAGTATATTTAGGAAAAACAACTCCTTTTTGGGAGATTTCTAGGAATAGGCACTTTTGAACAATATACAATACATATGTACAGTAGTTACGGTTGAGCAGTCATAACTGCAGGTACAGGAGGCTAAAACTCCTCCAGTTTTTGAAGAAGCTGAGCAGGACTTGTGGGGGGGGGATCCCCTTGTCCTTAGCGGCCTAGAGAGGCCGGCATCTGGGCTTGTGACCATTGATGGTAGAATTGAGACTTCCAAATCTGGTGTTCAACTGCAGGAAAAGGAAAAGAATAAAGGGAGGAGGGATTGCTAGAGGGGAGGGAGGAGAAGGGGCAATGGTTTCGGGGGCAGTCCCAAATTGAAATTTGTTGCAGCAATGAACATGTCATACGGTCCCATGGTTTCCTCGATGGTCATGGTCATCCCGCTAAGTGGGGGGCGAAAATATACCACCACCATGGGTGGAATGGATTGGACAACCGTGTTTTCAATTTTGAAATGGCATGGTTTGGTAATGGGCCGGGTAACTGAATAATTGGTCCATTGTTTCCACAAACTTCTACTTCCTCACCTGTCTACTCGAAGTCTATGTCCTGTTCATGCACTACCACTATAATACAATGAGGAAAAACAACTCTTTTTTGGGAGATTTCTAGAAATAAACACTTTTGAACAATATACAATATGTATCTACAGTAGTTACAGTTGAGCAGTCATAGCTCAGCAGGTGCAGGAGGCTAAAACTCCTCCAGTCTTTGAAGAAGCTGAGCAGGACTTGTTGGGGGGGGGGATCCCCTTGTCCTTAGCGGTCTAAAGGGGCTGGCATCTGGGCCTGTAACCATTGATGGTAGCATTGAGACTCCCAAATCTGGTGTTCAACCACTGTTGCTGCAGGAAAAGGAAAAGAATAAAGGGAGGAGAGACTGATTGCTAGAGGGGAGGGAGGAGAAGGGGCAATGGTTGTGGGGGTCCAAATCCATGTCATGCCTACTCTGGTACCATGAAAAATATGAGCAGGGGGACAAAGTGAATGATCAAGTGAGCAGTAGTAACTCACTGTTGCAGTTACATTCATGGTGCTACACATCCCTAGATATAATGTAATAAATAACTAACATAAATATGTCAAATAACTATGCTAATCGCATGCATGTCCGTTAAGCTTATTTGTGTCAACTTATAGCTGAACTTGGTATCATGCAAACTTGGTTGAGACTTGAGAGATAGATTGATGTTGCGTCTTTTTTATAAGTTCAAAATCCTATATGATGACCAAAATATTAGTCAGTTTCTAGATTATTTCTTATGTGTGAACATACTTTATATGTATCTTTTTGTCATATTTTTTTAGGGCCTTAGCCTTTGTATCACACAAGGAAATCATTTTTATGTAATGCTGTTTTCATATTGGTTTTCATGTAAATTCTGATGTTGACATGATTTTGATACACTACTTATTTGCAGAGACATTCTTGTAAGCTAGAATTGGCTCTCTTCTTGATGCAACAATGCTCCTCAGATTCCATCAAAGACTTATTTTATATAACGAAAGGGTATGTCATTATAGATATTCATGTGCCCCATGCTGATTTATTTTGATGATTATCAGTCATCTTCATAATGATAATTATGAATGTGATGAAAAAATTCTTTCAATTGTCTCTTTTATGGTTTTTAGTAACGTGGCAGACAACCTCCTTTTAGCATACTGTGGACCTAGTTTTATATACTACAAGGTCTAATTTTCATGAAACTAGCCTTTGGAGATAAAGAGTGGCTTGAGTACAAAACTAAAATTTCACCCTCCTATTGCTATAGTGAATAGGTGCAGAAATGTTAATGCAAAATCCGCTCTGAACCCACAATTAGACCAGTGTTATGGCCCAATAACGATCCAGTTATAGTCGGTTTTGATGCATACTGTGTCAAATTTTTGTTTCTTATTACTTGTAAATAGTATACTATTGTTTATATCCACACACATACTTTTTGATTAGAGATTCGGTACAAAGCCAACGACCTAGTAATGGTCACAGTGGTAAAAAAATTGTGTGCACGTGTTCTTTTAGTATTGTGTGTGCCGCTCCTCTATATCATGTGTACTATTGTTCGTATCGATGTGTACTGTGAAATTGAGCACTCCCCTAGGACAGTTTAAACGACCAAAATTTGCTGTGTACCTCATAAGTCGTAACTATTATATTTGAAAGTACACAGGTACAAACAACAGGGGACGAGATATATGGGAATTATAGAAAAAAAACCTGATAAAAAATACACATCAAAACTTTAATATTGTAGCAGTTACTAGGCCGTTGACTTGCTACAGATTATATATATAGTACACCTAGATGTAAAAATGATACACAATATATTCTTAAGCAACACAAAAATATAAGAAACAATACACATGGAAATGTGACCACCATTACCGGGCGATTATTGAACTGTTAAACATGCTGTTAAACTTGTCTATTCTGGGTTCAGGGCAGGTTTGTGTATCAGAGGCCAATTAATAATACCAGTAGCTAGTTGACTAATGTCCCCATTGAGAGTCGAAGGTCTTATCTGAATGCATGCAAACTTTGGTTAATTATATCAATGATTTCTTAAGTTAAAATAGGGATGATGAACATTGATTATAATCAAGGATTTGGTGGCATCAAGATGGCTGTTACTGTTAGACTTGTTTTGCACATCAGTTTCCAAATTATTTTTCCTGCATATCTTGTAACTTATTGATAACAAGGACACAGCCCCTCAGTTGTGGGACCAGTTGTAAAGAAAGCAACCACTTTCTCCGCTTACGTGGTCAGACATCAGCTGTGACACCTTTGAAATTGACTGCCAAGGCAAAAAGAAGTACTAAAGAACACCGTGAAGCAAAAAAAGAAAACATCGATTAGAATATTTAGATTTTTTTTCTTTATGAGTGATCATTTGTATGTTCAAGTTCTTCTATTGAATGGATGGCACTGAATACCAACTTTTAATATGCACAAAGAGAACCTATATATGAAAACATCACGAATGTCTTCCCTCTCATGTAAATCTGGTCGTTAAAAAATGTTACCATTCGTGGATGTTGCCAAATTTAACCAATAATATTAAAATGCCATGTCCTTTTCCCATTGCTGACATAAAGAAAAACTCAAGAATTCAATTGCTAGTCTGCTACCGACGCAACTATTTATCTCTTTTTTTAATGTAGTGACAATCACAAAGAGTAATTCTTGGTCAACAGTCTCTGTCATATATAACAATTTATACTTCGACAACCGACTGATGCAGCCTTTCGGTCTGGATAGTCCAACCCCACAACCGTTTCTTGATTACAATCAATAAACATTTCATCTCAGAACCTATTTTGCCATGACGATCAGTAGAACACCATTTTGTCTATTTTTCTAATAAGTAGAACACCATGACGATCAATAGTCCTGGTAACTTCTAATAAGTGTCTATTTTTCCGCTCAGCGACACCATTTTGTTGTGGGATATAGACACATGAAGTCTGGTGGAGCGTACCAACAGATTTACAGAAAACCGCCACTTCTTGCTTAACAAACACTAAAGCATTATCGGTGCGGAAAACTTTAATAGGCAAACCAAACTGCGTTTTTATTTCAGCAAAAAAGTATTTGATAGTAGACAACACTTCGGACCTACTTTTTAATAGAAACAACCAAGTAGTCCTAGAAAAGTCATCAATAAATAGAATGAAATATTTGTAACCAGACAAACTCGGTACATGGCATGGACCCCATACATCAGAGTGAACTAAATCAAAAATGTTTTTACTGCTCACAGTACTACGTCTAGGATACACAGTACGAGTCTGTTTTCCCAGCTGATAAGATTCACACTGAAAATTACAATTGCCAATATCAGAAACTAAATGACGCAGTTTCTCTGACGATGGATGTCCCAGCCTGTAGTGCCACTGCAGTGCAGAAACAGAAGCCGATAAAGCAGATACCATAGCAACTTTCTCTGATCGCGGTAACTGGTCCAAGTAGTAGAGTCCATCAGCACCTTCATACCCCCCACCAATCTTCATCCTCGTGCGAAGGTCCTGAAAAACACATGAACCAGGAACAAAAGTCAGGCTACAGTTCAAACTTCGTAAAATTTTGCTGACTGATAATAAGTTTAGAGGAAATCTAGGCACATATAAGGCAGACTTGAGCCAAAACTGAGAAATATCACCGACTCCAAAGACCGAAGACTTTGAGCCATCAGCTAGCATAACAGAAGAGTTACATACAAGTTTAGATAGAGTTTTAAATAGAGATCTATTGCTAGATATATGTGCAGAGGCACCAGAATCTATCACCCATTTGGTATTACCAGAAGTAAAGGTGAGGAGGAACTCAAGAATGCAGTATCATAACCAGAGTATGCAACATGTGCTCCACTAGTAGAAGCAGCAGTCGAAAAGCCAGCACGCTCAAAGAGGCGTTCCACCTCAGCACGAATGTAGTCTGCGGTCGCTCCTGCAGTCGCTGGCTCAAGCGTCGGAGTAACAACTTTTGAAGCAGTAGACGATGAATCTCCAGCAACATTGGCCCAAGCCGGTTTACCGTACTTTTCCCAGCACTTTTCTTCAGTATGGTTAGACCGACCACAGAAGGTACACAAACACTGTCCTTGCTGAGGACGCGCAGCAGCAGGAGGTGAGGCAGCAGGAGGGGCTCCTCGTCCAACACCAGGTCCACGTCCCCGTCCTGCACCCAATGGAGGACGACCATCAGTGGAACGACCACGGCCACGACCACGGCCACGCCCGACCCAAGCAGTCAAGGTAGTAGAATCTCCAGTCTCAGGAGACGGTGTCGATGAAGAAAGGCGCTGGAGACGCTGGTAGACACTCTGCAAAGTAGGGAGCGGATCACTCGCCAAGATCTGATCCACAACGCCAGCATAGGATTCTGGCAAGCCACTCAGAAACTGTATCAGCTGTAGTTCCGCCCGTTGTTTCTTCATAGTTGCCAGATTAGTAGACAGCGGGTGGTAAGTCTCCAACTCACCCCACAGGCCGGTGAAGGTGGAGTAGTCGGAGATGTCAGATCCCGTGAATTGGAGTCGCCCCAGTTGCTTGGTTATGTCGAAGACCTTCTTGGGATTCTGACTGTGAGAGTAGGTACTGGCGAGCTGATCCCACATCTGCTTCGCCGTAGGTAGCCTAAGTAAAGTAACACTGATCTTCTCAATGACACTGTTGCGAATCCATGCCATCACAGTCGAGTCTTCACGGACCCAATCATCAAAAGTTTTGATGTCTTTTTCATCCGCGTTCGCTGCCGACTGAGGCGGACCAGTGCGAATCAGATGAGAGTACTTCCCTTGTGATTTGACATATATCACAAAAGAGCACACCTAAAGCTGGTAATTGCGCCCGTCAAGTTTAACAGTGGTAACTTGACGGCGCGAGTCTCTCCAGAAGACGCCATGAGAACAGGCAGGAAGGCAGGCACAGGCAGGAGTAGTCAGCAGTCAGAGGCAGAAGTCCAACACATGGACTAGTAGTAGAAGGTAGAAGATCCACGCATGGATATTAAAAAAAAACCCACGTAGGGGAAGCAGATGAAGAGAAAAAACCTACGCCAAGATGGAGGATCAATCACTCCACCATAAGGCGTAGGCAGACAGAGGATGAAGCCCGTTACGCTGTCAACGTGCTAGAACTGGAAAGTTACCGAGGCTGTCCGGAGATTTTGGAAAGAGAAACAGAGCTAGACGGAGGGTCTTGTGGTGGATTAGGCCACAAGGATGGAGTTTATTAGGGGATTAGAGGTGGATGGAGGACTGCGGAGGGGTGGACGACGATCGGTAGCGGCGGCGGTACTGTAGCAGTACTGTAGCGGTGAAAAAAAGGAGATTTCGGAGTGTGGTGGCGGCTAGGGTTGGTGGAGATAGGAATTAGGTTGAAGATATCAGCAACTTGATCTTCTGATCTCGTGAATGGAGTGCATATCTTGCCAGCAAGAATAGATTCTCTGATGAAGTGACAGTCAACTTCAATGTGTTTGGTGCGCTCATTATAGACATGATTATTTGCAATGAAGATGGAAACTCTGATATCATGTTAGAATGTGTGGTATTCAACCCAAAACCAATTGGCAATGGGTGAAGGGACCACACACCTTATAAGCTCCAGGACCTCCCCAGAGCTCAGCGGTGTGTGACAATTCTAAGATCCCCCCTCAAGTGCAGCCACTTTTGTGTGCTTGCACTTGTTCTTTTTTAGGAGGGTGTGGTCCTCACACTTGTCTCGTGGGGTCCGCTCTGATACCATGCTAAAAACAATGAGATTTGGAGAGCTTAGGGGTGCACAATGTGTGCACCCTCATATATATAATACTGAAAGAATTACAGAGAGGTCCATATATAAAAGAGAAATAACAAAACAAATAGCAGGCTATGTAAAACAGGAAATATATAATGTAACAAGAATTTTAGTAACTCTCTCCCAAAAGCTCATACTGTTGACAAGGTCTTCTATCTTGGCCCCTAGTGCTGTCTTGCTTTCCTTCATTGAACCCCATTAAACTCCAGCAAATAATTTTCTCAATCCATCCCTCTTTGATTTTAGTCTTTGCAATGCCAAAAAATTAGAAGCAAAACGGGTGACTCCTGGCCGCACCAAGTCACCACCACAATACTCCTTCCTCCTCATAGTAGCTAAAAGAAATGAGCGATTGCATATGAAGAATGTGATTGTCCTGGCTTCAATGATCAAATTCTTTACATGTGACAACCCACCTACATTTTAACAAACTAGAGCATGAAATTGAATAATGACACTATGAGACTATGAGAATGAGTCATTTGCATATGGAAATTGGAATACAAGGATACAAACAAACATACATGACTCACCTATATCTTTCAAAATTAAATCAATGCAGTGAGCCGCACTAGGAGTCCAATAGATTGGATACTTATCCATCAAAGACTTTCCAGCCTTTTTGAAATTGGGTCCATTATCAGTTACAATTTGAACCACATTTTGCACACCAACTTCTTTGATATATCTGGTCCTCAATTTAGATATGTATCTAGAAGTCCGAGCCTCACTAGAAGCATCAACAGATCCAAGGAAAATGGTGGATCCATTACAGTAGGCTAGAAAGTTGATGATTTGTTTTTTATTTCCAGATGTCCAACCATCAGCCATTAATGTCACACCATAATTTTCCCACCTACAACAAACATTACAAAAGTAGAGTTAGAAACTCCAAAGTCTTCAAGTTCAAGAGGCAACAATCAAGAGTGGATAATAAAGAAAGAATCTCGGTGCCTTAGTTACCTTTGTTTCTTATCATCAATCCATTTTTGGATCTCCACTTTTTGTTCAGGAAGGTATACATTCATAAGCTCATATGCAGTGGGGGCTTTAACACCCGGTCCAGCCTCCCCAACAGTTCTCAAGAGGTATTGTAGATATGGCTCAGTAGCCACGTGTGCAGGGATCCCATGGGCAAAGAAGAATTTAGCCACTGCTTTGCCAACCTTGTTCTTTGCACCAGAAAACATAGATTTCAGCTTCTGTTGTACTGGTTTTGGCCTTCTCATACCTGGCTCATCTATGTCTACACCCAACCTCCCTCTTGTGCTATGAGATCTGTTGAACATGCTATCAATTGTCCCTTTCTTTCTTTTAACTTGGGCAGGCCTATCACTCTCATCTCCTAAGTCAACCACGGGGACAGATGCTCTTCCTGATCGGGAACCAGTCGCACAACCTGCACCACTGCCTCCACCATGCTAAAAAACAGATGGGCCAATGCCCCTCCTGTATGCATCATGTTGCTCTCTCTCCCACGCTTGCTTTTTGGAATCTCTAAGCGCCCTGCGATACAAGCAGCGTTGTTGGGAGGTGATATAACCTTCAGGATAATCTACATCCGAGTCAGACACATCAGAAGAACCTCCTCTCCCATGTTCAAAGAGGGTATCAACATAGAGTTGATCAAGTTCATGTTGATGTTGACGAATGTTTTTCTTCTGACTCATCATTTTCTAGAAATCATCCCTCACTCCTTGAGGGCATTTCTTGCACATGGCCACATTCCTGTCACCACCAACAATGTGGGATTTGAATCTTGTAATCCCCCCACCCCCTATCTTCTTGTCACAATATTGCAAATTACTTGTTGCTTAGTACCAGGAACTTGATCACAATGAGCCCATGCAAAATCAGTGACCTTTCTACCACCTTCATCATTTCTCCTTCCACCTTCACTATCACTAGCTGAAGAAGCCATCTACTGCACTTTTAAAAAATAAAAACATGAATAAACCATCACATCAAGTCAACACATGCACATAAATAAATCTTAAAGCCTAAAATTGCATGTTAGAAACTTAGAAGTTAAAAGTATAACTAAGTACTTCATCATTTTTATTTTAATTAGTTCATTTTTATATTTTTTATTAAATGGTCTGAAATTAATATTTAAATTGATATAAAAATAAAAATAGAAGTTACAATATCGAAAACACCAAAATTAGTTAACATATATTATACTAGTTTAGTATTATAATACAATTGTGTTTTATGTGTGCAAATACAAAAAATAAGAAAATTAAAGGTCTGAAATTAATATTTAAATTGGTATAAAAATGAAGTTACAATATTGAAAAGTCTAAAATTAGTTAACATATATTGTATTTGTCTAGTATTATAATATATTTCAAGTTACATAAATGTAACAATACAAAAAAATAGGAAATTTCATTAAAAAAGCCCTTTTTAGCCTTTTTTGGTATAAATACGAAATATATTGATTGCATTTTCAAAATAATATACACATACGTATTTCACACTATAGTTTCTTAGATCTACAAGTTTTACTTCAAGATCTTGAGTATTTTAAGAGAAATGTCATCCCGAAATTTAGGATTTTCGGAGTATATATTAAGATGGGTATAAAAGAGAGTAGAGATACATGGGGGAGGAGTAGATGGGCTAGGGAGAGGTGTAACATACCTTAGAATCAAGTAGAGCAGCCTCTGGGAGCAAGAGATCTCAAAAAAACCGCCAAGCACAAATGCTCTTCACTCAGCCGGCGGAACACTGTTTCGCGAAACAGTAGGCTGTCCCGCTGAGATTTTGCAAAATGAAGGACAAAATGGGATTTTTGCACCGAAATACCCCGGCTTTTGCGAAATTTCGACGACAACTGTGAATTTTTTGCGATATTACGTACCAATCCCTGCGTACATGCGTTTCGATGTCCGATTGTAAAAAAAACGAAATTTCGATCGAAATTTTGTTCCATGCCACATACTGTTAACATGAGACTCCAAGTTCCAAACTTCCAAGTGCCCTCCTTGATGAGTTTATCATGAAAAGTCAGTTTCTTTTCTCCTTTAAGATTCCACCACTTGATCCTGCTATCTTGGTTTTCGTCATGCTTGCCTTTATTGATCTTTATGTTAATATCCAAAACCACCAACCTACTTTGGGTAATCTTCGCCAAGAATCACTTTAATTCCTTGCATACTTTATGATCCATCCTCCTCATAAGAAAGTAATCAATTTGGCTACAATTGTGCCCACTCTTGAAAGTTATCTTGTAAGATTCTATTTTCTTGAAATGGGTGCATGCCAAAATCATATCATATGCAACTGCAAAATCTAATATCCTCTCTCCTTCTCTGTTTCTGCTGCCATATCCTAAAGCACCATGAACTCTCTCGTATCTCCCCACATGGCCAATTAGATCACTCCCAATAATAATCTTCTCCTCTATCGACATTCCCTACATCAATTCATCCATGTCATCCCAAAAATCTTTCTTAGCCTCCTCGCTAAGACCAACTTGGGGTTGGGGGGTATAAGCTGTAATCATGTCAAAAATCTTTCCCCCAAGAACAACCTTGATAACGATGATTCTATCACCCATCCCTGTGATATTGACAATATCATCCTTCAACATCTTATCAACAATAATGCCTACGCCATTTCTATGTTTATCAATACATGTATACCATATTTTTTGTACCTTGTGTCTCCAATCTCTCTGCATCGTTCCCCTGACCACTTGGCTTCCTGCAATCAAGCTATATTGACTTTTCTTCTAATCATGGTATCCACTATCCCCAAAGACTCTCCTGCAAGAGAGCCAATATTCCAAGTTCCAACTCTAAGCCTTTTTTTGTTGAACTTGCTTCTTTACCCGCCTTTGTCAAAAATGTTGCCCTTGCATATTTTTCACTATATCTAGGCAATGATGCAACAAAATAGCTTCTTTACCCACACCCCTCCAAGATGCGGAAACCCTTGCATGTCCTTAAACACAATTGGGCTCCGTTGTATCGAAACCCCTTGCATATTTATCTCTGCACCGGGGTGCCAATAAAGCGCGTCGCTAGGTAGGAATGCTCCAATGATTTTTTTTGAAGGGTCCATGTCATAGAAAGAGTGACAAAGTTTTATGGCTGGCTGTCAACCTACCACTAACCCTCCTTTACACAGGCTTGGGAAACGACTACATTTGCACAAAATGTACAAAAATAGGCGGAGTTAAAAATACAAATAAATTATATAAATTTAAGACATTAAACAATAGACTTATCATATGTTTACATAGCTCAACATTAAACAATAAACTTTTTGTATCAGTAAATACAAGCTATAAAAGTATTCAGATCATCTAGATCAGCAATCGATTAGTATTTAATATAGTAGAAGTAAAATAGTAGGTGATTGAGTGAATATACATAGCTACACTGTACTTCAAAGCATAACTCATTACAAAAAAGTCTGACAAAAACAAAGTACAAACTTGTATAAAATATTGAGAATGCAACAACAAATAATAACATACATAACCATATACAACCAGTGATATAACTATATAACCATTACAGACTTTAGCATACATATTGATAGGTAGAAAAGTTGATTAGGAACAAATCCAGTAAATTATGGGCCTTTTTGGGCCCCAGCTGGGCGTTTTGCCAAAAAAGGGCTAAAGCGGGCAATTTTTATCCCCTCTAAGCGGCCGATTAATCGGGAAAACCGAGCATCAAGCGGCCGATTTAATGCAACCCGTCTAATTGGTGATTTTAGGCAAAATCGAGCGGTTGGAGTGCTGGGCTAATTAAGCGACCATATATATATATATATATATATATATATATATATAGTTAGGCTAGAATACACTCGAGTGTACAGATCACACCGTACATCCCAATGGTGTTTGCATATCTAGACCTTGTTTTTGCAAAATCTAACCCATTGATCATCATGGTTACAATAATAATAGGCCATATACAAATTTTGAGCCCATTTGGTGAGTATAAGTCACTCATCCGAGAAAACAAAATCGACGCACAAAACTAATTTGAAATGCATGAATTTTGCCTCCTTTAGATGCATGACCTTTAAGTGTCCAAATGAGATGAAATTCATTATATAGTATGTTCTTGAGATATTTAAGAAGACCAACGGTTTAGATTTCCAAAATAAAGGTGTATAACGTCTCCGGTACACTTGAGTGTATTCCAGCTTTACCCTCTCTCTCTTTCTCTCTTTTAATATATATATATATATATATATATATATATATATCTATCTGTGTGTGTGTGTAGTCCAGCTGAGTACGCTCGAGTGTACCGAAGACCGAATATACTCAAATTGTTTTCCATCATGCAACTTATATTTTGAAAATTTAAACTATTGATCTTCTTAGATATGTTATGAAAATACTACATATAAAATTTAAGGTCATCTGGACACTTATAGGTCATGCATCTAAAGGACATAAAAATCATGCAATTCAAATTAGTTTTATTTGTCAATTTTTTTGGTCATCAAAGAGTGGCTTAGAAGAATCCAAATGAGCTCAAATTTTGTATGTAGCCTGTACTTAGTATAACCATGAATATCAACGGTTTAGATTTTCTGAAAAAATAGTCTACATATGCGAATGTCACTTGAGTGTACGGTGTGATCTGCACACTCGAGTGTATTCTAGCATGACAGACTCTCTCTCTCTCTCTCTATATATATATATATACATATATATTTCTCGTCTCAGTCCAGTACCTGGGCATTCTCTAAAACCCATTACTCTTTAAAAGAGCTTGATTATAGTCTTCCATATCACATGACTGATTCTATAATAGTCTACATATGTGAACGTCACTTGTGTATACGGTGTGATCTGTACACTCGAGTGTATTCTAGCCTGACTCTCTCTCTCTCTATATATATATATACATATACATATACATATATATATATATATATATATATATATATATATACGTTACCCGAGTCGGGTAACTAAGTGTAGTTACCCTCTTAGTTACCTATGGATCCAGTTTTGTAACAGGTAGGCACCATATTGTAAGGAGATGATTGAATTTGTTATACAAATAGTCGTTTTGTAAAAACAATGTCAATTTTGTATTTCGTTCTACGAAAACAGTAAAAATGATATTTTTGGAAGAAAAAATCTCCGCCCCAAATTGTAACCAGGAGTGAGAATTTGTAACCAGAATGTCAAAATTGTAACCACGATTGGGTAACGAATACATCCCCTATGTATATATATATTAAGTGGTAGTTCAAGCCGATTTTCAATTTATTGGTAGCAACAAAAATAATAATCCTCAGAGAGTTTAGGCGAGCAACCAATGAGAATTCAAACAAGTCAAACACACATGTTTGTGTATAGTCTTTTGCAGTCAAGTGTGCTTTGTTTCACCTATCAATACTACCATCAGGTTTTTGTTTCACCATATATAGTATATACTATATACCCACCTGAAACCAACGATACATTTTCCAGGTAGCAGATTAACTAACCCCCATGCATCATTTTGATGCAGTTTTTACAAAGCAGTATGCGTTACGTGTGGGGAGAGGGCACTTTACAGAGTCTATGCGGTATGCGGGAGTATATGTGGAAGTATATGTGGTTTTGGATTTTTTAATAATTTTATTATTATCTATAAATCAACCTCACAATTGCAGATTTAATTTGAAAAATTACATATTTGGACCCTAAATTTGAGATCACTGTTTGGGAAATTGGTCCGCACGGCCACATATACTCCCGCTTATGCCTATTTGGTCACCCTACCACACCGCATATTGCTAATCGGTCCATTAAGCGGTCATGGGCCGCATATACTCCCGCTTGACCGATTAAACTCCGCTTTTTGAAAAGCCCACAACTTATGTCCACACGTTTGATACGTACATGCATACATATGCACAAACATTTCATTACATATTAAAATTTAAATATAATCATTTATTTATATGTATACATTGTAATACATACAACAATTTCCTCACATTTGTACATTTATATGAATACATTATGACATTTTCATATGTATACATACATATATGTTATACCTACATATACAAACACATATTTGGACATTTTGTATCTGTGTTGTATAGGGGGCCCAGGCCCCGCCCCAATCTGGGCGCCTAGAAGTAATGCACGTAACTAGGCTTTTAATTTTATTGGTTTCTATCAACTATGTTACATTATATATTTCCTGTTTTAATAGCCTATTATTTGTTTTGTTATTTCTCTTTTATATATGGACCTCTCTGTAATTCTCTCAGTATTATATATATGAGGGTGCACACATTGTGCAACCCTGAGCTTTCTGAAAACCCTAACTCTGTCACATGGTACCAGAGCAGGTCGAATCCTAGCCGTCTCTCCCTCCCTCCCTTCTCTCTCTCTCTTCTTCCCTCTCCGCCGCCCCCCCACCAGCCCGCCGCCCGCAGCAGGAGGCCGCCAGCAGCAGCACGCCGCCGCCGGCAGTAGGCCACCGTCGGTTGCAACCCGCCGACCGCACAGCCTAGCGTGCCGCAGGCCGCTGCTGGCAGGGCTGCCGCCCACGTAGGGGCCATTCGTCGTCCTCGCACTGCTAGTCCTCTCCCGCTCGTGGCTCCGTCTAGCCTCCTGGCTCGGTGTACCGCTAGTGCTTGAGCAACATAACCAGAATTTTTGGTTGTTGTTCGCACAACAGGTGCACTGCCGGGTGGCTGTCTTCTACGGGACCACTGAGCCGCCTGTAGATCTGGACTAGTTTCGTCTTCAGGGGGAGATCGGAGAGTTGTTAGTCTGAGGGACAGCTTTCAGTTCGTGTTCGTCTGTGCCTGTTTGCCCATGTAGGCTTCGGCCTCTGGGTTTCCTTCTACGCTTAGGCGTAGTTCGTATGTGAGAGGTCCATGGTAATTTTGTGCCTGCTTCTGCCTGTCTGACGGCATAGTCCGTTTCCTGCGTGTACCTGCATGCCGGTGCATGCCTTCCTGCCTGTCCCCATGGCATCTTATGGAGATGACTTCTGGCGAGACTCGCGCCGTCAAGTCACCACTGTTAAACTTGACGGACGCAATTACCAGCTTTGGGTGTGCTCCTTTGTGATATATGCCAAATCACAAGGGAAATACTCTCATCTGATTCACACTGGTCCGCCTCAGCCTGTAGAGAATGCGGATGCAAAGGACGTCAAAGCTTTTGATGATTGGGTTCGTGATGACTCGACTGTGATGACATGGATTCTCAACAGCGCCGTTGAGAAGATCAGTGTCACTTTACTTCGGCTGCCTACGGCGAAGCAGATGTGGGATCAGCTCGCCGGTACCTACTCTCACAGTCAGAATCCCAAGAAGGTCTTCGACATAACCAAACAACTTGGGCGACTTCAATTCACGGGATCTGACATCTCAGACTATTTCTCCACCTTCACCGGCCTGTGGGGTGAGTTGGAGACTTAGCACCCGTTGTCTATTGATCTGACGACTATGCAGAAACAGCGGGCGGAACTACAACTGATACAGTTTCTGAGTGGCTTGCCAGAGTCCTATACTGGTGTTGTGGATCAGATCTTGGCGAGTGATCTGCTCCCTACTCTGCAGGGTGCCTACCAGCGTCTCCAGCGCCTCTCTTCATCGACACCGCCTCCTTCTACTGACACTGGAGATTCGACTGCCCTGGCTGCTTGGGCCGGGCGTGGCCGTGGTCGTGGCCGTGGCCGTTTCACTGATGGCCGTCCTCCCCTGGGTACAGGACGGGGACGTGGACCTGTTGCTGGACGAGGAGCTCCTCCTGCTGCCCCATCTCCTGCTGCTGCGCGTCCTCAGCAAGGACAACGCGTGTGTACCTTCTGTGGTCGGTCTAACCATATTGAAGAAAAGTGTTAGGAAAAGTATGGTAAACCGGCTTGGGCCAATGCTGCTGCAGATTCATCTTCTACTGCTTCTGAGGGTGTTACTCAGACGCCTGCGCCAGAGACTGCGGGAGCGACCGCAGACTACATTCGTGCTGAGGTGGAACGCCTTCTTCTTGAGCGTGCTGGCACTTCGTCTGCTGATTCTACTAGTGGAGCACATGCTGCATACTATGGTTATGATACTGCATTCCTGAGTTCCTCCTCACCTTCTACTTCTGGTAATACAAAATGGGTGATAGATTCTGGTGCCTCTGCACATATATCTGACAATAGATCTCTGTTTAAAACTCTATCTAAACCTGCCCGTAACTCATATGTTATGCTTGCTGATGGCTCAAAGTCTTCGGTTTTTGGAGTAGGCGACATTATTTCTTAGTTTTGCCTCAAGTCTGCCTTATATGTGCCTAGATTTCCTCTGAACTTGTTATCAGTCAGCAAAATTTTACGAAGTTTAAAATGTAGCCTGACATTTGTTCCTGGTTCATGTGTTTTTCAGGACCTTCGCACGAGGATGAAGATTGGTGGGGGGTATGAAGGTGCTGATGGACTCTACTATTTGGACCAGTTACCGCGATCAGAGAAAGCTGCTATGGTATCTGCTTTATCGGCTTCTGTTTCTGCACTGCAGTGGCACTACAGGATGGGACATCCATCGTCAGAGAAGCTGCGTCATTTAGTTTCTGATATTGGCAGTTGTAATTTTCAGTGTGAATCTTGTCAGCTGGGAAAACAGACTCGTACTGTGTATCCTAGACGTAGTACTGTGAGCAGTAAAAACATTTTTGATTTAGTTCACTCTGATGTATGGGGTCCATGCCATGTACCGAGTTTGTCTGGTTACAAATATTTCATTCTATTTATTGATGACTTTTCTAGGACTACTTAGTTGTTTCTCTTAAAAAGTAGGTCCGAAGTGTTGTCTACTATCAAATACTTTTTTGTTGAAATAAAAATGCAGTTTGGTTTGCCTGTTAAAGTTTTCCGCACCGATAATGCTTTAGTGTTTGTTAAGCAAGAAGTGGCGGTTTTCTGTAAATCTGTTGGTACGCTCCACCAGACTTCATGTGCCTATACCCCACAACAAAATGGTGTCGCTGAGCGGAAAAATAGACACTTATTAGAAGTTACCAGGACTATCATGATGCATTCTCATGTGCCTCGCTCCTATTGGCCTTAGGCTATTTTGACTACGTGTTTTCTGATTAGTAGAATGCCATCATCTGTTATTGGAAATAAGATTCCTATACAGGTTCTGCAACCTGAGACTTCTTTGTTTGCTGTGCCTCCTAGAATTTTTGGGTGTACCTGCTTTGTCAGATTACTTGGACCCACTTCTGATAAGTTGTCTCCTCGAGCTGCTAAATGCATTTTTCTGGGCTATTCTAGAACTCAAAAGGGTTACAGGTGTTATAATCCCAGTACGAGGAAATGGTTTACTAGTAGTGATGTTGTCTTTTTTGAATATACACCATATTATTCTTCAGCAGGAGACAGTTTGCAGACAGACATTCTTGCCCCTCCTTTGCTTGTTATTTATGACTGTGTGCCTCACATTACTGACACTGTGAACACTGAAAATCAAGATCCTCCACTTATTGTTTATCAGCGTAGGAATAGAGCACCTTCTACACAAGTACCCCCCCCCCCCCCCCAGACAACCAATCTTCTCCTCCAGAAGGTTCTGCTGCACCTGAGGTACATTCTGACCTTGACATACCTATTGCACTCAGAAAGGGTACTCGTTCCTGCACTTCTCATGGCATTGCTCAGTTTGTATCTACTGATCATTTGAATACTCAATCTAGCAATTTTGTGTATGCTTTATCTGCTGTGGCTGCACCTAAGAATGTTCAGGATGCATTGCAAAATACTGCCTGGACATCTGTTATGAAAGAAGAAATGATTGCTCTTACTGACAGAAACACTTGGGAGCTGGTGGATCCACCTCCTCCGTGTAAGCCTTTGAACACAGAGTGGTCAACCTGTGACCTCAGAAAACCAAAATCAATCATGATCTTGCTCAGCTTATCAAACCAGGCACGAGGACTCTGCTTGAGCCCATAGATAGACTTCTTAAGCCTGCATACTTTGTGAGACTCCCCTGAGCAACAAACCCAGGAGGTTGCTCCATATACACCTCTTCCTGCAAGTCACCATACAGAAAAGCATTTTTCACATCAAGCTGCAGAAGAGGCCAGTTCAGATTCACAGCAACAAATAGGAGAATCCTGACAGAGTTAAGGCGAGCAACAGGAGAAAAAGTCTCAAAATAATCAATGCCATATGTCTGAGTATAGCCCTTTGCAACTAACCGTGTTTTCAACCTCTCAACCGTACCATCAGGTCGATATTTTACGGCATATACCCACCTGCAGGACACAGGCTTACACTGAGGAGGTGGATCCACCAGCTCCCAAGTGTTTCTGTTAGTAAGAGCAATCATTTCTTCTTTCATAGCAGATGTCCAGGCAATACTTTGCAATGCATCCTGAACATTCTTAGGTACAGCCACAACAGATAAAGCATATAAAAAATTGCTAGATTGAGTATTCAGATGATCAGTAGATACAAACTGAGCAATGCCATGAGAAGTGCAGGAACGAGTACCCTTTCTGAGTGCAATAGGTATGTCAAGGTCAGAATGTACCTCAGGTGCAACAGAACCTTCTGGAGGAGAAGATTGGTTGTCTGGGGGGGGGGGGCGGAGAGGGAAGAAGAGAGAGAGAGGAGGGAGGGAGGGAGAGACGACTAGGATTCAACCTGCTCTGATACCATGTGACAGAGTCAGGGTTTTCAGAAAGCTCAGGGTTGCACAATGTGTGCACCCTCATATATATAATACTGAGAGAATTACAGAGAGGTCTATATATAAAAGAGAAATAACAAAACAAATAACATGCTATGTAAAACATGAAATATATAATGTAACACAGTTGATAGAAACCAGTAAAATTAAAAGCCTAGTTACATGCATTACTTCTGGGCGCCCAGATTGGGGCGTGGCCTGGGTCGCCTGACCGCCCGCCTGTACAACACAAATACAAAATGTCCAAATATGTGTTTGTATATGTAGGTATAACATATATGTATGTATACATATGAAAATGTCATAATGTATTCATATAAATGTACAAATGTGTGAGGAAAGGGTTTGATAAGCTGAGCAGAGTCCTCGTGCCTGGTTTGATAAGCTGAGCAGGATCATGATTGATTTTGGTTTTCTGAGGTCACAGGTTGACCACTCTGTGTTCACAAAAAAGACTTCAACATGTATTACTGTTCTGATTGTATATGTTGATGACATTATTATTTCTGGCAGCGACTCTCTTGGTATTCAGGCTACCAAAGATCATCTGGGCAAGCACTTTGCTATAAAAGATTTGGGCAGACTTCGGTATTTTCTTGGCATAGAGGTCTCTAGAAACTCTAATGCCCTGGTGCTTTCTCAGAGAAAGTATGTTCTTGATATTCTGCAAGAGACTGGTATGCTTAGAGCAAGACCTGCAGATACTCCTCTAGATCCCAATGTGAATTGGGATGATGATTCCTCTTATGTGTTTGCTGATCATAAAAAATTCAGGAGGTTGATTGGTAAATTGATTTATTTGACTGTTACTCGTCCTGTTATTGCTACTGCAGTGGGTCTTCTTAGCAGGTACCTTGACAAACCCAAACAGTGTCACTGGGATGCTGTATGTAATATTCTGAGATACTTAAAAAAGTCGCCTGGCAAGGGACTTCATTATAAAAAGAATGGGCACTGTGTACTTGAAGGGTATTCTGATTCTGATTATGCAGGCAACAAAGTTGATCAAAAATCTACCTCCGGTTACTGTACGTTTGTAGGTGGCAATCTTGTTACTTGGAGGAGCAAGAAACAGAATGTAGTTGCTAGATCTAGTGCTGAAGCTGAGTACAGGGCCATGGCCCATACTGCCTGTGAGTTACTGTGGGTGTGTTCTCTTCTGAAAGAGTTTGGGATTGAGTCGTCTTCGGCCATTCCTATGCACTGTGATAACAGAGCTGCCATCTTTATTGCAAATAATCCTGTCTATCATGAGCGCACCAAACACATTGAAGTTGACTGCCACTTCATCAGAGAATCTATTCTTGCTGGCAAGATATGCACTCCATTCACGAAGTCAGAAGATCAAGTTGCTGATATTTTCACCAAGCTGCTGGCTAAGAAACAGTTCTGCACACTGATGGACAAGTTGGGCATGATTGACATCTATGCTCCAACTTGAGGGGAAGTTACATTATATATTTCCTGTTTTACATAGCCTGTTATTTGTTTTGTTATTTCTCTTTTATATATGGACTTCTCTGTAATTCTCTCAGTATTATATATATGAGGGTGCACACATTGTGCAACCCTGAGCTTTCTGAAAACCCTGACTCTGTCACAAACTGATTAGTATTTACTTATCTATTGATTTGTATTTACTTATCTACTGATTTGTATTTATGTATCTACCAATTTGTATTTACTTATCTACTGATTTGTATTTACTTATCTACTGATTTGAATTTATGTGTCTACTGATTTTTTATTTTTGTATCTACTGATTTGTATTTACTTATCTAATTATTTGTTTTTGGTTATCCACTGATTTGTATTTACTTATCTACTGATTTGAATTTACTTATCTACTGATATAATTTATGTATCTACTGGTTTGTATTTATGTATCTAATGTTTTGTATTTACTTATCTACTGATTTGTATTTACTTACCTACTAATTTTTTCATCTTCTGATTTTTGATTCATCACATTATTTAAATTTAGGGCTTTGTATTTGTTCATCTACTTTTAAAATTATTTAATCATCTATCGATTTATATTTGTTTATCAACCGAGTTGTAGTTTTTTATCTAATGCTTTGTATTTGTTTATCTACTGATTAATATTTATTTATCTAATGCTTTGAGTTTACTTATCTAACGCTTTGAATTTTTTTAATCTACTGATTTGCATTTAGTTATCTAATGCTTTGTATTATTTATGTACTGATTTGTATTTACTTATCTAATGTTTTGAAATTTTTTATCTACTGATTTGTATTTACTTATCTACTTATTTGTATTTATTTATCTACTGATTAGTATTTACTTATCTACTGATTTGTATTTATTATCTACTGTTTTTTATTTATTTGTCTACTGATTAGTATTAATGCACTGTTTTAACTTGTCTACTATTTGACTTTATTAATCTACCGTTCTGTTTTGGAAATGTACTGCCTCATGAATAGAAATACAAGTACAGTTAACATTTCTGATTTCTGATTTATGAGTAATCAATTTGTGATTAATTCAAATCGGCTTTACAAAAGCCCATTAAAGGAAAATGGCAAATATATCCTGAAAAAGTACTACAAATTCAGGTTTTTGAATGTACTATTTTTACTCTATATTAACACACACACACAAAAAAAAAATAGTACATATGTGATATTCATAGACATTTGATATTCATAGATCATCCTACGAAAGAAAATGTGTATTTTCTAATCAACGGTACGTTGCAGAAATTGCAGAAACCGTTAAATGAGATATTGCTATATCTCATGATCTATATGAGATATGGTTATGATTTTTTAAACACATCTAGTCTATATATTTTTGAATCAATCCATATGGTTGGAACTTATCAACATACTGCACATATGCTATTTCAATGGCCGGTACACATAAGTTACATGTACTGGCCGGTACACACTTCCTAACCTCTCTCTCTCTCTCTCTCTATATATATATATATATATATATATATATATATATATATGTATATATATATATAAACGCCTGGGCCTCCACCTGGACGCCTAGGCTGCCTGGGCGTCCATATGGAACGCCTGGCCGCCTATACAACCATGTTTTGTATACATTTTGATTTATTCAAATTTACAGACATTCATACATTGATATACATACATTTTCATCGTTGTACATATATTACAAACACATTTCATATATAGACATATATAAGCATATCATTCATGCGTATTTGTATGCTTATATGTAACTATATATATTAGTGCCTAATATATATATTTATTCTTCTATTTTTGATCTTGATATATCATGTTATATATAATTAGTTTGTTGATAGAAAAAAGTCCAAAATTGCATATACTCCCGCATACTGCATATATTCTATGCAATATCCCCTCCGTCCGTACACTGCATACTGCTTTCCTGTTCAATGTCTGAGATAGATTCAAATATAAAGTTTTCATTAAAATAAAGCACCATTTAGAATGCATTCTTGAATCATTTAAGAATAAACTCTAATGAAGCATGCACGAAATGATTTAATACAAGTACATAACAATGAAGACTAGCCAAATCATCCAAAAAGATGCCCGCATGTCCTAGAGGTCAAACCAACAAACATTAAATAAGCACATGACTCATGTACAAAAGATACAACAAAAAAGTACATCAAGAGAATGTTATCAATAGATAATATAATCTAGTTTGGGCTCAGTAAAAAATGTCCATTTAAAAATTGTTGATGAATCGTCATTATAAGCGGCTAAGTATATGCGGGCCGCTTATGCGGCCCGTCTGACCTTTTTTTAAAACACTTTTTTGATGCAAGGCAAGAGCTAGTGCAAATGAAAAAGGAGACATTTTCCAGACAACAAAATGCACACCCTTACAAGCTGCAATAGAAAGATCTGAGTCTGTAGCAAGATTATCATGAAGAGTCTTGAAAGAAGAGTCGATACCTTTGGAGTATCAGACGAAAATGGTACCACCATTGGTATTGATGTTGCTACTTCCTCTAGATCTCGTACAACTTGTTTGGAGTATGCGGAAAGGTTTGGATAGTGGAGGTGGGCTGTGGTTGTGGGTCTCCCTCCTGGGATAACATACTCTCTTCACTCACAATGGGTAAGGGTGGCTCTCTAAATAAAGTAAAATCTCTCACTTCACCCATGGTGGTAGTTGGTGTTTCCTCCATGTGTGGCACCATCACAAAAGTACTCATGGAAGGTGACATCAATTGAGACAAAAACACGATGTAAGGATGATGAATAGCATTTGTACCTTTTTGGGCACTGGACCATAAAAACAGTCTTAATAGATCTAAGGGACACCTTATCTGCCTTAGGATCAAAATTATGAACAAAGCCAGTGCATCCAAACACCTTTAAAGGATATGAAAGGGACCATCACGAGGACACAAAACAGAGAAAGGCATGACACCTTGAAAAACAAATGAGGGTTGACAATTAATATGGAAACATATTGCATCAGACCAAAACCTTTTTGGAACATGAGAGTGAAACATCAAGGTCCTAGTAATGCCAAGAAGGTAACGATTCTTATGCTCGACCACACCATTTTGTTGAGACGTATGAGCATAAGAAGTCTAATGAATCATGCCAGTCGAGTTACAAAAATAAAAAACAGCCTTTTGAACATACTCTAAAGCATTGTCAGACCGAAACACCTAAATTGAGCAATCAAACTAAACTTTTATTAATTGACAATTTTTTTCAAAATGAGTGCAACTTCCTATTTGAACTTCATGAGATATACCCATGTCATCCTAGAGAAATCTTCAACAGATGAAAGAAAATATCGATATCCATTATAACTCGACTCTTTGACAGGACCCAGACATCTCTATGAATAATTTGAAATGGGCACACAACACGTTTAATGACACAAGTAGGATAAGACACACTATGGTGCTTTCCAAACTAACACGACTGCCACTCAATAAAAGAAAGTGAAGATAAACGAGGCTCCATCTTCCCGTGACTCTCTAGGAATGAATGACCATGGTGATAGTACTACTACAAAGGGAAGATCTGAAGGAAGGTTGTAGGTATTTGACAATGTGGAGATCACCATGGGAAAAGTAGAGATCATCTTTCCTAGCCCCTCCCATCAATTGTTTTCAAACTTCTTAGATCCCGTAGAACAAATCGAGAGGGACTAAACATTACCCGCCACTGTAAAGAGTCGACCAATTTTGAAACAAATAGAAGGTTGAATGGTCAGACAGAAACATAATGAACAGATTCCAACGTAAAGGAAGTGGACGGGTGAAAAGTTCCACACGCCTGAACATGTCTAATAAAGCCGTCAACGAGTGTAATAGTGGTATGTGGTATATAGGTTTCATTAATATACAACAAAGACTTCATACTTGTCATGTGTTGTGAAGCTCTAGAGGCTACCAACCAATGGGTTTACTAGTGAGATGCTCGTAAAGAAGTGGCTTGCTTTCCTTTAGTAGAAACCAACTTGGCAACCCTACTTGAAGAAGAAGGATCAATTGGTACACTTGAGAAACCTGAGTAAGACGATCACATTCTTTCTTGGCAAGGTAACATCAGAGTGTGTCTTTACAGCAATAACATCTGATTACTCCACATAATGTACATCACCAGAAGAGCCTATAGAAGTAGGAGACCCACGTTTTTGGTAAAACCTATCCACTATGTGGATGTGCCTCAGGGCCATAGAAAGTACACTTGAATCGGCTCCCTCTTCCACGATCTGAGCCACATCTGCCTCCTCGAGCGATATAAACAAGGGAAGTATGAGCTTTAGAGGTAACTGATGTTCCTGTAATAGAGGGAATAGGTTCAAACATAGCCTGCTGTATCTGCGCATAAGCCTCCTCAAGATTGTTAAGCTTGTAAGTGGCAAGGATCACTCTCCGTGCTGCATTGAACGTAGGATCAAGAATAGCAAACACCAAATCATCCCTCTCCTTCCAATCATCAATTTTTAAGGGCTGTAGAAACTCAATTCATGTGATAGAGATTGAATGGAGCTAAAATAGTCATCAAGAGATTTTTTGTCTTATTTTTCTGCAAACAACCTATCGTAAACTTTGTAGAGACGAAGGGCATTCTTCTCATGTGAAAAATGCTTCTTCGCAACGTCCCACACTTATCATTAGAATAAAACATTAACCTTGTAGCAATAGACATATCTGTACTGTTCCATAACCAACTTTTCACAAGTCCATTCTTCTTCCTTCATTCAACATAGGAAGGATCGGTTTGAGCAGGGGGTTCTTCAATGTACTTCACTTTGTCCCATAACTCCAAAACGATATAGATTGCATTCATCCACAATTAAAAATTATGTGTATTAAACTTGACAGTGTGATGTGATACTGATCATTGTAGGCTGCTGTTGTGGGAATTACATTTACTTGATAAACTCTTCTTCTCCATGGTGCATGAGCTAAATAGACAAAATCAACAAATAAGGAGGATGTGTGTACACATTGTCAACAGTGCCGTCACAAAGAGAATGATATGATGCAAAAGTGATGCATCAATAATCCTCTAATGACAAAGGCACTCAACCACACATAGGGGAAGTGTAGTGAGGAAGAAAGGAGGCAACAAGCTTGTTCTCGAGATGGAGGTTGTAGGTGAGCAACTTGCTTAGATCTTTTTGATGCTCTGCAACCTCTGCGACAATAGAGGAGGGCTGTCAATGTGGCTTGTTGTGCCTAACGACCACTGGGCTTGGCTGCGGTGGCTGGTCGTAGCTGTGCCTAGCAGGCTTTGATTGACTGCCGCTAATCTTGATCGCCGTTGGGCCTTGCTGCCAGTGAGATAGAGCCGCCGACTCTGAAAGGAACAAATGCCGCAACTCGTAAAGGAGGGTGCAGTCGCTGCCCGTGAGGGTTCTCAAGGATGAATTTCACAGATGCTCTAATATTATGTTGCGTAAGCATTCAGAGTGCGCAAGATCCAACCCAAATCTTCTCTCTTATTTATATTAAGAGAATCAAAGGGAAAATTACATAAAGATTCCATCAACAATATGGACACAATACGAAATAAAGAAAAATAAATAAATATCACTCGATCATTTTATTCTAACAATGACAATTTAGTTTTAAATGTCTAATTTTAGGTTTATTGTTTTTGTTGACAAACATATGCAATTATCCAGAGTCATTTGGATTTTGCTTAAAATTTCCACCCTTAGGGTTTTAACAAGTAGTTGATTTGATGTGAAGAAATATGATCAGTGATTATTATCCCAACCCCCATCTTCCTTGTGGTGCATGCTGCATCATAGTCACTAAAGAGGTCTTTTGGCATAGTTACCTAGTACCTAGGAGGTTGTCTAGGTCATTGTAGCCCATATTAGATTATTTAGCTCATTTAGGTATCAAATGAGGTTGATCTAGGTCAAATTAGTCAAATTAGCTCCGATTTAGGTAAAAATCAGTCTAACTAGGAAAATTTGGGGGTTTTATTGGGGTCATGTTTGCCCGAGTTAGGTTTACTTTAGGTTGAAATATAGGTTTGAATAAAGTTTAAATAGGTCACTTTGTGAAAATTAGGTTCAAATCTAGGTAATTAGGTTTGATTTACATCAAATTATGGGAAGTTGGCTTCAATGTAGGCCGTGTTTGTCTCTAGAAGGGGGGATCAATCATGTAAGATAAAAGGGAAATCATGTGTTATGATTTTGTTGGTCTAGTGACTTCTATTTTGTTTTGTCATGTAGTATATGCCATATACTTTGTTATAATTATAGTTCTTGTACAATCTGACGGTTCTAATATCATGTCCATCTAATGTTATTGTCCTTGGTGTTGTCTAAATGTCTTTTATGTATTTTCTACACACTTTTAGTCACTAAAGCTATGTAAACTTTGTATATTTGTTCTAGCCTTTTGCGGGACACAGAATGTCCAAATCATCCAAAATTACATTTGGTTCACGGTTTGATATGCTATCGGATTTGGTATTGTGGCCTTCCCGAAGAACTTAAACTCGAGAGTTATGTGGATGGCCATTTGGAGTTATATCAAGATTGTTTGAGTGACAAATTTAGCCAAGATAGCCGATCATGTAAGGAGTTTAAATGTCACACCTCCCAAAAACAAGTGGTGGATGTTCTTAGCAGTATCCGTTCAGATGCCTCTGTTCAAAATTTCAGCATAGACTCCAAGAAGGGTTTAATGGTTAAGAAGAGTAGCAATGAGAAGTTTCCTATCAATCTATCGGACGATCGTAGTGCATCTAACCGAACTAGGCTAAGCGTTGAAAACCGTTTACCCTCAATGTCTATCTTTTCTTCAAAAGGTTAGACTCTTTTTATTCTCTTTTTTGTGCCTTTTCTTTTTGTGATTCAATCAAATTCTTTCCCCAATTAGTGATGTTTGTATTTTGTGAAGCAATTAAATTCTATTGATTAATTTTTTTTGGATGTCAAACGTATACATATTATAATTTTCTTAATGGCACTTGCCTAGGCTAGAAACTCATTGCAATGTTTGTAAATGTACCTCACCTTACATGTAGGATATTACTTTACACATAATACAATAACTCATATGAGTTATGACACATTCTGTCCTCTCTTATTCTTTACATTAAATGAGAGCAATGTTTGTCCCCGCTAATAGCTTATTGTGAAGTGTGTTCTTCTGGAAAAGTGAGTTTTACATTTGTTTTACATATCTTTTGGGGTTTATCAATTTATACTTGTCATTGGTGACATACTTGATAACAATATTTCTAAAAGCAGTATGCGTTGTAAATTCGGAGCGGTTACTGAATTTATATAAGATATGCGGGAGTATATGCGGTTTTCGATTTTTTTTCTTCTAATTATTATATCTATATAAATATACAATAATCATAGAATTACATACTTAATTTGTACAATTACATATCATGCAAGTATGCAATCATACACAACTTAGATATATACAAATATGCAATAAGTGACTAAATGTAAAACAACCATAGATGAATGCAATGTAAAAAATAGATGGAAGCAGAAGGTAGGCTGATTGTAGTTGGTGGTTTAGTTACATGAAGAATATGAGGTGATGTTAAAAAACCCAGCTTAGCAGTTTGACCATCTAAAATCGGTGATTAATCAGCCTTATATGTGGCTATGCGGCCTTATATGCGGCCATGGTCCGCTTTAGGCATCGACTCCCAATTTCCTGTATGGGTACGGTCAAGTGTCCGAACCTTATATGCGGCCGCATGAACCCTTTTTTTGAAACATTGCTTGATAAGGCTTCTTGTCTAAGTGGCTATGCACCCCAAGGGTGTGTGTGATGTAAGGCATGTCCCACTCCCAAATCCAAAAGCCTTACAGCGCATTCGATTAGGCTTAATCAGTTTTATTATTAATATGTCGTGGTTTAGGATTTATTATGCAATTGTTTCAATTTTAGGATCTACTTATTCTTTAGGGACTTAATTGCAAGTTTTGGAAGTTCCAAGTTTTGTTATTTTGTTATTAGGTGTCTAGCTACAATTGTTGTGACAGTTAGGGTTTAAATCGTCTACCGTACATACCAACCTTGGGGTATGTGTCCATGGAGAGGGAATTGGTTTCCCATTAGTTTGCATTGACCAATTTTCTGCCAGAAGTAATTTTGTGGGTGTTATGCCTATATATTATGTGGGTATAAAAATGCTCTTCATAAGTATTCTAATGTTGTAAAATATATTCTTGTCGATGTTAGTTGCAGATACTGTTGCCATTACATTTAGTGATTAATATCCCTGGTGTCTAGTTTACTGCTGTGCTGGTGGTTTGCACCTTGAATTCGATTTCTATGCTGGGGACCTTCTAATTTTTGTTTGGTATGCAATTGCAATACAGATGGCCAATGCACTTCTAAGTCATATTACATCCCTTGAGGTATAGAAATATAAGCTCTGTAAAGGTGAATATAACCTTAAACAATGTTTACCTGCGGTACATTAAGACTACTTTATCCTAGATTCCTAGTTAGGACTTTAGTTGAAACTTAGAATATCATAATGCATATACCCCCTTTTCATTTGATAAGAAACTCAAATTCCCTTTTAATCATTAATACAACATACCTTTCTCATCGTTATACATGTAGAATATATGCTGCGAATTTACCATAACAATATTTATATATCCAATTACAACTATAAATACATGCATAAATTTATGCATAGAACAATGACTTGTATATATTGGGGAGAGCTTGATATAAATATGGAACATATGTATGTAAGAGGCAAATTAGGTGGGTCTTGGCTCCTTATTAGTGTGCTCTGCCTTAATAAGTATGATTTACAATGACCATATAAATCCAAATTCAAAATTAGTTGCTGTATTTCGAGTCTGATTTGTTAGTGCTGAGGAACCTAACAACTGCCATGATTTAAAGACCAATATTAAGACAAGTAATGATGCTGAATTGTTAGAGCACCTGATTAAATAATTATATTGATTTCATATTGATAAATATAATAATATATGTAAGGAAATGAAGGTACAATACTAAAGAATCGAAATCACAACTCACAGTTCCATGACATTACACATGAACGATGAAGTTATTACTGACACTAAAGATGATAAGAGAAATCATATGACGAATTAATAATACTCAAAATTTTTATATAAAGGTTTTGCATAAGTGATTCTAATATCATCACTAAGCCCAACTTATTATTCGTGGTACTGATTCCATTACTCTGAAAAGTGGTATGCTGTGCATGGATGGGAGGGTACCACATAGAACATGTATTATGTGGGAGTATATGTGGTTGGTTTTTTCTCCTCTAATAAATGAGTGATGTGTGATCATATAATCATTTTTGAGCTTATAACAATATATATGTGTGTGTGTGTGTATATATATATATATTTATATATATGTAAACATATAATTATATATGTATGATATATATTAGTGTGTATATATGTATATACTGCATGCAATGTATGTAAAAATTTCGACATGTATACAATATACATATAAATATACTAATACTAGTTTGTAGAGTGTGTTTATATATGAGTGAATCAAAATGTATGCATTAATGTACAAATGTGCAAAACTTGTGTGTATATGTAGGTAGAATTTATATGTAAGTATACATATGAAATATATCAAAACCTATACCTATAAATATACTTATATGGGTGTTTCAATTTGTTATATAATTAATATATATATATATATAAATAATAAAATATATAACTTTATTTTCTAATATAAAATAAATGTATATATTCTTATATATGTGTTCGTACATCTTGTGCAAATGTAGCCGATCACAAGCACGAGTAAAGGAGGAGGGTTATTGGTAGGTTGACATCCAACCATATAATTTTGTTACACTTTTATGATATGGATCCCTATAAGAAATTCATCTGAGTGTCCCTACCTAGCGACCACTGTAATGGCACCCGTGTGTAGTGACAAATATGCAAGGTGTTTCAACACAATGAGGTTGTGTTGAAGGACATACAAGGGTTTCTACACCTTCGATGAGTCTGGGTAAAGAAGCTAGTCCTGCTACATCATTGCCCGAATATAGTACTAAATGTGCAAGGACAACATTTTCGATGGAGGTAGGTAAGGAAGCAAGTTCCACAAAAAAAAGATTTGGATCTTGGAATATTGGCTCCTTGATAGGAAAGTCTTTGGAGATTGTGCATAGCATGATTAGAAGAAAAGTCAATATAGTTTGCTTGCAGGAAACCAAGTAGACGTGGGAACAATGTTGAGAGATTGGAGACATAGGGTACAAAATATGGTATATAGGTATTCACAAGCATAGAAATGGCATGAGCATTATTGTTGATGAGATGTTTAAGGATAATTTTGTCAATATCACAAGGATGGGCGATGGAATCATAACTATCATGGTTCTTCAAGGAAATATTTTTAACATCCCCTTAATTGGCCTTAGCATAGAAGATAAGAATGAATTTTATTTTGGAATAACATGGCGGAATCGACACAAGGAATACCTATAGAGGAGAAAATCATTATTTGGGGTGATTTAAATGACCGTGCAGAGTAGCAATGCTGGCTATGAGAGAGTTCATGGTGGTTTAGGATATGGCAACATAAATGGAGTGGGGATATTAGATTTTGTAGTTGCATTTGATAAGATTTTGGCAAACACCCATTTCAAGAAAAGAGATTCTCGTAAGATTACTTTTAAGAGGGGGGAACAATTGTAGCCAAATTGATTACTTCATTACAAGGCAGGTGGATTGTAAAGTATCCAAGGATTGTAAAGTGAACCCCGACGAAGAACTCACCAACCCAATATAGATTGGTAGTTTTAGATATTAACATGAAGATCAACAAAGGCAAGCATTTCAGAGATTGAGATAGTAGCATCAAGCGGGGGAATCTTAAAGGAGAAAAGTCATCAACATTTTATGATAGATAAACTCGTTAAGGAGGGACTTGGAACTTGGAGATGCTGTTAACACTGTGTGACATTATACGAGCTTCTATATAACAAAAATTGCCAAAGAAGTTTTGAGGGAGTCCAAGGGTGTGGGCCTCCACAATGATGGAATGCTGAAGTGTAAAAGGCTATGAAACTCAAAGGAGTTCTGTAGGAGCTTGCCTAAATCTCGAGATTTGTAACTTTTCAGAGATACAAGCAAGCAAAGAAAGAAGCTAAAAAAGGTTGTGCAAATGCAAGGTCTAGATACTTTAAAGATATTTATAAAAAGATGTACATAAGATAAGGGGGAAAAAGATATATATAAAATGGCTCGTGTAAGTGAAAGGAAAGGAAGAGACTTGAGTCAAGTAAAATGTATCAAGAATGAAGATGGTCAAGTACTAGTAAAGGATGGGGATATCAAGAATGAATGGAGAAACCATTTTCATAAGCTTTTCAATGGAGATACCGTGAATAACGTAAGAGATTCATGTCACATGAATACAAGAGATGTCATATACACTTGACGAGTGTTACTATTTGAGGTCAAGAATGTTTTGAAAAAGATGAAAATGAGAAAGACATGCGGACCAGACGATATTCCAATTGATGTATTGAACAATATGGGGGATAAAGGAGCTATATGGTTAACAAATTTCTTTATCAAGATTATGAAGACCAAGAGGATGCCATATAAGTAGAGAAATAGTACTATAGTCTACATCTACAAGAACAAAGGAGATGTTTAACGATTCACAAACTGCAGAGGTATCAAGTTGATGAGTCATAATATGAAGCATTAGGAGAGGAGTATTGAGCAAAGGCTAATATCTATATCGCAGATGTCAAACAACCAATCTGGTTTCATGCCTGGAAGATCAACATATGCTGTTTTTTCGATAAGGAGGCTTAAGAAGTATAGAGAAAGAAAAAGAGACCATCATATGGTTTTTATTGATATGGAAAAAGGCTTATGATTGAGTACCAAGTGAAGTGTCATAGATCGGTTTGGAGAAAAAGGGTGTGGCAATTCAATACATCAACTTGATTTAAGGCATGTATGATAGGTCAACTGCAATGTGAAGACTCTTGGAGGGGAGACACCAACATTTTCTATCACAATTGAGGAACATCAAGGATGACCACTCAACCTATGTCTGTTCGTTTTTGTTATGGATGAGTTGACATGTTCAAGATGGTACTCTTGGTGCATGTTATTTGCTGATGATATTGTGTTGATTGATG
Source organism: Alisma plantago-aquatica (assembly GCA_963693085.1). NCBI lineage: Eukaryota > Viridiplantae > Streptophyta > Magnoliopsida > Alismatales > Alismataceae > Alisma > Alisma plantago-aquatica. The sequence goes on along the minus strand of OY856412.1, from coordinate 1,164,816,265 downwards.
AAACTATAGATGGATTGAATGATAAAGTTGAACTTTGGAGCATTGCGTTGGAATCAAATAGATGGATGATTAGTAGGAGCAAAAATTGAGTATATAGTATATACATTGCAATTTCAATCAATCTAGAATTGTGAATGGTGAGGCCAAGTTGGACGGAGTGGGTGTACCAAAATGTGATAAACTTTGTTAGTTGGGTTCTATAATTCAATTAGATGGAGATTTTCAAGATTATGTTTGTCGCAGGATCATTGCAGGATGGTTGTAATGGAGTGCAACTGGAGTATTATGTGTCTGGAAGATCCCTCTCAGATTAAAAAGTAAGTTTTTTATAGAATAGCTATACAACTAACTATGCTATATGGAAGTGAGTGTTGGGAGGTGAAGAACAAGGTCTCAACAAGATGAATGTGATCGAAATGCATATGATGAGATGGATGTCTGGGAAGACAAGAAAAGATCGCTTGAGAAATGAGTATATCAAGAACAAAGTGGGGTGGTGAGTATTGAGGACAAGTTGCAACGCAGATTAAAAGAAGAAAGAGGCATGCCTAAATTCACCTGGGAAGAGCTTGTAAAGAGAGATTTTGAATTTTTATAGCTTGATTAGAATATGACCCATAATAGAGCTGATTGGAAAAGAAGGATCCATGTAGCCGACCAACATGGTTGAGATTGAGGCTCAGATGATGATGATGATTCTTTTATATGTGTGTGTCTGTATGCATGGGTGTAAGTAGTGGTCTATTCAATAAGTGGGGTATAATTGGCTGCTTAATCGACATTGTTATAAGTATATGCGCCGTGCGGACCAATTTTCCGAACTGTGTCAAATACAACTTATCATCATCAATATGTCATAATAATACTAATAGTCTAATATGATAATGATACTTAACATGAATGGTATAATATTGAACGAGGAAGCTCATGAAAGAGGCTGATTAGGTCAACGAAAGAATTGTAGCACTAAAGATGATTCATCAACTAATAAGACTAATAAATACTGCAAAAAGTTTTATATAAATGATACTAATACAACAACGAATGCCAAGTTATGATTTCATAAAAACCCATACATTAAACTATATGATACTACAATATATCAATAAACATTAATACGTAAGTGTTAGTAATTGTGTTATACAATAATAATTCTTAACATGAATGATATAATAAGTGGATGTAAGAAATACTAATATTGATGTAGGTAAGAAAATCTAAAAGAGCATGATTCGATCCAATTAGATAATTTTAACTCTTTGAGGTATAGGTTAAATGCCCATACTTTGTTTTACCTAGGGACTTAGTTGTAAGTTTCATGTTTTAGCAAATTATTCTGGTATGTTATGGAATCAGGTTGTTATTAATTAGTCAAATTTGCGCATTATCGAGTCATTATGGTTTAGTTCATCTGATTACAAATGCTAATCCTGAGGTATTTGTTGGGACAGAGAGATTTGGTTCATGAATCTGGTTATTGTCAGGAATCGGTTCCCCATCAGTGGGTACACAACCAAAAACCTAAATCCTAGGTTTAGGTCCAACCCACCACCTTTTACCATATGATTTCCAAACCTAGGTATAGGAATGTTCCCATCACCCATTTTGATCCAAGACCTAGATTGAATCATCCACTGCGTACCAGAATGGGCTGTATTTTTACTTGTCCCCTATACGCTGTTGTCGTCACCCCTCCTTGCTTTTTTCCTCTCCCTGACCCTCTTCTCCACTTTGATCTGCCCCTTCTTTTGCAAGATGGCCCTACTTCCCTACCCATTCTCCCTCTCTCCCACTTGTTCTGTCCACTATCCTGTCACTCATCTTCCACCCCTCCCCTCCCTTGTGTTAGTAGCAATGAGGAACAACACCTATTACTTTCCCCAACATGGGGTTGACATGCTTTCCGACTCTATGCCTGATCAACCCTCTTGCATGCTAACTCTCTCTTCTTCTTACAAAAACCACAGTGGCCTTGTGCTAACCTGCCTTCCATCCAATGTGACTAGCTATAAGATGATGCTGTCGCCCTGAAAAGTGAGCCAAAATCACACTGATAATGACCATGCTCGTCTTGTTTAGCTATAGACTAGCTATTGCTATTATTATGGGAGGTCAAAAGCTCACACCACTAGTGCCACAAAACCAACCCCTCTTTCCACGCATCAGCCCTCTCCCCTAGACCTCGTTATGCAATTACTACCTGGCCGACCACCCATTGTGTAGTTAATTGAAGCTACCGCTGCAAAAAGATGCCACATTACATTTTTTTCTTGTTCTCCTTATGACTCCTTCAAAGTTGCCGCTAGCTTGAGCTAGATCAGCCAACCAGTATATTTGTTTTACGGTTCCCTCCATGGTATATTTGTTTTGCGGTTCCCTCCTCCATGGTCACTAGCAAGGCTGTGATTGTTGGCTTCCATATCCACGTGTTAAGATCATTGTCTAGCCACGACACACTGTCAAGGAGTGCTAAATCTTAGAACCTAGGTTTCTTTACTATATACGATTTCCTTTTCATGCATTAGGTGTCTGGACTGTAACTTATTGGTTGCAACACTCGGTGACATCCCACTGTAGCCTATTACGGTCTTAAGGTATTAGGATAAGCTTGCTTGCATTGCATTGCCCATCATCACGGATCACAATAAGTATTACTGCCCATATCATTGAACTTGAAGACCGAGTTACAATGCATGATGACAACCAACATTGCAAGAGATATTCGACCATCTTGCAAATTTTCTGGCTTCATGGGAGCTGACACGTCATGTGCTGTAAGCAAACATCTTTGCATTTGAGATGCTTCATGGTCCACCTTCTAGGAAGCACAAACACTTCTAGACAGACCTCGTGTCTGTGTCTGGACACGTTTTGGACGCGATACTTTCCGAACACGGCCCAAAACGTTTTGGACATGGCTGGGGCGTGTCCAATTCATTTTGATTTTTTTCGGCACCCCGGACACAGCTGGACAGTGCCCAGACACTTCTTGGACACATCACTGCTGTGGCTGCTGCTGCAATCTAGCCTATTTCAGATTACAAATGTTGAACATACAACTGCTATTTATGTCTTATTACTGAGAAAATGTTTCATAGAGCTGAGATCTAATCACAATTACAAATAAATCTATTGAAAAGAACCAATATGTAAAGTCTAAGCTGAATTAGATACTATGAATCAAATTACAGTCTAATAAGTTGGTTAAATGAGTAATACAAACTCATATGTATATTCTCTGACCTACTATATTTACAAAAGTCACACGTTTAGCTTTCTACTTCATATTGTTTCTACTACACACGAAGACACCTCTTTATGCATAAAGATTATACATACACAAATACATTAATTTGGATAAATTTTAAAATAAATTCCAGTTCATACATCATACACCCACATATAAGTATATTTTTGAAAAATATTTTTCACTCATCCAATGCCGTGTCCGTGTCCTACATTTTAGAAATATGCCGTGTCCCGTGTCCGTGTCTAGAAACGTGTCCGTGCTTCCTTTTCCACCATGGCAATGAGACTCCACACCAGCCTTACCATATTGGCATCAAGTCTCATAGACTGTACCTACAATGGTACAACCTAACCCGAGTATCGTGCATAACCCTAGTCCTGTGACAACCATAATTGTTAATGGTAAAGGTGACACTGCATACTTTAAATCTTACTCCCTACACTGAGCTTGGAGATGTTGAATATAATGACACTATATTCTCAAGTCTTGGCCTTGATGATGTGGATCATTCCAACTTCAGACTTTTGCAGACTGCACCCTCAATCTGCTATGGTAATATGGACTCATGTGCTGGATCGCCCGTCAAGCTTGCATGTGAGTTGTCTTTTGAAGACAGGTGGAGTTTGATGTAGGGCAAAAGCTCTCTAGCGACTCCATGTATTTCTAATAAGCTATTTTTAGCTATTTTCAGTTTAGTTAATAGCATGGATAATTTTGATTTCTAGGGGCTTAGTTGTAACTTATAAGTTTCACATTTGAAATTATTTCCGTTTGTTATTTGATTAGGTTATTAATTAGGTAATAATGTGAACTGTTGAGCCAGTAGGGTTTCCGTTCAATTTATTTAGATATAAACACTTGGGTACATGTTTTGGCAGAAAGATGTGATCAATGAAAATGCTTATTTTTAGGAATTAGTACCCCATCCAATACAATGACAAATACAATTATTAATATCATATAACCACATACATAAATAGAATATGCTCAATTATCATTAATATATCTCAACAATACCATGTAGAGGCTGTTGACTTTGATAGGCCCAATGATTTATTGGAGGAAGTTCTGCTTGAAACATCAACTCAAATAAACAAAAAGTGGTAATGTTGTGAGGCTTTTGATACAAAGCATCAATTTTTGCTAAAAACATAATCTATGCATGTTCTTCAAAACTAAAGTAGAAAAACTCAAAAAGTTCAAATTTGAAAAAAAAGTTGATTTAGAGAGGTGAAATGGTGTTATATACTTAGATTAACACCAAATCTCGTAAAACTCATAGTAAATTTATTTGAGGGATATATCTACTATTTTTTGCTAAAAAAATAAAATCGGCACCTCAATTTCTCACTGAGTTTCACTAGCTTTCGTTGTATATGCAACAACTAAAAAAGACTTATTGGTGACTGCAAGCATCGTCAAAAAGTTCATATTGTGCATTTTGCTAGTTATAGCCAATAACTGGGTTGAATTTTTCCACGAGTCATTGGGGACATGGTGGAACCACAATGTTGGTGACAATCGACAAATGTTGAGGATGTTCCCTACCATGAGAAATGCAAACTACCAAGGGTAATGTTTTGGTTTTACTATCTAAAATCGCTCAACATATGTGTTAGGACCATTACACACACCTAACTGAAAAGTGAACTTCATCTACCACTTCTTTGTGCTTAAAAGTGGGGAAACGTGGAGCCTAAGCAGTCTGCAATTCCTTTTTCACGTCTAGGTGCATTGTGGGATGCCTAATGTAGATTCTACAGGGTTAAGTGTCTGCTTCAAGTGCTTTTTAAAATACTGTATTAAAGGTCTAAAGATCTAGGATTCACAACACACGCTTTCATGGCCGCCACACCTCTCTCCTTATTCTTTACTTGGTGTCAAAGGTCAAGACATCCATGCTTTAAAAACATGTGCTTCCACAATGGTTGAGTGGGCTCCCTCTCTGTCATGGCCAATCACATGCATTTGTACATTTTCATCTTCAACCTTGAGGTTGTGTGCCACTTTGCATCTAGTCCTAAGTTGTAGCATGTAAAGAGGGCCGCTAGGCATCCTCTCAATCTGCTTCACCTTGTACCCACATTTAGCCTTTTGACGTTCATGTCTGGAGCAAGATTAGAGGCCCTTAGCCTCCTTCTGATACATGTTCTAGGACAAATGATTGATGCCTTCTAGTTTGACATCATCAATGAGGTGAGAGCATGGAACATGACTATGGCTCTAAGCTGACTTCAACAGGTTTGGAAGTGGACATTTGTGGAAACATCGAGGATTTTCACAACCAATCTTTGACGTAACTTCGATAAAAATTAAACTAAAAGATACTAAGTTAATGATGAAAAATAATAGATTTCATCCAATCTAGCTCAAAAACACAATATATGATACTAGAAGAAAAATGTGTTAGATACTAAGAATAGTGAGTAGATCACAAAAATATGAATTTGGAAAGGGTACTAGAAGAAAAATGTATTGGATGAGTAGTTCTACATAAATATATGGTAGATTTAATAGAGTAGGGGTAGATCTACTATTATTAGCTGAGATTAAGTAAAAAATATCAAAATCATCTTGCACCAAGCTCCAGCTCCTTTCCTCTCCCTCACGGTGGGTTGTCAAAACCTGCTGGAAGTTTTGTCCGATGTCGATTGAGTCGACGGGTTTGGGCGACATCTTAGAATATTTGCACTGGCCATGCCAATTTCAGCGACATTTGGGTCATTTCGTCGAAACGACCAAATATGTCCACAACAATGTAGAATTAGGAAGTTCTCGCCCACCGGCAATTTTGGTGCCTATTTGCCTCATATCGTCAACATTTAATACCATGGGTGAGAGAAGGGAAATAGAGAGATGGACAGGTGAATCAAGTCCACAGCTTATGTGGCTGCCTCCTGCCCCCAGTGTTCAGAAAATCGGTCTAATCGGCCGAATAATCGGCTGAATAATTGGTTTTGGAGGTTTAGCGCTCCGCATATGAATAGTCGGCCTATAATCGGTCCACGACCGATTAATCGGCCGTTCGGGGGTATAATCGGCCGATTAATCGGCGATTTTCAAAATCAAATGCTAGTAATAAATTTTTTTACATTAATTATTTCTAATACTACTATTGGTCATTACAATTACATTGTCTTCTTCCACTTTACATATTTGGTCTTCTCCCCATGTTTTCTCAGTAAGTTTATAGTTAATGTTTATTGAACTGATCCGTATTGTTGATGTTTTCTTCTCTAATTTCATCAATGTTTCTAATTACTTATTAGTGCAATATTAGTCTATGACTTATCAATGTTTCTAATTACTTATCAATATTTCTTCTCTAATTTCATCAATGTTTCTAGTTACTTATAAATGCAATATTAGTTTATTACTTATCAATGTTTCTAATTACTTATTAATGCGATATTAGTGTATGACTTATCAATGTTTCTAATTACTAATTAATGCAATATTAGTCTATTACTTATCAATGTTTCTAATTACTTATTAATGTTATATTAGTCTATGACTTATCAATGTTTGTAATTACTTATCAAGTTTCTTCTCTAATTTCATCAATGTTTCTAACTACTTATGAATGCAATATTAGTCTAGTACTTATAAATGTTTCTAATTACTTATCATTGGTATTATTATATGGTCAATATATAATTTACATATCTTTATGATTAATATTTAAAAAAAAATCAAAACCGATTAAAACCGAATATTCTCCCTCTTATACTCCTGCATACCGTATATACTCTATTCGGTACCCTCTCCGCCCGTACACCGATTACCGCTTTTCAGAACACTGCCTGCCCCCTCTCAGTTTGCATGCGCATGCTGCTTGAAGCAATATCGACTCCATTGCCATCTAGTATGTGTCTTGGTCTAGGAAGCATGGACATAGACACAAATGCAAATATAGACATGGACACGACGATTTCCAAAAATATAGAACACGGACACAACATTGGACACAAAAAATGTATTGAAGACAACTGTATTGGGAAGAAAGAGGCAACTTAAATGCAGGTCTGTTTCATGACTCGTATATATACGAAATCAGTAACTTACACATTTGCATGTAGACCCTTATCTATATATTACAAGAAGGTCATCTATACATCGTATTAACACCCCCTCAAGCTGGAGCATGTATATCATATGCTCCTAGCTTGTTACATAAGAACTGAACCCAACAACCATTCAGAGACTTGGTGAATAAATCAACTAACCGATCTTCATACTTGATTGGTATGCATGGGGAGCCACTTGATGACCCTTGGCGTTATAGAAGGCTTGTTGGAAAATGAATTATTTGACTGTCACCAGAGCTGACATTGCCTTTGCCACTAGTATCGTTAGTCGATTCATGAAGAAGCCATGCACATGTCACTTGGAGGCTATCATGCGCATTCTGAGACACTTGAAGAAGTCTCATGAGAAAGGACTATTGTGAAAAAATCATAATCACATGAGAATTCAGGTTTTTTTTGATGTAGATTGGGCAGGATCTAGCATGGATAGGAGATCTATTTCTGGCTATTGTGTCTTTGTGGGAGGTAATCTAGTGTCCAGGAAAAGTAAGAAGCAAACTATTGTTGCTAGATCTAGTGCTGAATCAGAGTACATAGCTATGGCTTTAGCCATTTGTGAGTTATTATGGGTCAAACATCTATTAGAAGAGTTGGACTTTGGTTAGAGTAGTCCCATGGAGTTGAAGTGTGACAATCAGGTTACTGTCCACATTGCCCAAAATCCTATCTTTCATGAAAGAACTAAGCATATAGAAGTTGATTGTCATTTTCTCAGGGAAAAGATCCAGGAGGGCCTGATTCAGTTGTCTTGTCTCTGTAAGAAGATCTAGAACATACTTTCATTGTGAAATGACAATTCCAGTCTTTGATTGGCTACTTCAACCCCAAGAAAATATTTCAGGTTGCCTAAATCTTTTGTTTGAAACTTGCCCTGAAGAAAGTGCTTGAGCTGTTAAATAGCTTGTCTATCATCCCTAGTGATCACGATACCATCAACATAAACTTACATAATTATACATCTAGAGTCACATCTCTGATAGAAAATAGAGTGGTCTATGATGCATCTGCGGAGACCAAACTCAGAAAGAACACAACTAATCTACCAAAGCAAGCACGAGGTGATTGCTTAAGACCATAAAGGGACTTGTGGAGTCGACAAACCATACTAAACTTTACCTGAGCAACAAACCCTGGTGGTTGCTCCATATAGATCTCTTCATTCAGATCACCATGTAGAAAGGCATTCTTGATATCAAGTTGATGCAAAGTCCATGATTGTGTAGCTACAAAAGATAGGAAGAGACAGACAGAGGCCATGATGGCTACAAGAGAGAATGTCTCTAAGTAGTTTTCACCATAAATCTGTTTGAATCCCTTGGCCGCTAATCGTTCCTTGAGCCTATCAACAGAGCCATCATGCCCAACCTTGACTGTAAATACCCATATGCAGCCAACCACTGATTTCCCAGAGGGACAATGAACTACTGACCATGTATTGTTACTTTGGAGAGCAGGCATTTCTACATCATTGTAGCATGCCATCGAGGGTGATTCAAGGCCTCTGAGACAGATGAGGGAATGCAAATGGAACAAAAAAGGATAGAAAGGCATAATGTGATGGAGAAAGATGATCTAGGAAACAACGTTGGAGATGGGATGAGAGGTACAAGACCGTTTGCCTTTGCATAAGGCAATAGGAAAATAAACGAGATTGTTGGTTTTTATTAGATCATCTGATTGAGTGACGATTGTAGAAAGATTGAGACATGCATTGTCCTTCACATAACCCGAGGTAAGATTCTCCTCACGAGGTGTGTAGACTTGCGTAATGGGTGGACGACTAGGAGAGTTAATTCTCGAAATTTGTGATTGTATGGCAGATGACTGACTGACTTGTGGCTGAATGATTGGTGGCTAAATGACTTGTGGCTGAATGACTTGTGGCTGAATGACTTATGGTTGTATGATTGGCGGCTCAATGATTTGTGATTGAATGACTGTTGGAAGTGGCGAAGACTCCTTGACCTCTTCAAGAGACTGGGAACCACCGAAATATGGTGTCTTCAAAAAAGGTGACATCAGCAGAGACAAAGAAGCACTGCTCTGATGGACAAAAACATTTGTATCCTTTTTGGACTTGAGAATAGCCCAAAAGTATACATTTACTAGACTTGGGGCTTAACTTATCTTTACCACCACCTAATATATTAACAAAACAAACACACCCAAAGACCTTAGGTGGCACATGATATATCGGTATTTTGGGATAAAGGACAAAAAAGGATATTTGATTTTGAATGACGAATGATGGCATGCGGCTGATGAAGTTGGTGGATGTAAGAACATCTTCACTCCAAAATTCTTTTGGGACATTCATGGGGAGAAGAATGGTACGAGCAGTTTCAATGTGCAATTCTTTCGTTCTGCAACTCCATTTTGTTGTGGAGTATGTGGACATGAGGGTTGGTGGATTATGCTACAGGATGAAAGAAAATTGAGTAGAATTGTGACTAATGTTTTAAAAAGCGGGAAGTGGGAGGCATGCGGACAACACCTTGTGGCCGCTTGAGCGTCAGGCGGGCGCTCAAGCGGCCACTTTTTTAAAAAGCGGATGCTTATTTTCCTATGTAATTTTGTATGAAAATTGAACATATTCATATATAAAATATCATTATGTAGGAACTTTTACACATCTAAACCACATGATTAGTGTAATTGTCTCCCTACACAACTATATAACTAGTTTATAATGTAACTTTAGTATGACAAAATGCATTACAATTATATAAATTTGAGTTCTGTTGTAACTGTCATAAGTAGACTAAGTAGTAACTTGTAAATTACCTGAATCATAATATACTTATATATTAATACACTAACTTGATATACACAGCAGTAGCCAGTACTATATATAATTATAGTTCATCAGCTAGTGGTAGTGTGGTACACAGTAGATAGTGATCAGTTGCATTTAATTATTTAAGCATTAGTTAAGTACATACTAGTAGATAATACATACGATGGTCAGTTACATCTAATTATTTAAGTATAAGTAGTTAATTACATACCAGTAGATAATACATACAGTGAAGTAAAGAACAGTACAAGAGTCCAGAGATAGGATATGCCATACAGCAGAGTATATAGTATATAATAATACATGTATCTAAGTATTTATACTTAGTTGATGATATACTATGCTATATAGTAGAAATACGAGAGTACAATATTATATTTCCCTATTCTAGTAGTATATTTCAGACCTCAGTAGCATATTTACAATATAACAGTAGTATATAGCTATATTTGAATACTATAGTATTATATTTGTGAGTTGGCAGTCATTGGGCCTAAATTGGCTGCCTAAAACTTAAGCGGATAGAAGTGGGCGCCTGAAGTAGCCTTTGAAGTGGCCACTCAAGCGGGCTGAGTGGACAATAAGCGGCTGCTTAACTCCAAGCCGCTCAAAATAGCCTAAAGCTCTAACCGAGCGGTCAGCACCTTGTGGCGCTCAGAGCGGCCGCTCGGGCCATTTTTCAAAACACTGATTGTGACTGAAGTACTCCCGGGCATTGTCAGTGCGAAGGATGTGAATATGCTTGTCATTAATATTTTCAACTTCTTGGTAAAAAGATTGGAAGATGGAAAAAACTTGAGATCTGTTCTTCATCAGATATAACCATGTGACCCATGAGCGGTCATCTATAAAGGTGACAAAGTACCTAAATCCAAGTTTTGATGGAACCCGACTGGAACCCTAGACATTTGAGTGAACTATATGAAAGGAGACTCTGCTCTATTTTGGTTTATGGACCTGAATGGTGATTGTTGGTGCTTACCTAGCTGCCATGACTCACAATCTAGTTCATCCAAATTGGACAACTTAGGGACCATCACTTTCAATTTGTCTAGAGCCATATGACCTAGACGACTATGAATATGCAGAAGAGATGAAGCTACACACGCTTTTGGAAGCTCACCAAGGTAGTAAAGACCAGCATGCTCATACCCTTCGCCAATGGTTTTCTGCGTCTTCAAATCTTGGATCACACAATTATCAGGCAGGAAGCTAACAATATCATGAAGTGCACGTGTGAGTTGACTGATGTTAATTAAATTGAACCATAAGTTTGTGATGTACAAAACTGAATCAAGAGAAATATTCGGTAACGGATTTATTGCTGATCTGAGTAGTGGAGGATAGGCGACATGCATTTGAAGAAGGTTTGGTTTTTTTTCCCATACGCTTAGGCTTAAGTGGGTTGGGATGACATGTCTTAGATGTGTCCAAGGAGTGTCCAAGCTCTGTCTGCATTGCAATAGAAAAATTCAAAAAGGACACTGCGTAGGTGTGTTTGCCATGTGTTCACGTGTGTTCAAGGTGTCTCTATGTTGGACACGGACACAAAACTTCGGGGAAGTGTCGGTGCTTCCCAGGTCTTGGTCCAAGGCAATAGATGATTGTAGGCATTGGTTGTAACCCCTAGATGGCAGTGTTATAGATGCTTCACACTTTTAGACCTTTTCCAGTGTCGTCATACCTCTCATGCATCACATATTCATCCTAGTTCTGAGATGAGGGGTCAGGGAGACTGCTTTCCCCATTCGACTGTGTGAACCCCCAACCACCAGTGATGGATGTAACAAGGATTTCCTCCCGCTACTTGATCGACAAAGCCTTTGAAAGGGTTCTGTTGGGCTGGGTTGGTCAGGCTCATGTGTGTCCAATCCCTCCCACCTGTTTTTTTGTTTTAAGTCCATTTTATTTTTCCCCATATCCTACCCATATATATCTAGCATGGTATTGTTAGTAAAAAATACAGAAATGTTATTCAAAGTTTTTCTTTAAGAAGCGAGTCTGGCTACTTCTTGGTATTCTGTTGACTCTTTTACAAAACTCTGCTTGATTTAGTGTGCATCTTGCTCACGAGGTTTCTGAAAATATATAGACTTCTACATTAATTGTTCTCCCTGATCAAGTCCTATCCCCTTTTCAGTGATGCCAAATAGTCTGGATTTTCCCTGAATTCAGTCAGTCCTTGTAGGATATGTACATGTCCTTCATCATATATGCATGTTGTCAAATTTACGTAAGTGATTTTATATTGTGTGATCTTTCTTTCTCTTTTTTTTCTGATCTCTCCTTTGTATGGCCGATGGTGTGGCCATACATAAAAGTAAAAGATTAATAACTGATAGGTGCATGTGACTTTTAGTAAATGAAACTGCCAAATAATTGCAATTCTTTGGTGTCATGCTTGTATGCAGAGTGTTGACAAAGCAGGATTGCTTCAATCAAATTGCTTGATTTATTTGTGGAGCCCCTAAAATAAATGTATGAAAATCAAATAGAATAAAGTGAACATGATCATTAACAAAGCAAACAATATGCTAATAAATCTCCGATACTCTCTACTTAGTTATACCACAATTTGAATAATACCCAAAACCTTTGTTTTCAGTTTCAATTTATTTTGGTGCATTTTACCTCTAAGTGTAGATAGCTACTCACCAATATACTCTCCACTATTATTCTACGTCCTAAAGAATTCACTTCAGCGTCAATTTAGATCAAATCACCGTTACCGGAAACCATAGTTGTCTAGGCGGTCCTGTCCTTCCCACTCAAGGGCGTTTCTAGGCGGTCTTTGTATTTGTTAATATTTTATCTATATATACTTCACTATGTACATTTATATTGGTTATCCCTAAGCTTAATAAATCATACCTTCACCTACATCGTGCATTCGTACTTGTCATGACCTAAGCTAGACATATTGGGCCTTAATTTGACCTAACATGATCTAAATTGGACCTATTCATCCCGTCGCTGAGGCCTAAACCTGAGACCTCTTGGCAACAAACCAAGGATCTAACCACTGAGGTGTGCCATCTTGGACGGACCTAATTTAACTTCGTCTGCCCTAATTTTCACTAAGTCATACCTATTTTGGCATAACATGGCTTAATCAGATGTAACTTCCCCTAGTTTGTCCTACGTTGACCTAAATGAGCCTTAATTTGGCAAAAACAGACCTAAGTCCACCAAACAAGGCACAATTTCCCAATATCAGACCCAATCTGCCCAAATGAGTTCTAACTTGACCTAAATCAGATCCATTTCTTCCTTGAAATAATTAAACTTGATCTAGTTTGCCAAATCTTGACCTATCCATGCTAATTTGGTATTTAAGTGTCTTAATTTGGGCCTAAAAGGCCTTAGACATCCACTTCAGTTATAAAGCCTAGGCGCCCAATTTCAGGCGGCCCACCTAAAGCCTAGGGGGCCTAGACGTGCCTAGGCAGAGCCTAGATGGGAGCCTGGATAACTATGCCGTAAACCAAAGGTCAGGAACACTCACGTTGTCTTGTTAGAATAAGCCTTGGAGCAAAAATAAAAAAGGGAAGAGAACAGTAAGATGATTGGATGATTAGCTACTGGATTCTGTATCTACAACAATAAGCAACAAGATCTATAAGGCCCTATGACCTGATTTAACCTAGAATTGAAGAAGGTCCATTTCATATACTTCTAAGGGGATTCGTTCCATAATTGCCCAAATTTCTACTAAAAAACTACTGTTCCAGGAGCGTGAAGCAGGTGATAATGCGCTTACTGCTCAAATTTCATCGATTAATATGATCATTTGGACAAACAACGAACAAAATAACCTCAGATCAAATGTTGCTTGTCGCCGACTAGGTAGTCGACAGATTTCTTAGATAGTCGACTATCTGGGTCGACCAAGATTGGGTAAGTTGGCATGGCCGGTTGACTTTGCTCAAGTGGGGGTCAATCCGACTATCTATTGCTAATATGGAAAATGTAGAATCATGTTTGCATATTGTTAGATTAATTAGTTTATTATGTATATGGGCGTAATTGGTCTTGGCCCATCAGGGTTAACTTTGCTTCCTTGTACTTATCTCCTCTCCTATATATAGGAGGAGAGTTTGCCATCTATCAATAAGAAAATATCCCATCACATTCAACCTCCATCTTATTTTCCACATGGTATCAGAGCGTGCCCTAGAGAGGTGTTTTTTTTCCCTTTTAAAATTGCATCAAGAGAAGTAGAAATAACTCTATGGTTACTGTGGATCATATGAACGATATTACCCGTTAAGCAAGCAATATTGTTTAGGAAATCCATTTTGTAGAAAGTTCTATCAATTCTAGACATGACCAGATTTTTTCCTTGCTGTCTATTGTCCCAGGAATAGTTAGCACCTTTTAGGCATGGAACATGACATTGACTTCGAGTTGACTTCGACTGGTGTGGAACTGGAAATTTGTGGAAACATCGAGGAAACTTTGAAGATTTTTACAATTAAACTTCCAACGCTTCTTTGACAAAAATTTAGCTAAAAATTGCGATTTCATGATGAAAATTGATATATTTCATCAAATCTATAGCTTAAAAATAAAATATATGTTTATATATAGTCATCCATACATGTTTACATATGTAGAACATCACATTTACATGCAAATGTACAAGATGTTGTCTTCGTGTCAACTTCGATAGGAATGGAAGTTTACCAAGTTTCGACATCGAGGATTTATCGTCAGATGTTGAGGATGTTTAGTACCATGCTTTTAAGTATAATTTGTGAAAAACGATGAGTGGGGAAGATCCCCTTTCATGTAGATTTTCCTTATTGCTTATTGATAGGGGGCAGCCACCCTTTCCTATAAATAGGATAAGGGGGAAGCGTACAAACACATGACAAACCCTAATGGGCCAATACACAATTGGGCCTATATTACAAATAGACTAAACAAAACTTAAGTAAATAGACACTGTTAACATAATTCAATGAGACTAAAGAAAACAATGCAATCATTAAACTCATAGATAGAGGAAGAAGATGGGAATTTTTTTTTCCAAATTCATCAAAGGTAAATCTGATGGCATTCAAATGTTCACACAGAAGCCAGGTACCAACAGAAAACGAGCTGATAGATTTGAGATCATTCTAGAGATTGGATCTGTAGGTGTCTTTATTATGGACATAGACAGCAGTTAAGAGAAAGCTGTTACTGTTGTTAATAATAGAACAAGGCAGAAACTGATATGACTCCCTGACTTTGTTAATAACTATACAAGGATTCAACCGAGCAATGATAACCCTTTTCAAGACATGACTATCTATTGTGATTCAACATCCAATTGATACAGGGCCAAACTGTATTCATAGTCTTTCCAATTTTCTTTTTTCTAACTTTGGATTCAAAATGCCAAAGATACTATTTTTGTTCAGTTTGATAATATCTTGGAGTGTTGCTTGCCTCCCAGGCTTATTCAACCCCCTTACATTCCACGATCTTCTCCACATGAGGACATGGCACTGTCGTGTATGACCAATTTTTTATTTATCTCAGGACGAGATCTTATTTAGTGGAAGCGACTGCAGTGGGACAAATCACAATCCCGAGTTCAAAAGCACTAAGGCACATCTAATGCAGTTGAATTATTTCTCTACTTAATCGTGTCTTAGGGTTTTTATACATAATTGTTTCACTAATAGGAGCTACATGTAATATCTGGGGACTCATTTGTTAGTTCTCACTTCTCAAGTTGTTTAATTCTTGTGTAAGTTGGGTCATAACAAAGCTAAGTCAATGAAGGCTTTTGTTGACTAATCCACATAAACCCATGATGTGGGTATTTTCTTACAAATTGAAGTTGTGAATGAGTTTGATTTTTGCATACATGGTTTGCACCACAAGGTGATGATGGAAGTGGAACAAAGCCACTTTGTTTAATAGTTATAACGTAGCTTTCATCCAGTGTAACAGAGGTGTGTGATATACAGGGATCAAAAGTGGTGAGGAGGTGATGCATACAAATCCTAAGTTGAGTGGCACATACTTGTATAGGCGGTCCTTCCCACCTAAGGGAAGCCTAGGGGGCCTAGGCGGGAGCCTAGACGTTTTTAGGCGTTGTTCATATTTGTTCATATTTTACATATACATAAATGATTTGCATATTCATTTAGCTATATTCAAATACGTACATCACTATGTGCATATGTATTGGTCATCTCCCAAGCTTAACCAATGATAACTTCCCCTAGATCAGACCTGTCATGATCTAGGTTAGACCTATTCAGCCTTAATTGATCTGACATGATCGAAATTGGACCTAATTTAACTTAGTTTGCCCTAATTTGGCCTAAGTTAGATCTATTTTTGCATAACATAGTCCAATCAGACGTAACTTCCCCTAGTTTTTCCTACATTGACCTAAATGGGGCCTATCTTGGCATAATCAGACCTAATTCCCCGATATAAGACACACTTTATCCAAATCAGACCTATTATCCCCCAAATCAGACTTAATCTAGTCAAACTAGATCTGATTTGGCCTAAATCAGGCCTATTCTTTCCTAAAATAACTAATAATGACCTAATTTGACCAATTTCAGACCTAATCCGTGCTGATTTGATCTTTAAGTGTCTTAATTTTGGACTAAAAGGCCTTAGGTCTCCACTTTAGTTATCTGAAAAGCCTTGGTACCCAGTTTAAGGCGGCCGACCTGAAGTCTAGGGGGCCTAGGCAGGAGCCTTGATAACTATGGACTGGTGCCAAAATTTACAATCCAATTGGAGTGGGCAACCAATATGGATGACCTTTACCTTGAGGCAAGGAAGAAGATATTGACGATATCATCGATATATCGGTCGATATGCCGATATCGTCGATATATAGGTCGATATACCGATATCGACGCAATCTGCCATCGATTCACGCAAGTCTATCGTTAGGCTCGCAAATATCGGTAAACCCAGCGGTTTACCGGTAAAACCGGTCGATATCGGCGGTTTTCGAGTGCTGCAGTGCAAAATTTCCCACTTAAGGGCGGTATCGGCGGTATGCCGCCCTGACTTACCGAGATTTGCGAACTGGAGTCTGCTGCTGCTGTTGGAGTGAAGAAGCAAGGAGATTTTGGGCGATTTCTTTCCTTGGAGCTCAAATCAGCCCTAATCAAGGTATGTTTTCTTAATTTTTTTCATTCTTCATCATTTCCAACCCCTCCCCTCTTTATTTCCTTCTATTTTCACCATAATGCTCTCCAAAAATCTCTAAATACACCCAAATCTTAGATCCACTCCAAAAAAATTAAGATTATATGTTATTTGGGCAGACACTTCCATACCCATCTCAGAGACTCAGACTTCTCAGTCCCAACATGGGTATTCTGGATATCAAGTTGAACCACCACCAAGATTACAAGTAGAAGTTGGTTTGGTATATCATGAAGCATACTCTGTCTGTAGCCCCTATGGATGCTTTCGTGTTAACACCGAAGCATACTATAAAGATGGAGGGCAAACATGGAGTGGTGGGCATACTACAATTTTTCCTATTGTCGGTGTTCCATTACAACCTCGTTTTCCTCAACCTCAAGCTCTTCGAGCATGGGCACCTCCTCCCGCTTCTTCTCAACCTCCCAGGAATTCAGCAAACAAGGAAAAATATCTCAAAGATTTAGAAGGACATTTTCCAAAGATTGGGAAGATGCAGTATGTCAATCCTGAAGTGTATGAGGAGCATGTTGTTTCATACAACAAGTCATGTAGAGCATTGATGACATGGGAGCAATATGTGGAACAACAATATCCATATCAACATCGTATGTATAGTGAACCAACGTGCCACTCAACATACAATTGATGTGAGTTAGTAATTTACTATATTGTTATATGTTTGTTGTAAATTGAATATTATTGCATAAGTGTATAAACATGAGTTTATGGATTGTGCTAGTAAAATTTCAGATCTTAATTCTTATATTTTGTCATCAAAATCCTTCATCAAAATCTCCTAAAAACAGGACAAATTCTTACCTCTTACATGATTGACCCCCACCCCCCACATACCCAATATAGAATTTTATTGCATAAAACGTTGCATCTAGGTGTTGAGACCGCACCTGTAAAATTTCATGATTTAATTCGTTCGTATTGGCGTCGATATGGCCAGGATTGCATCTGTCGATATTTCTGACGGTATACCGGTAAATATCTATATCCAAGCTGTCGAAACGTCATCGGTATCGGTCATTAAATTCCTTGCCTTGAGGTGCAACAAAGAGCTCAGCAGAGGATGAAGTCCATGGAAAATTAACTGGAATAGACCAATCCGAGGTAGCAGAATATGTTGAGGGAGGAATTGATTGTCCATGGAACGAGAAATTTCCTCGTTGCTGGCCACTACGGAACTCATGTTCATCATTTGTGAGGACAATGGGATAAAAAATGTCAAAGGACCGACAATTCCAGGTGGTGCATGTGTTGAGTGAGCAGTGCCTCTGCCTCGTCCACAACCGAGTTCTGCTGCATTCTTGGTGTGGCATTCGTCTTCAATGTGGCCAAAGAATTGGCAATAGGTGCATCGAGGATATTGTGCTCGTCTGTGTCCACGTCTGTGAGCTGTTGTAGCAAGTGCTACCCGTGTATAATCTCTGTGTAAGTGGTGTTGGAGGATGGCATATCTGACTAGGAGAGGCGATAGGCCTACTCCATGGAGGCCCACATATGCTTCTCTCAGGATTAGCTGGAAGATAACAACATAGCATGGCAGTTTAGGAACCTTCCCAAGAGGTTAGAGTCACGCTTTGTAGTAAATTTTGCTGACTTAGTGGGCTAAATGAAATTGAGCTGATTTGCCAGGGCATTGATTTGGTAGACATCGGGAGGTCAATCAGCCTGTTGCTAAGAATAGAGCTTATCCATTGTGTTTGTAAAGGCACACTAGAATTCTGTTCCGGAGTGTATATAACTGCTCAGTTCTTCCCACATTGCTTCAGTGTTATGGTGAAACATATATTTCATAGCTACCTGGGGTTCCATGCTACCCCAAAGCCGGAGTAGGATTCGGCTGTTGCTGATTGCCCATGTGGGGCCATACTCCAATTTCGCAAGTGGGTAATCATTGCTATATTTAACCTTGCTGCTTGACTACAGAAGGTATAGTCTGCATTCTTCCCGATAGCTAGCTGCTATCCTGAAGTCTAACAGCAAGTTTGGTAGCATGTCATTGTAATTGATGATAGGACCATCTTGACCTATATTGGCAACATAAGAACACAAAGTCTACCAGAACTCAGCATGGTAAAGAACGAGTAGGCTATCAGAATGCAAGCATGGTATATGGGAAGATGATAAATCCCAGCATTACCAAGAAGAAGCACAATAAGATAAATAGAGAGGAAGAGGTACAGGTAAGAGATCACACTGTAGGAATAGATCACAGAAATTTTGCACTATGATGTCGATGCATATAGAACCCCTAGCTAAAATAGCAAGTGCTCATCCATGCGTAAAGGGGAACCACCACATGTAGAGAAAAAAGAAATCTGATGTTGTGCCCCTTCTCCTTTTTCTATACATACCACGCCCTTTACTCTTTTTTGTTTTGTTTAATAATAACACTCTAAGAAGGTGGGAGGAAGAGAAGCCGCTCATATTAGCTTGTTGGGACGGTGGCTCCTGGAGGCTGTTGTTTCAGCCGGTGATAGTTGTTTGTGGGCGGTGTTGTTGCTTCATCGGCTGCCACAGGGGCTGCTGCTGCCACTGTAAGCGGCGGCAAGTCTGGTTGCCTCTGTTGCAGATGGCAGAGGCCGGCTGGTCCCCTTTTGCTGGTGGGGCAGGTCCCTTGGTTGTCACTGCTGCTGGCATTCGAGGCTGAGGCTGAGGCTGTTGCTTTTGCCAGTGGTGAAGGGGAAAGAGGGAGAAGGAGAGGTGGCCAGGGTCCTAGAGCGACTTGCTCGGATACCACGTCGAACAATTGGGAAAGAATTCTCATTAGCGTACTAACAATTACAGGAGGTCCCCATCTATAGAACTGAAGGAGATATGCCAGTACTTAGGTGGTAAATGAACCTCACTTAGTATAATAATAATAAGCAGAATGTGCCTAAGCCCAATAGTCAATACACAAGCTAATAATGCTGTGACATATCTCCATTCTGTTTACTATATGATTCAGACTTATTTTAGGAATTAATCATAAAATCCATGTCAAAATCGCTCACACATACACAGGCGTGCGCACACACACAGACACAGACACACACACACAGACAGACACACACACACGTGCACACGCACACACACACACACACGAAGCCCAGCGAATATGTGGTGTAGATGACATTCATATCCATACCTGCTCCCCTTTGCAGGTTGCTACTATGCTTGATGCAACATAAAATCCCTGACCAACTTAAATAATTATGGCTTAAGTTATAATTGTCGTCTCGAACTCAATAGATCTTTAATAGGTCTTGTGGGTTTCAAGTTGCAGAAAGGTTTTTTCTTATGCAAATTGAGCAAGATTGAAATTTGTAAATAGTTTTCCAATCATTTAAAGTACATATGACAGAACTGACTATACCAGGGTTGTGAGTTCTGGTTAAAAAGATCACCAAATAAAAATCAGGATATTCTTAGGTATTTATGAAATGGTGTAAAGAGGTTATCGCATTGAGTAAAAATAGCTTACCGAAGTCTTAAATCTGCAGAACTTTGATTGATGTTCATAATTTTGTTGGCGTGGCTAAATGTGATAACAAACTACTACATGTAGACATATCGGTCAAGTGTTTTAGGGTTATAGAAAATATATTATCGAATTGAATATAATGTATCCATCAGTGCGTGACATTGACTCTAGCTGAAAGTTTTGTCTGCTTAATTTGAAGTCTGAATCATATCTTGGGTTGGTTTTCTTCATATTTGCTGACCTACATTGATGTTTCCTCTATCTCGTGTATGCAACTTACACTTGTATAATCTTTCTAGAATGTCAAATTGATACATTCTTTTATATGGTTATTTTCTAAGCCATTCATTTCCTGTCATATGTATTTTTCCTTGAATATGTTGTTCTGTGCAAATTTTGTTTTTTATCTTCTTATGTCTTTTTTTGTATGGAAGGCTTGGATAGGAGCATGTTACCAATGCGTCTGATAAAGTCTTCTGAGGCTATTGAGGAAAGGATCAGTGCTCACCATCAATTGCTAAATGATTATTACTCTGGAGCATTAGAGCACTTAAAAATGGCAGTATTTGCTGAACCGCCTATAACAGGAGCCTTACTTCCGTACATACAGGTAACTTGGCTTGGTTTTTGTTTGTGTTTGTACAGCCTTAAGGAAGATGATCTATATCTCCCAGTTTTTTCAAGTTAACCATATAACATTTCTTTCCCTTCCATTTGGAAGGCTGATACTTTTTTCGTGATGTAGATTGTAAATGTGCCCTGCCTATATCCGTAAGGAATGAGTCCCCAAAGGGGAACCTAGTTGTATACTTGTAAATACGAACTTGAGACTTGATCCTTCTAAGGCATTTTTGAAAGTTGAGCTATTCCTTTTTGTGAATCATTTTTCTTTATTATATGAGCTCTACCAAGTAAGTTTCGCAGTAAGATTTGTAAAACTTACAACTAGAACCATAGGAAATGACATCCACGTGGATGAATGTGCACTTTAGAGGACAAGTAACAAATTACTTATGCGTGGTAAACTGCTAAAATTACACAAAGAAAGCACGAGACTATCAAACTTACAAATAATTACCCAGATAAGCCATGAGTATATAACATACTTTCAAAATTACAATATATTGCCAAAATGTGTATATCATGCTTATTACGCTATAAGGATCATGGAGATAGGACAGCCAACTAATATTAGGCTCCTATGGGCAACCTTACCAACACGTCTATCAGCTCTTTCTTGGGGCCTGTACCTGCAATCAGATACATATATTACTAAAAGGGAAGAAGAATTAGGTTATTGTAAGCTGATAGATAGCCCATTTTCCAGGGAGTAAACAACATGCTAATAACAATATGAGCAGGGGAAAGTGCATATCAAGAAGCGATGATTTGCAAATATAGCTAAATGCTCAAGAAGGCATGTACTCATAACTGTTTTAGGCATAAGTTTGTAAGATGTATACCCTTATCATAAATGGAATCTATGTACCAACACGTCTATAGGCCAGGGACTATATAATATAACTTCCCTTAAGGTTGCGTTTGATTTGTAGGATGGAAAGCGAACGAGTTTTGACAATGATTGTATTAGATGGAAAATGATGAACATATGGATAAATATGTTTTTCCTCTATGTTTGTATAACAGTAGGTTTGGATGTATATTATTATTCACACAGTACAAGCACACCCCAATTCTGTTGTTTAACTATGTTAAATATATGGAAGCGGTTCTTTCTCTGCATGGGCACTTGTTTGTACTGTGCAACATAGTGACAAGTTCGGGATTCGGCAACTTTTCATCTGGTTGAAAAAAATTGGGATTTGAAAAAAATCGGAAAAAATTGTGAAAAAGTCGATATATTTCGGTCAAGTTCAGTCAAGTAATCGGAAATAGTTGAGTATAAGTCGGCTATATATATACTTATCTATACATATATGCATATATTACATATATGTATATATACATATATGTACATACATATATATATATATGTTTGTATATATATACATACATATTAGATACACATGCAACTATTAAGGTCGCTATACATACAATCTTATTGAGTGAAAAAAGTAGAAAAGAATTAAAGAATAGTTGAACAATGATTGTTGGGAGAGTGGGGGTTTGCAGGTGTAGTGTAAATAAGGAACTTTTGTGTACATGGTTTGATAAAAAAGAGCAAACGACTTAAAAGAAAAAATTCGTGAAAAAACGTGAAAAGTCACGAAGAATCATGAAAAATCGTATAAATCGCAAAAAGACGAGAAAAATCGTGAAAAGTCGTGAAAAATCGGCAAGTGACGTATTAATCGTGATAAATATTCAGGAGCCTATAAAATCGCAAAAAATTGCCGATTTTTCGTAAAATTCTGAGACTTTTGTTACTATGCTGTGCAATACCTTCATCTAATAGTCTCTACTAAAAACCAGTGACGGAGATAGAAGACAACTCATGCTCATCTGGCAGAGATAACACCTACAAAGGAGTCACTGTGTGGATGCTTGCTTTCCCTTTGACTAGGTAACAGAGTGGTGGCCTGCCTCCTTGCTCCAATGCACACGTCATGTTGCTACCTAGTTTCCGCTTATGGTGGTGTTGGGGGTGTTAGAGAGGGACGCCATGCCATTGCATGAGGTAGTCATGCTGTGTGAAGATCTAGCTACATATGAAAACAACGCACATGAACGATGGTTGCGCCTTAGGCCATGCTTGGTTTGTAGGAAAGGATTAACATGTGATGTGAAATGGAAAGGAAAGGTATATGCGTGGTATGGGATATTTGGTCTCCTGCCATGTTTGGATGCAAACTAGGATTTGATAAGCAATAATTCTAATGTAATATGGATATATATTTTGCATTACGTTTTGATGGTCATTTATAAGTTAAATATTAGTAGCAATATTAATTATGTAATGAAGTTGAATTTTATCATTTGTAATTAAATTTACTATCTTACCATTATACTTATAAATAGTTGAAAATCAATAGCAAATCATTATACAAACAAGATCGTATTTGACACTTTTTTAATTTTGTCTAAGAATACCAACAAGTTGTGTAGAAACTAAGCATCCAACAAAATATCCACTAGAATTGAGCTATAATTAGAATTTTAGTCTTATGGAAAACTTGAAAAATATCTATGCACAAGTTCTCAATACAGTCAACTATGAAACCATATACAGAATCACTGTACTAGCTTTTATCTAACAAGATCCTTACAAAAAGTTCACGATTTGGATGATTGGAAGAATGCTCGGCAGAGAGAGTCATTCCCAAGTTGTGTTAAAAATTCAGCATCCTACAAAAAATCCGCTGGAATGGAGCTATAACTAGAATTTTAGCCTACAGAAAAATTAAAATGATCCACGCACAAGTTCATAAATTAATCAACCATGAAACTCTAAATAGAATCGTTATACTAGCTCTTATCTAACAAGTTCTTTTACAAAAAAATCACGATCATCTTAGGGTAGTTGAAAGAAATCTCGCCAGAGGGAGTCATTTAGTTTTCCAATTTTTTCTCCAATGCAGTCTTTTTGTTTCTTAATTTTTTTCATCACTGACTCACTCATTGTCTCAGCTGCTGCTCTAATATCTTCCCCAAAAAGCTTTGCCACATTTGTTAGTACATTTACAAGGTCACTTTCTTTTGCCCTTTTTACTTTTTGGCCCTGTCTAGTGCCCTCCTTGCTTGTTTGGGCTCTGCTTGTTGGAATAAAAGGTTGTTTGTTATCACTTTCATACAAATTTTCCCCAATAGCATTCTCCTCCTGTTGTTGTTGGTCCTTCAAGTCTCCTGTCATGTCCTCAGCATAGTGGGCATTACTTCCAGCTGCTCCATCCTTCCCAAATATAGTGCAGAGCTTGTTGAAGTCAGGGACATTTTTATTTCTCCAAGATCCTGCTTTTGGATGACTAAACATGCTCAATTTAAAGTGTATATAATAATGAGTAAAATATAATAAAAGTAACACACTTACCACAAGGTAGCTGTCTCAAACACTTTTTCCAGGCTCCAGAGTGGGTAATGTCATTGTACCAAAGCTGCTTCTGCTCCCATATAACACGTTGTAGTCAATATTAAATTTGCTGTTTAAAACCTTGATCTTGGATTTGATGTGTGGTTTACCTTTAAGCCACATTTAAGTATCTTTTGTTCAAGGTCTTTTTCTAATGCAGTAAAAAATCCAAGCTTGAAACTATTGTCAGCTTTATACCTCCCAGAGATGACCATCTCAACTAGCGCCTCAATTGAATTGTCCTCCTCTGGTGTCCAAGTTCTTTTGGATTTTTTCTTTGCTCTCCCTCTTTCTATTGCAGAAACTTGCCTATGTTGTTGTGAGAGTGGTGGCCTATAGCTAACTTTGATCTTTTGTCTAGCTTGCTCAAGGTTATCCATGACTACGTGTGAAAGATAATATTGAAGTTTCAAATAAGGAAGTGCAAATTCCATCAGTAAAAGTATTTCATATACTGTTGATATACTGAAGACTGCATATCTCGGTACTACCGATCTGTCTGTCCATAGTACCAACTCATCTACATCAAAGATACAAAACTCGAAATATTATTCTCGGGACTACCGACCTACTGTCGGTGGTACCGACATGGCGGCAGACCGGCGGTTCTGTAGTTTCGTTCTCTTGTTTTTGTTATTCTACATGTATTTGTTCTTTCTATATATATATGCTAGGGCATACACTATTCCCTAAGCACTTGTAACATAATATTTGTCATGGTATCAGAGCGTGTTCGCTCCCAGCGAACCCTACCCTAGCTGCCGCCCCCTCTGTTCCTCTTCCTCTCCGACGCCCCCTTTCTCTCTAGTTGCAGTAGCCACTGCCGCCACTGGCCCCCTCTACATCAGCAATTCCTAATCACATCTCCTCCATGTGTGATTAGGAAATCTCAGTTGGGGGCTACTTCTTTTATCGTGACGTGTATCTCTCCGCCACTCCTATTCTATTGTGACGTGTATCATCCTATTACTCTATCTTCTGTTTGAAACATGGAGGACACCAAGGCATCCATAGTCTACAATGAGATGTCACCTATCCCCTCCATCAAGCTAAACGGAAAAAATTATCTCTTGTAGATGAATGCTGTCCATACAGTATTGGAGTCCAAAGACAAAGCAAAGCATGTTGATTCTGAGCGTCCTGCTTCTACAACTGAAGGCTATGCTTAATGGAAGTGTCATGACAGCCTAGTGAAGACGTGGCTGTGGGGGAGCATGGAACCTGGGATCACTGCTAGGTTCATGTTCTACACTACTGCCAAAGAGATATGGAATGCAGTAAAGAAACACTATTCTCATGAAAAGAATGCTGTTCGTCAATTTATAATCTATGACCGCCTGTTCGCAGAATGACAAGGAGACAAGCCTCTGGAAGAATATTTTAAAGTGATCCAAGCTATTGCTCAAGAGTTGAGTTTTTATCATTGGGTGACGTTCAAAGAATAAATCAAGGACCGAGACAATTTGATCACAAAAAAATTCTTATCCGGTCTGAGTTCTTCATGCAGTTCAACCCGCAGTGTCATCCTAAAATCTGACAAACTTCCTAGCTTGAAGAAGCCTACTCACAGATTATGCAGTCCAACTTTTGAACCGATTGATTCTACAGTTGTCCCATCTCTTGGAGATTCTCATGCGCTGCAGCTACTGCACTTAGAGGGGGACGTCCAGGTACATGCCGAGGACGGGGCACACGTCCTAAGTGCACTTTCTATGATAAGCCTGGACACACTATTGAAAAATGTTGGAAGAAGCATGGCAGACCTGCTGCACCTCCGGTGGGGGCAACAAACTATGTTGGTACTACTGCATCTTCTAAGCCTCCTAGGTCGAGTTCTGTACCTTCTGGCATCACACTCACTAAGGAGGAGTATGATAGATTTATTCTGTCTACTCAACATCTAAGTATGGGATCATCTTCTTCTTTAGCACACTTAGCTTGCAGTACTGGTAATCAGGCTATCTCTTTACTGGCTTTTAGTTCAAATACTTCATGGGTGGTTGACTATGGAGTTTCACAACATATGATTGGTATGAAGAGACTGCTTCATTCCATTGATTCACATATTCCTTACCAATATATGACTATAGCAGATGGTTCAATGCAGAGAGTGTTAGCCAGTGGATCTGTTTCTATGACTCCTAGGATTGATGTTAAATCTGTACATTATGTGCCTGTATTTCCATTCAATCTTCTTTCTGTTGCAAAATTGATTGATACTTGAAATGCGCCGTACCATTTGGACCTTGTTTTGTCTTACAGGATCTCAAGAGTATGAGGACGATTGGTGGGGGGCCTAGAAAAGGTGATCTCTACCTCTTGCATGTTGAAAGTCTGCCTCGCCAAGTTTCTGCTTCTGCTCTAGTTATTCTTTTGAGCGGTTCTCCCTTACTGTGGCACTACAGATATGAACATCCTTCACTAGAGAGCTTAAAGAAATTGAAACCTGAGTTTTCACAAGTGTCTTCATTAGAGTGTCAGTTCTGTTAACTTGGGAAACATCATACATATCTCGATCGTGTCAATAAACGGGCTTCTTGTCCTTTTAAGTTAGTCCACAGTGATGTGTGGGGTCCTGTAAAAGACAATAGCTATAATGGTTTTCGCTATTTAATTTCTTTTGTAGATGACTTCTCTCGCATGACGTGGATTTATTCGTTAAAGAATAGAGAGTCTGTGTTGTCCATTGTCAAACATTTTCATCAAGAAATAAAGGTTTAATTTGATTGCAATATTAAAATTCTTCAATCTGACAATGCTTTGGAATATGTTCAGAATGCTGTGGCTGATTTTTGTAGTTCTGTTGGAATGATACATCGTACTTCTTGTCCTCACACTTCTCAACAAAATGGGGTAGCTAAGAGGAAAAATCATCATCTTCTTGATATTGCCAGGACAATCATGTTTCAATCCAACGTTCCTAAAAGATTTTGGTCTGATGCTTTACTTACTGTCTGCTTCCTTATTAACAGGCATCCCTCATCGGCGCTTCAGGGACATACTCCTTTTTTTGTCCTACATCTAATGGTCAACCCTTTCCTGTCCCCCTTAGGGTGTTTAGTTGTACCTCCTTTGTCCATGATTTAATCCTAAGGTTGATAAATTATCCCCTAGGTCAATCATGACTCTTTTTCTTGGATACTCCATGTTAAATAATAAAAGAAGGCAAATCGTTGTATTAGATAGGAGAAACCCTGCTCCTATAAATAAGGAGAACATGGAAGCATACAAACTTAACTAAACCCTAATGGGCCAAGACACAGTGAGGCTCATATTACAAGGACAATATAAATAACTAATAAACAAACTCTCTAACACTCCCCCTCAAGCTGAAATTGGGAGAATCCCAAATCAGCTTGCAGATAGAGAGTCAAACTAGAAAACAAATAGACAGAAATAAAAGGATAAACCAAGCCCATACAAGAAATTGCTCCCCCTCAATATTACAATAAAGCGCACAAATACTCATACACTCCCCCTCAAGTAGATACTCCAGGCAAGCAGACAAGCAGGTCACAAAAGCTTCTCGATCATCTGGAGCAGAAATAAGCAGCAACACAATCATCTGGAGCAAAAGATATAATAGCTGATAGACACCAAGGTCTTCATCAACGTCGTCGTAGTAGCCAGAGAGTGCTGGGTCACAGGCAACAAAGTCTAGAGAGTGCTGGATCACAGGCAGTAGAGGTCAACGTACAAATAAAGTACGGACGGGTCAACGTGCGAAATAAAGCACGGATGAGCCAGATAGTGCTGGTACACAGTAGTAGAGAGTCGATGTGCAAACAAGGCACAAACATGCCAGAGAGTGCTGGCGTACAGTAGTAGAGAGTCGACGACGTAGGCAGATAGAAGACTAGTATCGTAGAGTAGCAAGCAAATACACAACTCCAGTAGACGAAGCTCTATGTAAAGTCAACAACAAATGTCTTCATCATCTTCCCTCTTTATAAAGCATCCATCACAGTAGTAGACGTCATAAATCCAGAGAGTGTTGGTCCACAGAGTAGAAAGTCAACGTGCAAATAAAGCACGGACAGCAGAAAGTGCAAAAGCACAAAGCAGCAGGTAAAGTGTGCTAATCATAGCACAAGTAGCAAAAATGACGTCCAAGTATGTAACTTCACAGAAGCAGTCGAGGTAGATGATGAATAAACAATCTAGCAACAAAATATACCAAATAGCAGCAGAAGACTCCATATATCAGTAGTAAATGTAGCACGAAGATCCATAGAACAATAGAATGAAATTCTTCTTCTTCATCTCATCTCTTCTCTTCTCTATTTCTCCCCCTCACACCAACCACGGAAAGAATCAAGAGTGGTTGGGGTGGATAATGATAAAGGAACACCACAGAAAGAAATATAGGTCGTAGCACTGCCGGGGGGGTTTGGGGGGCGCGACCCCCCAATTAGAGAGTTGAGGGGAGGCCGCCCCTCGCGGGGGTTCGGGGGCAACGCCCCCGAAAAAAGGTCTACAAAGATTTTCGAAGAGAAATCAAGCACAAATCTTCATAAAGATTAATAATATTACGGATAAAATCCATCAAAATTTGCTCTGGCCAGTCCAATAAATTTTTAGTGGGTAGTAGTGGTGGGGGGCGTATGGAGTAGGAGCGGCGGGCGGCATAGTAGTAGATGCAGCGCAGTAGTAGAGTCGCAGCGCAGCAGCAAAGAGCCGATGGAGGCTCATCTAGAATAGGCAAGAGCAGCATATGCAAGCGGCGGCGGTGACTCGAGATGGTGCCGACAAGGGTGATCACAGGGGCAGGTAACGACATGCACGCGAATCAGCAACGGACAGCAAGCAGCTAGGCAGGTAGTTGGCGGACAGAGACAGGGAATAGCGATCAATCGTCGGCTGTGGCCGAACTGGCTGTCGGTGGCGGTTGCTCCTGCTGCTCGGCGATGACCTACTGTTAGGCGGGAGGTGCTGCGTCTAGGTGGCCAACGGCGGTAAGGCAGGTTGGGCGCGGGGCGGCACGGTAGCAGAGGGATAAAAAAAGTGGCAGGGAACAGGGAGAGGAATTCCCTGCGGGCAGCCAAGCAACGCCAAGGGCGGCGGCCGCCCGCAAGGGGGGGCGCTCCTCTAGTTTTCTCGCACTCGCGTATGACGACTCTGGTCCTAGGACGGCTGCTCTGATACCATGTTAAATGATAAAAGAAGGCAAATCGTTGTATTAGATAGGAGAAACCCTGCTCCTATAAATAGGAGAACAGGGAAGCATACAGACTTAACTAAACCCTAATGGGCTAAGACACAGTGAGGCCCATATTACAAGGACAATATAAATAACTAATAAACAAACTCTCTAACACTCCAATACCAGCAAGGGGTACAAATGTTACTGTCCCAGTCTCTTTCATGTGTTTGTGTCTAGGGATGTAACTTTTCATGAGTCTACTCCATATTTCTCCAGTGTTCCTAGTAAGGGGGAGCAATTGTGTGAGAGTGAGAGTGTGCCACCATCAGATATCAGTGGGAGAGTGCCACCACCACATCAGAGTGAGAGAGTGCCACTTATCATCCCTGACTATACTGTAGTTCAGGAAGAGCAGTCAACAGATGATACTACAATTCAACAATTTCCACATGTTTATAACAAATGAGGCAGACATGATCCAGAGGAGGTAGCGTCTCCAGTCTTTGAGCCTTCCCCATCTTCCTCTACTCTAGGGAATCCTGAAGAACCATTTGATCTTGAAGTTCCCATTGCTGACCACAAATGTACTCGTTCTGGTTCTGTTCGACATCCTATTGTAGGTGTGTGTTGTTTGTCAAGATTGTCTGAGCAGGCACATTCCTTTGCTCTTGGGATTGATTCTACGGTCATTCCAAGAAATCATCTTGATGCTATGAAGGTTAATGGTTGGAAGCAGGCAATGCAAATGGAAATGTCTACTCTTTTACAAAATGACACCTGGGAACTTACGACTTACCTTCCGATAAAAATGTTGCAGGATGCAGATGGGTGTTTATAGTAAAACATTATCCAGATGGCTTAGCTGAGAGATTAAAGGCTCGACTGGTAGCAAAAGGCTGTACTCAGACATATGGGGTTGATTTCTTTAAGACTTTTTCTCCTGTGGCTCATCTAAATTCAGTGCGAATTATTATCTCTCTGGCTACTACTTTTGATTGGCCTCTGTTTCAACTTGATGTCAAGAATGCTTTCATCTTGATCTATAGGAAGAGGTGTATATGGAACAACCTCCTGGTTTTGTTGCTGAGGGGGAGTGTCAGAAGGTGTGTAGATTGAAAAAAGCCATCTATGGGTTGAAGCAATCTCCTAGAGCCTGGTTTGACAAATTCAGTGAGGTTGTATTACAACTGGACTTTTCTCGTTCTGTGACTGATCACTCCTTATTCTATTCTAGTTCTTCTGCTGGATCTGTTATTATTGCAGTATATGTTGATGATATAGTTATCACTGGGAGTGATGCTGCAGGCATATCTCGTATGAAAGAAGGCTTGCAGAGGCAATTTCACATAGGATCTGGGCAGACTGAGGTATTTTTTGGGTATTGAAGTACTTCAATCTCATACTGGTACTAATTTATCTAAGAGGAAATGTGCTGGATTTACTTCATGACACTATGAGTGAGTCCAAGCCAGTGTCTACTGCTATGGATTATCATGTAAAGGAGATGATTGATGATACTGATTATCCAGATCCAGGATACTATAAGAAAATTGTTGGTAAACTGATATATCTAACAATTACTCGTCCTGACATTTCTTTTGCTGTAGGAGTGGTGAGTCACCATATAGGTTCACCACGTCAGTCACATTGGACAATAGTTGCTGTATTCTCAGGTATCTAAAAGGTGCACCTGGGAAGGGAATAACCTACTACAGACTGAAGACTCCTGTTTCTACTCTGGTCCTTACTGGCTATGCGAATGCATATTGGGCTGGTAATCTGAATGACATGAGGTCTACTTCTGGATATTGTATTTTTCTAGGAAATCATCTTATCACCTGGAAAAGCAAAAAATAGAATGTTGTGGCAAGATCTAGCATCGAGGTGGAATATAGGGAAATGGCTCATGCTTGTTGTGAGTTGCAGTGGGTTCAATGTGTACTTTGTAAATTAAAGATTCCTGTGTTGTCTCCCATGGAACTCAGATGTGATAATCAAGCTGCAATTTATGTTGCCAATAATCCATTCTTTCATGAATGCACCAAGCATATAGAAATTGATTGCCTCTTCATCAGAGATCAGATCAAGAATGGAAAGATTATGACTCCTCACGTCAAATTTGGAGATCAGCTTGCTGATGTTCTCACAAAGCCATTGCATCCAGCTGTCTTCCAAAATTTTTGCAACAAGCTGGGCATACACGATGTACACTTTAGCTTATGGGGGAGTGTTGATATTGTGAAGACTGCATATCTGGGTACTACTGGCCTGTCTATCAGTAGTACCGACTCATCAACATCAAGGATACATAACTCGAAATATTATTCTCAGTACTACCGACCTACAGTCAGTAGTACCAACATGGCGATAGACCGACTGTTTTATAGTTTTGTTTTCTCTTATTTTTGTTATTCTACATGTATTTGTTCTTTCTATAAATATATGCTAGGGCACACTGTTCCCTAAGCACTTGTTACACAATATTTGTCATATACATTGTAAAGATTACACAATATGTTTCCAACAACCATGCTCTATATAAACCAAACAAACTATTATTTGAACAAGTCAAATCATCGATATAACATGTCATTTTCGTTACTAAATTGCTCGGTTACAACACAAAATACTAAAATCCAAAAGAATAGAATATCATAAATGTCTAGTTCAATGTGACCATTCAACTAACATTTGGTTAGCTAAGTTATCTCCATTGTGATAGGGATGGCAGTGTGGGGTATGTGCGATCCATGCCCATACCCACTTTACCCATTTCACTTTTGGGTTAACCCATACCCTCCCCATTTAAAAAAAGTAAATACCCATACCCACCCCAATGGGCCGTGGGGACCCATTACGACCCATATATGACCAACTCTATGCAAACATTAAAATAAACATATATACGTAAACATATAATTTAATATGATAATACATACATTATAGTTTACTGAAATAACGTAGTTTAACACTATATTATTGTATCAATCTGCAAACTAATAGGCAACACCTAGGAAGCACAGATACAGATACGTTTCGGATACGGGTACGGGTACTTGGATACGACAATTTTTGAAAATATAGGATACATGTACGACATGGATACGGCAATTATTTTAACATTTATATAAATATTTTCCAAAAATAAAGAGTATATTTATTTTAAAATAGATTAAGGCAGTCAAATTTATAAATCATAATATATATAAAGAAAATGGAAACCAATTCCATAGTTTAAAACAATGATATAAAAAGGGGTATTTCATTCATATTAATGTCAGATAAAAGTTACAAAAAGACGTCATAAAGTCATTCTAAACCATTCACATTTCATGTATCATTTAATTTTGTGTTGTAAAGTGTGTCATGTCATCTGTGACACCAAACCATCTTCTTTCGTCTATAAGAAGTAATGAAATATTTATGTATACAAGAATTATATCCAAATTCTAAAATAAAAAAATGAACTGAAATATGAAACAACAGAGGCAATTAAAGACAAGTAGGTATATTAACAGCAAGACACGGTGAGAAAATCAGAACTACTAAACAGAAAAATTAGAGAAAGCTAGAGAGGCTTACGTTTAAAAGGGATGAACAAAGACAATGCCAAAATAGAATTCCGAAAAGAGTTAAGGTAGAAATTCAAAGGCTAGAGGCTGTAACCACCAATAGAAATTAGAATCCCCTTGGAGAAGATGAGGCACAATGACTGTACGTTAACCACCAATAGCCCATTGGAGAAGATGAGGCACAAGCCGCACAACAATAGAAATATGACGTGGACTGAAGCAAAACCAAGCTTCAAAATGTATCACACAACCCAAAGGAACCGTTTTACTGATTTGCACAGAGAAGCAGTAAAAACGCATGTCAATCCGTTAAAAGGTCTTAAAAACGAAAAAAGGCTTGAATGGGCCAGGCCGTATCCAAATCATATCTAGGACGTATCCAGGCAAAAAAAAGCAACAAAAAAGGGGATACAACTAGAGAGGTATCCGATACATATTTAGGTGTATCCATGGAGTATTGGTATCCGATACGTATCAGATACGGGTACGACACCTATTTTGGAGTATCCGTGCTTCCTAGGGCAACACCACCCATCATATAACCAGTAATGAATTTTCGTAATGTATTACTGTTCGGAAGCCACAACTCGATACATTTTCTGAAACAGTTAACGTGCATCACCACCAATCATATAAGTAGAGCATCTCAAATCGCTATGCCAACTATCCATAGTCTCATCATTATCTGCCAGCATAACATCACCACAAGCAAGGGAGTGGACTGTACGAGAAATTCATAAAGCGTTTAGCTTTACCGTAAAACTTCATTTACAACACAAACAAGAATGAGGTGGAAAATCGTAACTATATTTAAAAAATGATCTATTCAAATAATATACTAACAACGTGCTTATAGAAACATACTAATTAAGTACACCTTGCACGAAGCCAACCCAGGATTTGCAGACTTGATGGCAATAAAATCAAACACGTTATAGACAATAGGCTACCATGGTACTACGATAGGAATTCTTCCAATGACATCTGCAGATCTGCAGTAGTCGGCAGGCAGTAGATCGAAATGAGGAAGCTGGGACAAATGACATGGGAGGAGACTAGCATTTCCTTAGATAGGAGATGCCGTACAACAACATCTGTAGGAGGTTGGACCCGCGAGTTTGCGCGACAAGGAGGGCCTTCAACTGAGGCTTGTCTCCTAAGGACAAAGTGGCACAAAATAGTGTCTCTTAGTGCTCTCGTCAGATATGCAATGCAGAGTGTTGTACCTCCACAAGTGATGTGGTAATGGACATCGGACAATGTCGAAGTGAGGTTGCCCACGCACTGCCAACATTGGCTGTTGGAGAAGAGACATTGGTACATGCAGAGATCTTTGGATGCTGGGGCAGTCACTGATCGGGCAGCGCACGAGGAGAGGCAGAGCAGGGAGGAGGTGACATCGTTGTACCACCGTGGTGGTTGCTGTCGGCAACGCTTGATATACATAGAGTGCCACGAGATTAGGTTGTTGCTGCAACATGCCTTATGTATCAACGGAGGAGATGGGCATTGTTAGCCGTTATCATCTCTTTAAACAAGAGGAACGAAAGATTTTGCCCAAAAAATCCGTGTCGTGGTCTCCCGCCTTCGTCGTCTACGACGAGATCGATGGGTCTCAATGGGTTTTAATGGGGCTCCGTTTCTAAAGGGAACCCATCAACACCGCCCCCATTAGGACCCACTAAGTGACGCGAGCCCATTTAGCCAGTTTAGATGGGCAAACACTATATGGGTCTTGCTGGGTTAAATTGCCATCCCTATAGTGATTTGTGACCATTCATCACTTTCTTCTATGGTTTGTCCACCATCATCTTGATTTCCATCATTTGCAGGTCCAAAAGATCAATTGACAATTCTCATCTTATAAAATTGTGAAGTAAACAAGTCATTATAATTTGTTAGCTATTTTAATTAGCCATTTCACGTCTTATAAAGTTGGACTTCTCAATATTTCCCATTTTTGATCTGACATGCCAAAACATCTTTTGATAACATTCTATGCAAACGGATGTCTAAGATTAAAAATCTCTTTTTGCTGAAGAAGGTCGATGACCATTTCTCCATTCATTGAGATGAGATCTGTGTCCTCTATATGGTCATAAAAGTCCCTCTTCATTGATGTATCCAACATCTACAGGGTAGTATTTACCTATAATCATGTCCACATATTTAATTAATTACTTATTGATTTAAATGAGTAGTAATGTGATAATATTACAAGTTGGGAAATATTACCATGAGAAACACAGAAACCATTTCTCCGATTCAAAGCATGTCTGAGAATCCTCATGTCGGATGCAAATCCTTCCCACCGTGGTAAAACATATATAAACTGCATGTCTTTATTGCAGACTCCAAGCACATTTCTTGCTATAAACCCCTTTCTATTTCTATATTTTGCTATCTACCTCTGCTACACACAGTTCGATGTATGTCCATCAAATGTTCAAAGACAAACCTATATAGTTCAATAGTCTGAA
Organism: Alisma plantago-aquatica; assembly: GCA_963693085.1. Taxonomy (NCBI): domain Eukaryota; kingdom Viridiplantae; phylum Streptophyta; class Magnoliopsida; order Alismatales; family Alismataceae; genus Alisma; species Alisma plantago-aquatica. Next base: position 1,164,780,251 of record OY856412.1, on the reverse strand, counting down.
TGGTAGTGTATATGTTCGCATTGTATACATAACAAATATATGTACTTTAAACCATTTCCAACGATGGCCATTGAATTTTTCAAGAAGTTTCTCGCCCTTTTGGTATAATTCTTGGTGCAACCTGACAACATCATTTAAAACCTGGTGGAAGTATCTGCTTACTATCTCACCAGATTTGAAGAAATCATCTTGAATTATCCAATATTTTGAATGGTGTGATAAAATAGTAAGAAAAGTAACAACCATTTCTTTTGTGGTTGCATTTCTAGTACAAGTTAGTTCATCAATTGATGTCAGTAATGAACACAAATTTTGAAAAGTTTGAAGGTTCATTCTCGGTTCGCTAATTCACTTCTTATCGCTCTTGTAGACCAACCTATCGGATTCTCACTTTGGTCACATAGACTGTACCCCACTACGCTCGTATGACCATGCAACTATGATGATAATGATACCCAACAAAAGAGTTGCTCCATGTCATGGTGCATGACTTCGTCTTCGTGTCGATTTTGCTAGGTGTGGAAATGGAAGTTTGTGGAAACATCAAGCAAGTTTAGAAGAATTTTGGACGCAAACTTCGACCAAATTTGATGGTTTTTTTGAACAAACGGATGTGAATTTGAATGAATTTTTGATTGAAACTTCTGATTATGTTATATCTCTATATTATAAATGTTAACACAAAAACGCAATTCACAACTCTCTAGCCCTAGATAAGTTGATAACACAATGTTTAGTTTGAAAGGGTCAAATGTACCATACATATATACAAATACATTTCACCATATGTATTGCTATACTATATACAATCAAATCGCAGTTCTAACATCCTATCCAAGAAAAAGTGGCAACAACAAACATAGGAGTTGATATTAGAAGTTGTGAACATGGTTGGAGGCAACACTTATGCCTTGTATGTCCTTTATGGCCTAGTTAGGATTAATGTATAGGGCCGTCTCAACTTCGAGGAAACTTTGATAACTTCCGAGATGTTGGGATGAAGATACACAAAACATCCAACGTGAAACTTCATCCCCGAAGTTTAGATGTGGCTGCAATATCTGGTATTTGACTTCGCCTATGGTCGAAATTTGAAATTTCCACGAAATTTCGCTATACTTTGTCGAAGTTATGTTCAATGCTTCATCTAGAATATGAGACTAATTGTCTTATTATTGAGATGATCAAAAACAGAGTACAGGGGTTCACTTTTATAAGACAAGAGAAAGACACATGGTTTAGATATAACCAATGTGGGATAAAACAAGACATAGAAATAACAAGGAAAAGAGAAAAATAGACTAAGTAAAAACGCAGGAAAGTCTATATACTAATACTCCCCCTCAAGCTGGAGCGTAGATGTCTAGCATGCCCAGCTTGGATGTCATAGCAGTGAACCTCGTCCTTGGTAGAATCTTTGTGAAGATGTCAGCCACCTGATCAGATGTATGAATATAGGGAGTAGAGATTTGGCCCGATAGAACAGCTTCGCGAACGAAATGACAATCCACCTCAATGTGCTTGGTCCGCTCATGGAAAGTAGGATTACTAGCAATGAAGGTAGCTGCTTTGTTGTCACAATACATTGGAATAGGAGACGAATCAGAAATGCCAAAGTCCTTCAGCAAGCTCCTAATCCAGAACAGTTCACAAGTAGTATGTGCCATGGCACGATACTCAGCTTCAGCACTAGAGCGAGCAACTACAGACTGCTTCTTGCTTCGCCAAGTGACAAGGTTACCTCCTACAAAGGTACAGTAGCCAGAAGTAGACCGACGGTCAACTTTGTTGCCAGCATAATCAGAGTCAGAATAGCCAAGGAGTTTGCAATGCCCATGTTTCTTGTAAAGCAGACCTTTTCCAGGAGAACTTTTCAGATATTTCAGAATATGGCAGACAGCATCCCAATGGCATTGCCGAGGTTTATCCAAGTATCGACTAACCAGTCCAACCGCAGCAGTAATATCAGCCTGTGTAACAGTAAGATAGATGAGTTTACCAACCATTCTTCGATACTGCTTATTGTCAGGATAAGCAGGAGAATCCTCATCATCCCAGTCGGTGTTCGGATCCAGAGGTGTGCTAGCAGGTTTAGCACCTAGAAGACCAGTTTCAGATAGGAGATCCAGAACATACTTCCGCTGAGATAAGCAGAGACCAAAAGAAGACCGGGACACCTCTATCCCAAGAAACTACCGTAGCGAGCCGAGATCCTTGGTGACAAAGTGTTTCTCCAGATAGCACTTTGTTGACTGAATACCAGCAAGATCACTTCCGGAAAGAATAATGTCGTCAACATAAACAATAAGGACAACAATACCCGCAGTAGTATTTTTCACAAAAACAGAATGATCAGACTGGAAGCGCCGGAAAGAGAATTTCTGAAGAATAGTGCTGAGCTTGTCAAACCAAGCTTTGGGGCTCTGTTTCAAGCCATAAATAGCCTTTTTCAGCCTGCAGACTTTAGAGGACTCCCCCTGACACACAAAACCGGGGGGTTGTGACATGTATACTTCTTCATGAAGGTCACCATACATGAAAGCATTCTTGACATCAAGCTGATACAGAGGCCAGTCAGAATTTATAGCAACAGAAATCAGAATTCTCACAGAGTTCAGGCGTGCCACTGGAGAGAAAGTCTCGAAGTAGTCGACCCCATAGGTCTGTGTATACCCCTTTGCCACAAGTCTCGCCTTCAGCCGTTCAACAGTACCGTATGGTTGGTATTTGACTGTGAAGACCCATCGGCAACCAACTGGAGAGCAAGCAGCAGGTGGATCAACAAGGGCCCATGTATTACGTTCTGTAAGGGCCTTCATTTCTTCTTCCATAGCCTGACGCCATGCAGGATGTCTAAGAGCCTGAGCAGCATTTTTAGGAACAGATATAGCAGAAAGAGCCGCATGAAGTTAGCAAAATTAGCACCCAGATGAGCAGTAGAACAAAAATTCCCAATCGGATGCATAGTGCACATTCTTGTCCCTTTCCTCAGACTAATAGGAATATCAAGATCAGAAAATACCTGCGGAGGTGTTTGATCTGGCACGGAGGATGAGGACGATGGAGAGGCCATAGAGGGAGCTGTCGGCTTCGGTCTTCTGTGATAAACTTTCAGAGGTGGCTTTTCAATCGGAGCATCAAAATTATCAGGCAAATCATCCACCACAGGTAAAGGCGTGTCCACTAGTAAATCCGAAGTGAGCGCAGAACCAGCCGAAGAATAGAAAGACATATGCTCAAAAAATACCACATCCGCATATACAAACCACTTTTTAGAAATAGGATCATAGCATCGGTACCCCTTTTGAGTGCGAGAGTACCCTAGGAAAACACACTTAGTTGCTCTAGGATCCAATTTAGTAAGGCCTGGCCGAAGGTTCTTAACAAAACATGTGCTCCCAAATATGCGAGGCGGGACAGAAAAAAGAGATGCATCGGGAAACAGAACTTGAAAAGGAATCTGATTTTCGAGCACAGAGGATGGCATGCGGTTAATAAGATAACAGGCAGTGGCTATCGCCTCGGGCCAAAAAGATTGGGGAACATGGTAGTGAAAAAGAAGGGTACGAGCAACTTCGAGAAGATGACGATTCTTGCGTTCAGCGACACCGTTTTGTTGTGGGGTATAAGCACAAGAAGTTTGGTGGATGGTGCCCTGACGTCGACAAAAGGAGCTAACAGAGGCTTGCATGAATTCCAGCGCATTATCAGTGCGAAAATTTTTTATAGGCTTAGCAGATTGAGTGCGGATCTCAGCAAAAAAGTCAGTGATTTTTTCAAGAATAGTAGATCTATCTTTAAGCAAAAATAGCCATGTTGTTCTAGAAAAATCATCAATGAAGCTCAGAAAATATTTAAAACCAGAAGTGCTCGCCACAGAACATGGACCCCAAACATCAACATGTATAATATCAAAAGGTGCTTTAGAACTGATACAAATTTTTTTGGAAAAGGTAGCACGAGTCTGCTTGCCAAGCTGACATGTCTCACAATGAAAATCAGAACTAACTATATCGGGTAACATGACTTTTAATTTAGCAACAGAAGGGTGTCCCAATCTATAATGCCACTGGATATCTGCTATAGATGATGTCAAATATGCAGCTGTCTTTGGCTCGTCCAAGTAGTAGAGTCCATCCGGTCCCTCATGGCCTGAACCAATCGTCATCATCGTGCGCAGATCCTGAAACAAAACACCATCCGGATCAAACTTAATTGAGCACTGAAGGCTCTTCACAGTTTTACTGACAGAGTAAATTAAGAGGAAATTTCGGGACATAAAGAGTGGAGCGCAGAGGCAGACTACAAGTAGAGCAAATATCACAAATGCCAGTAACAGGTGATTTAGAACCATCAGCTAAAGTAACAGGAGGTATAAAAGAAGTCTTGTGCAGTTTAGAGAATAAATCAGGATTGCCAGATATATGAGAAGTCGCACCAGAGTCAATCACCCAGGAGTTTTTACCAGTCGTAGTCAGAAGGGCGGCACTACCAACATTGGAATCCTCAATAGAAGTCGCCAGATGAGCTTGTAGCAGCTTTTCAAATTCGGAGCGGATCCAGTCAGCCGTCGGCGGAGCAGGTTCAGTATGATCAGAAGTCACTTTATTGGCCCAGTCAGGTTTGCCATATTTGATCCAGCAACGATCTTCAGTATGGTTGGTGCGCTTGCAATGAGTACAGTAACGAGACTCAATGGGCTCAGCTCCAAATCCACGACCAGGTGCAGTACTACAGCCTCCGCGGCCACGACCGCGGCTACGACCACGGCCGCGAAAGGAATCACCAGAACGAACAACGAGAGCTGCTCCATCAGAAGAATCAGGCGCAGACTGGGTTACAGAAGGTAGACGCTGGACCCTTTTGAGCACATCTCGAAGGGTAGGTAGAGGATCGCTGGAGAGAATCTGATCCACAACACCAGCGAAAGACACAGGTAGGCCGACGAGGAATTGAACTAACATAAGTTCATTCCGCTGTCGGTGCACTTCTTCAATATCAGCAGTCAGGGGATGATACACCTGGAACTCATCCCAGAGAGCACAACAAGAGTTGTAGTATTCCTCAATGGAGACAGTAGCCGAATACTCTTGTTTGGCAAGTTGTTTGAATATCTCGAAGACCTTCTTTGGATTTTGCTGGTGAGAGTAAACATGGGAAAGTTGGTCCCACATTGCTTTGGCAGTCTGAAGACGAAGCAAGGACTGGCTGATCTTGGCTTCAACACTATTGACCATCCATGTCATGACCCCATAGTCCTCTTTGGACCAGAGATCATAGGCTTGCTTTGTTTTCTCGTCAGCGTCTGCAGCAGGTAGAGCAGGGCCCTTGGTAGTCAGATGAGAGTAGCGACCTTGGGATTTGACATATAGCTCAAAGGATGCAGCCCATAGATGATAGTTGGAATGATCCAGCTTCACCGTAGTGACACAGAGAGTACGCGGAAGATCTGGAGTCGCCATAGAAGCAGTAGCAGTAGAAGAGAAGAACACGGGCACAGATCCAGGCAGAAGTCAGCAGCAGTAGTAAACAGCAGTAGAAGTCCAACACATGGACTAGAAGCAGTAGGCAGGAGATCCGGGCATGGACATCAGAAAACCCTCACAGGGCAGAAAGGAGGAAACAGAACCTACGCCAACATGGAGAAGAGATTACTCCACCATGAGGCGCAGGCAGTCAGAACCGAAAACTGGTTATTACGCCTTCAACGTGCCAGATCTGGAAAGTGCCATCTCCTTATAACAACTAAATAATGGAGGACAATAAAGCTCCTATTGTCTATAACGAGGTGTCACCTATTCCTTCTATCAAGCTGAATGAGAAGAATTTTCTGTTATGGATCAATGCTGTCCACACAGTACTAGAATCCAGAGATAAGGCAAAGCATGTGGATTCTGATCCTCTAGCCGCCATTGACAAGGAATATGCAGAGTGGAAGCGTAACAACAACTTGGTAAAAACATGGTTATGGAATAGCATGGAGCCTAGTATTGCTGCTAGATTCATGTTCTACTCCACGACGACGGAGATCTGGGATGCTGTTAAGAAGCACTACTCTCAAGAGATGAATGCCCTGTATCAATTCATGATTATGATCGTCTCTTTGCAGAGTGACAAGGAGATAGATCGTTGGAGTAATATTTTGGGACAATTTAGTCTATTGCCCAAGAACTGAGTTTTCATCATCTAGTTACTATTCAAGAGCAGATCAAAGATAGAGATGACCTGATTACTGCCAAATTCTTACCTGGGCCGAGTTCCTCTTTCAGTTCTGGACGGAGTGTTATACCTGTTGTTGATAAGCTTCCTAGCTTGGAGGCGTACTCCAAGATTATGCAATCCAACTTTAAACCTATACAAACCACTGTGGCTCCTTCCTTTGGTGAGTCTCAAGTCTTCATTGCTGCTGTAGTCAGAGGAGGACGTATAAGTCTTGGACGGGGAGGGTCCACAGGCCCAAATGCACCTTCTATGGTCGTCCAAGACATACAATTGAGAAGTGTTGGAACAAACATGGAAGACTAGCTGTGCCACCCGTTGGGACAACCCACTTTTTCAGAGGCAATGAGTGATTTGAACCTTCTGCTACTACTAACTACTACTGCATCTACTTCTGGAGCCCCTGGGATCACTCTCACTAAGGAAGAATATGATAGATTTATTCTGGCCACTCAACATTTGTACATGCAAGCATCTCCTTGGGCTCACTTGGCTTCTTGTACTGGTAATCCAGCTTCTTCTTTACTGGCTTCCAGTACTTCTCCTTCCTGGGTGGTTGATTCTGGAGCTTCTTAGCATATGACTGGTATGAGGAAACTGCTTCACTCCATTGACTCATATTCTACATCAGTCAGTGACTTTAGCTGATGGATCTATGCGGAAAGTATTATCCAGTGGATATGTTTCTCTTACCCCTAAGTTTGACCTTAGATGTGTACATTATGTGTCTAAATTTCCATTCAATCGTCTCTCCGTTGTAAAATTAATTGATATTGTGAAATGTACAGTGACGTTTGGGCCTTCTTGCTTTGTATTACAGGATCTCAAGAGTATGAGGACGATTGGTGGGGGGCCTAGGAAAGGTGATCTCTACCTCTTTCATGGTGCCAGGCTTCCTTGTCAAGTATTTGCTACTCCAACTCCTGCTATCCAGTTGAGCGACTCTCCCTTACTGTGGCACTACATATATGGTCATCCTTCTCTGGAGAGTCTGCAAACATCAGAACCAAATTTATCACAGGTGTCCTCTTTAAAATGTTAGTCTTGTCAATTTGGGAAACATCATAGAATGTCCAACCCGAGTCATGTTAGTAAGCGGGCCCTTCGTCCGTTTGATTTAGTTCATAGTTTTGTCTAGGATCCTGTAAAAGAAAGCAGTTATAATGGTTTCCGATATTTTATTTCTTTCGTTGATGATTTTTCTCGTGTGACATGGATCTATTTGTTGAAGAGTCAAGAGTCTGTGTTGTCCATTGTCAAACATTTTCATCAAGAAATTAAGGTTCAATTTGATTGCAATATTAAAATTCTCCAGTCTGATAATGCTTTGAAATACATTCAAAATCCTATGGATGATTTTTGTAGTTTTGTTGGAATGGTACATTGTAAGCCCTGTCCTCATACCCCCAACAGAATGGGGTAGCTGAGAGGAAGAATCGTCATTTTCTTGATATTACCAGGACAATCATGTTCGAATCCAATGTTCGTAAGAGATTTTGGTCAGATGCTTTACTGACCTTATTAATTGACAACCTTCTTTTATTCTTCAAGTACTCTTTTTTCGGTTTTGCGTACTAATGATCAACCTTTCCTTGTTCCTCTTAGGGTGTTTGGTTGTACCTCCTTTGTTTACAATTTTTATCCTAAAGCTGACGAATTGTCTCCCAGGTCTATTAAGACCCAACACCAATATGGGTTATAAGTGTTACCGTCCCAGTCTTTGTCGTATGTTTGTGTCTAGGGATGTCACTTTCCACGAGTCCACTCCTTATTTATCTAGTGTTCCCAGTAAGGGGGGGCAATTGTGTGAAAGTGAGGAAGTGCCACCATCACCGATCAGTGAGAGAGTGCCACCTACCATTTCCGAGAAAGATCCATCTGGTGATGATCTTTAATTCAGCAACATTCCCAGGTGTATCATAGACAAAGCAGACCAGATCATGATGAGGTAGCGACTCCAGTCGATGAGCCTCCCCATCTTCCTCTACTCAAGAGAATCCTGAAGATCCATCTGATCTCAATATTCCCGTTGCTGTCTGCAAAGGTATTCACACTTGTACTATTCAACATCCTATTGCAAATATTTGTTGTTTGTCCAATTTATCTAAGCATGCTCGTTCTTTTGCTCTTGGAATTGATTATGTGAAAATTCCAAAGAACTATGTTAATGCTGTGAAGGATGTTGGTTGACTACATGCTATGAATTTTGAAATGTATGCACTTATTCAGAATGAAACTTGGGAGCCTACTGACTTACCTGTAGATAAGAATGTTGTGGGTTGCAGATGGGTATTCACTGTCAAGCATAATCCGGATGGTTATGTACAAAGATTGAAAGTTAGATTGGTGGTGAAAGGATACATTGAGACATATGGTGTTGATTTCTTTGAGACCTCACATGTGGCTCGTCTTAATTCTGTGAGGGTTTTATCTCTCTGGCTACCACTTTTGAGTGGCCACTTTTTCAGCTCGATGTCAAAAATGCCTTCCTATATGGTGATCTACAAGAAGAAGTATACATGGAGCAACCTCCCGGATTTGTTGCCTAGGTGGAGTGTCAGAAGGTGTGTATGCTGAAGAAAGCCATTAGTGGGTTGAACCAGTCTTGTCAAGCTTGGTTTGACAAGTTCAGTACTATTGTGTTACAAATGGGCTTCTCACGTTCGGTGACTGATCATTCCTTATTCTATTCTAGTTCCTCTGCTGGATCTGTTATTCTTGCTATATATGTTGATGATGTTATTACTGGTAGTGACTCTTTAGGCATTTCCAAGGTGAAGGATGGATTGCAGAAGCACTTTCATACAAAAGATCTGGGGAAATTGAGATATTTTCTAGGCATTGAAGTACTTCACTCTCATACATGTACTAATTTGTCTCAAAGAAAATATGTACTGCATCTACTTCATGAAACAAGGATGAGTGCATCCAAGCATGTGTCTACTCCTATGGACTATCATGTAAAAGAAAATGTTGATGATACTGATTATTCAGACCAAGGGAATTATAGGAAGATCGTGGGTAAACTGATATATTTGACAATGACCCGTTCTGACATTTCATTTGCAGTAGGAGTGGTGAGTCAACATATGAGCTCACCAAAGCACTCACATTGGACAACAGTCTGTAACATTCTAAGGTATCTGAAAGGAGCTCCTTGAAAAGGGATCACATACTATAGACGTAAAACTCCATCTACTCTGGTTCTTACTGGCTATTCAGATGCAAATTGGGCGGGTAATTGGAATGACATGAGGTCTACATCTGGTAATGTACTTTTCTGGAAAATCATCTTATCACCTTGAAGAGCAAGAAGCAGTATGTTGTGGCTCGTTCCGGCACAGAAGCTGAGTATAGAGCAATGACTCATGCTTGTTGTGAGTTACAGTGGGTCCAATCCGTGCTTTCTGAATTGCAAATTCCTGTCATATCTCTTGTAGAGCTCAGATGTGATAAACAAGTAGCTATCTGTATTGCCAAAAATCCAGTTTTCCATGAAACACTACACATATAGAAGTTGATTGTCATTTTATCAGAGATCAAACCAAGAATGGGAAAGTGGTGACTCCTCATGTCAGATCTGAAGACCAACTTGCTGATGTTCTTACAAAGCCACTGGGTCCAACAATGTTTCAGAGTCTTAGTTGCATGCTGGACATACATTATGTATACACTCCTGCTTGAGGGGAAGTGTTAATATTAGTTGTTTTATATTTTTAATATTTCATTGTCATTTATCTTTACTGCTCGACTCTTATGTAAATTTCTCAGTTGAGTTATTATAAAAGCAGAGGTAGTATATTGCTCCTCTCACACACACTGCATTGCAACACCCTAATTATTTGCTCACAATACTTTTTTAGGTATAATTCTATTTCATTAAATAGTAGTCAAACTCCATAGAAATTTGTTTTGAGTAAAAAACAAAAACACTCTCATTATCAAATTTATTCTTTTATATAATTTGGATGGAAATAAAAAATTAGGCAGAATTCAACCTTTTAGTATGAAATCTTTTGAGTAGGGAAATAAAATCTCAACATAGAATTTATTTGGAGGAGAATTTCCCATAGAAAAATTTCCCTTTCCTATTACTATGCCAATCAAACATCATTTTTAAATTTCCCTACCATTCCTTTGCACACTGTTCACCATGTACAAAACGCAACAAAACCAATCTACATAGTGGGAAGTGAAATTGATAATAAAAGTACATAAGAATTGTTCATGAAGATTGTGCATATTAATTCTTAATCGTGTAGAGATTTTGTAACACTTCAATCCGTATGCAAATGTAAAAAAACATTGGAGATGTGGCTAGCATAATGTTCCGAACGTCGGGGAAATTTTTGAGACTAAAAGCACAGGGAACGCGACCACAATAGTTTCTGTGACAAAATTACTATCTGGCTTCACCAAACATGGAGATGATCTATTGATGACCCAATTATTATCTACCAAATCAAAAGTAATCAGTAATTTGCAATTTTTTTCAATGCGTGATATATATGTAGAGAAAGCAAAAGGTAGTAGAGGAGAATAGATCGTCTGGAAGAAGGTAGAAAAACTCGAAGAGGAGACATAACAAAACTTGTAGAGGGCAAAGGATCGTGGAGTTGGAACTTGGAATCCTGAGAAAGTTTTTTTAGAGAAAATAAAAGATCATAGACATGGACTTGATAGACAGAATATGATGAAAGATGAGAACGATCGATTTTTGTTGGAGCACTTTGAGGGACCAATGGGGAATTAAATTGAAAAAGCCTATGAGTTTAGTTAGAAAGGAACTCAAATTGGAGCACTTCAATGGACCTATGAAGAATTGAATTGAAAAAATCGTATAGAGCTTTCATCTTGTTTCAAGAAAATTAAGGAAAACTTACCCTCATCTTACCTACACTTGAAGCGTGTCGCTTGAAGCAGAGCAAGAGGCAGAACAAGAGGTTATAGAAGAAAACAAGGACCCTGATCATTCATCCTAAATGTTTTCCTTCCTCTACGCTCCACCTTGACAAACTACGATAGGTGTAGGGGAGCGAAATAACAAAAGGAGACGTGAAAAAGAGTCGGGCTTGGGGGTGTTTAAAAGATCTTATACACCACAAATGGGCAGTCTGGAACTTGAAAGTCCCTATGGGTCGGGACTCTCATGTAGTTGGAATTCTAACCTATGGTGACCTTTAAATAAACAAATATGGTATTTCAAACACCAATGTGATTAAAATATTTTCCTATCCATTATCCTGCAAACCAAACGGGGCGTTAGGGTAGGCCATTAGGAAGATGTGAAGGCTGTGATCTATAAGAATCTGGTGGGGTGTATAGGGATGAATGCTTTCTTTTTTAAATGTTGAAGTTTCCAGATATGTTTTTTGTATTAAAAGATTTCCCACCTATTTTTCGTTGATCCAAATGATGGGAAGGGAGGAAGATTGGACATACGTGATGTACCGATCCGATATCTCGTTAACCAAAAGGGGGCTAAGAGTAGGGTCTAAGAACACACGCAAACCTTCTACCTTCCCCTAATCTGACGGGTGAATGGAAACACCTACCCCATAGGACATTATGAGAGGATTGACAAGAATAATCATCTCTCAAAAGTGAGGATAGCTAAGGGTTGCTAGAGTAATATACCATACTATCAATTTTTTTTTGATGAACAAGAATTTTTTTTTTGATGAACTACCATACTATCAATTATCCGTATGTAACATATGCAAGCAAGACTGTAATGGACTGGCATGACTTAGCAACATATAATCAAATATATCTATGTAATCAACAATATACACTAATATGAGGTGGTGTACATGTGTGTAGATATGCATGTTAATTTAGGTCTTCCTCTTCTTCTATTTATTGTTCTTGACTCAATAGCATTGCTTCGTATAGGTGCATTAGTCGGTCTGTGTTACACATGTCCGTACCATCTGAGCCGGCTCTCGCACAACTTGTCCTCAATGCTCGCCGCCGCCACTTTATTCCTGATATAATCATTTCTCAAGCGATCTTTTCTTGTCTTTCCACACATCCATCTCAGCATACGCATTTCAGCCACGTTCATCTTGTTGAGACCTTGTTTTCTTCACCGCCTAACATTCACCCCATAGAGCATGGCTGGCCGTATAGCTGTTCTGTAAAACTTACTTTTTAACCTGAGAGGGATCTTCCGATCACATCATACGATGCACTCCTCCATTTCAACCATCATGTAGTGATCCTGTGACAAACGTCATTTTGGACATCCCCATCTATTTGAATAATAGAACCCAAGTAACACTATTTATCACATTTTGGTATATCTACTCCGTCCAAATGGGCTCCATCATTCACACTGCGGGATTGGCTGAAATTGCAATGCGTATACTCAATTTTGCTCCTGCTAATCATCAATCCATTTGATTCCAATGCCTCTCTCCACCGTTCAACTTTATCATTTAATCCATCTTCAGTTTCGTCAATCAAATCAATATTATCAGCAAATAACATACACCAAGGATAGCCATAATGACATTACTGCATAAATATGCATTCACACTAGTAGACCAATCTGGTAATATTTCATGAATTAGTCCATTCATTTTGGCGTTGAAACACACATCTCACAAGACTTTCCATCGCAATTTTGTAATTTTTTTTTTGTGCCCGTCGAAGCGGCAGTGAAATCGGACATATTCTTCCAAGGGTGCCGAGTACCAACAATTCCATGCATTCAAATTGTAATTACATATACTGGTCATATTTTAGGAAAATTCAGACCATTTATCTTCTTAGATAGAACATGAATGACCTATGTACCAAATTAGTCATTTATCCAGGGACTATAGACCTATTGTCCTAATTGTTTTCCTTCAAATGCATCATGTTTCTATTTTTCAGATGCATGAACGATAAGCATTCAAATACGCTCAAATTTTGTTATGCGATGATTCATGAATGTTTAGAAGATCGATGGTTTGGATTTGGGAGTACAAGTAAAAAAGTGCAAATCAATTCGAGTGTATGACGTCATCAGTACACTCATTGCACTCCAGCTTGAGGACGTTTCAAGACACTTGTTTTTTATTTTGCATTTCCTGCTTGATTTCTGTAACTGAAATTTCAGGTTTGTGTTTTTTTTTTCTTGTTATAATAGTTACTAATTTTGATGTTTTACTTTTTCAGGTACTTCTTCTTGGTGATCTAGTCGAGGAGGCACTTGTTTCCCTTGATAAATTTTGTCAACTTTCAAATACAACACTTCCTTTTAGGTTGATTTTCTCAGTAAAATTTGAATCTTATCGTCTTTTTTCCTTATATAAGCAAAAGTACTGTGTGATGTTTTATGGTTATGTTTCAAATATCCAAGTTACTAAGTTTGTTCACTTCTTTCCCTAGATTGAAGGGCAGACTCCTGGAAGTTTTTTGCCAAGACAAAATTGTTGAGATTTCCACTTGTCATGAAACTGTCCTCTCAAAGGATCCTACCTGTACTTACTCTCTGGAAAGGCTTATCATGATGTTCAAAGAAGGTATGTCACATTTCTTCAATATCTATACAACGACTTTCTGTGCATGCTTCTATTCAGAGGCACTATTTTTGAATGGTTGCACAATGTGCATATGCTCCTTTTGCTTATCTAACTGACTCCATGATGTTGTCATTAGTTCTGTAATTTCTTTATTTGATTCTAATGAGCAGTGCTTATGCATGCAATGTCCCTTTATGTAATTATATACCAAGATGCCTATATGTTTTATTTAAAAAATTTCAGTGTAAGTAGCACACTTACTGTCTCCATTGATGATATTTTATTGTCCTCACATAAGAGATGTATATGAATTTGAATAGGTTTAAATATATTAGTACTGGTCTTACATGTTTATAGTTGGAATTTGGAAACAACATTTAAAATTATTTTTTATTTTTGTAAATTCTGTTCATATAATATGTTACTCTTATTTCAGGATTTATAGATAGAAACTGTTGGTTTATTAGTCAAAGGCTTCATCTTATATGTATTAGACAGCTGAACTATTAAAAAGATACACAAATCCGAGGAAGTACTAGCTACAAGGTAGCAAACAGAATTAGGGCACATGAAATTGTAGAACTGTCTAAATGAGGAAACCTGATTATAGAATTTGAATCATTAGTTAACATCCCCTCAGACTCAGTTAAGCTATAACTGTTGCTTGGGAAGCATGGACACTTCCCGGAGGCCACCATGTCCGCGTTTAACACGTGTCCAACATGGACACTCCTTGGACATGCCTGGACATGTGGCAGACACGCCTTCGGCGTGTCCACTTTAATTCAGTGTTGGACATGGCTTGGACACTCCGTGGACACATCCAAGACATGCCATCCCAACCCACTCAAGCCTACATGTATGGAAAAAGCTTAGGCCTTCTCCAGATCTCTGTCACCTATCCTCCACTACTCCTTGCCTACTAACACCAGGTAGTTAAACTTCAACTACTATAGGCAAGCCGTCAACACTCTTCTTTAGCAATTGCAACAGAGTATTGTCCTCCCTACTCCTACTCTTTTTCTTGTTTCTCTACATCTCCATCTACCCTCCTCTTCTCTCTCCTCTTCATCTTAAGTAGCTCTTCAATTTATTCCACCTTTTCTTCCATTTCAACCTTCAAGACACCTTTATTTTCCATCTCCACCACTAGCAACATGTTTCCTCACCCTATCCCTCTTTTCATCTTGATAGTAAATCTTGTTCACCATTACTTCCACCAACAAGAAAAAACCTATTGTCCCAATATTGAAATGCTCTTAATTTTTATAATTCCATATATTTTTACTGCAACAATATTATAATCAAACATCTTAATATATGTTGTGATTATTCCATATTGTGACTTGTGGATATGATGTTATGTGTTAAACTTAAGTGTTTGTTGGATTTCATGGTGATTGCCCCTTTTGATAATCTATTTAGACCATTTTGTGTGTTTATACATATAACATATATGTTCTATATATATATATATATATTTTCCGTGTCCTAAAAATTTGGGAATCGCTGTGCCCCGTGTCTATATCTGTATCTGTGTCCGTGTCCGTGCTTCCTAGATTGTTGCACAAAGGTCATACAGTTTGACCTTATACTGCTAAGTTGCTGTTGCAGAATATCTATAACTAGTGATGAGCTGATGAAACCTTTATTAGGCAATAGATCACTCCAAATACATGTTAGTAACAGAAATATGAGGACCTGCAATGTCGTAGAAGATGGTGACTTAGGTTTACACCTCTGCTCCGATATTGACCAAATGAAGCGTTAGATGCAATATATTTACTCAACCACAGGTTCAGAAGGCATGCCTTACATAATGTGGCAATGACAAGTGATCATGCACAAGCTTCCAATTGTCAATTCCTCTCCAAAAAGGAACATTCATTAAAAGAGGATACCTAGAAGGCGAGCACAGTAGTAGGCAATCATGCAGAAGCTGCCAAAAGAAGCTCATAACTTATTCAAATGAGTTGGTAACTTTAAGTCGAGCTTCATATGACAATAAAGAAGCATTTACTTATAGTTTGCAGCTAAATATCATCCATGATCATTGCCCAACGATAGTTACATGCACCAGTGTCGGACTTTAGATGGATGTTTGGGTTACACCTCCGCCCCGATATTTACCAAATGAAGCGTTACATGCAATATATTTACGCAACCACAGGTTCAGAAGGCATGCTTTACATAATGTGGCAATGACAAGTGATCATGCACAAGCTTCCATATGTCAATTCCTCTCCAAAAAGGAACATTTGTTAAAAGAGGATACCTAGAAGGCGAGCACAGTAGTAGACAATCATGCAGAAGTTGCCAAAAAAAGCTCATAACTTATTCAAATGAGTTGGTAACTTTAAGTCGAACTTCATATGACAATAAAGAAGCATTTGCATAAAGTTTGCAACTAAATATCATCCATGATCATTGCCCAACGATAGTTGCATACACCAGTGTCGGACTTTAGATGGATGTTTGGGTTATCTAAAAGAACTATGGAGGACTTATTGTCTTTCAAAATGCAGACAACTGCTAATGGACTGTCATTATCTTGTGAACCATGATCATTATCCAATGATAGTTGCATACGCCAATGTCGGACATTAAATGGATGTGTGTGCTATCTAAAAGAACTATGGATGACTTATTGTCTTCTAAAAAAGTAGACAACTACTAGTGGAGTGTCATTATCTTGTGAATCTGAGTACGACATATTAGGTATCAAGTGGATGTTATGGAGATGAAATGGTTGAGGAACAAACATTGATTGATATATAACTATGGTATTAAAAAAACCTGCTGATGCAATCTGTGAAAGGGGATTTGCAATGGAAAAGCCCAAATCCAAGATAATCCTGATTAGAGCTTATGGGGCCCAAGTTGGGCTTTAATATAGTTCTTTATGCACTTAGGAAATTAATGTTCTATTTAATTCCAATTTTTTTTATTGAAGTTTTAATTTATTGTTTAATTTGCTTGGATTAGGATTTTAGTTTCCTACTTTTTTGACTAGTACATCAAGTCGTAGAGTCTTATATAAGCCAACCTTAGGGCCTTTGTCCAAGCAGTTGAATATATATTGATTTTCATTTGCTAGTTGCGAATTTATCTCTCTCGTTCTTCTTCTCCGTAGCATGTCTACATCTAGTGAGGGGATTTGCGTAGGAAGCAAGCCCAAATCCAAGACCATCCTGATTAGAACTTATTGAGCTCAAGTTGGGCTTTATTTAGTTCTTTATGCACTTAGGAAGTTTACTTTCTATTTAATTCCGAATTTCTTTATTAGGATTTTAATTTCTTATTCTTTATGCATTATGATTTTAGTCATCCAACAACACAACAATAACCCACCTCCCAGTCACTGCGGCCCACCGCCGAACCACGCGATGCCCACTGCTCCTGTAGCCACCCACCGCCATCCATCATCCATCCAAACACCCTATCAGATTCCTAGCCTGTTAAATACCCGACAACTACACATTAAGTCCCACCGTAGTAGCATAGTCACAATATACTCCGACTTTTTGAAAAAGTCGCGTTTAAAACGCGATTTTTTCCCTAGACGTATCAAACAGACGAATAATTCCCAATTTGAGCATAGTCACAATATATTACGTTTTATTCCCGTATTATTCACGAATTTGACGTTTTCTTCCCGTTTTCTACTTTTTTTATGTACTTTCTCATTTTATACTATTTAAGACTAACTTGATTTGAGTGTGTGTATATATATATGCGTGTTTGTATATGTAAATACACACACACATATATATGTATGTATGTGTTATATATGTTGCAATAGATGTATAGATATGTACTTATATATTGTGCACCATATGTATTGTGTTATATATATGTGCAATACACACATACACATAAAAATATATATATATATATATATATATATATATATATATATATATATATATATATATATATATATATATATATATATATATATATATGAATCCTCCGATCTTTCGCCGAATTTTGCCTGAATCGTTGACCGTATTTTTACCGTACGTTGACCGCTTTTTACCCGAATTTCCCGCATAATTCCCGAATCCCGTATTTTTCAGCTCGACCGAACGTATCCCGAATACCGAATTTGTGACTATGCGTAGTAGCAGAATACCCAACAACTGCGGATCCTTCTACCTACTATCCCCTCTAGTGTGAACCAAAGACAAGGACAATAAGTGTCGATTTACAAGCAAACCCTCGAGGCTGCTAGTAAGCAACCCCATATATTTTTTTGCTGGGCCTCTCACCCCCAAACCCCTAATTAAGGGACCGCTAGCTCCTGCCATCAACAACCAACTCACTGCGGAGTTGGATCCGTGGGCCGAGTACACAAATCAAACTTCTTTCAGAGGCATCACCTCCCCCTCACATCAATTTCTAGGAGGTTTTCTTCATCCAATGAATCATGGTGACTGTTCAACAAGTCAACAACAAAGTGGACGGGATTAATACAACTTCGAAGGATATTCGACATCAAGTGGACAACATGATGCAATGACATGATGATGTAGGTCAACGTCAATGTCAACTGGACACCCTGAACACCAGGATAAACTAATTCAACATCAAGCCCAACACGATGACATTTTTGAAATTCTTGTCGGTCGTGTTACGATGTTCGAATAATTGTTGAATACACTGGAGGCCAACCATAACAACAATATTCGTCAAGCCCGCTCTTCAAACCATGCAAGTTGAGCACATTGTTAAGATGAAGCTAACGAATTTCCATGCAAGCGTGACGCCAAGATTGTGTTTGACTGGTTGTACTACGCCAACAAGTATTTCCAGTTGTACAGAACCTTTGGTGAGGCACCCAAACTCCTGATTGCCAACACCAAGTTTCGAGGAGCTGCATTAGCATAGTGGGACCAACCTCTAGACGACCTCGTCGACACTTGGGTGGAACTGCTTCCTTTGATCATGCATGGATTCTTACCTCGGGATTACTAGCAGCAAACATACTTGGCGTATAAAAATCTCAAGTAGTGTGACAACACTGTCGCCAACTACACCAACAAATCTCAAGAATTGTGCAACTGATCCGAAGTTCAGATGGATGCCACTATCGCAATCGCAAATTTTTGCAGGGGGCTTTGCACTGATATAGCCGACCATCTAGTAGTCATGCACTTCTCCTCTATAGATGATGCTATTCAAAGTGTTGAAAGAATTGAGGAGGTCCGACGCCGTCCCCGACTGTGGTCAACTGGATGGAAACCACGTCAAGGGGCGACTACTCCAACAATACATGTAGATGTGGGATGAAACTATCTCCAGACTGGGGAGTTCTTCAAGATATATAGGTTTATGATAAATAAAAAACTTATAAAAGATTATGAATTACAACTGGCATAACACAAGTAGAAAGCAACTAAGCAATTCAACAAACATACCAAATAATACAAACTAAAGTACCCACTCGAGTATAGTTTGATGAGTGCTGCTGAATGCTGACTAAGACTAATGCCATGCTGAATGTCTTGCATACTCTTCATATTGTTGACCAATATGCCTAGAACTTTCCATCATATTATCCTCTCTTAACTTATTCAAATGAGTTGGTAACTTTAAGTCGAGCTTCATATGACAAGAAAGAAGCATTTACTTATAGTTTGCAACTAAATATCATCCATGATCATTGCCCAACGATAGTTACATACACCAGTGTTGGACTTTAGATGGATGTTTGGGTTACATCTCCGCCCTGATATTTACTAAATGAAGCGTTACATGCAATATATTTATGCAACCACATGTTCAGAAGGCATGCTTTACATAATGTGGCAATGACAAGTGATCATGCACAAGCTTCCATATGTCAATTCCTCTTCAAAAAGGAACATTTGTTAAAAGAGGATACCTAGAAGGAGAGCTTAGTAGTAGGCAATCATGCAGAAGTTGCCAAAAAAAGCGTTACATGCAGGAAGAAACAAGTGACCCCACTCTGCAAATTCGGGTTCTCATGGCTATACAAAATTCACCTCCTGATGACTGGCGTCGTACATCATTGTTTTATTCAGTTGTGGAGGTTCAATGTTGCTAGTGCGTGTTGAAAGTTGATGGAGGATCTTCAACCAATGTAGTGTCTTCTTCAATTATTCTGGGGTTGGAATTGCAACTGGAGCCCCACCCCGAGCCGTATCACATACGGTGGGTTGATGACACTTATCAGACTGTGACCCAGTGCTACAAAGTTCCTTTTTCATTTCATGATGTCTAGAAAGATACGGTCCTTTGCGATGTGCTCACTATGACGAGTTCCTACATATTACTTGGTTGTCCATGGCAATCTAGGAAGCATAGGGCTGTAAATGGGTACGGGTAGACCCGCGGAGCCGCAAATTCGGACCCTTAAAAAACCCGTCACGGGTCTAATTTTTTATACCCGCATACCCTTGGACCCGTATACCCTTGGACCCGCATATAAGCGGGTCCAATAATGGGTATGCTTGGACCCAGACCCGTGTACCCGCTATACATAAGTAACTATTTAAATAATATGTTATATATATCATACTTTACTAGTCTAACTAATATAATTCTTGAGATTATATCCTACTCTAACCACAATAAGGATGAGACTAGTCATATAATTAAGAATTAAGTATTCTAGTTACAATAATGAACATCATATGTAAACTAAAAATCAAAATGTCTACTAATTTACATTACTTTCTACATAAGTTAAACGTTATGATCATGACTACAAATATGTAAGCAATTACTCAATTAATGTTAATGTATAAAATATAGCATTGTCTAATATAACTACTACATGTTAATATGCTATATAATAATAATATCTTATTCTATTAAATATATATAATATAGTCATTTCTCTTATATAAACAATATGATGTTTTATAGAACCGCTTACCCACATACCCGCACTGCATACCCGCTATTATTGCGGGTACGGGTATGGTGCGGGTCCAAGTTTTGTATTATGCGGGTCTAGAACCGGAACCGGACCCGCTAAATTAGATGGGTATGGGTATGGCCAGACCCGCACCGTACCCGCACCGTTTACACCCCTAAGGAAGCACAAACACTTCCCGGGAGCTCCGTGGCCGTCCTGGACACGCGTTGGACACTGACACGCTGTAGACACGCGATGGAAACGACTCCGGGCATGTCCAATTTTTTTTACATTTAATGGTTTGGTATGGACACAACCTGGGCATGGCTGGCCCAACCCACGATTTAACCCAAATAGACAAAAATCCCAAACCCCCCAAACCCTCCCTACACTGCTCTCATGAGCCCTCCCCCGCTCCTACTAATTTTAACGCCCAAGCCCCCCCCCCTCCACGGCGGCTGACAACAACTATGCAACTGCTTCAAGGGAGCAACAGAGAAGCTGCCGTCATCAGGTGAAATAACCGTTACTCACAACAGTTGTGGAAGCTTGTTGTGGAGCCACTGCTGCTGTAGCTGCACAACACAAGTAGCAACCATCTTGATTTTCCGCACCATGTAAGGGAAGATCAACCGCCACTCTCCTCTACCGGCTACCACGAACATGTAACATCAACTTTCCTTACTTCATTTCATCTTCTTCTCCCTATCTGTTCTTCCTACTCCACCTTCATTTTTTCTTTTTGTCAATGTTTGTCCAGTAACCCCTCTTCTTCTTGCTCTTTGTTTCAACGTCCCCTCCACCTTTTGTTCAACAACCTCTTTTTCCATCCTCACTGCCCGCTCCCCCTCCACGACTCCTCACCCTGTACGACCCAAAGCTGTGTCGTCCAACACAACCATTTTGTACTACCGACCCACTCCCTTCCCCCCACCCCATGACCCCTTTTGTCCTCTTCTAATCGCCATTTTTCCTAAAAACCATCTCCCACCATCCATTGGCGACCAATCTCTTTTTCCTCTCTTCATGTTTTTCCTGTACCCCCTCCAACCAACAACCCTTGCTCTTCCACACCCCAACATTTATTTCTTGTTATCCTCTATTAATCAGTCTCCTCTACCCAAGATTTGATTCATCCCCTCAAATTTCCACTCCTTCCAAAATCTCGCCTCTCCCTTGGTTACAACATTTACTGACCTCCACACAACCACGTTTCATTCTCCCCCATCTGCTTCCTCTCCCCCCTTACACCACTCCTCGCCTTCCACGTCTATTCTTTTCTTTACTTGATTTTTCCATAAGCATTTAATACTGTTGAATTTAGTTAGGTGTTGTGTTCTACTATTATATTATATAATGCCTAGTTATACATGATAATTTAGGATCTCATCATTGCACCATTATACGTGTACATTGCTGCTAGGCGGTATTGTTCTCTTGTTGATTTAATGTCTTCTCTCTTTTCCCTTCTATGAATCTATTAATACTTGTTCACATATTGTTTATTAGATCTTGTTTGATTGCACAAATATAAATTCAATATATATTTAGCCAACAAAAAAACTCTCGTGTCCGTGTATAATTTTTTTGAAAATCGTCGTGTCTCGTGTCCATGTCCGTATATGTGTCCGTGTTCATGCTTCCTATATGGCAATATGATTGTCACGTGCGGTATGATGACTTCTACAACACATACTCCTTCCAACTTGGCAACACCTGACAACTCTTTAAATGGACATCCTATAGTTCCAGGCAGCTAGGTCGTGTCCTTTGAGAGATGCCTGCCGTCAGCTCATGGCAAGGAGTAATTGGTCCTGCCCCTGCTTCACGGGAGATTCACATTTTTAAGGGGAGGAGATTGATGCAATCCGTGAAAGGGGATTTGCATAGGAAGCAAGTCCAAATCCAAGACAATCCTGATTAAAGCTTATTGGGCTCAAGTTGGGCTTTTATTTAGTTCTTTATGCACTTAGGAAACTTATGTTCTATTTAATTCCGAATTTCTTTATTAGGATTTTAATTTCTTGTTTTATTTGCTTGCATTAGGATTTAGTAGGGATGAGCATCAGGTCGGGCCGGCCCGATCCGACCTGCGACCCAACCCGCATAACCCGATCCAGACCCGAACCCGATTTATAATATGGGTGGGCCGGACCTAAAATTTAAACCCATATTTTATATGACCGGGTACGGGTAGAGGCAAACCCAGGCCCGAAAACCCAAATGCCCAGACTAGATTTTATGTACAGTATGTATGTATACATCTATATCCTTCCTGAAAGAAAAACATACATATTTCTTGATGCAATATATAGTATGTATCGACCAATGGAAACATGGATAATCTATAATTAATAAACATCATTAGTGAATTGATACTAGTAAGATAACCATCTTTGACATGGATAGACTGACATGGATAGACATACTTGATTTTTTTGATTTGATCTTACTATGTCCACATTTAGGAGACTAATGATTTTTTGCTCAGTGCATAGTAGATTATGCTCTCTTTTTTCTCATACACCCACATGTAGGAGACAAATGATCTTTTGTCCTATCAAAACCCATTTCATTGTATATACATATAGGATGAGGAAGCAAAAGTCACAACATTGTAGTTTCCACTAATTTTTTAAGTCTCATACATTCACATGTACGAGAAAATGATTTGTTGCTTTTCAATATCCATTTCATAGTTGTAGGGGATCACACAACTAAAGTATGCATATTCCGGCTACATTGATCACAAAGTATATTATATATATATATATATATATATATATATATATATATATATATATATATTCTTGTGAAGGTTGATCACAAAATACATATCATACTAGTTTAGTTTTCATGTTAGCAAGTTAGATCTAGCAAATTTTTGTACGCTCATCCGATGTTATATGGGCAAACCCGAATCCGGCCCGAAACCCATCATTCTTATATGGGCTGGGTATGGGATGGCATTTTTCAAATTTATCCGGGCTCGAACCCGGCCTGTGGCCCGCTTTAAAATGTGGGTTTGGGTTTGGGATAGACAAAACCCGGTATAACCCGACCCGATGCTCATCCCTAGGATTTAGTTTCCTGCTATGTTGACTTGTACGTCAAGTTGTAGAGTCTTATATAAGCTAAACTTGGGGCCTTTGTCAAGGCAGTTGAATATGAATTAGATTTTAGTTTGCTTGTTGCGAATTTATCTCTCTTGTTCTTGCCGTAGCATGGCTGCATCACCTGTCTTTAGGCTTTCGAGGCTTATACCTCGAGGCAAGGCTATCCCATATGCACCTCCTGGTTTAGGCCTCGATGTCTTGGACTTGGGCTTACACCTCACAATCTTTGAGGCTCACCTCAGAGCACTGAGGGTTTGAGGCTAAGCTGAGGCGCAAGCCTTGGTTTCGGATGATAATGTCTAATTCAACCAACACGTTTTTTGCTTTTGAGACGCTACACTTTCTTCAAAAGTTTACAATTCAAATAAGTTGTAAATGATTATGGTTAACTCTTTAGTGAATCTACATAATTTTTATTCGTTATGACTCAAAACTCAAATATACTTTTCATTTGGATTTGTCAAACTTCGTCGGAAAATATTGTGTGCCATAACTTTTTTCGCGGTGATTTTCAAATCTCATTTTTTATCTAGCTTGGTTTTAACTAATTTCAAACTATATATGTCCTATTTTCCTTATCAAGTTTAAACGTTGCATCTAATAACACAATGCACTGATATCTCATTGTCTATTACAATTCTATCTACTTATTTCGCTCGTATTTGTTACTGACATTATTTTTAGTGCCCATTTTTCCTTGCTAACTTAGGTAAAAACTTTCTATTCAGTTTTGCTTTTTCTTATATATATAGATTTATATTATACATACACCTCAGAGATACAAACACACACACACACACACACACACGCATGCACTTGCGCACACACAAACACGAACGCACACACAAACACGATCGCACACACGCCCACATGCATGCACACACTCATAGGACGGGACAGTCCAGTGCACACACACACACATACACTCACACACAACACATCTCGTGTGCGCGCACACACACCCACCCACACATGCGCACACACACACATAGGATAGTCGACCAGATTCAATCAGCATATGAAGTAAAAATATACAGATTCATACATCTAGACTTGAATTTAGATCTTATATTCTTACCCTTAGAAAATGGATACAATCTGCATATGAAATAAAAATGACCCCCAGAATTCATACATCTAGACTTGAATGCAGGTCTCTAATCAAGGTTGATGCTATTTTTCTCATCTTCTCCTTTGTTTCCGACTGGAGATAGGTTTTTTGGATTGGAATTGGTTATGCTATGTGTTAGAATATGTAAAATTTGTATATGTTTAGTTTGTAATATGTGTCATCCCATGTGTGTAAATTGTTATTGGTGGCTTCCCATCTTTATATAAATATGCATGGCATTATCCTTTATATACACAAGTAGAATCTTCCATATTCCTAGTCACATGGTTATAGAGTGTTTGGGTTAGAATCTGCAGAGGGCTGTTCTAGAGTGTAGGCGACTGTCAACTCCTCTCCTCTCTCTTCGGGTAGTCTACAAAGAGATTCCTCAGCACCACATCCCTAATGGTCCCTCTTTCTACCGTCACCAACGATGACTTCAACCACTGCCGCTACCAGCAATAGTACCCCCGCCACCAGTGACAACCTCCCGACCTGTAGCTTTTATTGAGTTCCCTAGTTGCTGCTAGCTAGCACTAGATGTCTACTCTTCTAGGAGTAGCCCATAGTAGCAGGAGCAGCCTGCATTGCTGGCTCTTCTAGTAGAAGTAACGAGGCGACCATGGCCCTTACAAGAAGTAGTATAAGCCATCTGCTCCTTCGGTGCCCCACTGATCATTGTCCTCATGCAAAGATTTTATTAATGTAATGAGACAAAAAGAAGGTTACTGAGTACTTCCA
The DNA here is from genome assembly GCA_963693085.1 of Alisma plantago-aquatica. Classification (NCBI taxonomy): domain Eukaryota; kingdom Viridiplantae; phylum Streptophyta; class Magnoliopsida; order Alismatales; family Alismataceae; genus Alisma; species Alisma plantago-aquatica. The sequence goes on along the minus strand of OY856412.1, from coordinate 1,164,754,664 downwards.
GGCTTTATCAATTCTGAAAGGAGAGGCAAGAGTATACAAGAAATATATGGCTAATTTTGGTATCACCAACCTCAGTTATTGTAGATTTGTAACCGTCATTGAGCATGACACGTGGTAGTTGAGGGGCTTCTGATAACTTAGAAAGTAGTGAAGAATCCATAGTAACACGCACCACAGTGCCAAGTTCCATTATGAAGATTACTCTCTTAATGGGACTGGCCAGGAAGGCAGATTTGTTGCTAGTATAGATGTAGTAAGTTTCAATAAGTGACTTTGCAGGATATATCTAACTCAGCTATGCCGACTTTGTCTCTAGGTGGTGTTGTTGAGGAAAAGGATGGTCCTTGAGATGTAATGTTGTGTAGTTTTGTCAATTTGTCAAAATTTTGAACATTGCATATGATTGTCTCAAGATAAGTGACTTTGCAGGATATATCTAACTCAGCTATGCTGACTTTTTCTCTAGGCGGTGTTGTTGAGGAAGAGGATGGTCCTTGAGATGTCATGTTGTGTAGTTTTGTCAATTTGTCAAAATTTTGAACATTGCATATGATTGTCTCGCTGTGCTCTTTGTATACATAAGAAGCATGGAGCAAGACTTCGACTTCGAGTCAACTTCGACAGGTGTGGAAGTGGAAGCTTGTGGAAACTTTGAGGAATTTTTACAACCAAACTTTGACACAACTTCAACAAAAAAGCTAAAAAGTACTGAATTTGTGTTGAAAACTGACAGATTTCATCAAATTTGGCTCAAAAACACAATATATATTTACATATAGCCATCCATATAGATTTGCAAATGTAGAAAAACACACAATACATGTAGATGTGGGATGAAACTGTCTCCAGACTGGGGAGTTCTTCAAGATATATAGGTTTATGACAAATAAAAAACTTATAAAAGATTACGAATTACAACTAGCATAACACAAGTAGAAAGCAACTAAGCAATTCAACAAACATACCAATTAATACAAACTAAAGTACCCACTAGAGTAGAGTTTGATGAGTGCTGCTGAATGCTGATTAAGACTAATGCCATGCTGAATGTCTTGCATACTCTTCATATTGTTGACCAATATGCCTAGAACTTGCCATCATATTATCCTCTCTTAGTGCATATTGCATCCATGTATGTTCTTTGTGGTTTGGCTCATAGTTAGCTAAAAATGTCACAAAATGAGAATCTTAAAATATCCTCAAGGCATCTAAATCAAGCATAAGAAGAAAGATCAACACTTAATTTGATTTTGATCTAGGAAGAGCATCAGAATCATGTGACAAAGGTGTAGGCATTCTTTCATATTCAGAGTATGTACGAAAAGGCTAATTACTAGATAGAATATAAGGATCATAACTCTCCCCTTGAGGTTAGTTGGATTCACGATAGAGCTATTAAAAGGATAACATGCTGTGCTTTGGATACTTGTCCCATGCGATTTACTAGAAGTATAATGACCACTCCCACAATAACCAACGACTCTACCAATACCCCTATCATTCTCTTGAATTTGATAATGTGTATGTGCAATTCTATATCCGCCACTGCCCATTTCAAAAAAATCGTCCATGATATTAGATCCTTTTACATTGTCAGTACTAGGCCCACCAATTTGCTAAGATCCCATAGACTCAGTTAAGTAATCAATTGGTCGTCCATAACCATAATGTCCCTAAGGACCATAACTATACTTTTGATCATAGCCCATAAGGAACATAAGTCCGTGGTTGGGGCGAGTACGACAATTGTTGTTGCTGTTCACGCTATGCTTGTGGTTGGTAAGAGGTATCATTTCCTTTTCTTTTGTATTATTTTGTAATTGTAGGCCTTGGAGGAAGATATGCTTCTTTTACGTGCGTATGCATCAATAGACTTTAGAAAGTAGGTGAATCCCTCATCAAATGCCAGAAATTTTATGATTTGCCGCTTTGTGCCACTCATCCGACCATCACACATCATAGTAAAACTAAAAATAGGCCTCATCTATCTACTTGTCTGTTTCCTTCTTCTCGACATGTAAGTACTTGTTCATCAACTCATGTGGAGTTACAACCCCAATCCCTTTCCATGTTGTGTACATACATCAATCATGTGTTACATATACGGGCCATATACCACATTAGGAGCAATACCATATGCAAAAATACATTTTTTCAATCTCTGATTTTTTTTCAAGCCTCAATAAATCAACAGGAGGACTTGGAGGTAGTGGAGTTCGTCCTCTGATGTTTGATCCATCTGATGGAGCAGTAGTAGAAGAATCGATAAATGTAGATTTATCAATAAATCCTCCACCAAATGGTATGGTTGACCCTGAGGATGCTTCACTTTAATCTACAAGTAGAGGGCCAAAGAAATCATCTGGATCATTTGAATTTTTCTCAAGTCGATTGATTGCAGAGTTTTTCTTTAAAAACCCCTTCCTGGTTATATTGTGCTACATCAATACCTATCTGGCTTGCAATTGTAAGATTAGGGTTGCCACCTAATCGCCCTACATCCAAAACATGAGTGTTAGTTTCATCATTCAACCAAGTCTTGCATGGGGTCATCATCATCGTCTCTGTTATGATAAATGTAAGCCTAATCCAATGGATCTTCATTCATGATGTTTTTACTTGGCTTGTTGAATCTTTCATGCAAAAATTTTTCCCTTCAACCTTATGTTGTAATGCACATATACCAACGTGTGCAATTGTTTTGATTCCTAGCTGTACCTTGTTTTTGTATGAATTAAGTTGAAGGATGACGAGCCCACTTATCAGAATAAAACATCCTAAGAAGCCTTTGTTTCTTATTCTTCAGACTTTGCATTGTAATGAAATTACTAGCAAAACGAGTAATTCCTAGACGTACCCGATCTGCATCGCAATACTCCTTGTTTCTTATCATTGCTAGAAGAAAAGAGCGGTTGTATATGAAGTTTGTGACCCTCCTCACAATAACCATCACTTTAATGAATATATTGGTTTTCCTAAAGTCTTTTTTAAGAACTAGATCAATAGAATGCACTGTACAAGGAGTCCAGTACAAAGTATTTTTTTAGAATCTTCAAGAAGTTTACCAGCTTTGTTGAAATTGCTGCCATTGTCCGACACGATCTGAATCACAAGCTCTTTTCATCTATCTACAATTGCACTGTCCATTAACTTGTGAATATGGTTGTAGTCCTTTATATGTGCGTATGCATCAATAGACTTTAGAAAGTAGGTAAATCCCTCATCAAATGCCAGAAAGTTTATGATTTGCCGCTTTGTGCCACTCATCCGACCATCGCACATCATAGTAACACTAAAAATAGGCCTCATCTATCCACTTGTCTATTTCCTTCTTCTAGACATGTAAGTACTTGTTCATCAACTTATGTGGAGTTACAACCTCAATCCCTTTCCATGTTGTGCACATACATCAATCATGTGTTACATATACGGGCCAGATACCACATTAGGAGCAATACCATATGCAAAAATACATTTTTTCAATCTCTTTGGCAATTTTCCAATTGCCAATTATTTTTTCTGCTTTGCATCCTTCCTGTGGAAAGAAGGCCCAGGAGATGTGAACTTCGTGCTATGGGATCTAAAATTCTCCATTGTAGAGCTCAAAATTTGACTTCTTGCTCCATGAGGTACACTAGATCCATTCCCTGCTTCATTAGTAGAAGTACCAAACCCTTTTAGGTTTCCATGAATTGTCTAATGCCATCTCTCTTATGCCCTTCCGTCACAGATTCTTTCATGAGTTCATCATTGTCCTCCATGCTTTTCTTTTGGTTTGTGTATCAATATCACTAGGGTAAACAATGTCATCATCATAATGGTCATTGTCATCTATACAGATGACATTGGGACCGAACGTTACTTATTTGAATCTATGATCTCTAACTTCGTCATCAACTTTCTTTATATTCATTTGATTTGCCAAAACATTAAAGTGCTTCTTCACTTTATCAGGACATTACCCACAGACTTTCACATTCTTGTCCCTTCCCGTCAGATGCTTTTTAAACCTAGAAATACCTCCGCTGCCAATCACCTTGTTGCAATAGTTGCATTTTGTCTTTTGCTTAGTGCCATCAACCATTTGGCAATGCTCCCATCCTAGATCAATTTAGCTTTCTAGTAGATCCACCATCACCACCACCACCACCACAACGCTCCTCCCTCCCACTCCCATCATGGCTCATTCTACCACCTTCAAATTTAGAAGCATGGAATGAAGTAGACATCTTACTCACAATCTTGTTGTCTGAAATAAAAAGACATATACAAGCATTAACCTTTATAAAACACAGTAGACATTCATCTAATACCATAAACAATGTGTTTATTTAAATTCCAGATCTCCACAAGTTTATTATTTGTTAATTTAAATGACTAATATACTTAATATGAAGTTAGGAACATAGTACGATGTTATCAAGGTTAGAATTTTATGTTTAAAATTTTTCACATTTATTGAACAAGTCAGACCTCAAATTAAACCGATATAAGTAACAATAATTACGCTAATTTTTCTATTATATATTAGAATAAATCTTTAGTTTTTCATATTTCCGCATGTAATTTCATTTGATTTTTGAATAGTTATCATTTAAATTTATAATAGACAATAGACTATAATCAACTTCAAGTACAGTTTTCCTTTTTAGCAGTATAAGAGTGTAGATCTATATAAATCTAACAAATATTAAATGCAAAATCCCAAAACACTTGAGTATATTAAAAAACAATTCTAGGAGGGATAGGAGAGGGAAAATGGGGGTAGATCTACAAAAACTTTGTAAGTATATGTTAGATCTAGTAGAGAGGGGGTAGATCTACCAATTTTAGGTGTTAACTACTAAAAATCGTGAGCAGATCATAAAAAATACAATTTTGGGAAGGGTACTGGAAGAAAAACATGTTAGATGAGTAGATGTACATAAATCTATCGTAGATCTAGTAGAGAAGGGGTAGATCTACTATTATATGCTAAGATTAAATGATTAAATCAAAATCACCTAACAACAAGCTACGACTCCTTTCCTCTCCCTCATAGCAATTTGTCAAAACTGTTAAAACTGGTTCGGCCTGGGTTGGGACTTTGGGGACATTGTAGAATATTTGCACGGGAAAGGGCCAACTTTGCCGACTTTCGTGCCTAATTAATTGAACCGGCCCAATATGCCAATGACACTGTAGAATGGGATGTTTACACGGGTTCGAGTTCGCCCAACAATGACACCGACAATTTCGGTGACATTCGCTTCATGTCGTCGAAGTTTGTTTCCATGATTAGAAGTCCAAAATCACCTCACAACAAATCTAGATGAACTCCTTTAATAGTTTCTCTTCATTTTGAGCTGGAGGTGCAATGCTAGTGGCGGATGCAAATAAACAAAACTATGTGCCTATGTCCATGGCATGTTCCAAAATCATTAGAAACATGAACTAACCATACCATAGTAGTCATGGCCATAGTCACAATAGTCGTTGAATTTTTGAAAATTTTGTGTTTCCAGCAGCATGTAACTGCCGAATAACGCCCAATTTCCAAATATTCGGTTTTATTCCCATATTATTCACGAATTATTCACCTTTTTTTGCTTTTTCCCGTTTACTACGTTTTTTCCAGATTCTTTGTCTATTTTATACCATTTAAGACTTTGACTTTGTTCAAGCATATTTGCATGTGTATAGAACTGTAAATACATAATATATATATATATATATATATATATATATATATATATATATATGTAAACACATATATTACATTTATGTATACATATATATATATGTATGCAATACGATGTGAATATATATATGTGTGTGTGTGTGTGTTTGTACAATATATATGTGTGTGTGCATGATATATGTATATGTATATACGTACGCCCTCCTATTCTTCCGAAATCATTGACCGTACTTTACCATACCTTGACTGCTTTTTACCTAAATTTCTCACATAATTCCCAAATTTTGAATTTTTCATGAATGCTGAATTTGTGACTACGGTCACCACTATAATTAGGACCATAACCAAACAATTGAAATCAATTTTTGTTGCCTGTTGTGGCAAGATGGTTAGGGCTTGTTGTAGGCAATAGCATTAATTTGCTAGGTTCGTATGAAAAACATTTTTGGTATGGGGAAAAAGAGGAACTTAGGAGTGGGTTCACCTTTTTACTCATTTCAGTGTGAAGTTTTTCTCCTCTGGAATTGTTTTCTAGCAAGGTTTAACTTTGACCCTTAGGCCAGTTAGGTAGGGGTGGTCATCATCTTGATATTTTGTCCATCTTGAAGATCGGTGGTCTTCTCGCTCAAATTTGAAGTTGGACTTAACAGATGAATGAAGAATGGTCCTATGTTTTGGCTATCAATATGTTCAAGATTATCATAACTTGCTTAATTTCCATTTGGTCCTCTTTGTATTGAGACGCTTCTTCAAGTCTTCGGTGTAGGCCGTGGTCTCTCTCTACTTTCTCTTAGTCATCATCAATCCCTTCAAAAGCCCCTTCCAGAGCAGTGACGTTGGCATGCTCCGTTACCTATCTATAATCACGATGCTGCAAATCTTGTTCATCCATTGTAGAATGCATTATCTTTTGGATTGTTGTCTTTCCACAATATATTTTGTCAACCAACTGGGTCATGCATGGTTAAAAGGTTCACTTCTCCAACTTTGGATGTCAGATCTTTTGATTCTAACCTAATGTTATTGTGAATAAAGACCTAGTCACTCAGACAAGCACAACCAAGCTTATTTTTGCTTTCGCTATGGATGAGGGTGAACATAAATTGGTTCCTCTAGCAGGCACCTAGGTGGGGTTGAACATTGGTGTAGGATGCACCCAACTCGACAGTACCTGGCCCATGGTACCCGGCCCCAACCCAACCCGCAATTTTTCTTGGTGTGTGGGAGCCTTGATTTTAGGCTCACATTCTAGTATGGACCGTAATAGGGATTAGGTAAACCGGAATGTGTGGATCCAAAGAGGGAAGACATGAATTAATATTAGAACAATAAAATAATATATTTCCAAATATTGTACATGACACATTGTTGATCTGTGCTGTAATAAGCCAAAAAAAGGATAGAAGGTCAGTTCCTTTTGACTAGGCGGCATCCATGTGTGCCTCATCTTTCAATCTAGGAAACACAAACACAGACACAAATACTGACACAGTTGTGGACACGGAAATGAGACTCGACGATTTTGAAAAATATAGGACACGAACACGGCGATGGACATGACATTCTTTTTAATATATATTGAAAATTAAATTATACTTATATATATTCATAAAAAACACAAAATAAAATAATCAGACTATGTAACTTCATTTGAGATATAACTCAAAAAATGAAACCAATTGGCAATTGTATAACCACGAGACCCAAACATTGAAGTAGAATATCCATAAAAGAGGCCTTTTCATTTTTGTTTCAAATGCAAGTTTCAGAAAGCACAATTTGACTTCCATCATATTCCCTTATAATACTTAATCACGAGAAGCAGTAAAGAATTAAAAGGAGAGGAGAAACCAATTTATTAAATAAGAAACATTGAAACATAAGAGGTGGAATTTACGCTCAAGATTTTAAGATGTGTTGTGGGATTCACATGAAATGATATAAAGAAACCCAAATAACTTAGGTTGTGTGTATTTTGAAGTCTAAAAGAAAAAAAAAGACAAAAAGGTTGGGGACTTTAATAAACAGTAAGCAAATTTTGCAGTTACAGTAGTCTAGTCTAAGAATGGACTTCATGGATTCATATACCACCTTAGTTTTATTTCGTGTTTAGTGTCAATAGTATTGGTATATAATTATTTTATAACCTTACAGTTTCTTTCTTCTGGTTGTTCCAGCTACTTGCGCCAACTTTTATTAATGACGAATTTGCATTACCTTTTTGCAATGCTAGATATGTACACTGTAGTATTCAGTTTGAAAAATATAACATTGTTGCCTCCCATATTTGTAGGAAATTACAGTGGTGTGAGACTTTTACAAATGATTGCTTTGCATCTGGATGCTTCTGCTGGCAGTTACAAAATTTGGGGCGAATTTGCTTCTTGCCTACTTAAAATTCAAACTTCTAACATATCCGAATATATACATGATGATATGTCAGCAAATATCATTAACAAGGAACCTACTGCCTCCAATATGCCAGTGTTTTCCTTCCTGGATCAGCAAACAAAGAGATCATGGCAGCTCCGTTGTAAATGGTGGTCCAAGCATCACTTCAGCAAGCAGAAATGCATATCAGAAATCAAATCTGGTATTGTTGTGTCTTTCTTTTAGACAGTTTTTGAGCCCATCTTTCATGCACGTTGTGAATACACTGGGCATGCATTGGTGATCTATTTTTTCAGGCACATTGCCAATGCACTGGGCATGCATTGGTGATCAGAAATAGTACTTTCTTGTTGTTATTGACATTTATGGTCTGTTTTATTGGGACGCGGATGAAAGTGGATCACATTGGTGCTTTCATATAATACGCAAAACAGTGTTTGATAGCTATAGATACAGCCATTTCTTGAACTTTCAGTTATTGAACTGTTTGACAGAGGTCAGAAACACATCATACAACTTGGTTACTCTAGGTGTGGGCATACTTAGTCATCCTGAATAGTTTCCATTGAAGTTTACCATGGCGTAATGATAGAAAGGTTGGATGTACCTGCCTTCCAAACAGGACATGAGGGTCTCGCTCATGCAATTCTCTGTAAGGAAATCTCTACTCAGTGTCTCTCCTAATATCCCCTCTTTACAGTGTCATAAAGTGGTTTACAGAAGATCCCATAGCCTTACTCGGACGGGCTTCCCCCATTTTCCTTCATTTGAATGGAGTAATATGAAGGAATTCACTGGACATCCCTAGGATTTGTCCTATTTCTCGTGCAAATAATTACTGCTCATTTCTCCCCTCCAATAAGAAAATGATCACTATTTGTTTTCATGTTCTCTAGCATTTACACTCCTTACAGCTAGGATACGAAATCCGAGGCGGAGGGTAACTCATGAATGAATGAGGAATTCATACTGTAAAAGATTCAGATTCATCTTAAAGAGACTGTTTTATTGTGAACTTATTGATGTACGGATATCTGAGACAACAAACCACCTTTTTGTTTTGAAACCATAGTTGTTGAGGTAGCCTCCTAGACAGCTAGGCGCCCAAGGGGGTTCCGTGGCTTCCGCCTTGGTCTTCGCCTAGATCAAAAAGAAATTGGGCGCCTATCCTGGGAAGTTCTTTTTTCCTGGATTTATGTATCTATTTTTTTAAATGTTATTTAATATCATATTTGACATGTGTGATTGCTTCTTAAGTGTTTTTAGGCTTCAACTTCAGTTCTATATGATTGTTATGGTTTAGAACATTATTACCATATATATATATATATATATATATATATATAGTGTGTGTGTGTGTGTGTGTGTGTGTGTATATATATATATATATAGTGTGTGTGTGTGTGTGTGTGTGTATATATATATATATATATATATATATATATATATATATAGAGAGAGAGAGAGAGAGAGAGAGAGAGAGAGAGAGAGAGAGAGAGAATTATATGATATATAGAAATTTAAAAACAAGCCATGCACATGTGCAGTCTAGTAGTTGAGCCAGAGTAAGGTACCGCCTGGTTGCCTCAACAACCATTTTGTACCATGTTGGATTCAAGTTGGATGAATCAGTGGTGCCGTTACACCAGTGTTTCAAAAATCGGCCTGTGCGTACGGACCCCCTGCCGCTCCGCATACAACAAACCCCTCACAAAGCGAACCAGGGCCGCACAGCCGCATAAAAGGCTGATTAATCCCCGATTTTTAGATGGACATATCTCCATTTCTGATTTTTAATAGTTTCATTCATCTATTTTTGTTTAGATTTAGATCTTAGTTGCATGTTTGTATTTATTTAAGTTATGATGATTGCATATTTGCATGTTTGCATCCATTATTCTTGTAGTTGTACTAATTAGACATGTAATTGTACAAATTAAAAATGTAAATGCATGGTCAACACATATTTATATAGATAAATAATTAATAAATAAAAAAAAATTCAAAACCGCATATACTCTATAAGTTGACCTCTCCGAATGCATAATGCATAGCGCTTTTTAAAACGCTGCGTTACACAGAAGCTATGGTAAACTTTTTCAAAACCTGTTACAAATTTTATGTTAACAAACCCGTTGAAAGGAGCAAATATGCTTGCGTTTGGTTTGTCATTCTGAAAATTGATAAGCTTCCTACTTTTCAAGAATCTTAGGTTACAGTACAAGTTCCTTGTTAACATTCAGATTACAATTTGAATTCTCATGCTTCTAGACACTGAAGTCAGAGGTGGATGGGGCCTTAACACTTCTATGGTGGGAGTATGAGACCCAAATGCACCTTTTGTGGACAATTTGGTCATACTCTGGACACATTTTAGTAAAAGCTTGAAAGACCTCTGTCAACAACTGCGCGCTGTTCCACAGGCATCTCAACCACTTTGGTGATCACAATTGATATATGGAGGAATAAGAAAGCAACTGAAAACATGCATACAACAACACCATCTATAAGATCTGTACGCCATCTAGTCTTATCCTTGTGTAGTGCTCTTGGAACATTTATGATTGTTTCTCATGGTCCATATTCATAGGTGCTTGACTCTGGTGAAGCACAACACATGATTGGTATGAATCTTTTCTCTCAACATGTGTTTTTGTACATCTCTCATGCCTTTTTCACCAAAGTGAATGGGCGCGTTAGACATTCTCAATTTTGTTCAGTCAGTCATACTCATGTATGTTGCTAAGTACCACTGTTCTTGTACTTTGCTTTACAATCTCTTCATTGTTCTCATGTATGTTGCAAAACTTGTTGACTCCTTGAAATGTTTTCTAACTTTTGGTCCGAGCTACTTCATTCAATAGGATCTCAAAAATTTGTAGTTGATTTGAATAGTCTAGTCCTGGATACCTCTACTACCAGTCTGAGTGACTAGCCAGACATGCCAAAACCTTCCTTGGTGGTCAACCTTGCAACTTCACCACTGATATGCGTGTCTTTCACTTGAAAAATGTAACAAATGGAAATGACTGTTGAGTCTTAATGTCTTCAAGTGCTGGTCTCACAAGTCGTGTCAATCGACACTCTTAAGCGCCCTTGTTTTCTTGTTCATAGTGTTGTTTGGGGTCCGTCTTGAATTCATAGTTATAATGGCACCCATTATTCTATTATTTTTTGGATAATTTTTATGTAGGGAGTCATCTATTTAATAGTGCTTAAAGAAGATATCCTTCATATTGTTAAACAGTATCATGATGTATCAATTCATCTGTCAGTTTGATTGTTCCATTAAGAAACTTCAGACCGATAACACATTAAATATGCTCAAAAAACCGTCTTTGAATTCTTTGCTTCAGTTGGGCTGTTCATCATTGTTTTTGTACCCACACACCTAAAAAATAGTTTAGTTGAATGCAAAAATGGACTTTGCTTGATATTTGCAAGATCTTACTTTGCCCTCCTAGTACTGGTCCAATGCTGTTCTTGAATTGTTAAAACATCAAAGTCCAAGGTGATGTTCCTTTCTCAGTTTTGTCTCCTACTAAGACTGTGTACTCACTTCCCTTGAGTTTGTCTGGATGTGCAAACTTTGTTATATCATCATGACGATGCTAAGACTGACATATTGTCATCAAGATCCATTAAAACCATTTTCTAGGCTACTACGACATGCAACAGATACAAATGTCATTGTCCATCTACTCGACAGATGTTTGTCAATGTTGATGCTATTGTTCACAAGTCTATGATCACCTACTTCAATTGTTCTTGTGGATGTGACTAGATTTAGCAACACACAATGGTAGAGGTTCTTCAAGAACACATGTTCGTACTGTTTGTCTTGGAAATAATAGATAAACGATAATGATATATTAACGACATGTTTGATACAAGAGAGACCCTCTCCTATATCTAGAAGTTGATACAATTTGTGTTGTAGGGGCGAGCGCCCAGGCGACCCAAGACTCGCCCCAATCCAGGCGCCTAGGGACAACTTTCTGATTTAGGCGACCTAGGTGTTCCATGCGCCCAGGCATCCACCCTGGCGGTAGGCCCATTTAGGCCCAATTTCAAAATACTGAAAATACATACCAGTTAATGTATTTTAATTACAGTTTTCTATAATAAAGGAAACATCTAAAATCCTAATTACTTAAGAACACACCTCTATAAATTATAACCCTACGCTAATCCCATCCTCACGCAAACAAGGAACGACGGTTGGAGTCCCTTCTCAACGCCAAAGCCGCAAACAGGGCCGTCAACACGGGTTGCCGCAACAACCACACATGCCCAGAAGCATTGCCAAAGCCAAGGCTCTTCTCTCGTCGTCCACATGTACTCTTCTCCTCCCATCCCTTTCCCCCCTCAACCTCTTACCCCGTTCTCAAACTTCCAACGTATGATGAGTCAGTGACAGGAAGTACCATTCCGACTGGGAGCAACAATGAAGGGCCGAATCACTTTTCTATTTTGGCGAAGGATCCAAAAAAGAAAGCAAAGTCTAATGATCCTGGGTGGCAATATTCTTTTTGGCATGATCTCAGTGATAACAACAGGGTGCAATGTGGTTTGTGTGGCCATATGTGTAATGGAGGGATCAAGAGGGTGAATGACCATCTTACAGGAAAGGTTTCAAATGTAGTCAAGTGCAACAACACTACAACTACTATCAGAAAAGAGATACTGGACTACATGGAGACGACTGGGAAGAAGGCTCAACCCCTAGATGGCGACCTATACTTGTTTCCTTGTGGGGACCATGATGGTGAACAAGAGGATTTTGCCATTGTTTCGCAAAAACTAGGTGCTTCTACACCCAAGACCAGTGCCGACCTGCAGTGTTTGGTAAGATGTCGGGGGTTACTGATCGAGGCCCCATGGATGCATGTGTCACCTCTTCCTCGTGAGGTGATTGCTCAGAGGAAGGTAGGAAAAGAGCAAAACTACGTTGACTCTGCATACAAGAAAGAAGCCCAAGCTAGAGCTGATGAGGAGATAGCGTTGTGGTTCTACCGGGATGGTCTTCCTTTCAATGCTGCCAACTACAGTCAATATGGGATTGTATTTGAGGCGGCTGTTCAGGTTGGAAGAGGTTTCAAACCTCCAAAGTACCACTCTCATGACACTTTTGTTAGATCCTCAATACAAGAAGATTAGAAACTTGTGGGATGGACATTTAGAGGCGTGGAAGAAGTATGGCTGCACACTGATGTCAGATGGATGGTCAGACCGACGAGTAAGAAGTCTAATAATTTTTTTGGTTAATTCACCTCATGGAACCTTTTTCATGTATTCTGTTGATGTATCTGCATATAACCATACAAGTGAATTTCTTTTCAAACTTCTGAATGAGGCCATCGAGAAGATTGGATCTACTTATGTTACACAGGTAGTAACCGACAATGCCTCAAATTTCAAGCTAGTTGGCCAGGTGTTGGAGGAAAAGTGGCTGCATCTATTCTGGACACCATGCGCCGCACATTGTATAGATATGATGTTGGAGGACATTGCAACGTTGCCTTAGTATGCAGGAGTAATAAACAAAGCTAGAAAGCTGACATCTTACATTTACCGTCACACACAACTTCACCATGCTTATCTGCAACTTTCAGATGGGAAGGAGTTGACGAGATTCTCAATCACTCGATTTGCCACAACTTTTCTGACTCTTCAAAGCTTGCATAATGCCAGGAACGCCTTAGGCACCTCGTTTCTATCTGAATTGTGGGCAACAAGTGAATGAGCTAAAGCAAATGCTGGGGATAAGGTTGCTAGGACTGCGTTATCACAAGTTCTACGAGGCAGTTGATAGCTATCTGAGGGTCACTACGCCACTTGTGCAACTGTTGTGGCTAGTTGATTCTGATTCCAAGCCATGTATGGGATACATATGAAGAGCATTGCAAACCACAATCGACAACATTGAGCTGAATTTAAGACGATGAGGGAAATTATGGTCCTGTTGTGTCCATTATTAAAAAATGCCACAAAGATCAAATGTCATTAGTATTGCACGATGCAACTTACTTTGTCAATCCCAATGGGTGGTTTTATTCCGTGGAAGAAGGCAAATTAACTGAAGAGACCATTGACATAACTCCAACAACTTTCGTGAATTGCTTCTTGAAAACAATTGAGGACTCATCTTTGTTTGATAAAATAGCTTTTGATGTCGATGCTTACAAAAACAGTCGTGGTTTGTTCGGGAACCCAACCACTCTTTGCCATAGGAGTGCCATGTCACCATGAAAGCCACTATATCTATTTACATATAATGTAATTGCTGATGTATAATAGATATAGATTATAACATTACTATAACTGATTATAATATCTTCATATTTTATAGTGGTTTGGTGGAAGTTATTTGGTGTAGGTAATTCTGTCTTAAAGAAGTTGGCTCTGAGATTCTTGAGCCTTTGCTGCACCCCCTCTAGTTGTGAGCAAAACTGGAGCTCATTTGAGTTTGTTAGTGTTATTTGGATATTAAATTAATTTTGTGCATTTTTGTTACAGATTATAATTCATAATCTTTTGTAATGTAGATACACAGAAAGCGAAGAAATCAGTTGTTGAGTAAGAGGCTTGTTAAACTTGTCTACATTCAATACAACCGTAGATTGGAGGAGCGTTTTCAAAAGACGAGGGACAAGAATGCTGAAAGTGACTTTGATGGCATTGCACTTGATGATGTGCAGTGAAGCAATGAATGGATGACAGGGATTGATAACGCTACAGTGCCTGATCATGATGGTCACTTGGAGACTTGTAAACGAGGCCATGGAAACATATGAAGAAGTTGCTAGGCTTCAAAGGGGAGCATCTCAGCCTAAGGTTGATGACAAGGGAACATGAAAAGTTGTCTACAATCGGAAGACAAAAGCTACAAAACTCTCTAAGACCAAAGCATCACATGCAAAGACAACAGAGGGGTATTGTAATCAAAGAGAAAAAAGTTTGTATTGAAGTTTCACTTGATGAATCAAATGAGTTTGATGATGATGATGAAACTGAGGAGGAACAAGTAGAGGAAGATTTTGAAACAGATGATGATAATGATGAGTGATTTAGTCATGTCTTTGGTTTTTCATGAGCTAATGTTGGCTATGAATCATTTAGATTCTGTTCGTGTTGATTGAGATTATGATGCTCATCCACATCCTGTTTTGGCTTACAAACATTATAGATGTTTAGGTGTCTGATTCCTATATGAATTTTGTTAGATAAAATGTCCACAATTCGGTCCATATCTAATGATTTTGTTGTTGTCTTCATACAATGCTAGCACATTGATTGCATATTTATCATGTATATTTATATATGTAGGGGTGGTATATATAGAGTTAGGCACGGATACACTCGAGTGTACAGATCGCACGAATACACTCAAGTATGTTTGCATATCAAGACTGTTTTTTGCAAAATGTAAAGCATTGATCTTCACCGTCGTACTAGAACTAGGCTACATACAAATTTTGAGCCCATTTGGATGAGTGTAAGTCACTCATCCAAGGGCAACAAAATCGACGCGTGAAACTAATTTGAAATGCATAATTTTTGCGGTCTTTATAACACGGCCTATAAATGTCCAAATGTGCTCAAATTTTGCATATGAGCTTGTGACAGAGTCTGGAATTGCAGAAGGCTCAGGGTTGCACAACGTGTGCACCCTCATATATATATTACTGAGACAATTACAGAGAGGTCCATATATAAAGGAAAATAACAAAACAAATAACATGCTATGTAAAATAGGAAATATATATAATGTAACACTCCCCCTCAAGTTGGAGCATAGATGTCAATCATGCCCAACTTGTCTAGCAGCGTGCAGAACTGTTTCTTTGCCAAGCGCTTAGTGAAGATATCAGCAACTTGGTCTTCAGATCTTGTGAATGGAGTGCATATCTTGCCAGCAAGAATAGATTCTCTGATAAAGTGGCAGTCAACTTCAATATGTTTGGTGCGCTCATGATAGACAGGATTATTTGCAATGAAGATGGCAACTCTGTTATCAAAATGCATAGGAATGGCCGATGAAGACTCAATCCCAAATTCTTTCAGAAGAGAACGCACCCACAACAACTCACAAGCAGTATGAGCCATGGCCCTGTACTTAGCCTCAACACTAGATCTGGCCACTACATTCTGTTTCTTGCTTCTCCAAGTGACAAGATTGCCCCCTACAAGGGTACAGTAGCCAAAAGTAGATTTTCTATCAACTTTGCTGCCTGCATAATCAGAATCAGAATACCCTTCAAGAATACAGTGCCCATTCTTTTTATAATGAAGTCCCTTGCCAGGCAATTTTTTTAAGTATCTCAAGACTTGGCGTGCAGCATCCCGGTGGCATTGTCTGGGTTTGTCGAGGTATCTGCTAAGAAGACCCACTGCAGTAGCAATATCAGGACGAGTAATAGTTAAATAGATCAATTTACCAATCGACCTCTTGAATTTTTTATGATCAGTAAACATAGCAGAGGAATCATCATCCCAATTGACATTGGGATCAAGAGGAGTATCTGCAGGTCTCGCACCAAGCATACCAGTCTCCTGCAGGATATCAAGAACATACTTTCTCTGCGAAAGAACCAAGGCATTAGAGTTTCTAGAGACTTCTATGCCAAGAAAGTACCGAAGTCTGCCTAAATCTTTGGTAGCAAAATGCTTGCCCAAATGATCTTTGGTAGCCTGAATACCAAGAGTGTCGCTGCTAGAAATAATAATGTCATCAACATATACAATCAGAACAATAATACCAGCAGAAGTCTTTTTTGTGAATACAGAATGGTCAACTTGGGACCTCAGAAAGCCAAAACCAATCATGATCCTGCTCAAATTATCAAACCAGGCACGAGGACTCTGCTTGAGCCCATAGATAGACTTCTTAAGCCTGCATACTTTGTGAGCCCATAGATATTCTGGCCCTTCCTTTACCTGTTATTTCTGACTGTATGCCTGACCGCACTGATACTGATATTACTGCAAAGCAAGACCCTCCTCTTATTGTTTATCATCGCAGGAATAAAGCACCTTCCCCACAAGTACCCCCCCAAGACAACCAATCTTCTCCTCTAGAAGGTTCTGCTGTTCCTGAGGTACACTCTGATCTCGACATACCTATTGCACTCCGTAAGGGTACTCGTTCTTGCACTTCTCATAGCATTGCCCAGTGTGTGTCTACTGCTCATCTAAATACTCATTCCGGCAATTTTGTATCTGCCTTATCTGCTGTGGCTGTCCCTCAGAATGTTCAGGAAGCCTTGAAAAGTACAGCTTGGACATCTGCTATGAATGATGAGATGCTTGCTCTTACTGACAGATACACTTGGGAGCTGGTGGATCCACCTCCTCAGTGTAAGCCTGTAGGCTGCAGGTGGGTTTATGCAGTCAAATATCAACCTGATGGTACGGTTGAGAGGTTGAAGGCAAGGCTTGTTGCGAAGGGCTATACTCAAACATATGGCATTGATTATTTTGAGACTTTTTCTCCTGTTGCCCGCCTTAACTCTGTCAGATTTCTTTTATCTGTTGCTGTGAATCTAAACTGGCCTCTCATGCAGCTTGATGTGAAAAATGCTTTTCTGTATGGTGACTTACAGGAGGTGTATATGGAGCAACCTCCTGGGTTTGTTGCTCAGGGGGAGTCTCACAAAGTATACAGGCTTAAAAAGTCTATCTATGGGCTCAAGCAGAGTCCTCGTGTCTGGTTTGATAAGTTGAGCAGGATCATGATTGATTTTGGCTTTTTGAGGTCACAAGTTGACCATTCTGTATTCTCAAAAAAGACTTCTGCTGGTATTACTGTTCTGATTGTATATGTTGATGACGGAAGACGCTGGAGACGCTTGTAGGCAGTCTGCAAGGTAGGGAGTGGATCACTCGCCAAGATCTGATCGACCACTCCATTATAGGACTCAGGTAAACCACTGAGAAACTGAATCAGCTGAAGCTCCGCCCGCTGTTTTTGCATAGTAGCGAAATCGGTGGACAGCGGGTGATACATCTCCAACTCACCCCACAGACCAGTGAAGGTGGAGAAGTAGTCTGAGATGTCAGATCCAGTAAACTGTAGGCGCCCCAGTTGCTTTGTGATATTAAAAACTTTCTTTGGATTTTCACTATGCGAGTAGGTACTGGCGAGCTGATCCCACATCTGCTTCGCCGTAGGCAGCTGAAGAAGAGTGACGCTAATCTTCTCAACGGAGCTGTTGAGAATCCACGTCATGACAGTCGAGTCATCACAAACCCAGTCATCAAAGGCTTTGAGGTCCTTTGCATCCGCCTCCTCTGCAGGCTGAGGCGGACCCGTCCGAATCAAGTGAGAGTACTTCCCTTGTGATTTGGCAAAGATCACAAAGGAGCATACCCAAAGCTGGTAGTTGCGCCCGTCAAGTTTAACAGTAGTGACTTGACGACGCGAGTCTCTCCACATGTCATCCCCAGAAGATGCCATGAGTATATGTAGGAAGGCAGGCACATGCATAGGTAGGCACAGACAGAAGACGGACTACGCCGGCAGGCAGGCAGAAGCAAGTCACCGTGGACCTCTCACATACACACTACGCCAGAGCGTAGCAGAGAACCCGGAGGCCGAAGCCTACACGGGCAGACAGGCACAAACAAACACGAACTGAAGGGAACCCCTTAGACGAACAATGCACCGATCTCCCCCTGAAGACGAATCTAGTCCAGATCTACCAGTGGCTCAGTGGTCCCGTAGAAAACGACCACCCGGCAGCGCACCTGTTGTGCGAACAACAACTACGGTTTCTCAAGCACTAGCGGTGCACCACGCCAGGAGGCAAGACGGAACCACGGAGACCCACGGAGAGACCTGCGGCCCGCTGGAGGCGGCTGGCCGGAGCTGCAGCGGCCCTGGCTAAGCCAGCGGCGGCGGCCTTCCGCGGCCAACCGGCGGCGGGCGGCCTGCTGTCAGGCCGAGTGGCTGGCTGCCGGCGGCGGGCGGCCTACTGTCGGGCCGAACGGCTGGTGGGGGGGGGGCGGCGGAGGAGAGAGAAGGGAGGGAGGAAAGCAAGGACGACTAGGTTAGAGCCTGCTCTGATACCATGTGACAAAGTCTGGAATTGCAGAAGGCTCAGGGTTGCACAACGTGTGCACCCTCATATATATATTACTGAGACAATTACAGAGAGGTCCATATATAAAGGAAAATAACAAAATAAATAACATGCTATGTAAAACAGGAAATATATATAATGTAACAAAGCTATTCACAAGATGTTTAAGAAGATCAACGGATTAGATTTTTGAAAAAAATATTGCATCATGAAAAACTACTTGAGTGTATTCTGCTCCGAATACACTCAGGTATATTCTAGTTTGAGAATGATCCAGTGAGAAACATATCTTGGTGAGAACATGAGAGCCATTTGAATAACTTTGCACAATGATCAAATTTTCATAATCTAACTGTATGGATTTAAAATATATCCTATTAGTTATCTTTCAACAAAATTTCATCATCATATGACTTGTATTGCACGCACCACAAGCAAATACTTTTCAACGCTCAATATTGAGTTTTAGGTTGACCGTTGGATGTAAAATATGTATATTGTATATATGGACATGTAAAAGATATCCGATTGTGATGATTTTTTGTGTGAAGGTAAATGTAATGATGTTCTTCCCATCCATAAGGTTGGATATTGAAAACAAGCTACAACTTTATAGTTATTCAAATGCCTCTCATGTTTACACCGTAGAATGTTTCTCACTAGGTCACTACCATATATATATATATATATATATATATATATAGAGAGAGAGAGAGAGAGAGAGAGAGAGGTTAGAAGTGTGTACCGGCCGGTACATGCAACTTATGTGTACCGGCTATGAAAATGATGTATGTAGAATACATTTATTCATTCCAACCTTATGGATTGAATCAAAATTCAATAGATTAGGTGTGTTCAAAAAATCACAACCATAGCTCATGTATATCATGAGATATAACAATATTTCATTTAACGGCTTCTACAATTTCTGCAACTTACCGTTAATTAGAAAATATGTATATTCTTTCATTTGATGATCTAAAAATGTCAGTTTGAAATGATTTTTTGATACACATGTTATCTAAGTGGTATGCATCACATCCATAAGGTTGGATTTCTTTTTATACTTTTGTAATCATCACAAATGAAGATGGGCACATGTAAGCTACATGTACTCAGGTACACAATTCTTTTGGCCATATATATATGTATATATGTGTGTGTGTATATATATATGTGTGTGTATATATATATGTATATATATGTATATATGTGTGTATATATATATATATATATATATATATATATATATATATATATATATATATCTGTGTGTGTGTGTATAAACGCTTGGGCCTCTGCCTAGGCTGCATGGGCGTCCCTCCGGAACACCCAACCGTCTATACAACCTTGGATACAATCCCAGACCTAACTTGACTATATTGGACCAACAGGCTGAAGACTTTGACTTATATGGGCTTATAAACACAAATCCATATTGCAAGACTTGATATCTCCTTTTTACTTCTAACACCCCCTCATAAGATGGAGCATGTAAGGAATGCCATAAACGATTTGGACATAGATAAGACAAACTTAAACATGATTTACAAATGAAAATGAAGATAGACTTTGCACGACATGTGCACTCCCCTTGAATTTGATCTCCCCAACTTTGAATTTCTGGGAAAAACTATTACCTGGCATAAATCCCTTTGAATCTATGCCTATTCTCAAGATAAGGCTTTTCATCAAAGTTGGATACCTAATAGTGTTGAACCCGTAGTTGGTCACTTGTACACCTGGACTCTAACAAATATGTGTGGGAACATTTGGATATTGTCTGTGCCCATAAGGAAAACACTAAGGGCATGTTTGTTAGGGTGTAGTCGGACGACAAAGTGAGTGTTTGATGTACATTTTTACATTGCGAACTCACTAAACCACACCCTACTACACCCAACCAAACTAGCCCTAAGTGGGTTTATGCAATTTTATTTGAATACAAAAGCAATGTCAAGAACTTCAACTTGTCCAGTTCGATTCATAACTGTTGATGAGGTTCTCAAACGTCTGTAATGTCTTACCAATACCTTCTCTACTGTTGGGGCTCCATTTGATTCTACTCTTCTTACTGGCGGTTCTCGTGGCTCTTCTCGAGGTCGCCGTCGTTGTAATGGATGCCTGGGTGTAGTAAAGGCCATCCCATTGGTCCTCGTTGTTCCTACTGCAAACATACCAATCATGTGGAGGAAAAATACTGGCTTTATTAAAGAGTTTGGTTAATTACCTTAATTAAGTTAGTTGAGTCATTTGTATATGGGCCCAAGTGTGTCTTGGCCCATTAGGGTTCAGTCTAAAGTCTGTATGCTTATCCCTTCTCCTATATAAAGGAAGGGGATTCCTCTTATCAAATATATCGATTAGCCTTTTCCTTACTCCCTGACATGGTATCAGAGCATCGATCCTAAGCTAGGGAAACAAGAACTAAAGAACATCCACCTGCGGGCAGCCGTCGTCTGTTCCATGTTTGGCCGCCCGCCAGACATCATCTGGCCTGCATGGTCATCTTCAATTTTCCATATAAAAATGTATTCTTTCATACCATGCCCAAATGACTCCTAGTCGTTGTCTTCCATGCGTCTACGCACAACCGTTCAAGACATCACCTTTCCTCAATTGGAAGCAGTGTTCTAATGGCCTTGTATGCGCCAATTAGCGGCTCCCCACATGTTATGGTCTATGGCAGTCATCGCTAGACCTGGTCCTTGCATATGGTTACGAGCAAGGAATGAAGTTTCCACGAGATCAACAAAATTTCTATTTCAACGCCATCTGCTACGAAATCATGCGGCTGTACCGCCATGTCGAAATTAGCGAAATTTTTTGCCCAATGTTGAAATTTTTCCAAGAAACAGTAAAGTTCACTTATCTCCCACATCAAGGACCCCCCACCTATGTCCATATCAAATTTTATTGCATAAAACGATGCATTTAGGTGTAGAGATCACACCTGTAAAATTTCATAAATTAATTCGCTCATTTTGGCGTCGAAATGGGCACGGTCGCATTTGTCGAAATTTTCGTCGAAATTTCAAAAAAATTTGGTTTCCATGCTGTCAAAACGACATCGAAATCGGATACCTCGTTCCTTGGTTACGGGACGAGACCCAGATTGGGCATTCATAGTGACCTTTCCATCTTCCAAATCCATTACTATCGTAAGAGAGATGGAGAAGGCAAATTTGATCCCTTCAATATGCCTTTTCTGATTATGAGTTATGACTATCATGAACCCCCTTGTGCCGCTTGTTGATCCCGCTCACGAGCACGACGTTGTGTCCTACGAATGGAAGAAGTATGATCATTGCTATTGCTACTGCTTATGTGGAGAAGTTAATTTGTGTGTGGGACGTGTGCACCATAAGAGTTCCAGTTGCCGTGCTAAAGTGGCCACATATACGCCCCGTTCGAGAGTTGACTTCCTTATCTGCTCAGGATGCCAAAGGACGACTACTTTCACGGCTGATTTTTGTTTGGCATTGTCGTTTGCGTTGCAAGCACGACAAGTATCTTTTCAGTATATAATCTTGAAGATTTGGTCAAATAATAGAAAGTACATGTTTAAACTAAATTGGCAAAGCAACCACTCTATGCATGTAGTTCACATCAACGACATTCATCCAATTTAATATATTAGCCTTTAATTAGACTTTGACCAACCTTTGACCGAAAAAGACTTGATCTTTTTATTTTTTTTGGAAAACAAAAGACCCCCTTCTAATTTATAAAGCACCAAAAAAATGCAATGAATTAATTTCTCTTCCTACCTCGCCTTTATATCGGTAGTGCTTTATCTTTATGCTACTATACATCTACCAATGTTTATGACTCTGTCCACCCCAACTCTTGGTTCTTTCCGTGGTTGGTGCGAGCGGAAGAAATATAGGAGAGATGAAGGAGAGGAACATTACATTCTGTTGCCTGATATATTTGTTGATCTTTATGCACTTCTTTTAGAGTTTGTGAACTCCTATTGATATTTGCATCTGAATTTTTTTTGCTGATTATATGCTTCTTGGAGAGCTTATTATTTGGAGCATCATGTTTATTGCTTGTGTCTTTAAGCTGATGGTATTCTATCTGGCTACATCGACTCTACTTTCTATTTTTTGTCCGTGCTTTATTTGTACCTTGATATTGTCCATGCTTTGCGCATGTTGACTCTTTCCTTGTCCGTCCTTTCTTTGCACGTTGACTATTTCTACTATGAGCCAACACTCTCTAGACATGGTGAACCAACACTCTCTTTGGACTTTTCTATTGTGAACCAACACTCTCTGGCTTGTTCGTGCTTTACGCATGTTAACTCTCTACTTGCCTATGCTTTGTGTGCGTGTTGACCTTCTGCTACTCTGATCCAACACTCTCTGGTTCGTTCGTGCTCTGTTTGCACATTGACTACTATTACTACTGTGAACCAACATTCTCTGGACTGTGATTATAGCGACTGTGATGAAGACTCTGACGCCTTGTTTCTGTTGTGTAAAACAACCTGCTTCCCGGTCGATACCATCGACAGGAGGTCGATGGTATCGAGATCATCACAGCTACTGAACAACGCACCGTCGATACCATTGACATACATGTCGATGGTATAGAGATTATCACAGGCATTGGACAACAATCCGTCGATACCATCGACATCCTTGTCGATGGTATCGACAGAACATCAGAGGCGGAAACCGACGATCTGCCACTTATCTGTATTTTTATTATATCATCTGTTTTATTGTTTTTCTAGGTTTTACTCCTTTGTATCACCTTGTATCTTACCCTAATATATAAAAAGGAGTGAGACGGCTATTGCCCTCACATACAAGAGCTGCACCTTGCAGCCGCCAACATTGTTCGCCTTCCTTCTCTCTCGTTCACATGGTATCAGAGCAAGGTTTGCTCTAGGGCGTCGTCTCTCCATCGGCCGCCGTCTCTTCCTCCTTATTCCTTCTTGTCCGCCGGATCTTCTCCTTCCTTCCTCCAGATCTTCTCACCGCGGCACCGACAGCAGTAGCTGCGGCTGAGCCGCCGCACGGCGTGCAGTCGTAATTCGCCGCCTTGAGGATCTTCGGGTAATCCAACGACGATCTAAAGTCTAAACCGGAGGACTTGTCTCTCTACAGTTATTCTCCTAGTCACACATCCTCCATGTGTGATTCGGAAAATCATCCGGAGGCTGTAAATGTGTCAGTAACACATTTCTTTTTGTTTCTTGGGTGACGTGTATCTCTCCGTCACCTCAGTCTTCCTTGTGGCGTGTATCAATCCGTCACACAATCCCGTTCTATAATGGGGGATATCAAGACACCTATGATCTACAACGAGGTGTCACCTATCACCTCCATCAAGCTTGACGGGAAAAATTTTCTTCTATGGATGAACGCCGTCCACACTGTCGTGGAGTCTCGTGACAAGGCGGGACATGTTGACTCAGGTCCTCTGGCCTCTACTGACAAAGGATATGCTGAATGGAAGCGTCATGATAGTCTTGTAAAGACTTGGTTGTGGAATAGCATGGAACCTACTATTGCGGCAAGGTTCATGTTCTATTCAACAACAAAGGAGATATGGGACGCAGTCAAGCAACATTATTCTCAAGAAAAAAATACACTTTGCTAATTCATGATCTATGATCGTTTGTTTGCTGAGAGGCAGGGTGACAAATCTCTTGAGGAGTACTTTGGAGCTATTCAGGCACTTTCTCAAGAACTGAACTATTATCATCCAGTAACTGTCGCTGAACAGATCAAGGACAGGGACGATCTGGTTACGACAAATTTTTTTATCCGGGCTTAACCCTTCATGCGGATCCGCTCGGAGTGTCATTTTGGCTTCTGATAAATTGCCCGGCTTTGTGGAAGCCTATTCAAGAATACAACAATCCATCTTTGAGTCCAAGTCTGCTACCCCTGATCCTGTTATATCTTCTGGGGAGTCTCATGCATCTGTTGCTGCTGCAGTGCGAGGGGGACGCACTGGTATGGGCCGAGGACGTGGGACACGTCCTAAGTGCACCTTCTGTGACAAGTTGGGACATACAGTGGAGAAGTGCTGGAAGAAACATGGGAGACCTGTTGCACCACCTGTGGGGGCAACTCATTATGCCACTACTACAGATTCCTCTTCTTCTTCTGTTGTGGGACCTACTTCTGGAACCGGTATCACTCTTACTCAGGAGGAGTATGATCGGTTTATTCAGGCTACATCTCTCATAGCTTCTGGTTCTACTTCATCTTGGGTGGTTGATTCTGGCGCGTCACAGCACCTGACTGGTATGAGGAGATTGCTCCACTCTATTGACTCATATATCCCTCATAAATCTGTTACTCTGGCAGATGGTTCAGTGAGGAGAGTGTTAGCTAGTGGATCTGTCCCTCTAACACCCAAGATTGATCTCAAATCTGTACACTTTGTGCCTGAATTTCCTTTTAATCTTCTTTCTGTTGCAAAACTGATTGACACTGTAAAATGTACGGTAACATTTGGTCCTTCTTGTTTTGTATTACAGGATCTCAAGAGTATGAGGACGATTGGTGGGGGACCTAGGAAAGGTGATCTCTACCTTTTTCATGGTGACAGTCTGCCTCGCCAAGTATCTGCTCGTGCTCCATCCGTCCTGTTGAGTGGTTCCCCCTTACTATGGCATTGCAGATATGGACATCCTTCTTTAGAGAGCCTGCGCAAGTTGGAACCAGAGTTGTCTCAACTGTCATCTTTAGAGTATCAGTCATGTCAGCTGGGAAAGCATTATAGGTTATCTTATCCCAGTCGTGTCAATAAACGGGCTTCTTGTCCTTTTGAGTTAGTCCATAGTGATGTGTGGGGTCCTGTCAAAGACCAGAGTTATAATGGTTTTCGTTACTTTATTTCCTTTGTGGATGATTTTTCTCGAATGACATGGATCTATCTTCTCAAAAGTCGAGAGTGTGTACTATCTATTGTGAAACATTTTCCACACTGAAATAAAAGTCCAGTTTGACTGCAATATAAAAATTCTTCAATCTGATAATGCTTTAGAGTATGTCCAAAAGGCTATGTCTGATTTTTGCAGCTTTGTAGGTATGATCCACCGCACATCGTGTCCTTACACCCCTCAGCAGAATGGGGTGGCTGAGCGGAAAAATCGCCATCTTCTTGATATTTCTCGATCTATTATGTTCCAATCCAATGTACCTAAGAAATTCTGGTCTGAAGCTCTTTTAACTGCTTGCTTCTTAATTAATAGACAACCATCCTCGGTTCTTAAAGGACAAACTCCCTTCTCTGTGTTACGACCCACGGACAAGCCTTTTTCTCTTCCTCTTAGAGTGTTTGGTTGCACTTCCTTTGTCCATCATGTTGACCCTAAAGCTGACAAGCTTTCTCCTAGGTCTGTTAAAACCTTGTTCCTTGGCTACTCTAGTACTAGCAAAGAATACAAGTGTTACTGTCCTAGTCTTCGTCGGATGTTTGTGTCTAGGGATGTTACCTTCCATGAGACCACTCCATATTTCTCTGATGCTATAAGTAAGGGGGAGCAATTGAGAGAGGGAGTGCCACCAGTTTTTCAAAGTGATAGAGTGGCACCATCTGTGCAGAGTGAGGGAGAGCCACCTATCATCCCTAATTATACTTTTATTCCAGATGAGCAAGCAGCAGACAAGCCTTTTATTGAGCATTACCCACATGTTTATAGTAGGCGAGGCAGACCCGAACCAGAAATGGTAGCGACACCAGTCTCTGAGCCTTAATCTTCGTCTTCTACTCATGGGATTCCTGGAAAAGCATCAGATCTTGACCTTCCTATTGCTGTTAGGAAAGGTACTCGTTCTTGTACTATTAGACATCCTATTACAAATGTGTGTTGTCTGTCCCACTTATCTAAGCAGGCCCGCGCATTTGCTATTGGGATTGATTTTGTTGATATACCGAGGAATCACTATGATGCTATGAAGGACAGTGGCTGGAAACAGGCAATACAGGTTGAAATGTAAGCCCTTTTGCATAATGGCACATGGGATCTTGTTGCACTACCTACAGGGAAGAAAGCTGTGGGTTGCCGATGGGTCTTCACCATCAAACATAATCCGGATGGCTCGGTTGAGAGGTTGAAGGCCAGATTGGTGGCAAAAGGCTACACACAGACCTATGGAGTTGATTTCTTTGAGACCTTTTCTCCAGTAGCTCGTCTAAATTCTGTGCGAATTATTATTTCTTTGGCTACGACTTTTGATTGGCCCCTATTTCAGCTTGATGTTAAGAATGCCTTTCTACATGGTGACCTCCAGGAAGAGGTATATATGGAGCAACCTCCTGGATTTGTTGCTCAGGGGGAGTGTCAGAAGGTCTGTAAATTGAAGAAAGCCATATATGGTTTGAAACAGTCTCCTCGAGCGTGGTTTGCCAAGTTCAGTGAGGTTGTACTCCAGATGGGATTTTCTTACTCTATGACTGATCACTCCTTATTCTACTCTAGCTCTTCAGGTGGTTCTATCATTATGGAAGTATATGTTGATGACATAGTCATTACGGGGAGTGATTCTGCAGGCATATCTCGTGTGAAGGAAGGGTTGCAGCGCCACTTCCAAACGAAGGATCTGGGTAAACTGAGATATTTTCTGGGCATTGAGGTGCTTAGATCTCATGCAGGTGTTAATCTATCTCAGAGGAAATATGTGCTGGACTTACTGCAGGAGACATGCATGATTGGATCTAAACCGGTATCTACTCCTATGGATTATCACACCAAGGAGGCGGTTGATGATGTTGAGTACTCAGATCCAGGATATTACAGGAGAATAGTTGGCAAGCTAATATATCTGACTGTTACACGACCTGACATTTCTTTTGCTGTAGGAGTTGTGAGTCAACATATGCACTCACCACGACAGTCACACTGGACAACAGTTTGCCGGATTCTGAGATATCTGATAAGTGCTCCGGGTAAAGGGATCACATATTCCAAACCCAAGGTGCATCCATCTACTTTGACTATCACTGGGTACTCAGATGCAGATTGTGCTGGTGATCATATTGATAGAAGATCTACATCAGGCTATTGTACTTTCCTAGGTGACCATTTGATTACTTGGAAAAGCAAAAAGCAGAATGTGGTAGCCAGATCCAGCACTGAGGCTGAATACCGTGCTATGGCCCATGCATGTTTGTAACTACAATGGGTCAAATCCGTTCTCTCTGAGCTAAAAATCACTATTGTGCCTTCTATGGAGCTCAAGTGTGGCAGCCAGTCTGCTATACACATTGCCATGAATCCTATCTTTCATGAGCGTACAAAACATATAGAAGTTGATTGCCATTTTATTCGTGATCAAATAAAAAATGGCACTATTGTGACGCCATATGTCAAGTCTGAAGATCAACTGGCGGATATCTTGACAAAGCCTTTGGGTCCGACAACTTTTCAGAAATTATGTGGCAAGCTGGGCATACACAATGTGTACTCTCTAGCTTGAGGGGGAGTGTAAAACAACCTGCTTCTCGGTCGATACCATCGACATGAGGTCGATGATATCGAGATCATCACAACTACTAAACAACGGACCGTCGATACCATCGACATACATGTCGATGGTATCGAGATTATCACAGACAGTGGACAACAATCCGTTGATACCATCGACATCCTTGTCGATGGTATCGACAGAACATCAGAGGCGGAAACCGACGATCTGCCACTTATCTGTATTTTTATTATATCATCTGTTTTATTGTTTTTCTAGGTTTTACTCCTTTGTATCACCTTGTATCTTACCCTAATATATAAAAAGGAGTGAGACGGCTATTGCCCTCACATACAAGAGCTGCACCTTGCAGCCGCCAACGTTGTTCGTCTTCCTTCTCTCTCGTTCACATGTTGTTTACTACTACTGCTGATGCTACATCCTTTTTGTTCAAGTAGCTTCTGGTACCTGTTTGCGACTTGCACCTACTACTTGCGACATACTTCATATTTGACCTGTTTGCACACCTGCTTTGGCTTATCTACTTGAGGGGGAGTATTTGAGGGATGAGTGTTTTATTGTAATATTGAGGGGGAGAAATTCTTGTAAGGGTTTAGTTTATCTTTTTATTTTGTTTCTTTCTTTTTAGTTTGTCTGTCTGTTTACAAGCCGACTTGGGACTCTCCCAAGCTTCAGCTTGAGGGGGAGTATTAGAGAGTCTGGTTAATTTAGTTAATTAAGTTAGTTGAGTCTATTTGTATATGGGCCCAAGTGTGTCTTGGCCCATTACGGTTCAATCTAAAGTCTGTATGCTTCCCCCTTCTCCTATATGAAGGAGGGGAATTCCTCCTATCAAATATATTGATTAGCCTTTTCCTTACTCTTTGACGGGCTTAAACTTAGAAAACCAACTTGAGCTCAAAGTCTCTTATTAGACTATTGATGGGTCTACTGGTGAAACCTTGTCTACTACTCTTGAAGGTCATGTTTAGATATCTAAAGCTGATTTGTATAGACTTATTATTGCTGCAACTCCCACTACTCCCCGACAGAGTGTGCTTTCTTATCTACTCCATTGCCCTATGGTAATACAATCAAGTGGATTATTGATTTTGGTGCCAAATTGCACGTTAATGGTGATGCTAGTTTGTTATTACAAAACATTATTCCTTTCCCCCATCCTTCTAGTAGATGGATCTCAATCTCCACAGGGGGTTACTAAACCTACTCCCTAGTTTATCCTTATCCTTTGTTTTATATGCTCCTAAATTTCTTTTCAGTTTACTTTCTACGAGCAAGTTTGTACACAAAATGCATTCGGCGATTACCTTCATGCCCTTTGTTGTGTTTTACAGGACTTACGCACAAAGATGGAGATTGGTGGGGGCATGAAGGATCTGATGGCCTCTACTACCGCGATATGCTACCACAATGCTATGATACATGCCTATCCTCTTCTGTGTCAGCATCTGCTCTTGGGGCTTCCTTCTGTCAGCAAACTACATCATATTTTTCTCGAGTCTATTACTTCCTTTGAGTGCCAGTCATGTCAACTTGGAATACTAACCCACTCCACCTTTCTTACTAGGCATTCCATGACCAATTCAAAACCGCTTAATATTGTACAATCTGACGTGTGGGGACCTTGCATAGTCTCAAATTAATGAGGCTTTCAATATTTTATCAACTTTATTGATGATTTTTGTAGAACCACGCGTTTGTATCTTATAAAAGATAGATTTGCTATTCAATCTACTCTAAAATGCTTCTTTATAGAAATTAAAACTCAATATTCTAAAACTATAAGTTTTTGCATGGACAACACATGAATCGTTCAATAGGATCTAAACCACTTATTCTCTAATATGGGTACTTTTTACCAAACATCTTGGTCAGTGAATTTAAAAACGGCCAGGCGGGCCGCTTAAGCGCCCATGACCCTCATCTGCCTAATTTATTCCCTAAGCGCCCGCTTAATCGTTTTGAACATAATCGCCCGCTTTTTGCCCGCCTCACCCGCTTTTTCCCGCTTTTTCCCCTCTTTTTGCCCGCTTTTTTCCCGCTTTTGTTTAAAAATCCTAATGTAAGCATCTAACATTAATTAATTACATAGTCCAAGTAGTGTTGACTATAATATATGAAACTTGTATACATTAAATGTTCTATGATATAGCTAGTCCTAATTTAGAATGCATACTTTGTGTGTAAGCTGTAATAATTGGGTACTGCTGTAATGCATCTAAGTAAATTTCCTATTGCTCTATTATACTAGTAATGCATGATTAGTTTTACTGATTTCCTTGCTGCTTTCAGTGATTAATGATTGGTACTACCGGTTAGTATTACTTTAGTGACTACTTTAATTCAACAATTCATAGTTTGTTATTTACAATTACTGATCTGTTTGCTGATTTTAGTGATTAGAGATACTGATTAATAGTAAGTATTGATGAATACTTAGTTAATTACTGATTTGCTGATTAGATATGTATAGAAGTTCCTTATAAATATATATTTTATATACACAGACATGTAATTTTGTATAAAAATATATAAAATCTAGACACCCATTTTTTCAAAAATTGCCCGCTTAATCGCCCACCTACCGCTTGATCGGTTACAGCGTGCTGTCCGCACGCCTCCCGCTTCCCGCTTTCTGATACATTGATCTTGGCCTTATACTCCTCAACATAATGACATTGCAGAATGGAAAACATGCATTTATTTGATATTGCAAGTACTACTGTGTCATTCTCATGTTCATAAAATGTTTCTCACGCGATCTGGCCCGGTGCCTTCTTCTGTGCGTTATAATAAAATCTCTTCTCAAATGTTGTATTTAGATGTAGCTCTTTTCCCTACATCATTGTGTTTTTGGTTGCGCTTGTTTTGTGAAAAACCTAATTGGGTATGATAAATTTAATCACATATTATGCAAAATGCATCTTTCTTGGATATCCTCATGGTCAAAAGGGTACAAATGTTTTGATACTGTTAACCAAAAAGCACCTGTTAGTGTTGATGTTATCTTTGAGGACACCCCTTTCTTCTCTATTCAAGGTCACTCTCCTAGACCGAAGCTTGTTTCCGTGGTTGATGGGGTTCCTCTTCCAATGGTATCCTCTGCTTCTCCTACCCTTGCTAAACTTCTATAGGTATGTCAACACTGAAATCTTAAACCTACTACAGTTCCTGCCCCTCCAACTCTTCTACTCCTATTGTAGATTCTCTACACTATGAAGGTAATACTATATCCACTCTTGTTTCTGATGCTTCTGAGTTGGACAAGCCAATAGCCTTACGTAAGCCTAAGAGGAGGTATACCACTTATGATATTCCCGAGTGTTACACCTTTTGCCACTTTCTCTCTCAAAAGAAAAGAAATTTGTAAAAGCCTAAGAGGAGGCATACTCCTTATGATATTCCTGAGTATTATACCTAAGACAAATCGGGTCCAATATTTTCAGCCTTTACAAGTTCTTTGTCTGCTATTTCGGGTCCCAAATTTATTGATAAGGCTCCAACGCATCCTGGCAGGAAGGCTCTAAGAACGTCACACTTGCAATCTTGTTGATCCCCCTTTGAATCTCTCTCCTATTGGTTGTAGATGGGTGTTTTCTATCAAGTATTATCCCATGATACTATTGAGCGTCTTAAGGTCACCTTGTAGAAAAAGGCTACACTCAATTTTGTGGAATAGATTATTTTGAAACATTCTTCCTTGTTGGCTCACCTCAACTTTGTACGTGTGCTCATTTCAGTTCTTGTCAACCCTTGCTGGCCCCTTGTTCAACTAGATGTCAATAATGCTTTCTTGTATTGTGATATTCATGAGGAGGTCTACATGAAGAAACATCCTGATTTTTTTGCTTAGGGGGAGTTTAAAGTCTATAAATTAAACCGTGCAATCTATTGTTTGAAACATAGCCTAAGGGCCTAGTTTGATAAGCTAAGTTAGGTTCTTATGAAATTTGGGCTCTCCATATTACATGTTGATCCATAGTTTTAAAATTTCGGCGAAATCGTCGGAGTTTCGACAATTATTTCCATAACAATGGCCATCGAACATCAAAATGCACTGTCTGTCGAAATTTTTCTTTCTTTTTAATGTACTATGGATTACCTACAACATATTTTTTTTGCACAGTTTTGTGTCTTTATGTCTATGTATTGTGCTGCCAAACTATAATGACTTAATTCATTGATTTCACCATTGAAAATTGTCTGCAAATCTCCATCGATATCCCTATCGAAACAAATCATGGTCCTTGACTCACACATGAGTAGACCCCACCCCCTTATATCCAACATGAAATATTATTGCATATTTGAGTAGATCTGCACTGGTAGATAATTCTGGTAAAATTTTATGAATTAGTTCGGTAAGTTTGCCGTCAAACATTAGGAACACATTTTCCAAAATTTCCATCAAAATTTTGATAAATTTATGTTTCTATGACCACCAAAACGACATTGAAATTGGACATTTTCTTCTTTGTGTGGATCAGTCTATCTTTTTTAAGAAAATTGGTTGGGGGAGTTTTATTCTGATTGTATATGTTGGTGATATAGTTCTTTGAAGCAGTGATTTATCTGCAATACATGCTACCAAATAGTACCTCTCCAGTCACTTTGTGACTAAAGATCTCGTATTCACGTTACTTCCTTCACATTGAAGTATGAAACTAGGTTGTTTGTTTGTCACAAAGGAAATATGTTCTGGATCTACGAGAAAGATAGTATGACAGGGACAAGCCTTTTTGATACTCTATTGGATTCTAATGCAAACTTAATGAAGAAAGTCCTGTGTTTTCTAATAGCTCCAAATATAGGCGACTTGTTGGGAAATTGATATATCTTATTATAATCCGTGCCGATATTAGTGCCATAGTTTGGTTAGTTAATCGATGCCTAGACAAACCTAGACAATGCCAATGGATGTTGTATCTATATTCTAAGATACTTGAAAGCATGGTGCAGGACTTCGACTTCGTGTCGACTTCGCCAGGTGTGGAAGTGGAAGTTTGTGGAAACTTCGAGGAAGTTTCGAGGAAGTTTAGACGCAAACTTCGACAAACTTCGGTGCCATTTTTTGAAGAAATGATGTGAATTTTTAGAAAACTTTGATGGAAAACTTCTAATTATGTTATACCTCTATCTTATATATGTGAATTTAAAAAAAAGAACACGATTTATGACCCTCTAGCCCTATGTAGGTTAATAATACAATGTGTTGCTTGAAATGGTCAATTGTGCAATACACATATATAGATACAGTTCACCATATGTATTATATACAATATACAATCAAATAGTAGTTACAACACCCTCTCTAGGAATGCGTGGCAACAAAAAACATAGGAGTTGATATTAGAAGTTATGAAGAGGGTTGGAGTGACATTTATGCCTTATATGGCCATTGGGGCACTAGTTGGGATTATGGTTTTGGGTGGTTTTAACTTCGCCCCAACTTCGCCAACTTCGGAGAAGTTGAGACGAAAATACACACAAAAAAGTCAACTTCGCCGACATCCATGAAACTTCTCCCCAAAGTTTGGACGAGGTCGAAGTATATGGTATTCGACTTCGCCTATTGTCGAATTTCGAAACTTCGCCAAACTTCGACGATGTTGTGTTCCATGCTTGAAAGCCAATCTTGGACCCGGGTAACGGTCTACTATACTCCAAGCAGGTTCACACCGATATTATTGGGTATTCTAATGTTATGCAGGTAGTCATACTGACCAAAATCCACTTTTGGCTATTGCTCTTATGTTGGTGAAAATCTTGTTTCTTAGCACAATACAAAACAAAACAATGTGGCCAGATCTAGTGCTAAGACAGAGTACAAAGCGATGGCTCACAACCTGCAAACTTCTACAATTTAGATCTCTCATTAAAGAATTTGGATTTCTTGTTACTATATTCAAATGTTCTCTTACAATAAAGCTGCCATTTTTGTTGCCAACAACCCATTTTTCTATGAACGAACCAAGCATATTAAAGTAGACTGTCACTTTATCAAGGAAGCAGTGATGAAGAAAGACATCTCTACTCCTTATATATGCTCAGAATACTAGATTGTTGATATATTCACTAAAGCACTTTTAAAGAAGAGATCTGCCGAGTTAACTGACAAGTTGGCTATGATAGACATCTATGCTCCTGCTTAAAAGGGAGTATTAATATCTTCACTTATGACAGTTGTGTTATCCTTTGTTCATTGTTGTGTTATGTCCTACTCCTATCTTTAGCCTCATATTGTTGGGCTCTCTATTATCTCCTTCATCCTATATAAGGAGAAGTATCTTGTATGTTTAATATCATCTCAATATAACACATTAGCTATACATACTCCATGATACTTCCAACACTTGATGCGCTACTTGATTTGGATGACCATGACATAGCCAACGGTGACGAATACGCGTGATGCAACAAACTAAAGAAACTAAAGGCAACACATGCGAAATCAACTCCTTTTGCCTTGACAATGGACTTAAAACATCAACTCCAAAGCTAAACAATGATACTTGACATCAGCCTTGAAATCTAGAATCTTGACAATGCATAGCGAACTAGAAACTCCAAGATAGTAGGCAACTTACATGAGATAGCCTAAGATGGAGAGAAATTCCATCTCTACTCTTGGCTTTTTCTTTTCTCTCTTTTTGTTATCTCTTGAGTTTTGAACTCTTAATTTCATTTCTTTTCCTCGTACCCATTCTTCTCTACTCGTGTCCTTTATGTTTCCCGCGTACACCAACTACGAAGAGGCAATGGAAGTGGTTGGGGTGGACTAAGACAAAGAGGAACTTTCTAGGACAAGACTTTGATGGAAGTAGGGGATATGGGTTGAGGGGACTTGAGTGAGATGAAAAGAGCTGCTTGACATCACTAAAGATGTTATGTGCTTGATCACTCTGTGGCTTGAGAATATTGGACCTCATGTCAAACTTCGTGCTTGAAGGGTTGAACCTTGCATATGAAAGTAATTAATCTCGTGCTTAAGAGAGCTTGACTGCACAATTGAGAGAGAATGACTTCATGCTTGAGAGATGATGTTTGGAAGTTAAATTCATGCCCCCTAATCCTTAGACTAAACTCCACCATGAGTTGGATGGGATGGCAAGGGGCAGTGACCCCTTGCTTGGGGATTTTGGGGCGAGCCCCCCCTCCCCCCCAAGAGAAGAGATAGCTTGCAACAACGTAGGTACATCCATCGCAACAAAAGTGAGAGGAGGTCGACTACATGCAATGTTAGAATATGCCAGCAAGAACACACACCGTGTGGATTGCGAACACAACATGCAGGATGGGGATATGTTGTGTGCAATGACTGCGTGCCGTGTTGAAAGAAGATTAGAAATTGTTGACGAATCTAACCAGAAAACAACACACCATGTTTTGAAATGACACGATGTGTAAGTACATGACGTGTACATGGATTACATGCTATGTGAATAGTTAGGGATTTCGTTTGTTGCTACTCGTGATGACATGGTGTGTACTTAGACTACAAATCAAACTGAATGTCGTTGACGACTGATGGAGTTGTGCTACATATCATTTACTTGGACTACAAGTCGTGTAGTCACTAATCTAAATGTGCCAAACGAAGATGGTGGTCCCAACATTGCATATACTTGGGACTACATGTTGTGTGTCATCCTGCTGGAGCGTGAAGACGATGGAGATGACTATTTTTGAGGCAATTTTGAAACGAGAAGTGTTGAGTCACCATCAGCGTTGACCATGTGCCATGTTAGGGATGTTGTGTTAGGACAAACCGTCAAATATGAAGCTGAATGCTAATTTGGGCTTGATGATTAGCTTGGAACAACCACAATGATGACGATGTTGGTGATGATGCTTCTCTTGCTGTAGTGGTTGGAGCCGTCGTAGAAGAGGAAGATCTTGGGGACACGATGTATGCTAGAGGACAACCTTGAGCCTTGATTTATGACAACAACAACTGCGGTTGATTGAAGATGAGTTAATGCCATCAAGTATTCATAAAACAACCAATGATGAAGGACACAATTGATATCTGGAAGAGAGGATGGTGATATCTCAGGGAGACAACGACGACTTCGAAGAATACTTTTGAGACTGAGATGATGACGATGACAAAGGTGGAGACGATCAGACAAACACGACCCTTGGATAGCCAACCATGATGGCGATGGCCGACAACAGAGGGCCCTGCGGGTAGCCATCCATGATGGTGGCGGCAAGCGAAGATAATATTGCTTTCTTTCTATGGTAGGGTACTTGGAATGACAACTATGTTACCATGTTGGAAATAATAGATATATGATATATTCACAATATAATTGATACACGAGAGACCATCTCCTATATATAGGAGAAGTTGACACAATCCTAGACCTGATAGAACTATATCGGCCTGGCTTATATGATCTTATAAAAACAAAGGAAGAAGATACCGACGATATTGTCGGTATACTGCTCGGTTTACCGATATCGAGCCAACCTGGCATCGGTTTACGCATATCTGTCGCTGCTCCCGCAAATTTTGGTAAACCGGTGGGTTTACCGGTAAAACTGACCGGTTTTCGGCGGTAGGGGGGGTTCAATGCAAAATGCCCCACTTATGGGCGATATGGGCGGTATACCGCCCCAGTATGCCGTCATGTGCGAACGTGAGCGTGCTGCTGCTGTTGGAGTGAAAGAACTTACTCATTTGGGGCGATTTTCTTCGTTGGAGCTCAAATCAGCTGTAATCAAGGTATGTTTTCTTGATTTCTTGCATTCTTCATCATTTCCAACCCATCTCCTATCTATTTCCTTCTATTTTCACCATAAAATCTCTCCAAAAATCTCTAAATATGAATTAATGAACAAATATCTTCCCCTAGAGAAGAAGGATCTACAAGCTTGGATTTCAGGCCAAAAAAATGTGGGCTGAATATGGTGTCACACTTATGTGTGATGGGTGGACTAGTGGCAACATAAGACAAATTATCAACTTTCTTGCACATTGTCGTGGATCCACAATTTTTCTGGACTCTATTGATGCTTCAGGTGAGGTCAGGAACCACATGTTCATAAAGAAACTAATGAAGACATACATGAAGCAGGTTGGTGTGGAAAATGTGGTGCATATAGTTACTGATAATGGTTCTGCCTTCAAGAAGGCCGGGGACAGTTTAATGAAGAAATATCCCATATACTGGACACCATGTGCTGCCCACTGCATAGATCTCATTCTCAAGGACATTGGCTCAATTGAATTCATTAAATTTGTTATCATTGATGGTAGGTTGATCACATGAATCATCTACAACCATTCTTTTCTGTTGAATACAATGAGGCGACGTGAGTATTGTGGAGGTGATATGATTAGAACAGGTGCAACTAGATTTGCAACACACTTTCTTGCCTTAAAATTATCAAAGTCCAAAAAGGATGGACTTAGGAGGCTCTTCAATGGAGTGGAGTTGACCTCCATGAAGGAGCACAATACCCCAGTTGGCAGTAGAATTGAGCAGTTGATTGCCAGCAGACCTTTTTGGGATAAGGTTACTAGGGTGCTGCGAATAATGGAACCCATTGTCAAGGTATTGAGGCTGGTAGATGGTGACAAAACTGCAGCAATGCCTTTTTTATATGATGTAATGACCTCAATGGTGGACCGCATCAAAGAAGCAGCTCCTAAGTCCAATGAGCAATACATCAGAATTTATGAGAATCGTTAGACAAATATGCTTTTGCATCCATTGCATAAAGCAGGTATATATCTCAATCAATTATGTTCTAAGTTTCTAACTTCTGAGTTATTTGTCTAACTCATAGTCTACCTATTAAAATGTCATTCTAATTTCCTTATTTATATTTGTGACAACTTACTATTTGAATCCGAGGTTCCAATACTCATGAACGCTTGGATTGAATCCGACTCTAATGACTGCAGTGAGAGATGTCACCAACAAGTTCATTACCTCTCCAGAAGAGCGATTGCTAGTACTGGAAGAGGTATAAGATAACTATATTACTTACATTCTTAATTTCTCATTAGTTATTAGTCATCACTTTGATTTCATCATCTAAATATCGTAAATGATGTTTTTTTTTTGCAGTTGCGCCATTTCCGTGAAGACAATGGATGTTTTGGACATCCAAATGCGGTTTTTGATCGTGAGGCAGGTAATCCTTGTGAGTGGTGGGTTTGGAATGGAACAGGTGCCCCCCATTTAAGAAAAGTGGCTGTTCGCCTCCTTGCTCAAACAACATCTGCAGGGGGTTGTGAAAGAAATTGGAGCACATTCAATCTGATACACTCAAAGAGAAGGAACAAGCTTGGGGCAAACAAGTTGAGGGACCTTGTTTACGTTCACTACAACATGCGGTTGAGGGCTAGAGTAATACGAGATGCCAACTATAGGGAAGTGGATTTTGCTGTTGTCCACGATCCCATTGACACCGCATATACTTTCAACACTGACAGACGTACAAGGCTGGAGGAAGATTCAGAAAATCCTTTAGAGGAATGGATGAATGAGATAGGTTGTCCTGTTCTTGATAATTTAGATGGGCGTCTAGATCCATACATAGAAGATCAATTTGAGCCAAACAATGGTGATGATATTATTCTTGATAATCTGCCTGAAAGACTTGAGTCTAAAGCTGCACATGTAAATGTTGATATGGAAATAGATAGAAGAGTACAAGAGCAGTTAGGTAGCTCAGATTCTTCTTCTTCAGCTGGTTCCAAATCTAAGTCTGATGATAGTGACAATGATGGTGGTAATCAAAGTCAACGCTCTCCAAAATATCCTCAAGCTGTGGATCCTCAACATGATGATCGACCTTCAGTTACTAGGGGCATAGTCACAAATTCGGTATTCGGGATACGTTCGGTCGAGCTGAAAAATACGGGATTCGGGAATTATGCGGGAAATTCAGGTAAAAAGCGGTCAACGTACGGTAAAAATACGGTCAACGATTCAGGAAAAATTCGGCGAAAGATCGGAGGATTCATATATATATATATATATATATATATATTTATGTGTATGTGTGTATTGCACATATATATAACACAATACATATGGTGCACAATATATAAGTACATATCTATACATCTATTGCAACATATATAACACATACATACATATATATGTGTGTGTGTATTTACACATACAAACACGCATATATATATACACACACTCAAATCAAGTTAGTCTTAAATAGTATAAAATGAGAAAGTACATAAAAAAAGTAGAAAACGGGAAGAAAACGTCAAATTCGTGAATAATACGGGAATAAAACGCAATATATTGTGACTATGCTCAAATTGGGAATTATTCGTCTGTTTGATACGTCTAGGGAAAAAATTGCGTTTTAAACGTGACTTTTTCAAAAAGTCGGAGTATATTGTGACTATGACTAGGGGTGCACCTCCACAACAACAAGAATATCCCATGGCTGAATTTTTTTTTCAAAAAAGAAAAACTCGAACTGGGAAAGATTACAGTGGTGCACCTCCACTAAATGCCGCAATGCCCACAACTCCAAGCCCCTACCTCTACTCCTACCCATCCAATCCACAACCACAACCACAATACCAGAGTCCAAGTGATTATCATTCTGATGTTGCTGAATCAATTGATGCATTGAGCATATCTGACTCTCAATCTCAATCTCAACATTCATTTGGAGATATGTTATTTGGGCAGACACTTCCATACCCATCTCAGACTTCTCAACATGGGTATTCTGGATATCAAGTTGAACCACAAGGTCCACAACCAAGGTTACAATTAGAACTTGGACCTGGTATGGGATATCATGAAGCATACTTTGTCTGTAGCCCTTATGGATGCTTTCGGGTGAACACCGAAGCATACTCTGGTGATTTCGGGCAAACATGGAGTGGTGGGCATACTACAATTTATCCTATTTCCGGAGTTCCATTACAACCTCCTTTTCCTCAACCTCCAGCTCCTCGAGCAAGGGCACCCACACCTCCTCCCGCTTCTTCTCAGCCTCCCAGGAATTCAACAAACAAGGCTCAATATCTCAAAGATTTACAAGAACATTTTCCAAAGATTGTGATGATGCATTATGTGAATCCTGAAGTATATGAGGAGCATGTTGTCACATACAACAAATCATATAGAGCTTTGATGACATGGGAGCAATATGTAGAACAACAATATCCTTATCAGCAGCCGGCGCGCCACTCAACATACAACTGATGTCAGTTAGTACTTAGTAATTTACTATGTTGTTATATGTTTGTTGTGAGTTGAATATTATTGCATAAGTGTGTAAACATGCGTTTATGGATCGTGCTACTAAAATTTCAGATCTTAATTCTTATATTTTGTCATCGAAATCCTTCATCGAAATCTCCAAAAAACAGGATTGATACCTTACCTCCCACATGATTGACCCCCCCCTAACATACCCAATATAGAATTTTATTGCATAAAACGTTGCATCTAGGTGTTGAGACCACGCCTGTAAAATTTCATAATTTAATTCGTTCATTTAGGCGTCGATAAGTCCAAGATTGCATCTGTCGATATTTCCGTTGGTATACCTGTAAATATCTATTTCCACGCCGTTGATAAGGCGTCAGTATCAACATTTAATTCCTTGATAGAAACAAGCCTATATTACATGGCTCAATATCTCCTTTTTACTTCTAACAGTTTGAAATTCAAGAGATAGCCATCCTTTCTTTTGAATATCTTCGTGTTGTGGGCGACCAAAAAAATCTTCATGTTGTAGCTTTGTAGAAAGGAGCTTCTATAAACATGTCATTCAATATCTAACGTTTGTTTCCTATTGCATTTGTCTTCCACTTCTTAAAAGTTTGCTTTAGCATTAGATCCTATATCCATTTCTAAAAATCATATTGAAGATTTCCAAGGATGATAGCTAGACTTGTGCATTATGTCTTGAGTGGATGCTCTTCTCGTGAACGAGACCTCATAGGAACACTGTCGTAGGATGCATATGGATATACGTAGTCAAGCATCAATCTAGTGGTTCTCTTAACATGCTTAAATTATAACTAGTTGCGAAAGGATTTATTTGAACGATATGGAACAATCTTCCATTTATTTTGTTGTAGGGGAGTGTAGGACCAAAGTACATAGATTGAAGAAGGCTATCTATGGGATGATTTGTCACCCCATGTATGGTTTCATTGGTATAGAAAAGTTGTTTAAGATTCGAGCTTCACTCATTTTGCTATTGGTCACTCTTTCTACTACTCATGATCTCATGGAGGGATGACTGTTCAAGCTATCTATGTTAACAATATAATGATTACAGGAGAGATCCGAGTGCCATCTATAACTTAAAACGAGTACACACTCACTTTTGTACCAAGGATCTAGGAAAATTACAATACTGTCTCGGAATCAAAGTTCCAAAATCTACAAAAGGGATTTTCATTCATCCAAAGGAAATGTACATTCTCATCGCAACATGGACGATCAATGCAAAACCTTTGTCTATGCCTGTGGAATATTACTCCGAATTTATCTAGGAGGATGATGATTATGATGATATTGCCCATTATTGGACGATTGGGTAACTTATATATTTCAGTAGTCACTCTACCTAATATATCCTATGCAGTTGGGATAATCAATCAATTCATGAGATGACTTCAAGAAATATCACTAGAATGTTGTTGAGAAATCTAAAATACTTAAAATATTCCCAAAAGGGTTGTGAGAAATAATGTTATATTGATTCGATAAATAAAAGACGTACAACCCTGTCCTATATATAGAAGCAAAGGAGAAACCCTGAGACTTGGGACACAAGTAATCTAAACGGGCCGAGATACTAAAGGCCCACTAGCTAATAACCTATTAACTAAATAGGCTAATATGTACTCTCTAACACTCCCCCTCAAGCTGGATCATGGGTGAAACACATGTCCAAGCTTGAAGTTACATGACTCGATAAAAGAAAAGATAGAAATGATATAAGATAAGTATCACTCCCCATACAAAAGATTGATACTCCCCCTTAAACAAAACTCCCCCTGAAT
Source organism: Alisma plantago-aquatica (assembly GCA_963693085.1). Lineage (NCBI taxonomy): Eukaryota > Viridiplantae > Streptophyta > Magnoliopsida > Alismatales > Alismataceae > Alisma > Alisma plantago-aquatica. Next base: position 1,164,712,031 of record OY856412.1, on the reverse strand, counting down.
CATATGACGGCGCCTCTCTCTTTTTTGGAATTGTATTCTGCAGGTTGGAGATCCTCGAGATTTAGAGATGGTCTTGTGGAGTGCATCTGGAAGGAAAACATCTGGTGAATGAGACCTGAATACTGCAACAATATTTCACCACTTGGAGCACACGATCCTCAATACCATGACTATGTCATCTTCACTGGAATACGTACTTAACGCAGCACGAACACAGATCTCCAATGACGATGTAGTAGTAGTGGGTCTTCAAAGCGTTTGAGAAGACGTGCATAATGTGGCACGAACATGAACGAACGATGTGCTGATGATACGATGCAGGTACCATAATCCGACCACATGAACCTTGCGGGGCTTGACGGGAAAGGAGACCATGCATCAAGGAAAGTCCCAAGTATACAACGGAAGGTGATGTCGTAAGAACAAATGCAGCTCGGAGAAGACGTTATGAAGCAACTCGGTGAAGATAAATCTGGATGAATCAACCTTGCAGATGTAGACTTGGCAGGCTAGAAATTCCTGAGCTTTTGAGAAGTCTGAAGAAGCACCCATCTGTCTCTCAAGAATGCAACAAGAGTGATAATGCTCTCTGAAAGTGGACAATAAGTGTGTTGAACGAAGTTCCATGAAGATAACCTGGAATGTGTAGCCTGAATACATATATCATCTCTTCTCATACTCTCTCTCTCATACGTACTCCCGCATGCTCTCTCTCTCTCTCTCTCTCTCTCTCTCTCTCTTCTCATCTCTTCCTCTCCTCTCTATCCCCCCCGCACACCAAATACGACGAGAGTGAGTGTTTGGTGTGGAGAAATGGATATATGACCCCCCACATGTGGAAAAAGGGATACACACATGATGGGTGGGTGGGAAAGGAATCGGTGGATTTGAGAGGAATTTGTGATATGGAGATGTGTAATATGTGTAGAATGAAACTGATAACCGAAGACAATATGCTAAATGGCTCAATGTAAGATCCGGGTAGAAAATTAAATGGATCTAATCCCGCCCCCAAAAAACCCGATCAGGCTTAAAATGGACCCGATTAGCTAAAGACAGATCCAATTAAGGATCCGAATATCAACATGCATATTGTATATGGGGGGTGGTAGAAAAATATTGGGTTTGTTTTGTAGCGGTGGAGAGTGATGGACGACCGCGCTTTAGCCAGGGATAGGCGAAGACGTTGGGACAGCAACGATGAGAGTGAGAGCAGTAGTGAAGCAAAGACCGGGGTCATGGGTGACGATGACAGTGGTTGAAGGGTGTGTTGTCGGCTGGGGATGCGATTGTTGGATGATGGGGTAGCAACTCAGCAACACACAAACATGAGAGATGACGATGATTGTGTCGCTCGGCTGATGTAGCACTTGACCACAACGAAGGAGATGATACCTGTCTCCCACATGGATCCGGAGATATTGCATGTCTTGAGGCTGCATGCGAAGTCAAGTGTGGAGCCTCTCCATGTGAGGCGGCGAAGGTTGGTGCTGAGGAAGTCAGGGCTATGCATCGATAGAGGCAATGGCTATAATTGGAAGGCGTTGATTGTGCTCCTGGGATTGATGGCGGTTGCGGCCGACGACTGCTTACTGCTGGATACATGTGGCGGTAGTTGCTGGCCGGCTAGGGTGATGCGGCGGTGACGGGAGTTGTTGACTGCGACTTGACGATGGTGGCTGATAGCGATGGGAGATGACAAATAGATAGGAGATAGCCGGGATGGATAACACCGACGTACGAAAATAAAATTATGTCTTTAAAAAAGAGAAGCCATGGAGGCCGGGACATGCCTGGCGGGCGGCCGGCCTAAGCCATGGAAATTGCAGCAGACGCCCGCAGGCGGAGGCGCTCCTCCTTGGTCGCTCTCTATACGAGAGAGAGGCGGCGGCGACTACAGTTGCGTGTGTGCCAGAGAGAAGAGGGAAGCGGTTGCGGCGGCTAGGGTTCCCTAGGATGGAACTCGCTCTGATACCATGTGAGAAATAATGTTATATTGATTCGATAAATAAAAGACGTACAACCCTGTCGTATATATAGGAGCAAGGGAGAAACCCTGAGACTTGGGGCACAAGTAATCTAAACGGGTCGAGATACTAAAGGCCCACTAACTAATTAACCTATTAACTAAATCAGCTAATATATACTCTCTAACAAGGGTGATTACATAATACAAGACTCAATAGAGTTGATTGCAAACTACTTCTGGGCTATGCAGATATAATTTAATTAATAATCAATCTATGTTTGTTGATGTGTACTTTTGGGCTGAGACATGGTGACTTGGAGGAAGAAAAAGTATGCGTTTGCTCACTCCAGTATGAGGTTCATATCGACCACTAGCTCATGTATGCTTTGTATTGCATGGTAAAATCTAACCTGAAGGAGTTACAAATCTATACATCAACCTGTCTCCTTGATGTGTGATAATCAATTTGCAATCCATATTGCAAATATTCTGGAGTCTCATGAATGTAGAAAGCATATACAAGTCGATATTTATTCTGGAGTCTCATGAATGTGAGAATCTCATTTTCAATATTTTTTTTGAAATCATCTTGATCCAACTCCAAATGATAAATATTGTTCTATATTAATAGTTTAATATGCCATCCACAATTAATATTTGAGCTTGTTGGGTCCATGTAGCTCCTCTGTGAGCTAATATCTGGAACATTTCCATGATGCATCTTTTTGTAAGCTAAAGATGCATGCCGAAATGCACGAGTAGAAATTTTATTTACAGACAAGGTTTTCAGAACAAACCAGTGAGTGAACCGGTGAGGCCTACGGTTCTCGGTTCTCTGGTTCAACCACTGGTTGAACCGCTTCGACCAGTGACGTCAACATGATACTATAATTATTTTATAATTTTATAATATTATAATATATGAAAAGTCAAGGAAAAAGTAAGGAAATCTAGGAGAATATCAAAAACTAGCATGGAAATGAGAATTTAATTGGGAAATGCATTTCCTATGTCAAATTATCAAGTAATCAAATAAATTTTCATTAATATGAGGCGATACAACAATAGAATTAGCATAAGGATATTGGAAACCTTGTGGGAAAATAAATATAGACAGTAGCACTAGGCTTTTGTAAAATCACTGATCTAGGAGGATGGTAGGAGTATGCTAAACGATGACAACGGTAGGTAGAGTACTTTAACTATATGGAACATTACTAGGGGAATAGATGAAGAAGAAGAGAGGTACTGGAGCAATTGCAAGAGGATCAATACAACAAAAAAGCCAGCAGCAAGTAGCAACTAGCAACAAAAGCAAACAATAGCAGCAAATTATGGAAATGACATTAAATGGAGGATAAGGAAGAGGAAGAATAGGGGAAAAGGGAGGAAGGTAGCATGTACCTGCTACAATAACTAAAATCAGCAAAAACTGCAGCAAATCACTGGTCAGTCAGACTTGGCCGGTTCACTAAGAACCGAACTGGTTCACTGGGTCAACCAGTTGGTTGACCAGTTCAAAGGGACTTCTGAGTTTGGGGTCAAACCGAACCGGTATAGGCACCGGTGGAACCGGTTGAATCGGAATGTTCCGTTTGGTTCTGATAACCATGGTTATAGCGATTGCATTAAGCGAATGATCAAACTTTACGGTTAGATATGCTTGACTATTCTAGCCTTGCCTCTCTCTGTCTGTCTCTCTCTCTCTCTCTCTCTCTCTCCATTCACAAGCTTGCACAAACACTCAGACATGAAGTTTATGTGTTTAAGAGATCGCAATGAAATCTCATATATGAATTAACTAAAATTATGAATATTATGCAATTTTAGCAGCCATTTATTAGAAATACATACTTTCTTTTCAAAGAATGATCCAAAAATGTTGAGCTGAGATGATTTGTAAAATATATACTAGTAAACAACAAAGTTTTGATGTTAGATAATGTAGTAGAACACTACAAATTTGTTATGTGCAATACATGTGCATGTAAGTTTTGTGTATCCTTGTACAAACAAGTTTATTTATTGAAAAGCTTGTGGAAATTGTTTTTTCTTTGATTCTTGACATCATCATCCTTAACAAATACTTTACCTTCTTCATTCCTGATGTATTTTACTCAGTCCACTTTTCCTTTTAGCAGAATATAATCTTCCTCTTGTCTCCATCTCATTTATCCTTTATTTCTGTCCCTCAAACCAACCCCGGAAGAACCAAGAGTGGTTGGGATGGACAATGATAAAGAAATGCCCCCGAAAGAAATATAGGCCGTATCACTACTGGGGGGGTTGGGGGGTGCAACCCCCAATTAGGTCGTCCCTCGCGGGGGCTCGGGGGAAGCACCCCCGAAAAAAGGTCTACAATGATTTTCGACGAGAAATCAAGCACAAATCTTCATAGAGAGTAATACCATGACAGGGAAATCCATTCTTCTTGACATTAATATGCTTGCACAATAAGGCTAGTGTCATCACAGAATACCCAAATTCTTCATAGAGCAAAGAAGGCCGAGTAATATTCACAACCAAATTTAATCCTTAAATCAATGTCCAAGCATAATATGATCTCTAATGCAGATGGGTGAGGATTAGAATTAATCCCGTCCCAAGAACAATCTACAAACAACTAGTTAAAGAAAATGACAGGTGAGTAAGAAAGGCATCACCTCCAACAAGCATCAATAAAATTAATGGGCTCTTGTCAGCTTTAGAAGTTGTTGCAACAACTTGTCCACAAAGCCGTTTAGTTCTTCTTGCAACAATAAGACCACACTTTTGTCCAAGAGGAGCATCGCCATGGGTATCGGAAGAACGGTTCCATGGCGCGTACTTTGCACACCCGTACACCTCAGTGTGCGTGTAGCGGTTGTCAGACATGAGAGGGACGCAAAGCACCTTGAAGTCGGCAGCGTCATAGGCGAGACCGACGTACGAGTCCAATACCTTGTGGGTGCCTCTGCGGAAGTGCGGGTCCAGGAGACGGAGGATGCAACGGGTGGTAGGGTTCCAGAGGGCATATGTGTGAGCAGTGTGCTAGAGATAGTCGACAAGCAGGATGGAACCGACGACAACGGATGGAGGAGGGTGATATGCAGGGGTATCCACGCGGATTAGGAGACTGACATTGGTTAACAGACGACAGGAAGTGGGTTTGCGTCAGACTTGGGAGCCTTCTTTGCGGCAAGGGACTTAGCGGCCTTGACATGCTTGGTCTTTGCAGGTTTCTCCGTAGCAGCAAGCTTCTTCGCGGGAGCATCGAGCTTCTTCATAGGAGGGTAGCAAGGGGCATCTGCATGATTTGGATAGTAGGGTGGGGAGCCGCACAACCCATGAAGGATTTAATGACAGATGTAAAAGGAGGTAGCGGCAACTTAGGGGGTACAGGTGGAATTACTGGAAGTAGCGGAAGGCAGAGAAAAAAGCTCGCGGCAGGATAAGAAAAGAACTGAGTGGGCGGTAACATAGGGAGTTTTTACGAGAGTGAATAGATGGATGAGGCGTGAGCATGGTTTTAAAAAATGCGCCTCGAGGCTTAAGAGGAGGCGAGGCGGCCTCCGGTACGCCTCGAGGCTTAAGCCTCAGTCTGCCAGTGAGAGGCGTGCGCCTAAGTTTCTGCGAGGCGTATCGAGGCGTTTGTGAGGCGTAAGCCTCAGACTCTATCTAAAAAATGGCTGTATTATCCTATTTTGGGCTTAATAGAGGCTAAATTAACCCAAAATTATATGTATATAGATATATGTATGTGCATATCTATATATGTGTATGTTTGTTTGTTAACAACTATGGATATTTTACTACTTTTATCATTATATGCTGCATGTATGTACACATTCTCTTGTGTATATGTATCTACATGCATCTGTGTATAATTATAACTATATTTATATGTATAGATATGTATCTATATATACATGTGTATTTGTAATAGTATATCTATCTATACATATATATATTTCTGTTTCAGAGATATGTAAATCTGTATAGTATATATAAAACAGAAATCTGTCTATATAGTAATAGTATATTATATATATCTGTTATATATATGTCAATCTGTATAGTATAAAATAGAAATCTGTCTATATAGTATATACATGTATGCATACATATGTAAATCTGTATATATGACTATATGCACATACATATATGTATCCATATATAAATATATGGGATTATATATATATATATATATATATATATATATATATATATATATAGGATTATGTATATGTATGTTTATACATATTTTTATATTATTTATATATATATTATGTGTGGATATATTTATATATTTTATATATTTATATGTACACCTCGGTACAATCTGAGGCTTACGCCTCGCCTCGCTGAGCCGAAAACGCCTCGATGCGCCTCACGCACTTTAAAACCTTAGGCGTGAGGGAGGGTAGATGCCGACGTCATAGCAGGGGATGAGGGCCTGGCGGCAACAAAACTAGAAAAAAAGGCAGAGAGTTAGGGATTGAACGAAGAGCGTAGGGATTCATCGGAGAGCGTAGTTAAATAACATAATTAACTAAATTAACCAAATTCTCTAATATCTTTTATACAAGCTATTTTTATGTACATCTTTGTTCCCTTCTCTGATATCCAACTTATATATCTTTTCAAAGTGTCTAGATCTGGCCTCCTGGACAGCTTCTCAACCTCTTTTCTTAGCTAACCCATATATTTTGCAATATCTCATGATTTGGGTACAACAAATATATTTTATTTTTTGTTGATTTTTTGGGGCAATCTAAAATCTGGTTTAGATACATGTCAGATTTTACTGGACCAATCATGGATCCATCTGGACCATGGCTAGAGCCACTGCACTAATCAGGGTATTCACTATGAAGTAATTTGGTAACGGATTGTCTTTATTTTTTAGGATATTGATCTTTCAATAATTAATCTCTTGTTGATGTTGAATTGATTTTTTTAGCAATGACACTATTAAACTCACCACTTTGAATACATAAAATATGTAGATCCACCTGCATTAAATCCCAAATCCGTAGAAGCACTCCTTTGGAGTGCATTATGTAGTGGAAATTTTTGTAGGATGAAGGCTGGCTGTATCACCAGCATGGTGCAGGACTTCGACTTCGTGTCGACTTTGCCAGGTGTGGAAGTGGAAATTTGTGGTTTCGAGGAAGTTTAGACGCAAACTTCGACAAACTTCGATGCCATTTTTTGAAGAAATGATGTGCATTTTTAGAAAACTTCGATGGAAAACTTCTAATTATGTTATACCTCTATCTTATTTATGTGAATTTAAAAAAAGAACACGATTTATGACTCTCTAGCCCTATGTAGGTTAATAATACAATGTGTTGCTTGAAATGGTCAATTGTGAAATACACATATATAGATACAGTTCACCATATGTATTATATACAATATACAATCAAATAGTAGTTACAATACCCTCTCTAGGAATGAGTGGCAACAAAAAATATAGGAGTTGATATTAGAAGTTATGAAGAGGGTTGGAGTGATATTTATGCCTTATATGGCCATTGGGGCACTAGTTGGGATTATGGTTCTGGGTGGTCTTAACTTCGCCCCAACTTCGCCAACTTCGAGGAAACTTCGACAATTTCGGAGAAGTTGAGACGAAAATACACACAAAAAGTCAACTTCGCCGACATCCATGAAACTTCGCCCCGAAGTTTGGACGAGGTCGAAGTATATGGTATTCGACTTCGCCTATGGTCGAATTTCAAAACTTCGGCGAAACTTCGCCAAACTTCGACGATGTTGTGTTCCATGATCACCAGTGTAGATACCCTCACTCAACCTTGTCTCAACACAATATTTAAAGCGTGTTAGGCATTTTAGAGTTGACCCTGTTTGACAAGTCAATCCTTAATGGTTAATGTATATCTAGGTGAGGATTAAGAACATTTCTTTTCTTCCAGATTCAGGCAAAAGATTGATTAGTCAAGTTTACTATTGGTAATGAATTTGCACTCTTGGATAATTGAATTTTATGATATTTTGGCAAAATTCTCGCCCTCATTTCTTCTACAGAAATCTGTTCATGTAGTTTCCAACATAGCGTCTATCATTTATCAAGGTTAGCCATATCATCTTTGATGAGATAATTATATTTAGGTATACATTCTCTTTGTATAAAGTACGTTCCTTTATCATATTGTGAATCCCTTCAATATTCAGTAGTCAGTGTGTTATGTTTCAGGGAATTGTTAAGTTGATCTTCTATATATCATTAACTGTATGTAATGACAGGTGAATGGGGGCTCTTAACTTATAAGGCAGCTTGTGCGTCTCATCTTTATGAACTGAATTTTCAGTATGTCCAGAATGTTGCTTGCATTTTAAGAGAGCAGGAAAATGAAGAATATCTCTCTTACTTGGAGGAGCACGCTAGAAATTCTTTAGGCCTGTACGCAAGGCTATCAGAACAACCGAGTTAAACAAAAAGTTTAGGTGGAATGAAATGCCCCAACCCTATATAAGCTTATTGACCTCCTTTGTCTCCACCCTTTGAGGTCGGTCTTGTGGACTTGCTAATATTGAGAGGATACATGCAGTGTGCTCTTTGGTTCTGTCTTGGTTTTTGGAAAATTATTTGCAATGCAGCTGGGAACATGAAAGAAATGATAATTAAAGGGGTCTTGGGTGGCCGATTCCTTCCGGTTTGGAATAGAAGACTTGTATGCTTTTTCTGGAAACATATATATCACTTGAAAGATTTCTTAAAAGTTCAATGTCTTATTAGTGGAACAGCCTATGACTACCAGAAATACACACATGAATAAAGAAAGTTTTCAAAATAAGGTATGAGTTAACCTGAGAGCCAAATGAGTTCAGCAGCATTAACATTATTACAAGCAACCAAAGAAAAGGCCTTGAGCATCAGACCCTTCAATGTCATACACACACGAATGACGACAGCTTTCAAAATAAGGTTTGAATTCACATTAGAGCCAAAAGATGATTTCAGCGCCAAGAAGTATCATTACAAGAAAGTAAAGAAGAGGCCTTGAACATCAGATTCCTCAATGTCATATAGCCCATGGTTTGTTGAATTAGGCCTTTCACGGTAAGGTGCCTCAGTTTGTACTTTGAATGTCTGAGGTTCCTGAAATTTGATCCGAGGCTCCGGAATCTTTATATGTTGGTTAACATATGCCGAAAATTATTATAAATAGTTTTTAGTGCAAGCGATGAATTACATTCTTGCGATTTGTTGCAAATATTCTTCTATCTTGTCCTCTTATAGATTGCAAGTGAAAACTAGATCATTTACGTGCCATTTATGGTGTTTAGCAGGGTTCTTGGACTTAAAGATTGCGGTATATTTTCAGTATTGATTTATGTAGTAGACACGATATTGAAGAATATGCATGTTTATATTTACATCAAAGTGTACTGTTACTGATTCTTAATTTCTGTAATTGAGCAAGCAGATGTTTGTGATTGAAGAATTTTTGTTTCTGCAATTAAAGGGAAGGACTTGATTAAGCTTTGATCACTAAATATGTAGAGATGGGTATAATTTTATTTACTACAATCGTTTTGACATGCAATAATTAATTTTTTTAATATACATAGTATAGTATTGCGTAAATGTAGTTGCAATAGTATCCACCCTGGTTCCAAATCCTAGTATCTTCGTCATTAGAGAAATGATTATTGTTATACATACAAAAATAGAGAGAGGTATTGTTAAGTATAGTTATCTATCATGACAAAAAAGTATAGTTATCTATGGGTAATTAGTCAGGCTTAACATTTGCACATAGTGCAGATCTTTTAAACATTAAATTTACACTGGAAAATAAGTATTTTGCCACCATGTTGGTCTAGTTGTCTTAAAATTTATAAAATCAGGTTATAATAGAGCAAAAAGTCAGAAGTTTATATGATGGTTTTTCTTCTTAGGAAAGTAGCACTTCGATTTATAAATTGCATATAGTAACTGAAACTACATATAGTTAATGAAGCTTATATGATGGTTTTTCTTCTTAGGGGAGTAGTACTTCTGTTTAAAAAACTGGTCACGCTACGATGGTATTTTGATGTATATATAACACGTAGTTGCCTTGTTGGGAGATTTATATTTCAATCTGGAAGAAATTATGACTCTCTTATGCTCTACTTTAATTATAGATATGTATTTTAATTAATTAAACATGGCTTGATTCAAGTTACTTTTCTTAAATCTGAGATCAAACACAAGTGTTTAATATATTACATGAATGCTTTTCTAGTGGAAAGTACTTATTGGACAAGAGTTTTTGTTTGAAATTGCTTAATTAAGCTTCCACAATTAAGATGGACTCAGTCAATTTCAACCATGTTGTGGGAATATTTCGTCACACAATATGGCCTCATGAATGCAAAGAAAATGTCGTGGTCGAGTCTTATGTGATGAGCAATGCGATGAGAATTCCTAAACTAGGAGACTCGTGGTCCTTAACAAACTCAATGAAGTAATTGCTAGGGGGACACGAAGCAATTTATACCCTCTTAGACTTAGATTTGAAGTCTCACTATTACAACTTGCTCCAACAATTGCTTTGGAATGCTAGTCTCTTATGTGCGTCCGCTGTGAGCCATACGTCAACAGACGTTTTGACCACATAGTTTGTATATACTAGATGGAATTATATAGCACATTCGCCATTCGGAGCTCTAAATGACAAGGAGCATCTATATCTGATCACCTCAGGTGAAAAATATATGGTTATGTTTCCTTATGTTCTCCCGTGAGAGTGCAAAAGTCTATTGTTTCAATCACTTCTCCTAAGTCCCTTGATTCAATAGAATCTGTTGTTGGTGAAATACACACTATTACTTCAGCCGATTCTTAGATATGTACAATGACTTACTAAGTTTTCCCTTCACCAAGGTATGTCTTCCGAACCCACGTGGAAGTCGGTTCCGATACAGACTTGGTTTAATAGCATTGTTACCACGTGGAAGTCGGTTCCGATACAGACTTGGTTTAATAGCATTGTTAAAGGCTTTAAGGATGAATCCGGTAGAAATTCATACTAGTTGTTGAACTTGTTTGCCTTTTGAGATGACTGCTTTTTTAGTGATGAAGTTTGTTCATGCAAAAGGGGACCAACACTCTCAACGATGTCTCTCGGCCTATGATTTGGGTCCCTCCCATGTCTGAAGGAGTGTCATGACTCGTTTTGGTTAGGGAGAGGGTAGCAAAATGAAAGAGACAGATGAACCAAAATCTTTACCATTAGGAAAGAACTCTGGAATGGACGAATAAGAATGACAAGTTGGTCAAAGTGAAAGAGCTCGTGGAGATCTACTTCGGGCTTCCCCTCATAGGGCCCCAATGATCTTGGCACACTGTGTGCAACGTCCACAACATCCAAAATTGTATGCCCCGGCCCGTAGTAGGACCTGCATGGGTCTCCCTCCCTGCAAAATCAAGCAAAATAGCACTTTAGTTCACTGTTCTTGAAGCAACCTCTTCCTCCTTTCTAGGTCTTCATTGCTCTTGGTGTAATTATAAATATATTGTTTTTTAATGCACTTAATTCTCTCCAGTGACAAAATATTGGAATCATATTCTCATTCTTTTGATGACTTCAATCAAGTTTCAAATGTTAATTATAGAGTACTTGTGGCTAGGGAAATCATTACAATAGCTTAATGTAATGTTTTGTATTCTCTTATCTTATTTTGGGAAAAATAATTCAATAGAACACAAGTGCACTAAAAGGTTATACTTTTCATTTGGGATGAAATCCTCCCTCGTCTTGTTGGATCATTATGATTCTCAACTATCTTTTGAGGATGCTTGTAGATTGACCCATGTGGCTTTGAGTTTCTTCTCTAGGTTGGAGTGGAATGCTATCAGGTTGGGAGGAATGGCTACCAAACACTCATTGAATAAGATTACTTGTTGAAAGGAAATCTGTAGTAACATAATAAAAATAGCGAATTGATATTACCTACAAAATAAAAAGGAAAACAAGCTAGCAATGTTCAACTTGCAAAACAACAATTGGCCCTAAGATTAATCTTCACTTCCTAACAATGTCACCAATAATTGATGTGATGTAATTGTGCATGGAAACTAATTGTATAATCTTAGAAAGAGGGGACTTCATCCCCATGAAGAACAATATATACATCTAAACCTAGTGAATAAATGGTTGATGGTGAGTTTTCAACTAGAAAATGATATAAAAAATGATGCTTATGACAGTCATACTTAGGGAGCTTGATTGCATATAATGAAATATAAGAGTTAGGAACACCAATGCATTAACTTCTAGGGGTTTTTGACTTGTACCATAGATTTGTGAAATCAAACTTAGATATGAATATGCATGCATATAGTGTGCTTGGCTAAAAGCGTTTGGTCTCAACAATGAGAATAATTAACATGTCAACTTCTCCTTTTGTGCTTTATTTAACATTGAGTATTAGGGTTGGGCAAGAAACCAAAGCAGACCATCGAACTCTACAAACTGAACTGAACCGAAACGACCGGTTTGGTTTGGTTTTACAGGGGTGAATGGTTTGGTTAGATTCCAAAATTTTTGAAACCATGAAACAATGGTTTGATTGAGTTTTAGGGTGTGGTTTAATCAAATCAAACTAAACCAAACAACTACATATATCTATATATTATTAAAATATATAATAATAATGTGAAAATACTTATCTAAACTAAATTTTGTGATAATTAAGAAGTTCGTAATGTGAAAAAGGAATTCTAAATAAATGAAAGTAAGTCTTATAAATTTTGAACTATGTAGTATATGGAATAGTTGTTCAAAGATTGTTTGACACTGTCTACTTGTAGTATATGTGTTCTTACATTACTAATTTCTAAAAAATATTTTTTAATCTAAAGTTTGTTTGTCATGACAGATGCACTAATTAAGGTGATGCAAATAGTTGACTTTTTCTAAAAAACATAGTATAAAGTTTTGTAGTACTCATATAATAGTTTGAAACCAAACAAAACAAAACCAAACCCAACCAAACCAAACCACAAATCAACACTTCAGTTTAGTTTGGTTTTGGACTAGTGGATGGTTCACTTCAGTTTAAAAATATTACAAACCAATATGTATGGTTCATATTGCAGTTTCAGTGGTAAACCATACCCAACTAAACTATGTCTACCTTATTGTGTGTATTTTTTTATCAAGATACAACCATAATGTTTGATTTCTAAATGGTTATAAAATATGTAAAAGAAATACAAAGGATGAGGGGTCTAACACTTAGTATTACAACACAACTAGAACTCATCTCTTACCTATTTGTTATAAGACTCTTCATGAAGAAAACTTGGTACATTCATAACATGAGGTATGAGTATAAATTACACAACAAACATTATATGATTTGAAAAGTTACATGTTCATACATGGAGGCTTGTCTCCATATTTAACCTTGGCTTTGTAGTGAGCTACATATAACGTACATCAAGCATTTGAGTAGCCTTATGGATACCAACATGAGTGTGGAGTTACATATGCTAGTATGAAATCCTTCCTCAATCTCCTCAGGTTGTTCCTCTAATCTATATAATGAACTTACTAGAAAATCAACTAGTCCCATACAAAGGTGAAGAGTCTTCCAAGCTCAGTGTCCTCTCTGCTTGTCCTTCATGATGTCTAAGGGCCAAGCTCCCTCCTCTAATTGTCAACCCTCCCTTACACAGTTCACATTCACAAAAGCTTGAACGACTCATTATCCTGTGGAGTAGCTATGTATTATTGTTACTGCATGTTTCCTAGACACAACACTCCAAATTTCCATGATAGTATGCATTGACTATTGCTTTCCCAGACTACACACTTATCCAAAGATCCACCAAATTGAAGTAGATCACAATAAACATATTGCATGGGCCCAAGTAGAACCACACAAGAAACCATGCACCAACATTGGAAGGTCAACTCAAACTCTTATTTGGTTCATCCTTTTTCCAGACATTATCACATTTTTATGAGTGATTTTTCTTTTGTCCGTAAGTCATTTTATGGCTAGAAAATCACAAAACCATGAAAACTTAACAAATAAATGACGTAAAAATTAATGAAGCATATCATCTACTATTTTGTACTCGGGATGTACAGGAAACCAAACTTGACCATCAGACCAAATTGAACGTGACCAAACTACCTAGTTAAGTCTGGTCTAGATGAGTATTATGGTCAACTTTGATTTGAAAAATATCCAGACCATCCTTCACTAGTCTAGTCACAGTCTGGGCAGCTAGTTAATCGTTCAGACCGAACTTGATCAACTCTATATTGTTGGGTTTTAGGGGAGACAGAGAAGGCAGCAGGAACAAAAAATTTCTTCTCCAAAACCTAGAAAAGGAATCACGTAAACGTCTATACAATAGGAATGATGGTTTGTAGAGGCATACCTTGTCCTGAGGCTTGCTCGACGACGTTACCTCGCGGCTTGCGCAGTCTTTACCTCCGGTCTTGGACAGTGTCTGTGCAGCTCCTGGTCTCACCGGGACTGTCGAGATTGACAGCTATCCTCCAAGCGACAGAAGTCTCCCACCTCTGTAGTAGTCCACACAGACCACTTAGAACTCCGATCTCCTTGTCCCATAAGGAATCAGAAGGAGTCACACCCTCCTGTCGGCGTACTAGTCACCAGCACACTCTCCTGTAACCAGTTGCTTTTCTGCAATTGTCTTTCCATTGTTGTGCCTCCTTTATCAGGTAGCACTTGCTCGGGCTCTCTCAGTTATCACAACCAGAGAGAACGATAACTTTGCAGAGCAACTGGTGATCTGAGTTGTTGTCCTGAGAAGCCCCCACTACCCCTATATTTATATGAGGGTCATGGGACAGGGTTCTCTACCCCGGGCAATGCAGGATTAAACAAGAGTAGAAGGGTTCAAGATTTTCTACAAAACAACCAACTTGCACCAGCTGAACCAATCGGTTCACACCCTGAAATGATAGTTTCGGGCCTTGAGCCGATCATTTGGGACCTGAGCCGATCGGTTCGTGGTCCTGATCCAACTCAAATTGACTTTCATATTTGTTTTCTATTAATCAAATATTAACCTTTGTCCAAATCGAATTTGTATAAGTGAAACAAATTGTAGTTGCAAAATAGTCTTCTAACTTTCCAAACGATCTCGGTTGGTCACACGAATCCACCAGTTCGACAATTGAGCTGATCGTTTCATGATACATGAGCCGATCGACTCACCAGTTGAGCCGATCGGTTCACCAACCTGAGCCGACCGGTTCATCTCATGAGCCGATCGGTTGGGGCAACAGATTGTGCAAATCAGTCAATCGTAGTTTCAATCAATTCGATACTCCAATCATTCAGTCCAACACCTTGAACACTATGATATTGAGCTATCAATTGATTGAGTGTTTAACTGAACTATTAAACTTCTTTAGTAATCAATCTAAACATCATTTGTGGATAAACTCCTCTTCCAGGTTAAATCCTATGTGTGTGACCCTACAGGTCCATTTCACATTGGCAGTGAAAGTCCATAACACTTATGACTTCACAAGTAAAGAGCGGTGCCTAGTCGCACATTAGTGCTACCCAAGTGAAAAGGAAAGTTGGAGAACAACTTTCAATCCTACAATCCGTGAATGGTGTTACAACAAATGTATAATTCATTTGTCACTGATATCCCGAATGAACTCAAGACATGGAACAATCATCCTTTCAACGTTCATTCACTTTCTTGATCTCTGAGTAGATTGGAGGAGATATGTATGACATCAATATCACATATTGATTCACACATGCGTGCGTACGCCTATCTCAATCATACTCATCAAGTGGCCATGGGTATCAAACTCCCTCAGGAGGGACAAATACCATATCTATCACTCACCCCTCAAAAGCCCCATGTGTCAAAGCCACCCAATCATAACCTTTATAACAATCTATGTTTTAGGACTACGTTTGATGATGTCAAAGTGTACCCAACGACACATGTTGAGTGTAGTGATTTCAGGTCAAGGAATCACACTCACCACCATCACTATGAGAACTGACTATGACTACCATGTCATGGTTCCATGTGTCAAACTCACGGTGGGTTTGTCCGATATACTTATTCTCTAACAAGTACCCATGTGTTTGGTTTGATATCTCCATATCATGACTAATGAGATTCTGTCATCAACCAACACCACAATCTAGTCTTGCGTGTCATTGTTGTCTATCTACCTTCCACAATGACATCTGACTAGGGACATGATAAGAATGTACAAACTCTTAACATCCATATGATCTCATCATTCATGTCCTTAACCTCAAAGCATACGTCATTGAAAACTGTCATTCTCTAGACATTCAATTTGTTCTATCATTATCTCATATGTCTGAACCAGAAAGAATTGGAAGCTTGCCTTTGATCTTTATCAAATCAATCTTAATATATCCCACTAATCATCCCATGATTGGCTCTCAGGGCATACATACCAACATATATATGTGTATGTCTTTTTGTCTATATGTATACTCAAGTAAATTGTTCTAGTCATGATTTATATGATGTATCAACAACATTTTAAAAGATCTTAATATTATCTTTTTGTTAGTGTTGAGAATAACTTTTATATTATTATTAGTATACATATTTATACATATATTATTTGTAAAGAATTTAATATTTATTAATTGCATGTAATATACAAAACGTTCCATATAATATTTTGAATATAATATTTAGATCTTTTTTGTAAGTATGCTTTTTATGGAAGAAAATAAATAACTTAACTTCATAACTCAATATTATTATTAGTGGACTTTTTTATCTTCATTTTTGTGTGTGACTAGTAAATTCCATATAGTAGTGGTGTTAGACCGAACTTAACCAAACTTTATCACATTTTAGGAGTCAAGTCAAGTTTGGTCTAGACCCTTTTCACAGTCAAGTTTGGTCTAGAAAATTTTCCGACCACTATATGTTGTCTGGTCTATGGTTTTCGGGTCAGACTAGACAGACCAGGCCACACCCACTCCTACTTTGTGCATTAGTTTAGTTAATAACCACATTAACGAAACATAAGGACTATTACAGTCTACGTATAATCAAAGCTCACTTCCTCTTTACTCAGATTTTGAAGAGAATAAAATGATGCGGTTAGATGCTCAATCATTTAACGAGTTCATAGGATCAACTAGAGGAAACATATTACATTAAAATTAGGTTATCTATCCTATTTCCGAACTTCCTCATTTTCATCTCTTTTCTATACTTCAGTAAAAATGTTGTTATATGATTTCACTACAAAAGTTTCATGTGTAGATAATTTTTAAATCATTAATCACAACTAAACAATTATATATTGGATAATTTCTCTTTAAATTTTTGATAATAGAAATAAATAAAAAATAAATGTAGAATTTTAATGTTCTCCCTCCCTCTCACCTTTAATCCATGGACTGTATGTGCAAATTTGAGGGTTTCCACACGATATCTTTTGGAGCATGCTCTCTCCTAATTGATCCGAGCAATTAGGTGTTGACACAACTATATAACACTAATAAATCAAGCACCTAGGATGACAACTGGTACTCATTAGTAATGTGAGACCCATGAAAAAGAGAAGACCCCCCAGGAGGGTCCTAGTTATGCACAAAAAATAGGAGTCAACACTAAAGTAAGCTCAGAAAACTTAGACAACTAGAGTTGTCTATGAAAAATCAATGATAAGATGTCGTTCATGATTTTATATTATGGGGGTAGACCTATGTTCCACATTAAGAAGTATCAGGTACTCTAGACACCCACTATTTCGGTACTGCCTTGTGCAACCCTAACCTAGGTAGACCTATGTAGTTTGCATTACAACTAAAAAGCACACATACAACATAAAAAAAATCTATGTCATGCGACAAATACTAACAAGTACCACATCAAACTTTGAAAACAACCCAAAACTCCCCATGACCAGAGTAAATAGGGATGAACTATAAATACTACTAATACACCCATCACTACCACCTCATGACAGGGAGTCTATACCAACTGTTGAGTATGCCACTATGGAGATATTCATCTACAATTGAGTACCTTAAAACATACAAAACTACTCTAGTGAGACAAAAGTCCATGTGAGTGAAAAACACTCACAAAGAGATAAAAATATACTTACTTTTAAACTTGAAGAATTACTAATCCTGACTAACTTAAACATGATAGACATGATACTTTGACATAGATGACAATTTTGGAAACTGAAATATAAATACTACAATATAAAAGGTTAACAAAAGATATAGAAGCTCCAATATTCTTATGAATCTAATAGGTTGATAAATATATTTTTTCTTTTTCCCCAATTAGCTTGGGTTGTACCCACCAAGCTACAACTAAATGAAATTAGTCCAAATAGCACAACATAACACCTTAGGATTTACAAGTATCACTAAGATCATCCTACCTCTTTTCGTACGATGAAACACTGTAGGAACTTAACAACCTACAAACTACTCAAAATGGGTCTGGTATCCTATGTACTTGGGATCAAACCCTAACAAATACTGTGTATAAGGGTGAAACTAGGGTTGGTGATGTTATACATTATACTTCCCAATCTATGGATATAGGAGAGAATAAAATATAACATCACATGCCCTCATTATTGCTGAATAGATGAATAGAATTGCAGTTTTTAGCATAAAATAGAATACCATACTATCACACTATGAATCCAAGATGTTGTGGATCCCTCCACCAAGTGAAGCTCAAACAACATCTATGTGAAGCCGCAAGTTTGGAATTCTAGAACCTTCTCATAGTCCTCTGGGGCTGCTAGAAGAGAACATGTTTCCTTTTTTATATTATCTAGACATTGAGAACGATCTACATTAGGAAAATGGAATCCTTCATGCTTCCTATCAGTCATCTCTTCCAAAAATAGTTTACACCAAAATATTTCCCCTTTTGTTGTCTGTAACTGCTGTCTTAGATTAGGCTTTATTTGTGGTTGTGCAAGAAAAGTACCAAGACTAGAAACATCCATATGCGCATGCATATTTGTAAGGGACAACATCATATCCCTCTTACACAAGATAAAAAGCACAACTCAACTAAAACTATAGAAGAAGTGGAAGATGACTTTCTCAAAGCATTTACAACTACATTTTCCTTCTTTGGGTGTTAGTCAATAGTAACATCATAGTCCTTTATCAACTCTAGATATTGTCCTTATCTATATTCAACTCCTTCATTGCAATGATATACTTCAGGCTCTAGTGATCAATAATGATCTGACACTTGTCTCATATAATTACTACATGCATGTCTTTAGATATAATAAAATAGTTGTGAGTTGTGGGATATGTGTAGTGTATGTAAGCTCTCCTTATTTTTCTTAACTTGTATATAAGTATAGGAAAGTACCTCCCTATCCTACATCAATTCACAACCGAATCCAATCTATGAGGTTTCACAATATACCATGTAACCTTTACCTATCTTGGATAAGGTTAAAATATGAGCGGATTAGAACTTCTCTTTTAGGAGTTGAAATTTTTTCTCACATTGATCATCCCAAATAAGGATGCTTCTTTCCTAGTCAGCCTAGTTAATGGAATAATAATAGAATTGAATCCCTCGATAAATACTCAATTTTGGCATGATAGATTAATAAATCTATGAATTTTAGTGGGTGTCTTTTACTACTACCACTATAAGATTGACTACCTTTTTAGTATCTAGAAAAATTCCCTTACTGGAAATAATATTAATGGGCGACTTCCGCTGCTCCCGCTGTAAGATTGACTCTACTTTTTAGTATCTACACAAATTCCCTTACTATAAAGAACGTGAGCTTTAAATGCCACTTCAGATTACCAAAATTTACATTTTCATAATTTGTCATAAAGATGGTGTTGTCTGAATCATTGTAGAGATAATCGTAGGTGATGTTCATGCTGCCTTGCATCAACATAATATATTGGGATATTTTCTACAAAACCATGACAAAGTGATTTACAAATTGCCTCAAATTCATGTTCATCATATACACAAAAGGTGAAGGTGCAATGGTTAGCCCAAATGGAATAACTAGAAACTCAATGTGCTCAGATTGTGTCCTAAAAGTTATCTTTGGCACATAACTATACTTAATACTCAACTCTCTCATTGGTAAAATAAATCATTTACATAAAAAAGGATATTATTTATTTATTGTTACTTTATTCAACTTTTGATAGTCAACACAACTACAATCACCTATCCTTCTTCTTGGGGAATAGGACCGAATCACCCTAAGGCAACATGTTTTGTTGGATAAAACCCTTATCTAAAAACTCTACAACTTTTTTCAACCCCCCTTAACTCACATGAAACCATTTTATATGGAGCTTGTGCAATAGGTTGTGTATTTGACATTAGATGAATTTCAGATTCAATTTATTTGGTACGTGGTACACCTTGAAATTCCTCTGGAAAAACCTCTGGGTACTCACATACCACATGCACATTTGCAAGCATAATACTTTCATCCAATGTCAACAACATGTGCAAGATAATTAATTGAACCATGTCCGATCACCTTCTCCATACCATTGTTCAAACATGACATGTAAGAAAAATATTCTTATATCTATGGAAGAGCAAAATTACCATCATAAAAAATATTACTTCCTTGGACAAACAATCCATCTTCATTCCGTTGTGCTCTAGAAAATCCATCCCTTTGATGATTTCAAAGACAATCATTTCTAGTGGATATAGATTGACAAAAAATGCTATGTTAATCAAAAGATAGTATAAAGGATGGAAACACCTCCATCAAAACTATTGAACCAATCAGTGGTATCTCGAGAAGAAGATCAAGTTCCATATGTACACATGTAACTAACATCTGGTAATCACCTCTGGAGTGGCAGAAAATGTGTTGCACATAGATCTACTATTACAAAAAGCAACATAAGTTGAAGAAATATCTACATCTAACATGCAATCACTTTGGGAGAGACCACCCCTCCCATGGAGTCAAGGCATACACTCCCTCTGAAGCATGTGGGAGACCATGACCATGAACTCCATCGATGCGTAGAAGAACCAACATGTGAAGTTTGTGCTCTTCCAACAATGATTTTATGAGACTATTGTTGTCGTTCCGGATTCCTTAGTGTCATCTTCTGATGACATTGTAGGCAATACTATCACACATGTTCAACTTACCCACATTGAGAGCATTGCATATACTCGTGTCTCCAACATGAATCTAAGGTATGTCTACCACATGTAGCACATATCCTAACTGGATTCTTCTACCTTGGGGGAATCATTATAAAAATTGAACTTGTATTGAATTTCTTAGTTTAGAGGGAACTAAAACCTCTACCTTGTCTCTTTTGAAAATAAGTATGTCCTCTCGACTCAAGATACATACATGTCAAATGTGACAATGGTGTCTGTCGTGGATATATCATGGTTTATAGAACTACCACTTGACCTACTAAACTCTGGTGCCTCCCTCTTACGAGTTTCAAACTCATGTTGCATTATGAATTCCCTC
The DNA here is from genome assembly GCA_963693085.1 of Alisma plantago-aquatica. Lineage (NCBI taxonomy): Eukaryota > Viridiplantae > Streptophyta > Magnoliopsida > Alismatales > Alismataceae > Alisma > Alisma plantago-aquatica. Next base: position 1,164,690,560 of record OY856412.1, on the reverse strand, counting down.
TCTATCCTTCAAGCTTCCTCAATAAAATTAGATTTCTTATTGTGTGTCTTAACTGTGAAGGTCAATTGTTTCACTCCACATTGTGCCCTTCCAAACCTTCAAATCTTCTCCTCATCTATGGAAGCTAGTTTTAGACAGAAGCATAGAAGTTCCATCAATTGAGTCTCATACTCATTCATGGTTGTCGTAATCTGGAAAAAGGTTTTCAAATTTTCTAATATTCTCACACAGATAAGACTTTGGAAAATATCAAATCTCAAACTTACATAGAAAATTAGCCCAAGAAATATGTTCTCCTATCCTCTTGACTTGTTCCATCCCTCCAATGTCTTGTGATGCCCTTCGTTAGGTAGATTCCATGTCCAATCTTCTCCTCATATAGTATATCAAGAATGTAGATGAATTTCTCTAACTGAGTAATCTAGAGATCTACATATGCTAGATTAGTTATACATGATAATATGTATCAGAAACACATCAAAGACACTCAAATATCTATCCTAAACCATGAGCTGGATCTACAGATGGTCTTGGTGTATGATGTTGTGGTGTGGTCAGTCTATCCATCACTTGCACCAAATTTGACATTAATTATCCAAACATTATTTGCATGTTTTGATCAATTCTAAACAATGAGTAGTAGTCAAGGTGGTGGTGGATGTACAAGATCCATCTTGTGAACTCTAGTTGCTTGTCATGGTCTATGATCAACAACCTGCTTCCATTGAGTAATCGATGGAGCACAACTTTTTCCACCATTATCATCCTATCTATTATATACCATATTTGTAAGCATATAAGAAATAATTAGATAGGCAAACAACATATGAAACATACTCTAAAATGACTTTCTATGTCCTCGTAGACTCGAATCTAATATGACTGTGATACCACAAATTGTGGAACACCAATAAATTATGATGACTAAAAGGAAAAAATACCATCCTTTTACTTATTGTAAAATTGTATATATTTTTTTATTTCCCAGGGAAACCCAACCACCAGGCGGAGGCCCGAATAGCAAGGATGGTAAACTCAGGAGACCCGAGAACCCACACATTGGTATCTCAATAAGTCACATCAATGGCTGGCGCACACTGTGGGAAAATAATTTCCAAGCGGCACTTCCAGTGGGAATCGAACTCAAGACCCTTCGTGATGGGCCCTGATATGCGATCAGCTGGGCTACGACTGCTGACACAAATACAATTTTCCTTTTCTCAGATATAATCATATTTGATAATAAAACCCACAATAAACTATCAACATAAAATATATATGTATATTATCCTATAAAAACACCATAGTACATGAATGCATCAAGTATAAAACCTACTCAACTAATATATACAACAATTACTTCACACTACAACTAAAAACAACAAATACAACATTAGAAATGTAAAGACTCAATTTATATGGTCCAATATTTACAAAATAATATCAGAATTATAAACAATCTTTATTACAATCATGCTTTTACACCATAAATTATTATTTGATTCCAACGACAATGATGAACAATTGGGATAAGCTAACTCGATGTCGGCAATGATATAATTGAATTCGAGCAAATCATCAGGCAAATACTTTTTGTACACAAAAGTCAAGAGTATTGAAATCAAATTTAAAAATATATAAATTAAGTTTTTCAAGATTTGAAATTAAGCAATATAGTAAAATAATATAACTAGCATCAAAATTTCAGTATGTTACAACTCTTCCACCCTTCAAAAATATTTCATCCCCGAAATTAAAATTTTCTTATTAATCTTCTTCCTACTGGGTCTAATCCTATAGTTCTCCAGCATACAACTCTCATATTCTTAGATCACTTAAGTTCAAATACCATAATTATGATTCTCCTCCCACTAACATAGTTCCTACTCAGGGTGGCCAACCAATTCCACTACTACTATCATGGAACTATTGAAGTGATTTAGGTGAAACTGCTACTTTGAAAAGTACATCTACTATTGAATTTTACACTTAATGATGACTAGTCCATAAGACTTCGAACATCACATTCTAATATGATAGTTGAAACATTTAATTTGTTAGTCTTGGCCATTATTATTAAAAATTTGAGTTACGCCACAAACTTATTGGTCAAGCTATGGTTATTAATACTTTATCAACCTTAATCCAATATATTTGTCACTAATATTTGAGTGATGTTTATATTGTGTCATAGTTTATATTTTTTTTGTAGGGTCTCATTACCATATTCTTCCCCCAGAATACAATATGTAGTTGAGGGTCTAATAATATATCGGTGGTAACAATTTTTTCCAACAATTATTAACTACAACTTAACTCGTTCTGGGGTCAAATTACGACATATTTTATTCATGATATTTTTATTTGTAGTTATCATTCCAGGGACATGACTAAAGATAATTAAAGAAAACATTGTTTATCATAGTTGGTCAATTTTTTTTGTAAGGTGGTGTTTTATTTCTCAACAAGTCAAAGTAGTTCTCTAAATTATTTTCTGTTAAAAAATATCAATTTCATAATATTTATCCTAATTCAATATTGTATTTTCAGAATCTTAAGCCATTGATATCTCTTTTTTTTAGTTACCCATTTTCTCCAAAGGTGTAACTACATATTTACAGTGGGATTATACTATCCATTTTTTCCCAGATTGTTAGATTTTTTTTGCGTTATTGACTTAATTAAGGATAAAGGTTTTTTTTCAATATCCAAAATGAAATTTTTATCATATGTGACAATATTGACACGGATTCACAGGATTTTAGAACTTATGTAATCATTCATCCTATTTTCCATATTTATAATTATTTTTGGATGTCCCAAACTAAGGAAAAAATCTAGGGCACTCTACAAATTTGTATACCTAGGGATGAAAGTGATGTTCTACTAGACCTCATTGTAAAAGTAGACTCATATACCTCATTTTTTTGTATCCATAACTCAAAATAAGTCCATGCATAGATAGAGAGTTCAAAATCTACTAGATGATGGAATTATATTCTAAGAATTTCTAGGGCAAGGTACATAAATGACTACTTATGTTTTTATTTCTATCTTTGGTGGATAGGGCTAGTAAAACTGGGATTTGTTGTCAACTATTTATCTAAGTCCTCGCTACTCAATTTATGTTCCTAACTAATCTAATTTCCATGAGACATGCATGAGTGACGACCGTTTATGGCTCTGATACCATGTTGTAAAGACTCAATCTATATTGTCAAATATTTACAAAATAATATCGGAATTATAAACAATCTTTATTACAATCATGCTTTTACACCATAAATTATTATTTGATTCCAACGACAATGATGAACAATTGGGCTAAGTTGACTCAATGTCGGCAATGGTCTAATTGAATTTGACCAAATCATCAAGCAAATACTTTTTGTACACAAAAGTCAAGAGTATTGAAATCCAATTTAAAATATATAAATTAAGTTTTTTAAGATTTAAAATTATGCAATATAGTAAAATAATATAACTAGCATCAAAATGTCAGTATGATATAAGAAAATTGTGTCATCTAACAAATATTGACGAGTACCACATCAAAGTCCAAAACAACTCAAAACTCCCTAAAACCTAAGTAAACATGAATTTCACTATAACTACTAGAACTACATTCCCACCTTAAGAATGGGAGTTTTTACATTTTGTTGAGCGGGAAAATGTGGAGATTTTCTTCTGAGGTATGTGGGCTATTGTTGAGAGCCTAAAAACATGTGAAACTACTCGCATGAGACAAAAATTCCCCTTGAGTGATAATGCAAACACATCAAGATTAACATAACAAGTATAGACATGACAAGTTTGACATAAATAATAATGTAGAAAACATGAAATTGTATTTAAGAAAATTAAATATAGATACAACAATATAAAAGTTCAACATCAAATAAAGAGGCAACAATAATATTGAATCAACATATTAATGTATTTAATTTTTGCACCAAGTAGCATGGACCACCGACCTACAACTAAGTGAAACTAGTCCAAATATTGCAACACAAGATCTTAAGGTTTACTAGTACCATTAAGATCATCCTACCTTGGTTTGTGTGAGGAAACACTTTAGGGGAAACATAGCATGAAATATACATAAACTTGGTCTCACATCTTCAGTGCCCAGGATTGAACCTAACAAACACTATGTAGAAGGATGGAACTAGGGTTAGTGATGGGCATACCAAATGTACGGATGCACAAAAGAATGAAACATAATTTCTCCCTCACTACACATGGAAAATTATAAAGAGTGATGGTTCTTCCCAAAAAATGGAGTAACATACTCTCCCACTATGAATCCAAGATGTTGTGGATCACTCCACCAAGTGAACCTCCACAGACATATATGTGAAATCATAACTCCACAACTGTAGCAACCTTCTCACTAATCCTCTAGGACGTTAGAAGATAACCTATTCCCCTTTCCCATAATCTCAACACTAGGACGTTCTATAGTGATCGGGAAACTTTTAAATAATTAATTAAGATTACACTTGATTAATAATCCCTGATAATCATTTTCAAAACTTAATATACCTTGAAGAGGTAATAACAAAGGCTAACTAGACACTTAAATATTTTTGGATGTAGAACCCTAATTTCAAGTATAAAATGAATAGATGATGTAGTTAAATTCTAAACATGGTACATCATGTATATGATGTCTGAAAACATTATGTTTTACTAAATACAAATCATAGCAACACAAATAAGCAGTTTTCCTCATCACATGAGAGGAAACCCTAGGTCATACCATGAGGATCCCCTACTTAGGTAAAAAATTCAATCCAATATTTGTAATTAGTTCTTAAGTAAGAGTTGAGTAAACTCAAACACCATTGTGAATATGTTATAATATTGTTGATAAATCACTATAAGAAATTTCATACAAAATAAACTTGCATGAGTTCATTCCAGCTATTGTCCATAAATACCTAAAATGAGTGATTTTTAACAAAGTAAGTGACCTTTGTTTTTATGCATAAATAAGAATAAAAAAATTCATTCTCTCATATAAATCATTTATAATACTAAAGAAAATTGCATCTCATAATATGACAATTTGAGCCATTTTCACCCTAAATGGCCAAAACCTGCCAAACTAGGGGATAAACTGATGAATGCATATAATCTACTAAAAAGTGATCAAATAACACACAAAAAATTGTTAAACATGTTTGATATTAGTAAATTACTATAAAATACACATGTATTCACATTTTAATAAAAAGTCAAATTTAATCACAAAACTAACCAAAATATCAAAAATGGGGCTAATCAACATCAATGGCTTAAATTCAGTCCAAATCATACTTATCCATCTATATGGGTGTCCAATCACTCACCCTTCCTTTAATAATTAGGTGAAATATTTCCTCCCCTATACCAACCAGTTGAATTGTGGAATTTTATAAATTATTTCACCAAATTTCTTTGAAGTTGAGAATCACCACAATAATCATAGTTTGAGATCTTTCCAAGATGAAAGAATTAGGAAGTACATATAAGATGGAGAGATAATGGTTTTTGATCCACTTTCACAAATATCTTAGCCAAACCAATAGGTCAAACTACAATTAGAATAAAGAATAATAGAAGTTAAACACTTACTTGGTTCAACTTGAATTTGGGGAAGAACTTGATCTAGATCAACTCTGAGTCTACATCCACCCAAAATCCACCAAAAATCACCTTTGTGGTTTCAAACATGGATTTTAGAGATGAAATGTGTCTTATGAAGTGATTTATATTTAACTAGGCTTATGCGTCCTTTTGAGGTGCTTGGTGATTTTTCAAAAAGGTCCATAAATGAAGTTTTCTTTTAATTTTGTTATTACAATGATGAATCGACATTACTTAAGAAGTTGACCTCCAGATAAATATCCTAAAATGACATAGATTCCAATTATGTTACTGTGACATCCCTGAATTTTGGCTTCTCCAAACCCTATTGGGAGTGAGAGGTCGGAATCCAAAAACATCATCCAATCATTTCAGAAAGCGATGCAGAAGCATAATACGCATACATGAACATACAACCATAACATTTCTCAACATTCAACATGTATATTTATACAACATGAATTATTACACAATGATTTACAATTACATATTGAATGAAGATTCTACAATCTATAAACATGTATGCTAACAGGATCTTAGACAATAGGTACAACCTGTGCAACTTTCTCACATCCTATTCCTTTATCCCATTCTAGCTTTGGACCTAGAAAATATGAGAAACAAAAACATCAACAAAAGTTGGTACGTGGAATTAAAAGCTATACTATGCTGGCATATAAAATACTCGAAATTGAAGAAAGAGAAAGGAAACATTATTTAAGGCAGATAATCAGGTAATCCCAAGTTATTAGTCATATTTCAATGGACATGTATTACTATGGTGGACTTAGCACAAACATAAATATTGGGCCCTATCCCTGCGTACCTTGTACCATTAGGGATCTCCCTGCGTACCTTGTACCATTAGGGAGGTGCTAGTCAACATTAATGCTTTCCCTCTCTAATAGGGAGATTAATGAACCATCAGTAACTACATTCCATTTTCTTTCCTTAGTGTTCTTATTGTTCAAGGCGGAAAATTGTCAATATACATACATCTACATCCAATAGTGTATTTCAAATACAAGCAAGCAAGTACATATATTTAACATCCAGCAAATCTAGTCATATAATTATATCCACTTACCTAAGTTTAGAGGCTCTTATCACATCCATGATCATCTAGATAATCTGGTCATCACCTGGTTAAGACAAGACCACATAATAACATCAAATTCTTATCATCTTACATCTCATATTAACCCTAATCGTATCCATTTTAGGGTTTTCTTAACTCATTAGGATATTCTCATCATTACTTGTATTCTTGTCTTGGAATTATCTTAATGATGTCATTTTCCAGATTATGGTTCATTATCTGAACATTAGGTTCCATATCCTTTTTCTGCACATTAACCCTATTTTATATACATCATTCAATTTAGGGTTACAACCCATGTATTAAGGGTCATCTTCACATAACATGAATTCTATGCATATAACTGATCTCAGATTTATATATTATATTCCAGTTACAGATATGAGGGTTCTCTATAAATCTCATCATTTATTGAGCATGTAAGCATTTATTGCATTTTGTTTAGGGTTATTAGCCCTAAATAGCCATATTGAACAAATTACATGATTATGTGCATCAATACTACCATCTCTAATACCAAAAGCATTATAAACGTGAATATAGATTTATTTGCATTTTATCAGAATTTTAGTCCATCATTTGGTATTTATTATCTATGAAATAAACATTTCACAACTTACATGATATCACTAATATTAGTATATATCAAGCCTGATATTATAGTTCCATGTTGTTCTACTCATTTTTCTGAACATTTCGATGCCTTATTTGTATTTTTATGATCAATGGGCTATTTTATATGATTAATCTAAGAACTGGATGATTTGAGGTAATTACCTTTTTGTGGCCAATCCAGCCTTGCCACGTCGCTCCTCAGGATGCAACTTCTCCTTGCTCGTTGTGGGCTGGTTCAGGGTTGGTCTGGGTAGAGAACCCTGGTTTTCTCATCCTTTCTTTCTCGTTCTCTAGTCCACTAGAAATCGACTTGGAACCACATTGTCCGCTCCCGTTCTCTCCAGTTCGCCGCTGCAAACTTTTGCGGAAGGGTAGGGAACCACCACACGGTTAGGTTCTAGCACAGAAGACCCTCCCCTCCTCGCCATGGATGTGAGTCCTACTATGTTGGATGACCGGTTCCTAGCTTGGGCTAGACCTGGAGCTGAAAATGCTGGCGCCGCCGCTGCAGGTGTCTGCCCCTGCATGACTCCATCTTGTGGCTCGAGGAACTCACGGTTAATCTCATCTCCTTTCTCTAGATCGTAGAGACGCCACAATAGCTTGCAACCACGACCACGACACCTCCTTGTGGTGCTTGACAAGACCACCGCCGTGTAGCAGGTCTCAACAAAAGATCATCCACGATTTCCTCTCTCGTGTTCTCAAACGGGCGTACGAGTCCACGAGACTCGTTCTCACGGCCACCGTTGTGAGAGGCATCCCTAGCGAGAAAGGTCCCACACAAGGTCTCTCTTCTCCGTACGACACAGCGCAACGACAGACCTCGTCTCTGGCTGCACTCCGCCCACACCTACTCGCCACCGCTGGGATCTGTTCCACAGGGGTGCCACCACACTGCTCACCTACGACGAGTAATAGGGCAGCTTCACAACTCCACTGGGGCCTCTTTCTTGGAGCAGAAGCAAGTACATGCAGAACCGGGCATGAATCCAGAGCCATCGCCCTGTGGTCTAGACTTGAGAGAGGAGAAGTTTAGTTCTGCACTTCACGGTGGAAAAGCCTAGGTTTAGTGGTCCTTTCTTCTCTCTATGTAAGCCACCGATTTGCCCACAAAAAGGGGTCTTTAGAGAGATCTAAGACTTCCGGAGCGAATCCCATGTTTGATATCCAGATCAAGATCCTTTAATCTCGGATACATGAAACCAACGAGACTTGGTCTCCATGTGTACTGGATTCTCCGTGAGAAATGGAGATAGGATCTGAGTAATTAACTACTTAGATGATAATTTATCACTTTCAAGGCTCCATGTATCCTATTTTTTATATGAAAGTATAACATAGATTGAATTGAAATAACCATGCAACAAGGCAAAAACAATAGTTGCATCACACATGCTTGAATCTCAGTTTGCGTCAAACATTTTAACGACCTAGGTTCATAAAGTATCATTTAATTAATTTGCTTCTTTGTTCCAAATCTCAATAGTATCCAATAGCAATATTTAGTTGTATGAATCCATGTACACTTCATCGAATACTAAAATCCATATGTCCTCAACATAGACTTATCACTACTATTAATTATATCAACATACATTCATGGTCCTTGGTAGATATTATTGATCCTCTCATGGCATTAAAGTCATACTTGAGGGTCAAAGAATCCAGGGTTAGATAAAAGTCAACTCAACTTTAAATTAATGAAAACAAACATTCATAAACTTCAAATACTATAACGAGTCTCAAAACCCTAAAATCATGGGTCATCACATTCACCCCACCTTATATGGAATTTCATTCTCGAAATTCAACTAATCTCATACTTAAGTGGTAATCATAAAGTCCAACTTCATATAGGTCACCACTTCTAGGTTCTAAAGTTGACATAGTTCTACATGCACCCTAGATGGTGATCCTAAGATTTAGAGCATTTAGGGTGTACCCACCCCACCTTATATAGATGAAAGCATTTTTTTCCAAAGGAATCATAGCATCACTTAATGTCTTAGTCATCATATGAAGTTCTTATATTTTTGGATTTACATCCTCATAATCCCTTACGAATAAGGATATTATCCATACACATGAAGTTAATATGGTATTATTCAAGGTTTCATCTTTCACCCCACTAACTCATGTAAGGCAATATCAAAGCATCACTTACTACCACGTTAGCACTTAACATCATTAGAGTCATTTATTATCATCATAGTATTATGATTTCATCATTAGAGGGGATTGATCTTCATCTTTGTATTTTAGGGTTTCACCCTATTCTGTGAGAGTTACCCTCAAACTTAGAAGCATATATTGAGAAGGATCAAGGTTACAAACTATATTTCTGATCATATATACTATGATCCAAAAATATCTTTATATCAAGTTCATGAGTTCAAATTTTTATGTCTTTCATGTATTATGTGAAGGAAAAAAAAGAATATACTAAGTTTATCCCATGATCGCAACATCATATCTTTCATGTTTCATATGAAGGGGAAAAGAATATTGTAAAGTCAAACTTATCATGATTTCAATCTCAGTGCTACATGCATGATATGGGGGGGAATATAGAATAGGTCAAGCCTATATGAGTGACTCCTCATATATAAATCATCTATATAGCTCAAGTGAGGTTTCTATCATCGTATATTAAGAAAGAGAAGAAGAAGGGAGAACATGTATTTTGATTATCTTTTGCACAAAGCATCATACTCGCATAACTAGAGTTCATATATCACCTCACTTGTAGCTAATGATGAGATTCATAAAATATGTCACTCCATCTAGGACCTAATTCAGCCAAAGGATTGACTTTATCATATGGGTCATCTACCCATCCTTTTCTTTTACCCAATTCTCACATATAGATTTGAATCATGCATAAGGACTCAACTCAACGCTGAAGAGTAATCTAGTGTAGGACATTTGTTTTTGCACATATCTCACATATTGGAGGCTAGGTCCTATGACCTTCTCCCTATGGACATTACTCTCTCTAGAGTTCACCACATACCTCATCCTACCACTAGATATCCTCCTTTTATAAGAGCTTGAGGCTCATGCACACTCATCTCTATCTTAACTTAGCTTACCTTAAGTAGGAAAATGGAATGTACTTTCATCATCAAGATTTTGCATAAATTCTACAAAATTGGATTCAACAAGTATATAACTTAAACCTTTATAAGGAAACTTATACCATCCGATATCAAACTTAGATAAGATTGCACATGATTATTTCAACTATCATTCTATCATCCACTCTATGTATCACATATCTGGATAAGGCTCTAGACATCTAATCTAGACTACTCTCTCTTCTAGACTGATGTCACTCCCTTTCACTTAGGTTACATGAACACTAACTACTCTCCAGTGTGAGGGACACATTTTATATTTACATATATTTAATAAAATATTATATAGTTTTCCTCCGAGAAAGAAGACGTCAGAGAAAACTGTCGAGGCTCGAGCCGATTGGAAAACAAAACCAAATCAGCAAAATCGAGTGTCCCACACACAGTAGATAGTCTAGTATCATGTCACCTAGTGAAATGGTGAGAACAAGGTGTATACCAGTGTAGAAACCTTATACATACGAGCTCTATATGGATAGGGTTTCACACACTTGTCTAAACCTAGTTCTCAAACATCTAGGTTCTAACCTAGAGGCTAGGTCAAACCTTATTCCTATAGAACAACTTACTAAGTCTCTAGGTTTTAAAGTGAAAGGTGAAATTATGTTTTATGTTTCATGGTGAGCACTTGTTAGGTGTAGCTATTGTTCATGCTCTGATACCAACTGTGACGTCCCCGAATTTTGGCTTCTCCAAACCCTATTGGGAGTGAGAGGTCGGAATCCGAAAACATCATCCAATTATATCAGAAAGCGATGCAGAATCATAATACGCATACATGAACATACAACCATAACATTTCTCAACATTCAACATGTATATTTATACAACATGAATTATTACACAATGATTTACAATTACATATTGAATGAAGATTCTACAATCTATAAAGATGTATGCTAACATGATCTTAGACAATAGGTACAACCTGTGAAACTTGCTCACATCCTATTCCTTTATCCCATTCTAGCTCTGGACCTAGAAAATACGAGAAAAAAAACATCAACAAAAGTTGGTATGTGGAATTAAAAGCTATACTATGCTGGCATATAAAATACTCAAAATTGAAGAAAGAGAAAGGAAACATTATTTAAGGTGGAGAATCAGGTAATCCCAAGTTATTAGTCATATTTCAATGGACATGTATTACTATGGTGGACTTAGCACAAACGTAAATATTGGGCCCTATCCCTGCGTACCTTGTACCATTAGGGATCTCCCTGCGTACCTTGTACCATTAGGGAGGTGCTAGTCAACATTAATGCTTTCCCTCTCTAATAGGGAGATTAATGAACCATCAGTAACTACATTCCATTTTCTTTCCTTAGTGTTCTTATTGTTCAAGGCGGAAAATTGTCAATATACATACATCTACATCCAATAGTGTATTTCAAATACAAGCAAGCAAGTACATATATTTAACATCCATCAAATCTAGTCATATAATTATATCCATGTACCTGAGTTTAGAGGTTCTTATCACATCCATGATCATCTAGATAATCTGGTCATCACCTGGTTAAGACAAGACCACATACTATCATCAGATTCTTATCATCTTACATCTCATCTTAACCCTAATCGTATCCATTTTAGGGTTTTATTAACTCATTAGGATATTCTCATCATTACTTGCATTCTTGTCTTAGAATTATCTTAATGATGTCATTTTCCAGATTATGGTTCATTATCTGAACATTAGGTTCCATATCCTTTTTGTGCACATATTAACCCTAATTTATATACATTATTCAATTTAGGGTTACAACCCATGTATTAAGGGTCATCTTCATATATAACATGAATTTTATGCATATAACTGATCTCAGATTTATATATTATATTCCAGTTACAGATATGAGGGTTCTCTGTAAATCTCATCATTTATTGAGCATGTAAGCATTTATTGCATTTTGTTTAGGGTTATTAGTCCTAAATAGCCATATTGAACAAATTACATGATTATGTGCATCAATACTACCATCTCTGATATCAAAAGCATTATAAACGTGAATATAGATTTATTTGCATTTTATTAGAATTTTATTCCATCATTTGGTATTTATTATCTATGAAATAAACATTTCACAACTTACATGATATCACTAATATTAGTATATATCAAGCCTGATATTATAGTTCCATTTTCTACTCATTTTTCTGAACATTTCGATGCCTTATTTGTATTTTTCTGATCAACGAGCTATTTTATATGATTAATCTAAGAACTGGATGATTTGAGGTAATTACCTTTTTGTGGCCAATCCAGCCTTGCCACGTCGCTCCTCAGGATGCAACTTCTCCTTGCTCGTTGTGGGCCGGTTCAGGGTTGGTCTGGGTAGAGAACCCTAGTTTTCTCATCCTTTCTTTCTCGTTCTCTAGTCCACTAGAAATTGACTTGGAACCACACTGTCCGCTCCCGTTCTCTCCAGTTCGCCGCTGCGAACTTTTGTGGAAGGGTAGGTAACCACAACACGGTTAGGTTCTGGCACAGAAGACCCTCCCCTCCTTGCCATGGATGTGAGTCCTGCTGTGTTGGATGACCGGTTCCTAGCTTGGGCTGGACCTGGAGCTGAAAATGTTGGCGCCGCTGCTGTAGGTGTCTGCCCCTGCACGGCTCCATCTTGTGGCTCGAGGAACTCACCGTTAATCTCATCTCCTTTCTCTGGATCATAGAGACGCCACAATAGCTTGCAACCACGACCACGACACCTCCTTGTGGTGCTTGACAAGACCACCGCCGTGTAGCAGGTCTCAGCAAAAGATCATCCATGATTTCCTCTCTCGTGTTCTCAAACAGGCATACGAGTCCACGTGACTTGTTCTCACGGCCACCGCCGCGAGAGGCATCCCTGGCGAGAAAGGTCCTACACAAGGTCTCTCTTCTCCGTACAATGCAGCGCAACGTCAAACCTCGTCTCTGGCTGGACTCCGCCCACACCTGCTCGCCACCACTGGGATCTGTTCCACAGGGGCGCCACCGCACTGCTCACCTACGACGAGCAATAGGGCAGCTTCACAACTCCACTGGGGCCTCTTTCTTGGAGCAGCAGCAAGTACATACAGAACCGGGCATGAATCCAGAGACATTGCCCTGTGGTCTAGACTTGAGAGAGGAGAAGTTTAGTTCTGCACTTCACGGTGGAAAAGCCTAGGTTTAGTGGTCCTTTCTTCTCTCTATGTAAGCCACCGGTTTGCCCACAAAAAGGGGTCTTTAGAGAGATCTAAGACTTCCAGAGCTAATCCCATGTTTGATATCCATATCAAAATCCTTTAATCTCGAATACGTGAAACCAACGAGACTTGGTCTCCATGTGTACCAGATTCTCCGCGAGAAATGGAGAAAGGATCTGAGTAATTAACTACTTAGATGATAATTTATCACTTTCAAGGCTCCATGTATCCTATTTTCTATATGAAAGTATAACGTAGGTTGAATTGAAATAACCATGCAACGAGGAAAAAACAATAGTTGCATCAAACATGCTTGAATCTCAGTTTGCGTCAAACATTATAACGACCTAGGTTCATAAAGCATCATTTAATTAATTTGCTTCTTTGTTCCAAATCTCAATAGTATCTAATAGCAATATTTAGTTGTATGAATCCATGTACACTTCATCGAATACTAAAATCCACATGTCCTCAACATAGACTTATCACTACTATTAATCATATCAACATACATTCATGGTCCTTGGTAGATATTATTGATCCTCTCATGGCATTAAAGTCATACTTGAGGGTCAAAGAATCCAGGGTTAGATAAAAGTCAACTCAGCTTTAAATTAATGAAAACAAACATTCATAAACTTCAAATACTATAACGAGTCTCAAAACCCTAAAATCATGGGTCATCACAGTTATAAAGTTCAATAATAACTAAAATTCACTTATTTCGAATAAAGAATTATTCATTAAACTTATTTAGCAAAGTTCCATCATTTTAGGCCTATTTTTAGGGCAATTTTAAGCCAAAAGTTCTAATCACAATAAATCCATGATTTATAACAAAATCCTACCTAATCAATCCTAATTGGTATATCAAACTTAATGAGATTTAAAAAAAATGTGCATTTTATACTAATTCTGCAAAAATACACTATTAAGTAAAAATGTAAACTAAAAGTTAATTACAGTTTATGATATCACATGCCATTCTCAAGGGGAGAAATGAGTGTGAAAAATGAGAAGTAGAGGGATTTTTTTAATAATGGTATTTGAACCATATTTGGGAGGGAGCAAAAAATAAAAATGAACTACAATAAATAGGATTATCCAACACTCATATCCTTGCGCCTTTCTTAAAACATCAGGAATAGGAGAAATGACTATATTAGGCCTACATTGCTACTGCATTGCTTTACCTAGGTCTTAGTAGATGTTGGTTATTTTCACATGCGACATGCCTCACACCACACAAAAGTGAGATTACTAAAAAAAAACTGCGGAAGAAGATTAACGAACAAATGACTAGAAATCACAATGAATTTAAATTGTTTCATAAAACTGCCAAAAAACAAGAACCTCTACATACTGATGCTTTCATGCCTTAAAGCACTTACGACATGTGCCACCAACCTATTACCAGGGAACCTATTCCAGAACATATATACATATAACCCTTACATATGTATGCAAAAGGGCACACCGGCCAAACACGTATCAAAAGCACATCTACAAAATGTTTGCAAACATCCCCAAGGACCCGAGTGTATAGGGACGACTCTAGGACTCTATCAAAAAAAGGCGTCCAACAACACTTCCCACCTTGTCAGCTATTTCTCCTCTTACTGCTGCTCAACCTCCGCTGTATGAACTCTACCTCCTCGTGCACGACCACCTAAAAACAGCGTGGGAAGCCCCCGAGGTGAGATTCCAAATTTCAGCGAGAGATATAACTCTACACCAACTCTATTATTATCACCAATAAGATAAATAAAGTAGTAGTAAAGTTACAACTTTATAAAACATGTAATTTTTATTAACATGAATAGCAATTACTGATAAATTATGAAACATCTCAATAATTTAAAAGGAATATGAAGAACATGTATATGTTCTATCAACAGCATTGTATAAAGATCAAGTAAGACCTCATCCAATGTTTTTGTATTTTGATCCTATACAATTATGCTACACGATTGATTACACATTTTATTATGCCCTAAGGAATTGAGTCGTACCACCCAAATCCCACCGACCACTTGATAAGTCAAAATCAGTGCCATACAAGGTCTAATGGAAGAGCCAGAATCCATGACCTCACCCCCTCGGTCAGTATGAGTAAACATGCAGTGACATCATGAGTCAGACTACTATCAACGACATATAGTCCAACAATACAAATCTAGCCCGCCTTAGTACAGGTCATGGAGCTAGTGATATACAAACACATATGTACTTTTATCAGGGTATGAACACAACCAATCATGTATCACATATCACTAAGCTATGACCACAACTGCATTGTTATTGGGGTATGACTGCAGCCAATCCTGTATATTTAGGATACAAGGGGATACCTCAACTTGCACCCCACATATTCCACAATATATGCTCCGAGTGAAACTCGTTTCACCATCCAACAAATGCTGACACTGAATGGATCTATGACACAAGGAAAACTACAAGATAAGGTTCCACTTGATTAATATGTTATTTAAACATCTTTTAGAATCAATCAAGTTACAACGTACAACCTCTAAACAAATTCTACATAAATAAGGGCATAACACATCACATGATATATGAGTACTTAGGGTGTGATCTCATTGCATCATCACTTGATACTTGTCATTCATCATAACTTTCATCACAAGGGTCACATATCTTGGGGTAACTACCCCTCCTCTCATCACTGAGGAAATCATTACTTCATACAAGGAATTAAGCCATCATTAGGTCATATGACCATTTACTCGTCTTTTTGTGTTACCACATCACATGTTCCTCACAGGGCTTATTCAAACATATCATAACCACCATAGCTCATACCTGGCTATATACATCAATTGGTGTTACCTGCATAGTTAGAAACTTGTAACAAGAAGACATTACATCATCAACACTATCATCTTACAAGATCCATGCCATACATATTACATTTTAGGGTTAGAGTTTCTCTTTACCCGATTAGGGTTTATCAGGTTGGATCAACAACCACCCTTGAATCATCACTTCTATCACCATAACAAGGCATGTTAAGAGATAAAACCTATAGAAAACAACACTTCATATTTATTCACACAACCATCCCATAGGGTGTCACATATTAACATGTAACCCTATCATCAGCATGGAATATCATAACTATCACCATCAAGATCTCAGTTAAAGCTAGCATATAGTGTAACAGATTAGATCAACTTGAGAGGGTATCAGTTTAGAACCATAGGTGTATTGGACAACCACACCATGTGGGGTGTATTGGGCAACAACACTTATGGAGGGTGTGTCGGCTAACACCATATCCAAAGCCTGTTGAGCAACACCATCTCTAAGGTGTAACAAGAAACCTATGCCTAGGTGTGACAGACAACAAGGCATGTCGGGAAATGCCATCCCAAGGCATGACATGCATCGCCATGCTGGACGTCACATATTGTTACAGACTTTTAAGGTTAGGGTTAGCTCGGCGTCACGAGTTGGGTATGTAGGGCATCACAACTAAGGATGGATCGGGCAACATCGTCCTAGGGTGTGTCGACCTCTGCCCAATCGTGGCGTCACCATTGCCCTCAACACCTACTAACCCCACTAGGTTCAACCACATTCGTGATGACTAACACCCTTGTATAACGATTGAATATAGCATAATGGTTAAACACCATATTAGTTAACAACCACAAGCCAAGATAACCAACTCAACTCACATCAACCTATTCATGCACAAGGCATGATGACCTAGGCATTACCAAGGTGTGTCGACCTAGGTCTCACCAAGGTCGTGACGAGCAGAAGGTAAAACACATGGGCAGAAACTAAGAATAACCCCTTCCTCAAAATAGATCTCAAAACTACAAAGAAGTACTACTAACATGCAAGAGATAATGAACTAAAGATGAAGAATGACATATCATGTAGGGAGTGATAATAACAAAGAAGGTTTAGAGTTATTAAACCTGCCTCAAAGATCACCACCAAGATCCAAGCTCTAAGTCGAGCTCCAAGCTCACGAGCTCAAGGTAGAAGAAGATCTTCCAAACTTGGTCACCACTACACCTCCCAAGAAGAAGATAACCTAGGTTAGGAGGGTTCATGATGGAAACAAGATATCCAAGATTCATGGCCGAGAAGAAAAAAGGAGAGAAAGAGAGCTAGAAATCATGACTTACCAAGGTAGAAGATGAAGGGAACACCACAAGCTTGGGATTCATCCACCAAAATTCCAAGAGAGATCTTCTAGCTAAAGGTCATCCGCAAAGGAGAGAAAGAAAGGATGGCCAAAATGATCCTCTCGCATGGAGAGAAAGGGGTATATATACAATAGGAATGAGAGAGGGATCATGGGAGAGGTGTCACTACATAAGGAGACACTTGTCCATGAAGAAGGGCCACATGCAACACCATGCAAACAAGGTCATAAGATCTAGGTCTCACCTACTTGGTCACCTACCAAGGTCATGCCTGATACCACATCTCCAAATACCCATAAACTGATGGGTGTAACCCTACACCCACAAACGGATAGGGTGCAACTCAAGGAACCCACAAACTGATAGGGTGCAACCCAAGGCACCCAAAAAATGATAGGGTGCAACTCAAGGCACCCACAAACTGATACAAGGCTTCATCAAGGCTCTCAAGCCCGAGACAACACTTCTAGGTGCAACACACACCTCAAACATGTGTCTGAAACATCACCAAGGATGTCACCACTCAATCAAGGCCCAAGAAAGGTGTCCATCTCTCTCTCTATCCTCAAGATGATGCCAAGAGAGAAAGGAGTACACTAGAGGTGGAAAACTTGCACATCAACCCTTATCCTGGGTAAATTGAAATTTGCACCAAAACTCACCACAAAACAAAAGCATCAACCAAACAAGCTTAAGAAAGAAACTTCAAGCTTCTAACATGCCCTAATTACATCTCAAATGATTAGAGAAAGGAGCTAAGCAACATGCTTAATCAAAACAAATAGGGTTATCCCAAAACATGGGTCAGGGTCCTTACAGTTGTTGTCTTCTTTGCACCCTTTGATGTCAAGGAGGTGTGGGGTAGCTACAAATAAAGGTGGATCTTTAGGTTCGTTGCAAGAGAGTCTAGCCACTTGTGGTAGGGGATTTGTTGCTCTAGCATTCCTTTAGCATTCCTGGATATAGAACTCTTTATTATTGAAATGGAGGGGCCTTTATAGATCTAATATCGCAGATAAGTTCTTAGAAGTGGGATGTCACAGTTATAACTAGTTCAAGATGTGATTTTAAGATTATGTCGAAACACCTCATTTCTGCTGAAGAATCATGTAAGTACATAAGAAATCCATGCCTATGTTGAGACTTAAGTTATGGGATTGACTGTGATCAAGTCATATTTGTTAACGCTATTGCACATAGATAATTTTTATTTTCTAGTGTAGGAATATATCATATTCACACCTATTATGGCAACCACATTAAGATATTTGTTTGATTTTGGTAGGATGACAATATAGGGATGGTTTGAATGTTTGTATAGGCTTGTAATAGGACCACACCTACTCAAACAAGCTATCAAAGTCGAGTTCTATGACTAACATATGGGTAAATTATCGTTCAAGGGCACTATGTTGTACATAAATGGTTTGACAGTAAGCTGTGGATGTTCATGACCTCGATTATCCAAGTCTGAACTTGACATGGTGGTCCAAGATGGGGTGTCTACATATGCCCCTCCCAAGGTAAGGTATGGTGTCTTAGGTTTGTCCCAATATAAACATGATAGGCTTTAGTTGAAATATGCACCCTTTTTGACTTATAGCACTATCATTTCTAGGAACCATATTCAAATGGGTATGAACATGAAAGGTGTCATAGAGGTTCTTTGAATCACATTCATAATATATCATGTAATTTGAAAAATATAATTGTTATATATCATAAATTGTATCCCATTAATTCTAATATTTGACTGGATGTTTCATAAATCAACCTCTATAACTAAAGAGGGGATTCAATTATGAACCATATTTTCCCTTCAAGTGAAGGGCTATGAATAGAGGCAGCATACTGAGTACTTATTTTAGTGGTTTTGATAAGATGAATGAGCAATGGATTGTCCTTCAGAAAGGTCTTTAGAAGCAAAATATAATGTACTGACTGCCCAATTCATAGGTATTTGTGACATAGATGAGTAACAACGCAACCATCATAAAGGGTGTTGAGTTTACACACGATATATCAAATACTGTTTCGGAAGATATAAACAAAATGAAGGAATACCATGTTGGACTTCATAAAGGCTTTGAAAATAAATGATTTATTTAGTACCTTATGTAGAGGTCTAAGCGAGATGAATGAAAAATGACTCGACCTTCACAAAGAACTTTGAAAAGAGAGGAGATATATAGAGCACTTGATTCATAGTTCTTGATGTGATGAACAAGCAATATCTATGACTTCTTATAGGAATTTAAATAGGGAGAGTACTTTACTATTCATAGTTAGAAAAAAATGCAATAAGAGTAAAGTTTGGTGAGAAGCTCTCTGCATTTGGTCTGTTGTTGCTGATCATGAGGAAAACTGAGTTTTTCTTATCAATAGAACATTTAAATCATTGTTGTATTCTACTTTAATATTGAGCTTCAACATGAATAGTGATCCATGTCCCTCATTTGTCGTTGGAATTGATATCTTATTTGTTACTTTTGACGTTTCATTTAATTTCTATAGTTTGCATGAAATTTTTTTTTGTCAGTGAACATGAGAATTATGATTAATCCCTTCTTTTGTTGATTTTGTAGTCAACTACTTTTGTGTTTTAATTGCAAGCTAGTTTTCACATATACTTCCCTAGATTGGTGGGAAAGCTTTCAGCAAGATTTGAGGACATACTGAATCCTCTAGGACTACTTCACAGTTATGTTAAGAAGGTATGCTAGAAATAGAATGCAAAAGCCCATTCTAAATGATTTTGTAATGAATCCTTTGTGTAGGATTTAAACTACAAGCTAGTCTTCAAACACATATTTCTATTTCATTAGGCAAGATCCAAACTGGAATTGAGAAATTTCTAAATAATTGGGGACAAATTCAAAGAAACATGCTAAAAACAAGATAAAGAAATTGACTTGCATGATTTTTTAGTTTCCCACTATTTTGAGTTCAAATTGTAAAATAGTCTTCACATCCAACTCGTTAGTTTCGAGGGAAAGGTTCAATCTAGATTTGAAAATATCCTAAATCCATTTGGGTCTCTTGGGGATAATTTCAAGAAGATATACATGTAGTAAGATGAGGAAGCACATTATGGATGAATTCCTTGGGTTTGGAGTTGAAATTTCTCTTCAAGAATTTCTACCTAATTATGAGGGAAATATCAAAGATGTATTGGTATTTTTTGAATGATTGGGATACTTGCAACCATATTTGAGAAAATCTTGGGAAATAAGGCTAAAATATCCTTTCAAGGTGATATTACAATTATCCCATAGTATGGGGTTAAAATTAAAAAATAATAGTCATGTAACCCTCTCAAGTTATAAGAGATAGACCATATTCTAATTTAAGAATATTTACAATCCATTTGAGCCACATAGTAAGTGGATTTGAGGAATCCTATGTTAACATGTTGGAATAGCTTATTTGATAAAATTCTACAACCAACCAATTATTTGGGGCTGAACTTGCAAAAATATATTCCAAACCACATGCTTAGATCTTATATATTGGTTCTCATTGTTTGATAATATTTCAAATTTGTTTGAGCTGCTCATGAATGGACTTTTAGAAAATCCCAAGAAATTAGATCAAAATTGCCTATTCGAGATATTTTTAGAAATTCACCAATTCTACAGGGTTCAAATTGCAATTCCATCTTACCAGAGATGTAATTATTTTGATAAAGACGTCTTTGTTAGTTTAGGATTTTTTAAATCCATTTGAGCGACTGGAGGGCTAGATTTAAGGAAATCCCAAGATCATAGGTTTAAATGGGCTATTTGGGGGAAATTTTCCTACTCACCCTTGTCTAGGGCTCACATTACAATTCTATTCATTGAGACCTCATAGGTTCCAAGATAGAGGTCTTTACATGTTATATAATTTTGCAAAATCATTTGTTCCTATTAGGGGCCTGATTCAAGAAAATCCCAACTAATTAACTTGATGTTACCTATTTAGGGGTGTTTATGCAAATCTATTGTCAAATGTTCATAATTGCAAATATATATTTATGTAAACCTCTACAAGATAAAGTTCCACATATAAGTTGAGAATATTCCTAATACATTCGAGAATCTTCCTAATCCATTTGAGCTTCTTAGGGATTGGATTCAAGAAAAACCCAAGGAAAGAGGTTGAAGTTGCATCTTTGAAGACAATTTTGTAATAAAAGCATTGTGTGAGGATCAAATTGCAATGCAATCTTCATGAACATCTCATTATTTTTGTGTTAGTAGTTATCATTTCTTTGATATTCAGTGAATCCAATTGGTCTGACCGAGGATGTGGATTCAAGAACATCTTAAGAGAATATGTTGGAGTTGCATACTTGCGAAAATTATGTAATTAACTAGTTTTATTGGATTTATGTTTTAATGAAATAGTTTGAATTACCTCTTACATGCATAGAATTATCTTTGTTGAAATATCAATTGTCATGAAATTTGAATGTAGAGTATGAGTATCTTACAACATTACTTGACTATTTCATATGAAGTAGCATTTCACAAGTCTGAACATTTTCTATTTGTCTAGGAAATTTTCTTGGACCTCAATTCTGGGATCTATCTTCCAGGTCTTGTATTTTTGAGTCATATATGGGTGCCAAACAAATTTAGAGGTCATATGATGTTCAGAACCGAAGTAGCGATCCCCATTGTGAGACCCACGTCACGTCAAAGAGTGAATGACACTTGTTTTTATCACTAAAATGTCAATCAGTTTATATCATAATGTATGATTTGAATCGATCTATGTTGCTATGTCAAATAATTCAAATCAAACCCTGATGTCAAATTTGAAGTTTATGGAGGATCATTAATACTTATTTGTTGGAGAAATAATGTGTTGTTGTTTTATAAAAAAGTATATAGACATATATCTAACCCATGCCCATGTCGGGCAATCTTGAAATTTTTTTTCCTTTTTATTTATCTCAGAGATAATCTTTGCACTTTAGTGCTAACACATACTTTTGTTTGAGACATGCCTACTTGTTGGATAAATAAGTTGTTTCTATCAATTCATATAATTGACACAAACCTATGTTGAACAATCTCTTCTATCCATGTAGTTATGGATTTGATCCATGTCTATGATAGGTAGGCTCAAAATGTATCTTTTTATTTTTATCTCAAATATTATATTCATGCTTTGAGTGAGAATGCATAGATGTTTAATAGACGCACAACTACATTATTGACTTTATAGTACTTGGGATTTTCTTTGTCGTCATCTCTAGTCTCATGAATCATAATCTTGAAAAAAAATTTAGTCTAGTACAAAGAGAATTTTGGAAAGAGTTTTAGTAATGAATTTGTAAGTTCACCTTTTGACCAATGATTATTTCCTTTCCTATGAGTAAGAGTTGGTTTCTACTTTTTCTACTAGTTTTCCACCATTCCTAAATTACCTCAACTATTGCATTTCCCTCTCGAAGGCAGTCTCCTCTTATGCTAGAAAGATGACCTAATTGAAGAAGACAAGAGATAGTTGTCCAATTTTCAAGTTGGAAAATAACGAGTCTTCCCTTTATCCCAATGGACATTAGGTTTTTAAATGCCACAATTTAGTCTTGGGATTCCACAATAAATTTCTTTTTCTTTAGAACTATATGTATAATGTTGACCTTGGAAAATGTTTACAATAATTCATATATGCATTTTCATGAGTGGTGGTTGACACTATTTTGTTCCAAGTAGACTGCTTATTATGATGGGAATCTTTTATGTTTGAGGAAACCCATAGTGAAGAATATTTTGGATGCTCAGGATGCTCATGTAAATATATAGAAGATGTGACTTTTGTTTTTATTTGAGTGGTGTTCTCCATACAAGAAAGGTGTTTTTATGCATGCTTTATTGCAAAGTATAATTTAGGATGAAATCCATAGATTTTATGCTAGCTAATTGTTGACAATTCAACAATACCACCCGCAAGCAAATGAATCTTATCACAATGTAATTTAGGATCAAACTCTTAGGTCAACATTTTAAAGAAGTAATTTGACTCGAGGTAACCACACATGATCTAGAACATAACATAACATTGGATTTAGTTTGATTAACCTAAATTTGCAAATAACAAAAAGGATAGATTAAGGTTTTACTTACCAATGAATGGAAATACCATGGTAGATGGGTATTCTTCACTCTCTAACTTCATCATAATGATCATGAAGATACACATGTTGAGTTGGGTTAAATCCCTCTTACAAGTTCATAATAAAATTGGACATATATTACTCTAAGCTCGTTGTCATGTTACCTAGAGATCATTTACCTATTGCCTTAGAAAATACCTATCCAAAGATTTTGTTAAGGTTTTAACGTGAATCAAACAATATCCTAGATCTTAGATTCAAAATTCTCTACGTCTAAGATCCTATAATAATGCAAATAGTTGTCCAAAAGATATTTGCAAGCATAAATGTTTGATCCATAACAACTAGTGAGGGGCCTACTCTCTCATGGTACAATAACAAGTATATTGAGGTAAAAGAGTGAGATATCCACCATCATAGTTGAAGATGGAGTTGCAACTATGGTGTGTGGTAAAATGTCTTTGTCTGGGAGTTGAGGGAGTTAAATAAATAATATGAACACCCTTTGACGTTCTTTGGAGGTCAATGAGAAGTCATCGATCTCCTTCTTTGTGGCTTGGACTTATCATGGCATTGATAGATGGGAGGTGTCATCAGTTTATGACTCTTTTGAGATAAATACCTGTCATCCTTGGTGGAGGTGGAAGCATCATCGCTTGATGTGTCATCAACCAATGAAATTCCTCAATGAAAGTTAGAGATGGATGCTGTGAATCAAATTTTGCAGCCAAGATTTGGGGTCTTTTTCCTCGAAGGCCATGAACTATAATTTAGAGAGCTACTAGAGTTAGGGGCTCTCTTATCAATCTATAGTGAAAGTGTCACCATGAATGAAAAAGAATGGCTATAAAAGGAAGATGAGGGGTTTCATGATATTTAGAACCCTCATCGGTTTGTGAGGTTGATCAATAGATGAGCACCTAGTTTCCCATAAGTTGGTAGGTGTAGAGGCATCATCAGTTTTGGTGTCATTATTTGACGATCTAGTACTTCCATCTCTTGATAAAATTTCATTTTACATCAGTAGATGGGCATGTGTTCCATCTGTTTACAACTAATGGATTCTCATTAGTGGAAAGAGACATAAATCTCATAAGTTTATGGAAGTAACTTTCATCAATAGGTGAGTGGCATAGATACTTCATATGTAAATGAATGAACATCTTTCATTGCTTGGTGGGTGGGGGGAGGTTCCATTAGTTGATGGAGTGTGTTGAGTAGGATTTCCATCAGTTGTTAGCTGATGATGCAAAATAACTAAGGTGATACAAAGTTCTCTTCAGTTTATGATAATACAAACGATGATAATTTTGATGGATGGATACCTTAGGGGAAGACTTTTGTCTTAAGTCAACGATCTTGTTATGGTGAAGTCATAAACTAATGAAATTGTCAACTTATGAAGGGGCAGATCAAAGGAAATTCTATCCAATATCAAAATTTTAAGTCCTAGTGTATGGAATGCATCTCAAAATCTACAATGGAAAATTAACACATTATCTCAAAATCTTACAAATTAACATACAACTAAAACAAACTAAATGGAAGCTAACTCTAAAGTAAAATTAGGAATATGAATGCAAAATTTTTCTATAAATGCAATTAAAACTATGGTGGATATGAATTCATCATGTATATAGTCTTTTTTAAATTCTCTTCTAAATAATGTTCTATAATTTTGAGAAGCTATTTCTGGTGGCTACTCGTTGTGTCGTAGAAGCTTTACTATCTACAGAGATTGTTGTTCCCACTATAGTAGCTGAATTATTCCTTTGTGTGACTTGTGACAAGAGTTCTGGTGTTTTAAGAGGGGGAGCCATGCGAAAGCTATCAATATGGTTTTCCATGCACCAGGTCTATGGTTATTTCATTATCCATTGAGATTTTATTATTGTCTTCAATAGATTTGATAAGACCATCAAAATCAGTTCCTTATAGGAGGGTCACCCCAGAAGAATGGATAGAAAATTGTCAGATGATGATGGCTATTGGAGGTGGGTACATACATACTCATCCACTTCATTCTAGGGAACATACATGAAGGAGTTTCACATTATGGAAATTCAAACTAACTTGAATAGACGTGTCACTTACTATCTGAAAACATTCCTAAAAAATGTGTTTATTTCAACAAGACTGCAAATAGTTTGAGGGGATTCATCTGCATCTTTGTATTGATCCTCTTGAGGATCACAATCAAGTTTATCAGGAGCTAGGTTTTTTTTGGGTACTTTGTACCAACCTATAACCTGATATGTACCCCTTTGGATTAAGAAGGGACAATGCTCTGATGTCTCCTTAGGAGACATTAATTATTTTTATTTAATTATAGTATTTCCTTTTTTATTGATTCAAAGAGCTAAGCATATAAATCTATTGAAACAATAAAATAATAGAAAACTTTGTTTTCACTTCTAAATATCTTGCTTGAGATTTAGCTTTGACTTTGTGATTTTAATACTGACTGTAGTCCCAACTTGGAGTAGAGGTAGAGTTCTTCCCTTCCTTAACCATGTCCCTAAGGTGATATCCCTAGTTTAGCAAGGTCCTTATTCCATGTTAGTAATTTTATGGCAATCATCGTAAGTCATTAGAAAAATAATCATACAGCCTATACCCTTTGTGAAGTGGGATAATGTCTTTTAGACATGATTCTTGTCATTTGTGCTAGTTAGTATGATTGGGAATCAACCAGGTGCTGAAATGGAAGGTGGTTATGCCATATAACCTTTCATCTTTCATTGCAGAAGGTGTGGAAACTATAAGAGCTGCCATTATGGTTTTTTCTTATTGCAAAGAGAGGTTTTTAGGTAAAATGATTGCTTGGATATAATTCAATTGAATCATGTGAGATTTGTTAGAATATGATATTTCTTGAATGTAGGCTTTGAATCTCCAATTTTGGTGTTGTTTGGAACAAGAGACCTGAGTGTTCTCCTCTATTTACCATTTATGTATGCATATCTTCTTCTTAGACTAGGAATAAAGTGACATTCAAGAATATGGTTGGATAATGACTCCTTTTTTGTCATATCACTTGAAAGTCAACTTCAATCACCCTTCTTAAATCTGACTGACTATTTCCCTACTTGTTCTTGACTAGTTTTCTGATAAGGGTTCTAATGCCATAACTTCTTCACCTATATTATTTTTAAGGATAATTTGGAACTTCTATAGGTAAATCATCAACTAGTGGTGCAGCGTTAGAGTTTCTTCCTACCTCAAAGACGCATTGTGCTTGGGTTTTATAGTTAGATCCTTTGCACCTGTCATCTGAATAACTACATTTAAAAGTTTTTTACAAGAAGATGAGAACTTCATATTTGAAAAGAACATATTACTTTATTAATGGGATAAAGTCTTATTTTTCTTTGAGTTCTATGGTCTAATTTTGTGGCTCGCACCATCAAAGACATCAAAGAGGTATATATATACTATTTTATTTTTTTATATCTTCAATGCATGAAAATCTGCTAGAGACAATGAAATTGCTAAAAGTATAAGAAAAGATTGATATCTTTCCTTGAGTGGGAAAGATTCCACTTTGTAGTAGAAGCATTTGACTAAGAACTATTTTAGCATTTGGAGGTGAATGTATTTGTTCATGTCACACAACCAAATTGCATTTCCTAGACCCACATTATGCACGATGTAAGACCCTTCCCACTTTAGATGAATTCTTCCTCTACATTCTACATCTTGCATGACCCTGAGCATAAGGTCTTCATCTTGGAAGTGCCTCAGATGCACTTTTTGGCAAATGTTTTGTTCATTCTATCTTGAAAACAATAAAAATGATGAAGATCTTAGAATCTTCATTCCTATAGAATGTTAAGGCAATATATGTGGTCCAATATCCATTCTATTTATAAAATTCCACATTTTGTAGGAATCTTAGTGAACGAAGTTCCAACTCCACTGGAAGCACTACTTCCATCCCATAGACTAGAGAATAACGAGCGAATCTAATTGAGGTCTTGATATAGGTTCCACACTTGAAAAAAAACTAGCAGTAATTTTTCACACCAATTTGGGTATGTGTTTGTTGTCTTCTTGATGATATTGATCATATTACAATTGGTTGCATCCACTAAACCATTTATTTATGTCCCAGGGGATTGAATAATGATTGTTGACCTTCAATGAGCCTAGAAACTTCTCTACTTTATTGGTGACAAAATTGGTCCCCTTGTCAGAGATGGTTTCTTGTGACACTCGTATAATTTGTCTTGAGAAAAAGCAATCACTTGACCTACTATATCACTAGAAAAGAAAGTAGATTTCACCCACTTAGTAAAGTTTTCAATGGTGAAAATGATGAAATCATGATAGCTTGATGACTTTGCATGTATCTTTCTATCATATAATTTTACCATACTTAAAATGGCCACCTGTAGCATGCAAAATTTTGGGTATTGAATCTATTTTGAGATATTTCCCCTAACTTGAACTTATTTACAATGATGACCTACATTCCAAATCCAATCACTTACTTTGAATTATTTGTCATGATCTCTGATAGAGATTAGTCTTCAACTCAATCCCCTTTCTCTAAATGTATTTACTCTCCTTACTTGAGAAATATCACCGATTTGTCCCTAATTTTAAGTTCATTTGTTTTCTCATTTAACCATCATGAATCACTATTTGGTTCCCTTTGCAAATTCTTTGTGCCTAAATAAGGCATTGCTCTTCATTTGAAGAAACATTTACAATATGGTCCCTCAACATACCTTCATTAACCATTATGGTGTCAATTGATGAAAATATATATGCATTAGTAAAAAATATTGAGTGGACCCTCAATGGTCACATACCATTGATATTACAACGAATATATTTGGAATCAATTTAAAACATTAATGATGATATTAAATACCAAGACAGAGCCATCAAAGAGAGAGTGAGCACTATATTTAGGTAGTCCCCTAATCAACCTACATCTAGCCCAAATTTCATCTCATTTTGCCTTTGTTTGACCCTTCAATTAAATGAACCAAATTTGTAACCGAATTTTCAGTTATATCATCCATGAGGGGGGCCTCATTAATTTATCTAAACTAGTCTTCAACCCATGCGTTTCCCCAAATGCGATTGCGCATCTTGCTCCTTGTGCACTGAAACAGCCGCCCTCATGGCGCCGTCCGTTTTCTGCCCTCATCTGCCTTTGCCGGTCCTTATCTCTTGCGTCCCCCTTCGTGCTAACACCGCAAAAGGATCCAAACACTAGAAGGCTGGGCGCCGCTAGGAGGTTGCTCTGTAGATTGAAGAAAATGGTTGCCGCTACTCGCACTCAGAACGTGACCCCTCCCTTGATGCTGTCTCCCCACCATAGACCTTGAAACCCCTCTCTACCTTTCTGTTTCATCTCTTCCTCACCGGTCCTCATCATCAAGCCCCCCCATATAACCCTTTACGGACTCCCTCGCCAAAAACAGACCAGCGATCTACCAGACCTGTAAGTCAGGAACTATGCACGGACCTGACCTGGTATAAACCCGTTGCCAATCAACTCCTCCTCCCCACAGAGGGATGATGGTGGATAGCCAGAAGCCGAAGACAAAACTGTCCTACAGACAATGTTCGAGACAACTTCTCCTATACCATCGAAACATGACTTGATGTCTTCGATCGAATTCCAGAGATCTGGCAACTAGATTCATATCCGATGCCACATCAACCTCACCAGTGCTCCTCCGCCTCTTCCTACTTCCTCACAGTACCCCGCCCTCCTCCAAACCTCGGAAGAACTCTCCCTCTCCTGCCAAACACCCTCCTGCCATGACGGCATGGAGCATGTCAGCAGGTCTCCAGGGCCACCACCAACGCCATTCCACTTTGATAGCACAGACCTGCATCCCATGGTGGCTCTGACCACCAGACCTCAAATCCCTAGTACCACAACTCTCACCCCCAGCATCCTAGTTCAACCCTAACCTAGACGGACCAAGATTGAGAGGCTTTCTCCACTGATGTCGCCTACTACAACCACGACTAAAGACATGATTGCAGAGTATTGTGGAGGCGTACACTGGTGGCAGATCTTGCAGCCTACTTGGGAGGTAGTCACGACTCTAAAGATGATAATTGAAGGTGGTCTCCAGTTTGCTGATGCAACTGTGAAGGTTTGCAACCTTGCCTCTAGAATCTAACCTTAAAGATACCTTCTATCTTGAAAATACAGTCAAGCAACTGATCAGCTGAGATCAGAAGACATGCCATGATGCAACCTGTAGGTTAGTACTATCTTGTGCTCATATCTAATAAATCCAAAGAACATGACTAGTAATATTCCTTGACATAGTATACTAGAAGGCAATTCGTATAAATCTTCGAATGTACCCATTGGTAACATATGGGCACAAAAATATATCATGATATATATATGTACAACAGTCTAAAAAAACTTATATACGGGATCAGTAAAAGTTAGTCCTAACTTAATGCCTAAAATGCCTAGATGATATACAGGGGGAGCCGTAGCCTAAAAACCTAGTCATGTAAGTCAACTAGAATAGTTGTTTGATTTGATAATATATACATGTTATATGTAGAACATGGTTATCATGATGGCCCAACTTAATATATTCACTACCTCAAATATTGATCACATTGGCACTAACACAAATGTGCATTAATACGTAGCTATATAGGAAATGAAGTAATTTTAATAAAGTCCAACAAGAAAAACTTAACTACAAGCATGCATATTTATACAGAGTGATCTAATTTACACAAAGTGGACTTTGATGACCCATTGATGAAACAATGTATGATGTTACACTATTTCCTTTCATCTAAACTATATTTGTGTTTGGTAACATAATCACGATCCAAGTATACAAGTAGTGTACATTCATATATGTTGTATTAAACCCTACATATCCCTAGTAAGGGTATATTGGTTAATAAACATAGTTGAGCCTAGTAACTAAATAGAACAATATTACACAAAATAGAGAATACTATTTTAAGATTTAATCTAGAAGGGTGATAAAACAATTAAGAAATTAACATTGATTATATATATATAAATAAATAAATAAATAAATAAATATATATATATATATATATATATATATATATATATATATATATATAGGTCAGGAAGTGTGTATCGGCCGATACATGTAACTTGCGTGTACCGGCCGTTGAAATAGCACATGTGGAATATGTTGATAAAATCCAACCATATGGATTGATTCAACACTATATAGATTAGATGTGTTTAGAAATTCATTACCATATCTCATATAGATCATGAGATATAGAAATATATCATTCAACAGTTTCTGCAAGTTCTACAACTTACCGTTGATTAGAAAATACACATTTTATTTTATAGGATGATATATGAATATCTGATTGTTCTGATTTTTTGTACACATCTTATCTAAGGGGTATAATTTATATCCAAAAGGTTGGATTATTTAGTAGAATGTTACAATCATCATAAATAGAGATGGGTACATATAAGCTACATGTACTCGAGTACACAATTCTTTTAGCCATATATATATATATATATATATATATATATATATATATATATATATACATATATATATACATATATATACATATCCTAGCCAAAAACCCTAGAAATGAGAATAATGGAAAATATGAGTAGCAACCCTAGATGGAAAGCCCTAGTCACGAATAACTAAATAAAGATTGAATGTCAATTGATTCCAAACCAATAGCAATCATATTGTTCCAAATTGTAGATATATCTATTCATTAACTCGTGAACATGTTTGAATCTTGATCATGAAAACTTTGGAGCTCTACACTTGGAATTTTTGCATTTTGCATACTTTGATATAGAGGTATGAGATTTTTATTTCTATTTGGAAAGTTATTTCTCTCATTGATTGCATGAATGACTAGATAGGTTGGTTGGACAAAAATTGATTTTGTACCTTAGCCTACACATTTGAAATGCCACCAACACTTATTTCTAAAAAATATTAGCACAATGTTTAAACATCGTAAAAGGGCAAGTCAGTGCCCCTAGTTTAGTGAAATTATGCTCCCATGCCTCTATGTTGTTAAAGGACATAGGGCCTCTCAGTATATTGGAAATTTCAATTGGTGTGTTGTCATTGTTCTTAGGAGAGAACACATGGCTTCTCCAACAACTAGACATTGACATTTGTTACCTATGTGAAAATTGAACTACTAGTTTCAAAAATTGGACATTGGATCTCATTGAATTTGAACCTGTTTCTACCTTTTATACTGGCCTAAATTGTTTATTCCTTTGTAATTTAAAGATCATTGTAGTTAGATTCATATGTTTACTTTCAAAATACCAAATTTGTACCAGCTTTGCTGACCTATGTTTCCCTTCTTGGGGTCCATGTGTGGTTTCATCTCCCCTGGGAATTCATGGACAAGTGATGGATGGAATATCTTAAAGAGACATGCTTGGGTAGTCCTTTGTTGAAGAGTAGATAGGACTCAAGCCTATTCTTAATTTTGTAATCTTATGCAAAGCTTTAGTCGATCTAATGTAAACCATGATTGTAAGAAAAAAAAATTGTTTATATTTTCTGATGTAATTTTGAATAGTTGATCATAAGGATCAGGTCTTTACAACATGGTATCAGAGCTTATAAATAGTTGACACTCATGCACATCTAAAAAAACAAGTTAGTTAGAAATACAAATAGAGTAGATAGTTGAGAATAAGCCCTAGTATCATTGGCCTACTTATTAGGATATACCTAGACTAAAAGTAGGAGACACTAAGAGCCTATGAGGTGGGGTATACCTCAATAGAAATTCATGAAACATACCTAGCTCATTTACTAACTTTTGGACTCCCCTAGGCATATATTCATAGTGATGCCCCAAGAATACTGAAATCACCACTATTGGTATACAAATGGTTAGGATGACCTAGAGTCAAGTAATTGCAAACATGAGAAAGAAAAAAGAATATATAAATATCATAGCATGGTAAGTTCTATATGTGTATAATCACATTTGATAACTTCCATTCGGAACCTTAAAATATAGTTGAGAGTGATATAACATAAATAATATACTTCAAAATTGTTAGTTGAGGATAACTTATCACCATGTAAGTGGGATTAGTTGAGGTGTCTAAGGAAGGATGTTTAGTGAAGGTTCTGTCATAATTGCTCCTGATCCTTTTAGGTGGTGTTAGGGTTTCCTCACTTTAAATATTGACCTGGCTGAAGTGATGTCTACTACTTGGCAAGATCCTAATCTTGAATTTAGTCACTAAGTCGATTAAAAAAATGTGTATGTTTAAACACCTTTAATAGAGAGGAAATAAATGATAATATGCTAGGGCTTAGATGAAAAACCTTACTAGTACAACTTGTTTAAAAAAATGCCTCATTGTAACTTGAACACAAATACCCATACAAAATGGAATGAGTTAAGAGTTAGGTAATAGGATCTCCTTTTAAATATGTAACTATGATATATGCAATATAAAAACAAAAAAAGGTTCAAAATTGCATCTCATTCCATAATAAAATAATTAACTAGTAAAATTTTATGAATATTAGGACCTTTAGATATTGAAAATTTTAATCTTCAGAGATACATAAAACATTGAATAGTTTACAATTATATTGATGTAAAATCCTACCCACTGAAATTGGAAAAATAAAGAAGATATGTATCTGGATTTTTGACCCAATAAAACATCACATAAAGATTAGTGATGCTCTACAATTTATCTAATAAATTTTGTGGTATAATAAATTTTTTTGGTGTGGACTCTTAACCTAGAAATGTATACATGACCCTAGAGAAGTTATATGGACTAAGCATCATTAAGTGCTTAGGTGACTCTTTATGCTTCATAGAAATCTGAATTCCCAAGTATTTCAAGTAGTTGGGTTGATGGAGTAAATAGTAATTACAATATAGAATGAGGTGATTGTGACTTGGTTCTCGCATTGATTTTGGCCATTTTCAATTTTGCATCAAAAAAAAATTTCCATTGACAAATTATTTTCTATATAATACTAAATGTATTTATTTTCTTATGGAATTTAATCAACAATTTTTCGAGCTAAGTCCCTATCAAGAAAGTATAAGAAAACCCTAGAGGAGAGTCAAATGAAACCCTAAAAACCTAAATCTTGGAATAGGGTACTTATTCTGAGGGTATGATCCCTAGTTGAATCCTTTAAAGGGTGGAGAGTAGTGCCTAAGTATACCATTGAATTGTGGATTTTGGGGATGAAATCCTCTTTAAGAGATGGAGAGTTGTAACATACTAGAATTTGGGTATTGGACCTATTTTGAAATATTTCCCTTAACTTGAACTTATTTACATTATTGACCTACATTTCAAATCCAATTACTTATTGGTATAAGTTGTTTTTTCATATGTATTTACATATTTGAAATGAAAATATTTGATTGTTAAGGATGTATTAGAAAACTTGACATGCCTTGTTTTAAAAGTGCAGATTTAATTTTTGCAAATTCTTCTTTGTAAAGGTTTTCATGGTTTTACTATTTTCAATAATCCACTAATAGATATGGGAAAAGAAAGAGAGAAAATCAAATAATAAATGAACTACTAAAGGTACTGGATAATTAGCATCTTAGATATGGAATTATGTGGAGTTTTCTAGAAAAGTGATGTTGAAGGAAATTAATAGTTTGGTTTTGGTTCCATGTTGTACTTAATGAGAAAAGATATCAAAATAAGAGATCTTACAAAGTTTAGGAGAGAAATGGATTTATTTGATGCTTTAAATATATCATATAAAAGGGTGTCTTGGAGACAAACAAAAGTATCTTTAACTTGTGTATTTGGGTCTCAAATCTCACCCACACCTAGATAGAATAGTTTAAGAATTTCATTTAAAATTGGAGACCAAAATGATAAAAGGAGAGAAAGATATATGGATTTAATTAGTTTTCCTAAAGTGGAAAGATTATGGAAATATGAATTAAATGCAATGACTAAAACATTTTTATAAAATCAGGGACTCGACCCCTTTGATAAACATGTGACTTGTGGACTATCTGATCAAGGATCAAAGGTTAGGAGTTTATCTCCAACTTTTGGTTGGTCTGGAAAACCAGTATAGTAACCTCGATGAATCCTTTCACTCCTCTCTCCCTGATCAATGTTTGAGAAAAATTGGAAACTTCACCAATGGATTTATGAGGATAATATGCATCTAACTACCCTAGGTTTTGCCTACCTTGGAAAGCCATTTTATGATTTGCCCAATTTGCTAACTCAATCGAGCCCTGTCCACCATATCCTAGACTATATAAGGGGGTGCCCACCCTCTGTGAGATCACCAATACATCTACAAAGTGCCGTGCAACTTGAGGATCACATCCCTACCCTCAATTCTTATCCTAACCCCGTTGTTGACCTCTAGCCTCTCCCTGAACTTTGCTAGAGTTCCATCTTATCATCCACGCTGCTCTGACCATCTCCAGATTAATTTAGACTATCATCGAGTTTGACTAGTCAAGGTGGAGGCGTTGGGACTCTTGTTTGACATATAGAGGATTGGAGGCTCAAAGTTAACCACTTGGTTGACCGCCTACTTGCGATGAAGGAGCCGATCCAAGGAAGAATTTGACCATCAGTGAAAGGTCTCGAGTGCCCCGGGATCCTCTTCTAACAGGTTAGGGCCTTTCAGTCTCCCCCCCCTTCTTTTATGCTCAAGCATAGGTGAGCCCAGGTGCTAGTGAGGCGTGAGCGGATTGGCTTGGTCGTGTTCCTGTGGCACGGACCCTACTGACTGGCTCGCCTATGTGGTGTGTCCTGATTGGCCCATGTGGAATTCATTTTGTAAAAATTATAGAAAATTATAGGATTATCCCAATAAGACATGTTATATATGAAACTTGATCAAAAAATATGAGGAATTCAATAAAATTAGTTTTAGGATCTAACTCTACCCCAAATTCTAAAAGTGCCTAAAGTTTCTAAATTTAATGTATTAAAAACATGGAAACCCTAGTTTCTTAGTTATAATAATCATAACTTGTTTAAATGACTTTGATGGATAAAGTTTAATATTTTTTGATAAAGAGTATATCTTGGACTTAATTTGAGATTAAGAATTCATTTAATATCAAAATTAGGGTTTGTGTTGTTGAAAGGCATTAAAAGTGAGGATTAGGGTTTCAAAAGACAAATCCCTATTGAAACCGTAGTTTGACCGCAAAACCCTAACTTGGAACTCAAGTCGGTGTTAATGACAATTTGTGAACAAAATAGAAATACATGGGTGTTATGCAATAATTTTCAAGGTGATTGCTTGCTTGATGTCAAATGCACTTGATTACTTGGACTATTAGTCATCTGTAAGAAAGGTATGTGGTTACTCTTATGACTACTCGCCTTAACCGACTTCTGTGGTTTTCCAAAGTTTCTCGGTTGGATTGGAATTAAATTTCTTGATTGTTTATCTACTTCCTACAATCTATAAAGTTACTATGGATATCATCTTATATAAATGTAACTTGCTCAAACCCTAAATAATCTCTCGTGAGTTAAATACAATGGGGTGAATAAAGTGATTATGGGAATGACATGGTGATCAAGACCGAAAAGGAAGATCACCCTAGGTCAATCTCGGAAAGGAAGGCCTATGTATGATACCAAGCCCTTGTGATGGAAGGTTAAGAATTTCCACTACTGGTACCAAACCCTAAAGAGAGGGTTCCCTACAAAGAGGCTCCCCTAAAGAGAGGGAACACCATAGAGAGAAGGGGATAAGGGTGACAAGGTTAAAATAAGAAAATGCTTCTTTAATTTTGTAATCATAATTATTGCTAAGGTTGATAATGCTATTACACCTACATGTGAATTTTTTGTCCACCCCCACATACTCAGTATATCTCGGTACACTGGCTGCATTTTTTGTTTCATGATGTTTTAAGTTAAACTGCTATTAATATGCAAGTACAATGAAAGATGGACATCTAGAGAAAAAGACACCAAAAGAAAATATCTAAAGTTGTTCAGGAGAATTTAGATAGATAGTTTATTTCATGTTGCAAACAATAATTTCCCTTTTCATGTACCTCCTCCTCAAAGGAGATTTTATCTTTCATTTGTTACCCTACTCTTTTCCATTCAATGAAATTTATAATTATTTTTTGTTAATTACTAAGCCTCGATCCTATGAATATCATAATGGCATATTCCCTCTCTATCCACCTTAACTGGGGATAATAGGGGGAGGTGTCATTACATTTGGTATTAGATCCAGGTTTACCATTTGACTTTTAATAATTAGTAAATTTTAGGGAGTTTCATAGAGCCCAAGGGAATTATTAGGGTATTTTCTAAAGATGATGGTTTCTGTAATGGATCATGACTCCAGGGGCTGGAAAAACTTTCCTCCGCACCTCTAGGCAGCTTACGAGAACTTTAAGGCCTTTGCATCCTATCTAGACAAAGTTGGGAGATTGTATTCAAAATAAAATACCTCTAGGTTTTCTTCTCATCTAAATTCATCCCTTATTTACCCCTTGCTTTTTTCACAAAACCCCTAGGAATATGATAACTTCTTTCTCTACCCTTCTTGAGAATCAGGATTATGGATATTAGGGATTAAGGCATCCTCCACCAAATAATAAAATGCATGTAATCATGGACTTAATTTTATGATTTTTTTAAAATATCCTATTTATTTATTCAAGTTGAGAAATATTTATAGATGCCCTTTTTTGCTCTCTCAGTACATTCAGTACTTTCCTGGGAGGATCATTATAGTAATGAACATCCATTCTACATTTTTTTGGGGTCCAAACATCCATTCTACATTTAAGTTGGGTTTTAGCTATGATGTCTGGAAACATACTACTTTCCCTACAGATATAGCAGATTGATATGTGCCTTTGAAATATTTCCTTTATCTTAGTTATCCACAAAGACAATTTTGGAAATGAACCTTTGACATATTATAGCATTTTTATTGCCTTTTGACAATCAGAATCAATGATGATTCTAGACCAACCTTGCACCATGGATTGTTCTGCAGCCATGAGTATGTCTGCCAACTCTGCCTCAATAGCGTTGGTAGTGCCTATGGTTTTACCCCAACCTCCAAGCCATGAACCAATGTCATTACGAGCTACCACTGCTATATATGATCCATATTTATCGTTGCTACATCCACATTCAACTTGATTTCCCCATAGCATGGATGATCCCATCTTGTAGATCTGTCAACTATGACTTCCACTTTCGTTGTTATCATGGCAATCTCATTCAATTGTAGGTTTTTCCTTGCATAGACGATTAGATTTGCCATCCTCATGGGTTTACTCTCGAAAAACTCCTCATTCCTACTATGCCAGATGCCATGACAGATTGTTCAAAAGGTTTCATTAGTAATACCTACAAAACGTGAGGCTACTACACTCCAGTTCTCCACTGTAGGTGCTTCGAAAAAAGGCCATTGTTCTGTTGGCTGTATGAAAGCTTCCCATACAAATTTTACTGGATTGTAGTCCTGCAGTGCATGTAACAAGGATTCCTTGGCCTTCTGACATCTACTACAACACCCATCTTGAGTCATATGCCTACTTCTTCTTTTCTCATTAGTGAGTATGGCATGGTGAGAAACTTACCATGCAAACGACTTGACTCGAGCCACCACATTCAGGTTCCACACCTTGTTCCATTTATCAGGCACCACTACCTCTTTATCTATTCTTATGATCTGGTAAGCCGATCTGGTCATGAACCTCACATCTGAGGAATGATTCCAGACTCGTTGATCCACATGGCTACCCCTCAATGGAATAGAAGATTTAGTGTAAGCTTAACAACCTCGTCATCGAACTGATCACGCAGGAAGTCCTTATCCCAATGTAGGGAATCTAGGATTAGAGAACTCACTCACATGTCATCCATTTCAATAGGAATAATTTGTTTTGCAGCCTATCTTAGCTGCATGCGAGGATTGATCCATACATCATCCCAGACATATATAGATTTGTCGTTAATGGGGGTCATCACAAAGTTATTCAAAATGAACTACTTGTTGTCTAGAACAGCCTGACCAAGTCTTGATATTGATGTTTTCTTAGAATCTTGATGTTTGAGATATCGTTCCCTTAAATCCCTACAGCATAAAGACTTCCTATCCATTCACAGGTCCTAAGTGTGCCTTGTCAGGAGTGTGAGGTTCCATTCTCTCATAGATTTAATTCCAGACCACCATTCTATTTAGAATTAACCACCTTACTCCAAGCCACTAGAGAGATCGTTCTCTCCTTGCAACTGTCTCCCCAGATAAATTTTCTCATTCTACCATCTAGTCTATCACACAGGCTCAAAGGTAGGAATGTTGGTTGCATAGCATAAGTAGGGATGGTTGAGAGTGTGGACTTTGCAAGACATATCCTTCCAGCAAAGGACAAGCTACACACAGTGCATGCATTCACTGTATTCTCCACCTTGTTTGTGATATCTGAATATGTCACCTTAGTTACCCTTTAATGTATAATCGAGATTCCTAGATAATGTCCCAAGTTGCTTGTGATTTGAAAGTGGCTCAATCTTGTATACTCCTTGGTGTAGCGATTGACACACTTCTTGAGAAGAAAATGTGTGTCTTGGAAACCAAAATTGCTTATCCAGATAAAATCTCAAACTCCTTACAGCAATTCAAAAGACATTCCATTTGTTTCCTGTTTGCTTGTGCAAAGATAATAAAGTCATTACAGAAACATCTGTGGGCTACTTCTAAACTTGATCTTCCCAATTTGATAGGTATCCAATGTTTACGCCAGACTCTCTCCTGAATCATCTGACTTAGTCTTTCCAGACATAGAATGAACAAGTAGGGAGACAAAGGGCCCCCCTATTGCAAACCTTTATTGGCTTTAAATCTCCTTGTTAGTTTTCCATTCCATACAATTGACATCCTTCCCCTTGTAATGGAGTTCATGATGTATGTTCTGGTCATCGATGGTAGGCCTGTGCGGATCAAAGTATTGTTGATGAATCCCCATGACATTTGATAATATGCCTTCATCAAGTCAAGTTTTATTGCCATCATTTTAGCACCCTTGGTTCTCTTCATTCCATGGATAATCTCCTGGACCAAGGTTATGTTGTCAATTATTCTTCTCCCTGGCCTAAAGCTACTTTGCTCCACTGAAATCTAGCCTGGGATGAACCTCTTTAACCTTTCAACTAAAATCTTGGATTCTAGCTTTACAATTATGTTATTAAGAGAAAGGGGGTGTAATTGTTCACATCTTTGAGGATTAACTACTTTAGGAATAAGAATAATGGTGGAATCACATACCTCCTCCAGTATCTGGTTACCTTGCAACATGTATTGGACCGTCTTAGAGATTGAATCCCCAACCGTTATCCAATTGTGCTTCAAGAAATCTATTGTAATGCCATCAGGGCCCTCCGCCTTGTATGATTTCATAGAGTTCAGTGCTTGCCAAATTTCACCTTCCGAAGGGCTAGCTGCAAGCATGGACAACTCCCCTTCCTTGAGCCTATTAAACGTTCTAGGAATCTTCAAGTACACAAGGACTCCATTTGTGCCCGGGTCAGTGAGGACTTTTCAAATTGGAGCACCACCACATCCATAAGTTCCATTTCATTTGATACCCACGAACCTTCTTGGTCTTTTAGGGTTGTGATATTATTTTGCCTTTGTCACCGATTAACCTAACTTTGATAGAATCTTGTATTATTATCGCCATTTTGAATCCAGTTAACATGTGCTTTCTATTTCCAATCTTATTCCTATTCATTTGTGAGTATTTGTAACTCAGTTTGCATCTCTGTACACATAAACTATAAATGATGTCGTCATATTGGTTGGCATGCATTTATTGTAGTAGTTTTTTATTTATGAGAAGTTTGTTTCTCTTTTTGTGTTTACTCTCTCTCTCGCATTCCTATCCCATTGCACCATGTGTTTGTGAGTTTCCTGGAGAGCCTCATAAAAGTCTACCCCAGGCTTCCACTGTTACTTCAACATACATTTGAATCCCTCCTCCTTGTTCCATGAGGCCTTAGTTAGGAATCTGGGAACTCACTTCTCCTTTTTCATAAGGCTGAATAATAATGGGCAGTGGTCCGATGATATTCTAGGTAGATTCTCCACTGTACGCTCAGGGAAACTTCTGATAAAAGGTTCATTAGAACCATATCTATCTAGTCGCTCTTGTAGTCTTCCATGCTAATATGTAAATATTACTCCTTTAAAACCAAGATCTGAAACGCTTGATCCCATTAAATTATCTTTGAACAGTCTAGCTTCATTGAAGTTTTATTGGTCACTCCCAATTTTCTTAGATGGAACTAACGTCGTGTTGAAATCCCCCATGACCACCAATGGCTCGTTAAATCTTATACTAGATTTGATTATGTGTTTCCACAACAGTTGTCTTACCAAGATGTGAGGATTTTCATAGATAAAAGAAACTACAAGTTTACCATTATTCCTGCAGGTGATAAACTGTCTATGGCTAGAGAGTACTTGCACGTTTAGTTCTTCGTGTTTTTAGCACACCCAAATTCCCATCGTGAATCTATGATCCTCCACCCTATGTGAGAATTTGAAGCCTAGCTTCTTGATGGTGTGCTCTAAGGTGATGGGCTGATTCTTGGTTCCAATATAGCCACTACATCAGGTTGACGTTCTCTCATGAAGTTCATAAGACTGTTGCAGCAATCCTTATTGTCAACCCCCCCCTCACATTTCAACACATTATCTTCATCAAATGATATAGCTGGATATGTGTACTGAACTAATTAGATCGAAGACTCCTCATGTTCTATATTCTCCTTCCTAATCAATTTCTCCTCTGTAACTTCTGTCTTTGCCTTCCTTCTATCTAGGACTCCTCAGGTGCTAGATTCTCCTTCCTACTACCTAACTTCATCAAATAAACATTAGTTGTTTGATTGATTCCATCATTGGGCATCATGCTCTAGGTCGACACCTTGGCAGCATATGTGTGTGAGTTATTTGGAATTACATATTGTCTATGAGATGCTAGTCCTTCAACCTTCTGATTGTGATGGATGACCCCTTGGCCTTGATCTGTGATGGTTTATTCTTCCTTTATAACAGTAATCCCCCTCATGTCAGCCATCTTGAAGTTGAGTCCTATTTCTGGTATCGAGAAGTCAGTTGCTCCCACTGAAAGGTAGTCACACCCTCTTCCCACTGACCTTCATCCTCAAGATCTACTCCCTCCTATCAATCTTCAATCAAGATTCAGATTTGCCTTTGGATCCAATCCCCGACCATCTTCATTGCCCCCCCTGATCTCCCCCTTGAGTCGCCACTTCCCCCATACAACCCTACCGCCACCATCCTCTTGAATCCTATAATAATCTACCAACGTTACATTTTAGGATGCTTTAAATACCCTAAAAATTGAAGCAAAGTTATTTATGTGAACTACCATGGCCCACTCTAAGACCAGCGCCATCCCTGACAACACACCCATGGACTATCTAGAGGGGAGACCCTCCCACAGGAAGAGATTGTCCTCAGAGAAGAGGAGGAGGTCCATGGAGGGTGAATAGTCTAACAAGCAGAAGAGGGCATATGAGGCCTCTGCTGAGAGAGGTACCAAGCATAAGGTTGTTCCCTTTGACATCCCAAACCCTGAGGATGGCCCTGACCCAAAAAGTGAACCCATGATGGAAGATGATCCTAGGGATGACCCCGACCATGTTGTTGGCTCTGCACTAATAGTCGGGCAATTGGTTGTTCATACCCCTAATGCGCTCTGGCTAGAACAACAAAAGAAGCTTACTGAGGCCATTAGTGCCATGACACTCAAGGATGTTGCCAGAGATGAGAATGGTGAATACCTACTTGTCCACCCTTGTCTCAGAACCACCATCTTTGACTTTATCAAGCTAAATATAGAGAAGTTCTAGGTTGAATACAAGACTGAGGTAGTTGACAAGGCGGACGCTTGGCTCCTAGCTATGGAGAATGGTTTTCACATTCTGGAGGTACAACCCAACAAGAAGGTTCTCTTTGATTCTCACCTTCTTGAGGGAGAAATAAAGTTTTGGTGGGAGAATGACATCACTGAACGAGACCTGATCTGAGAACTAATGGCCTGAATGGACATCCACACCATCTTCTTTGCAAGATTCATTCTCAGCCCTGCCAAGAAGGAGAAGGAAAAGCAGTTCGTGTTCCTTTATCAGGAAAATATGTCAACGACGGACTATGCTCGAAAGCTCCACCTCCTGAAGTGTTGTGTCTATATGTTGACCAGAGAACGGAGAGTGGAACATTTTGTGGAGTGCCTACAACCCTAGATTGGGCCTCATGTGATTGCTAGAAAACCTCCAAACTTCTTTGAGGGCCTCAACTTTTCCCTAGACATGAAGAAGACCATAATGCCTACTCAGAATCTGCCTAAGGGATATCTAGGGTTCACTAAAGGCACTTCTACCCCAAGGAATGATAATAGGAGGCCACAGCGTTGAATTAATGGCAAGGGAAGGAATTGAGGAAAGGGAAAGTCTTGTCAAGAGAACTGACACCTTGAATGTCACATTTGTGGGAAGAAGAACCCTAGACGGTGTCGCCATGAAAAGAAGGTGTGTTACCATTGTCAACAAGGACATATCAGGTCCAACTGTCCTCTTGTGGACCCACAAGGTTCGGGGCCAGTGGCGGCCAAACTAGTGGTTACAACACCCCAGGGAGCAGCCCCACCTGTAGGAGAGTGGAGACAGGCCCGAGTCATCACTATTGATAATGAAGAAGCTCAAGCCAATGCCAATAGGCTCATAGAAGGTAACCATACCTAAAACTCTATTTCTATCCTTTATCATGAAGTGCATAGTTTGAATCTCATAAATATGATGTAGGCATGCTTGATATAATGAGTCATAATGTTAAAGCTTTATTTGACTCTGATTCTATTAATACTTTCATCTCAAGAAATCTCACAACTATGCTTAGTTTGGACTTCAAGGACTTAGGATATTTCTTAGAAGTCACTACCCCTAGTGGTCATATCTTCTCATACCTCTCAAAGACACCGAGTCATACCTGAAATATATGAGCAATGAACTCCCTACTAAATTTATTTTACTTGATAAGAATGATTTCAATATCATTATAAGAATAGATTGACTTTATAACTATAATGCAAAATGGACTGTAGGGAAAAGATAATAAGACATGTACCCTTTACTATTAGATGTAGGAAAGATGCTACCACCAACCTATATGCATCAGCCGTGAAAGCGGAACAGATGGTAGCTAAAGGTTGTCTAGCGTTTCTAGTCATAGTTACTAAGCCCGAACATAATATACAACCCTTGACTCCGATTGGCTCGATGTATCTTGGTTTGAAAATAATGGAAATCAAGTTTCATAGCCACTTTCATCTGATTGGTTTTGTGTGAATTTGGAAGTCTGAGTTACTTGGTTTTCCTTACACTTCTCGGAATATAATTAGGGTTTCGATCCTGACTTTTGTAAGAAACTAGTGAACGCACACGTGCACATGCACGTGACATTTAAAATTTGTTGGAAATGTGCGGGGAGGGGACTCGTCCGTAAAAGGGTCTCTACGCAAAAGATATTTGTGTTGGTTGTTTGAAAGGAGAGAATCAAGGAACCGTTTTCGTAGGATGGAGAGAGAAATACAGAATTAAAGATCATATAAGTTAATAGGAGAGTGTGGGA
The DNA here is from genome assembly GCA_963693085.1 of Alisma plantago-aquatica. Lineage (NCBI taxonomy): Eukaryota > Viridiplantae > Streptophyta > Magnoliopsida > Alismatales > Alismataceae > Alisma > Alisma plantago-aquatica. Next base: position 1,164,645,924 of record OY856412.1, on the reverse strand, counting down.
ATAAATATTTGTAAGAATAAAATTCCTTGAAAAAAGGAGAGAACAGAATGAATCAAGGAGATCGCAGCATCAAACTCGTTCTTTTTATAGTATAGATAATCCAGAAATCAACTTCCTTCGTCCCGGTAACGCCTCCCTCTTCTACTTCTTTTCTCCCTCCTCAAGTGTTGATACGAGACGAACGATGAAAAGAGCCAGAAAACTTTTGAGCTACATCAGTGACCTTCGACTTTACCATGCATATCGAGTTGGACGGCAACATCATCCGTAATGCGTGGTCGACCCGTATTCAGAAATTGGATGATGCTTCGTCGATGATCAAATGGAGACAACCAATGAAAATGCAATATAAACACCCAAAACCCAACCCCTAAAAAAATAAAGGAGAGAAAATTTATTTTTTCAAGAATAAGACGTATTCTTTTATACTATAACAAATTCTGATTGGCTCCTACTATTTTTCTATAGGAGGCCACCTATAGGATAGGTGTCCCTATTACGTGCGAACGTATCTTTTCAATCAAAAAGCAAGCAAGTCTATTATATAACTGTGTTTTGCACTTCGAGCAGCTTTTTATCGACAAAAGTAACCCACAACCAAATATATTCTTATTTATATCTACAAATTTCCTTTCGTGAATACCATATATCATCTAGTTATAATAATAATTATCACGCTGCAACAATTCATTACTAGGCGATCAGAAAAAACGAACAATGTTATATGCCACTTGATCATTGGCATGTTGTTTAAAAATAAAATAAAACATATAAATTCATAGTTTTAGTATGAATCACTACTATGTTTAAATTAATATTAAGGTGATATTTTAAGTTGATATTCTTACAACGCAGAAAAAGCTAGAGAATATTATGATGCAAAAATATTTCATACCATCTCACCTATTCAACGTGACATTTCAAAATTTATATTTTGGTCGTCAATTATGATGTCAAACTTCATGTACTTACAAATTTCTGAAAGAAGCGATCAAATACTTTCAGAAGATTGAATCTGTTATAAGAAAAAAAAATTATTGGCATTTTATTTGGCTGTGATTTTTCCATTTTAGTTTGAATTCAGAAGTACATGTCACATAATATTAAATTTACTTTGAGATCATATGCTCACATTATGACAACAAACTATACCAATGTCAGATTTCACAAAAACACAAATTCCACATCAAACAACCGGAATTCAATTTCCAGGAACTCGATTTCAATTCCAAAAAAATGAGTTCTCAAAAAATCACAATTACACCAAACCAATCCGAGCCTTAGAGGAAATAGAGTTAGTCAAAGGTTATGTTGATGTGTTCCCATACGATTTGCTAGGCATACCTCTGGAGAGAGAAGTGGACTTCTCAATAGAGCTAGCTGCCAAGACAAAACCGATTTCCAGGGCACCTTACAGAATGGCTCTCGTCGAATTGGTTGAGTTAAAGAAGCAATTGTAGAAACTAGTAGACAAGGGTTTCATCTGATCCAACACATCTCCATGGGGAGTACCAGTCCTATTTGTAAAGAAGAAGGACAGATGACTCTGTATGTGCATAGACTATATAACAAATCAGGCTACCATTAATAATAAGTATCCTATACTTCGCATAGATGACATGCTTGATCAACTCAAAACTACTTGAGTTTTCTTGAAGATTGACTGTAGAGCTGGATACCACTACTTGAGAGTTATGAGTGAAGATATCCCAAAAACCACTTTCCTTAACCCGTTATGGCCACTACAAATTTTTGTTATGCTTTTTGGATTGACAAATGCTCCAAGTGTGTTCATGAACCTCATGAATAGTGTGTTCCAGCCTTTCCTTGATACCTTAGTCATAGTGTTCATAAATGACGACATCTTGAGAAAGCAGAAGTTCTATGGGAAATTCTCAAAGTGTGAGTTTTGGATAGACTGAGTTATGTTCCTTGGCCACATTATATCTGGAGAAACCATTCTGGTGAACCCTGCCAAGGTGGCATCCATTCGAGAATGGCCAACCCCAATGAATGCGTCTGAGATTTGTACCTTCTTGGGATTGGTCGAGTATTACCAGAAATTCATTAACGATTTCTCAAAGACTGATTTGCTCTTGACCAAGCTCACTTAGAAGGATGAGAAGTTTGTCTAGTCTGATTTGTGTGAAGCGTGATTGCAGGAGTTAAAGGAAAAGCTTACCTCTACCCCTATTTTGACCATATCCTCAGGTAATGATGGTTTCATCATCTTCACCGACTTATCAAGGATGGTCTTAGGATGTGTGTTAGAGTAGAACAAACATGTGATCACCTTTAATTCCAAATAGCTCAAGCCCAATGAGTTGAACTACCCAACTCATAATTTGGAACTTGCAGTGATTGGCTATGCCTGGAAAATTTGGTGACGTTATATGAATGGTTCTACTTTTGACATACTCACCGACCATAAGAGCCTGAAATACCTATTGACTGAGGAGGACCTGAACTTGTGACAAAGATGGTGGATGGAATATCTAAAGGATTTTTAGTGACCATAGCCTACCATCCTGGTAAGGCCAATGTGGTTACTAATGCCCTCGGTAGAAAATGTCTCAATTGTGCAGGTGGTTTGGTTAACCAGTGCAAGAGACTAGAAGACTTTTCTTGATGGGATCCACAACCTTGGATAGGTAGATTTCATCGTGCCAATAACTAGATCAATCTTGACCTATTGACCAAGATTGTAGAAACCCATTTAGCCAGCCAAGAGTTAGAAAAGATGAAGGGTTTGACGTCAAAGCCTCGAACACACCTCTTGGTGGGTGTGGATGGTGGAATCTGATATAAAATCCATATTTGGGTTCCTAAAGATTCACCTTTGGAGGACTAATATCTTGCAAGAGGCTCATGGATCAAATTCCATTATACTCCCTGACACAACTAAGATGTTAAAAGACCTACAATGGTATTTTTGGTGGTCAGGAATGAAGATAGGCATAGCCTCATATGTGGCTAGTTGTCTTATGTGCTAGATGATGAAGGATGAGCACCAACGAATCGATGGGTTACTATAATCGATTGATATTCTTGAGTGGAAATGGGACCAGATCACCATGGATTTTGTAGGGGTCTTCCCAAGACAAGATAAGGTCATGATGTAATATGGGTCATGGTGGACTGCCTAACTAAGTCAGCACACTTTTCTTCCCTTAAGACCACTAACAAGGTGACCAACTTAGTTGAGCTTTACATTAGAGAGATAGTTCATTTGCATGACGTTCCTCATTCAATTATATTTGATCATTTCCCTAAATTCACTTTAACGTTATTGAAACAAGTATAAGATGAACTTGATACGAGGCTGAAATTCAACACAACTTATCACCCCCAGATTGATAGACAGTCAGAAAGAACAATCTGGAACCTAGAAAATCTGTTGAGAGATTGTATGCTAGATTGGGGTGGATTATGGAGTAATATTTTCCCTTAGATGAGTCTGCCTATAACAACAGTTACCAAGCGAGTATCAAGATGCCTCCATATGAAGCTCTTTATGAGAGGCCGTGTTGGTCATCGCTTGATTGGGATGATGTAGTGAATATGCTGATAAGGTCGTTTTAATCAAGTAGAGGCTAAAGAGAGCCCAAGGTCGACAGAAGTCATATGTTGACACAAAGTAAACATATTTGCACTTTATTGTAGGTGAGCATGTGTTTCTTAAAATTCAACCCCTCTAAGTATAGCTAAAAACAGAGGAAAATTAGGTCCCTGATATGTAGATTTGTTCGAGATTCTATAATGGATTGGTGAGGCTACTTATCATTTACTTTTACCACCACAATACAATATGATGCATGATGTATTCCATGTGTTCAACCTGAAGCTCTATGTGAAGGATCCTTCCCATGTGTTGAATGTTGAGCTTATAGAACTCGAAGGGAGATTGACATACCCCGAGTCACTTGTATGGATAATAGACTCTAAGGTGAAAGAGCTCATGAATAAAAAGATAGATATGGTAAATGTTCTTCGAAAGCATCATGGTGAGGATGAGGCCACATGGGAGCTAAAAACAAACATGGAAAAGTCTCATCTTGAACTTTATGCATGATTAGTTGAATTTGAGGACAAAATTTCAATAAGAGGGAAAGGATGTTATTAACCTGGGTTTTCACCCGTATTTACATATCTAAAATGCAAATATTTGATTGTTAAGGATGTATTAGAAAACTTGCTATGCCTTGTTTTAAAAGCATAGATTTAATTTGCAAATTCTCCTTTGCAATGGTTTTCATGGTTTTACTATTTTCAATAATCCAATACTAGAAATGGAAAAAGAAATAGAAAATTTTAATAATAAATGCACTACTAAAGGTAATGGACAATTAGTATTTTACATATGGAATTATGTGGAGTTTTCTAGAAAAGTGATGTTGAGGGTAACTAGTAGATTGGTTTCAGTTCCATGTTGTACTTAATGAGAAAAGATATCAATATAAGAAATCTTGCTAAGTTTGGGAGAGAAAAGGATTTATTTAATGCTTTAAATAAATCATATAAAGGGGATACTTGGAGACAAAGAAAAGTATGTTTAACTTGCATATTTTTGTCTCAAATCTCACTCACAACTAGATAAAAGTGTTTAAGATTTTCCTTGAAAATTTGACATTAGAAGGATAGAAGGAGAGAGAGATATGGATTTAATTAGTTTTTCTAAAGTGGAAAGGATTATGGAAATATGAATTAAATGTAATGATTAAATCATTTTTGAAAAATCAGGATCCCAGACCCTTTGATACATGTGTGACTCGTGGATCGTACGATTAAGGATCAAAGGTCAGGAATTTATCTCCTCTTCTAACATGTAATGTCCTTCTTGTCTTTTCCCCCTTCTTTTTCCGCTCAAGCACATGCTAGCTCGGGTGCCAGTGAGGCGTGACCTGATTGGCTTGTTCGTGGCCCCATGACATGGACTTTGCTGACTGGGCCGCCTATGTGGAGTGCCTTGATTGGCCCATTTGGTATTAACTTTGTAAAAATTATAGAAAATTATAAGATTATCCAAATAAGGCATGCTATATATGAAAGTTGATTTTAAAAATACGAGGAATTCAATTAAATTAGTTTCAAGAGCTAATTCAACCCTGAATTCCGAAAGTGCCTAAAGTTTCTACCTTTAATGTATTAAAAATGGAAACCCTAGTTTCTTAGTAATATTGATCATAACTTGATTAAATGACTTCAATGGATAAAGTTTAATATTTTTGGATAAGAAGGACATCTTGAACTTATTTTGAGATTAAGAATTCATATAATTCAAAATTTGAGTTTGTAAGTTAAAAAGCATTAAAAGTGAGGATTAGGGTTTGGAAAGACAAAACCATAATGAAACCCTAATTTGACCCTAAAACCCTAACTTAGAACCCAAGTCAATCTTAATGACACTTTGTGAACAAAATCATAATACTTGGGTGTTATGCATTAATTTTTAGGGTGATTGCTTGCTTGGTTTCAATTACATTTGTTTACTTGAACTAGAAGTCATATATGAGAATGGTATTTGGTTACACCTATGACTACTCTCCTTAACCGACTTATGTGGTTTTTTAAAGTTTTGTGATTGGATTGCAATTAATCACTTGACTATTTATTTACTTCCTACAATGTATACAGTCACTACAAATATCATCTTATATAAATGTTACTTGGTCAAACCCTAATAATATCTAGTGAGTTAAAGAGCATGGGTGAATAAAGTCATTATGGGCATGACTAGTGATCAATCCCACAAAGGAAGATTACCCTAGGCCAAGCCTGAAAAGGAAGGCCTATGTATGAAACAAGCCTGAGTGAGGGAAGGTTGTGAATGACCAATGTAGGGACAAAACCCTAAAGAGAGGGTTCCCCATAAAGAGGCTCCCCTAAAGAGAGGGCACACCATAGAGAACAGAAGTTAAAGATGGAGAGATTAAAATAAGAAAATGCTTATTCAGTTTTGTAATCATAATTGTTGCTATGGATGGTTATGTTGTTACACCTACATGTGAATAATTTGTTTCCCCAACATACTCATTATATCTCGATATACTGACTGTGTTTTTGTTTCACAACATTTCAGTTAAACAACTATTATTCTAAAAGTACAATGAAATATGCACATCCAAAGAAGAAGACACAAAAAGAAATGATCTAAAGTTGTTTTGGAGGATTTAGATAGATAGTTTTATTTCACGTTTCAAACAATAGATATCCATTTTCATGTACCTCCTCAAAGGAGGGTTTATCTTCCATATTGTTACCAAACTCTTTTCAATTCAATAAAATTTATAATTATTTTTAATTAATTACTAAACCTCAATCCTATAAATATAATAATGGCATTTCCCCTCTTGGTCCAGCTTAATTGGGGACAACATGAGGAGGGGATAATTACACTTATTTTGATTTATTTATCATGATCTTTGATAGAGATTAGTTTCCAACTCGATTCTCTTTGTCTATATGTATTTACTCTCCTTACTTGAGAAATATTCACTGATTTGTTCCTCATTTCAAGTTCATTTGTTTTCTCATTTAATCATCATGAATCCTGATAATAATTTGTCCCCCTTGTGAATTCTTTGTGCCTAAATAAGGTATTTCTCTTCATTTGAAGTGGTGTCAATTAATGAAAATAAGTATACTTTAGTATAAAATTAGTGAGTGGACCTTTCATGGATTACATACCCTCAATATTAGCGCAAAAATCTTTGGAATCCATTTAGAAAATTAATGATAATATTAAATATTAATTATTAAGTGAAGCAGGATAGAAAAGTTGATAAACCAATCCAGAGAAATCAAATTGAGAGTTAGTACTATATTTAGTTAATCCCCTAATCAATTTGCATCTAGCCCAAATTCATCTGATTTAGCCTGTGTTTGATCCTCCAATTAAATGAACCAAATTTATAACATAATTTATAATTATATCATTCATGAGAGGCCCCTCATTAGTTTACCTAAACTAGTCTTCAACTTGTGTGTTTCCACATATGCAATTGTGCATCTTGCTCCTTGCACACACAAATGGATTCCCTAATAGAGCCATATATTTTCTCCCCTCCTATGCCTTTCCTGATCATCTATTCTTGTCTCCTCCTTTGTGCTAACACTACAAAAGGATCCAAACCCTAGAAGGTTGGGCGTCTCTAGGAGGTTTCTCTGCAAATTGAAGAAAATGGTTATTGTTACTTGCATACAAAACTTAATCCCCCCTCAATGTTTTCTCTCGACCATTGACCTATAAATCCCTCTCTACCTTTTTGTTTCATTCCTGCCTCTCTCCTCCTCATTAACAAGCCCCGCATGTAACCCTTTTATAGACTCCCTCGCCAACAACATACCAACTATCTACCACAACTATAAGTCATGACTTGGCACAAACCTAACCTAGTATAAACTCGTCATCAATCAACTCCTCCTTCTCTCCATAGAGGGATGATGGTGGATAGCTGCAAGCCCAACACAAAACTAGCCTACATACAATGTTTGAGACAACTTCTCCTTTGTTGTCAAAACATGAATTGATGTATTCAAACTCTAGAGATCACGCAACTAGACTCAGATTTGATGCTGCATCAACCTAACTAGTTCTCCTCTACCTCCTCCTACTTTCTCACAGTACCCCGACCTCCTCCAAACCTTAATAAAACTCTCCCTTCTCCTACCAAACACCCCCTTGCCATGATGGCATGGAGCATGCTAGCAAGTCTTCAAGGCCACCACCGACGTTGTTCCACTTCAATAGTAGAAACCTACATCATCATGGTGGCTTTGACCACCAAATCTAAAATCCATGGTACCACACCTCTCGGCCCCAATATCCCAGTTCAACTTGAACCTAGATGGGCCAAGATTGAGATGCATTCCCAACTAATGTCTCCTACTAGAACCACGACTAAATACATGATTATAGAGCATCGTGGAGGCATACACTGGTGGCAAATCTTACAACCTACTTGGGGAGGCAATCATGACTATAAGGATGACCAGTTAGATGGTCTCCAGTTCACTGATGCGACTGTGAAGGTTTATAACATTACCTCCAAAACTTGACCCTGAAGATACATCTTGTCTTGATGGTACACACAAGCAACTAATCAACCGAGATAAGAAGACATGCCATGTTGCAACCTATAGGTTAGTACAACCTTGCCTTTAGATCTAATAAATCCAATCAATGTGATTAGTAATATCACTTAACAGAGTATACTAAAAGGCAATTTTTATAATTATTCAAATATACCCATTGATAACATAAGGGTGCAAACACATATCTTGATACATATATGTGCAATAGTATAGAAGAAAACTAATATACATGATCAATAAAATTTACTATTAACTTAATGCCTAAAATGTCTAGATGATAACTAGAAGGAGCCTTAACCTAAAACCCTAGTTATGTAAGTGAACTGGAATAGTTGTTTGATTTGATAATATATACATGTTATATGTAGAATATGGTTATCATTATGGACCAAATTAATACTTTCACTACCTCAAGTATTGATCATATTATCACTAACCTAAATGTGTATTAATAAGTAGCTATATAGGAAATGAAGTAATTTTAATAAAGTTCAATAAGAAAAATTAATTACAAGTACACATATTTATATAGAGTCATCTAATTTACACAAAGTTGATTTCGATGACACATTGATGAAGCAATGCATGATATTACACTATTTCCTTTCATCTAAACCATACTTGTGTTTAGGAACATATATAATTGAGATCCAAGTATATGACTAGTATATATTCAAGTATGTTGTATCAAACCCTAGATATCCCGAATAATGGTATATTGGTAAATAAACATAGTTGAGCCTAGTAACTAAATAGAACTATATTACACAAGATAGAGAACACTATTTTAGGATTTAATCTAGAAGGGTGATAATTAGAATGTAACATTTATTATATATATGTGTTTATATATCCTAGATAGAGACCCTAGAAATGAGAATAATAGAAAATATGAATAGCAGGCCTAGATGGAAATCCCTAGTGACATGTAACAAAATAAAGATTGAATACCAATTTATTCCAAGACAATAGTAACCATTATATTCCAAATTGTAGATATCTCTATTCATAAACTCTTGAAGATGATTGAATCTTGATCATGAAAACTTTGGAGTCTACACTTGATATTTTTACATTTTGCATATTTTGATACAAATGTATGACATTTCTATTTTTAGTTGGAAATTTATTTTCCTCATTGATTGCATGCATGTCTAGATAGGTTGGTTGGCCAAAAACAAATTTTGTACCTTAGCCTACCTCTTTGAAAGGCACAACACTTATTCCTGGAAAATGGTAGCATAAAGTTTTAACATAAAAAAGGACATGTTAGTGCCTCTATTTTAGTGGAGTTACGCTTCCACATCTCTACACAGAGTCAAAGGACATAGGGTTCTTTAGTATACTAGGAGTTTCAGTTGGTGTGTTGTCTTTCTCCGTAGGAGAGAACACACGACATCCCCAACAACTAGACAATGACATGTAGTACCGATGTGAAAATTGAATTACTAGTTGCAAAATTAGATATTGAATCTCATTGAATTTTGAAACCACTTGCTACCTTTTAGGCATGAAAAAAAAACCTTGTCTGACCTGATCCAATTCTACTCAACCCCAAAAATTGGGTTTAGTCGGGCACACAGGCATGACTGGTTGAAACACATAGGCAAGTGATATAGCAGGTTAAATTAGACATGGAAAAAACCATGTCTGAACCATATGACCTGAACCTATCATACCCACCCAAAAAATTGGGTTTAATCAGGCACATGGGCATGACTGGATGAAATGCATAGTCAAAACATATACAGGGATAAATGTAGGTAGGGTACAATTTTCATCAGGCCTGCCCTCACCCAAACTTCTCAGTTGTCTGCCTAGCTTTCTGCCACACTCCCTCCTTTTTGCATCTCCCTTCTCAAAATTGACAACTACTTCCATCTTATATCATCCCAACTACTTATACCTCTTTCACGTTCACCGATGCTTACATCTCTAGTCCTTGGAACCACCGTCATCTATGACTCATTTCCTTGAAACATCATGCGCTCAAAATCTTTGTCGCCATCTAAGAGCAGGTATACACCTGACTTATAGGAAGGGCGAGACCATGGTGACTGTGAAGGGATCCTAATGATTCACAAATATAAAACATCGGAGGTACCACCTCCTTTCTATTTCCATGACCATCTCCTCATCCGGGCATCAAGGAAGCTCTAGGCGTCTGATTGTCATCAGTATATTATTGTCCCTCTCTCTTACCTTCTGGATCTATAGAAGCATAAAAGGTAAGTGCTTCTTTTCCTCTTCTGATGGGTATTAGTTAGTGTGCATGTTTGTTTACACTGTTGGTATTATTAGTATACAGGTTGGTAGTATTAGATGAAACCCATGTATTTTTCATTTATTGTTGTATTGTAGATGGTTGTATTTACTAACTGGCTTCAACCTACTCATGTATACTAGGCTTAATACCCACTCTCACCACATAGAATCCTAATATATAAACAATAGGACTTGAGTCCTCAATATAAATACAAGGGCATCTCCATAACAAAGATGAGTTTGATCACCCTTCCCCTGGTTTCCCTCATCTTCTCATTTCAAACCAAGCCCTAGATTTTACCATGGTATCAGAGTGATACTGAAGGCTTTGCTCTCAGATTTCCTCATCCAATGGTTTCAAGGGTCTTATCATCATCTTCCTTGTGCACATTCCATGTTGTCAATTCCCATCATCTTAAAAGTCTTCTGCCTGCAAATCCCCTCCTCTCTACTTCCTCCTACCAAAGAAAAAGATTTCACTGGCTGATCAAAGAGACGAATGTGCATCCTATAGATCTGGACTCTAGACCTCCATCGTTTAATAGAAATCTGACAAACTGAGCTTCAAATATCACTTCTCATCTCTTGTAAGATACAAAACATCACATGTTTTCTCTCCTCACACATGTCATTTTCTTATCTGACTGTCTTCATATATTGATTTAGGTAAACTCTATTCTCTTCTTCTCAAATCAAGTGATCTCTATGTTCCTCTTATAGTTGATATGGATACTGAGGATTCTTCTAGAACATCATCTGTTCTCTTTGGATCATCACCGTACCGATGACCTATTGGATTGAATTCTTCAAACTTTCTTTCTATCAAGATCAATCTCACAAACTTTTTGTTATGGAAGTCATAAATCAGAACCCTCACTGAGTTGTGTTGCCTTAATAAATTTCATTATGGATTAGAATCCCAACCTCATCTTCTTATTCAAGATGAAACTAGAGATCCTGATGTGAATCCAAGGTATAAATCATGGATAAGAATTGATAGACTACTGAAAAGTTGGATATCAGGTTCGCTCACTGAGAAAGTCATGGGAGAGGTGATCAGTTGCAAAACATATGTAGAGTTTTGGATTCCTTTAAGTAAGAAGTTTTCTGAGTTGTCTTAGTCACGTGGGTTTGAATCAAAATCTCATTTAAGAACTTTCCAGAAAGGATTTGATTCGCTTGAAGTCTATCTTCCTAAATTAAAGTCTATATCAATTGAATATTATCAATTGTGTCATTATTGATTAGGAGAAGGTTTTTACCTTACTTAATGGACATGATAGTTATGAATATGAAGGTTTCATTGTATCCATGCTAAAACCCCCTAGTCCTCTATATTATGATATGATCTCTTTGTTACAAGACTATGAAAGGAGATACTCTCACATGCCTATATCTAATAAACATGTTGTCTTCTATACTAATAAGTTTAGCACTAATGCTATAGTGAATCAAGTGAATGATAATAGATAGTATTTCTAATGAAACAACAATTACAATGGAAGAGGTAGGGGAAGCATTAGAGGCCACGATATAAATTGATATGTGCAAGAGATTCTTGGAAGTGGGCATGTAGAAACTTCTCCTCAATTTAACTCACAAGGAAGAGGTTTCACCAAGCAACTAAACAATTAGGGAAAATGACCAACAATCCTCAAAACTACATTACATAGATCCATATTTACTGTCAAATCTGTGAAAAGAGGGGTCATGAAGCTCTAAAATGTTGGCATAGATTCAACAATGCATATTAGGACAACAATGTACTATTTTTTTTTCTTAGAACACCAGTGCTCTGACAGCTTTTCAAATTAATAAAATTGATCTCACTGAGTGGCATGTTGACTCAGGGGCCACAAATCATATTCTCCAAAATGCAGGTAATCCTCATAATATGAGAACTTATAAAGGGAGTGACTCCATTATGGTAGGTAATGTAGAGTTTGTTCCTATTACATACACTAGAGATGGAAAACTAAATGTTGTTACTCTTATTTTTTTGAGAGATATTCTTATTGTTCTAGATATAAGAAGAAGATCGTTATCTGTATCTAAACTAATTACTTCTTTTTCATGCTATGTTCTATTCACTAATGGCATGGTTTATGTAAAGGACTTAATGACCCACTGAACACTGGCCCAGGGGCTATGTAAGAAGGGGATGTATCTGCTACCTACTAATGTTGAAACAAAGATCGCTCAACCTAAACAAATCTTCTTCTCAAATATGTTTGTTAAGATACTAGGAGAAATATGGAACAAGTGACTAGGTCATCCAAATAAAAGTGTTATGACCTTACTGAATAAAGACAAATTTATTACAAGTCTGTCTCGCTATACTGATATATATAGTAGTTGTGAAATAAGTAAAAGTAGAAAGCAACCTATTATTTATACCACATAAGGTCTTCTCGACCATTTCATAAAGTTCTTTGCGATGTATGGGGTAAGGTTCATGTGATTTCACTCAATAACTTTCTATACTATCTCCTCATTGTAAATGATTGCCATATATAGTTGGATTTTTCTTTAAAGAATAAAAATGAAGTTATTGACATTCTCATTGCCTTTTATGATATGGTTTATACTCAATTCAACATGTGTGTTCATATATTACAAAGTGATGGCAGTGGACATTTTATCAATAATAAACTCCAAACCTTTCTTAATAAAAAATGGATAATTCACAATATTTATTTTCCTCATGATGCATCTTAGAATGGAGTAGTTGAATGAAAGAACATACACATAGTAGAGTCAGGTATGTCAATGATGCTCAATGCTAATTTACCAAAGACATTCTAGATGGATGCTTTTTGTATTGCATCCTATTTGATCAATCATCTTCCATATCCTACCTTGCAATTGAAAACACCATATGAGTTACTCTTTAAGGAAAGACCATCATATGATCATCTGAGAGTGTTTGGGTCTATCTGTTATCCTTACCTTCATCATTATACTAAAGACAAACTTGATCCTAGATCCTTATCTTGAATCTTTGTAGGGTACAATCCTAAACATAAAGGATATAAGTGTCTACATTATCCTACTAAGAAAACATATGTTTCTAAACATGTTGTGTTCAATGAAGGATGCTTTATGTTTAGTAACAACACAAAACAACAAGCTAATCCCTGGGAAAAATTGATTCTGACTAAATTTAATGACAATAATTTGTCTCATGAACAAGTTCAAAAACAAAGTTCCATCTCTCAAGATAAGGATGTCTCATCATTTACTAATGACAACTTGCCTATAGCCAATGATGTGTCTATAAACATATCATCTGTTGATATGTCAAATGCTGATATTATGTGTGACATTTTTCCTACTAATAGAGACACTCAATCAAGTCATGTTTCTCATTTTATAGACTTACATGATATTGATCATTGCAATGGTGATACTGTTACAAATCCAAAAATGTCAGTCTACCAAATTCATCAATTGTTACTGATATTTTCATCAGCACTGTCAATGAAACTGCTACCAATAACTGTAGAATGACAACAAGAAGTAAGCATGTCATACTAAAGCCAAATCCAAAGTATGCTCTAACTGCTCTTACAATACCTACTACTCCCAGAAACATACAGTCTGCTCTTGATGCATGGGTTTTTAGTCATTCTCATAGGCATATTTTCCTTAGTTTTATGGATTGATTTGTTATTTATTTGATTAATTATGCATGAAATGATATCAATAGCCTATTCTATATAATTGCATCAAATTATGTGATTTTCACTGCTTGAAATATTTTAAAGTTCATCCTGAGTGCTTATGTACATTCTTGTGCTATTTTAGGTACAACATAGTCTCACAGACTCAGTACTACTGACATCAAAAGTCAATGGTATCAAATTCACATCAGTAATAGACCAGGAACTTGCCCAAACTCGATACTACCGACACTAAAAGTCAATAGTACTGAAATTAGGTCAGACAGGCGCAAGAAGTGATTCATAAAAACTCAGTACTACTGTATCAAGATGACATCAGGGAGACAGAGTTAGATCGACCCAAAGTCTCAATACAATTGAGACAGTTCTGTAGTAACAAATTCGTGGAAGTATGCATTCAACCTAAAAAATCAGTACTATCGAATTCTCAGTCGATCCTACCGAGTATGCCTGATCAGGCAATCCAAAGGCAATGCTTGAATCCAATGGTTGGCATTATTATTGCACCCTAAGTGACTTTTATGACTGGAGGGGAGTAGGTCAAACCTAATTACTCAGCCATTTTCTATTGCACAAAACTAGAAAGAGAGGAGAGGAGAGCATGACACTGAAGGCTACATCCGGGATGATCCAAGCACCTCTGGTGGGTGGTTCTGCAGCCGAAAGACAACATATTGCATGCACATTGGAGAGGATCATCCAGATTGGCTACTCTCTATGGGTTACTTCAGATTTTTCTAATATTTACCACACTTTTCTCCATCTATACTATCTATTCGTCCATGGAAACCATGCGACGCTAATCCCCTTAATTCCTTAGTATTCAAGAGTAGCCCAGATATGCATTGTACCTGACTTTTATGCATTAATATCACTCTTACTCCTAATTTCTGGATATAAACCTATGAAATTGTTATGTTCAAATTGTGCTTGATCGCCATAAATATATTATTAGATCCTTAATCATTTTAGGAGAAGGGTTAAGGGTTGGAAGAACATAGGTTTACCCATTTACTGTCCCCTATGGGAAAGGTGGACCATAATTGGGAGGCTAAACCCACAGTTTATCATAAATCACCTAACCAATTAACCAATTGTTATGGAAATAGAATTGGCATTAGAATAGGTAGTGAACTTCACTACAGAAGTGGCTAGTTTTTGGTACATGTTCTTTATCTAGAGATAGGGGTGTTAGCTGCTTTGTTGTCCGTGGTGAAACCACCGCCCTAAGGAATTCGTCTACTCTGAGTTACTTATTCTTTAATTTTGTTTTGTTTTTGTGTTTTCTTTTATTCAAATAAACCATTTTCAACCTTTTTTACCAGCTTGGCTAATAAACCCTAATTAGTAGTACTCTTCAACCTCACAACTCTCTATGTTCGATAAACTGGGACTCATAATACCATATTACTTTGACACGTACACTTGTGTATTACACACACATTACATGCGTGTCAAGTTTTTGGCATCGTTGTCGGGAAAACGACAACATCCAACACTACTAGTAATATGGTCGGCCATTCTAGGCCAACCCTTTTTAATTTTTACTTCATTTCATTCAAAAGCTGGATTATAATATCCTTATTGTTTCCACTACCAGTACTGTGCCCTTACAATTATTTTATTACTTTCAGGTACGAGTGCATGGTGCACACCCGAGCCTATGATTACGGAGAGCTATCTTCACTAGGTTTCGATCAAGTAGAACTCCTTCACAGAGAATAGGAATTTAGAAGATCTATAGATAGATTCAATCGAACCCCACCACCAACACCTCCACCTGAAGGACCTAATCCACATGAGGAACCTAAATCAATAGAAATAGGCAATCAAGTAGAGGTAGAAGAATAGACAGACTGGGAAAGGATCAAGGCTTCTTCTTCTGCTACTAAAAAAAGGGCCATTAAAAAGACAAGCAATCAATGTCGATAGCTACAAGATCGATCCAGGATTGGTCTCATTAGTCAAATCACATGCCTTCCATGGACATAGTTATGAAAAGCCTATGACACATATCAGTAACTTTATCAAAAACTATGATATGATCAAGATAGACAGAGTACCAATGACTATCATTTACTAGAATCTATTCCCATCGTCTTTAGCAGACAGTGCCAAATCTTGGTTTTCCAACATTGATGATGAGTGCATTGAGACATGGGATCAAATGATTGACACATTCTTCAAGAGTTACTTTCCTGCACAAAAGACAAATGACCTGGTAAAAAAGATCCATAATTTCAGACAACAGGCTGATGAATCATATTCTGAAGCATGGGAGATATTCCAAAATATGTTGTGGAAGGTCCCTCATCACAGTATTGATTTGTTAGGGAAGGCAAAGATTTTCTACTATGGTCTACACAAAGGTGAGAGAAACACACTTGATAATGTAGGAGCAGGTTTCTTCGTCAACAACAAACTTGCCTGTTGTCGTGAGATTTTAAAGAACATGTCCAAGAACTAGACATGGGGGGATGGGAGAGAGATCTCGACAACCATCAAAAGTGTCAGGGAGTCTAAGGTCATCTCTGTGTTAAATGAGAAGCTGGACCTAATTGCCAAAAAGTTGTGTGCTAAGGACTAACCATATTCAGAAGACGAAGAAGAGGAATGCAAGTTTATGTGCCAACAATAATAGTTTAGGAATAATGACTACTCACGGAGGAAGGATCTTAAGTTCTCATGGAAGGATCCCAACAATTTCAAACAAGACCCATCCCCATGTTTGAAATTGTTGTTCTTAGGTGCAACAACCCAAGCCCCAACAGTTTGGTGGCCAAGCACAATATCAACAAGAATAAAAGAAAATTGACCGTATGGAAGAAATGCTCAGAAAGTTAGTTAGAAAGAATGAAGTACTCATAGGTTAGACTAAAAGAGAACTCCAGAACCAAGGAGCACAGAACTGCAACATTGAAACTCAGATCTCTTAAATAGAAGTGGACGTGGTCACATTGAAGTAGCCAAGCTAGTAGGGATTCCCAGCAAACACAAATGTGCCTTCTAGAAATCAACACGTCAAGGCAGTTCTACTCCATAGTGGCATGAAACTGTTGAATGGTGCACCGTCAAGTTCAGATACAGGTGACACAACAGGAGCAAAAAATCAGATAGTAACAGTAGATGCAGATGAACCATATGTTTTATCAAAGGATAAGATAGGCGAGGAGCTGGTTGATGATGTTGAGGGGACAAGAACAAAAGAAAACATCCCGCCTCACCAGAGGATACCAGTGACCCTAGTGCCTTTTCCAAATAGTTTGAAGGTGAAGAATGTAGACCAGAAATTCAAGAAGTTCCTAGATGGTTTCAAGAATTATATGTCAACATTCCATTTATTGATGCAATTGAGTAGATACCATCGTACGACAAGTTCTTGAAGGATATAATCACCAAGAAGAGGAGGATACCTAAAGCTGATGAGGTAGTGTTAAAGGAACATGTGAGCTCTTTCATTCTAGGAACACTACCTCCAAAAAGACAAGATACATGTTGCTTCAACATTACTTGCTTCATAGGGAAGACCAAGTTTGGAGAAGCTCTTTGTGATTTAGGGGCAAACATCAACCTCATGCCTTTGTCAACTTTCAAGAAGCCAGGACTTAAGGAGTCTAGGAAAAGTAGTATGACTGTCCAATTGGAAGACAACTTTGTGGTCATGCCATATGATATTTGTGAAGATGTTCTAGTGAAGGTGGACAAATTTTTCTTCCCTATTGAGTTTGTGGTAATGGAAATGGAGGATGATCATGGCAATGAACTCTTACTAGGAAGGCTATTTCAAGCTAGGGCTGATATGATTTTGGAGATAGGTAGAGGGCTTTTGACCATGGGCATTCAGGATGACCGGTTTGAGATCAATATGCCTGAGCACTCAAAAGTTATGGGGGACAAGGCATAGTACAACATGCTTCAACAAGTGGAGGGAAATATTTCTTTACTTCTGGGGAAGCCATTCCTTGATATGTCCCATGTGATGACTCAGGTAGATAAGGTCACATTAATAATTGATATCATGGAATACACCAAGGTGATCTCATTAAAAAAAGAAGTGTGTTACCCGAAGGATGATGAAGAAGATTATTACCTGACCACCATAGAAGAGGCTGATGTGGATTCCATTGTGTAGGCATATCCATAGTTACCTTTGGAGGCGTGCTTGATGATGACAATACACGCAGTTGCTCTCTAAAGAGTGTGTACTAATGTTGAAGGTGGCACCATGTTATGATACAAAATATTTTGAAGATCTTAGACCACCGCCTCCACCATTGGTTTCATCTCTATTGAGCCCACGTGAGTTAGAGTTGAAGCCATTGCTGCCACATTTAAAGTATGCCTTCCTAGCCATAGAAGAGAAGCTCCCAATTATTATATCATCATCCTTGAGTAGCGACGAGGAGAAGTAGTTGCTTGTAGTTATGAAGAACCATCGAGCTGCATTTGGGTGGTTGATGGCAGACATAAAAGGAATCTCTCCTAGTTTGTGCTAGCACAAAATCTGACTATAAGATGGATCCAAGGTGATAGTTCAACCTCAGAGGCGACTCAACCCCATCATGACTGAGGCAGTGAAGAAAGAGGTGGTCAAGCTCCTATCGGTAGGTATAATTTATTATATTTTAGATTCAATGTGGGTAAGCCCAACTCAAGTAGTTCCTAAGAAAGGGGGCATCACTATCACAAAAAATGCTTCTAGTGAGTTAATCTCAACTAGGTTAGTGACAGGGTGGTGTGTATGCATCGATTACTGACATTTGAATGCAGTCACTTTAAAAGATCATTTCCCCCTTCCTTTCATTGATCAGATTTTGGAGCAACTAACCAGTCGCTCACATTTTTGTTTCCTTGATGGGTATTCCAGTTATAATCAGATTTTGATCGAGCCAATAGATTAAGAGAAGTCTACTTTCACCTGCCCTTATGGAACATTTTCATATAGATGGATGCCCTTTGGCCTTTGTAATGCACATACCACTTTCCAGCGTTGAATGCTAGCCATTTTTTCTAATATGGTGGAGCGATGTTTGGAACTGTTCATGGACAATTTCTTGGTGTATGGAGAGTCATTAGATGATTGTCTGTATAATCTAGACATAGTTTTACAAAGGTGTAAGGACACCCATTTGGTTTTGAACTGGGAGAAATGTCATATGATGGTGAGTGAGGGCATAGTGATTGGACACAAGGTGTCTCATAAGGGCATGGAAGTCGATCCAGTTAAGATAGAGGTCATCTCTAAGATACCTCCACTGACATCGGTGAAGGGAATGAGGATCTTTTTAGGACACATCGAGTTTTATCATCGATTTATAAAACACTTTTCAAAAATCACAAAACCTCTTTCAGAATTGCTAGAAAAGGGTGTCGAGTTATGTTTCATGAAAGATTCTTGAAAGCTTTTGAGATATTAAAGGAAAAATTGATCTATACACCCATTGTGTAGGCTCCAGATTGGAGCCTACCATTTGAAATGATGTGCAACACATCAGACTATGCGGTGGGAGTCGCATTGGGTTAACACTGAGGCAAGGCTCCTATAGTCATATATTATGCGTCTAAAACCTTGAATGATGCACAACTAAATTATACAACCACGGAAAATGAACTTTTGGCAATTGTTTTTGCATTTGAAAAATTTCACCAATACCTAGTTGGGGCCAAGGTTATTGTTTGGACAGACCACACTGCCATTAAACACCTGTTGTAGAAAAAAGATGCAAAACCTAGATTGATTAGGTGGATTTTACTGTTATAGGAATTTGACATAGAAATTAAGGATAAGATAGGGGTGGAAAATGTTGTAGCAGATCACCTATCTAGGTTGGAAAGGGTGAATGAAAAAGATTTAGATATCCCTATTATTGAGGAATTTCTTGATGAAAAACTTTTTGCTCTTCAGACTAAGGATCCCTAGTTTGTATATATTGTCAACTCTTTAGCATGCAAGGAGATGCATGCAAATTGAGGATACCAAGAGAGGAATAATTTTTTCCATTCATTGAGGTTTTACATCTAGGATGGTCTCATTTTGCTTAAACAGTGCAGGGACAAAATTATGAGGAAGTGTGTACTACAATGTGAGTTTGAGAGCATTTTGTCACATTGTCACTCTCTAACTATAGGAGGCATCACAGTAACTCTAGGACAGTAGCCAAATTGTTAGAGAGTGTTTTTATTGGCCAATGCTATTTAAGGATGCATACAATTTTGTTCTTTGTTGTGATGCATGTCAACATGTAGGAAATATATCTAAATGACACAAAATGCCCCTGAATGTTTTCAAGAAATTGAAGTGTTTGATCTGTGGGACATTGATTTTATGGATCCTTTCATGTTGTCAAATTCTAATCTATACATATTGCTTGTTGTTGACTATGTATCCAAGTGGGTGGAAGAAATTCCAACCTGCACCAATGATGCACAAGTTGTGTGTTGTTTCGTTAAAGATCATATTTTCTACAGATTTGGTGTCCCCCAATTGATTATTAGTGATGATGGATCACATTTCACCAAAAAGCAATTTGGAGCCTTGTTGAGTAATTATGGGGTGAAACACCGAGTGGATACTCCTTACTACCCACAGATGTAAGGACAAGTTGAGGTGTCCAATAGAGAGGTGAAGAAGATCTTGGAAAGGACTGACAACTAACATGACAAATTGGAGTTTTGTGTTGAATGACACTCTTTGGGCATATAGGACAATCTATAAATCACCTATAGGAACTACACTATTTAGGTTGGTTTATGGCGTGCTTGCCATCTACCAGTAGAGCTTGAGCATAAAGCCAAATGGGCTTTGAAAAGGCTGAATTTCAGACTGGATGAAGCAGGTAGGAAGAGGTTATTAGAGTTGAATGAGCTAGATGAATTGAGGATGGATGCCTATGAGAGTTCTATAATTTATAAGGAGAGAACTAAGAAGATTCATGATTGACACATCTTGAATAGGATGTTTCTCCTGGGATAGAAGGTCCTTCTATTCAATTCTAGACTTAAGTTACATCTGGGCAAGATGAGGTCCAAATGGAGTGGACCATTTGAGGTTTTGCAGGTTTTCCCCTATAGTGTTGTGAAGATAATAGATGGGACTTGGTCATTCCTTGTTAATTGCCAAAGATTGAAGTATTATTTTGGTGGGGAAGTAGATAAAAGAATAGAATAAGTGCAACTCATTACACTCTAGTAGATTCTTTATCTTAACCACATCTAGTCTAGGACATTAAACAATGGCGCTTGTTGGGAGGCAACCTAACCTTCATTTCTCTTTGTTTATGTTTGTTTTAGATTCTTAGTTGTTGTTTCATTTTTATTTCATGAAAAAGGCAACATGATTCATTTTTTAGACTGTGCAGGACCTACAAAGTCGATACTATTGAGACCAGAAGTCGGTAGTACTAAATTTACATCAGGGAGATATCAGAAAAAGAAAGGAAAACTCGATACTACTGACTAGGAAAGTCGGTACCACCGAGTCACTGATGATTCCACGCACATCACTGATAAGCGTTCAGTAGTATCGACTATCATAGTCAATACTACCGACTTTTTGGGCACTCCTAGTTTTGAGATATTAAGATAGTTCTCAGAAATACCGAGTAAAATGACAAGCTCGGTACTACTGACTGACATATTGGTAGTATTGACTCATGATGTCAGCAATCCGCATGCATCTGATCCAACAGAAGATGTGATATTCATCGAGCAATCGGTAGTATCGATCTTCACCATAAGTCGTTACTACCGACTCAGACCCAGTATTACCACATTGAGCGATCTGCGCTAAAGTCATCAACAAATGTCAGCCATCGATACAATCGAGCCATGAATTTGTGCATATATCTTGATACTACTGACTCTTCCACTGTTGGGTGGCTGCTGGCTATAAAAGGAGGGATGTGGAGTTCATTTTCTTTACACCTTCATCCTCCACACCTCCTACAACTAAGAGCAAACCTGCATTGGGCACTACCACTTCACCGAGCATGTTTTTCTCCATCTTCCTTCTTGCATCATCACCATGGTACCAAGGAGGGGTGCATCTTCATCGAAAGGGCAAGGAGAGTTGGTCCCTCGACCAACCCACATACAACATCCCACTCTAGAGATTAAGAAGATCTATGAGGAGCTTATGTAGAGGAAGATGTTTCCTATACGATATGGAGATCACACCCTGATCGAGTGAGTGGGCTTCACCGACAACCTACATTGGGTATGTCACCATCATCTACTAAAGGTGGATGACCCATTCTTCAGTGATTGGCCGACCTACCCAAAACTCGTTTGCAAGTTCCTGGCATCACTGGATGTCCTTGTCGCCCCCAAGCAATAACTGTGAGGTGAATATAGAGAAGGCAAAGTCAGTTTCTGTCTCTTTAACACCAACCACTCCATCACCTTGCGAGCATTCAACCACATCTTCAACTGGACTCATGTCCCAAAATGCTCCGCTCCCTCCGACTTTGACTATGACCATGAAAAACCACTAGAGAGGGGGTGAATAGGGTTTTATGGATATTTTCATAATAATTCAACCAAAGAAAGCAACCACAAAAATATTGGACAAGGGGACAAGGATTTAGAGTGGTTCCAACCTTAGAAATTACTAACGTAGTCAATCCACTACCCAGTTTCTTACCCAACTGGGATTTTGAAAGTATTTAATTTTATTACCTCGCAAGGATGTTACATAAAATTACAACACTTTCACCAAACCCTTCGGACAGCCTTCACCTAGAAGTAGTCTCACCAACCTCGAAGCAGCCTTCCTTGAAGTAACCTCAAGCTCCCCCTTGAAGTAGCCTTCCTCTTAAAGTAGCTTCCCGTTGAGACAACCTTCTTGAAGTAGTCCAAAGTCCACCTTCTCCACCGAGAAGACCCTTCTCCACCTGAGAAGTCAAACCCTCTCCAATCCGCAACCTCCAATCCTAGGAGTAGCAAGGAGAGTACAAAATATATAAAGGAACAAGAAGGAAAATTAGAAATTACAATATCGTCGTAGCACAAGGCTTGATTTCCTATATCAAGCATTTTGATCTCCTAACCAATGTATATGGAAGTGTTAGTGTTGTGGGTAGGAGATGCTAGTCTGTAGGACATGAAATTAGAGCAATGGAAATGAGTAGCAAATGTTGGAGTTGCTCAATTGCTCATAAGAATGGATTCTCAATTGCAAGTGTGAATGCTCAAGTATTGCACAAGTGTGTGTAGGGTGTCCAAGGCTTGTCCTATTGATAGGAATGGCCTATGAATGCTTAAGGATGTTCTAGACACTTTCTAGGGGGTTCTTAGTGCTCAACTAGCCGTTAGGTATCCATTAGTTTCTTTAACAACGACTAGTTAATTAATTCTAAAAAGTGCAGATAGAGACATTCTCGGTCGAGGAATTGTCGACCGAGATCCCAGTCGGTTGAGGTCTTTGTTGACTGAGGGACTGTCTGGAGCAAGTGTATATAACGTTCTAATCCAACTCCCAACTACCTTGTTTGTTGTGTCTAACGGCTACCTGGGTCATTCTCGGTCGAAGAGTTTGTCGACTGAGAGTGTCTTGGTCGAGAAGTTTGTCAACCGAGAATGACTCTATTTCAATGTTTTAAACTAAGTACTAAGTGTGTGTATGAGTGTGCAGTTGTGACACTATTGTAGGGAATGACCTATCTAAGTGTTGTGATTGGATAGGGAAGATCTAAACGCTTGATTTACATGTTATCTAAGTACTTGTAAATTATATACTTGTACAAGTTTTTACATTTGATTACAATCATGAATTAAAGCAATTTGAGCATATAGATCTTCCAAGTTGTTTGTCATCTACCTAATTCCTACAACATTCAAGTAGCACGTTAGATCCACAAGAATGAAATGTTTGTCATCATCGAAACAAAGGGATTATAATAATGTCCAATTTATCCAACAATCTCCCCTTTTTGAAGATGACACACATTTCCTAAATATAAAGTAAGGAAATATAAATCATATGAGTTTCATACCTGGAGTTTACCTTGTGTATCCATTCTCTTGTTTTGCAAGTGTGTACTGGCTTGAGATTTATGAAACTCATTTTACTTTATGTTTTCAGTTTATATTATTTCTCCCCCTTTGTCATTTCAAAAAGATATCCGGGAAAATCATTTTGTGTGACTTTTATTTCTCCCCCTTAATTTTATGCTATGTTCCTCCTAACTAAGATATTCAGTTTTAAAAATAGGGATTAATATAAGTGTAAAGCATTTATTGTCAAATTTAGCCACAATTTGTTTCTCAATCATTTGCAAAGGATGTTAAGCCTTGAAATGATATGAGATCCTTTTAGATATATGGCATATTTATTTTGATTTCTCATCCATTTTACACTGGATGTTAAGCCCTGAAAATGATATGAGATTCCCTTAAGCTCATGATGGATACATATTGATTTCTCATCCATTTTGCAAGGGATGTTAAGCGCTGAAAATGATATGAGAATCCTTTAAGCTTATAGTAAAGTAGATAAAAAGTATCTCTAACCAAATGCAAGGGATGTTAAGCCATGACTTGTTTAGAGAATTCCATTAAGAACAAGATATATATTACATTCATGAAATTTGTAGATTCCTTTATTTTCATAATTAAGATTAAAAATACTAAGATCATAACAAGCTTGAAATGATGTTTACAAAGTTTTGTAAGCTTCTTAATATAATAATCAAGATAGTTTGTGTGAGCTCCCCCTTAATCTTATAGTCAAGATAATTTAAGGATTCTAAGGTCACAATCAATATTAGATCATAATAAGTTGACATTTTATGAGAGTTATGCACTAAAATTATGTTTTCAATATGATAAACACATTTTGAATCAATATACTAAGATTAATTGTTGTAAAATTATGTACAAATAAGCATTTTGTCAAGCTTATTTTAGGTCGACCTTGACTTCGACCATAGCGCCCCTTGGTCAAACTTGATTTCAACCAAGAGGCAATTTATGCAGATTTTCAATTTGAACACTTATATGTGAAGTATAATTTCTACATATTTTCAATTTAAAATGCATTTGTTCCATGAAGTTTTACTGTTTATGCAAAAGGGCATCTTCATATGAGCTGAACCACAATGATAAAAAATAATATCCATTCATGGTTTGTATATATGGATCAAAGATTATTTTAGACAAACCAATGAAACACAATGATCATGGCACAATAATTATGATAGGACAGTAGAAGTATATCCACAATATAATGATCAAGATAGAATCATATAAATATGATGATTATGATAATTTAAACTAAATTTCAATACACATGGTTCCTATATAGATAGACCAAGGAATTCTTTAGGAAAAATCACGTGGATTATAATAAAACTGTAATTTGCTTGATTAAACCAACATGGTTCATAGTTTTTAGTTTTAAGTCCAACCAAAATAATCTCATTCAAGGTTCATAAATTTTCAACTTTAAGACAAACCATGAACATGCTTAATGAACTTTTTCAATCAATGAATAAGGTATATTCAATATCAGTCTTCATATAGCATTTTTGCAATATGTTTAAATATTTCATATTCATAATGTTATACCTTTATTCAACAATTTCATGATATAAGAGATCAATATGTTTTTAAAAACAAATGGTCTCCAAGATTCATTCGTGATTTGCATATTAAATCAATCATTAATAACAAATTGATAGAAAACTAGATTAATTAAAACAGGTTCAGCAGAACTTGGTTTGGTCGAACTGTTTGTCGATCGAATTTTATCTCGGTCGACGTTTTTCTTGACCGAGAATGTTGTTGTTTGTATAGATTTTATTAGATTTGTTGCAGACTTCAAACAGTAACCTGCTCGGCCGACTATTTCTCGACCGATCGTGTTCTCGGTTGAATAGTTTCTCGACTGAGAATATTTCTGTACTGTTTTAGAACTATTTTCAGTAATTGTTTCCAAGTAAAGCAAGAATATGAAAGTTAAAGCTCGATTGTGTTGAGATATGACATTTGTATATCAAGAATCAGTTTAGGTCAAATCTCAACTAGCCAAATTCAAACTTCTAAGTTTTAGGAACCCAAGCTAGATCATCATTCCTTTTCTTGTATGGGCATGAAAAAGAGTAGTGTCCAAGACACAAGCAATAATGACAACTAATAGAGTCAATCTCATTTCTCTTTCTAGGAGTTGAGTTGTTCTTGGGTACATACATGGATTGATTCTTTAGCACTTGTGTCCTTCTCCAACTAGGTTTTTGATAAGATTTTCTCTTAGTCTTATAACCTAGTCCTCTCCTTCCAATTTGATGATAAGAATCATTTAAGATATTATCAAGAATATTATTGTTACTCAAGCTACTCACTTTTTGTTGTAACTTCATAATCTCATCCATTTTATTCTTGATATCTAATTTTGCTTGATCTAGATTAGATAACAAAGAATCTCTTTCTTTCACAATAATATCATAATCTAGATGTGTACACAAAACAGGTTATTTTTGAAGATCATTTACTTGCGTTTGCAAGTTTAACTTTTTGAGGGAAAGAAGATTGCAATTTGCTTCTACAGATTTCAGTTTAATATCATAATCTTCAATAGCCTTTTGGAGATCTTCATTTTCAGATGTGAGAGCAAGAAGTTTAGCATTTAACTCATCATTTACTTTATTTGATTTCTTAAATTTCTTCTTGCACTCAATATATTTCTCATGTGTATCTTGAAGACTAGCAATTAGATCTTCTTTTGGCAGATCAAAAAGACTTACCTCTTCTTCTTCTTCTTCATTTGTTGTAGCAATAAGACATTCTACTTCTTCTTTTCCATCATCACTATCATCACTTGAATCATCCCATGCAGCTTTATATGCTCTTCCTTTCTTTTTGTGAGATGATTTCTTCCCTTTCACCGACAACCTACATTGGGTATGTCACCATCATCTACTAAAGGTGGATGACCCATTCTTCAGTGATTGGCCGACCTACCCAAAACTCATTTGCAAGTTCCTG
Source organism: Alisma plantago-aquatica (assembly GCA_963693085.1). Classification (NCBI taxonomy): domain Eukaryota; kingdom Viridiplantae; phylum Streptophyta; class Magnoliopsida; order Alismatales; family Alismataceae; genus Alisma; species Alisma plantago-aquatica. The sequence goes on along the minus strand of OY856412.1, from coordinate 1,164,618,901 downwards.
GCATCACGGGATGTCCTTGTCGCCCCCGAGCAATAACTACAAGGTGAATATAGAGAAGGCAAAGTCAGTTTCTGTCTCTTTAACACTAACCACTCCATCACCTTGCGAGCATTCAACCACATCTTCAACTGGACTCATGTCCCAAAATGCTCTGCTCCCTCTGACTTTGACTATGACCTTGAAAAATCACTAGAGGGGGTGAATAGGGTTTTATGGATATTTTAATAATAATTCAACCAAAGCAAGAAACCATAAAAATATTGGACAAGGGGACAAGGATTTAGAGTGGTTCCAACCTTAGCAAATACTAAGGCAGTCAATCCACTACCCGGTTGCTTACTCAACCGGGATTCTGAAAGTATTTAATTTTATTACCTCGCAAGGATGTTACATAAAATTACAACACTTTCACCAAACCCTTCAGACAGCCTTCACCTAGAAGTAGTCTCACCAACCTCGAAGCAACCTTCCTTGAAGTAACCTCAAGCTCCCCCTTGAAGTAGCCTTCCTCTTGAAGTAGCTTCCCGTTGAGACAGCCTTCTTGAAGTAGTCCAAAGTCCACCTTCTCCATCGAGAAGACCCTTCTCCACCTGAGAAGTCAAACCCTCTCCAATCCGCAATCTCCAATCCTAGGAGTAGCAAGGAGAGTACAAAAGATATAAAGGAACAAGAAGGAAAAATAGAAATTACAATATCGTCGTAGCACAAGGCTTGATTTCCTATATCAAGCGTTTTGATCTCCTAACCAATGTATACGGAAGTGTTAGTGCTGTGGGTAGGGGATGCTAGTCTATAAGACATAAAATTAGAGTAATGGAAATGAGTAGCAAATGTTGGAGTTGCTCAATTGCTCATAAGAATGGATTCTCAATTGCAAGTGTGAATGCTCAAGTATTGCACAAGTGTGTGTAGGGTGTCCTAAGGCTTGTCCTATTTATAGGAATGGCCTATGAATGCTTAAGGACGTTCTAGACACTTTCTAGGGGGCTCTTAGTGCTCAACTAGCTGTTAGGTATCCATTAGTTGCTTTAAAAATGGCTAGTTAATTAATTCTGAAAAGTGCAGACAGAGACATTCTCGGTCGAGGAATTGTCCACCGAGATCCCAGTCGGTCGAGGTCTTTGTCGACTGAGAGACTGTCTGGAGTAAGTGTATATAACATTCTGATCCAACTCCCAACTACCTTGTATGCTGTGTCTAACCGCTACCTGGGTCATTCTCGGTCGAAGAGTTTGTCGACTGAGAGTGTCTCAGTCGAGAAGTTTGTCAACCGAGAATGACTCTGTTTCAATGTTTTAAACTAAGTATTAAGTGTGTGTATGAGTGTGCAGTTGTGTCACTATTGTAGGGGATGACCTATCTAAGTTTTGTGATTGGATAGGGAAGATCTAAATGCTTGATTTACATGTTATCTAAGTACTTGTACATTATATACTTGTACAAGTTTTTACATTTGATTACAATCATGAATTAAAGTAATTTGAGCATATAGATCTTTCAAGTTGTTTGTCATCCACCTAATTCCTACAACACTCAAGTAGCACGTTATATTCACAAGAATGAAATGTTTGTCATCATCGAAACAAAGGGATTATAATAATGTCCAATTTAGCCAATAGACCTTGCATGGGAGCGACTAACTAAGGTGCCAGAAGGTTTCCACATTAGTTGGTACGTCAACTCTGTCACCGACATCGAGCATCCTTTTGCTCGGATTTTACAACGCCTTTGCACCAACACCATCTTTTCCCGCTCCACCCAAGACCAAGGGAAGGTCCAAAAGACGGACCTATTCTTCCTTTACAAACTGTTGGAGGGAGAACCTATTAACTTTGGGTCCTTCCTTCTCCTCCACATGGTCACAGTTTGGCACATGGTGAAGAGGAAAGTGCCAATTATTTTTGGGGGGCTGATTACCCCTATTGCGCTTCACCTCCATCCCGACATGTCCACTTTCACATCTGTGGTATCTTTGAAGATGTTGGATCTCCTTCATTTTTAGAAGGTGAGTATCCTTATCTTGGCCTATAACACAGTGTATGCGTGTTGCATGGTGGGAGTAAGGTACCAGAAGCATAGCCATCCCGACCCTATTTTCAATCTATGAGGACTCGAGCATCTTAGGTGGTCGGTCGAAGATGATGAGGACAACAATGAAGCCGAGGAAGAAGCCCATGATGACCCGGAGAAGCCACATGATGATGACGACAATGTTGTGGAGGTGGAGCCCACCATCCCCATTGCTCGTAGATCGGTTCCATGCAAATGTGTGCACATTTATGCTTCCTCAAGCTCATCTGCCCCGCCACCTTCTCAAGAGGAGCACGACCCATATGACATGGTAGGTATGTATGGGATGTTGCAGGACATTCAGACGGGACAACATCAACATTAGGTGATGCTGGCTGGAGTATAGGAGGTACAAGGACGGTTGTATCAAAATCAATAGGCAATATATAAAAATGAACGTCTTCTCTTGGACAACCAAGAGAATGTCCATATGTGTGTGTAGCGGATGGAGCAATATCAGTAGCCATTCTCCGACAATTGCTGGAAACAAGGGTACTTTGGAGGATATCCGCAACCACCACTAATGCCACTATTAGATCTATCTTTTTAGGGGATGTTTCCTCCCTGTGACCCCAACATGCAACATCCACCACCTCCCTCATTCTGAGCAAGGCACCACTGTTCCACCTCTTAAGTGAGAATGTTGACTTTGTGATCATAGTCATGTTCAAGCTTAGGAGGGGGGTGCTGGAACAACCATCTATCTTAGTTTTTCAATTCATTTTATTTTAGTTGTTTTATTTTATTTTAAGTTTATGTGATTATAAGATCCACATCTATCTAGTGTAAATGTGGAGCAGTAAATGTGTGGTTTCTTATATCAAATAGATTGTACTCGTAGGTGTATTTGCAAGGAAATGGTCACATCTTTATAGCTTAATTGCAAAATCATTCTACAACACCACTTGAGGAAGTGTTTGGATTAGTCATCTTAGGACGTAGGATATGAATGAACATCTGAATCAACCTTGGAATGTAAATGAAGATGTTGTTGAGCCTAAGCTGATCAAACCTTTAATGAGATGTTAAATGGAAATCTAGGAAATAAACCTTAAGATTATCCTATGCATGGGTCATTAGAGAGGGACATATCATAATCTCATGAAAGCCATTGTCTCTTAGTTATGTGATTCCATCCATTTTTCATTCATTTTTGACTCACCACCTCAAGATGAACAAGTATTCCAATTTATTTCCTTTGAATGTAATGCATGGCATAATATAGGACATGCTAAGCTAGCTTATTCTATTTGTATTTGAAAAAATAAAATAAAATGTTGCATTTGTCTGCATGAACAATTTTAGTGCATACCAACTTAGTTGCATAACAATTTCATGTAGATTACATACATTCTATAGCATTCAATTATCTTTGTCATGTGGATTTTAGTCTCAATTTATAAATATTGAAGTGCAGGGACATACCTCCACATCTTCGAGAGAAAAAGAAAGAAAGAGAGTAGTATGTAATGAAAGCTCGAGCATAAACTCAATCAGGTTGAAAAAGAGAGAGAAAAGAACAGTGGGCTAGAAAAAATAATGTGAAGTTCGCTAATGTTCAAAGATTCTGAGGGAGAAAGTATGCCTTAAACCTTTCTTGAAGAGATGAAGTAATCCACATGGCACATTCTTTTGTTTTCTTCTGATAATCTCATTTATTGATGAGATTGCTTGATACATGCATCATTTGACTAAAAAGACACTAGGCATTAGGATTCATGCATGACATTATTTTCACTCATGTAGGTTTATCATACTTTTACATAAATAAGTTGGATGTACTTGTGATTCTTCAATTGCCACCCATTTCATACCATCAATTGCAATTATTGGTAGGCCACTCGAATGATTTGTCTCCTCATCCATTTTTGCAAGGAGATCTGCTTCCAATTAGTTGGTAGTTAGGAAAGAGCAATTTAGAATAGGGAATCACATAATGCACCAAGAGAATGCCTGGATTATTATGATATTAACTACTTTCTTGATAGTGTTCATTGATTAAAAGGTGGACAACTTTTATGGAAATTTTTAGTCGCTTTATAGCAGTTATTGGTTCAGTGGTCAGTGAAGGCCAGTTTAGGGATTATTTAGTGGACATGATTAAGAAAAGAATTCATGTGTAGTGTCCTTTTACTAACTTATATCAAATAGATCTAAGAGAGTGTTTCTCGAGGACGAGCAACATGTGAGCTTAGGGGAGTTTGATGCATGGGTTTTTAGTAGTTCTTACAAACATATTTTCCTTAGTTTTATGTATTGATTTGTCATTTATTTGATTAATTATGCATGGAATGCTATCAATAGCTTGTTCTATCTAAATGCAACAAATTATATGATTTTCACTGCTTGAAATAGTTTAAAGTTCATCCCGAGTGCTTATGTACGTTCTTGTGCTATTTTAGGTACAACAGAGTTTCACAGACTTGGTACTACTGACATCAAAAGTCAGTGGTATTGAATTCATGTCAGTAGCATACCAAGAACTTGCCTAAACTTGATACTACTAACACCAAAAGTCGGTAGTACCAAAATTCGGTTAGAGAGGTGCAAGAAGTGATTCGATAAAACTTGGTACTATCGAGAACACTAGACTCGATACTACTGAAATGGCATCAGGGAGACAGAGTTAGATCGACCCATAGACTCGATACTATCGAGACAGTTCGGCAGTACTGACTTTGTGGTAGTACAAGTTCAACCTAAAAACTCGGTACTATCGACTAAGAACTGAGTGTGCCCAATCAGGCAATCCAAAGGCAGTGTTTGAATCCAATGGCTAGCATTATTTCACACCCTGAGTGGCTCTTATGACTGGAGAAGAGTACGGCCAGACCTAATTACATAGCCGTTTTTCATTTCACAACACTAGAAAGAGAGGAGAGGAGAGCACGACACTGAAGGCTACATCCAGGATGATCCGAGCACTTCTAGTGGGTGGTTCTACAGCTGAAAGACAGCAGATTGCATGTACGTTGAACTGGATCATTCAGATCGACTATTCTCCATGGGTTACTTTAGATTTTCTAATATTTCCCACGTTTTTCTTCTTCTTTACTATGTATTCATCCATGGAAACCTTGCGGGGATAATCCTCTTAATTCCTTAGGATCTGATAGTAGCTCAGATATGCATTGTACCTGACTTGTATGCATTAATATCACTCTTACTCCTAATTTCTTGATATAAACCTATGATATTGTTATGTTCTATTTGTGCTTGATCACTATAAATAGATTATTAGATCCTTAATCATTTTAGGAGAAGGGTTAAGGGTTGGAAGAGCATAGGTTTACCTGTTTACTGTGTCTTTTGGGAAAGGTGGATCATAATTAGGAGGAGAAACCTAGAGTTTATCGTAAAGCACCTAACTAATTAATTAATTGCTATGGAAATGAAATTGGCATTAGAATAGGTAGTGAACTACATTGCAGAAGTGGGTAGTTCTTTCTACATGCTCTTTATCCAGAGATAGGGGTGATAGATGTTGGTGTGTAGAGGTTAGTTGTTGTGTTGTCCGTGGTGAAATCACTGTCCTAAGGAATTCATCTACTCTGAGTTACTTGTTCTTTGGTTTTGTTTCATTTCTACATTTGCTTTTATTCAAATAAACTATTTTCAACCTTTTTACCGGCCTAGATGATCAATCCTAATTAGTAGTAGTCTTTAGCCTCACAACTCTCTATGTTAAATAACTCAGAACTCATAATCCCATATTACTTCGACATGTACACTTGCATATTACATGCATGTTATACGCATGTCAGCCCTCCAACACACGAGATGGAGAGAGGCTATGATTAATGAACTAGAAGCTCTAAACAAAAATAAAACATGGACTGTTATGACCCCACCTCTCAGTAACCCCCAATTAAGGGAGACCAAGAGGTTGAAGCCGCACCCATTAATTCCAGATCAAAGGTTCGACATATAACCATAAACAATTATTAAATTCTAACAGACTATACTGAAAAAAAATGGTAATAAAATTTTTCTTTGCATACCTTTGAAAAGTTGGGAATAAACTAACTTCTAACCTCAGCTGAACTATCCTAACTAATTCCTCCTTGTTCTTTAATTCTTGAATTCACAATGTGTCGCTTTACTATTTGTTCCTTTGAGATTTGTACCTAAATCACCGACAAACAAAACGACGATCAGCCGAAGTTGGTATGTGGGGGAAACCAATAATGTTAAAGTATGCTAACAACATAATCATTCAATTAATCATTTAACAATCAAGATTACGTTTTCGATATAACTCCGTGATCCAAGGGTACCCTATCCTCTGTATTGTCCCCATTAAACCCCTCATGATCCACCTATAAGTGAACCAGTTTCTAGGGTTGAGTCACATGGAACTACTCATGGGTAGACCACTCCTTAACTCAGGGTACGCTAAAGAGTCTCATGGCACTACACGTAGGTAGCCCAGTTTCTAACTCACGGTAACCTAGACCTTGCTCTAGGATTACCCCTTTTTTAGGCTTTTCAAAATAACAGAGGTGGACCCGAATCTAGCCAGTTATATATATACCTTTATAGTGATAATCATACTCACTTTATAGTTGCATGAAAAAAATAAACATCCAACAGTTTGGTTGCATTCAATGCGATTAAACATTCGGGAATCCACCAAGAAACTAAATTGGTTATTCATAATTAACCACATACATGTTCAGTAGATTTCTCAAGCTTATATCAATTCCAACCAAGACAGCAATCCAAGGAAGTAATTCAACCACATAATCAAGAATCCTGAAAAACACATGTATTCCATTTACTACACACTTTATCCAGATTCTTTCTATTCAACTTAAAATCACTTCCTAAGGTTTTTGTATCCATTTTAGGGTTTCGTTTTGCATTTAGGGTTTTCCTTCATCCTTTACCATATTAAACCCTAATTTTATGCCATTACTCACAAACCCTAATTATCTCATCTATTCTTCAATATTAAGGTTATCTTAACAAAATATAATCCTAATTTCATATTACAGGCACATTAATCATCAATTTCCAAGTTCATTAGGGTCTAATTAACATATGAGCCCATTTGCCATAACTCTACCTTTTATTCATGAGAAAACCCTAATTACTACATTTTGGGTTTTTATCCATAATTAGGAACTTTTATATTCAAATTGGGTTTAGAACTTCATAACTCTATCCTATTCATGGATTTGCACAATTAAACCAATTAAAAGACATATTCCTAAATTAAGGTTTTCAAGCTCATTAATGCATAATCATGCACAAAACCCTAAATTAAGCCAATTATATAAAAAGATCATCTTTTTAGATCCTATTTCCTCATTTATCAACAACAAGTTAAGATTGTCTTAAATTATCCATTTAATTTCATTAAGTCCATCTAACATCAAAACTAAGGGTTTTTCATTAATTAAATCATTAAAGATGATAACTTTATGTACTTTTCATATTTCAAGCATATTTATGTACATAATCTTCAAATTAAACTAATTACATACAAAGATCATTCTTTTCGATCTTAATGTACCTTTTTGCATTTAACAGGTTAATATCAACTCTAATGATCCATTAAACCCTATTAAACACTTTATTTATATCAAAGTAGGGTTTCTTTAATCATCATTATGTTTAAGTTGATAAATTACACTACTTTTCACACTACAATCAGATTCAGGCTATAAAACTATTTTTAATGGGTTCCTTGCATTTTTCTGATCAAAATACATATATAATTTGTCTTGATCAGAGCTACGATTCATTAGTTATGAATTTGTAAAAAAACTTACTTTTGGACCAATCAGATGGCACCACATATGCGCTCCCATGCAACGAAGCGGCCCGCTTGAATTCAGTTATAACGAAAAGACGCAAATGCCCTTCTTTAAGTCGTGGGCGCTTCTTACCCCAAAGGGGTAAAACGGTCTAAAGCCAACCCATGCTCTTCTTCCTCGTGCGAACTGTAGGCTGACGCCCTAGCCGTCGGCCTGCAGAGTTCCGCAGGCTGCTTCCCACCCCCTGAGGCTCGGATCGGGCCGAAAAGTGCTTCCCTGCCTCCGCCCCCCTCCGTCGCACTCGACCAGGCTGTAAGGAACGGCCGAGACGACCAGCTTCATGGGTGTCCAGCCCGTGCTTCCTACGAGTTGACAACCCTCTCAGCAGGTGTTGTGTGAGGACGGGAGCAAGAAGAAGGTGGCTATCCACTCTACGGTTGCTTTGGGCGCATCCCGCTTCCATCAAGTCCCCTTAAAGATTCCTTGTTGCCCCATGGTCGCGCCACTCCCGTATCTTAGGGTTTTGAGAGAAAACTAGATGAAGAAGATGGTGGAAAGTCCGAGATCCTCCTGGGCTCGAGGCTAAGGGTCCAACCCTTTTATAGAGGAAGAAAGGAAGACATGAGTCACATATACACGGCTCAAAGAGCCCCTTTCCCAAAAGGAATCATAATCCTTCAAGGTTAAGCAAACCTTCTCTCTCTTCTTAAACATTTTGATATTCTCTTTCCTTTAAATATTAGGAATTCGAAATTCCTATCCTTCACTCTCTTTATTTTCCTTTTAATCTATTGGCCACGAATATATATATATATATATATATATATATATATATCCTTAGGAAAATACTTCCTTTTATCAAAATTTACATAATTAATGGATTATGTATTCCCATTATCTCTTTATTTTGTAATCATGGTATTTTCTCTTTCTTTCCTTTATTGGGGCTCCTTGGCACCCAAGAAACATTATTATTTCGAAATTCTCTTTATTGAATACTTATTATCATTCTAGATGCATCATTATGCATTATTTCACATTATCTTGTTTATTTCTCATTTAAACATCTCTTTTTACGGATTTCTTTTTATTTCTCTTTTATTTTCCTCATTGGCCTTCCCTTTATCATTAGAAATCTCATGGATACGAAATTTCCCCAAGAAATCTCATTTATGCCTCTTTCCACTCATTTTCCACATTTTAACATTATTTTCCAATTTCTTTCTTCATAAAGAAATACTTAATTAATCTTTTCTTTTCTTATTGCTTTATTTTTGCAACCTTGGACTCCTTGGTACCCAAGGAACCCAAGAGGCACTAAATCCTCTTTGGATTTGCCTTCTAGAGGTTTCTACATATTTCTTTTCTTATAAATTCAATTATCCACTTAATAATTGAATTTCCTTGTTATTGGGCCCAATAGCCAATAAAGCCCACAAAGCAACCAGTCAAGGCTATTGTGAAGGGAATCCATGTTCTCAAAATATATCATTCCTTTGTTCAATTATCTTTAATATGAGAAATTCCATTTCTCACCAAATGAACCCAAAAATTGGGGTTGTAACATCCTTCCCCTCTTATACGAATTTTGTCCTCAAAATTCAAACAAGCGAACAAACAATTCAGAATAAGACTTTTCCATGTCCATCATTGGCCCCTATGTGGCTTTACCATACTCATGGCATTTTCAAAGAACCTTTATTATCACATATTCTTTTCTCTGAGTTCTTTCATCCTGGCTTCTATAAACTACACAGGTGACTCAGGCCATGTCAGCCTCCCTTGGGGCTCACTAGGTTCATTGCTCAGCACATGGTCGGGGTACCTCACATAGTGCTCTAAATTTGGACACATGGAAAACATCTCACATCATGGTGTAGTTGAACCATCTCTCTCTCATGGGTAGTTCAACCATATTTGTCCCTTAACAGAACTCTTTCTTTCTCATGTCATCTAGGTAAGGCGAACTACCATAACCCATATTGCATCTCGACCATCCTTGATCCAGGGGAGACTTACAAAATCCATTGTGATGAACTCCCTTTCTCTTTTGGGGAATGTTTATCCTTCATATCAATGCACGAGGTTACTGGTAGTCATCCCTTACCCTTGGCTTGCATGGCCATATACCACATGCAACTTTATCTTAGGTATTTAAAGTACCACTATCACATTTTATCTTGGTAGTACCACGGTATTAAGTCATGATCTCCTGTATTGTCATGATTCTTCAAGATCCATTCCTTCAAAACCCTAAACCATTCTATTTGGGGTTTCATCACCTTCTTTTCCAAAGAAGTGCATATGAGGTTCTACCACCATCCTTTCATCGTATCAAGGACTAGACTGGCTAACCAAACAACCCTTTAACTTTTCAACGTACCTTGTTACATATGAGAGTTATCCAAACACCTCTCCTTTCCAAACTTAGGGTTATCCAAACAACCTCTTTTAGTCTTCTAGTCAAACAAGTCACATGTATCTCGACTAGAGCATCCATTACCACTTCACATCCTTAGGTATTAGGTAACATTGAAGACATACACTTCCATGTATTTTAATTATCATCTCACCTCAAACTCTTTGTCTATCTCTATTAAGAACAATTCTCTGATTTCATCATCATGGTGATCAAACTCAACCTGATATAACTTGTAAGTTCTACATAGTTCATGATAAAAACATCCTCATAAGGGGACTACCTCATTCCTCTTAATGTTTACAAACCATCCATGTATCATTCACTTTATCAGGGTAGATTATCTTCTCTATCCCCATTTCTCATGGCAACGTTCCAACCTACATCATCTCTTATTCTTGGTGTATGGAATGCGTAATGTCCTATCTCTCACCCCCATAACAAGAGGAAATAAGCATTTGGCTGCAGTCCAAATATAGAGTTCTTCCTGTTCCAAGAGTAGAGATGGTACATCCCACCCTGCCCATACACCTTTAACTCTAAGTTGCAACGTTCCACATATGTCTCGACATCACAAACATCATGATATCAAACTAGTCTTGAACCTACTGAGGTTTATATCCTTGGTCATCTCCTCTAGGTCTATAGGGTACCAGCTCTTTTGGGGTCATCCCTCTTCCCTCATGCATCAAGAGAGTGCCCTACTCATCTGTCCTTTGGGTCTCATGAGTTCATTAAGGTGATCAATCTCCTAACCCATGGCCCTCAGACAATGATAGTTGTTACCTCCTGACCCTATGGTCATGTGCAACTGGGGAATTAGGCAACTCCTACTTTCATCGGTCTTATCCCTACCTGACCCTAGGATAGACTTAGGATTCCCCATCATAGTACATGTTCACTTAGAACCCTACCCAAGTCTTCATCATCTCTCTTTCTGCATTCGTGGGCTGGCTCTCATCCTTTCATAGGGATCATGGCAACCTGCCTACCTTGGCCAAGCCCCATACCGGTTACCTCCATAGTAACACATTCATATACAATTAGAGATGGATATCTATGGGTCTACAGGTTCATTCTTATACCACATACTTTTCACTTAGCTTCTCAAGATCCTATGAGACCTCTTTAGGTTACCTAGAACCAACAAAACTGATATATACCCTACCTAAGGGGTTCCTCTCCCAGGATGGGAGGAAAAACTACCTCTTGACAACAAGGTCACAAAAGCTCTTAGGTATGAGCCTACTTAACCCTAGCAAGCTATTAAGGCACAAGAAGATCACTTACTGTACCATGCTAGGTCATACTTGTCCTCTTTCCTCGATGTTGGATTAAGATCATACTTTCCTTTATCATCAACCTAGCTGTGAGGGGTTCATCAAGCATACTTTAAACTGAAGGGGCTTCCTTTTTCCTCAATACATGAGGCATACCATGCTCGAAACTATAGCAACTTAACTCTCATCATGAACATTAGGTATACCACTTCCCCTCTTAGGCCTAGGAACCCTAGGTTCACTTTTAGGTGTCCAACTGCAAGCTCTATCTCTTAACCATGAATCAAGCTTGCAAAAGGCATAACGTGCACTTCCTGTCATCCTTCAACTCAAGAAACGCTTAGGGTTGGATCTTCCTCAAGGAAAACCCATAAGGTACAAGGCCTCCTAACCTGTTACAAATTCACTTCAGGGTATACTGAACATCTTCCTCCTTTCTCAGAAGGTAAACACTTATACCATAGGCACATAGGTGCCAGAAACCTCATCCTCCCTCTAGGTTTTGGTCCTTCGATGGCAACCAAGACATCAAAAACTGCTTGGGATCATGCGTGTGGTGACAACTATCATCTATTTAGGTTGTGTCATCCTCAACTCCCAACTTCTCCTCATATCTCAGAGTCTAGGATTCCAACCTTCTTGTTGGGTTTCCTGCTCTCTCTCTAGAGCTAACCCTAACCTCACCATTAGAGGTCCTATCTTCGTGAAGGGTCAACCTCCAAGGCATGAAACCTATGTTCAACTTATGTTTGCTCAAGGTCATCCATAACCCCTTATACTTATCACGTAATCTATCCATCAAACTCCCTAGGCCAGGGTTTAAACCTATCGCTCACACCATTGATGCCCACTGGGTATGCCATGTTCATATCAGCTCGTGGGGTTTCCATGGGTTCTTCTCTATCCTTATTAAGGAAGGAGCTATCCTTCATCCTGACCTACACGACCCCTTTCCAGGGTTGGGTGGCTAAAGGTACTCGGTCAACCAACCTCTCATGGCTCATATGGCATCCCAGGCATGTCCATCCAAAACCAGTCTAACTCATCATGCCATCTCTCTCTCTAACCTTTACTTAGGGTTAGGGTTAACGCCATCCTCATAGGATGAGCCAGGTTTCTACTTGCAATGGAGATCTCCTCCTCCAAGATACCAAATGTTACGACCCCACCTCTCAGTAACCTCCAATTAAGGGAGACCAAGAGGTTGAAGCTGCACCCATTAATTCCAGATCAGAGGTTCGACATATAACCATAAACAATTATTAAATTCTAACATACTATACTGAAAAAAATGGTAATAAAATTTTTCTTTGCATACCTTTGAAAAGTTGGGAATAAACTAACTTCTAACCTCAGCTGAACTATCCTAACTAATTCCTCCTTGTTCTTTAATTCTTGAATTCACAATGTGTCGCTTTACTGTTTGTTCCTTTGAGATTTGTACCTAAATCGCCGACAAACAAAATGACGATCAACCGAAGCTGGTATGTGGGGGAAACCAATAATGTTCAACTATGCTAACAACATAATCATTCAATTAATCATTTAACAATCAAGATTACATTTTTGATATAACTCTGCGATCCAAGGGTACCATATCCTCTGTATTGTCCCCATTAAACCCCTCATGATCCACCTATAAGTGAACCAATTTCTAGGGTTGAGTCACATGGAACTACTCATGGGTAGACCACTCCTTAACTCAGGGTATGCTAAAGAGTCTCATGGCACTACACGTAGGTAGCCCAGTTTCTAACTCACGGTAACCTAGACCTTGCTCTAGGATTACCCCTTTTTTAGCCTTTTCAAAATAACATAGGTGGACTCGAATCTAGCCAGTTATATATATATATACCTTTACAGTGATAATCATAGTCACTTTATAGTTGCATGAAATAAATAAACATCCAACAGTTTGGTTGCATTCAATGCGATTAAACATTTGGGAATCCATTGGGAAACTAAATCGGTTATTCATAATTAACCACATACCTGTTCAGTAGATTTCTCAAGCTAATATCAATTCCAACCAAGACAACAATCCAAGGAAGTAATTCAACCACATAATCAAGAATCCTAAAAAACACATGTATTCCATTTACTACACACTTTATCCAGATTCTTTCTATTCAACTTAAAATCGCTTCCTAAGGTTTCTGTATCTATTTTAGGGTTTCGTTTTGCATTTAGGGTTTTCCTTCATCCTTTACCATATTAAACCCTAATTTTATGCTATTACTCACAAACTCTAATTATCTCATCTATTCTTCAATATTAAGGTTATCTTAACAAAATATAATCCTATTTTCATATTACAGGCACATTAATCATCAATTTCCAAGTTCATTAGGGTCTAATTAACATATGAGCTCATTTGCCATAACTCTACCTTTTATTCATGAGAAAACCCTAGTTACTACATTTTGGGTTTTTATCCATAATTAGGAACTTTTATATTCAAATTGGGGTTGTAACATGGACCCTGGTAAAGAAAGAACTACATATGAAAGTTGTAGGCAGTAAATGGGTCTTTAAGATCAAGCTAAAACCTGATGGGTCAGTTGATCGCCTGAAAGCAAGACTTGTAGAAAGGGTTTCCATTAAGAAAAAGGAATCGACTATTTGGAGACCTTCAGTCCTATCATAAAATCTGCTACTATCAAAATAGTTCTAAACATTGATGTGTCAAAGAAATGGGAATTCAAACAACTTGATGTCTATAATGCGTTTCTCAATGGAAATTTGGATACTGATGTTTACATGACTCAACCAACCATTTTTGTGGCTATAGGTCTACATAATCAAGTCTGTAAACTTCACAAGGCACTATATGGCCTAAAATAGGTGCCAAGAGCATGGTATGACTGTATAAGCCCCTATCTCATTGAATTGGGTTTTCTATCCAGATCAGTTGATTCCTCCCTTTCCATACTATATGAACCCAAGGCCACAGAATATCTACTTTTTTATGTCAATGAAATTTTTATTGTAGGGAACAATGATATTCTTGTTGATGATATTATTGCTAAACTTGAATCAGAATTCTCATTGTGCAATCTTGGTATTCTACACTGTGAGACCCCTAACCTTGCTTAAAGTGTTGAACAAGCTTAATAATAATAATTTAATTCTTATAACCCTAATATAAACTTTTTATATTCTTTGAACTCATAATACAAGCTTAAGTTTCAAATTTGGTTCAATTTGGACATTGTTTGAGCAAGTTATGCAATTTTATGCACATTTTGGACTTCTATGAAATTTACCCAATTGAGAGATTTTATTTGCAATTTATAACTTGAATTATGTTCCTTGGATATTCTCTCATCATTCTTGAGCTTTTGAGCCATGGGGAACCTATTTAAATCTTGGTTTGAAGGTGTTTTCCTCAAGGGTATCTTAGGGTTTACCCCTTCATGGATGAGCTACCTTTTGTAGCTATCAACTAATGAATTATTTGTTTTGCTTGAAAATTCAAGAAACGAGGGATAACAATGTATCTATGGATGGTGTGGTATATTATTGTGTGTGTTCTTGTATATTCTTAATAGTTTAAGGCCATGGATAATTGGAAAGATACTAGAATTTAAACTTTTTCTTTTTCTTTATCTTAAAGTTTCATATACTTATCCTTAAGCAACCAAACGAGCCATTTTCTCTCCACCACTTCCCTTATTCTATTAACCTCATTCTCCCTCTATTCAGTTGCAAATTTCCTATCCAAGGAAGAAGAAATAGGGGATCTTCTTGGAAAAAGAATCTAGGGTTGCAATTGACTTCCTTTTAGGGTTTGAAAAGCTTCCTTCTAGTGATCTTGACCTAAACGAGTAAGAATCCCTTTATTACCTCCATTTATTTCTTTTTTATCCTTCCTCCTACCTTTATCCAGGTCGTAACCTTTCTGTTCCATGGTAAAAATTGCTCTAAAGCTCTAAAACCCTACCTCTCTTTCTCCTTATGCTTAGGGTTTGCTCATTTGATGAAGAAAGGTGCTAGATGGACGAGTTCATAGCTTATGCTTGGATTTCCTACCCTAAATTCTCGTGTTATCTTATGTTTTGGAGTTTATATTCTAATTAGAGGCAATTTTTATAATGTTCTCTACGTTTATTACTTACCATAAGCTTGCTAGCTCATGTTCTTCTTGAAAATGATGATCCATTAACAAAAAAGCTATGCCTGACTTGGATTTCAATTTTTATAATGTTATCTATTCTTATTTCAGTTCTATATGAACATGTGATCATGTGTAAATTATTCCTAAGTTATAATATGACTTGTTTCAGGTTGGTTTGACAACCTATGGTGCTAAGCACCTATCAACCAATGGTCAATTTTAGAGTTTTAAGCTGATTTCTTCTATAAACCCATGACCCGATGATGGTACCATTGCAACAACCCTATGGTGTTGTATTCATGACAATTAATGGTGGTAACCAAGGGTATCAACTGGCGTTCACCCCTTAGGTCATGTTTTGGCCTAATTATAAGACTAGTGATTAACAACTAAGTACCCTAATGATGCTATCAATCAATGGTGATATTAGTTTGATATTTGATGTTGATTAATGAATATAGTATCGATCTAACAAACTATGGGGACTTAATGTTAACTAATTATGGTGGATCATGTCTCCAAAACCTATGGTGAGTTAATCATATAGTTTTAGCATAAATTAATCCTTACACCTATGGTTTCTTGGGTCACTTGATGCAATGGTCGAACCTATACTGTAATTGATGGTTTTAACATATGAACTTGACCCAATGGTCATGATCTAATGTTTATTCCTCCAAAAAAGTGGAATGATGTCTAAGGTAATATGTTGGTCCTAATAATGTGATTTAGATGGTTTCCTTTATATGATCAACTTAAGGAGCTTACTTGTTGACAATGGATGGCTTGTTTTAAAAGAACAGTCGAATGTGGGTTTTACCCTACTCTCAACAGAGCCCTTATTGGTGTTAATCAAAGGATGTCTAGGTTTAAATGGTGACTTTTATAGATCACAACTCAATAACATCATATATGATTCATTCAAGGTGTTTACTTATGTAAACGACCAATGGATTTACCTTTTCAACATTTCATGGTTAGAAGTTGATGCCTCAATATTCCCATTGTTTTGGGTGAAGTGTGTAGTGTAATGTTATGATTCAAATGATGAGAATTTGATGGTCCAATGCTTTAAACTTGTAGTATTACCCTTCCCTTGTATGATTATGATTTATAATCACCATAATGAATTAATGGGTAACCCTAATGAGGTATAGATTGTTATACCTAGCTTTAATATAACTAAATGATGGTAATTGGGTATGAATAGTCCTAGAATGACTAATACAATCATGGAGTACTCTGTTACTGTTGTTGAAACCCTAGTATGCTATAACCTGATGGTTACACCTTGATTTATGTGTGGGTTCATACTTGAGAATGGTATGGAATGTGATGGTGATGCTTCACCTTATGCATCCATGATCCAATAGGAATGTCATGAGTTAGGGTTTGGGTATAAGTGTTGATTAGTAACATTAATATAATTTATCTTGTTGAACCTAACTCTAATGCAAATAGATAAAGATGAGTATTCATGTTTACATTCTTATATGATGGAATGATGGTGGAATAACCTCCTTAATATGATCATAACCTTAATATGTTAATTGGTGGTTATCATAGCCACATGGTTGATACTTTCTTATGCTTAACATGTGCATTATGAATATGATGAGGGTTAATCATATCTAGATTCCTTGCATGTCGATGTAATAAAGGAATGTTCTTAATGTTAATATAACCATGCTGTGATTGTTTAGGAATATCTCCTAGCTCATTCATGCAATAATGTGTTGATCTGGTGTATTATATGTAAGTAATGTTGTTGAGCCTTATTATAAGGCACTCAAAGATAATGATGATCTTGCAGGGAATAGTATGATGGTCTTAATGACCTTTGGGCATGGTTGAGCCCTGAATGAGGTGTAATCCTCTTGTGTTGACAAGGGTTGATACCCTGTGATATTGTGAAAAGGATTTTATATCCCGTGATAGTATGATGGTCTTAATGACCTTTGGGCACGGTTGAGCCCTAAATGAGGTGTAATCCTATTGTGTTGATACCCTGTGATATTGTGAAAAGGATTTATATCTTGTGATAGTATGATGACTAGTGTAGCCTCATGAATGGTAAGTGAATAGTACCATGTGATGATGAGATGATAAATTATGTTACACACATTTTATATCTTTTGAAGTTTTGATATTTATATGCTTGCGAGAAGTGAATAAGGGTTTGTTTGTCCACTTGTTTGATGCATCCTTAATTCACCCAATTGGCATAACTAATCAAATGAAACTCTAATCATGTAGTGCCTTTTTCCATAGATCCATATGAGTGTCATAACTTGCTAGATGATGAAATGAGTATTCCTAAGGGAAATTCAGAGTGCATATTAATGAGTATGTTGGGTGCTTGTCATCCTGAATTCAAGTTTTTAAGGAGGATGATTGCGGTCATACCTAGCCCTTAGTTTGAGAACAATAGTAGTCTTGTCTCAGTGATTATATATGTGACGAGATTGGAGGACAATTGCAGTTGTACCTCGGATGGTAGGGTATGCATACCCACATCCTGCCACTAGTGTCATGACCTGTACCAAGGACAGACTAGGTTGTTAGCAGCTTGACCTTATGTGTAGCTGTGGTGGACCCGTACTGACCAGGAGAGGAGAAGATCTTAGGAGTCCGACTCTTCCTAGATCTTATATGGCACTGATTGTTACCAAGCGGTGGTCAGTTGGAACTTGAGTGGTATCCTCAAATTCCTCAGTGTATGATAAAAGATGTAGGATATCCATGTATCATATCTGTTTAGGGTTACACACAATGCTTCATATGGGATGATAACCCTTGTTTGCTTTCTATTCATTGAGATCATGTATAGTACAATAAGAGATAATAGATATTCTTATGTTGTGGATATACTCATATTAGAAGTGTGTACATACAATAGTCATGTTTAAGTTGATAGAGATATTATTACTGTTGGATATGATTATGACATTCATGATCACATATTGTTAGCTTTGCTTATATTTCTATCTATGCCTTTGTAACTAGAGATACCAATATTGCTAATCATGCTTATGCAGATAGTTGTGCTTATATTGTTAGCTCTACTTATGATGTTGATATGCTCAACTTGATAGACATGTTGATGGTGTTAGTTATGCTTATGATACTAGACTTCTTCATGATGTTAGAGATGCTCATGCTACTAGAATCCTTATACTGTTAATAGGGATATGAGAATAGTATGGCTAATGAAGATAGTTATTATATGCTCCTTTATGTATTTTGTTAATCATCAGTGTTGTTGAGCTTATTTGTTATATATGATTAAACTGCTTAAATTGTCTCATTACCTAAAAATGTTGGAATCAATAAACATTTTTGGAGGTTATATCTCTTGCTTGGACATGGGTCTCACCCTTGTGGTTCGCCACATTTTTTAGGTAATTGAAAGTGATGAAAACAAACTTGTGACAGCAAAGAGGAATTATAGTAATGAATCTATGAGAAAATTGATTTGATGTCTAGTGTGTCCTAGAGTCATCCGTATACTCTCAGGAATGGGCAGGAAAAGTTTGTATATGGTATTTCAAATGAATCGGAATTTTGTTAGCATGTTAATGCTTATTTGTTTGGCATATACAAATATTGTTATCTCGTGTGTATATGGTGTGGCTAAGGTGATAGAACAATTTGTATCAAATTCGTGTCATAGTATGGATAAAAGAAAGATGTTGGGCTCTTATGCAAATGTTTCTGAGCAGGTGCTGACGTTGAAATCAGTTTTAATTTACCCATATTTTTGGGTATGTGGTTAATTGGTTACTGATTGTATTTTATATTTTGAGTAATCTTGTTTAGTGTAATGGGTTCTCACAAGTTGGTATCTGAGCTTTAGGTTCACTGAGTCTACAGGGACACTAGGACTTAGGACTAGGATGATGTCAAAATTAGGAATATGACATTAAAATATGGTGAATACTGCCTAATCTCAGTATTTGGGTGCCCTGGCCAGGTATTCAATTATTGATGTAAAGGTAAGTATGTAACTCTTAGATTGTTATATTTCTAATTACTATGATCAAGTAGTCATTTTGATACAATCTAAAGAGCATAACAAATAAGAAATCATGGTTTGAATATCTCAATCTTACCTTAAACAAGATGAGAATTGCATCATTATCTATCAAAACTTGAATGTTTGGTAACTATTAGAGAAAGATACAACACCATGAAATATAAATCTGAATACAAATAAGGAAAAGAAGAGTTCTTAAAGATGTGATTCAAGAATATAATAAAGTAAAAGACAGATAAGTCTATGCTTTTAAAGTGATTCAAGGTATGAAATCCACATAAGATGGAGAGAATTTCAATGATAAGTATAAAATGAGAAGATAAATGAGAACAATGATAAAGGAATATGGTGGAACCTGAGTTAATCTCAGACCAACCTATGTGTGTAATAAGGTGTTAATGTAAAATAAGCATGGTGTTTGAAATAAATTAAGGCAGATGATCCACGTTTAATGAAGAAAATGTGGAATATGATGATTTACCTGTTGATAAGTGGTTGAAAAACATAATAAAATAAGAGAACATACCCAAGTGTGATAAATAGTCATCAAGGAAGGAGTAATGAGATATGTTAACCATGATGATTCCTATGCTAATGGCAAGGAACCCAAAATGAAAAGAGTAAAATGATACATAAGAAGCTGTAACATGCATAATGAAAATAGAATTGGTTACCTTTTTGCTAGTGACCCTTGAACAATGTTGTTATGATGTGGGAAGTGTGTTTCCCTTTGTATCTTTCCTTTCTTGGGCACAACTTTCAAGTGGATCATTGACACTTGGTATGTGTGGATTCACTGTGAACATGAGGGTGGATAGCTTATTATAGCATAAGGTTGCTTGGACTATGGATCCAAGATCATAAAGTTTGTGATGATTTTTCTCTTGAGCCTTCCAATAATTAGGAAGACTCCTCTTATATGTCTTGACATTTGTTATGTTGGTAAAAGTGGATGAGATAATGATGTGAGTTCCTCATAGCACATGAGGTGGATACCAAGGTAATGAATCCTGGTATCCAAGATGTATCAACAGTATGAGAAGTATGTGAAGGTTGGAGATGTTTATTAAATTAACATTCCAAGTATTCCTCTCCTAGAGAGATAGAGAGAGAGATAGTTGATGATGATCCTATAAATGTTGTTTGGAAGGAAAAACAAAAGTGACTCTATAATGTTGTGTATGGTCTAGTGATAGCTGGGCAAGACCACTATCAAGGATAGATGGTTTGTTGATACAATAGATATAATTTAAGGATGATAGCTAGAATTTAAAGTTGAAAGTTACTATTAGATTTATATAGGTGGCACAACAAGTTTCTATGTTCCATATTTGCAAATGTCTTCTTATGTGGGGTTTTGTGCTGACCCAAGATAAGATATGTATGAATTGAAAGAGAAGAACATGAACTATATAAGAGATATGTGACATTACCATAATATGGAAGTAACCATGTGTAATATTGAGGATGACGTGCATGAGAAGTGTCCATCTATGTGTACCTTGGATTTTGGGGGCAAAATCCCTATTAGGGGTTTATGGTTGTGAGACCCCTAACCTTTCTTAAAGTGTTGAACAAGCTTAATTATAATAATTTAATTCTTATAACCCTAATATAACCTTGTGATATGCTTTGAAATCATAACACAAGCTTAATTTTAAAATTTTGTCCAATTTGGACATTGTTTGAGCAAGTTATGCAATTTTATGCACATTTTGGACTTTTCTACAATTTACCCAATTGAGAGACTTTATATGAAATTTATCACTTTCATTATGTTCCTTGGATATTATCTCATCATTCTTGATATTTTTGAGCCATGGGGAACCTATTTAAATCTTGGTTTGAAGGTGTTTTCCTCAAGGGTATCTTAGGGTTTACCCCTTCATGGATGAGCTACCTTTTGTAGCTATCAACTAATGAATTATTTTTTTTGCTTGAAAATTCAAGAAATTAGGGATAAAAATGTATCTATGGATGTTGGGGTATATGCTTGTGTGTGTTCTTGTAGATTATTAATAGTTTAAGGCCATGGATACTTGGAAAGATACTAGAATTTAAACTTTTTCTTTTTCTTTATCTTAAAGTTTCATATACTTATCCTTAAGCACCCAAACGAGCCATTTTCTCTCCACCACTTACCTTCTTCTCTTAACCTCATTGTCCCACTGTGCTGTTGCAAATTTCCTATCCAAGGAAGAAGAAATAGGGGATCTTCTTGGAAAAAGAATCTAGGGTTGCAATTGACTTCCTTTTAGGGTTTGAAAAGCTTCCTTCTAGTGATCTTGACCTAAAAGAGTAAGAATCCCCTTATTATCTCCATTTATTTCTTTTTTATCCTTCCTCCTACCTTTCTCCAGGTCGGAACCTTCCTGTTCCATGGTAAAAATTGCTCTAAAGCTCTAAAACCCTACCTCTCTTGCTCCTTATGCTTAGGGTTTGCTCATTTGATGAAGAAAGGTGCTAGATGGACGAGTTCATAGCTTATGCTTGGATTTCCTACCCTAGTTTCTCGTGTTTTCTTATGTTTGAGAGTTTATATTCAAATTATAGTCAATTTTTATAACTTTCTCTACATTTATTACTTACCATAAGCTTGCTAGCTCATGTTCTTCTTGAAATGATGATCCATTAACTAAAAAGCTATGCTTGATTTGGATTTCGATTTTTATAATGTTCTCTATTCTTATTTCAGTTTTATATGAACCTGTGATCATGTGTACTTTATTCCTAAGTTATAATATGACTTAGATTAGGTTGGTTTGACAACCTATGGTGCTAAGCACCTATCAACCAATGGTCAATTTTAGGGTTTTAAGCTGATTTCTTCTATAAACCCATGACCTGATGATGGTATCATTGCAACAACCCTATGGTGTTGTATTCATGAAAATTGATGGTGGTAAGCAAGGGTGTCAACTGACGTTCACCCCTTAGGTCATGTTTTGGCCTAATTAGAAGCCTAGTGATTAACAACTAAGTACCCTAATGATGCTATCAATCAATGGTGATATTAGTTTGATATTTGATGTTGATTAATGAATATAGTGTCGATCTAACAAACTATGGTAACTTAATGGTCACTAATTATGGTGTATCAGGTCTCCGAAACATATGTTGAGTTAATCATATAGTTGTAGCATCAATTAGGCCTTAGACCAATGGTTTCTTGGGTCACTTGATGCAATGGTCGAAGCTATACTGTAATTGATGGTTTTAACATATGAACTTGACCCAATGGTCAAGATCTAATGTTTATTCCTCCAATAAAATGGAATGATGGCTAATGTAATATGTTGGTCCTAATAATGTGATTTAGATGGTATCCTTTATATGATCAACTTAAGGAGCTTACTTGTTGACAATGAATGACTTGTTTTAAATGAACAGTCGATTGTGGGTTTTACCCTACTCTCAATAGATCCCTTATTGGTGTTAATCAAAGGATGTCTAGGGTTAAATGGTGACTTTTATTGATCAAAACTCAATAACATCATATATGATTCATTCAAGGTGTTTACTTATGTAAACGACCAATGGATTTACCTTTTCAACATTTCATGGTTAGAAGTTGATGCCTCAATATTCCCATTGTTTTGGGTGAAGCGTGTAGTGTAATGTTATGATTCAAATGATGAGAATTTGATGGTTCAATGCATTTAACTTGTAGTCTTACCCTTTCCCTTATATGATTATGATTTATAATCACCATAATGAATTAATGGGTAACCCTAATGAGGTATAGCTTGTTATACCTACCTTTAATAAAACGAAATGATAGTAATTGGGTATGAATAGTCCTTGAATGACTAATACAATCATGGAGTACTTTGTTACTACTGTTGAAACCCTATTATGCTATAACATGATGGTTACACCTTGATTTATGTGTGGGTTCATACTTGAGAATCGTATGGAATGTGATGGTGATGCTTCATCTTATTCAATCGAATGGGGATGTCGTGAGTTAGGGTTTGGGTATAAGTGTTGATTAGTAACATTAATATAAATTTTCTTGTTGAACCTAACTCTAATGCAAATAGATAAAGATGAGTATTCATGTTTAATATTCTTATATGATGGAATGATGGTGGAATAACCTCCTTAATAATATCATAACCTTAATATGTTAATTGGTGGTTATCATATCCACATGGTTGATATTTTCTTATTCTTAACATGTGCATTATGAATATGATGAGGGTTAATCATATCTAGATTCCTTGCATTTTGATGTAATAAAGGAATGGTTTTAATGATAATATAACCCTGCTATGATTTTTTGTGAATATCTCCTATCTCATTAATGTAATATTGTGTTGATATGGTGTATTATATGTAAGTGATGTTGTTGAGCCTTGTTATAAGGCATGCAAAGATAATGATGATCTTACAGGGAATTGTATGATGGTCTTAATGACCTTTGGGAATGGTTGAGCCCTGAATGAGGTGTAATCCTCTTGTGTTGATAAGGGTTGATACCCTGTGATATTGTGAAAAGGAATTTATATCCTGTGATAGTATGACGGTCTTAATGACCTTTGTGCACGATTGAGCCCTGAATGAGGTGTAATCCTCTTGTGTTGATAAGGGTTGATATCCTATGATATTGTGAAAAGGATTTATATCCTGTGATAGTATGATTATTAGTGCAACCTCATGAATGGTAAGTGAATAGTACCATGTGATGATGAGATGAGAAATTATGTTTCACACATTTTATATCTTTTGAAGTTGTGATATTTATATGCTTTCTAGAAGTGAATTAGGGTTTGTATGTCTACTTGTTTGATGCAACCTTAATTTACCCAATTGGCATAACTAATCAAGTGAAACTCTAATCATGTAGTGCCCTGTGCCATAGATCCATCTGAGTGTTAGAACTTGCCAGATGGTGAAACGAGTATTCCAAAGGGAAACTCAGAGCACATACTGATGAGTATGCAGGGTGCTTGTTGTCCTGAATTCAAGTGTTTAAGGAGGATGACTGCGGTCATACCTAGCCCTTAGTTTGAGAATGGTTGCAGTCATGTCTCGATGATTATATATGTGATGAGATTGGAGGACAACCATGATTGTACCTCGGATGGTAGGGTATGCATACCCATTGGAGGACAACCATGATTGTACCTCAGATGGTAGGGTATGCATACCCACATCCTTTCACTAGTGTCATAACCTGTACTAAGGATGGACTAGGCTGTTAGCAGCTTGACATTATGTGTCGCTATGGTGGATCCATACTGTCTGGGGGCGGAGAAGATCTTAGGAGTCCAGCTCTTCCTAGATCTTATATGGCACTGATTGCGACCAAGTGGTGGTTAGTTGAAACTTGAGTGGTATCCTCAAATTCCTCAGTGTATAATAAAAGATGTAAGACATCTGTGTAGCATATCTATTTAGGGTTACACACAACGCTTCATATTAGATGATAACCCTTGTTTGCTTTCTATTCATTGAGATCATGTATAGTAAAATAAGAGATATATAATAGATATTATTATGTTGTAGATATACTCATGTTTTAAGTATGTACATACAATAGTCATGTTTAAGTTGGTAGAGATATTATTATTGTTGGCTATGATTATGACATTCGTTATCACATTTTGTTAGTTATGCTTGTAATGCTAATATATGCATTTGTAACTAGAGATGCCTATACTGCTAATCATGCTTATGCAGATAGTTGCGCTTACATTGTTAGCTCTACTTATGATGTTGATATGTTCAACTTGATAGACATGTTGATGTTGTTAGTTATGCTTATGATACTAGACTTATTCATGATGTTAGATATGCTCATGCTACTAGACTCCTTATACTGTTAATAGGGACATGAGAATAGTATGGCTAATGAAGATAATTATTATCTGCTCCTTTATGTATTTTGTTAATCATCAGTGTTGTTGAGCTTATTTGTTATATATGATTAAACTGCTTAAACAATCTCATTACCTAAAAATGTTAGAATCAATAAATATTGTTGGAGGTTATATCTCTTGCTGGGACATGGGTCTCACCCTTGTGGGTTGCCACATTTTTTTAGGTAATCAAAAGTGACGAAAACAAACCTGTGACATCAAAGAGGAGATATGGTAATGAATCTATGAGAAAGTTGATTAGATGTCTAGTGTGTCCTAGAGTCATCCATGTACTCTCCGGTCTGGGCAGGAAAAGTTTGTATATGGTGTTTCAAATGAATCGAAATTTTGTTAGCATGTTAATGCTTGTTTGTGTGGCATATACAAATATTTTTATCATGTGTATACATGTTGTGGCTAAGATGATAGAACAATTTGTATCAAATTCTTGTCATAGTATGCAGAAAAGAAAGATGTTGGGTTCTTATGCAAATGTTTCTGAGCAGGTGCTGACATTGAAATCGATTTTAATTTACCCATATTTTTGGGGTATGGTTAAGTGGTGATTGATTGTGTTTTATGTTTTGAGTAATCTCATTTAGTGTAACGGGTTCTCACATACACTATTTTCTTTGCATACAAGTTGTCCACAACATGAATGGTGTTCTATTACATCAATCTAAATATGCTAGAGATGTTCTTTACAGACAAGACATGGAGGACTATAAACATATATCTACTCCAGTAAGTCCATCCTACCTTTGAGATCACACCAGATGAAAAGGTGAACTACACGATGATCCAAGCATTTATAGACATATTGTTGGATCGTGTGACACCCCGCCATCACACAGACATCGAGATGACACGCGAAAATGTGCGGAACCACATATTACTGAAAACACATGTTAATTAAAACCGATTGCGGAAAGCATACATAAGAGAACTTTTGCATCCAGATCCTGTAGAGAAACATGTTATAAAAATATTACAAGCATTGATATATGTCCTTATCAAACCCAGCTGTACTGTCAGCACCAGAGTTCATCACCTATTTATACATACATAACAGGCCATGTAAGGCCAACAACAGGATATACAAGATTACAACAACTAGTTATCGTGAAACGTCGTCAAACACCTCTCAGAACCTGAGAGTACATGGATGACTCTAGAATGCTACTACAAAACCACCAAAACAGCAACATGTCCATCTCTTGCCTTCTACTACTCTTCCTCTTGCTTCTCGGCCACAACCTCACGACCACCACCACATCTAGCATGACCACCTAAAAGGGTTGTAAACCAACGAGGTGAGACACATAGTCCCAACGAGAAACATAATTCCTCGCCAAAACTATAAAACCTGAGAAGATTAAAAGCAGATAACTGGTAAAGACATATAATAAGAGCATTATACTGAGCAAGAATATTATTACCATCAATCTTACCAAGATATCCAGGAGGAATATAACCAAGTCTTCCTTTATGGAACATGATTGACAAGATAAGCTTAATAAGAACATCACAAAATATAAGGATCGTACACATAAATGCAATGTATAACTAGATCAGCTATATAAGCAAGGCCTCAAACAATGTTTCATGTTTTTCTCTAAGCAAGATATACTATTCGTGTGTATTACGTTTTATTATGCCCTGAGGAAGTGAGTTGTCCCTGCTCAAATCCAACCTTTGGCTACGAAGCCCAAAAACTGTTGCCATACAAGGTCAATGGGAGAGCCGGACTCCATGACCTCACCTACTCATGGTCAGTGCATGAAAACCAAGGTAGGGCCGCAGTCTCATGTTTATATGGCCCCAGCCTCAGGGTCAGCTCTGCAAGCTACCCATATCTCTAGCTCACCTGGACACATGTGCTAGTATACTTTTGAGCCATAGACCTGATCACCATGCTCTTGAGCCATGAATGCATTCATGCTCTAACTCATTGAGTCATGGGCCTATTCACCATTATTTTTACCATATAGAGTCTACAACCGCAGTTGCACTCTAACCCTCCTATTTTCAGCTAGGAGAAAACTCCGCATATTCAATAATATGTGCTCCAGGTAATCCCACATGAAAAACCTGTTTCACCATCACCAAATTCTGACGATGATGGATCTATTGCCAGGGCAAACTACATGATATGTTCTACTGTAATTATCTAGTATATTTTAAGGGAGTTTTTGAGGCAACCAAGTTACACATCATCGAGTTACATTATCACTATCACTATTATGGGATCTCAACCCCTCCTCACAGATTTCTACTGCTTCTCAAGGCATCAACATCTTGCCTCAACATCCTGGGATAGCAATCTCTTATCTCATCATCAAAGGATAACACCTCAACTAGGCACTCAGCCTTTATTAGGTCCTCAGACCCATCTCATCACACCGGTGATGCATGTTATGTCATCAACAAAGATTATCATCATGATTACAATGTTAATCAAACACATATGCCTCGTAGATCTTACCTAGCTATGAATTCATCTGATACACCTGCATGGTTAGTATGCACATCACGAGAGATAACTTAAAATCACCAGACATAACTCTTACTGATTATCATGTTATTAGGGTTTGCAGATGCATATGTCATGATCATAATCATATGAATCATACATTGTATTATTGCTATCAAATCATGGGCATCCATCTATGCTTTTTACCTTATAAACATGAGAAAGCATCTTATCATATTAATTGGCATTATATTCAAACATCAACATAGCATAAGTTTAACATCCATACTTCATTATCAACAAAGATGCGATTACATGATAAAGGACAACTAGGTAGGGTGTCTGGGTCAAACATGACCCTCACCAAAGGTTCCCGCTACCCTCACTATAAGTGTGATGGGTAGGGCAACCCTTACTACATGTGGTACCAGGCAGGGTAACAACCCTCACCAAAGGCTCTATCGACTAGGGCATCCAACCCTAAGGTGTTATACCGCCATGTTGGCCATCATCATGTCATGCACTTATGCATAGAGGGTGATGAGCAGACCAACGCCCAGGGTATCGTGCAAATTGGTTCAAGAACTGTGTCGTGCAGCTAGGTGCTAAGGGATGTGCCAGGCGTCACAACTGCCCAACGACCAAGAACTCTATCATCCATCTAGGGTTAGGGTTGCATGTCAGGCAACCCACATCACTTCATTAGCTAAGGGTCATATCGACCAGGAGCATGGTGCCCAAGACTAAACTGTAATGACCAACCAGCCTACCATTTCATCTAAGACATCATGTTGTCCAAGGCACCCTATCGTCCATGGGCAAGGTGGCCACTAAGGCACCATATCAGCCAACTCAACTTAGGGTGTGTCACGCAACCACAAACCCCATTCCCGACACAGGGTTTACCCATCATACTCATATCATTCAAGGAAGAGGCTAGGGTGTCGCCCACCTATAAAAAACAATAATAAGGTGCCATAAGAAGGCCCATCATCCATCTAGGTCAAGAACCTTATATCGGCCACCACTAAGGCACCTATTATGGTTTCACCATGCAACCACCATATCGATCAACTCAAGACCAAACTATGTCGCCCAAAATAGAGATAACTTACTAGACACCATGTAGGCTAAGGGAACATCCAAAGCAAGGAAAAACATCTCGGCCAAATCATATCATCCAAGGATACTAACAAGGTGAAAGGGTCATATCAGGCACAAAGGCAATAGGGTTTCACTGAACATATCAGCCAAGCTAAAACCCTCAAAACGGTGTATCGTGCAAGGGCACAAGAACCCCACCAAGGTGGTCATCTTCAACCTCAAACTCCTTAGCAACAAACCCTAATTGATCAAGATAGTTGGCTCACCTCTCAACAACCAAGTGAGAGGGGTTTTGCTCAACCTCCATCACAAATCAAGAAACATGGTGGATCATCTCCAACTTAGGTCATCACTCATCCAAAGGCTCACCTCTCAAATCCATGGTGAGAGGAGGGTATTGCCCAAGCAACTAGAGTATACACTCACATCTCAACAACTAAGAGAGAGGGGTATTGCTTATATCACTAGGGCTCAAACTCACTTCTCAAAACAAGGAGAGAAAGGGGTATTGCCCCAAAGGAAACCCTAATCTATGGTTTCGGCCAACTAGGTCCAAAGGTACACAACATCAGCTACAACAACAAGATCACTATATCTACAAGATTAAAAGTACATGCTAGAGCAAGAAACATATCTAACAAAATGCATGGCCAATCAAGATCATATATGAACATGTAACATAGAAGAAGGTAGTATAGTTAGGGTTAGAAATTATGTAACCCGCCTTAAGCAAGCTACTCAAGCTCCAAGGCTCCAAGCTTCTAGCTCCAAAGCACGCCACCTTTGGCCACCTCAAGGAAAAGGGACAAAGCTCATAACCACCATGGCTGAAGAGCAAGCAAGAAGGAGAAGGAGATGCTAAGGAGAGAGAGAAGATGCTCACCAAGGAAAAAAGGCTCACCTATAGATCGTCCACCAAGCTAGAGGAAGAAGAAGAGAACTCCTTCAAAGGGATCGACCACCAAGCACCAAGGGAAGGTGTATCATGCACCAAGGAAGAGAGGAGGCAACAAAGAACTAAAGGGATCCTAAGCAAGTGAAAGGGGAGATATATATAGAAAAGGATGAAGGGGAAACAAGGCAAGGTGTCGTCCCTCTTAGGGACACATGTCCAGCGTCTTGCCACCTTGAAACCCATATGTGCATTTCATGCCACCCACTATCAAAGGATAGCCACTTGTCCAAGGTATGGTGACATAACCAAAGCTAGGTCACATGGGCGACACCCCCCCTTGGATGATACACTCCTGGGTGACACACTTCTTGGCCGACACAACTCATGGCTGATATAAAGCTTCAAATACCTCCTTGCCTGATACAAGGTCCAACAAGGCAAGACAGAGCCCAAACAAGGCAAAACAAGGCCCAAGGCTACTCAAGCAATGAGCCCAACCCATCCTCTCAACCCTAGAGGATGAAAGGAGAGCGAGAGCGTCTCTCAAGGTGACAAACTTGCTCATCAACCCTAAAACTTGGGTTATTTGCAAGTAGCACCTCCAACCCTCAATGAAGCACAAATGAACCCTAATCACCATTAAAGGTGATTAGCAAGCAACTAAACACAAGGGTTAGGTAAAGCAAATAGGATAAGCCCAAAATGGAGGTCATGGTCCTTACAAGCCATAAACCTCTACAAAGGGATTTCGTCCCCGAAATCCGAAGAGAAAAGTGAGGGATACTTCCTCCTCATATCTTCCTCAAGCTCCCACATGGCTTCCTCAATGCCACAATGATGCCAAAGAACCTTCACAAGAACCAGGTCCTTCATCTTCAACCTCTTTACCCTCTTGTCAAGGATCGTCACTGGACCTTCCTCATAGGTCACATCTTCATCAAGCTCAACCTCAACTGGCTGTATCGTTGTCCCTGTGTCTGGATGACTTTTCTTCAACATGTTGACATGGAACACCGGATGTAACCTGTGCAACTATGGCGACAACTATAACTTATAAGCTACCTTGCCAACATGTGCTATTACCGGGTGTGGCCCCATATATCTGGGTGCTAGCTTTCCTTTCTGGCCAAACCTTAGCATGCCTTTCCACGACAAGACCTTGAGATACACTTTGTCTCCCACCTAGAACTCTAAAGGTCGTCGGCGATTGTCTGCATAAGACTTATGTCTGTCTTGTATCGCTTTCAACTGTTGTTGTATCACTGTGATCTTTTCTATTGTCTTCTATACTAACTCAGAACCCAAAAGATGATACTCACCAGACTCATACCAGCATAAAGGGGATTAGTACTTACTTCCATATAGAGCCTCATAAGGATCCATGTCAATGCTCCGCTGGTAACTGTTATTGTAAGCGAACTCTATCAAACTAAGATGCACATCCCAACTGCCTAGGAACTGCAAAACACATGCTCGGAGAAGATCCTCCAAAGTCTGAATAGTCCTTTTAGACTGTCCATCTGTCTGTAGGTGGAAGGTAGTGTTGAACCTCAACTGCATTCCCAAAACTTTGTGCAGCTGTTCCCAGAAATGACTCGTGAACTGAGGACCTCTATTGGAAACTATTATTGTTGGTACGCCGTGCAAACACACTATCTCATCCACATACACCTGATCAAGTTTCTCTGTTGTATATGTTGTCTTCACCGGTATAAAATGAGCATATTTTGTCAGCTTGTCCACTATTACCCAAATGGAATCATGATTCCTAGGTGTCTTTGGTAGACCAACTACGAAATCCATGGTTATATGATCCCATTTCCATTTCGGTATCATCATGGGTTGCAACGTACCTACTGGCTTCTGATGCTCAACTTTAACTTGCTGACATACTGCACACTTAGCCACAAACTCTACTACATCCTTCTTCAAGCTAGACCACCAATATAGGTCCTTCAGATTATGATACATCTTGGTGACTCCTGGATGCATAACATACATTAATGTGTGTGCTTCCTCGAGTACTATCTTTCTTAGATTATCAACATCGGGGATCACCATCCTACCATGATAGCAAACTAGTCCATCCTCAGACTCATGGAACCCATCATGCTTTTCACTGCCGAGCTCTGACCTGATCAACTGCACTGTATCATCTGTCTGTTGTGCATCTTTGATCTGCTGTCTCAGTGTAGGCTTGACTTGCATCTATGCCAACAGTCCTGTTAACAAGGAACCTTCCAACTACACATTCATCTTCCGCAAGGAGACAAACATATCCTGCCTATGGCATACCAAGGAACTCATATGTGCCTTCTTCGTGGGGGAGAGAAGAATACTTTCTGCTAAGCGCATCAGCTACCACATTTACCTTACCAGGATGATACTCAATGGTACAATCGTAATCATGGATTAACTCCATCCAACGACGTTGTCACATGTTCAGCTTACTCTGCGAAAAGATGTACTTTAAGTTCTTATGATCTGTAAAAATCTGGCACACTTCCCCATAAAGATAGTGTCTCCAAATCTTTAACGCATGCACCACCACTGCCAACTCTAAATCATGTGTCGGGTAGTTCTCCTCATATTTCTTAAGCTGTCGTGAAGCAAAAGAAATCACATGATCCTCCTGCATCAACACGCAACCCAAGACTTTCTTGGAAGCATCGCAGAAAACAACATAGCCCTTCCCAGGCTCTGGCAGTACCAACACTGGAGCACTAGTCAGTTTCTCGTTCAAACTTTGGAAAGCTTTCTGACAACAATCACCCCAAATAAAGGGTACATATTTCCTGGTCAATTTTGTCAATGGCAAAGCGATCACACTGAAGTCCTTTATAAACCTCTGGTAGTATCCTGCTAGACCCAGAAAACTACAAAATTCTGTTGGTGTCTTTGGTTGCTCCCAATCTGCAACTGACTCTACCTTCTTGGGGTCCACTCTGACTCCTTCAACAAATATCACATGATCGAAGAATGTCACCTCTTTCAACCAGAACTCACACTTACTAAACTTGGCATACAACTGATGTTGGCGAAGAAGAGTCAATGCTTGTCAAAGATGTTGTTCATGCTCTTGACTATCTCGACTGTAGATCAAGATGTCATCTATAAAAACTACAACAAACTGATCTACAAACAAACAGAACACCCTGTTCATCAGATCCATGAAAATAGCAGGTGCATTGGTTAGCCCAAATGACATAACCACAAAATCAAAGTGACCATACCTCATCCTAAAAGCTGACTTTGGCATGTCATCATCCTTAATTTGCAACTGATGATATCCAAACTGTAGATCAATCTTTGAGAACACTGTAGCGCCACACAACTGATTAAACAGATCATCTATCCTCGAAAACGGGTACTTGTTCTTGATCGTGACTTTGTTCAACTGCTGGTAATCTATACACAACCGCATCGACCTGTCCTTCTTCTTTACGAATAGGACCGGAGCACCCCATGGCATTGTTCTCGGTCTGATGAAACCTTTGTCCAACAACTCCTGTAACTGCTTCTTGAGTTCTGCCATCTTGGTTGGAGCCATTCGGTAAGGTATCTGGGCAACTGGCTGTGTTCTTGGTACTATATTGATCTCAAAATCAATCTCTCAAGGTGGGGGAACATCGGGGAACTCATCAGGAAACACATCCACAAACTCTCATACAACCATCACTTCCTCAAGGCTAGGACCCTTCACCTTGGTATCTACAATGTGAGCTAAGAATGCCTTACAACCTTGTCGCATCAACTTCTTTGCCACCATCACTGACACTAAACATGTAGGAAGAATCTTCCTATCTCCTTGGAAGATCCACTTTTCTCCACCGTCATCAAACATTGTTTGCTTGGAACCACAGTCCAACACAACCTTATACTTCTCTAAGGTATCCATCCCAAGGATCACATCGAATCCATCCATATCAAGTGGTATAAGATCCATTTGAATACTGTGTCTTGAGAAAGATAGAACACAAGACAGACACTCCTCTTGAAGCATCGACGAAGCATCGAGAGGGGTTTCTAAGAACATGCTATCTTTCTTACAACTAACAGGTAAAGGACAACTATCAAGTAGACTATGTGCGATAAAAGAGTGTGTAGCACCTGGGTCAACCAGAATAGATATAAAGTAAGAAGAAGACAAATCAGAATGAAATAACTCCATATGACCTGTCACCACTTGCAGGTTGACTATCGCCTCTGGCCGACTCATAGCATAGAATCGAGTCGTTGATTGCTGCCCACATCCTCTTCTTCCTTCAGCAGACAAACCCGCTTGTAACGCTTGACTGCGTTCTCACCCTCTGCTACTACTGGGTTGTTGTCTATCTGACCCTTGCTAATTCTGCCTCGGTCGTTGTGTTGCTTCGACATCTCTCTTTGGGCAATTTGACCTCAAGTGCCTAGTCTGTCCATAGTGGTAACATGACCTACCTTCTATCTGCGGCCTAGATGGCCCTATCACTGCCACTGAAGTTGTACTATGCGCCTTTGACGGTGAGGAAACATAACCTCTTCCCTTACTCGGGGAGCATTGTGATGGTACACGAGAACTCTGCATCGTGGAAGGTGCTGAAAACATTGGCTTCTTGAAGCCACCAGATCTCTGTCTCAGGAATTGAGTAGGCCTTTCCCTGGTCATGGACTCCCTTTTCTCCCTGACAGACCATTCAATCTTGCGAACGGACTCCACGAACATGGAAAACCGCTCCCGATTCTCCAAAGCAGTAGCAGGTGTCGACAACTCAGTACTCAAACCTTTCTCAAACCGCCTGATCCGCTCATCATCTGTTGCCACCATGTGAGGATAAAACCTCAGCAAGTCCATAAACTTGGCTTCATACTCAGTGATGCTCATCGATCCTTGGCGGAGATGCTCAAACTAGTTGATCTTCTCATCCAGGTACATCTTCAAGAAGTATCTACTGACGAACTCTCACCGGAAGACCTCCCAACCGATCACCTCATTGGGTCGCTTCTCCTCCTCGATGGCCCACCAGTGCCCAACACTACCCTTCAAAAGGTAGATAGCGTGCTTGACTTTTTCTGCTTCGGGGATGTCAAGGATCCGAAAGGCCTTCTCGAGACCTGACAACGACAGATATGCATCTGTCGGATTAGCCGTTCCGACGTAATCCGAAGCTCTGACACGGAGAAGCCGCTCAAAGGTCTTCCCAATGCCTGATGATTCACCATTGGGAGCCTATTCTCTTGGCAGAGGCACTAGCACTATTTCCACCATGTGATTCATCGTAGCCATCAACTACCCCATAAGCTACTGATAGACATGGTTTTCAAGAATGGTTGGGTCGAGTTGGGGGACCTCAACCACTCGATCTTCATGTGCCTGAACTCTAGCTCCATCAACTGATGCAACCTCGCTGCTCTCAGCATCATGTTCTTCATGGTTTTCAGACATCTTTAAGATTTATCTTCTACTGAGGGCAGAAGGTGATTGTAAGAAAATCAGAAAACTCTCAAGAATAGACACAACCTAGTCCTAGATCCCTGTAGCCTCAGCGAACCTAGAGCTCTAATACCAAAACTAATTGTGACACCCTGCCATCACACATACAACGAGATGACACGCAAAAATGTGCGGAACCACATATTACTGAAAACACGGGTTAATTAAAACTGATTGTTGAAAGCATACATAAGAGAAATTTTGCATCCAGATCCTATAGAGAAATATGTTATAAAAATATTACAAGCTTTGATATATGTCCACAGCTTATCAGACCCAGCTGTACTGTCAGCACCAGAGTTCATCACCTATTTATACATACATAACAGGCCATGTAAGGCCAGCAGTAGGATATACAAGATTACAATAGAAAGTCATCGTGAAATGTCGTCAAACACCTCCGAGGACCTGAGAGTACATGGATGACTCTAGAACGCTACTACAAAACCACCAAAATAGCAGCATGCCCATCTATTGCCTTCTACTGCTCTTCCTCTTTCTGCTCGGCCACAACCTCAAGACCACCACCACGTCTAGCATGACCACCTAAAAAGATTGTAAACCAGCAGGGTGAGACACACAGTCCCAATGAGAAACATAATTCCCCGCTGAAACTATAAAACCTTAGAAGGTTAAAAGAAGATAACTGGTAAAGACATATAATAAGAGCAGTATACTGACCAAAACTATTATTACCATCAATCTTACCAAGATATCCAGGAGGCATATAACCAAGTCTTCCTTTATGGAACATGATTGACAAGATAAGCTTTATAAGAACTTATCACAAAATATAAGGATCATACACATAACTGCAAGGTATAACTAGATCATCTATATAAGCAAGGCCTCAAACAATGTTCCGTGTTTTTCTCTAAGCAAGATATACTATTCGGCTAGATTACATTTTATTATGCCCTGAGGAAGTGAGTTGTCCCTACTCAAATCCAACCTTTAGTTGCGAAGCCCAAAACCTGGTGCCATACAAGGTTAGTGGGAGAGCCAGACTCCAAGACATCACCTCCTTATGGTCAGTGCACTAAAACCAAGGTAGGGCCGCAGTCTCATGCTTATATGGCCTCAACCTCAGGGTCAGCTCCGCAAGCTACCCATATCTCTAGCTCACCTTGACATAGGTGCTAGTATACTTTTGAGCCACAGACCTGATCACCGTGCTCTTGAGCCATGCATGCATTCATGCTCTAACTCATTGAGTCATGGTCATGTTCACCATGTTTTTTACCATACAGAGTCTACAACCGCAGTTGCACTCTAACCCTCCTATTTTCGGCTCGGAGAAAACCCCGCATATTCAACAATATGCACTCCAGGTAATCTCGCAGGCTAAACCTGTTTCACCATCACCAAATTCTGACGATGATGGATCTATGGCCAGGGCAAACTACATGATATGTTCTACTATAATTATCTAGTATATTTTAAGGGAGTTGTTGAGGCATCCAAGTTACACATCATCGAGTTACATTATCACTGTCACTATTATGGGATCTCAATCCCTCCTCACAGATTTCTACTGCCTCTCAAGGCATCAACATCCTACATCAACATCCTGGGATAGCAATCTCTTATCTCATCATCAGAGGATAACACCTCAACTAGGCACTCAGCCTTTATCAGGTCCTCAGACCCATCTCATCACATAAGTGATGCATGTTATATCATAAACAAAGATTATCATCATGATTACAGTGTTAATCAAACATATATGCCTCATATCTCTTACCTAGCTATGAATTCATATGATACACCTACATGGTTAGTATGCACATCACGAGAGATAACTTAAAATCACCAGACATAGCTCTTACTTATTATCATTTTATTAGGGTTTGCAGATGCATATGTCATGATCATAATCATATGAAGCATACACTGTATTATTGCTATCAAATCATGGGCATCCATCTATGCTTTTTACCTTATAAACGTGAGCAAGCATCTTATCATATTAATTGGCATTATCTTTAAACATCAACATAGCATAAGTTTAACATCCATACTTCACTATCAACAAAGATGCAATTACATGATAAAGGACAACTACGTAGGGTGTCTGGGTCAAACACGACCCTCACCAAAGGTGCCCGCTACCCTCACTAGAAGTGTGACAGGTAGGGCAACCCTTACTACATGTGGTACTAGGCAGGGTAACAACCCTCACCAAAGGCTCTATCGACTAGGGAATCCAACCCTAAGGTGTTATTCCACAGTGTTGGCCATCATCATGTTGTGCACTTATGCATAGAGGGTGATGAACAGACCAACACCCACGGTATCGTGCAAATTGGTTCAAGAACTATGTCATGCAGCTAGATGCTAAGGGATGTGTCGGGTGTCACAACTACCCAACGACCAAGAACTCTATCGCCCATCTAGGGTTAGGGTTGCATGTCGGGCAACCCACATCACTTCATGAGCTAAGGGTCATATCGACCAGGAGCATGGTGCCCAATACTAAACCCTAACGCCCAACCAACCTACCATATCGTCTAAGACATCATGTTGTCCAAGGTACCCTATCATCCATGGGCAAGGTGGACACTAAGGCACCATATCGGCCAACTCAACTAAGGGTGTGTCGCACAACCACAAAACCCATGCCCAACACAGGGTTTACCCGTTATACTCATATCATTCAAGGAAGAGGCTATGGTGTTTCCCACCTATAACAAACAATACTAAGGTTCCACAAGAAGGTCCATCATCCGTATATGTCAAGCACCTTATATCGGCCACCACTAAGGCACCTATTATGGTTTCACCATGCAACCCCCATATCGGTCAACTCAAGACCAAACTATGTCGCCCAAAACAGAGATAACTTACTAGACACCATGTCGACCAAGGGAACATCCAAAGCAAGGAAAAACATCTCGGCCAAAGAATATCGTCCAAGGATACTAACAAGGTGAAAGGGTCATATCAGACACAAAGCCAACAGGGTTTCACTGAAGATATCAGCCAATCTAAAACCCTCAAAAGGGTGTATCGCGCAAGGGTATAAGAACCCCACCAAGATGGTCATCTTCAACCTCAAACTCCTTAGCAACAAACCCTAATTGATCAAGATAGTTGGCTCACCTCTCAACAACCAAGTGAGAGGGGTTTTGCTCAACCTCCATCACAAATCGGGCAACATGGTAGATCATCTCCAACTTAGGTCATCACTCATCCAAAGGCTCACCTCTCAAATCCATGGTGAGAGGAGGGTATTGCCCAAGCAACTAGAGTATAGACTCACCTCTCAATAACCAAGAGAGAGGGGTATTGCCTATATCACTAGGGCTCAAACTCACTTCTCAAAACCAAGGAGAGAAAGGGGTATTTCCCCAAAGGAAACCCTAATCTATGGTATCGGCCAACTAGGACTAAAGGTACGCAACATCAACTACAACAACAAGATCACTATATCCACAAGATTAAAGGTACATGCTAGAGAAAGAAACATATCTAACAACATGCATGGCCGATCAAGATCATATATGAACATGTAACATAAAAGGAGGTAGTATAGTTAGGGTTAGAAATTATGTAACCCACGTTAAGCAAGCTCCTCAAGCTCCTAGGCTCCAAGCTTATAGCTCCAAAGCACACCACCTTCGTCCACCTCAAGGAAAAGGGACAAAGCTCATAACTACCATGGCCGAAGAGCAAGCATTAAGGAGAAGGAGATGATAAGGAGAGAGAGAATATGCTCACCAAGGAAACAAGGCTCACATATAGATCGGCCACCAACCTAGAGGAAGAAGAAGAGAAATCCTTCAAAGGGATCGACCACCAAGCACCAAGGGAAGGTGTATCATGCACCAAGGAAGAGAGGAGGCAACAAAGAACTATAGGGATCCTAAGCAAGTGAAAGGGGAGATATATATAGAAAAGGATGAAGGGGGAAACAAGGCAAGGTGTCGTCCCTCTTAGGGACACATGTCCAACATCTTGCCACCTTACAACCCATATGTGCATGTCATGCTACCCACTATCAAAGGATATCCACTTGTCTAAGGTATGGTGACACAACCAAAGCTAGGTCACATGGGTGACACACCCCCCTTGGACGATACACTCCTGGGCGACACACTCTTGGCCGATACAACTCATTGTCTATATAAAGCTTCAAACACCTCCTTGCCTGATATAAGGTCCAACAAGGCAAGACAGAGCCCAAACAAGGCAAAACAAGGCCCAAGGATACTCAAGCAACGAGCCCAACCCATCCTCTCAACCCTAGAGGATGCAAGGAGAGAGAGCATCTCTCATGGTGACAAACTTGCTCATCAACCCTAAAGCTTGGGTTATTTGCATGTAGCACCTCCAAACCTCAACGAAGCACAAACGAACCCTAATCACCATTAAAGGTGACTAGCAAGCAACTAAACACAAGGGTTAGGCAAAGCAAACAGGATAAGCCCAAAATGGAGGTCAGGGTCTTTATAGATCGTTACATTATTAAACTTTAACCCGATCAGATATTACCCGTGAAGTGAACCTAGCATGTCAATTCATACAGAAACCAACTACAGTTCATTTGTCTCTTATCAAATGGATCCTAAGTTACATCAAAGGTACTCTTATAATGGTCATTCAAATCAACTCAGATTCAAACCTTTCTATTATTGGATATCTAGATGCCGACTGGGCCATATGCCTCCTCACTCGACACAACACTAGTGGATTTTGTATCCTTCTCAATATGACCTTTGTTTTATGGTCATCAAAGAAGTAGACTACCATTGCCAAGTTGAGTAGAGAAGTTGAATACAGGTTGCTTTCTATCACAACGTCAAAACTTACTTTGTTTGCTCATCTTCTTCATGAGCTTCACATACAAGGACCAACTCCAACTACTCTTCTATGTGATAATATGAGTGCCCTTCACCGTAAATCTAGTTCTTCATGCAAGAAAAAAAACATAGAACTAGATTACCACTATCAGAGAGAAAGTGGACTTAGGACATATTTTTACAAGATTTACGTGTTCCAAAGATCAGTTGGATAACCTATTTACAAAGGTGGTAACTAAGGACATCTTTTAGTCTATCATCTCCCAAGCTGGATCTAAATTTACACTAGCCACAGATTGAGGGAGGGTATTAGATGTAACCCGTGTATTTTTTTCCTTTATTCTTGTATTTGTAGATGGTTGTATTTACTAATTGGCTTTGGCCTACTCATTTGTATTGGGATTAAGGTCCACTCTCACCATATAGCATTGCAATCTATAAACAATAGGACTCGAGTCCTCAATATAAATACAAGGGTATCCACACAAGAAGGAGCTGTGTGATAACCCTTCCCCCTAGTTTCCTTCATCTTCTCATTTCAAATCAAGCCCTTGATTCTATCGGTTAGGATTTTGGTAATAAAATTTGGTTTTTCTACTTCAATATAAAGATATTGTTTCTAGAGTGGCTATTAATAGTATCTCAACGTCATGTGTTCTCTATTTCACTTATACGATTTACAATAGGTGATGCATGTTGTCTTCGACTAATTTCTTTCGTGTCTAATTGACTTTATGCTTTGGCTGTGTTAAAATCCAGCCCTAGTATTAGGTGGGATTCAACTTCTATGTTCTAGAACTAGGTAACATCTCACTTCATAGACCACACATCGATATTTTTATGCTATTCCAAACTGATGAAGTTTTCTCTAGTATTCCTTGACATATACTATTATATGGATATCCACACATGATCAGATGCTTTCAGTTGATTGTTCAGTCAATTGCAGAACAACCCTGAGAATGGCTCCAGGCCATTAACAACATGCAGAAATTGATGAACATGAAGCTAAAAGTATTTTGAATTTTGTCATTAGACACTCTGCAGACACTATAGATGTCCAACTTTCTCATAACATGAAAACAAATTATGTTTATATACCTAAACAATTTAAGTATGACAAACGTAGCTATTACATGACCAACCATTCATTGTATAACTTTTATGTAAAATCTTTCGTTTGTATATCCCATCAGATTTATATAGTTTGATGTAATTTTATCATTGGAATGAAAAGGTTTAGAGTTTGTTTGACTTGGAGATGTTTCTTGATGGTTGAATTCATTTCTAAATTATTATTTGGTTCCTCTTGTAATCTAAGTATCTGTTTTAATCAGTAATAGTGTAATTCAATAGGATGGAACAAACCTTTTAGATACATGATTCGATGTTTTTTTAATTTTATCTTATATGCTAAGAAGTATGTTGAGAGGTATTTTATATTCTAAAAATGATTGAAACGGTCATATGCAAGTAGCACATTATATTTTTAGGTCGGATTGGGTATTCACCTCTGAGGTCGGGCTTTTTTTGGGTTGGGTCTTGTGGGTTTTATGGATTGGATTTTGCGATTCATGTTAGTATTGAGTGGGTCAGGTTGGGTATGGGTCGGATTTTCAAAAACTTGACTCAGTTTCATGCCTACTACCTTTTGATACTTAGCTAAATTGTTTATTCATTTACATTTTGAAAATCATTGTAGTTAGGTTCATACTTCTACTTTTCAAATATCAATCTTGTACCAATTCTACTGACCTTTGTTTCCCTTCTTGTGGTTCATGTGTGG
This sequence comes from Alisma plantago-aquatica, assembly GCA_963693085.1. Lineage (NCBI taxonomy): Eukaryota > Viridiplantae > Streptophyta > Magnoliopsida > Alismatales > Alismataceae > Alisma > Alisma plantago-aquatica. The sequence goes on along the minus strand of OY856412.1, from coordinate 1,164,576,820 downwards.
TTTCACTCCCCCTGAGAATTCATGGATAGGTGATACATGAAAGATCTTGAAGAGACGTGCTTGGGTAGTCCTCTGTTGAAGTGTAGATAAGACTCAAGCCTATTCTTATTTTTTTATCTTATGTAAAGATTTTGGGACTCTAATGAAAAGTTTGATTGAAAAAATAGATTGATTTATACTATATGATGTAATTTTTTAAATATTTAATCATAGAGATTTAGTCTTTACACCACCACTTGCCCATACTATTTAAGTATGGATTGGAGTGCAAATGTAGTTCAGATGGATTTGGTAACTCTTGCACATGTAGAAGAATTGGAACGTCTAGTCTCCACTTTTTCTAAAAGTAGCTCACAACCATTATCTTATTTAAAAGCAAGGATGCATCCATGTGTGGACCCAAGATCCACTTTATAATGACTTCACCAATACCTCCATCTTTGGGAAATTGACACACCAAGTAGTTTTTGATTGTACAAGCCTTGGCACAACTGATCCACCCTTAGTATATAATTCATGCCCAACCACTGCACTATCTTCTTGTCTTATTTTGTGACATCTTTAAGAAAAGCACACCCTTCTAGGTACCTTGTGATGTCAAAGTACCTTTTTAGATTCTTTTCTAATTTAATATTCATGCATTATGTTGACATGGGTGGTGTCCACAATTTTATGGCATATTTGTCTTATTTGTTTCATTTTGATCCATTAAGATATGGTTTCTCAAGTGTATCCCAAATGCATTTTTTTTCTCATGTCAATGAAAGTATATATGATTGCTTTGAACTCTGATGGTATGGACATAAAATGATCTTGATATGGAATCAAATTCCTATGTTTCATCTTTCATTGACCCTTGACTAGAGAGATATTGCATTGAAGCTATGAAGGAGTGAGATGACCAAACATTGTTGTTTTGTCACATAAATTTTTAAAATACACGATTCATATTTAAAGGTTGTTTATGGCATCAAAATTGAGCTCCTCCATGGTGGTAATTCAATGTGTGGTTCTTCGAATACAATTTTGATTCTTGATCTCTGTTCATTCACAACACCACTAAAGTTTCTATCATTTAGGGTCTACTTCTTCTTGTGCTTTTTCTTCAACATCCAAGTTGATGTCTCGATCTAAGAATTTGAATTCTTATTGCAGGACTATATTTTCCCAAGGATAATTAGCAAAGTGGTCCATCATTTTTGGGCTTTGACAACTTTCTTGGGCACATATGTGATGTAAAATTCAAATAAAAGGAACTACAATTTGGAACGTATACCTTTGATAACTAGAGGGAACATAAGTTTATGATAGGATTATGTTGTACAACAAATTTATAGTGTAGTTTGTCAAGTAGTGGATGGATGGAACATTGATAAGTAATATTTTTCTACTATATGATACTTCGCTTCAAATTCATTGAACTTCTTATAATAGATACATGGTCCTTTCTCCCTTCTTTTCTCTTTTGTTCAATACACCTCTCGATGACTTTCCAATAATAGAGACATGCAAAATAAAGATCTTCCAGGTGCTGGAGGCATAGAAACTAGATGATTAATCCAATAGATATTTATCTTATTGAACCCATCTTGGAACTTTTCATTCTATTTTTGGTATGCATTCTTTCTTAGGAGTCTAAAGATTTATTTTCAAATGGGTGTCAATCTTTATATGAAATTTTTGTTGTACTAGAACCTACCCACGATCTCTAATTTATTTCTTTTTTTGGATGTGGTAATTCCAATATGACTTTTCTTTTCCTTGATCTAATTTGATACAACAATAAATTACTCAATGGTCCATAAGGTTTCATGAAGTGACCTCAAAGGTACACTTAGATTGATTAAGTCATACATGTCAATTGAGTCATTAAATGAGTGTTCTAGGCATGATTGTTTGGATCCTTGTACTTATCTATCATGTCATCCACATATACTTCAATTCTTTTGTATATAAATCCACCATTGCCTTGTGATATGTACCTCCAACATTCTTATGACAAAAAATCATTGATTTCTAGTAGAAAATACATTTTGTTTACTGAAGGAAGTTCTCTCCATGAATTCCTATATCATTTTTGATAGATTGTAAGTATATAAATTGTTCGTAAATGATAAAAGATAATGTATGTTCATGTTTTTAATTAGAATGTGCAACATTGGAACATCAACTTCAGGATTGGATTCATTTAGGTCACCATAATTTAACAAATTTTTACATGTCCATCCTTCTTCATAACATGAGAAATGTTTGCTAATAGTGTGGAGGTATGTAGTTTGTTTGAGGATTCAAGTTTTTTAGCCACCTCTTCATGATCTTTAGACCCATTTAAGGTTTAATATGTATCCTTTTATGCTTAATTGATCATGAGTTAGTGATAATTGGTATTAAATTTACATCCACATATTTTTCTAGCCCGTGCATATCTCCATCACTCCATGAAAAGATGTTATGTATAACTAGACAAAATTGCTAATTGGAACCCCAATATGTAGGTAAACACATGTAAATATTTTAACATTCCACTCTTCTCTTACATGGTATATGTTGATGATGAAGTGGATAGTGGTCTCTTCATTTAGACAAAATTCATTCTTTGTAAAGAAATCTATCATTGTTGTTTTATCCTTTTGACATTTCTATTTTTAAGATAAATAATACATGTACACCCTTTTCTAGGGCACTACATCAAAAATGAAAGACCCCTAACCCTACTTAAGTCATAAGCATGCGTGTTTGACGTAACGTGATTAATTAGATTCTTAATTTTGAAATTAAACTTTGATCCATGATGTTATGCTGAATGATGAAACTATGTTTAAAATTTGAATCAATTCAGACTCTATTTTCTCCATTTATACATTTACATGTAGCTTTTGGACCTTTGTGCAAATTACCCATTTCTGGATCTATAAACATAGTTTTAATAATTTCTTGAGTTTCTCCATGATGTACTTAACAACCTTAGAACAACTTCTCACTTTCTTGGGGTTATGTGAGCTTTATGAGGTGGTACTGTAGTGTTTCCATTGGGTCAATAGATTCTTAATGTCTGATGAGCTTTCATTGCCTGTTGAGTTCTCGGTGCCCGGTGAGTCTCAGGTGCCTGATGATTTCTCAATACCCAGTCAATCTTAAGTGCCCAATAGGATTTCTATCTGACTAACCAAGGAGTTCATCAATTGATGGAGCTTTGGAGGTGTGCGTGTATGTGTGTGTTTGACCGATGTCGACAAGATCTCTGCCCGACAACGGAACTAAACAAAACCAAACCTCCACCCACCTATAAATATCCCTCTCTCTCTATCTCTCTCTCTTTCTCTCTTCTCATCTCTAGTGATCTTGATGTTGTATTTCAGAGGTCGATGAGAACCCATCAGGGTCAAAGATTGGATGTTCTTTGTGGATGCATGCTTGAGTTTGAGTTCTTCTTGGGCTGATCTAAGGATGTTGTTTGTATTCCTTGTTCTATTTGTGTAAGATTCTTTCTTTTCAACTCATTTTCCTTGTTGTTCTTCACCTTCCTTCCTCCAAGTTTCATGGTGTCTCCTTGCTGGAAACCTATGCTTAAGGGTTAAGCACTTTCCTTTCTTCCTTCATTGCTCTGGAAACACCTTGTTCGTGGAGATAGGAGGCATTCCTGGAGTTTTGGCGGGCCGAGATTGAAGTTTTTTTTGCTGATTTCAAGGATATTCCTCTTAGACTTCAGTTTTCCCTCTTGACATGCCTAAACTATGTGTGTAAAATACAAGTGTACTCTTCAAGTAATATAGCCCTATGAGGTCCAAGTGTCGAACTAAGGGAAACGTTTTTTTTACAAAATACTACTAATTGTAACTTAATCAACTAGGCCTAAAAAAGTGATTGAATGGTTGTTTAATGACCAAGAACAAGAAATAAATCTAAATTAAATGGTTGTGATCAAGAATTGATAGATTCTTTAGGATTACAGTTTTTCCATGGTATTTGTTGCATTCAACTTTATTTCATCAATAATTATATACCCTTAGCCCTAGACTAATGACTTGTAGCAAGTAGTACTCACTCTCGCAATGTAATACCCTACCTAAAGTAAACACAAATCTCACTTCCGTAGCAGTTTAAGAATCATCTAGGTGCATCGATATCTCTAGGTTATTTTTTATATCCGTAAGCTCTTTCTCGAGGATTGGTATGAGATGTGTAAATCTATAACTTTTTCAGCTCCTAATCCCTCTCCCTAAGAAATTAGTGGTTTAATATATTGATTGTGGTGATCAAACACAAATAATTCAGTAAGAAATTATAGATTCACATCCAGAATTAAAGGAAATAGTTATTAATTTATAAAAATTGAATATAAAGCAATACCGAGCTACTTGGTATAGCCCTGCATGATTTCTATCATCGTACAAAGAGAGGAAGAGGGAGAAAATGAGATAGACATTAGAAAATCAATAAAAGCCCTCGGAGAAGAGGTCTTGACGATTCCCTCTGGAAGAATTAAATATCCTCTCCATTAAAATAATAACATTAATTTTTTCAACTGGGATTCAAATTGAACATTTGAATAGTAGATAACTGAGTTGGACAATTTATAGAAAATGGCTTGAAAAAAGTTCTATTAACGGACAAATTGTACTTAAGTCTAGAGAAAGAATTTTGTATCCGCAGACACTTGAAAAGCTGAAGATGAGTAAATGAGAAAATTTAACAATTTAAAATATGTGGAATAAATTAGATGAGTTCTGGTCAACATAGAGCATATTTAATCTTGATTGTTTATTGTATGACCGAAAATGGGGTTTCAACAACTATTTCTTATATACTTGAAATGAAAATTAGAAACTATCTAAGCAATTTTCTATATATCAATTGTCAAGGTATGTGTGAGCTGTTTTCTACAAATTACGAGTTCCATGGTGATGAACTCACATACCTAACTCTTTCTCCTAATGATATGAATCCTAAACTTACTCTCTTTGGTAATCTCAGTTGATCACCTCAGTTTGCTAATTTATTTTCATAATTGCTTTGATTGGATATTCCAATAACAGTTTAATATGACTTCCTTGCTCTTTGTGGGATTGAACCGAAAGTATTGCATTTACGTCACTCTCTTATGGGAGATTAAGGCTGTGTAACTGACTTTAGGTTTATATTTTTGATCGATTAAGATCTACAATATCGTTCTCCAAAATCCAAATAGGAATATAAAGTTGTCTCTAAACTAATACGAGACGTCAGATATGAATGCCATACCCATGTTGAATTGGTAATAGGAGTTTCAAGGCACAACATACGTTTAGGCTAACCATCGTTTTCCCTTCAACCTTTATCTCTGACACCGACTCTTGCATAGCTGCACCAACGAACCAGTTGTGGCAATGCCTCTCTGCAATAGCCCCATTAAAGTCTCCCTAGAGATGCCCTATAACAGCGGGACAGAGAGCATATATTTGATGTGGACTCACACAAACCAGTCCTCGGTCCTCACTCCCATCACATTCTGTGCCACCATCCATACAATTTTTGCCATGTAGCTGTGAACGAACTGCAAGTCCACCGTTCCAATCTGCGGATGCTCGACCAAACACTGAGCCAAAATGATTGGGTCACCTGCTCCCCTCCGTCAAGCGCATCACGCGCGGGTGATTGGGTGGTTTTGTTGGGAGAGAAGTTGATTTGGGGTGATGACGTGACAAACTTTAATTGAATTGGTTGATAGAGGTTGTGTAGTAGATATATAAATTTGTTTTGCTTATGATTTTTGACCCGTGATGAATTTTGTGACGAAACAAAAACTATTGGATTTGTTATGAAAAATATATTCCAACCAGACTAATATTAATATATTTTTAACAAAAAATACAAAAAAATATGAATAGGTGATGTGATGAGAGAGAAAATTATTTTATTTATAATTTCTAAACCGTGATGAATTTTTGAACGAAATAAAAACCATTAAATTTGTGATAAAAAATACATTCAAACAAGAGTAATGTTGATATTATTTTGATGAAAGAGGTAAAAATAGGGGAGAGAAGTGATGATGCAAGATTAGAGAAGTGAGGAGTCCAAAAACTAAGTGTTTGAAATTAGTGAGTATGCACCTAAAAAAGCTAAAGGAGCCTAAAGATGACTATATAACACCTAAAAAATGATAAAAAGTACCAAAAATGGAGATATGCCCACGAATGGCTGAAAACACAAAAAAATGATTAAATAGCGCCATAAAATGACTAAATAGCACCAAAAATGGCTAAAATTCTTGGGTACCAAACGAACTTATTTGGGCACCGTTACGTTATTTTTTTGTCAATACCTTATTTGGGCACCATCTTTATACTTTTGGGTGTCAATGAACCATTTTGGGCGTCAATTAATCATCTTTGGGTGTCAATTAGCCAATTCTGGGCGCCATTAAGTTGTTATTGGGTGTAAAGTACCCTTATACCCTATTTAACACGTAAAACCATATTTGGGCGCCATTAAGTGGTTATTGAGTGTCAAACAAACTTATTTGGGCATCGTTATAATGTTTTAGTTGGCAATACCTTATTTTGGCACCATATTTATACTTCTGAGTGTCAATTAATCATTTTGGGTGTCAATTAACTATTTTTTTGTATCAATAGCCATTTATGGGCGCTATAGCACCCAAAAATGGCTAAATAGTGCTAAAAATTACTAAAATTCTTGGGTATCAAACAAACCTATTTGGGCACCGTTACATTATTTTTTGTTGTTAAATATCTTATTTGGGTGCCATCTTTATACTTCTAGGTGTCATTGAACCATTTTGAGCGTCAATTAATCATCTTTAGATGTCAATAGCCATTTATGGGCGTCATAGTGCTAAAAAATGATTAAATAGTTCCCAACAATTGCTAAAATGTTTGAGTGTCAAACAAACCTATTTGGACGCCGTTACATTATTTTATTTATCAGTATCTTATTGTGGCGTCATCTTTATACTCTAGGTGTCAATGAACTATTTTGGCATCAATTATACTTTTGGGTGTCAATGAACCATTTTGGGTGTCAATTAACCATCTTTAGGTTTCAATTAGTCATTTATGGGTGCCATTAAGTTATTATTGGGTGCGAACTATCCTTATACCCTATCTAATGTGTACAACCATATTTGGGCGCCATTTAGTTGTTCTTAGGTGTCAAAAAATCTTTTTTTTTAATTGGTGATTTATTCATCCCATCACCGGGGTTAGAACCTTCAACCTCTAAGTCGTACAACCTCAATTCTACCAACTCAGATGCCACATCTTTGGCTCAAAAAAATCTATTTGGGCACCCTTATGTTATTTTTTATTGTGAATTACCTTAAGTGTTTGGTTACCAATCACTTTAGATGTGATTTAGCACATACAATATTTACTTGGGCATCGTTTTTATAATTTGAGTGTCAATGAACTATTTTTAGGCGTCAATGAGCCATCTTTGGGTGTCAATTAACCTCTATATATCATTTTTGTATTTTTTTTTAAAATATGTCAACTTGTTCAATTTCATTTTTCGTAATGAATCCAATGATTTTTATTTCATTAGAAAATTCATTACGGTTCAAAAATTACAAGTAAAATAAATTTATTTGTCTATTGTATAATTTCAAAAAAATCACCCAATCGCTATCTGCCAGTAGTTTTGAAGACTGGGTTTGGACGTGCCTCACTGCACGTTAGAGCTCGTGAGCTTGCCTAAAAATTAACCCAACATTGAGAGGTATTCACGGGGGTGGCTCCCCTGTTGTCGAAGCACGGGCGCACGTCCATAGTGACTGTCTAGGGAATACATATATGCACACTATTCAACAAGTTTGTTTTGGCACCCTATGTCGATCCAACATGCAGTTGTTGATGATCTGGCAGCAAAGTGTCCTTTCGCTTTCGATGGTTAAGTTCGATCGGACGGAATTGCTTTAAAGTCTTTGGTAAGGAGGTGAACTCACGCTGATGGATACGGTTAACCGACGGCGGCTACTAGGGGGCGTTGTGAGTCCTGTGATAATGATATGGGACTTGCAGAAAGCAACAGTCGACTGAACATGTGACCGCTCCAGACGATAGGCATTTAATGCGAGAGAGAAAGGCTACGAATTATTGAGCCACGACCTGTGCAACAGTACACACGGGTTTTAGTTCTGATGGCCATGGATGATCGAGCATCCAAGAGGAGCTCATGTTATCATGCGAAGCTGTTGTTACCTGTTACAGTTATGCCGATGGGGGTTGGGGACTGTTAAGATGAGGTTCTTCTAAGAGGCATATTGGAGTACGCATTCTCCTAGCAAGAGATATCGAGCATCCATTTTTCATATTTTAGTGAAAAGTGACGTTCAGTTACAAGCAATTGATTCCATACATACCGACACCGTTTTTTCAGAGAGTATACTGATTGTGAAATGAGCACTAGTAGACCAAGTTCACTTAAAATTCACAACCACATTCAAGAAGAGGGTGGATATTGCTAGGGGAGAAACCAGATCATGGAGATCAATGCTGTAGCACCTGGAAATCACAACCAAGGTGTCACAGTCGATTAGATACTATTTCTAGCATAGGAATTAAACACGTAGAAAACTATATTTATTCCCAAAGAACGAAGCCAAATACGGGGTGACTACAATACATAACTATACACCAACATTACATTTCGTTATGAAGAAAAAGGCTATCTGATCAAACTTGGCACCAAAAAAAGGCTCATTGAAATCACTTTCATTCTTGCGAGAATGGTCAAACTTGGTACCAAAAATGGCTTCATTGACAATATTATTAGGTGTACTGATAACATCTTTTAGTTTCCAGATGATACCATTATTTTTCTTAAATCTGATAATAGAAATATCATGAACACGATGTCCATTATTGGCATCTTCTCACTTCTCTCGGGGCTCAAAATTAATTTCCACGAATCCACAATTTGTGGCACTCACATTCACTCCCCGACTGTGGATAGACTCAAATGTATGCTCGATAACCAAATGCAGCATTTCCCTATCAAGCATCTTAGACTTTCAATCTCTGTCACAAACTCAACAGCTCGATGTGGAAGCTAATTATTTACGATACCACTCCAAAAGCTTCACTTTGGGTAACAAAATTCCTTTATATACACTCTCGTCTGATTTACTTTAACTCCTATCACTAATATCTTCCTCAGATGTATCTCACTTCCCTCTAAAATTGATCTATGACTTGAGAAAATGAGAACACACTTTCTTTGAGGTCACAAAGATGCTAAATCTAGGTCACACCTAGTAAATTGGAGTGCCATATGCAAACCCAAAGCTCTATGTGGATGAGGTATCATCAATATTAAGACACATTTATCTTGTCTATAAGATTATTGCACATATTCGTGAAAGTAAGATCACTATCTTGAAGGATCATAGCTTGAACAAATACTAGCAAAAGCATAATTCTTTGCATACCACTCAGATAACCAATCTCTCCACTTTGGAGATATTTTAACAAAGCTATTAATAGCACATAGTATTCAAATTCATCCAACTCATTTTCAACACATGCATTTTGGGACAAATCTTTGGCGTAATGGTATATCCATCATCAATATGAAACTAGTAATCTCCATTCCCAACACATTACCACACACATGACCTTTTCTCTCCTTTTATCTAGTAGGAACAATTTCTTGAAACGTTGTCTCCTGACAAACCAATATAGCCCTTAGACCTACCTCCTTCACATTAAACAATACTTATCTCCAGATCCATCTAATCCAATTATTAGTTGGATGTTGAGTGATACTTATTCAATCAGTAAAGCTTACTACACTTCTGGGTTTCAAAACTCTCTTTGGTTCCCATTCTATTACTCGCCTAGCTCATTGGCCAGAAGAAACTCCTCTTTGGTTCACATTATCATTCTTGGAGCTTTTTTAGGCCACGACGTTATTTGATGTGCTACAATAAATTTGAAGACCGTACTTGTTTGTCCTTCATCTTCACCTCACAAACAATATATGGATTCACTTCTTCTTGAGAGATGAGCCGCTTTCTAATTTGTCACTTTGGACGTACAACAAGATTTTTTGTACTATATTCCAAAACACTCACAACTAGCAATTTAAATCTACCAGATCTTGTTGTATTTTCTTGTTCATTTGGAATGAGAGAAATAGAATATAGTATTATAATTCTTTGATTAATTTATTTGATACTTGTGTCCATATATATGATTTATATCTATTTGTTTTATATATCTTTAGTTGATGTTGTAGGGTCATCTCACAAAGTACTTGATCTGGAATGCTCAAGGATATTTATCATTTTTCTGTTGTGAATAGCTCCACTAATATATTTTTTTCTTTCGATTATTGCTTAAGATGGTGATGGTTGTTGGTGTCTTTTTTTTAAGCTAGTCTTTATCTTTTATATTTATCTTTTTAGTGGGGCACCTAAGAGGGTCCCCTGGAGTATTTGGTGAAGTCAAATGACACCCTTTTATTTAGTCTTCACATTGACCACTTAGTTTTTCTAGGGTTGGTACATCTTATAATATTTCTTTCCTTTTGTATTCACTAATAATTTTCATGGTTGTCGATACCAACGCAAACCTATCCCAAAAGCGGGACTTTCACAAGCTGAGGTAACCTATTTTTATTTTAGAATGTTATTGCAAAAGGGAATTCAATAATCAGAAGCTAGCGTTTCTTTTATCCATGTATAGGTGATTCATTAATTGAGAAGAGAATCTAAGAAGCAATGGCGAAGTGGAAGGTGTCTCAGCCTGCCACTCAGACAGTAACTGTGGTGGGCCGCTCTTCTCCTACCGTAGAAGTGGTTGGGAGTAATCCTATAGACCCACCACCTAGCACGTCCTCTGTAAGTGTTTTTATGACATAATAGCTAGTCTGTTCAAGATGATATGTTTGTGTATATATGCATATAACATTCTTTACGTAAATTTATAGGGGTTGGAGCCATGCCGACTAAAAAGTCAAGAATATATCATTGCAGAAGTGTTGGCTTACCCACCCCTTAAAGGGTGCATGTTTCATGGGTATCCAGTACCAGATGGTGTGGTACGTGTGAGCCCGATACATGTATTCCCCGACTGGCAGGATCTTGCATTGCCTCATGCACACCCAGTTGTTGAAACACTGGGTGAGGCAGTAGGCGGAGTGATACTGTGGCCCAAAGCGGATGTCCTCTATATTGATATTGTATGATAAATTTCCATTACTTTTAATTTTTTAGTGTGTATATATGAGTCAATTGATCTAAAATTATATAAATATGTCAAAAAGAGGAGACCCGCTACATCTCGGCCTCCACCTCCTCGACTACCAAGTTGGCTTACAAGGGACCTACACCCCTCGATAGGTCCTAATTGTAGGGGTGTGGCAGTATGGATCGACGAGCATGATACAAATTGCTCTATAATTGTTACTATTCCAGAGGATGCTACAGGTAAATCATACGATAACAATCTATTTATACAAGTTTAGCATACATATTAATGCATACGTAATACAAGTTATGCATACGTATGTATTAATAAATAGGTATTAATGCAGGTCAATCATACGAAAACAAGATATTTATATAAGATATTTTGGAGTTTTTTAGTTATCAATGGTTGAACACATCTATGATAGAGCTGTGGATATGGTGAGCTATTGTTTATACATCCATACAACTTGTTTTATATACAGTGATCTGGTTTTTTATATATTAATGCATACGTAATACATGTTTTGCAGCCACTTACACAAGATATGTAGAGATTTTGGGTTTTTCCATGTGGGATTTTTGGTTCCATCTTTGATTAGTCTTGTAGATACAGACCCTTCTTCAGTTACTTCATACTACTGTGATGCTTTTTAATATTTTGGTAAAAATAATAAGAAAGTGATAATAGCTCCATTCAATGTCGAGTAAGTTTACTTTGCTTATAATTTGGACTTAATAAAATTACATTTTTATTGTGGATTTTGAGTTATTAATTTTTAACTTTCTTACCTGTAGTGGTAGGCATTGGGAGTTACTAGTTATTGCCGCCAAGACGTTCACTATCTATTATCTAGATCTTGTAGGGAATGAGTTGGAATTATATAGACATGCAATTAAAAATCCATTATTCTCGTGAGAAATATTTCATGTTTTTATATCTATTAACATATGTTACTACATTACTATTTAATTATGCAATTTAATGGGTTACATTAACATATGTAGGGCTTTACAAGAGTACAAAAAAGTTGGAGGAAAGGTCCCCAGAAAAAAGGATCTGTTACTAATTTGGGAGAATGTGAAAGTAATTTCCTGACTCCAATGTATATATTATTTATGTGAACTGTGCTTATTTGTATTTTTGAATATTTTATATGTTTCAATTTATAGTGTGCTATACAAGACAACGTCTGGGCATGTGCCTACTATGTGATGCTATTTATGGACCTAATCATCAAACAAACCGTAATGGAAATCGATAAGATATAACATGTATTATACATAGTCTCATTAGATAATATGAAATATATCAATCTTATTATATATTATTAATTATATGTATACGTCATTCTCTTTGCAGGTCTTTAAAACTACTAACTTCAGTACAGGTAGAAAGCGTTTCGATGTACATGCTCCCTATATGAGAGATGAATTAGATGTTGTAAGAGAAGAATGGGCAAAAGCCCTACAAAGAGTGGGAATTTTTAGATTTAATTTTATTGACAATGATGACAACGATGAATAAAGAATAACTTTGTTCTCATAATTATTTTTGTGTGAATGTGAATGAATTTTATGAATTGTCATATGTGTGTGAAGATGATGAATACATAAATGTTTCTACATGTGTCTGAATGTGAAAAGAGATGAAATGAATGGAACTGCAGGTTGCTACTAGTTTCAACATGTGTGTGATGAAAAAATAATATGAATTAAATGTGCTTATACATGTGTGTGAATCACATATAAATAATATTGTCTATCTTATTAATTTTGTAGGTTTGTGGCCTATTGCTGGCTAATATCAATGGATGTCGTAAACATGTAGTTCAAAACTGAACTGCATGTTCTCATCCTACTGACCAGCCATACAGCAGGCCTGCAAATTGATTAAAAAAAATCTTAACATAGGCGTCGGTTATTTGAATAAAAACGACACCAAAGAAATACATCCGTAGTTTTTGATTAAAAACTGACGTCTATGTGGCCAGGAACCACGACCGTGCTGGGAAGCCCAGCTGTGGTGGCAGGCAGGGGATATGGCATTGGTTATTAGTACAAAAATGACGTCGGTTCAACTGATATGGCCAGGAAACATGACCGTGCTGGGAAGCACGGCCATGGTGGCAGGGGAGATGGCACCGATTATCTTACAAAACTGACGCCTATAGGCCCTTTGCTGTCATGTTTTTGGTGGTGGGAAGCATTATGATGTCGGTTCTTTTAATAACCGATGTTTGTAACAATTCTATAGTATTGGTGTTCGTAAAAAACTAACTCCTATAGTCCCTTTGCTGGCATGTTTTCGGTGGTGGGAAGCTTTAAGGGGTCCACCTTTAGCGGTGCCCACTTGGATGTCACTTGGAAACCGACACTAAAACCCTTAATTAACCGACGCTAAAGGTCTATTCTGTAGTAGTGTTGTGAACAAAGAGAAGCCACTTGTTTTTGTAGATGGCCTACTAATGCTAAAGCAACTACTCATCAACACCCTAAATTTGAGTCAATGTGGCTAGTTGATGTTGCTGACCTTGCTGGATAGACTACAACATCCCATACATGCCCTGCATGGAGAACGAATATCCTAATGATGGAGGTGTTGGAGTATTGGAGCTTGAGGCTGCATATCAGTGGGGGATGTGGTGCAAGTGTCAGTGCCAAGTGCAAGGCATGGATGCCTCCTATTCTTTTGCTTCTTCTTCTTCTTCTTCATCCTTAGATGGTGAGTTGACATCATGCCCGTCTAGTATGACTCTACATCCTCTATTGGCCACCTAATACAGTGCACTCCCCGTACATGGAAGATAAGATCAAGGAGAACCATTTCCTACAGATGGCCTTCTATGGTGCAACAAGTGTACACCCTGCCTTGGTATGTAGTGATCCCACTTGAAGTGCTTGAAATCTAGATAGGAGGACATCTTGAGGATGTTGTCCTTGGATAGGTCAAGATGGAGATGCATGACCAATGTTGTGAAAAGGGCCCCAAAGTGAATGGGGAGTTCCTTGAATCTACCTCTTCATAGCCAAGATGTGTAGAAGGAAGAATTACTTAAGATTTACGTCTCCCTTCCCAAAGTCAAGAATGACTATAGCATGTAAAAGTCCACTTGTCAGACCTTCCCTTGCCCTTGAGTCAACCTAGAGAAGATGGAGTTTTTTAGGTAGTGGTGAATAATGTGGGTGAAGGGGTGCTCGATGTCCATGACGGGAGACTGGTTCCAGTTGATGAAAAACCCTTGAGGTAGTGTTTTCATCTGTCTCCATACTAAATTGAACTTGAAGTCATTGAGTGTGAAGTGCACCCATCCCATGGACCAGCCATAGATTTAGTTGAACTCATCCAAGGTGAGGTGGTGCTCAGTGTTGTATAGTTATAACTTCACCCATGTGCTTCCTGTCCGTCTCCATGCTCAGGGATCCAACACACCTACAAAGTCACCAGGAACTCATAGATGATCCTAGGGTAGGGGGGCAGTTAGTGAATAATGGGTGATCACCCACCATTCCCTGCCTAGTGTAGATGTGTTTGAGGTTATCAGTGAATGATACTTCAACGAGGAAGGTTGGGTCCCCATATTGATTCGGTATAAGCTCCATCTTCTGTAGCATAACATAAAAATTCTTATGTGCCTCATCTAGTAAGGCAACTATCGATGACTTGGGTACCAACTGATCTAGTATAAGGAGGTGGACAGAGCTTTTTGTCAGGCTACCATTCATGGAGAAGAGAAGATGGTGAAAAAGAAAAGAGCTCGGTGATTGTTTTGAGTGGTGAAATGCCTTTGATAACCTCATGTGCTCTTATTTCACCTTATGAGTGAAGGGGGAAAGCTTGGGTGTGAGTAGTGACCACCCCTTGTGTCCCCTTTTATAGTTAAAGGAGGCTCTATCTGCATTGTCTCGGTACTATTGACACACAGTGTTGGTGGTACCAACGTGTTTCTATCTGTGGGCGTCTTGGTGCCATGCATTGATACTAATATCTGCGTTCCATTGGTGCACTGACCTAGGGATTTGTCAGCTATGATGGTACTGATGGTTATCGATGGTAAAGACACGTGAATTGTTATGCATAGATCGGTTCTACTAACCATTGGATGTGAAAATTCACAATTGTTTGTATCATTGTGATGGGTATAGTATTCTATGTCAGTACCACTAACGTGTATGTTGGTTGACTGAGCTAAACTTGTCTCACCACTAATTTCTTCATTGATGTCATCAAATTTGTTCTTGATAGTATTAGAGACTTGATTTCATGTAGCTTTAAGGGCTTCACCAAAAAAATGTCAGTGCCACTGACTTGTGTGTCTATGGTAACGAGTTGTAGCACCCTTTGTCTTCTTTGAGCTGAATGAGTCGGTACCACTAAGCAGCCTCTTGGTGGTATTGACAATCTTTTCCTATATCTTTGTGATTTCTTCTCATAATAAGTTCATGCTACCGATGTTGGTGTCACTGCTACCGATGGTGTCATCCATGCCATCAAGCTTAATGGTTCTCGCACAAGCTCTTGCTGATAAGGTGTTGGTGCCACTGACATTTCTGTCAGTGGTACCAATTTTTTTTGAATTCTCTGTGATTCTCGGATGATGGGTCGGTGCTACCGATGCTGGAGTTTGTGGTACGGTATCCTATTGTTCACATACACATCAAGGAAACTTTTCTCCATTGCACCAACTAAAGATCTATTATAAAAAAATACAAACTGTAACAAATTAGATGACCGAAATAGTTATGTAAATAAAAAATAAAAGTGGGATTCTTCCCATAAGTTTCCTTATATAATATCATAGGCACAAAAATCATCAAAATCCTTAGGGAAACTCAATGAGATTCAACTCTTCATCCTCATGGACCACTTCTCCACCAAAATAATGTTTCAGGCATCATCCATTACTCAAAAATGTCTGGGTAGCATCACTAATCTCTACTGCACCATGAAGGATAGCTTTAACCACCACATAAGGTCCACTCCATCAAGATCTCAACTTCCCCGGATATAACCTCATGCTAGAATTGAATAATAACACCCTTTCTCCCGATATGAAAGTCCTATGCATAAAATGGAGGTCATGGATCTTGTTGGTCATGTCCTTATAAATCATGGCATCTAGCCTAATCGCATCCAATCCCTTAAGATTTGATCTTTGTTTCCTCCCTGTACTAGTCAAGTTCAAATTCATTCTACTCAATGCCCACTTGGCATTATGTTCCATATCTGTGGGCAAGTGACATTCCTACCATAGACCAGTCTATATGAGTTCATGTCAATGGATGTTTCAAAATTCATCCTATAATCCCAAAGATCATCATTCAATTGCATGCTCCAATCTTTCCTACTACTCGAAACAGCCTTTTCCAGTACCACTTTTATCTCCCTATTAGACACCTCCACTTGGCCTTGAGTCTGGGACTGGTCTGGGGTTCCTACCCTATGCTTCAACCAATATTTACTCAACAAAGTTGCATACTTCCAATTTGTGAAATGAGAACCTCCATGACTTGTGATCGTCCTAGGAACCTCAAACTTATAGTAAATATGATCCTTCACAAAAAGATATAAAAAATGTACGTCATTAGTCTGGGTTGGAATTGCTTCCACCCATTTTAAAAAATAAATGACAAGAAAAATAGAGAATAGAATTAGAAAAAAAAGGGTTCCATTAAATCTATGCCCGGAAGATCAAAACCCCAACTTCCTAAAACATACTCAGGGACATTACATGTCTTCTAGATGTCTTTCTCGACTATTGACATGCATCACACCCCTCATAAAGTCATATGCATCCTTAAAAAAGAACAACGAATAGAATTAAATATCCAGAACCTTGACCACCATCCTATATTTAGAATGGTGTCCCCCAATAAGTAGAGAGTTGAAATGAGCAAGTATTATCTCAAACTCACACTCAGAACACACTTCCTCAAAATTCCATCTCTACACTACTTATGCAAAATAGGGTCTTCCCAAACATAAAACCTCAAATAAGGCAAGAATCTCTTCTTCTCCTTATATCCCCAATCTCCTGGTACTTCTTGATTATCTAAGTAATTCACTATGTGTTCATACTAAGGATCTTTGTCTCTCATAGCAAAAAGTTTCTCATCGGGAAAATCCTCAATAATTGGTAAATACAGCCCCAACTCAATCACCCTCTTCAATTGAGATAAATGGTCTTCTACTACATTTTGTGCTCCATATTTATACTTCATTTCTATATAAAACTCATGTAGTAACAAAACCCATTGAATCGATCTCAACCTGTTGTCTTTCTTTTGTAGTAGGTACTTAATAGCCGCATGTTCAGTCCACACACTCACCTTTGCCCCTATTAAATATTGTCAAAATTTATCGAAAGCAAAGAAAATGGCTAAAAGTTCCCTGTTAGTGGTGGTACAATTTATTTAAGCATCATTAAAAGTTCTTGGCACGGTAATTGATAGAACGAGAAATATCTTTGCATTGGCATAAAACAACTCCAACTGCATAATCTGATGCTTTTTACATTATTCAAATAGTTGGCTCCAATTTGGGACACCACGGGTGTGAAGATGAGTTTCTCATTTAAAATCTCAAACTCTCAAACAATGTTTATTAAATTAACTTTGGCATCCTTTTCTAACAACTCAGAAAGTGGCATGGCAATCTTCAAGAGATCTTTTATGAAACGTCAATAAAAATTGGCATGTCCAAAAAAAATCAATCTCCTTTCACTAAAGATGGTGGATTGTATATTGGAAATTTACACAATCTTTATTGGATCAACTTCCATCCCTTTGTTCGACACCTTGTGTCCCGACTTAATCCCTTCATTCACCATCATATGATAAATCTTCCAATTCAAAATTTGGTGAGTATCCTCATCTCTGTAAGACTTAGTCTAGACTGGCAAGGCAGTCCTCAAACAACTCTCCATATACCAAAAGACCATTCATAAAAAATTTAAGACATCACTCTACCATATTCAAAACATCATTGAAAAATCATCAGAGCATTACAAAGACGGAAGGGTATACGACGTTAACCAAAAGTACCATAGGGACAAGTGAAAGTTGACTTCTTCTTATCTTGTGGTTTGATAGATATCTTTTTGTAGTCGGAATAACCGTCTAGAAATCAAAAGTGTGATCCTCCAACAATCCTCTCAAGGATTTGATCTATGAATGGTAGTAGAAAATGGTATCTCAAAGTGGAGGCATTTAATCAATGATAATCAATACAAACTCGCCACACGATCACTAATATAGTAGAAACTAGTTCACTCATTGAACAACTAGTGATCATTATTCCTCCCTTCTTAGGAGCTATCTAAGTTGGACTGACCCATTTGGAATCTTAAATAGCATAAACTATACCTGCCAATATAAGATTCACTACCTCTCTCTTTACCACCTTAGTCATGATGGGATTTATACATCATTGCAGTTGTACCACAAGTTTTTCTCCCTCTTCAATCTGAATCTTGTGTTGACATAAACTAGGGGAAATCCCCTTTGTGTCAGCCGTGGACCACCCAAATGCAGCCTGATGATTCTTTAGAATGATGACTAGTCGCTCCTCCTCTTTAAGACTCAGTCTTATAGAAGTAATGTATCCTTCAGGTGCGGTGGTAGCGGCTTCAATTCTAGCTCAGGAGGACATTGCAAAGATGGCACCAATGGGGGTGATGACCGTCCACCTCCTCATAATGTCTTGAATAGAAACATGGAAATGCCTTTAGAAATAGGGCACACTCTTCTAACAGATTGTAGTGTGTGCAGTCATCCACTAGATTTGTGAGACAAGCTTCTAAAGATAGTTGATGGTATGCCTGTGAGATGGCAGAAGAGACTGCATCTATGACTATTATGGAGTACACTTCATCCTCTAGTTCATCATGATACTTCACTTCCTTTGTCAAGGGTATTGCTTCATATGTTCCATAATGGCTACTGCAAGAGTTCCTTTTTCCACCTTTGTCATGACATTAGCCTTGTCTAGATATGGTTACCTCAAGAGTAGGGACACCTCATTATTTGAATGTTGCATCATGTGACATTGTGCCTTCTCCTTGATTGGTTGTTGACAATCAGACAACTTTATCTCAAATCGGTCATCCTAGATTCCCAATGTTAGCCTCCTATCCCCATCTCTAAATTCACATTGCCTCTGTCTTGGAATGGCCTACCTAGGAATATATCATTGCTATAGTCATCATGCATCTTCATGACTACAAAATCTACTAGAAATATGAATTTGTCTACCTTCCTTGGAATATCTTCACAGATGCCTATTAGTCGCACCATTCAATTATCTGCAAGTTGAATTGTCATGGTGGCCTTCCTTGATTCTTTGAGCCTCAGTTACTTGAATGTGGTCAGTGGCATGATAGTAATGCTTTCCCCAATATCACATAACACTTGTCCAAATTTGACCTTTCCATTGTAACGTTGTATGTTTAAACATCCTTGATCTTGTCTCTTCTGTGGCAATTTTCTTTGTATCAAGGAACTAACTTCTTTTTGCAATACCACACATAAAAATTCATTATGCTCCTCTTCGTTTTGATATACTCCTTCTATAACTTGCCATATGAGGGAATCTTCTCAATGGCATATACTAGAGGTAGGTTGATGTGAAGCTTCCTGAATGTATCCATATATCTCTTAAACTATTGATTAACATTTGTGGCCTTCAAAGTATTAGGGAAAAACACTGGAGTCACACATTTGCACTGATGAGGTGGAATGTAAAACTCCTTTTTGGTTTCTATTTACCCAATATTTTCCTCTTATCTATCTTCCTCCTGAGGTGTAGGGTCTTTTGGCTGTTCTAGAGGAACCATGTCTATCACTCCCCATTATTAGTTGATGTTCTACTCTATTATGGAATCAGTTTCCGCTCATTCACCAACACTTTAGCACTGTGAAGAAGCATAACCTTTACTTGTTGGTTATTATGGGAATATCAGTATTTCTTGGAAATCCTTGCTGGTTGGGATTCTTTATGGCTTCCACCTCCGTTGCTAATTGTGAAATTTGATTCTCAATGTTGTGAATTTGAGGCCATTGCTTTTGTTGTTCCCATATTGACTGGTCTAGATAATATTCATTTATAACTCATGAGTTTGCCTAACATGTCTTCTGCCATGTCCATATTACTAGGACCCCTATCTAGTTGATATTGTTGTCAATTGTTGCCTTTCTACTGTTTGGTCTTTTGTGCTTGTGACAGGTCTTGCTAAACGTTGTTGGGATCCTTCTAAGAAACTTAGGATCCCAACTCCATGAATATTCATTTTTGACGCTATTATTTTGCTTCTGTAAGTACATGTGCTCCTCCTCTTCACCTCTAGATATTCTAATCAAGATTCTTTGTGAGTATATCCATTTGGGCTTTTAATTCTATGTTCAGTCTTGATTCCATAGAACTTTTGACTCTTGTTGGTGCTTCTCATTCCTCCCTTCACGGTTGGTTTTTATCCATGTTCTTCAAGATCTCATGACATCTTGTAGCCTTGTATAAGGAATAATCATGCCCCTGCACTATTGCGAGTAGTCCTCTACTCTTTATGTAGGCCATAATAAAATGTCTTTTCTTAGTTGAACAAATCTATCTTAGGATGAGGTACTTTCTTGAGTGTATTCTAAAACCTCTCCCATGCTTCTGATAAGATTCTTCTTCATGTTATTTGAAATTGTAGATTCTTCCAAAAATTCATTTGTCATTCTGTGGTGGAAAATATCTCATGAATAAGGCATCCATCATCTCATCTCTAGACTCAATGGATTCTGGTGGGAAGCTAAGGAACCATACCTTGGTTGTATCTGACAGTGAGTATGAAATAAGCTTCAAATAAATAATCATATCTAGAATTTTCTCAAGCTTGATCCTGTCACATCTCTCCACAAATCTATTTGTATGCACCATTGCATCCTCCGTGTTGTGGCCATGAAAAGATTTAGACTTAATTACTACCACCAATCTTCGGTCAATTTTATATCTACCAACAGTAATTGTCTGATGTTTGATTGGTCCAAGATGAGCTGTAGTTGATTATGTCTTTATCTTTTCTCAAGTTGTTTGTTCCTGAGGCACGTCCTCCACATGATCATCACTATTATCCATTATTTTTTATTGTTCTTGCTCTACATCTGGTGTGGGAGTGTGAATGACCTTTTTAGATGAAACCCCAACTTCTCACGTCTTGCATAAGATCTCCTCTCAATCTTCAACTTGTGGAGTGGAATCTTTGTAGTTCATTGTTTGCATGTGAACCATGCACTAGTACCTAAAAAATAGATTGGTAATTTGTGACATAGGATACTAGTAAAATGACAAAAGAAAATTTTATCAATTATGCTCTATTGCAATTTAAAGTGAAAATCAAAAGAGAAATGGCATATAGTGTCCAATTGTAGTTGTCATTGTCTTGGTGTTGTCATTTCCTTGGCAATGATGCCAAAACCTTGACACTCTTGAACCGTGCATGTAAAAGGCAAGTGCACATGTCATGTATTTAGGCCTATGAGGACCGAGTCTCGAACTCAGGGAACCATTCACTAAGACTACTTCTTACAAAGACAAGTCAACTAGACCTAGCAAAGAGTTGGTTCATTGTTGAATTAACTAAGTTTGAGATTACAACCTTAACTAGGTGATGCGATGATTTTGAGTCACATTTATAGACATATTTTACTTGTGTTTTATGCATTTATTGGTCATTTTGGTGGTTAATATTGCATAATTCATCTACTTTGGTCTATGATCCTTCTCAGTGTCAAATCTCCCTTATTTTGGTATTTTGAGCATAAATGATTACAATAATATGTTTTATTTTGGCTTATGTGGTTTTGTGTTGCAATTTCAGGAAAAACGAATATCTGTTGCTGTCGATACCATCAACAGTGGTCGATACCATCGACGAGATCACAGGTTGCCAGCTGCAAGGAGCATCGCAGAGTCGATACTAGCGATAGGAGAGTCGATGGTATCGACATACCATCAGGTTGCTGGCGAGAAGATAGTCAATACTATCGACCCAGAAGTCGATACTATCGACAAGTGGAGCTACAGTGATAGAAAAGGACAAAAACCGACGCCTTAGGATGTCGATACCATCGACCCTCGTTGATGGTATCGAGTTAGCATCAGTCGCGACAAAGAAAAGAAAAGAAGACCAGCCGATACTGTGCAGGGTCGATACCATCGACTCGCGTCGATGGTATCGACACCATCAGATACAAGTTTGCTTCTGATCGATCTAAATCCGACGATTGTGATATTTTTGCAACCTAACTCGGTGATTATACCTAATGACGGCGGCCGAGAGCAATCTATCACGTCATTAGCCGCTGCACACGTCCCGAGAAGGTGTGGAGAGAAGAACGGAGCCCAGAAGCATGCCCCAGCCGTTCCAAACATTGAAGAAGACGTTTTCCACCGCCGAAAGGCCGGAGATCGTGCATTCTATGCCAAGGAACACTTGGATCTTCTCTGTTCAGGGGTTTCACTACTTAATCACGTTTTTCTCCATGTTTCCCCTTTTCTCTACCATGTTTTGCTCTGAGATGAACATGCGGGGCTAATGCCCTTTGTCTTTAGGACCGGGAGTAGCCTGGGGAAGCATTGTATGACATTTTTATCATAATAATTCATCATTAATCTCTTAAATCCGTGGTATGATTTCGTTTTCTCAATTATATTGTTATGCTTGATCACCATAATAATAATCTAATGCCCTTAATTACTTTGAAAGAAGAATTAACGGTTGAAAAGAGATGAAATTCACATTAATTGACAAATCCCTTGAACAAGGTGATGTAAGGTTAATGGTGGAAACCCAGAGGTTGTTCCTAATGCACCTAGTTTAGGGTATAGGTTACTATGACGGTGGAGCCGACCTAGACATAGGTAGTGAATTGTACCACGATAGTGGGCAATTCTGATTACAGGCCACTACTCGGATAGAGAGATGAATCTGAGTGACTATATAGAAATTCATGCAATGATAACCCGCGGTGAAACCGCAATCCTAAAGATCTCCACTTGAATTGATTAAATTAAACCTTTAATCGATTGTTTTATTTTGTTTTCATTTCTTTTAATTTTACAACAACTCTCAAACCATTTTAACCGGTCTAGCTGATAGCGAGTAGTTAGTAGTAGTCTCCGATAATTCAGTGTCCCTGAGTTTGACTCGGGCCTCACAAAGGTCTTTACTACATTGACGAGTACACTTGCGTTTGACGCACGTAAAAAGTGTGTCAAGTTTTTGGCGCCGTTGTCGGGGACATGGAAATTGTCGGCACTACGAGTGCTGCAAGCGGCCACTCTAGGCCACTTTTTATTTTTATTATTTTGAAATCATTTCTAAAATTCATAGTCTATCTTTCATATTTGTGCAATCGTCTAGCACAGTAATGAACTAAAATTTCCATTTTGCAGGTATTGTGCATGGTGCAGACGCGTAGCTCTGACTACACGCAACAGGAACCAGGGGTTCCACAGCCGGGACCTTACGACGAGGAGGATTACAATCAAGACCACTTGTAAGAAATAGATTCCAAATTCGAACAAGAAGAAATGGAAGAGGAACAGACGATATGGGAGAAGATAAATGCGTCTTCCTCATCCGCTTTAAAGGGGCCAATCAAGAAGCAGGCGATCAACATTCTGATGTATAAGATTGATCCTGCATTAATCAACTTGGTCAAGTCGAATGCATTCCATGGGCTCAAGAATGAAGACACGGTGACACATATAAGCCAATTTGTGGAGAATTGTGACATGATTAAGATTGACAGATTTCCACAAGAAACGCTTTACTTAAAGCTGTTCCCGAGTTCTCTAGCAGGAAACACACGAGAATGGTTGCACAATATAGATGATGAATATGTGGAATCATGGAACCACATGGTGGAGGTATTCTTTGAAAGGTTCTTCCCGCCCGAGAAGACCAATGACATGATTAGGAAAATCCACAATTTCACCCAGAAGGCAGGAGAGACCTACTCTGAGACCTGGGAAAGGTTTCAGATCATGCTTAGGAGGTGCCCGCATCACGGGCTTGATAAGGAGACACAGGTAAAAATCTTCTATTTTTCTCTTTCCGAGCATGATAGAAGTGACCTAGATTCCGCGGGCTCATGATTCTTTTTGAACAACACAGACACGAGGTGTTGGGAAATTCTAAAAAACATGGCCAAGAAGCAATCCTGGGGCAACATGGATGCCGTAGAGCATGTTCGAGTTGCGGGGGAGTCAAAGGCAATCAAAGATATGAATGAGAAGATGAATCTTCTAGCAAAGAAACTGCTTGCAAAAGAAGATACTGAATCCGAGGATGAAGCTCAAGTCAAATTCATGCGGCAGCAACAGGGTTATAGAATTAACGATTACTCATGGAGGAAGGACAAGAAATTCTCCTGGAAGGATCTGAATAACTTTTTGCAGGACCCCGATGCAAAACCCCAGCCGGTGGCAGAGGATAAGAGCACGGAGTTGCTCAATCAAGTGATAAAGAAGAATCAAGAACTTATGAACACTTTTGGTGAGCAGATCAAGCAACAGGGGGAATTTATGAATCAGTTTGGATAGACATTGCAGAGCCATGGGGCTCAGATGAGGACAATAGAGACGTCAATTGTGCAAATGGAAGCTGAGATAGCCAACCTGAAGAAGCCAGCGCATCAAGGTTTTCCGGGTAACACAAACGTTCCAAGAGGAAACCAACATGCGAAGGCAATCTTGCTAAGGAGTGGCAAGAAGCTTTTAAACCCAGGGATGATGAACCAAGCAAACCCCAGTCTGAAACCGAAGGTGAGGCCACTGAGGAAGTGCCAATTTCAGCCACTGATCCAGTTGAGGAAATAGCAGAGGATGTCACTGCGGACCCCATTGTTGTTGAGGAGGAGACACAGAAAAGGACACCATATGTGCCGCCGCATCAAAGGGCACATGCTTTCCCGGTCCCATATCCGAATAGTGTGAAAGCAAAGAAGGTGGACGCCCAGTTCAAGAAGTTTCTGGAAAGTTTCAGAAAGCTATCTGTCAACATCCCACTATTAGAGGCAATAGAGCAAATCCCCTCTTACGACAAGTTTTTGAAAGACATCATTACTAAGAAGAGGAAGATCCCTGACACGGAGGTTGTAGTTCTCAAGGAGCAGGTGAGTGCCTTCATAATGGGCACATTGCCACCTAAGAGACAGGATCCGGGCTGCTTCAATATTTCATGTTACATTGGTAAGGTGAAATTTGGTGAAGCACTGTGTGATTCTGGGGCAAGTATAAACTTGATGCCTCTTTCTACATTCAAGAAATTGGGATTAAAAGAATCAAGGTCGAGCAATATGACAATACAACTGGCAGATAATTCCGTGGTGAAGCCTTATGGTATTTGTGAAGATGTGTTGGTGAAAGTAGATCGGTTTGTATTTCCAGCGGACTTTGTTGTAATGGAGATGCAAGATGAAGAAGACAATGAGTTACTACTAGGACGACCCTTCCAAGCTACAGCTGACATGATACTTGAGATGGGGAGAGGTCGTTTGACCTTGGGTATCGTCGATGATCGGTTTGAGATGGTCATGCCTTCCAGCACCATGTCATCTAAAGCTAAGGAGCAATGCCGCATGGAGAAGCAGTTTGATCACAATATCTCACTTTGTTTAGGGAAGCCATTTTTAGATATGGCTCATGTAATGACTAAGGTGGAGAAAGGGACATTGGCTATTGACATCATGGAGCAGACTAAGGTTGTATCCCTTGGAAAAGCTATGGGTTTTCCTAATGATGAAGAGGAGGACATCCCTCCCTCTACTGAGGATGAGGCAATAGCAAGTTCTATTTTTGATGCATATCTAGAATTACCATTAGAAGCCTTCTTGGTCAATGTAACACATGATTGGATGAGAAGCAAGTCACTACAGGAGTGTGCCAAGATGCTTCAGGTGCTTCCATGCTTTTATGCGAGGTACTATGAAGACCTTGGCGAACTCCCACCACCGCTTCAGTCATCCTTAATCAGCCCGCCATATTTGGAATTGAAGCCATTGCCACCGCACTTGAAGTACGCATTTCTAGATGAGGAAGAAAACCTGCATGTGATTATATCGGCATATCTGAGTGCCGAGGAGGAGGACCAACTGCTGATTGTGTTGAAGAACCACCGAGGTGCATTCGGGTGGTCGGTCGCAGACATCAAGGGGATCTCCCCTACATTATGCCAGCACAAGATTTGGCTCGAGGAGGGAGCCAAGCCGGTGATTCAACCACAGCATCGACTAAATCCTAGCATGATGGAGGTAGTAAAGAAGGAGGTGATCGAGCTCCTTTCTGTAGGTATCATCTATGCTATATCCGACTCGACGTGGGTGAGTCCTACACAGGTAGTCCCTAAAAAGGGGGGAATTACTGTTACACATAATCTGTTAAATGAACCTATCATGACCCGCTTGGTAACCGGGTGGCGTGTATGTATAGACTACCGTCGATTGAATGCTGCTACACTTAAGGATCATTTCCCTCTTCCATTCATTGATCAAATTTTAGAGTGTTGAGACGGCCGATCACATTTTTGTTTTCTTGATGGTTATTTGGGGTACAATCAGATTTCCATTGATCCTAAGGACCAAGAGAAGTCCACCTTCACTTGTCCTTACGGAACATTTGCATACCGCCGTATGCCTTTTGGTCTGTGTAATACACCGGCGACCTTTCAGCGTTGCATGCTTGCCATCTTTTCCGATATGGTTGAACGTTGTTTGGAGGCTTTTATGGACGATTTCTCCATCTATGGTGCGTCCTTTGACGAATGCTTATACAATTTGGACAAGGTTTTGCAACGTTGTGAGGACACACATTTGGTCCTCAATTGGGAAAAATGCCACATGATGGTAAGCAAAGGGATTGTGCTTGGACATAAAGTGTCCAGCAAAGGGTTAGAGGCAGACCCGATAAAGATCGAAGTTATTTCCAAATTGCCCCCACCGAATTCGGTTAAAGGGGTTCAGAGTTTTCTAGGTCACACTAGTTTTTATCGCTGCTTTATAAAATATTTCTCTAAAATTGCCAAACCATTATCTGAGTTGTTGGAAAAGGATGTTGTTTTTTATTTTAATGACAAGTGTTTACATGCGTTCAACGTGCTTAAAGAAAAACTAATTTCCACACCGGTTGTGCAAACACCGGACTGGACTAAGCCATTTGAATTAATGTGTGACGCGTCCGATTTCACAGTTGGGGTTGTTTTGGGACAACGTGTGGACAATAAACCAGCTGTGATTTTCTATGCATCCAAAACCTTAAATGACGCACAACTGAATTACACGACAACCGAAAAAGAACTTCTCACTGTTGTTTTTTCTTTTGAAAAATTTTGACAATATCTTGTTGGATCAAAAGTCATGGTATGGACGGACCACACCGCTATTAAGTATTTGATGGAGAAAAAAGATGCCAAACCTAGATTGATTAGGTGGATCTTACTTTTACATGAATTTGTATTGAAATCAAAGATAAGGCAAACATTGAAAATGTGGTCGCAGACCATTTTTCTAGGTTGGAAAGGGTAGATGAAAAGGATGTGCACATACTCATTACTGAGACATTTCCTGATGAACAACTTTTAAAACTGAAAGTGAAAGACCCTTGGTTTTTTTACATTGTTAACTATCCTTCCTGCAAAATTATCCCGGATGATTGGACATACCAAGAGGATAAGAAATTTTTTCATTCTCTGCGTTATTATTTCTGGGATGACCCTATTCTGTTGAAGCAGTGCAGGGATGGTGTCTTATGAAGGTGTGTACCGGAGGTGGAATACGAAAGTGTTCTTCGTCATTGCCATACACTACCGACGGGTGGCCACCACGCTAGTTCTCGCACTGCAGCCAAAGTACTTGAAAGTGGCCTATACTGGCCTACTTTGTTCAGGGATGCTTATGATTTTGTGCGGCAATGTGATTCCTGCCAAAGGGCAGGTAACATTTCAAAAAGACAAGAGATGCCCCTCAATGTATTTCAAGAGGTTGAGGTGTTCAACTTGTGGGGTATTGATTTTATGGGACCCTTTGTGTCCTCAAATTCTAACTTGTACATTCTTTTAGCTGTTGATTATGTGTCGAAGTGGGTAGAGGCAATACCCACAAGGACTAATGATGCCGTTGTAGTGTGCAGGTTTGTCAAAGAATATATTTTATGTAGGTTTGGTGTACCAAGAATGATCATTAGTGATGGAGGTACGCACTTTCAGAATCAAAAGTTCACGGCACTGTTGAGAAAGTACGGGGTAAAGCACAACATTGGTACCCCGTACCACCCACAAACTCAAGGGGAAGTGGAGGTCTCCAATCAGGAGATTAAGAAGATCTTGGAGCGTATTGTGACTTCCACGAGAAAGAATTGGAGTACCCTACTACCGGATGCTTTGTGGGCGTACAGGACGGCGTTTAAGTCACCTGTAGGCACTACGCATTTTAGGTTGGCTTACGGTCGGGCCTGCCACTTGCCGGTGGAATTAGAGCATAAAGCACATTGGGCGCTGAGGAAGCTAAATTTGAGCTATGATGAAGCGGGAAAGAAAAGGTTGCTTGAGCTCAATGAACTAGACGAGCTGCAGATGAATGCATATGAAAGCTCGCGGATCTACAAGGAGAGAACAAAGTTGCTGCATGATCGTCATATTCAAATGTGCGTCTTCAAGAAAGGAGATCATGTACTCTTGTTCAACTCCAGGCTGAAACTACATCCTGGGAGATTGAAATCCCGATGAAGTGGACCGTTCACCGTAGAGGAGGTTAGGACACATGGCGCAATCATGGTGCGTGATGGCGAGACAACATTCCTGGTTAATGGACAACGATTGAAATTGTACTTTGGTGAAGATTACACAAGGAAAGTGAATGAGGTCAAACTCATTGCACTTCCAGATGAATGAGGAGTTTCATGCCGTCTAGCCTAAGACGTTAAATAAGGGCGCTTGTTGGGAGGCAACCCAGCCAACGGTAGTGTAGTTAGTTTCTTTCACATTTTGTACTTTGGTTTGATTTGACTTTGTTTTTAGTGTAAAAAAGGTATCGTGATCGTTTGCTCAATGTGCAGGACTGAGGCAGAGTCGATACCATCGACCCTTGTGTTGATGGTATCGAGTTGGGTACAGGTTGGCGGCTGCAGAAATCGCTCTGCGTCGATACCATCGATGGCCTCGTCGATGGTATCGACACACCAACAGGTTGATCGCAATGTGGAGGTTGATAGTATCGACATGGGTGTCGATACTCACGAGATCTCTGGAGATATTCAGACAAAATTGTCTCAGTGAAGTCGATACCATGGACGGGCCTGTCGATGGTATCGACCCAGTTACATGCAAGGCGGCGGCCGGGCCTCGCGAGGGTGTTTCCCTAACCAGAAGTCGATACTATCAACCTGCGTTGATAGTATCGACACGACACGTCACCGGTCCGTGAGAGGAGATCAACGGCGATCACTGCATCGAGAGAGTCGATCCGTGGGATGGGTCAATACCATTGACACCCGTCGATAGTATCGACACGTCATCGATGACCATCGTTACCAGCGGTGGACGAATTGTGCTACAGGAGTAGATACCATCGACTCGCGTCGATGGTATCGATGGGCATACAGCAGCGCCGGCCACTATTATATAAGGGGTGGATTGTCGTCATATGATGTCACAACTTTAGAGAAATCCTTCTCCACTTGTGCCGTGTACCTTTGTAAACAATAGGAGCCTGGATACGAGCATCCACATAGTGTGTTCTTCACTGAGCCTTCATTGAGCAGAGATTGTCTTCTCCAACCTTCACCGAGCTCCTTATTCTGTTTCCTTTTCTTCTTCGACAATGGTGCATACCGCCGGCGCGTCTTCTTCTCGCGTGACACCAATGGAGATTCCAGAGTTCATTCCTCCACCGACTGCATCGATTTCGCGCCCCCGGATTATCCATCCTTCTGTGGAGGTCAAGAAGGTCTACGAGGAGTTGATGAAGAGGAAGATTGAGCCGACCCGTTATGTTGACCGGGAGATGATCCGCAATCTGGGGTTCGAGGCTAATCTGGCCTACGTGCTCAAGGGGCAAGCAAGGCATACGGGCAGGAGGCCCGATGAGATGGAATGCCACGTGGATGGCCAGCTGTTCTTCGGTGAATGGCCGACATACAAGGAGCTAGTCGCAGAATTCATGGCGTCGCTGGACATATGCGTCGTGCCAAACGACATCATCGCCACGGATCGCGAATGGATCAAGGGCCGCATTTCTTTCCGGCTGTACAATAATGACTACACTCTCACCCTCAAGCAGTTCTATGCAATCTATAACTGGAATCATGGGAGAGACCAGTATCGGCGGCCAGATAACAGAACGGATTACGACACTATCTTCGCCGAGCTAGTGACTATGCCGCCGGGCAAATCTGTGAGCTACCACAACACGGTGGTAGCAAATTTTGAGCATCCGTTCGTGTGGATTCTTCATCGCATGTTGTGCACCACCCTGTTTGCTAGGGGTGATCTGTCTCTTAGCAAGTTCCAGGAGACAAACCTATTTTTCCTACACAAGTTTCTGAAGTGGGAAGAGTGTAATTGGGGAGCATTTTTCTTGCAGCGTGTGTTGGTTGTAAAGAGGAGTACGCGGAAGGTGCCAATTCACTTTGGAGGGCTCATCACACCGCTGGCCTCCTATCTTGGGTTGAATTTATCCCAGCTGACTCCTCTCTCCAATAGGAGCAAGGTCAACTTGCAACATCTACACCGCTCCAACCTCATCCTGCTGCACGATGGATTAGCGTATGCACACTGCCACGTTAATCACGCTTATCAGGAGTGTTCGCTCCCCGACCCTGTCTTCCACATCGAGGGTGCTCAGCATTTTTTATGGTCTGTCATTGCCATCGAGAGTTCGGATGAAGATGGCGGAAACGATGACAACGACGGCGACGAGGCTGAAGAGGAAGAGGAGGCTTTCACTCCTCTTCGTGCACGAGTGGCACCTAGGAAGCATCCCCGCATGCATCCGGGTGCATCTTCTTCTTACCAACCTTCGCCACCACAGCCCTTGCAGCAAAGCGAGGATGTCTACTCCATGCAAGGGATGTATGCAATGCTGCAAGATATTCATCAGATGCAGCAACACCACACAACAGCATATGCCAATATTCAGGATACAATGAACCGGCTGCTTGACAACCAAAGATCTATCTTTGAAAATGAGCGCCTCCTCCTCGACAACCAACAACACATTCATGACAGGTTGCATAGGATGGAGATGCAACAGCAGCCTTTCTATGATCATTACTGGAACCAAAACTACTTTGGGGGTATCCACAACCTCCGCCCATGCCATAGTATGATCCGAGCTTTCAGGGGCAGTATCCATCTTGGGACCCCACAGCCCTGAAGTACCTGCCTCCGCCAGAAGAGTGATCGGTATCTCTGTTCCACCCTTTAAGGTTGTTTTTGACTATGAGGCCATAGTCGAATTCAAGCTTGGGGGGGGAGTTGGAACAACTCTATCTTCTAGTTTTCTCAGTTTTTAGTTTTTATTGTTTTGTTTCTTGTCATTTATTTCTTGCAATCTTAGTTTGTTTGTAGGATCCACATTCTATCTAGTGTAATTGTGGACGTCTTAAGTCATGTGTCATCTCATTTTCTTGTACATGGGAATTAAGGGAAAACTTAAAATTTTTTAGTGTTTGCAAGCTTGTGTTGTTCAACTTTGAGCACATAACTTAAGAAAATGATTGGGTTTGTCAACTTTAAAATAGAAAATCACAACTGTACATTCCTAATGATTCATAAAAAGTGGACGGAATTGGTTGTGTGAGCCTAAACTGACAAAATGATAATGAGACTTTAATTTGAAGTAAGAGAGAGAAACCTCTTAATTACTACACATGTCAGTAAGGAGGGACACATAATAATTTACAAAGGTTCAGTCAATTAGTCTTGTGGTCTATCCACCTCATTGTTTTTCATAATCCACCATAAGAATTGGAAGTACGTTACAGTTTTAATCCTTTTGAATGCATCTCATGTAGATAGGTCTTGCATTGCAAAGTATTTTCACATGTTTTGCATGAAAATAAAAAAATAGAGTAGTTATACATGCACATTATCCTTAGGTGCGTGTCATTTAGCTGCATTCATAATTTTTATGCATACAGTACATCATGTATCTTATTTCTTTTGAAACAGTAAGGGTGATTAACTTGTTCCATACCTTCTAAATGCTTCAAACATTTGATCTATGCAGAAAAAGTGAGCCCAACAAATAATTCATGGTCACTTATGGATATAAGGGCCTATAAAAAGAAAAAAAAAGAGAGAAGAAAAATATGAAAATGAAAAAAGAGAATTGAGAAGTAAATAGGAATGAGAGGGAGAAAGGAACATATTTTTCACTGCATATTAAGAAGAATAAGAACATGATGTAGTTTCTTTAGATATGCCATCTCATATTGAGACAGGATGTTAGTGCATGCATCATTCCACCTAAATATAGGCATTAGGGCATTTTCATTTGCAAATGCATCATTTAGGGCATGTTTACTTTATGCATGTTGAAACCGTATAATGCTTCCATTTCTTCCATGAGCCACCCATTCCATCCACCCGTTGCTCGAATTGGTAGGCCACCATGATTTTCTCCTCACTCGTGAATATCAGGAGAGCTGCTTCCATGTAGATGGTAGTTAGGGCGAGCAACATAGAATAGGAGATCACAAGACGCACTGAGTCTGAACCGGCGAATTTTATTATGCTAACTACCTTATATGACAATGTTCATCAATTTTGAGGTAGATATCTTTTATGGATGATTATTGTCACCTTTAGGGTAATTATCATTCCATGGTTAGTAAGGGCCGAAATGTGAATGTCCGGTTGGGATCATATGGTGATGTTTGTTGTGACGATCTGTTCTTTAGTTGACCCTCGCAATTCTATTCTAAAGTTTAGTTGCTCGAGGGCGAGCAATGTTTAATCTTAGGGGAGTTTGATGCGATGATTTTGAGTCGAATTTATAGACATATTTTACTTGTGTTTTATGCATTTATTGGTCATTTTGGTGGTTAATATTGCATAATTCATCTACTTTGGTCTATGATCCTTCTCAGTGTCAAATCTCCCTTATTTTGGTATTTTGAGCATAAATGATTACAATAATATGTTTTATTTCGGCTTATGTGGTTTTGTGTTGCAATTTCAGGAAAAATGAATATCTGCTGCTGTCGATACCATCGACAGTGGTCGATACCATCGACAGTGGTCGATACCATCAACGAGACCACAAGTTGCCAACCGCAAGGAGCATCACAGAGTCGATACTAGCGATAGGTGAGTCGATGGTATCGATATACCATCAGGTTGTTGGCGAGAAGATAGTCGATACTATCGACCCAGAAGTTGATACTATCGACAAGTGGAGCTACAGCGACAGAAAAGGACAAAAACTGACGCCTTAGGATGTCGATACCATCGACCCTCGTCGATGGTATCGAGTTAGCATCAGTCGCGACAAAGAAAAGAAGACCAGCCGATACTGTGCAGGGTCGATACCATCGACTCGCGTCGATGGTATCGACACCTTCAGATACAAGTTTGCTTCAGATCGATCTAAATCTGACGGTTGTGATATTTTTGCAACCTAACTCGGTAATTATACCTAATGACGGCGGCCGAGAGCAATCTATCACGTCATTAGCCACTGCACATGTCCCGAGAAGGTATGGAAAGAAGAACGGAGCCCAGAAGCACGTCCCAACCATTCTGGACACCGAAGAAGATGTTTTCCACTGCCGAAAGGTCAGAGATCGTGCATTCTACGTCAAGGAATGCTTGGATCTTCTCCGTTCAGGGGTTTCACTACTTAATCACATTTTTCTCCATGTTTCCCCTTTTCTCTACCATGTTTTGCTCTGAGATGAACATGCGGGGCTAATCCCCTTTGTCTTTAGGACCGGGAGTAGCCGGGGGATGCATTGTATGACATTTTTATCATAGTAATTCATCATTAATCTCTTAAATCCGTGGTATGATTTCGTTTTCTCAATTATATTGTTATGCTTGATCACCATAATAACAATCTAATGCCCTTAATTACTTTGAAAGAAGAATTAACGATTGAAAAGAGACGAAATTCACATTAATTGACAAATACCTTGAACAAGGTGATGTAAGGTTAATGGTGGAAACCCAAAGGTCGTTCCTAATGCACCTAGTTTAGGGTATAGGTTACTACGACGGTGGAACCGACCTAGACATTGGTAGTGAATTATACCACGACAGTGGGCAATTTTGATTACATGCCACTACCCAGATAGAGAGATGAATCTGAGTGACTATATAGAAATTCATGCAATGATAACCAGCGGTGAAACCGCAATCCTAAAGATCTCCACTTGAATTTATTAAATTAAACCTTTAATCGATTGTTTTATTTTGTTTTCTTTTCTTTTAATTTTACAACAACTCTCAAACCATTTTAACCGGTCTAGCTGATTGTGAGTAGTTAGTAGTAGTCTCCAATAATTCAGTGTCCCTGAGTTTGACTCGGGCCTCACAAAGGTCTTTACCACATTGACGCATACACTTGCGTTCGACGCACATAAAAAGCCACTAGGATGGTTGTAATCAAGAATGGATGGATTCCTTTGGACTTGTGGTTTCACCACAACATACATTACATTGAAAGTATTTTTTTAATAATCATTTACCCTTACACTGGACTAAAGACCCATTGTAAACATTATCTGCTCTCACAACATAATGCACTACCTAGACTAAAATAAATCCCACTCATGGAATAGTTTAGGAATTAGTTAGGTGCACTAATGAATTCTCTACGTTATTCTTTCACCGTCATAAGTCTTATCCCAAAGTGTGATATAGGCTATGTGGATCCATGATTTTCCTAACTCCTAATCCCTTTCTTGAAGCAATCAATGGTCTATTATTTTGATTATGGTGATCAAGCATAATCAAATCAATGTATAGATCATAGATCCACGTCCAGAATAAAGGAAATAAATTACTAACTCATAGAAGTCAAATATAATGCAACAACCGAGTTACTCTCTGGTTCTAAGGAATAAGGGGTTTAGTCATGTATGATTGTCATCATCTTATAGCAATATGACAAAGAAGGTAATACAATAAATATCAGCAAACTAATCTAAAAACCCTTAGAGAAGTTGTTTCAGCAAACCATTCTGCTAAACACTCTGATTTGCAAT
Source organism: Alisma plantago-aquatica (assembly GCA_963693085.1). Lineage (NCBI taxonomy): Eukaryota > Viridiplantae > Streptophyta > Magnoliopsida > Alismatales > Alismataceae > Alisma > Alisma plantago-aquatica. The sequence continues at coordinate 1,164,541,382 of OY856412.1, read as the reverse complement.
GTTCTGGCTAGAAATCAATTATCCAGAAGCAACATTAGTGTCTGGTTAGGGGCCATCTCCTCCTCTCCTCCTCTTGGCTCTGTGGTCTGCAAAAATGACATGATATCCTATTTGCAGCCGCACTCCCTCAATCATAAAAAGGCTTAACCTTTATTAAGTTGTGGCTATTAGATCTGACTTGATTTTAGATATGTTATGATCATGCATTGTATAGGGTGTGTGTGGCACCAAGTTAATGTTGAACTTGTGTCTCCTCTTTAGAGTGGGTCGGTGATGCACTGTATATTTTTTGTTTTCATAGACTATTTATTATTTATTTTTGTGTGTCTATTATTCATTTTCATATATATTTTTCATAATTTATTAATATTATCATGTGTGACTCAATTACGTAAAATAAATGTAATTTTAATATTTTCGAATGATTCAATATATTTTGAGAGATTATGTTTGGATTTTGTGAATTTTAGGTAATTTTACAAGAATCTACACAACTCAGTACTACCAACTTCACTGTCGGTGGTACCAAAACTTGATCAGGTTGGAACATAAAGAAATTGAGATAACTTGATAGTACTAACTCTCATCTTGATAGTACCGATAGAAGCACAATGACCAGAAATAATCGAGGGAGACGGTAGTACTGACATCACATTGATAGTAGCAACTGGGCAGAATCAGGTAGATCCAACATTAAGTTTAATACGATGACTGAGGATTTATTTCTCCCTAAGTCACTCTTATCACTTAGGGGAAGTACGACCAGACCTAAGGATCACATTTCTTTTCCATTGCATGATGACCAAGGCACGAGAGAGGAGAATGTGTAGGAGAAATGCATGTTTGGGAGGTTCTGGGCATGTTCAGTGGGTAGAATTTGTGGCTTACAGATCCGTTTATCGGCGTGGAGCATCCTAGTCACATTTCTCCAGGGGGGTCATTGGTTTATCTATGTTTTCTACATTTTGCCTTCTTCCTAACATGTTTTTGTCCATGGAAATCATGAGGGGCTAATCCCCATGTTCTCTAGGACCTGGGAGTAGCCCAGTTGTACACTGTGTATGGATCTTTTGCATTAGTATATTGTTTTCTCCTTATTTTTTGGCATGTTTCTATCAAATTGTCTTAAATTATCTATGTTGCGTACCACATGTGATTAATTAGATCCTTAATAGCTTCAAGAGAGAGACTAAGGATTGGAAATCCATAGTAACACATGTTTTATACCGTGTTTTAAGAGAAAGCCTATGAACATGAAGAGAATGACCCAGAGTAGTTTGTTAAAGCACCTATATAATAACACAATTGATACAAGAGTGTGACTGGTATTAGGATAGGTAGTGGATTATGCCGTGAGAGCGGGTAATTCTAGCTACAAGTCTCTTTGTCCAGAATAATGAGGAACATATATTAATCATAGGGTGAAATTGTAGTGTCAATCGTGGTGAAACCACAATCCTAGGGAATTCCTTTGCATTGTGATCACAAACAAGTAAATTAGTTTTCTTTTCTTGCAATTAGTTTAATAACTCTCAAATCAAAGTTTTCTTTGGCCTAGCTAATTGAAAGTATTAGTAGTAGTTTCTTGAATTACATTTCTCTATGTTCGATATTCGGGCCTCATTGGCATATATTACTTCAACGCATACGCTTGCGTTCTACATATATAGTTTACACGTGTCAAGTTGTTGGCACCACTACCAAGGAAACGGAATATTCAAGCACTATGAGTGCTGTAATCAGCCACTCTAGGCTACCCTATTTATTTTATTTTTATTTTTTTCAAGGATGAATTGCAAATATCTTTTGATTCAATCTCTAGTATCTCATTCTCACATTAAACTTACAAATTTTAGGTACTAGTGCATGGTTCAAACACGAACCACTAATTATGGTCCCACAGGAAATCCATAGTCAGAAGGTATGGGTGATGAAATGGAAGAGCATACCATCCGATAAAAGATAAATGTGTCATCTACAACAGCTCAGTTGGGCCCAATAAAAAGATAGGATATCAATGTGGGCAGTTACAAGATAGACCCTAGCTTGGTGGCATTGGTCAAGGGACATGCTTTTCATGGTCACGGTACTGAGGACCCAATGACACATATCATAAATTTTGTGGAAAGTTGTGAAATGGTAAAAATGGACAAAGTTCTGACGACTGTCATTTACCTAAAGCTTTTCCCATCATCGTTGGCAGACAATGCTAAGTCTTAGTTTTACAACCTCAAGCTTGAGTCAATAGAAAACTGGGAATAAATGATGGATGCTTTCTTTAAGTGTTACTTTCCACCCCAGAAGATGAATGAGTTGACTAAGAAGATAATCAACATCAAGCAACAGGCAGAAGAGTCATACTCGGAAGCATGGGAGAGGTTCCAAAACATGTTGTGGAAGGTCTCTCATCATGGTATCGACTTGTATGTCCAGGAGAAAATCTTCTATTATGGGTTTCATCAGGGAGAAAGGACCACGCTTGATACTGAAGGGACATGCTTCTTCCTCAACAACAAGCCTTCTAGATGCCATGAGATCCTAAATAACATGGCTAAGAATCAGTCTTGAAGTGAAGAGAGAGAATGCACAACATCAATTAATAGCATCAAAGAGTTTGGAGTTATTACAAAGTTGAATGAGATGCTTGATATTCTCACGAGGAAACTTGACCAGAAATCCCACACTTCATGTGGAAGTGAAGATGAAGGTTGCATGTTCGTGCGACAACAATAGCAACAGGAAAGGGCCCTAGTAGGATAGATCACATAGAAGACATGCTAGGCAAGATGGTCACTCAAATGAAACCATTATTGGTCAAACTAAGAAGGAGATGCAAAACCAATGAGCACAGTAGTATTGAATATCAAATTTATCAATTGCCGATAGAGGTGGCTTCCTTGAAGAAGCCTAGTCAACATGGGGTCCACTACTACAGAACATGTCTTTGGCGTCGGTTTTTTAACCCCTTTTAGCGATGGTTCTCAAGCGTCGCCTATGTGGGCACTGCTAAAGGTTGAACTCTTTGGCATCAGTTTTATAACTGACGTTAAAAGGGTTTGTGCCACAAAAAGGGCGCCATCTAGGACACTTTCTGCGTCAGTTTGTAACTAAATAACCGATGCCATATTTCCAGACGCCACGGCCGTGCTTCCCTACACGGCCGTGTTTAGTACTATAGGCGTCAGTTTTATACTAATAACCGACGCGTTTTCTGCCACGACCGTGCTTTCCTGCACGGTCGGGTTGTTTGTCATATTAGGCGGCATTTTTTATCCAATAACCGACGTTGTAAGCCTTTGATGACAATGTTCTATAAATAACCAACGCCTATGTTTTAATTTTTTTTCTTATCAGTTTGCAAGCCTGCTGTGGCTAGTCAGTAGGAAGAGAACCTACAATTCAGTTTTCTGAACTGCAGGTTTACGACATCCATTGATATCAGCCTACAAACATGCCACAAACCTACAAAATCAACATATATACTTTTCACACAAGTAGATACATTCAGACATCAATTCAATTCTCACCTTCACACATGTAGAAATATTCAAATACATGTAGAAACATTTAGACATGTATAAACATTTAGAAATATTCATTTACAAAATATCATTCAACATCGCTATCAGTATCCCAATTATATTTTACAATCGCCACTGTTTGTATGGCTCTTGCCCATTCTTCTCTTACTTCATTTAATACTTCCATCGTATATGGAGCATGTACATCTTTTAAGCGTTTACCTATAGTGTGGTCAGTTTTAAACACCTGCAAAGAGAATGATGTATATATAAGTAATATTATAAAAATAAGATTGATATATTTCATACTAACTAATGAGACTATATATAATACCTCATGTATGGTATTGATGTCCAATGCAGCATATTGGATAATCATCTGCATAAATCACATCACATAGTATGCACAAGCCCAGTCGTTGTCTTGTGTAGCGCACTATAAATTGAAACATACAAAATATTAAAAAATACAACTAAGCACAATTCACATAAATAATATATACATTGGAGTCGGGAACTTACTTTTATGTTCTCCCAAATTATTGGCTGGTTCTTTCTCCTTGGGACATTTTCTCCAGCATTTTTAAATGCATCTAAACCCCTACATGTTAATGTAATATAGTAAATTGCATAATTAAATAGTAATGTAATAACATATGTTAACGGATATAAAAATGAAATATTTCTCACCAGAATAATGGCATTCTCATTACGTGTCCAATTTTAGTATTCAATGTACTCCCCGTAGGATCTAGATAATAAATAGTGAATGTCCCAGGGAGAATAACTAGTAACTCCCAATTCCCACCGCTAGAGGTAAAAAGGTTAAAAATTAATAACTCAAAATCCACAATAAAAATGGAATTTTCTTAAGTCCAAATTATAAATAAAGTAAACTTACTTGACATTGAATGGATCTATTATTATCGTCTTCTTTTGCTGACTGAAAATTGTAAAAGAATCTATACAGTATTGTTGAACACTATCAGAGTCTTTAGCTACCATACTAATCAATGATGGAATAAGAAATCCCACATGATCAAATGCAAATTGTTTGCATTGATTTTTGACTAAGTAGCTACAAAACATGTATTGTGTATGCATTAATATATAAGAAACCAGATCATCGGATCTTACATAAGGTATATGGATGTATAAACAAGATCTCACCTTATCCATGTCTCTATCATTGATGTATTCAACCAATCATACATAAACAACTCAATAATATCTTGTATAAATAAAGAGCTTTCGTATAATTGACCTGCATAATTTGCTTCTAAAGAAACAATTATAGGGCAATGTATATTATGTGCCCATAGACAACATGCCATTCCCCTACAAGCAGGACCTAACGGGTATTTTAGGTCAGTTGGAACCCAACTTGGTAATGCAGGAAGTGGAGGTGGAGGCCTAGGTGCTCCGGGTGTCTTCTTTTGAACCTGTATATATAATTTCAGATCAGTTGACCTCATATATACACATTAACAATCTAAAGTAATGTAAATTTATCTTACAATTTCAGTAGTGTATACGATGTCTACTTTGGGCCACAATATCACCCCGCCTTCTGCCTCAGCAAGTGTATCACTATCCGGGTGGGGATATGGCAATGTAGCTTCCCTTCAATCGGGTAATACACGTATCGGGCTCACACGAACGTAGCCCTGTGGCATTGGAGTCCCGTGAAATGTTGCCCCAGGAAGGGATGGATAAGCCTGCACATATGCAACAACATAGCCCTGTATTCTTATGTGGCATGGCTTCAATGCCTACAAATTTATGTAAAGAATATTATACATATATACATATCATCTTGAAAACATATCATATTGAAAAGACTAGCTACAATGTCATAAACAATACTTATAATAGACGTGTTAGGCAGTGGGTCTATAGGATTACTCTCAATCTGTGCATTAGGAGAAGAGTGGGTCGCCATAGGCTGATTGGAAGCCTGAGATGCCTGCCACCGCACTATTTCTTCCTTGACCTTCTCAACAACTATATCATTGACCTTCTTAGCAACTTAATCCTCGACTCTCTTATTCTCCTATACATGGATAAAAGAAACATTAGCTTCTTATTATTGAATTTCCTTTTGCAGTAACATTCTAAAAAAAGAATAGGTTACCTCTTCTTGTGAAAGTCCCGCTGACACGAATTTACCATGAGTAAAACGCAAGTGCACGCGTCAATGTAATATAGGCCCTTGTGAGGCCCGAGTCAAACTCAAGGACACTGAACTATCGCTAGACTACTACTAACTGTTCGCAATCAGCTAGACCGATTAAAAGGTTTTGAGAGTTATTGAAAAATAAAAGAAAATGAAATAAAACAAAGCAATTGATTAAGTGTTTAGTTTAATCAATTCAGGTGGGAATCTTTAGGATTGTGGTTTTACCGCGGGTTTTCATTGTATGAATTTCCACATAGTTAATCAAATTCGCCTCTTATTCTGGGTAGTGGCCTATAGTCAGAATTGTTCACTGTCGTGATACAATTCACTACCTAAGTCTAGGTCGGTTCCACCATTGTAGTAACCTATACCCTAAACTAGGTGCATTAGAATCGACCTCTGAGTTTCCACCACTAACCGTACATCACCTTGTTCAAGGGATTTATTAATTAATGTGAATTTCATCTCTTTTCAACCCTTAATTCTTCTTTTAAAGCAATTTAAGGCGTTACATTATCATTAGGGTGATCAATCATAATGATATAATGGAGAAAATGAAATCATACCACGGATTTAAGAGACAAAATATGAATTACTATGATAAAAACGTCATACAATGATTCCCCGGGCTACTCCCGGTCCTAAAGATAAAGGGGATTAGCCTCGCATGGTTGACAATGGTGAATACATAGGAGTAGAGATGAAAAACATGGAAAACATGTAGAAAACTCGTGTAACCCCTGATATGAAGGTGCTCCTGGAGATCCTCCTCGAGAAATGTGCATTTTGCAGTCTTTCGACAGCAAAATTGCCTGTCAGAGGTGCCTGGATCGCCCAGTTGACGACATTCATCTCTCATCTTCTCTCTCTCTCTCTCTCCTTCTTGGATGTTGTGCAACACAATATGAAATCCCCCTACGGCCGACCGTGCTCTTCTTAGGTCATAGGACCACTTTACGGCTCCGAAAAAGCTCAACCGTCGGATTAAAATGCTCTGTTTTAGTGCAGAAAATCGCCAGATCCCGACGTTGTCGATAGTATCGACCCCCAGGTCGATGGTATTGACCATGATATAGGTATTTCCATCCAAAATCACGTTTTGGGGTTGCTTTCTGATGAAATGTCGATACTATCAACACCATGGTCGATAATATCGACTCTGGATAATGTAAAAGTGCCTAAAAAGTGCCGAAACATGTGTATAAGTCCCGAGATTATATAAAATCATATAAATATGATAAAAGAAGTATAATTTGATGCAAAAAGAGTTTAAAGGCGAACTATAGTGAATTATGCAAATATAATCAAGAAAATGATAAATACATGCATAAAACAGATATAAAATATGCCTATAAAAGTGACTCGAAACCCATGCATCAAACTCGCCTAAGCTTAAACCTTGCTCGTCCTCGAGCAACAAAACTTTGGATCTGATTGAGATAAGTCAGCAATAGGACATAAATACATGAAATGAATCTACATCATCCTCACTTTCTTTCCACAAACCGACCCTCATTGACCACTGAACACTAACTGCCATCCAGGCGACCAAAGACCTATGTAAAAGATGTTTGTCCCTCAATCAGTGAAACACTATCAATTAAAGGAGTTAATATGATAAACTCATCCATTCCATACTTGATGCATCTTGTGATCTCCTATCTACATTGCTCATTTCCTAACTACCATCTAAATGGAAGCAGATCTCCTGATATTAATGATTGAGGAGAATATCATGGGTGGCCTACCGATTAGAGCAATGGGTGGATGGGATAGGTGGCTGTGGAAGAGATGGAAGCACATAACAGTCAATCATGCAATACAAAAATTAATGACCTATCATGATGCAAAATGCAAGTGAAAATGTCCTAATGCTACATTTTTGGTGTAATTATGCATGCACTATCATTCTGTCTCAAGGTGAGATGGAATATCTAAAAAAAAACTACACCATGTGCTTATTCTTCTTAGTATGTAAGTGAGAACATGTTCCTTTCTCCCTCTCATTCCTACTTACTTCTCAATTCATTTTTTTTCTTCTCTTTTTTTCAATTTTTCTTTCAATTTTTTTCAAGCCCTTATTTTCATAGATGACAATGAATTATTTGTCGGCCTCACTTCTTGTTACATAACTTATACATTTGAAGCATTCTATTTGGATGGTATGGATCACGCTCACCACCTTTAATGTTTCAGAAGACATAAGATGCATGATGTAGTATATGCTCAAAAAATTGTGAATGCAGCTACAAAATGACAGTTATGCAATTAAATGACACACACCTAAGGATAATGTGCATGTATAACTACTCTATCCTTTTTTTTCATTTTCATGCAAAAAATATGTGAAAATAGATATAATGCAAGACCTATCTACATGAGATGCAATCAAAAAGTGAAAGACAGTAATGTTCTCCCATTTCTTTTGGTGGAGTGTGAATGAAATTGTGGTGGATCATATCACAAGAGTAATTGACAGAACCTTCCAAAAATATCATATGTCCCTCTCTAAAGACCTTTGTACAGGGTAACTGAAGGATTTCTCTCTTAAACTATAGTCTAAGGTCACGTTAGCTTTTGGTCGGTTTGGGCTCAAACATCCTTGTCAATCACTTTTCCTTGGACAATAAAGATGGTCATTGATGTCCCTGTGTCTTGAAGCTAACTCACCCAAGCACTTCCTCAGTGATGCAACTCAATTACTCACAAGAATAATCTCAAAAAGTTTTCAATATGCTCATATTTTCATGTGCCCACAACCCAAGAGTAAAACTGCCAATTGAAACCATGCATTTATTGCTCCACATATTACACTAGATAGATGTGGATCCTACAAAAGTGGTAAACCTAGAAATAAAAACAAATAATATTTCAAAAATAAAAGCAACATGAATAATTAAGTAAAAACTAAGTTAGAGGGTTGTTCCAACACCCCCTAAGCTTGAATATGACTATGGCCTCATAGTCAACGTTCTCACTTAAGAGGTGGAACAACGGTACCATTCGCTTTGAAGTGTGGTGAAGAAGGATGGTTAGATGCTCAAGTGGACCAAGTGATGCTTTCTATCTCCCTCTTTTTGGTAGCCCATTTTTGTGTCTTAGTGGTTCTAATACGTGACTTGCTTCATCCATCTTTCCTCTGCAAAAAACGGTTCGAACAAATCTCATTTTGATACCTTTTACGGCCTATTTTATGTAGTTGTCATGCAGGTGTCGATACCATCGACACCCTGACTCAGAAATTTTGTTGAATCGATGCATCTAAAAGCCTGGGAACTCAAAAGTGTCAATACTATTGACCCTAGGGTCGATGGTATCGACTTTACTGTCACCAATTTTTCTGAAAATCTTCAGGAATCTCGATACTATCGACACTAAGGTCGATGGTATCGACTTTTCTTCAGTGTTTACTGATCCAAACTTGATACTATCGACATAGGTGTCGATAGTATCGACCTTAACATTCTACACACTTCAAAACATGAGTTAGGGTACCATTATTACAAAAATTATCAAAACCTAAGCAAAAACTAAGTACATAAACATAAAAGAACATAACCAAACATAAAAATGAACCTAAAGTTGGGTTGCCTCCCAACAAGTGCCCTTGTTTAATGTCCTAGGCTTGACATAAAGATACCTTTAACCTGGATTTTCAAGGGATGTCTCCAATGATTCATTTGGCAATTTGAATTTAACTCTATCATCACCAATCCCAAGTGTCAAGTAACCTCGCCCAATGGCAGCGATTACATCAGCTGTAGCTTGGAACGGCCTTCCCAATAACATCTCACCTCCTTCCAACTCATGCATGTCCATGACCACAAAGTCAACAGGTAAGATGAATTTGTCGACCTTGACTAGCACATCCTCGCATATACCTTGTGGCTTCATAATGGATCCATCTGCCAACTCAATTGTCATAGAAGTTTGTGTTGGCTTCTTCAATCCCAGCTTTTGAAAAGTGGCAAGTGGCATAAGATTAATGCTTGCCCCTGAGTCACACTGTGCTTGTGGAAAATGTTGGCCACCTATGGAACATGGGATGTAGAAACATCCTGGATCTTTGCTCTTCCTTGGTAGCCATCCTTGGATTATAGAACTCACTTTTTCATCAACAACACAAATGTCAGTGTCTTTAATCTGCCTTTTCTTGGTGATTATGTACTTGATAAACCTTCCATATGCTGGAATATGTTCTATCATTTCCACTAACCGAATATTAATATGGAGCTTCCTAAACATCTCCAAGAATTTCTTGTAATGTCTATGCTCTTTCTTCGGCCTCGGACTGTCTGAAAAAGAAACAATTGGGTCCTTCGCTCGCTTGTGTGGTGGCACATATGGAACTTTAGGGGTCTCCTCCCCTAAGCTTGCTTCAATGCCACCTTCTAGGATAGGATTTGACACATCATTTACAATAGGTGTAATTTGTGGCGGCTCCACTTTCTCAGTGAATGTAGCCTCACCATGACGCATGGCCTTCACCTGCTCTTCTTGCCCAAGTGCGGGAGCGGCCGCTATGTGCTCTTGGCGGGTTTTTCTGAATGGGAGATATCTGCCAGGTAGTCCATAATGACTGCGAGGATATGGTATTCTCAGTGTAGCCTCCTTAATTACAGATATATATTTCACTTGATGATGTGCTTGGGCAAGCTCTGCATTACCAGCTGGTCTGTGTTGATTTGTCTGCTTCATGTCCGTCACTTCATTGGCGATTTGAGCTACCATCGCCTCTAGTGTCCTCATCTGCGCTCCATGACTTTGCAATGTTTGCCCAAACTTAGTCAAAATCTCACCCTGAGACTGCAGCTGCTTACTAAACATATTCATCATCTCTTGATTTTGTTGCACCACTTGACTAAGCAACTTGGTGCTTTTGTCCTCTATCTTTGATAGTGGCTTTGCATCTGGATCTTGTAGGAAGTTATTTGGATCCTTCCATGAGAATTTTTTGTCCTTTCTCCAGGCATATTCATTGTTCCTATAGCCCTATTGTTGCATAAATTTGATCTGGGCTTCCTCCTCGGATTCTACATCTTCTTTGGCAAGCAATTTCTTAGCTAGAAGGTCAAATTTATCATTCAGCTCCTTGATGGCCCTGGACTCACCTGCAACTTTGACTTGTTCTGGTGCATCCCTATCGCCCCAAGATTGCTTCTTTGCCATATTTTTCAGAATTTCCCAAACCTTGTGCCTGTGTTGTTTAGGAAGAACCATAAACCTGCGGAATCCAAATTGCTCCTATCATGTTCAGACAGAGCAAAATAGAAGATCTTGACCTATTTTTCCTTGTCAAACCCATGATGTAGGCACCTCCTCAGCATTATCTGGAAACGTTCCCAGGTTTCGGAATACATCTCGCCGGCCTTCTGGCTGAAATTATGGATCTTCCGGACTAGATTGTTGGTCTTCTCCGGTGGAAAGAATCTCTCGAAGAGCACCTCGACCATATGATCCCACGATTCCACATACTCATCATCAAGATTATATAGCCATTCTCGTGCATTTCCCACCAGAGAGCTGGGGAACAACTTCAAGTACAATGTCTCCTATGGAAACCTATCTATCTTGATCATGTCACAGTTCTCCACGAACTGGTTAATGTGAGTCACCGAGTCTTCATTTTTAATCCCGTCAAAATGCATTTGATTTGACCAAATTTATTAGTGCCGGATCAATCTTATAAGTCGGAATGTTGACTACCTGCTTCTTTATTGGCCCTTTAGATGCAGATGCAGAAGACGCCTTGATCTTCTCCCAGATTGTCTGTTCCTTAGCCATAGCTTCTTGTTCTGAGTCGGAATCTATTTCGTCTGGTTGGTCTTGAATATAGTTATCCTCGTCTGGTCCCGGTAGTGGAACCTCTGGTGACTGCTGCGTGTAGTCAGTGCTACGCATCCTCACCATGCACCAGTACCTGCAAGAGGATAATTTTAGTTCAGTACCTTTGGTAGACGATTTCTAAATATGAATGATAAACTATGAATTTAAAAATGACAATAAAATAAGAAAATAAAAATGTGGCCTAGAGTGGCCGCTTGCAGCACTCGTAGTGCCGACAATTGTCGTGTCCCCGGCAACGACGCCAAAAACTTGACACGAATTTACCGTGCATAAAATGCAAGTGCACGCGTCAATGTAATATAGGCCCTTGTGAGGCCCGAGTCAAACTCAGGGACACTGAACTATCAGTAGACTACTACTAACTGTTCGCAATTATCTAGACCGATTAAAAGATTTTGAGAGTTATTGAAAAATAAAATAAAATAAAATAAAACAGAGCAATCGATTAAGTGTTTAGTTTAATCAATTCATGTGGGAATCTTTAGGATTGCGGTTTCACCGCGGATTTTCATTGTATGAATTTCCACATTTAATCAAATTCGCCTCTTATTCTGGGTAGTGTCCTTTAGTCAGAATTGTTAACTGTCATGATACAATTCACTACCTAAGTCTAGGTCAGTTCCACCTTCGTAGTAACCTATACCGTAAACTAGATGCATTAGAATCGACCTCAGGATTTCCACCACTAACCGTACATCACCTTGTTCAAGGGATTTATTAATTAATGTGAATTTCGTCTCTTTTCAACCGTTAATTCTTCTTTCAAAGCAATTAAAGGCATTAGATTATCATTAGGGTGATCAATCATAATGATATAATGGAGAAAACGAAATCATACCACGGATTTAAGAGACAAAATATGAATTACTATGATAAAAATGTCATACAATGATTCCCCGGGCTACTCCCGGTCCTAAAGATAAAGGGGATTAGCCTCGCATGGTTGACAATGGAGAACACATAGGAGTTGAGAAGAAAAATTTGGAAAATATGGAGAAAACTCATGTAACCCCTGATACGAAGGTGCTCCTGGAGATCCTCCTCGAGAAACATGCATTTTGCAGTCTTCCGGTAGTAAAATCGCTCATCAGAGGTGCCTGCATCGCCCGGTTGACGGCCTTTGTCTCTCATTTTCTCTCTCTCTCTCCTTCTTGGAAGTTGTGCAACACAATATTAGATCCCCCTAGGTCCGACCGTGCTCTTCTTAGGTCATAGGACCACTTTACGGCTCTGAAAAAGCTTAACCGTCGGACTAAAACGCTCCGTTTTAGTGCAGAAAATCGCCAGATCCCGACACTGTCGATAGTATCGACCCCCAGGTCATTGGTATCGACCATGATATAGGTAGTTCCTTCCAAAATCGCATTTTGGGATTGCTTTCTGATGAAATGTCGATACTATCGACACCAGGGTCGATAGTATCGACTCTAGACAATGCAAAAGTGCCTGAAAAAGTACCGAAACATGTGTATAAGTCTGTGGATTATATAAAATCATATAAATATGATAAAAGAAGTATAATTTGATGCAAAAAGAGTTTAAAGGCCAACTATAGTGAATTATGCAAATATAATCAAGAAAATGATAAATACATGCATAAAATAGATATAAAATAAGCCTATAAAAGTGATTCAAAACCCATGCATCACCCGCTCTGGGTTTGCACTGGGATGGCCCAAAGAATGCTTTGATGCCCACACCAGCGTTTGCACCCCTAACACGTCCAAGATGCTCTGGGTTACCTAGATAATCTGTCAATTTATCCCTTGTGTCCCGAGGGATGAACATGTCTTGTTTCCTCTGATCATGCAGCTCCCGCTAATCACCATCAACAAAAATGGGTAAGTTAACACCACAAATAATCAATATTCAAACGATTGCTCTAAGAGTTGTATTTTACCATTTTCGCAGCCGCCTCAGCAGTTACGAGCTTCTTTATTTCACCCTTCTTGTTTTGCCTCCCAGCTATCCAGACATCATGGCGAGGCATGGGTGTGGCACATGTAGTAGAGGACTCTTGAGTAGCAGCAGACTCCGCCTGTAGTCTTTGGCGAACGCTTGCATAGCCCTTTGGACCCATAGTGTGGTCATACACATTCAGTGCACACCTTGCTTTTTGCGCCTCACTGAGGGCCTAGTTAGTATGCACATTAATGATTTGGTTAGTAGCACTAAATGTTAATCTTGAATAGGTGAATACAATGTATATTAATTAGATTGGGAGTGACGCATAATACCTTGAATTCTTCAGATTTTCTTGAAGCAACAAATGTGTCCCAATCTTCTTTGTCCAAGAAGTTCCACTGTTCAAGGGATGACTTCTTCTTCTTATCACCATCTTTTATGTATTCTCTATTGAGATTTGTCCTATAGTTCCTTAGCATCTTTCCAGCACGTTACATCATGCTTTTACAATGCAACTTCTCATCCAATGCAAACAGATTCTATAAAATAGACTTCTTATTAACTAGTATCAAAAAATAGAATTGCAAATAATAGAATTTGTAATCTACAAAATAGAATAGAAAATAATAATAACTCACGCATAAATCCTTCCATATCAAGTCTTTCTTTGCCTGAGGAACTTTATGCCAATTATCATACTTAACACCATAATGGCTTCGAGTGACAACCCCAAGATAGTTTACAAGATTGTTGCGGTTCACTCCAATTGCATTTCCTCCATTATCAAACTCCACAACCAATCTGGATCCACTGCCACTTAGCACTATTAACTTCTTCAATAGAGTGATGCCCCTTTTCTTGTTAACTTTTTGGTGATGCGCATCAAGTTCCTCTAGTGCTTCAGTAGGTACATGTGCATCATCAATCTAAAATTTGACAAAAATAAACACACTGAATTAGCCCAATATAGAAATATGGGATATATGACATAATTAGAAGATAATGAATTTTATACAAAATACAGGATATGTTTTTAGAACTTACATTGGTATCCTGGCCATGCTCATCATGGACAGCATGCTCATCATGGACTTCATGCTCATCATGGACATCATGCTCATCATGGTCAGCCATCTGAAAATGTCATGAAAAAGGCAAACATTAAGCATTTGTATTAAATAGAATATAATGAAACATCAAATCTGAAAATGATATTGATATTAAAAAAGCAAACATTTAGCTTCAATAAAAAAATATAAACATGCATGCCTCTAAAATTATGATCTTTTATCAATTAACAATCCTTCTAGTCATTCTGTAGTAGTGAAATTCAGGGCATAAACACATGTGATGTCATTCTAATATATAATAAATGTGTACAACCTATCCCATCCTTAAACACCTAATCTTACTAGTAAGTGTGTAATGTGTATTGGGTTTTCAAGAAAATTTTGACAGCATTTCCCCGTTGTTCTCTAAGTACATATGTACTTAGAGAACAAATGGGGAAATGCTACCGAAATATTCTTGAAAACCCAATACACATTATACACTTACATGCTAAGTGAGATTAGGTGTTCAACAATAGTCCCAAACCGGGGACTATCCAAGATTTATCCTAAGTGAGATTAGGTGTTCAAGAACAGTCCCGACACGTTTTACCTTTAAGCGTCGGTTGATATTAAAAGACCGACGTCCAATTAGACAATCTTTGCCCTAAATTATATGGCGGGAACCATTATCAGCGTCGGTTTTCAGAAGGTTAATCGATGCCTATATTGGAACTTTTCACGCAAATTTCCATCTTATATCGACGTCGGTTATTAGTTAAAACACCTACGTTGTATGTGCTACTTTGGGGCAAAAAACATTTTCGCTCAAAAATTGGATTTCACGGGCAATTTTAGGCGTCATTTTGTTTTACATAGCCGTCACTGAATACAAAGCGGTACCCGTGTCTGGCTGGTCTTCGAATATAGACGTCAGGGTTCCTAAATATCTGACATTGAATATTATATGCGTCGGTTTTGGTAAAGAACCGATACCCAGAAAAGCAACACTGAATGTTGTTTCTATAGTAGTGGTCCCAGCAAATACAGAGACGTCTCACCATCAAGTGAAATATGTCTCTATTGTCAAGAAGGCAGAACAAAATTTTATTGAGTTACCAAAGCAACATACTCCAGAGCCTGAGAAGGCATATGTGCCTAAAGTTCCATATCCCAACAGTTTATATGGACACCATGGGGGTGCAGATTTCTAGTGCATTTTACTCATGCATGCACCTCAGCAGACCCCATTCCAAAAAAGGTGCCCACAAAACAAGAGAAGGTGAATTTTCTACTCCACAATGGGACACTCACAGTTAATAAAGAAGCACCTACACTCCAGAAATAGCAGCCACCGGTCATTCCACTTGTGGTAGATAAGAAAATTTCTACCCTAGGCGGTGGTGCTGAAGTAAGCTTAGGGGATGAAGTTCATAAAGTGCCATATGTTCCCCCAACATAAGCAAGCAGAGAAGTCTGATGTGCCATCCCCGGATAGTTTGAAATCGAGGAAAAAGGAAACATAGTTCAAAAAGTTCCTTAAAATCCTCTGAAAGCTCTACATCAATTTTCCATTGGTGGAGGCGATAGAGAAAATTCCTACTTATGGGAGATTTAAAAGTGGAGGATTAAATATACAGATATTGTACAGGTTGATGAAGTGATGAGTGCATTGATCAAGAGGAAGATGCCAATGAGGATAAATGCCTCGGGATGTTTCTACAACCCATGTTCTATAGGTGGCAAACATTTCAAGCAGGCACTATGTGATTCAGGAGCAAGCATTAATATTATGCCTCTTACCACCTTCCAAAAGTTAGGATTGAAGGAACCAACAAGGACAACCATGGAAATTGAGTTGGTGGATGGTTCTATTGTGAGGCCATATGGGATATGCAAGAATGTGTTGGTTAAAATCAACATGTTTATCTATCTGGTTGACTTTGTGGTGATGGATATGAAGGAAATGAAATGATCCAAGATATTGTTAGCAAGGTTGTTCCAAGCTATGACCATGTGATCACTTCCATTGGGAGAGGCTATTTGACACTTGGGATAGATGATGATAGAATGGATTTCAGACTACCAGATGATTCTTCACCACCATCCCATGACAACCTGGGCTAAGGAGCATTATTCATATCGAGCCTAGGACACTAAATAAGGGTGCTTCTTGGGAGGCAATTTTTTTTATTTACAATTTCTTTAAGTGTTTTTGTTAGTTACATTTCATATTTTCATGTTAGATTTTAGTTTATGTAAAAAGGTACCTTGATACTCTTGTTTGGTGTGTAGAAAGGGTCAAAGTCGGTATTATCAACACCCAATTTGGTACTACCGACTCATCAGTTAATATTATGTAGAAAGTCGATACTATCGACACCAAAGTCGGTACTACCGCGTTTTCTAAGGAAAAATTAAAAACTCCTGGACCAAAGTCGGTACTACTGACTTTTTCAGCAAAAGTGACGAGCTACAAAAAAAAGTTGTCAATACCACCGAAACACATGTGGGTGGGCACCAATCTTTAAAGCTCAAAGAAGGATAGATAATATCATATCTTGATGTCAAAAAGACACAAATATGTGGCACTAACAAGATGGATATATGCTAGCACAACTTGATTCAAAGAGCCACCAATTATCCACCACCACCACCCTTTAGAGCAAATGGTACCCCCGTTCCACTTCTACATTTGAATTTTGACTACGAGGTCTTAGTCAAGTTCAAGCTTAGGGGGGTATTGGAATGACTTTATCTTTCCTTTTACTGCTTTTTAGCTTTTATTTTTATAATTTGTAGGATCCACAGTCTATATAGTGTAATGTAGAGT
Source organism: Alisma plantago-aquatica (assembly GCA_963693085.1). Taxonomy (NCBI): domain Eukaryota; kingdom Viridiplantae; phylum Streptophyta; class Magnoliopsida; order Alismatales; family Alismataceae; genus Alisma; species Alisma plantago-aquatica. The sequence goes on along the minus strand of OY856412.1, from coordinate 1,164,524,048 downwards.
TTAAACTTTGTTTGTTCCTAGAAATTATCATGAGTGTTTTCAAATTAGCAATGGAAATTGAAAATATTTTTGTGAGCTTAGTTGTGAGTACTTGAGTAATCTCAGCTAGAGGAAGTATATGTGCAAGTTAGCATAAGGACTTTTAATATGAATGGACATCTTAATTATTCATGAAATGTGGATGAAGATGGGGTTTGAACCTAAGTTGATCAAATAGTTAAGGGATCTTAAATGGAAATTTAAGAAAAAACCCTAAGGTTACCCTATACACAGGTCAATAGAGAGGGACATGTCATAAATTAATGAAAGGCATTGCCTCTTAATTATGTGATTCCATTCATCTTCTGTTCATTTTGACCCACCACCTTAAGATTATCAAGTAAGTTTGAATTATTTCCTCTTGTTTGAATTACATGGCATGATAGATTACATGATAGCTAGTTCCTCTTTGATTGCATTAGTTTAAAAAATGGGTTTTATGCATAAACAATTTTTGTGCATATCATTTTAGTTGCATAAACAATTACACGTAGATTACATGAATTTCTCATCATTCAATTTTATATCATGTGGGTATTAGTTTCCTTTGAATTTGAGTACAGGGATACACATCCATACCCTTATAAAAAAATGAATGGTGTGTAGTAAAGCCCAAGCATAACGTTCCATCATGCTAAAATAATGGGCCAATGAAAAAAAAACCGTTTGTTAATGTTTTAAAGTTAAGAGAGAGAAAGGATGCCCTTGATTCTTCACAAAAAGATGGAAATAATCACATGATGCATTCTTTTGCTTTCTTGCTTCATTCTCATTTATTTCATGAGATTTTGTTCATACATCATATCACCCAATAATATTAGGGACTAGGATTGATGCATTTTTCATTCTCTTCACTATATAGGTTCATCATGTTTTGTTTTTGCATAAATAATACAACTGTACTAGTGATTCTTCAATTACCACCCATTTCATACCATTCATTGCTCTTATCGGTAGGCCACTTAAATGATTTTTCTCCTCATTAATTTAATAAGGAGACTTCTTCCAAGTAGTTGGTAGTTAGGAAAGATTAGTGTAGAATATGGAATCACATAGTGCACCAAGCGGATGTCTGATTGATTATTATGTTAAATCCTCTCTTGTTAGTGTTCATGATCTAAGGGTGGATAGCTTTTATGGAATTGTTTTGTCACTATACAGAAGTTGATTGTTCAGTGATCAGTGAAGGCCAGTTTGGGACTACCAGGTGGGGATGGTTGAGAAATGAAATTCATAGTTTATGTCCTTTTGATGACTTGTCTCAAACAAATATGAGGGTGTGTTTCTCGAGGATGAGAAACATTTAAGCTTAGGGGAGATTGACACACTGTATATTTTTCATTTTTACAGGCTATTTATTGTTGATTTTTGTGCACTTATTATTCAATTTCATATTAATTTGTGCATAATTTAATAATATTATCCTGTGTGACTCAATTGCATCAAATAAGTGTAATTTTAATGTTTCCAAATGATTTAAATATTCTTAGAGCTTATGTTTGGATTTTGTGACTTTCAGGTAATTTTATAAGAATCTACACAGCTCGGTCCTACCGACTTCACTATCAAGGGTGTCGACACTTGCTCAAGTTGTAACATAAAGAAATAGAGATAATTTGGTAGTACCAACTCTCAGCTCAGTAGTAATAATAGAATCACAACGACCACAACTAATTGAGGGTGTCGGTAGTACCGAAATCTTTTCCATAGTACCGACATCCTATCGATAGTACCAACCAGGTAGAATCAAGAAGATCTGAAATTAAGTTTAATCTGACGACTGAGGATTTATTTTGCCCTAAGTCACTCTTATGACTTAGGGAAATTGTGGCCAGACCTAAGGATCACATTTCTATTCCATTGCATGACGGACAAGGCACAATAGAGGAGAACAAGGAGGATAACTACACATTCGGGAGGTTAAGGGCACATTCAGTGGGTAGAATTCACAGCTTGCAGATTCATTCGTCAATGTGAAGCATCCTAGTCACATTTCTCTGGGAGTTTCATTAGTTTTTCTATGTTCTCCAAATTTTTACTTCTTCCTAGCATGTTTTTGTCTATGGAAACCATGAGGGACTGATTCCTATGTTCTCTATGACCTAGGAGTAGCCCGGTCGTACTGTGTATGGATCTTTTGCATTAATATATTATTTTCTCCTTAATTTTGGGCATGTTGCTATGAATCATGTTAATTATCTATGTTGTGCACCATAGGTGATTAATTAGATCCTTAATAGCTTCTAGAGGGGGGTTAAGGATTGTAAATCTATAGTAACACACATTCTATACCACGTTTTGAGAGAAAGCTTATGGACGTAAAGAGAATAATCCAAAATAGTTTGTTAGAGCACCTATCTAATAACACAATCGATACGAGAGTGGGATTGGTATTAGGATAGGTAGTTGATTATACCATGGGAGCGGGTAATTTTAGCTACAAGTCTCTTTGTCCAAAATCAAGAGGAACATATATTAATCTTAGGATAAAATTGTAGTGTCAATCATGGTGAAACTACAGTCCTAGGGAATTCCTTCTCATTGTGATCACAAACCGGTTTTTAGTTTTCTTTTCTTGCAATTCGTTTAATAGCTCTCAAATAAAAGTTTTCTTTGGCCTAGCTAATCAAAAGCAGTTACTGGTAGTTACTTGAATTACATCTCCCCATGTTCGATATCCCGACCTCATTGTATTACTTCAACGCATACACTTGTGTTTTACAATTTATTCGTGTTAGTCGGTACTACCAACATGAGTGTTGATAGCACTGAGTTGCTCCTCAAGTTCTGATGCTTCCAGGATGCTGAAGTTGATACCACTGTCATGGGAGTCGGTGGCACCAAGACAACAAATCTCAAGTTCTGATGCTCTCTGGATCAAGAGTTGGTTGTACCGACAACTCTATTCAATAGCATGGATGCCTCTCTTGATAGTACCGAGTATCAACTCAGTGGCATCAAGTTTGTCCTCTTTTCCTATTGTAAATTTGTGATCTTTCAGTACCATTGACGCATATGTTTGTGGCTCTGAGTTGTCCACTCAATGCACAAATTTCCTGAAATAAGGAAAAGCTGACACAATTATGAAATATACATAATAAATTAGCATGATTTGGTGAAAATACTATATAATTGATGAAACAATAATCCACAAGTTAATGATAGAAAACAATGCATAAAATTATCTCAAAGTGAAATATATGCAATTAATGCATACAAAATAGCATGTGAAAAGTGACTAAAAACATGTGCATTATAGTTCTTGAATGATTGGCTATGATGTGATATTTCTAAAAAGATTTTGAAGGAAGACATTCCTAAGAATCTGAGTTGTAGGGATATCAAGGCCTACGAACATACTAAAATAGACATATTCACTACAAAGAGTGTTTATGAAATTCTACAGGGCCAAAGGACATCAAGGTTGAAGGTGTGTGGGAGAAAATCTAGAAGGTAAATTATTGTGGCAAGGGTGAAGACCTCTACTTGGATAGTAGGTCATGATACATTTATTACTAATGCCCACTGGTTAGCTCTTCATGTGGATATATATAGTAGTTGTCAAAGGTGTGGTAGTAGTATGGAAACTACAATGCATGCCCATGATGACTGTCTGAATGAAAAAGTTGTATGGGAAAGGTTATTTGATGCACAGACTTGTCATAGTTTCTTTTAAGACACTAGTCTTTGGAGCTAGATGAAACTTAACATGGTCGTCAATGAAGCTAGGTTCTTACCTTTATGCATTGGTGCTAGAATATTTGGAACACTAAGAACAAGAGGTATTTAAAAAATAGAAGAAAACATTGACTCACCAAATCAACTCCATCAAAAAGGAAGTGAAACTAACTAATAAAGCTTAGCATAGAGAGAAGTAGGTAAGTAGGGGAATGATGACTCATAGATGGGAGAAACACTTGAGGTCTACTTAAAGTTCAACGCGGATGATATGTTTAAGAAGAACAATTTTACTACTATTGTTGTTTGTAGGGACCATGATGGAGAATGCACAGGTGGTGTAGGTATGAATATATGTGCCAAAAGAGCCATAGAAGCTGAATTAAAAGTTGTGGAGTTAGTTGTGAATATGGCGACTGAACATGGCCTTAGTAAACTTATTATAGAGACAGACTACCTCTTGGCAAGAGAGGCCATTGAAAGAAGACCTGAAGACAACCTCAATTTGGCTAGATGGGTCATGGAAATCTAGAGGAATATGAAGAAGGATTGGATAATCATTAAGGTCCAAAGAGATTGCAATCAAGTGGCAGACATACTAGCTAAGGACCATAAAAAAACTAATTGTGGTTTTAGTTGCTATAGAAGACCACCAAGGGATATTCTTAACCTATGAAGGTTTTATTGTTGTAATGGTAGTAATACTACCACATTTATTTCTTGTCCAAGTATTGTAGTTTGTACTAACGTTGAGGAATTTGTTTGCATGAGGAGGACGAGATCAATAAAAACCTTCTGATTTCCACTAAAAAAATAGGTTGGAAGGCTAGATAATGTATGATGACTGCAAACTCATCACCTTTATTTATACATTTTTTATCTTTAATTGACAACAAATTGTCACCTTTATTTGTACATTTATATCTTCAATTAACAACAAATTATTGACTTTTGAATAGTTTTAATAAATTTGTCTATTTTAGCCTTTTTCCCTTCTATTTGGAGTTTTCACTAGTTTTGGTTCACTTTTGTAGGGAAATGAACAAATTTACCCAGAACCAGTCTCGCGAAATGACTGTTTCAGTTACAAAACGACCATTTCAGCTATACAACGGCCATTTCACTTCATAAAATGACAATTTGATGCCCACACTCAGCCAAATAGACGTGGCAAACATCCATTTTAGGGTTTCATCAAACGAACACTGACATTAAATTCAATTGATCGATTCATATTCTGAGTCAATCGATTCACACCTTAGTTAAAAGGTCAAAGAAAGTAAATCAACAAATCTCTCTATTTAGGGCAAGCAATTAAATCCCAAAAAGACCAAGAGTTGGAGACTTCAATTCTTCCAAGATCTAGTCTTGTGAAACAACTAGGTCAGTTACAAAATCACCATTTTACCTACAAAACAACTGGTTCACTTCACTAAATGATCGTTTTGTTCCTAGATCTAGTCAAAAGTCAAATAAAGAAGGCCATTATTGCAGTTAGACCTTAGTCAAAGTGGATCCAGTGGCTGCCACCCAAACCTCATTTCTAGGGTTTTTGCCCATCCTTTCTCCTTATAAAAGGAGGGGGACTCCAAAGCAAAAGGGAATCCCCTATTATGTAGGTTTTTCTTTTTTTCTTTACATTATTTCTGAGTAGTGATTGGTGTCTAATGGCACATCAATGTCCAAAGTATCCAAAGTGGTGCTTCCATCAAGTTGACTTGGTGCTTCCACCAAGTTGACAACATGTTAGAAGGTTAAACTCTAGGACTTTTCCTAGTGATTTGTGTCTAACGACACACATCCGTGTCCAAAGTGGGTGTGGGCCCTTAGCTTTGATTGACGAGCCCCTGAATTGGGCAAGTTTATGGGTGCATGATTAGACTTTGCCTAGTCCAACACACAACCTTGGGAGGATCAACCCTATGTGGTAGTCAATGCATGCAATAGTAGTGCAACCATGGCCCATGAATTATAGGGATCTATGAGCCACCATATCCTACCCAACTTTGAGTAAGGTGTCAATTGGATATGTCCTTCCCTTGTGAGTTCACAAGAACTCATTCTGTGACTGAGGACAATGTGGACAATATGTTGAGGTGTTTAATGGTGGTGGTGGAGAGGGTTTCTACGGAGAAGGGGAACCTAAAAATGAGGGTCAAGGATCTTTGGGAATAGGTTGGGTGTGTTAGGAAAGCTAGAAAAAGATCCATAAATCCCTTTACCTCACTCCTTGTCCATTATAGAGCTGATTTCAAGGGAGAAAAGATCTTATACACTCTAGTTAATATTTGTGGGCAAGTTATGCCACATGACTAGCCTTGTCCTCTCATGCCTCCCTAGTCATGACATGGACTAGGAGGTTGTGACCTTAAACTACAATGTGGAAGGGGAGGGAGTGTGTGAGATTCCTAATTTCCCTAATATCCCCTAAATTTTCTACTTGTGGTGGGAATAGTGAAGGAGTAAATTATGATGCTCACTCCACATCTATGAATTGTGGGTCCAAGATTGATTCAAGGTGACTTGTGACCTGCTGCCTATTACATGGAGAATTCATGGATTTACTTCCAAATAATTTAAGAAAATTTCATTCCCAAAACAAGATTAATCCAGTAGGATATATTGGTCCATTTCCTTAAGATATGACCCTAGAAAATGTTTGCTACAGTGAAGGGTCTGTGGGTTAATCAGAAAAAGGCTTTTGTTGGTTTGTCATGAATAGGTAATACATCAAATTCCATCATGATATTGTAGTAAAAAATGTATATTCCCTTCATTTTAGATATTTTGAAATGGTAAACATATCACAAAAAACTCTAAGACTCAATATTACTAATTTAGTTTCCCTTCCCCAAAAAAAATGAAAATAAAAAACATGATTTTATACGGAATTAGGGAGTGTTGATTTATAAAATCAAATAGAAGATCCAACATAATAAGCCCACCCATCGTCATGCTTGTCTTTACATAGGAAAACACACACACGCACAAACACAGGAACATACACACGTACAACACACATACATTATATATATATATATAGAGAGAGAGAGAGAGAGAGTCAGGCTAGAATACACTCGAGTGTATCCGGAGCGGAATACACTCAAGTAGTTTTCCATGATGCAATATTTTTTTTGAAAATCTAATCCGTTGATCTTCTTAAACATCTCTTGAACAACACATACGCAAAATTTGAGCACATTTGGATATGTATAGCTCATGTTATGAAGACCACAAAAATTATGCATTTCAAATTAGTTTCGCGCGTTGATTTTGTTGCCCTTGGATGAGTGACTTACACTCGTCCAAATGGGCTCAAAATTTGTACGTAGCCTAGTTATAGTATGACGGTGAAGATCAATGGTTTACATTTTGCAAAAAATAGTCTTGATATGCAAACACACTTGAGTGTATTCATGCGATCCGTACACTTGAGTGTATTCTAGCCTGACTCTCTCTCTCTCTCTCTCTGTATATATATATATATATATATATATATATATATATATATATATATATCGAAATTAGGTAATTATATTCCGACGTCCTCCTAAAAATATAGGAGGTCAAGAGTACATGTACCCAACGCCATACATCCAAAACAACAATACAACTCACTCTTCTATCTAATGTGTAGTTTACGTCTAACACATTTACATATTTTTACAACAATACTTGTGGCATTTATAGTATCTCCTTGGTGTATTCTGGCATTCTTCTCTTCCCATATATGATAGCATAGATCAGAGAATAGAAGCTTCTTCCTCTCATCATTGCCGCACCTGGACAACATTCTTTTTGGATCCCCGAATAGCTGAATTTGTAATCTGAATTCCTTGCATAAGAACTTCCATATCTCTTTAGTAAAATTGCATTCGCCCACAAGGTGGTTATGAGATTCTTCCATATCCTGGCATAATAAGCATAGAGTAGAAACATCATAGTTCTGACTCTTTATCCTATCTAGAGTACACAAAACATTGTGCAAAATTTTATATACACACATGCTCCACTTCGGCACATACCTACTGGTCCAGATCTGTTCTCCAAGCAGGTCCTTTGTATCTTTTGAATGAGTCACCTACCAAATGTAGAACTTTTGTCTCTAGGCCTCCATCCACTGGATTCTCTTACAGTAAACATATGTTTGACTTGTTTCCAAGTCTCTGTCATGATGTTAATGGTGTGTGAGTAACATTCCCCTGTCTTCGGTGTAAAATCCAGCCCGCTTGGGTATCTTTCTCTCATCCACTTTCCCCATGTAGAAGTGCCTTCTTGGAATGTGATGATCCTTTTCATAGTCCCCCATTTTGCAATGTCCCTAGGGGTTTTCAAATTCTGCCCTCCTTCATCGCTTGGGAATGCCAGTCTAGCATATATATATGTATATATATATGTGTGTGTGTGTGTGTATATATATATATATATATATGTGTGTGTGTGTATATGTATATGTATATGTATGTATATGTATTTGTGTAAGGGATTGTATGATTTTATATTCATATACTAGTGAATTGATCTCTTATAGAGAAATCTAGAGTACATTTAACCTAGGGTTTCTTGTTAGTGATAAGATATTTTGCACTATACACAACCTCTTATAAATTTTAGAATTTCACTCAAATCTTTCTCAAGTATTTCATTCATTCTAATCTCTAGTCACTGAATTAACACACCAACATCAAGAGGAAAGAAAACTATATTTCATAAGTGAAACCTATATCCTGAAAAATTAAGAAGATAAAATATATCCATTTTAACCCAAAAATTTGATTAGATAATCTCTCATATAGAAAGACACCCATTAGTTCTAGTCCACCCATTTGTGTAAAATGCATGCATTAGATTTAACCTAGATCTATTGTTTGACCTGGGGGTTAGGGTCATTTTTCAAATAATAATGTGTGTTTCTCTAAAGTTTCATTATTCCTATGTGAACTTGATAATTCATCTTTTAAGTAATAGAAGGTTTCCTCATATGATCACACTCAAACACTTTCTTCAATTTGACAAGTAAGATTTTCTAGGGGATTAGGGTCCATTTTTTCCTTCTTCTTTAAAAATTGACCAATTAAGCGGTAAGGCTTAATAACAACCATAAAGCATCTACCCACTTCAAACAATAATAACAGTAGTTAAGTAGCAAAAATTTAGCTAGCTACTATTTCAAAACCTATAACAAGTGTGATCCGCCTATTCAATACTAGTTCACTAAGTAAACCAAATAACAAGAAGTCATTCAACTCATTATAACTTTATAAGTATTTTAATATATTTCAAGCAAGTTTTATAAAATATAGTCATCATGAGTTGTGCATTATCCTAAACTAGAAAGGGGAGAAATAATAATGTTATGCTTACTGAACACATGTAAAATCAAGATGATGCATTACACATATATGAATCTATATGACAAAAGCAAAGATAACAAAAAACACATTTGAAAATTGTATTAGTATGTAAGAACTTCATAACCGTACAACTATAATCATTTTGATAATAATTTATTGAACCATTCAATGCGAAACTGGGATGTGTATATCATAAGCCCCTTTTAGTGAGATGGATATCCCCAAATATGTCTTCCAACATCCATAGTCATGCAAAATTTTATAGGTTTAGATAAGAGGGTTTATTCATGAAACATGCCTTTATGAGAGATATAATGGTGTGTCAATATGTGATAGAATACAATTGCTAAACCATAATGTTGCAATACTCATAATGTACAATCACAATCTGCATTATATGTGAAACTACTAAATACTAATAAATCATGAACAGTGTGGGAAAATGAAATTCTTGAGGTTATGCAGTATTATATACATGATCGTTTTATGACACAGTCACAAAAAGGCATGACGTATTAAAGATTCATGAATGCCATGACAAACCAAGTGTATGAATGCTAACCATCATTACTTAAGCCAACACGAGTATGTGTTGGAAACAATATATATATATATATATATATATACATATATATATATATATATATATATATATATATATATATATAGTTTGAACTATATACCTCAGTGGTATAATTTAACATTTATTTAAGAATCTAAATCATGGATCATTTAAACATCTTATGAAAAACCTATATAGAAACTTTTAGCTCATTTGAGTACTTATAGGTAATGCATTCAAAGAGAACAAACACTTTAAATTAGTTATGCACAACATTTTTTTTATTCTTGGATGGGTGATGTGTGCTCATCTGAATGGGCTAAAATTTTGTGTGTATCCTATTTTTATTATGACAATGAAGATCATTGGTTCGACTTTGCAAAAAAGGAATTCTAGATAGGCAAACACCGCTTGAGTGTATGGTGCAATCTATATACTTGAGTGTATTCTATTTAGAGTCTACTTATGAACATACACACACACACAATATATATATATATATATATATATATATATATATATATATATATATATATATATATATATATATATATATATATATATATATATATATATATATATATATATATATGGGGGGGATTAAGATAGAAATTCTCTCCCCCTCCCTCATAAATCATGGTAGAGGGTGGACGCCCGGGAGGGTGGTAAATCAAGACAATGCTTCTCTGTGTGGTTCGAACCTATGTCTTTTCATTGAGGACCGACGAAATTCTCAAATCGGGCTATCCCTTTTTGGTATATATCGAAATCAGGTAAATATATTCCGACGTTCCTCCCTAAAAAATATTAGGAGGGGTCAAGTGTACATGTAGGCCCAACTCCATACATCCAAAACACCATGAAAACTCACGCATCTAGCTAATACGTAGTCTACTTCTAATGCATTTACATATTTTTATAGCAATGCTTTTAGCATCCGTGGACTTCCCTTGGTGTTTTCTAGCATTTCTTTCTTCCCAAACATGGTAGCAAATAGTAGCAAACAAAAGATTTTTCCTCTGATCTGTTCTGCATCTAGCAAGTATCCTTCTTGGTTCAGCAATAAGTTGTATTTGAATTCTGAAATCTCTGCATAAATGCTCCCATATCTCCTTTGTGAACTTGCATTCTCCCATAATGTGGTTGTGGCTTTCTTACTTTTCCTCACATAGCAGACATGTAGTAGATATATCATAATTCCAGCTCCTTACTTTATCAAGCGTGACAAGGATATTATGCAGAAATTTGTAAACACATATGCTCCACTTCAGCACATACCTATCCTTCCATATTTGTTCACCCACAGGGTCCTTTGCTCTTCTGGTCTGGGTCACCTCGCATAAGCATATCTTCTTGTCTTTGAGCTGCCATCCTCCAAAATCCTTTGCAACAAACAAATGTTTAACTTGTGGCCACACTTCCCTCATAACATATCTTCTTTCCTTAAGTATCCTTCTCTAGTTTTTGGAATAAAATCCAGCCCTCTATGATATATATCTCTCATCCACTTTCCCCAAGTGGAAGTTCCTTCCTGAAATGCAACAAGTCTTCTCATGGTTCCCCACCTAGCAATATCTCTAGGAGTCTTCAAGTTCGGCCCACCTTCATCTATAGGGAACGCCAGCCTGGCATACTTCATAGGGTGATGCTCACTCCCCTAAAGGAAGTTAGCAATCTTCATTTCAATTATATCCAGAACAGATATGGGAATTTCACCTTATTGTGCCAAAAAAATGAGAAGTCCCTCTATGGCAGCTTTAATCAGAGTTTTGCGCCCCACCATGGATGTCTTTTGTGTAGGCCATATGTTGATCATCTCCTTTACTCTGTCAATGCAATCTGTGAAATCTTTGACCAGAAGATTACCACCTGTAAGAGGAAAACCCAAATATTTGGTTGGGAATTCACCCCTTTCCACTCCCATAGCCTGCGTGAGTTTGTCCTCCAACTAATAACCATTTTTAGACAAGAACATATGTGTTTTATTTGCATTGACACATAACCTCGTTTGCTCCCTGAACTTCATCAGTAAGTCTTTAATATTTTCCAACTGTTGCTATTTCGCTTCTACAAATATCAAAACATCGTCTGCAAAAATAAGATGTGTCATTACCTTAGCGTCGTGGACTGCATAAGGTTTTATCTCCCTCTGTTCTTCAGCTTGTTTCATCTTTCTTGAGAAATATTCCATGACAATCACAAACAAAAGAGGAGACAAAGGTTCCCCTTTCCGTAATCCATTTCCACCCCTGAAGAGACCTACAGAAGTGCCATTAACCAGGATGGAGAAGCTAGTTGTCCCAACACATTGTTTCATCCAGCTAATCCATTGTTCATTGAAGCCTATCTGTTGGATGATCCACCATAATTTCTCCCACCTCACACTATCATAAGCTTTTGAAACATCAAGTTTAAGGCAGGCCTTCCTGCTTCCTCGCATGACATTATAATCTAGAAGAAATTCACCATCCAGGAGGGCACAATAGGTAATACTCCTACCTGTGAAAAAGGCTCCTTGGTTTGCAGAAATCAGATAAGGGAGGACCAACTTCAAAGGAGCAGCCAGGATTTTTGCAATGATTTTATATTATACAGAACAACAGGCTATAGGTAAAAATTCAGCAAGAGAAGAGGTGACCTTCTTTTTAGTAATAAGAACAAGGAAGGGATGATTGACCTATCTCACCATATTTCCACCCTCCATGAACTAGTTCACATAAGCAAGCAGATCATTTTTTATGATTTCCCAAGTCTTCTTGTAGAAGAAAGCATTGAAACCGTCAGACCCCGGTGACTTGTTGCTGCCAATACTCCATAGAGCATCTTTCACCTCCTTTTCATTAACTATTCTAGTAAGGATATTATTATGAGTGCTGGTGAGCCTGTACTTCCAATCAACTACCTCCTCAACATCAATGTCGTCCTGAAAGTTTTTGTTGTACAAGGATGTGTAGAAGTTTCTAGCCTATTCTTCAATGTCCTCCTTCTTGTTATACACCTCCCCATCAGCATTAATAAGTTCATAAATAATGTTACCTACCTCCTTTCTTCTCATAGCAGAGTGGTAGAGCTTTGTATTTCGGTCTCCATCATTCATCCATTTTTCCTTGCTTCTTTGCCAGTAGAATTTCTCCTCTGCCTTTTTTAAATCTTCTAGCATCACCTTAAGCTCCCTATCCTTCTCTATCAGGTGAGGATTCAGTGGATCAACCAATAGCCTTTCCCTGACTTCTTTAAACTCCCTTTTGGTCTCTTTCAGCATATTTGGGATATTTACCTCCTCCTTTGCCCACTTTTTCAGGACCATCTTAGTGTTCATTAGCTTCTTGGAAAACACATACTTAGGATTACCTATCACCTGAGTGTCCCAGCCTTACTTAATGACATCATCAAACCCTTTCCAATCAGCCCAGTAGTTAAGAAATCTGAACGGTTTCCTTTTCTGCATTTTCTCTATAATTTGAACCGAGATAGGTGCATGGTCACTAATATCAGAACCTACAACCTTTACATGTACATTAGGAAAAAAATTCAGCCACTCATCATTCACCAAAGCTCTATCAAGCTTGCTATCTATTATGTACTCTGGGCCCCTCTCATTATTCCATGTGAAAAGTTCACCTCCCACCATAGGTAGCTCATATAAACCTACCTTATCAATAGCCTGATTGAAAGCATCCACCTCAGCTGTGATAGCAAGTCTCTTCCCCCTTTTTTCCTTTTATAGCCGGACTGTATTGAAATCACCAATGACCAACTAGGGAGCCTGCACGTGTCTAGAAATGGTAACCATATCTCTCCAAAGATCAAGCCTTGCTTTACCATCATTGTGACCATAGACAGATGTCATCCAAATCAGTAAATGATAACCTCCTATTTTAGTTGATTATCTTAGTCTTTTTCTTTAGTTTTCCATACTCTTTTTACGTTTAAACTACACATAATCCCAATTTTACCCTCTTTTTGTAAATACACCATCAGACTAACCTTTTCCTTTTATATATGCAGAAAAAGCACAAAAAAATCATAAAAGAATAACTCAGCCTCAAGACCGACTGGATTCAAACGGTCCTAAAACTGCATGAAGCCAACCGGTCCCGAGACCGCATGCAGTCAAACGGTCCCAAGACCGCATGAAGCCAACCGGTCCCGAGACCGCATGGAGTCAAACGGTCCCAATACCGCATGAAGCCAACCGGTCCCGAGACTGCATGGAGTCAAACGGTCCCAAGACCGCATGAAGCCAACCGGTCCCGAGACCGCATGGAGTTCAAACAGTCTCAAGACCGCATGAAGCCAACCGGTCCCGAGACCGCATGGAGTTCAAACGGTCTCAAGACCGCATGAAGCCAACCGGTCCCGAGACCGCATGGAGTTCAAACGGTCCCAATACCGCATGAAGCCAACCGGTCCCGAGACCGCATGGAGTTCAAACGGTCTCAAGACCGCATGAAGCCAACCGGTCCCGAGACCGCATGGAGTTCAAACGGTCCCAAGACCGCATGAAGCCAACCGGTCCCGAGACCGCATGGAGTCAAACGGTCCCAAGACCGCATGAAGCCAACCGGTCCCGAGACCGCATAGAGTTCAAATGGTCTCAAGACCGCATGAAGCCAAACGGTCCCGAGACCGCATGGAGTTCATACGGTCTCAAGATCGTTTGAAGCCAAACGGTCTCACGGTCCAAATGGTCTTGAGGCCCCAAACGGTCTTGAGGTCCAAACGGTCTCCAAACCGTTTGGACTTCACTCAAGGCCTATAAATAAGACCCCAAGGGTCCTCCGGGGGGGAGATCTCAGACGTCCAAAGGCTGCCCCAATCGTTCCAGAGCTCCTGCCACTTCCATCCTCCACCCTAGGGCTGTCGGTCTGAGGTCCATACTCCATCCTGAAGCTGCTTTCTCCTTCTTCATCAAGAAGGTGGGAAGGGGAGACCTCCTCATCGTGCAACCTACAAAGACTGGTGGATCGTTGCTCTCTCTCTCCAAGGGGTTGAACTTCTTCCATCCTTTGTGGGGATGATGCTCTCTCTCTCTCTTCTCGCCTCCTTCTTGGTCTTAGTCATGAGGGAGTAGTCTTCTTCACTAGGGTGCGGGGAGTAGCCCCGCTACCCATACTTTCATATCATGTAAAATGTAATCCTTAGGTTGTAATGTAGAGTTCTTATCTTTGTCGGTTCAACATCAAACGATTAATGAATACTTGTTGCTTGATCTCCAACTTGTGTTATCTTTTATCTTTTAGTATGAATTGTCTACGTTTGTACTATTAGATTCGAAACTCGTTTGCATGTTGGTTCTTGATGCATGTATCCACCATGTATCTGTTTCGGTATCTAGAGGTGTATCTCAAGAAGTGGAGTAAACTCACTATCATCCATTGCACTTTCATACTATGAAATGGAATCAGTTGACGTATGGAAGTGCAACCTTGGTAAGTCGAGGAACACACTTTGCGAGGGGAATGATGTAAAGTAATGTGACCATTTGATCGGGAATGGCTGGCGTTGCAACATTCCCACGCTTCTCGTAGCTAGGTTATCCGAAAGGAGACTAGGTCTACAAGTATACTAACTGACCGAACTCTTTTTGCAGGTTAAGTTTTGCTTTGCATGTGTTGATCGATGTGTAGTGGCAGTGAAAAACCGATCACACCCTAGTGATCTTTATCATAGTTTAACTCTTATATTTACTTGCTTTCTTTACTTTCCATGTTCTTAGTTTAAAACCATCAAAATCCAACTTTCGATATAAGTGCCAACTAGTAAGTAGCTAAGTGAAGTTCTATACGTTTTTCATCTTGTTGCTTGCAACAAGACCGTTGTCTGTTGGGTTCGATCCTAAATATGTACTATGATAAGGCTTCCATACTGTTATGGGGTTGGAGTGTTTATCTAAGCACCAGTTCTAGGTAAACCTAGAGAGAACATCAACTCCCTAGGGTTTTTGGTGCATCTTTGGGACTCCCATTGGAAGAGTGATCTTTTAGTGTAAGTCCCAGCTCCATCAAAAAATGGCGCCGTTGCCGGGGACAATGGAACGTTGTTATTTTGCTTAGTACCTTTCTAGTTGGTTAGGTTTTTACACTTTCTTTTTGAATCATAACTCTATATCTTCTTGAAACTTTCATATTTTCACTATTATCTAAAGGAGTTCTCTTTTCTCTACTCAGGTAGAACAC
This sequence comes from Alisma plantago-aquatica, assembly GCA_963693085.1. NCBI lineage: Eukaryota > Viridiplantae > Streptophyta > Magnoliopsida > Alismatales > Alismataceae > Alisma > Alisma plantago-aquatica. Next base: position 1,164,508,236 of record OY856412.1, on the reverse strand, counting down.
GTGCATGCAATCACCACATAGTCGTGGATTCTCCCCTGATCCAGAGTTTGACTCCGAGGTAGAGAGAAGTTTCCACTGCCGAATCCGTCTCAATCGCCAACGCGCTAGACAAATGGCTGACGAACAGCATCAAGCTGCTTTGGTGATGGAGAGAGTAAATGCTGCCATCACCGCACAACGGGCACAACTTATCGCAGACACCCGTGCCCAAATACAAGAGGAAATACGAGCAGAAGAGCAAGCCCGCATAAGAGTGGAAACCGAGGCAGCAACCCAAGCTGTTCAGCTCGAGTTACGAAACAAGCAACTAAGGGACTATGCTGTCCCGAAGAACTACGAGGATAACGACCCGATCCGGCCTCCGATCATCAACATCCCAAAGTTTGAGATCCGGACCCAATGGATCCAGATTATGCAAGGAATCTCCTTCTCTGGAGGTTCAGGAGATGATTGCATGGACCATTTGAAAAGGTTTAAGGCATTATGCCGCCTGGTCCCGCAAGCTGGTATCGCTTTCGATGCGATAATGCTCCACCTGTTCCATTTCACCTTATCTGGAAGGGCCTTGAGTTGGTACAACTCATTAGACAGAGAACCCATAATAACCACTTGGGCCCCTCTAGAGGAAAAATTCTTGGAGAAGTTCTTTCCACCCTCGCTGACCTATGAAATCAGAGGGCAAATCAATCATTTCTCCCAGCTACCTGGAGAAACCCTCACTGAGGCATGGGAAAGATTTAAGAAACTTCTGCGCAAATGCCCCCATCATGGAATTTCACAGAATCAACTGATAGAAACTTTTTACCGGGGAGTAAGCGATGATATTAAACAGTTCCTAGATTCCTCGTCTGGAGGAAATTTCATGAGGAAGAACTATGAGGACGCTTGGAAGATTGTTACTTTAGGAGCTGAAAACCAGTCCAACTGGGGACGGTCAGTTGGAAAAGGTGTTCTTAAAGTTTTCAAAGCTGAGGAATCCATAGAAATGAAGTCAATAGCCGAGGCCTTGAAAACAATTGTTCATAAACAGCAAGCCCTCGAGACAACTCTAGGGGAAATTGATAAGAAGAAAACTCCGCTGGTTCATCAAGTCAAAGCCGTCACAGGATCCTGTGAGGCTTGTCATGCTTCAGACCATCCGACTCTCTCCTGCGGAATGTTGTACAATGCGATGATGGATCTGCAACCACTACCACAACCATATGAGTCTATTACTAATCAAGCTGAAGATCAGATTCTAGAGAAAGTCAACTCCATCCACACTATTCCTGGACAAGTTTACTATAATCCCAGCCAACCAAGGAACCATCCTGGGTTTCAGTACGTGAATCCTTCTGGAACTGCGAATCCGCAACATCAGATACAAGGGGGATCTGATAGTAGGCCGCCTCCTGGGTTCTCAAACAATTTTAACCAAAATAAAGGGAACCCAAGGAACAATTTCCCTAGGGCTAACTACCCTAGAAACCAATCAACCTACTATCAGTACACTCATCCCCCGCTTCATCTACAGTTGCATACTCAGCAGCCTCAACAACAAAGCCTTCAGAAAAATGATACTGCACAACCGGAGGATAAGATATTTTTGATAAGACAGATGCTACAATCTCAGCAAACCATGCTGGCTAACCAACAAGCCCAACAAAAGGCAGTTGAAGCCCAGCTTGCCCAGATTGTTGCACAGTTAAAACCTCCGGCAGGCACTTTTGCTGGGCAGCCCGAGTCAAACCCTAAACATGGGCCGAATAGACATGAACAATCAAATACTATGCCAACAGCATGACAATGTTACAACTTCGTCGAGCCAGCGACGTAAAACCAAGGCGCTACTTGGGAGGCAACCCAAGATTTCTACTTTTTCCTTTATGTTCTGCTCTTTTATTTTCCTCAGTTTTATCTTATGAAAATACAACAAAAAAAAATCTACATAACTAAAACTATTAAAAAAAATAATAAAAAACAAACAACATAAAATCATACAAATAAAAAAAACAAACATAAAAATATAAAATAATTTATGCCTTTGTCCCTCCAAACGGTCTCCAAACCGTTTGGAGCCAAACGGTCCTGAAACCGTTTGGACTCCAAACGGTCTCCAAACCGTTTGGACTCCAAACGGTCTCCAAACCATTTGGAACCAAACGGTCCTCAAAACTGCTTGGAATACAAAGGGTCGCTAACCGTTCCCTATAAATATAAACCCTACCCCTTCGTCTTTCTCTCTTCGAACTTTCGAACTCTATGGAGCGCTTGTGCGAAGAACTGTTCTTTTGCTTCTACTTCCTTTGCTCCCGCGCGATCACACTACCGTTCACCAACCACCTGCAAGGTAGTCCAGCGACCACAATGCACGCCACCCCTCTTCCCTACCGCCTTCGTCGCCGTTCCTGAGCTTTCACCATCTGTTCCACCATCGCCGCCTTCTCCGCCGACGGTTTTAACGACCATCCGCACGTCACCATCATTCTCACGATGCCACCGATTCTATCTTCCACCATCTTCACCACAGTCATCACCTTCGATTCGGACCACTATCGTCTTCGACGATTTCTTCACCATCGTCTGCATCACCGTCGTCATCGCCGTCTTCACCGTTGTCGTTTTCATCACATCACTGGTTTCACCGCCGTTTTCGTCGCCGGCACACCCTCCGCCTCTGCGCCGGTTCACCTTCGTCTTCACCTGCGCCGGCAACCCTGCAGCTTTTCGTTTTCCAAACGGTCCTCAAACCGTTTGGAACCAAACGGTCTTGAAACCGTTTGAGACCAAACGGTCTTGAAACCGTTTGAGACCAAACGGTTCTTGAAACCGTTTGAGACCAAACGGTTCTTGAAACTGTTTGAGACCAAACGGTCTTGAAACCGTTTGGAACCAAACGGTCTTGAAACCGTTTGGAACCAAACGGTCTTGAAACCGTTTGGAACCAAACGGTCTTGAAACCGTTTGAAACCAAACGGTCTTGAAACCGTTTGGAACCAAACGGCCTTGAAGCCGTTTGGAACCAAACGGTTCTTAATCCGTCTGGACCAAACGGTCTCAAAACCGTTTGATCTCCCACACCCATTAACCTTTCACAAAAATACAAAAAGACATAAACTACAAATAAAATCTAATTTGTTTCTAAATCTTTTTGCTCTAACTCATAAATTCCTATTTTTCAGATATGGCATCACCACCAAGCAAAGCCATCAGGTTCGAAGGTCCTGAAATCTGGACGAAAGAGGAAATGCTGGAAGAACAAGCTAGGCTTCAAAAGATAAGAGCAGACTTCAACAGGACTGGGAAGGCACCCCCAAACGAGGATGGAAGTCCTGTGCGAACTTGATCGCCTAGAGAGGATCTTATCTGAGCCCCCTGAGGAGGAAACTGTCATCTCCTCTTCTGATGAAGATTCGGAGTACAATCCTAACTCCGAAGAGGAGTCACCTGTCAAAGAGAAAAAGGGAAAGAACAAGGTCCCGAAGACTGCATCTGGGGAGCCCTCCAAAAAGCGGGCAAGGAAACAAGTCCGACCCGCTTCCACCATGGACCAACCCCTCGCCAAACCTTCCATTCTTGCTGCTACCACCACCATCCCTGCAGCTACCATCACTGCTACTACCACCACTATCACCACCATTCCCACCACCACCATTCCTACAACTATCCCCGCCACTACCACCACTTTCGTTCCCATCACCACCACAATACCACCACCAGAGAACCTCTTCATCCAAACCACCATCTCCACCGACAAAACCCTAAAACCCACCAAGTATGTCTGCTCCAACATACTGCTCAAGATGGGAATACATGATCGTATCTTCAACGTACTAGAAAAAGCCAACCTCACCAGGTTGTGTCTGGTACCTAAAGTATCTTACTATGAACCCACCGCAGAATTTTTCTCCTTTCTGACCAAGGAGCCCATCGACATCATGGATAAGTCCCGGGACGGGGGTGACAGAAGGCTTGTCACCCAAATTTTTGGCAGCAAGGTCGTCATAACAGAGAATATGCTGAACTCCATCTTTATCGACGACCAGGAGCAGCTGCGAAAGGCTAAAACAGTGGGCACCGATCATCTAGTATTCAACAGACATACATTCTGGAAATCCTTAACCGGGATCCCTACTTATGACGCAAAGACGTGCAAGGCGTCAAACATTCAGTCTGGATTTGTGCACACTCTGCACAAAATCCTCGCCGGCGCACTTTTCCCCAGGATAGAAGGAGGGAACGTTATAATATCAGATCTTTTCGTTCTCTGGTCTATCCTCAACGAAAGGCCAATCAACATAGGATGACTTATGATCTAGAAATTATCTGCCTCTAGCCTGGGGAAAGAAATATGTACGGGGGGTCATGTCACATCTATCATCAAATATCTTAAGATGGACAAACCTTTACCCCGCTGCATGCAACTGAAGGGAGACATCCTTACCAACGAGCAAACTCTGAAGAACTCGTTCATAATTAAGGAAAAGGATGGGAAATTACATTATGTATTCTGCCATATGGTCAAATCATCAAGGACTCTCCTCGCGCTCCCGGAGTTAGCAAACTATGACACAACACAGCTCCTCTTCTCTGACGAGGAGCTTACTCAACTGCTAGCTTCGGTCAAAATACTCGAAAGGAAAGCAACAGCGGGACAAACGGAGATGAGCATCACTGCCCCGACAGCTTGACCAACTAAGATGCCTGTCAAACGGCCTTCCAGGAGGCAGCTGCAGGCCCAACAGCTGTCGGGGACACCAACATCTCGGCCAAACCCGGAAGCCGAGCCCCTCCAGGAGGAAAATTTAACCACCTCCTCCATCGACTCTTTTATCTAGAGCCTCCATGAGCAGCTAACCTCCGCCACCACCTCCACCACTCCACCTTCCACTATTCCAACATCTACCACTCCTCCCTTCTTCCCCACATCCACTACTTCACCCATTTTTACTTCGGGCTTCCCTTTCTCCATCCCTATGCCCGACTTCACCACTTTTCCATTCACTTCCGTATTTTCCACCCCATCAATCTCACTACCACCACTTTCGCCTCAAATACCACCACTTTTCACATCCGCCACCACCCCGACACCACTGGTGACTACATCCATAGTCATTACGCAGCTCGGGGCATCATCAGTGTCTCTTCCGCAAGACACTAACACCATTCCACGGAGACCCCAGTCATCTCACCCTTCTGCTCCTGGGGTCCCTTTTACTAACATCGATGAGGAATTCGGCCGTCAATTTGACGCTGTCCGAAACCTCCTCACTGATCCTTCTAACATATTAAATTCTATTTTTTCTTGTGTACAGGATTTATCACGACAGGTGACCAAGATCGACGAACAACACCGAGCCTTGCCCACCTTCCTCCAAGGCCTCCAGCAACGACAGGATGAAGTGGTTAAGCAAGTTGAGCACATCAACAACCACACCAACAACCTGCCGGACCTGGTCCTTGGAGCGACGCGTCAGCAAGAAGCAACGGTGCAAAAAGTCGATGAGATCTCCAAACAGACTCAACCTCTGCCAGAGACTCTCCGCGAGCTCCAGCAACATCAAGAAGCCCTGAGCACGCGCTTGGCCACCATTGATAGAACACTTACACAGCTACATCATCGCCAAGAGGAGTCCAATAATGATTAAAATCCAATAGCTACGTGCTCAAGTCACAGAACTGACAGCACGCCTCCTCTCCGCCGAGGGAAGATTCACAGACCTCAGAGAAACCCACGATGCACTGCTCGAAAAACACGAGCATCTGCAAGTGGCTTTCGACGAGCTACAAGCCACTCATCGGCGGTGTAAAACGTCTGCCAACAAAAAGCAAGCTGACGAAGCTGCAGATGACAAAGATGACGATGATGAAGCAGATGATGACTCTGACTCATCTGCTGACTCCAACAAAGATACACCTTCCAACGACAAGCATGATGACAGAGAAGACCCCGGACATGCAGCAGGACCCTCCCAAAAAGGGTCCGACAAAGGTCACCAGGATAGTGACCATCACCCCAAGTCCCCACACAACGACAATGTCAAAATGTCATATGGGGATCAATTCTTTGACTATTCAGCTATGGGGTCCATCGGGGAAGCTGCAAAAGACGCGGCCTACGCTGAATTCCAACAATGCATACTAGGATCTAGCGCCAACCCGCCAAAAACATCTGCTCCACTCTTCTCAGCACCTTCTCCCCCTTACCAGGATGAGGCATACCGAGTAAGTCTAGACACAGATGAGGATCTCGACTCTACCTGCGACTCAGATGACACTCTACAAGGCCATGAAGAGGCCTTCAAAAAACCTGCTTCTCCCCCACCACAAGAACTTCCCCCGCCACCTCCGTTGCTGCACAAAATGCACGACTTGGATATGGCGGCCATCTCCACTTTAGATGCTCAGGACATTTTTATACTGAACACTATAGTGGACGATGCAAAAGAGGGGGAAGACACAATCTATCATAATACCAAAACTAGATGTAAGCTGACACGCGAAGACTTCCGTAGCATCCTCCGACCTCGGTCCACGGTGCCAATGGCGATCTTCTGTGTCCTCCTCGCCAATTGTATAGAAACATATAGAAGTCACAAGTGGAAACAACCGGTTTTTAATGCTTCGCCCGCTCTGCCTTTTGGCCTTTTATACAAAGACATACGTGAAAAATCGATTGAGCAGCTGCGTGTCAGTTTGGCACGAAGGGCACGTTATCTTACAATGCCCTTCCAAGTCTCGGACCACTGGCTTTTTATGATCGTTGATACCGAGGCTCGGGATGCCAAAGTATACAACTTCTGTAGCACCGAGCTACCAGCCGGCATAATAAATTTTGTAGGAGAAGCAGCAGGAGAAGCCAGGTGTATACCCTTCCGACTGCTTAAATTAATCTGGGATGCACGCCCATCTCTTCGCCAGGACTGGGGCCAACCATGGTTCAAAATCATAAACCCTCCAGTCCAAGCCATCAAGGGATCTGGGGATTGCGCTTTCTGCACCATCCGACACATTCAAGCGCTGAACCAGGAAATCCCATTCAATGACCTGGTAGCTGAAGACTTTCATTCCTTACGTGGACGTTATGCCATGGAGCTCATCTGTGATAGACGTTTCTTCAACGACCCAACTATGTCACCAGATGATGTTCCTCGCTACCTTTTCTCAGCTGTCCAGCGACGACAACGGCGACCTTTCCGACAAGTTTTGAAGGAGTCAGAGCAGACCAAGTCGCCAGAGCAAGATAAAAGCAAGAGAGATCCTGTATACACCATTGGCCCACCCTTTCCTGATTTTGATCGCGATGCTTGCAAGGGTCTTAACGACCTCGAATTGCGTATCATTATGGCGCGACTCTCCGCAGCCAAAGATGGCCTGGTATTCATGTCTCGAGACATACTTGTCATGGCAGATTCACTGCGAGAGACTCTACAGGATAAGGGATCCCTCTCTGTAAGCCTTATGGCCGCCTACCAGCTGCTGCTTGGCCAAAACAACCCAAATACATACATGGCGTCTCCATATATGAAAGATGATCTCCTAAAGCTCAAGAACTTCGGCACAACCGATGTGCTGATCTCATATCTCCAGCACACAACGCCGACATTCATCATGTTACCCATCCTGTATCATGAGCATTGGATTCTCCTGGCAACAAACCTCCCAGAAGGAACAACCACAATATACAACAGTTCCGACAGCCAGTTCAACGCACGACAGCGAAACTACGTCGTGACACCAAAGACGCCAACAGAAGTGGTGGAAAAGGAGTGCGCCGAGAAGTTAATCGATTTTCTGAGTCAGCATACAAAGGCATACGACAAAGAACATTTCCATCGCCCCGCCTTCTGCCACAAATGCCCCCAGCAAATACGACAATAGAACGACTGCGGCTTCCACGTCCTCTATTGGATGTACACTATCATTGTTCTCCAAAGACCAGTAGAGGAAATGACTGACGTGGACTACCACGCTTTACGAGGACAGTTCGCATCCAATCTACTTCGTTCTCCGGGGGCAAATGAAGATTTAACTTAACCTGCGGCCCTTGTCCTAATGACTTCTTAACCTATCACTTTGCCACTCTGGGGACAGAGTGAGTGATAAGTTGGGGGGGGGGTACATTAGACAAGGGCGAGGTATCATTTTCTACACCTCTCTTTTTGTTAAACACTTTCTATACTCTTAAATTCTTCTTAAAAAATTCTTTTTAACTAAAATTTTCTTTTTCAAAAATAGTCACCTCAACTAACTCTAGAATCATGTTAATCCCTACAAGTAAATAGCACTTAGACATCGAATGGCGATTTATCAATTTCCATCCACTATTGATTCCATGTTTTTGCTTCAATTCTTTATCTGACTCTCCACAGGTCAAAATCAAGGTAGAAATAAGCTAAGATCTCGAGGATGAAAGGGAAATCAGGCAACTTCCAAATCAAGACGTTCTGCAAGTGGACCACAAACCAAATAAGTGCACGTTGAAAAAATCTGAGAACAGCTTTCCTCTCTTCAAAATAAAAGAGGCTTGGCCACCCAAAATAAATTCTCAAAAATCCAAAAACCCAAGCCTGTGAGTTATTGAATAAAATCCAGAGAGACGAATAAAATTATGAGAGTTGTGTCACGCATAAGGATCTATATAAAGAACTGACGAATGTCTCACCCGGCTGGCACATTCCGCTGCCCTCACAAAGGCAGATGTGTCGTGCCCGGTAGTGAAACCCTAAAGTTTCTAAGTATATGAAAGGCTCATAAAGGACTCGCCCGGCTGGTACATTCAGTTGCCCTCATAAAGGCAGATGTGTCTTGCCCGGTAGTGAGATTCTAAAAAGCATAGACAGCCCCTCCCCCACTTGAAGGGGGAGCTACACTTCAAAGCCTTTAGCCAACCCTCATACCCTCTCTAGCTTCCAGTAGGTTTTTTAGAGAGGTATAAAGCTGATTAGAGTCAACAACATGTACGGAAAGAAACCTGAGATCCAAGCAACCCTCGAAATCCGAAAGAGTCAAGGCATGCAATAAGACTTGATATGTCCCCAGGGGAACTCAGGTCAAGAATTGAAGCAAGAGTATGGAAATCCTAAATAAGATCGCCTCGCCATTACATGTCTCAGCTCTATCTAACTTGAGGACAAGCTAGACTCTAAGTTAGGGGGGGTGATAACCTCCTATTTTAGTCGATTATCTTAGTCTTTTTCTTTAGTTTTCCATACTCTTTTTACGTTTAAACTACACATAATCCCAATTTTACCCTCTTTTTGTAAATACACCATCAGACTAACCTTTTCCTTTTATATATGCAGAAAAAGCACAAAAAAATCATAAAAGAATAACTCAGCCTCAAGACCGAGTGGATTCAAACGGTCCCAAAACCGCATGAATCCAACCGGTCCCAAGACCGCATGGAGTCAAACAGTCCCAAGACCGCATGAAGCCAACCGGTCCCAAGACCGCATGGAGTCAAACGGTCCCAATACCGCATGAAGCCAACCGGTCCCGAGACCGCATGGAGTCAAGCGGTCCCAAGACCGCATGAAGCCAACCGGTCCCGAGACCGCATGGAGTTCAAACGGTCTCAAGACCGCATGAAGCCAACCGGTCCCGAGACCGCATGGAGTTCAAACAGTCTCAAGACCGCATGAAGCCAACCGGTCCCGAGACCGCATGGAGTTCAAACGGTCCCAATACCGCATGAAGCCAACCGGTCCCGAGACTGCATGGAGTTCAAACGGTCTCAAGACCGCATGAAGCCAACCGGTCCCGAGACCGCATGGAGTTCAAACGGTCCCAAGACCGCATGAAGCCAACCGGTCTCGAGACCGCATGGAGTCAAACGGTCCCAAGACCGCATGAAGCCAACCGGTCCCGAGACCGCATAGAGTTCAAATGGTCTCAAGACCGCATGAAGCCAAACGGTCCCGAGACCGCATGGAGTTCATATGATCTCAAGACCGTTTGAAGCCAAACGGTGTCACGGTCCAAACGGTCTTGAGGCCCCAAACGGTCTTGAGGTCCAAATGGTCTCCAAACCGTTTGGACTTCACTCAAGGCCTATAAATAAGACCCCAAGGGTCCTCCAGGGGGGGAGATCTCAGACGTCCAAAGGCTGCCCCAATCATTCCAGAGCTCCTGCCACTTCCATCCTCCACCCTGGGGCTGTCGGTCTGAGGTCCATACTCCATCCTGAAGCTGCTTTCTCCTTCTTCATCAAGAAGGTGGGAAGGGGAGACCTCCTCATCGTGCAACCTATGAAGACTGGTGGATCGTTGCTCTCTCTCTCCAAGGGGTTGACCTTCTTCCATCCTTTGTGGGGATGATGCTCTCTCTCTCTTCTCGCCTCCTTCTTGGTCTTAGTCATGAGGGAGTAGTCTTCTTCACTAGGGTGCGGGGAGTAGCCCCGTTACCCATACTTTCATATCATGTAAAATGTAATCCTTAGGTTGTAATGTAGAGTTCTTATCTTTGTTGGTTCAACATCAAACAATTAATGAATACTTGTTGCTTGATCTCCAACTTGTGTTATCTTTTATCTTTTAGTATGAATTGTCTACGTTTGTACTATTAGATTTGAAACTCGTTTGCATGTTGGTTCTTGATGCATGTATCCACCATGTATCTGTTTCGGTATCTAGAGGTGTATCTCAAGAAGTGGAGTAAACTCACTATCATCCGTTGCACTTTCATACTATGAAATGGAATCAGTTGACGTATGGAAGTGCAACCTTGGTAAGTCAAGGAACACACTTTGCGAGGGGAATGATGTAAAGTAATGTGACCATTTGATCGGGAATGGCTGGCGTTGCAACATTCTCGCGCTTCTCATAGCTAGGTTATCTGAAAGGAGACTAGGTCTACAAGGATACTAACTGACCGAACTCTTTTTGCAGGTTAAGTTTTGCTTTGCATGTGTTGATCGATGTGTAGTGGCGGTGAAAAACCGATCACACCCTAGTGATCTTTATCATAGTTTAACTCTTACATTCACTTGCTTTCTTTACTTTCCATGTTCTTAGTTTTAAACCATCAAAATCCAACTTTCGATATAAGTGCCAACTAGTAAGTAGCTAAGTGAAGTTCTATACGTTTTTCATCTTGTTGCTTGCAACAAGACCGTTGTCTTTTGGGTTCGATCCTAAATCTGTACTATGATAAGGCTTCCATACTCTTATGGGGTTGGAGTGTTTATCTAAGCACCAGTTCTAGGTAAACCTAGAGAGAACATCAACTCCCTAGGGTTTTTGGTGCATCTTTGGGACTCCCATTGGAAGAGTGATCTTTTAGTGTAAGTCCCAGCTCCATCCGTAAACCACCATTGTTTCTGCATTCAGCTGTGATGTGCTGATTTGACATCTGTATCACTGACACCTGCCAAGAAATGGGTTTCCACGCCACACAAACTCTGGAAACATCACCACACTCCACGTTAGACACATGGTTCCATCCCTGTGGAAAGAGGTACTTTATGCTATTGCTGTTATGTTCCTTTATTTTCATTTCCATCAACGCAACTAACGAGTGACCACTGGAAACAATCAACTCATGAACACTCTTCTTCTTATTTGTGTTGCACCCACCCTTAATATTCCAAAGAAGCATGGACATATCAAGGGTTTTTTGCTGGTTTGCCTGTTTGGATCCTTCTGTTTATCCTTCTTCTTTGCTCCTTTGTCCTTCACAACCTCGCCTTCTTCCTTATCTGAATCTGATAAAGACCCAAAGCTATTTGTGGTGTCAAGAATTGTTCCCACTCCCTGGGACTTTGGGATACCTACACGACATTGTCCATGTCTGTTGGATGCGGGGGTAAATTCTCCATCTGCAACAGGGTCAGTCGTCGCTCTTTTGTCCTTGGTACTGTCAGCACCCTCCTTGGCAGCCTGCATATCCTAATCTCAGAACTGCCCCCAGTGCCTGTTGCCATCGCTACAGCCACAACCCCCATCTGCTTATCAGTGCTCGTTGACACAACTGTGTGAGTTTCATCCTACACCTGAGCGTCATCCACTGCCTCATGTGCTGCGATTGCATCCAGCTGGTCTTCTCCAACCTTCTTTGTCTTCTCAACCCAAGTTGTCTTTGCTTTAGCCTTGGTTTCCTTCTCGTCCTCCCAGTTGGTCACCTCACATATCTGTGTTCCATGCCCAAAGACCTGGCATCTGCTGCATCTAACTGGAACATGATCATACTCGATCGACACCGGAATCGATTGCCTCCCCTTCACGTTAAGCCAGACCCGGGTCGGCTTCGCTCTGTCAACCTCTAATTCAATCAGTACCCTGGGATCATCACCATCATGAGACCTATCGTCAACATGAAGGACTCGACCTGCCCCCACCACAATCATGTCGGCGGCCATCTTTGTCCACGAACGCCCGAATGACCTCAAGGTGATCCAAGTTGGTATGGTCGTGAAGGAGTCCTTCCTTAGCTCATCTCCGTGATTGTAGTGCTTGGCTATGATGAGTTGGTGATCAAACCATCTAGGTCCCATCACCAAAACCTCCTTCTTGTCCACCACCATGGAGAAGCAAACCAAGAAGATGTTGTTGTCACAGGAGAGGAGTTCAAAGGAACCCTTCGTCCGCCACGTCCTTTTGATCCAGGCCATGAGATGGGGGTAAAATGGCCTTTTTCCCATGGTATACACCATCACAGTGTGCTCCCAGATGTTCGCAAGCTGCTCGAACTCCACCTCCTCCATATCGACGTGCACCTCACCCCCTTCAACCCTTGGCGGTGGGAACACCAACTCCTTCTCCTTGCTCGACGGTTGCTTGACTATCAGGTTCCATGCGATTCCGCTTTGGCCAAGTCCAACTAACTTTCCTGAATCCAACGTGGGCTTCTCCGTCGTCACTTCTGTCTGCTCGGCTCCTGTAGGTTCTTTCTCTTTCCAAGCCGTTCTGACTATCTGTTGGTGTGGGTGCGATGTGGAGGTAGGTGGGGATGGGGGATTGCGGTGGTGGTCACCACCAGTCCGTATGACAGGGGATGTGGGCGCCATGCCCCCGGGCTTCTGACGATCGCCCAGGTTGTCGCCTGAGAATCGCCCAGATCTAACGCTAAGGAGGTTGTGTTGTGTCTTTATGTCCCTTTTTGGCATATATGTATGTATGTATGTATCTATCTATCTATGGGATTAAGAGAGAAATTTCTCCCCCCCTCTCCCACGCCCGTGGAGGAGGCCGAACTCCCGGGAGGGTGGTAAATCAAGGAAACAACTAGGATTCAAACCCGGGACCCTTTGTTAGGGGACACCGTGTTTGACCACTTGAGCCACTCCTTGTCGGTTGTATGTATATATGTATGCGTGTATGTATTATGTATAATATATATGTATGGGATAAAAAGAGGCATTCTCTCCCCCTCTCCCATGCCCGTGATGGAGGACGAATGTCCGAGAGGGTGGTATGCATGTATGTATGCATGTATGTATGTATGTATGTATGTATGTATGTATAAATGTGATTAAAATAGAAAGATTCCCCCCTCTTCCACACATGTGGGGGAGGCCAAACACCCGAGAGGGTGGTAAATCAAGGAAAAAATTGGGATTTGAACCCGGGTCCCTTTGTTAGATGTATGTATCTATGTATGTATGTATGTAACAGAATTAAGTAAATATATTCTGACTTCCTCCTAAAATTATAGGAGGTCAAAAGTTACATGTAGGCCCAACTCCATACACCACGAAATAGACAACAACTCACACATTTAAGTAATGTGCAACTTACGTTTAAAAATTTATAATTTTTTATAGAAATACTCATAGCATTTGCAGCAACAACTCGGTGTCTTTTGACATTTCGTTCCTCCCAAATATGGTAGCATAGAGAAACAAATAACAACTTCTTCTTATCATCATTCCCACACTTTGTCAGCATCCTTCTTGGATCACCTGTTAGCTGGAGTTGTACTTTGAAATCATTGCACAACACATCCCACACCTCCCTTGTAAATTTTCCTTCACTCACGAGGTGGTTGTGGGATTCTTCAAAATCTTTGCATAGCAAGAACAAAGTAGATATATTATAGTTTGACCCCTTTATCGTATCAAGAGTATCAAGAATACTATGCAACATTTTGTATACGCACATGCTCCAATTTTACACATATACATCGGTCCAGATCTGCTCCCCATGCATGTCCTTTGCTTCACTTGAGCGTGTCACCTCCCATAAGCATGTATTTGGATCTCTAAGTCTCCATATCCCCATATCCTAGGCCACGAACATGTGTCAAATATGCTTCCATGCTTCTATCATAACATTAATAGTGTGTGAGTATCCTTCCCTAGTCTTCAACTTGAAGTCTGGTCTTCTTGGATATCTCTCCCTCATCCATTTCCCCCAAGTTGAGGTGCATTCTTAATAAATTATTATTCTCTAATTGTCCCCCACTTTTCTATGTCTTTTGGAGCTTTTAAGTTCAACCTTCCTTCATCTTTTGGTAGCACCACTCTTTTATATCTCATAAGATGATGCTCCCTTGCCCACAAAAAATTTGCCATCTTCAATTTCATTTTGTCCAGGACAAACCCGGGGATCTCCCCTTATTGCACCTAGAAAATGAGAAGATCTTCTATAGCAGCCTTTATTAGTGTTTCTCTTCCCTCCATAGATGTCTTTTGTGTTGGACATCTGTTAATCATTTCCTCCATCCTATCCATACATTCAGCAAAGTCTTTGACTTGTAGGTTGCCTCCAGCTAAAGGAAAACCAAGATATTTTGATGGGAAGTTTCCCCTTTCCATACCCATTGCATCTACCAAAATGTATTCTATCTGGTAGTAGTTTTTTGATAGGAAAATATGTCGCTTGTTTGGATTCACACAAAGCCCCATCTTCACTATGAACTTCCCTAACAGGTTTTTAAGATTTTCTAAAGAATGTTGCTTGGCTTCAACGAAGATTAACACATCATCTACAAAAAGAAAATGGGCCATCGCCTTGGTGTCATGGATTGTGTAGGGCTTGATCTCCTTTTTTATTTCATCTTGCTGCATCTTCTTTGTTAAGTACTCCATAACAATCACAAAGAGGAGAGATGAATGGGTGTAACATACCAAATCCTGGAGATTTTGCCTTTTGTCCCTCTTTCCCATCTTTTCCTTTTATTTCTATCCTCTTTGGTCTTTCTGCTTAATTTGTGGATATTATGGTGGTTTAGTGGACATATTTTCACCTTTTATTGCCAACATATGGGTTTATGCACAAATACCTCAATAAATATTTTTAATAAGTGTCTAATATGCAAATTTACAACTCATGGGACATATTAATAAAATATATTCATTCTAGATCATTCCTTATCCTTATGAAGCAAGGAAGAGAAAAAGGAATGAATAATGTTGCGTTAAATATGTTATTGTGGTGTTGAATTAATTAATAGGGGAAATATTGGTAATAATATAAAATATGATAAAACTCATAAAAGGAACACTAATTGGTTAAAGATAAGTTGATATTCATTTTCCTTGGGTTTGGTTTGTCTTGGAGGCCAAGTTTCATAATTTTGGAAAATTAATAATTATCTTTGCATTAATTGGAATTGGAAATTTTGAGTTTTTATCCAAATTATAAAATAAATTATTAAACAACTTAAAAAGTGGAAACAATTCTCAAATTCGTAATCTACATTTCAAAATTAGTCTATGTGTGAATTTGCACCTAATTTGGTCAATGTTAAGTAATTTATTTTATTCAGGAGAGAGAAAATGGTTTTAGACACCAAAAATATTAAATATATGTTTAAAAAACACATTAATGTTAAAATCATGTTTCTCATGTTTAGTATTTCTTATAGGCCAAGTTTCATATTTTTAGAAAGTTTTTGGATGCCTCTAATCAATTAAAAGGATGAAATAAGTGATAAAATTTACATGTAGTAAATAAAATAATATAAGTCTTCAAAAATAAAATAATGCAAATTCGTGTTTTACATGTTAAAATAGACATTTGAGTGAATTTTCATCCAATCTGCAAAATATTTGATGAGAAGGCAAATTTAGGAGAGAGAAAGTGTGCAAAACATTCAAATTGCTAATTAAAATAATAAGCAACACCAAAAAATGGAAATAATAGCAAATTCGTATCCCACACACTTAATATGACTTGTAGGTGATGTTTTATTATTTTTGGAGAATTGAATAGTCATTAATGAGATAAGAAAGAGAAAATAGTAATTCACTTAATTGATTAATTTACTTTCTCAAAAGGAAAATGTAATTTTATATTCGGATCCCTCACCCCAAAATCAATTAATGTACCAAATTTTAGTTTATTAGGAATTTATTTACACCCTCAAATAATTATAGAAAGTTTTATACATTAAATGCATCAAAAGAAAAAAATTAGAAAGTTGTATTAAATGTCCCGAGTCATCCCCAACCTCTAGCCATGTGAACAGTAAACATGGACCAAATGGGTTTGGTATTTTGAGCATAACTCCCTTGTTTCTCAATGAAACTTCATGAAACTAGTTGTATTGGATTGCAAATTCAATTTTGCATCCAACTAGTACAAGATCTCATATTTTTTTGGAATATTTCAGAAACTCCCAATCTTTGTTTCAATCCTATCCCTGAGCTCCGACTCCCTATATATAACATGTTCTAGGGCTTCGCTTCATCACATGCAATTTTCCACCACCCTCAATTTCTGTATTTGTTGCTATTTGTGCCGCCGCCGAGCCAACTTCTCCTCGGCCTTGCGGCGTGTCTTGCAAGCTGCTTGTCTCTCCAATCTTTGATCAGATTCTGAGGTGAGTTCATGAGTGTATGATCTTCGTTTTCATGCTTTCAAGTTGCAGTTTGGTCAAGCAAATCGGATTTTCCCAAATTTGTACAAAGTATTGTTGCTTCGTGCGTGGCCATGGCGAGACTGAGAAAGGGGATGAATCCCCATTGTATTTTCTCAGTTTTAGCCTCGCTTTGTTTCCTAGCTTGTTTTCTCTGCTAAGGGCTTTTTCGTCTTTTGGGCGTGTGTTTCTTTTTGCTTTGACAAGGAAACGCCAACCTCTGACCCGTGACTTGGCATCTCATGGTTGGGCTAAGTCACGCGGTTCGATCCTCTCCCTTTCTCTCTTCTACTCTCGCAAGATATTTTCTTATGTGGCATTTCCTGATTGATCGATTTTGTAAAAATCGTATCTTTTGATTCATATGTTGAAAAATTAAAGTAAATATGTTTTAGAATAAAAAAATGCAATCTTTTGAATAAAAATGTTTTCAAGACTTAGTTTTGAGTTTTGTCGAAGGTGATTTTCTAGAAAATGAATTCATTAGTTAAAAATCACCAAAAATACACTTTCATCTTCATAACTCCAAAATATACAAAATTATATGTTTTCTTAATCAAAAAAACCTAAGTCAATGGTGATTGTTTTGGAGTCAAAAATCAAGGTTTTGTTCAAAAAGTCTAAAAGTAGGGGTTTCTTTACATTAATGTACATAATGAACCCTAATACATGATTATACATTCAAAATAGGAAAAGTGGAACTTGGATTATCTAGAAGTGGTGAAAGTGAATAATTGAAATCAACATGAAAGGTATGTGAATTTAACACCTTAGTTGGGAATTTTATGCCTTAACCTACTTTTACCTAATGAGGCTTAATTGAACCTAACTCTCTTTTCTTGAAACCCTAATTACTTGTTATGATTGTTCTTACCATGACTACTTTTCTAGCATGTAGATTTATGTTTTATTTAATTTAATGTAGCGATACTTATGTACAACCACCCACAGAGGGCATGTATTTATTCACCCTGGGGAATGTTTATTCTCCCCATATTATTGTGTAGGTGACTGGGAATGTCTTATTCTCCCCTCACCTATAGGTTAGAGATCCGGTAGGTGCCTCAACCCTACTTAGTTAGGTAGACATAATTATCTTTCATGCAAATCCTTTTTAATTCAACTGTTAATGGCAAGTTTCTTTTGATCTAGCCTCATATTCTTGTTATCTTCATCTTATGATGAACCCTAGCCTATTTTTATTTGCTTTTCTTATCTTGTTATCCTAGAGTAGTTTTGTGACACATATTATTCTTCCATTTCCCTTTTGCTGGGTGCCTTCCCAACCACCCAGGTGCTGAGAAAGGTGATGGATAAGACAAGAAGATCTTAGCTTTGGCTTGGGCCCGGTCGATGGAGATGTTGCTTGGAGACAATATTGTAGTAGTTAGACTTCCCTCTATCTAGATCCTATTTTTGTATCTTGATGTAAACCCTAAGTGGAGAATGATTTATTTTTATAATCTTTTATGTGAAACGCAATATAGTCAGTAATTACTATTCTGCTGCTTTCCAATGGTCTTTTGTATACCATATAATTAAAGAATTGAAAATTTTACACCTGTTTCAACATACCTTTTGAGTATGTTGGGAATAGAGGTTTGATATTTTAAATTTTTAGTAAAGGGTTGATTTCACTCTTTTACAGCATGGTATTAGAGCCCATGGTAGTCAGAATCTTACTATTTCAGTTTTGTCTCCCTAGTTAGAATCCTTGCCTTACATCGTTTCCCTTTAAGTTACATGCTTACCCTAGATTTGATATATGTTGATGAAAGGTTGATTTCAGATCCTATAGTTCCACATTAGGATCATGTTGATTAAACCCCCTAAAATATTTATAATTCAAAGATGCTTAAGTAACCATGGTAACTTGATGTTGTTTAGGATTGCCTTTATGCAACTGTTAGGACACGAAGTTGAAGCAAAGGTGTCTAGAAAGGATCAGGTTCTGGGGGCTGGCAACATTTTCCTCCGTGCCACTTGCTTGGTTTACGAGGACTTCCAGATCCATATGATATCGGCCTGGCCTGAGCTAATATGGATTGTCTGAAATAGTTTGCTTTTAGGCAATAGTAACCTTAGAATTATATGTTGTATATCTTTGGGAACCCTAAGTTTCAAGTGTATGATGACTTGTTTGAGGATGGACACCAACATAGTTTCCTTATGTCCCTTAGGACCACATGCTTGGATAGTTTATCCCTAGAACCTGGACTTTGAAGTTTCGGGTTAAGTGAGTTATCAGAGTGCAGAGTGGAAGTGTGATGGATCTTGTACATGGTGTAGTACACTCATCCTTTAACCCTAGTGTAGTTTGGATTGATAGGTAGAACCCTTTAAGGGGTGGAGTATAGTTAGTTTGGTGATGTTGGGTGGTTAGATTTCAAGGATGAAATCCTCTTTAGGGGGATGGAACCATGTGACATCTGAAATTTATCCACTCTATCTTTAGAAACCCTAACTCCATGAATAGGAGGTTAGTATGCTTGGATCCTTGGTCTTGACCAAACATGTAATAGTGGTAACCCTAACATGCCTTTTCATATATTAATGAACATATAATGATCATCTGAGGAATAATTTATATGTTCAAACCCTAATGAATATTCAATGCACATAATATGGGACACTAACATATTAATACTAAATATGGATACACATGATGTTAATAATTTCATGAACCGATAAACCTTAATGATATGATGATAAAGAAAAGTGTAACCTAATCTTGGCATTAATGCATGCTATAATGAAATATAATGATCAAGTTGATCCTAAACCCTCAGTGTAATCATATAACCTTAACATATACTCCTTAATGATATTCATGTTAAATTAGTGGCATTATGCGTCATAATCAGATAACATACCTTGATGCACAAAAATGATATATATTCACTTAATACTAGATTAATCAAGTCATAAATATGAAATGCATATCACCTTGTTACCTAGTACACACCTAATTAATCACCTAATCATGACTTGGTATGAGAACCAATTTGATTGTAATATGTCCAACACGGTTCACTGAAATACATATAATGACTTCAATATGGATAAGAAGTAATTGGATTCACATAAATGTGCATAATCAATAATAAGAAGTGAATAAATATGAGAAAATGAATAATGATGACATTAATGTGAATAAGAAAGGTAATGTGACAATGTTTAATATACATACAAGTAATCAATGTGACATAATTTGCATTAACTGTAGACTTAATAAAAATTTGAATAAAATGTCCTATCACATGCAAGATAATTTGTTATAATTAATATAATCATAATATGAGAATAATGAAGTGTAAATCCAAATTATCAATGATCAAATATATTGAGATAATTGAGTAACCTCTAATTGTGCATAATATTGAAATATAATTCTTTTTGACACCCAAGTGAATATGACATGACATAATTAAAAGAATAATAATGATAATGTGATATCCTAATAAACATAATGCTAATGAGACAAAATTGTTAATAATGTTAAATCTCATAAAAATAATCTTAATAGTGGAACCCTAGGTGATCCTTAAAAACCTGACATATGTCGAGATGCTTGTGAAGTATATGTTGATGAGTCTTTTAATTGGTGGAAGTTACGGTTGGTGGAACCATAGAAGTTTGGTGATTATATGTTGCTCCTTCATCTTCCCTCCTTGCTTGTGATTTCGGGGATGAAATCCTTTTTGAGGGATGGAGTGTTGTAACATACCGAATCCTGGACATTTGGCCTTTTGGCCCTCTTTCCCATCGTTTCCTTTCATTTCTATCCTCTTTGGACTTTCTGCTTAATTTTTGGATATTATGGTGGTTTAGTGGAAATTTGTTCACCTTTTATTGCCAACATATGGGTTTATGCACAAATTCCTCAGCAAATATTTTTTAATAAGGGTCTAATATGCAAATTTACCACTCATGTGACATATTAATAGAATATATTCATTCTAGATCATTCCTTAGCCTTATGGAACAAGGAAGAGAAAAATGAATGAATAATGTTGCTTTAAATATGTTAATGGGGTATTGAATTAATTAATATGGGAAATATTGGTAATAATGGAAATGGGATAAAATTCATAAAAGGAACACTAATTGGTTAAAGAAAAGATGAGATTCATTTTCCTTGGGTTTGGTTTGGCTTGGAGGCCACGTTTCATAATTTTGGAAAATTACTAATTATTGTCTTTGCATTAATTGGAATTGGAAAATATTATTTTTTCTTCAAATTATTAAATAAATTATTAAATGACTTCAAAAGTGGAAACAACCCTCAAATTCGTAATCTACATGTCAAAATGAGTCTATGAGTGAATTTACACCTAATTTGATCAATGTTAAATATTTTATTTTATTCAGGAAAGAGAAAATATTTTAAAGACCAAAAATATTAAATATATTTAAAAAAAATCAATTAATCTTAAAATAATGTTCCTC
Source organism: Alisma plantago-aquatica (assembly GCA_963693085.1). Classification (NCBI taxonomy): domain Eukaryota; kingdom Viridiplantae; phylum Streptophyta; class Magnoliopsida; order Alismatales; family Alismataceae; genus Alisma; species Alisma plantago-aquatica. Next base: position 1,164,487,008 of record OY856412.1, on the reverse strand, counting down.
ATGTTTAATATTTCTTATAGGCCAAGTTTCATTTTTAGAAAGTTTCTAGATGCATGTAATTAATTAAAAGGATGAAATACGTGATAAATTTAAATGTACTAAATAAAATAATAAAAGTCTTAAAAAAATACCAAATTCATGTTCTACATGTTAAAATAGACCTTTGGGTGAATTTGCATCGAATTTAGAAAATATTTGATGAGAAGGTAAATTTAGGAGAGAGAAACTCTGGATAACCTTCAAATTACTAACTAAAATAATAAGCTACACTAACAAATAGAAATAATAGGAAATTTGTATCCCACACACTTAATATGAATTAAAGGTGAAGTTTTATTATTTTTGGAGCATCTAATAGTCATCAATGAGAGAAGAAAGAGAAAATAGTAATTTGCTTGATTGACTAATTTAACTTTCTCAAAAGGAAAATCTAATATTTTTTTAGAGTAAATGGATCGATTCATTACTTGTTAGCCATACGACATCTACAATTGAGAAGAAACATACAGACAGAACATACAAACATCACGTTCAGTAACCTAAGGACACTACAACTCATATTGGAACAAGAGAAAGACACTTCTGCATTGATTCTTCTTCCTTGAGGCTGTCTTAAGCAGCTTTCCATGAAGAATTCCTTCAACCTGAGCGTTGAGTAGTGGTAGAGGGGTTGGAACAAGATGATATTCTGCTCATATATCAACTCAAACGAAGCCATACAACTGAGTAATAAGATCAATCCAAAGCAAAGATGAGATCTAGCCGTTGCAAGATATCTCATCGCTCTCCTGAAGAGAGGTCGTAGTGAAGCGTGACAGATAAACGCCGACTAGTGGCGACAAAATAGGCAGATCAACTGCCAAAAACCACTGGCTAAACAAGCCAAGACATAACGAAAAAAGGAAAACAACGTAGACTGAAAAACGCACAAAGGAACGGGAAACTTGGGTTACGCGATCCCAGAAAGCCAGCAAGCTGTGGTAGAAAGCGATCGCAGCAGCAAAGAGGGGAGTCGAGGTGTGCCTCAGCGCCCCTTGCGCCGCAACCACCACCCCTACCTTCGAGAACCGGACCCTAGGGTCCAGAAACTGGCACCGTTCGGAGCAGAAGAGGAGGAAGCCGATCCCGCCACAGCTGACCACCAGGATCTGGATCCGCCCTACCCAAGCAAAGAGAGAGCCCGGGGGGAGCAGGTCGGCGCACACCGGCAGCCGGAACCCCTCCCCCAAGCTAGCCGCCGTGCACAGGAGTGCCGGCCCTAGTCGCTCTTCTATCTCCAGACTCGAGCGAGACTCGGTGCTATCTTAGATAGTACTGTGAAGATGTATCGATCTAGGCAAATCTAATATTATATTCAGATTCCTCACCCCAAAATCATTTAATATACCAAATTTGAGTTTATTTGGACTTTTTTTACACCCTCAAATAATTATAAAAAGATTTCTACATTAAATGCATCAAAAGAACAAAGTTAGAAAGTTGTATTAAATGTTCTGAGTCATCCCCCACCTCTAGTCGTGTGAATAGTAAATGTGGACCAAAGGGGTCCAATATTTTTGACATAACTCCCTCGTTTCTCAATGAAACTTCATGAAATAAGTTGTATTGGATTATAAATTCAATTTTTCATCCAACTAGTACAAGCTCATGTTTTTGTAGAATATTCCAGAAACGTCCAATCTTTTTCCCAAGCCTATTCCGAAGCACCGACTGCATACACCATATAACCCAACCGTATATATATATATATATATATATATATATATATATATATATATATATATATATATATATATATATATATATATAACATTTTCTATGGCTTCTCCTCATCACATGAAATATTTCACCGCCCTCAATTTCTCTATTTGTTGTTGTTTGTGCCGCCACTGAGCTGGCTTCTTCCCGGGCATTGTCGTGCAAGCTGCTTGACTCTCCAATCTTTGATCAATTTCGGAGGTGAGTTCGTGAGTGTATGATATGCGTTTTCATGCTTTCAAGTTGCGGTTTGGTCAAGCAAATCAGATTCACCCCAATTTGTGAAAGGTGTTGTTGCTTCATGTGTGGCCATGGTGAGACTGAGAAAGGGGATGAATCCCAATTGTATTTTCTCAGTTTTAGCCTCGCTTTGTTTCCTAGCTTGTTTTCTCCACTAAGGGGGCTTTTTCATCTTTTGGCCGTGTGTTTCTTTTTGCTTTGACGAGGCCACACTGGCCTCTGACCCATGACTTGGTGGCTCATGGTTGGGCCAAGTCACATGGTTCAGTCATCTCCCTCTCTCTCTTCTGCTCTCACAAGATATTTGCTTATGTGGCATTTCTTGATTGGTCAATTTTGTAAAAATTGTATCTTTTGATTCGAATGTCCAAAAATTAAAGTAAAATATGTTTTAGAATAAAAAAAATACAAGATTTCCAATAAAAATGTTTTCAAGACTTGGTTTTGGCTTTTGTAGAAGGTGATTTTCTAGAAAATGAACTAATTAGTTAAAAATCACCAAAAATACACTTTAAACTTCATAACTCCAAAATATACAAAATTATATGTTTTCTTAATTAGAAAAACCTAACTAAGTCAATAGTGATAGTTTTGGAGTCAAAATTCAAGGTTTTGTTTGAAAAATTACAAAAGTAGGGTTTTCTTTACATTAATGTACAACCCTAATACATGATTATACATTGAAAATAGGAGAAGTGGAACTTGGATTATCTAGAAGTGGTGAAAGTGAATAATTGAAATCAATATCAAAGGTATGTGCATTTAACACCTTAGTTGAGAATTTTATGCCTTAACCTACTTTTCCCTAATGAGGCTTAATTGGACCTAACTCTCTTTTCTTGAAACCCTAATTACTTATGCCTCAAATTTGATTATTGTTTCATATTGTTTGGGTCTTATACCCCACTGCCATGCTTATTGATTCATATGATTATTATTGCCATGACAATTTTTCTAGCATGTAGATTTATGTTTTATTTAATTTAAAGTAGTGGCACTTATGTACAACCACCCACAGAGGGCATGTATTTATTTTTGAGGTTATGCATCGTTATATACATGATCATTTTATGACACTGTCACAAAAAGGCATGGCATATTAAAGATTCATGAATGCCATGATCAACCAAGTGTATGAATTCTAACCATCATTACTTAAGCCAACACGAGTATGTGTTGGAATATATATATATATATATATATATATATATATGCAACCCGACTTAGTTAGGTAGACATAATTATCTTACATGCAAATCCTTTATAATTCATTTGTTAACGGCAAGTTTCTTTTGATATAGCCTCATACTCTTGTTATCTTCTTCTTATGATGAAACCTAGCCTATTTTTTATTTGCTTTTCTTATATTGTTATCCTATATTAGTTTTGTGATAGATACTTTTATTCCCTTTTCATTTTGTTGGATGCTTTCCCAACCACCTAGGTGCTGAGAAAGGTGATGGATAAGATAAGAAGATCTTAGCCTTTGTCTTGGAACTGTTCGATGGAGATGTTTCTTTGAGACAAGATTGTAGTAGTTAGACTTCCCTCTATCTAGATCCTATTTGTGCTTCTTGATGTAAACCCTGAAGGGAGAATGATGTTTTTTTAATCTTTTATGTGAAATTGAATATATCAGTAATTTCTATTCCACTACTTTTCAATGGTCATTTGTATACCATATAATTAAAGATTTGAAAATCTTACACCCGTTTCAACATACCTTTTGAGTATGTTGGGAACAGAGGTTTGATATTTCAAATTTTTAGTAAAGGGGTGATTTTACTCTTTTACAATAGGGGTCTCCTTGGCACAAACCATTACCTCCTCTAAACATACCTGAAGATGTACCATTAACTAAAATAGAAAAGCTTGTAGTACCAACACATTGCTTCATCCAATAGATCCATTGATCACTAAACCCCATTTGTTTCATAATCCACCACGGCTTCTCCCATCTGACACTGTCATAGGCATTGGAAACATCCAGCTTTAAGCAGACTTTCCTACTTCCTCTCATGACATTGTAGTCCACTAGGAATTTCCCTGCCACCAATGCACATTCACTAACACTTCTCCCTGACACAAAGGCTCCTTGATTTGCATAAATGAGATAGGGAAGTACCATCTTCAATCTAGCAGCCATAATCTTAGTGATGATTTTATGTTGTACCAAGCAACTTGCAATAGGACTGATATCAACAAGTGAGGAAGTAACCTTCTTTTTAGGAATGTGTACCAAAAAAGAATGATTAACATGTCTCATCATATTTCCTCATTCTAGGAACCAGCTAACATATGCAACCAAATCCTCCTTGATAATATCCCATGTCTTCTTGTAGAAAAAAGCATTGAAACCATCTGACCCTGGAGACTTGTTGTTGTCGATGCTCCATACTACTTCCTTGACTTCTTGTTCATTGGTTCTTGTTGTAAGAATATTATTATGTGTGCTTGTAAGTCTGAACCTCCACTCCAACTTCTCCTTCTCTATGTCATTTTCAAAACTCTTGTTGTATAATGACATATAGAAGTTTATGGCCTGCTCTTCTAGATCCTCCTATTTTTTGGCCACTCTCCCTTCAGGATCAACTAGCTCAGAAATAATATTATCAGCCTCCCTTCTATTAACAGTGGTATGGTAGAGTTTAGTGTTTCTGTCCCCATCCTCCATCCATTTCCCTACTCCTTTTCCAGTAGAATTTTTCCTCTACTTTATTTGTATCCTCAAGCATCCTTTTTAGTTCGCTATCCTTCTCTATTAGTTCATGATTAAGAGGGTCAGCCCCCAATTTTTTCATGACCTCATTACATTCTTCTTTTGTTTCCTTAATTGGATTTGGAATGTTCACTTCAGCCTTGACCCATCTCTTGAGTGCATTGTTGGTACTTGCCAACTTTGTTGCAAAAACATACATTGGATTTTTCATCACCTGTGTGCTCCAACCTTATTTTATGACATCTTCAAAACCTTTCCATTCATCCCATTAATTTAGGAATCTCAAAGGTTTCCTCTTTTGTTTCTTTTCTGTGATTTGAACTGAGATAGGTGCATGATCACTTATCTTAGATCCACCTGCCTTCACCTACACATTAGGAAGGATTCACAACCATTCATCATTCAGTAAAGCTCTGTCCAATTTTCTTGCTATCATGTATTCTGCCCCCCTCTCATTGTTCCATGTAAAGATATCACTGTCCACCATTGGTAGTTCAAAAAGACCGACTTTATCAATAGCTTGGTTGAAAGCTTCTATCTCTACATTCAATGTTAATCTTTTTCCCTTATTTACAGCCTGCAAATGAACAATTTCCCCAATCACCAACCATGGTAGAGTTACCTATTTGGATAGAGAGACCAAATCCTTCCACAAATATAGTATGGCCTTAGCATCATTATGACAGTATACAACTGTCACCCAGATGTGTAAGCCTCCATTATTGTTGTAATCAATTGTAACCTGCTAGTCTGATGTCTATATCACTGACACCTACCATGCACTCGCCTTCCGTGCCATGTAGACTCTGGCTACCACAACACATTCTATATTAGATATCTACTCCCATCCACGTGGAAATAAATATTTGATACTATTTTTATTTTGCACCTTTATTTTTGTTTCTACCAAAGTAACCAATGAGTGCCCACTAGCAGTAATCCACTCTCAGATTTCCTTCTTGTTCCTGTTGCACCCACCCTTAATATTGCATAAGAGCATGGACATATCAAAGGTTTTTTTGTGACCTAGTATGCATGACTGACTCCTTCTTGTTGTCCTTCATTCTCACCTCTTGCTCCTTTTGTGCCACAACATCTCCCCCTCCTTATTCGAGTCAGAGAGAGCTTCAAAACTATTTGTGGTGTCTAGGATGGTACTCATACCCACACTCTTTGGTAAACCTATCTCCTTAGGCGTTTTCCTCCTTGTTGAGGAGACAAATTCTCCTTCTTAATGTACGATGTCTTCAGAAGTCCATTTTCCTTTCATTGGTGTTCCTCTACCTTCATCACCTTCTTATGAGCTTGAACCCTTCTTGTAATCTACTGGTTGTGTATGGTTCGTCATCTCGGCCGATGGATTCTCCACAACACGAGCCCCTTCATCTACCTTCTTACAGATCTTCTTTGTGGAAACATCCTCATCCACTTTCTTTGCTTCCTTCTTCCTGCACTTCTATGTGTGCGCACTTGCTATAGGAAATAGGAATGTGATTATATTCGATCATCACTCGGATTGGGTCTCTCCCCTTCACGTTGATCCAGACCACCTTTGGCTTGGGTCCTTTGATCCAAATCCACCAGGACTCTTGGTTCATAGCCCTCTAGGGATCATTCATCAATATGTAGCACTATCCCAGCTCCCGCCGCAATGGTGTTGACATCTTTCCTAGTCCATGTACACCCAAAAGACTTCAACGTTGTCCAAGTTGGGATAGTAAGAAAAGCATCCTTACGAAGCTCGTCACCTTGTTGATAGTGTTTGATGATCACCAGCTATTGGTCAAACCACTGTGGGCCCATGGCCAACACTACTTCGTTGTCCACTTCCATAGAGAACCGGACAAGAAAGATGCCATTATCTTGTGATAGCATCTCAAACTCCCCCTTAGGCTTCGATGTCCTCTTCACCCGGGCCAACATGTGAGCGTAGAATGGATGATTCCCCAAGGTGTACACCATGAAGGTGAACTCCCATACATTCTTCATCATGTCAAACTCCTCCTCATCAAATTTGACATGGACTTCTCCATCTACATCCCTAGGTTTTGGGAATTCCAACTCCTTTTTCTTCTTGTTCACAAGTTGCTTAAGAATTTGATTCCAAGAAATTCCTCATCATCCTGAACTGGCACCCTCCTTCTGTGATGCATCAACATCATCTCCCATCTTCTGTGACTCATTGACGATGTTGCCCCTCTCCTGTGATGCGTCGACGTCGCTACTCTTCTGTGATGTATTGTAGTCATCACCCTACTCCTATGATGTGGTGTCGGCTCCCCGTTCCTATGATGTGGTGCGTCTCCTTTCTTCTGTGATGTGTCTCACTTACCTTCTTTGATGAGTCGTTAGTGCCCTTCCTTTGTGATGTGTCGGCGTCAACGCCTCTTCTTTGCGCCCCACAATTAGGGCTCCTCTCAGATCCGTTCTTATCTCCTCTCTCAAAGGTGGATGGGTAGGGGTAGGGTTGGGTGGGATTGGGCGGCAGTTGGTGGTGTTGGACGTGTGTTGGAAAATGGGGGTTTGATGCCCTGTCGTTGCCATTGTCTCTTGGACGGACGTCTGGAGTTTCTCCAGAGCTAAACCTAGGGGACGTTCATTATGTTTTTCCTATGTATATGTATGTATGTATGTATGGGATTAAGAGGGAAAGATTTCTCCCCCACGCACCACTCTCCCATGCCCATGGCGGAGGCCGAATGCCCGAGAGGGTGGTAAATTAAGGCAACAATTGGGATTCAAACATGGGTCCCTTTGTTAGGGGACACCGTGCTTGACCACTTGAGCCACTCCTTGTCACTGTATGTATGTATGTATGTATAAGAATTAGGTAAATATATTATGACTTCCCTCTAAAATTATGGAGGGTCAAGAGTTACATATAGTCCATCACCATACATCAAAACAAAGTAAAAACTCACACTCCTACCTAATGTGCAACTTGTGTTTGATACATTTACAAATTTTTATAGCAATTGTAGTTGGATTTGTGGTTGAGCCTATGTGTCTCCATGCATTCCTTTCCTCCCATATGTATGTATGTATGGTATTAATATAGGCATTCTCTCCCCCTCTCCATCGCCCATGGCGGAGGCAGATGGTGTGTCCGCGCTAGTAGTGCTTTTGTACCCCACGCGGTCGGAGCGCACGGGATGTGGGATCTTATGCTTTCGAAATTTGTAAGACCTACACTAACTACCTACGTCTACTAATACACTACGCCCGCAAGCGCACGAGGTCGTGTCGTAGTATAGGTGAGGCGGCAAGTAGGTAACTGTCAGAGTGCCCTTGCGGATGTTGATTTCTGTGCACACAGAGGATAGGAAGGGCCTACCCAATATGAGGTATTCTCCCCCATCAATAGGTGCAACGTCCACTATTAGAAAGTTAGTCACATAGGCAATATTGATCCTTTCATCCATAGACACTATCATATTTCTCATAATCCCCAAGGGTCTCCTCGTGGTTCCATCACCTAAGATAAGGCCACACTCCATTGGCTGCATTTTGTTTAGGCCAAGCCTCTTGTACATTCTCCATGGCATGAGGCATGTCCCTGCACCAATGTCAAGGAGGGTGTGCTCGATGGTTTGCGTGCCAATATAGCATGTAATCAGAGGAGCTCCCGGGTCGCCTCTTTTTTCTGGGCAGCCATATCATAAATGAAATTCACAGACTTTGAAGCAATCATCTCTTGGATTGGAAGTATCACTAGCTTTTTCCTTCCCATGCATATGTCCTTCATCAATGAAAAGAGTGATGTAATGCCTATTGTTCCCCGCTTCAAGTTTTCTAGGAGATTCATGATATTTCTGCCCCTTTTTTGGAAAGTCGAACCTTCATGGAATTGCTTTCTGTCTTCATCAACTATCTCCACTGTACTAGCTGGAACTGGAAGAGGGGTGATGGTGATGCTCGTCTCATGTAAAGGTCTTGGTTCCCATAAGGATATGGCTTCAAGCGCTGCTATGTCCATGGTACGTGAAACAGTATACGTGACACTGTCACCAACAGTCGGATGAGCTATATCTAGGGTAGTTTCTGTATCCCCAAGTGAGGGTGGAACCAATTATGGTGCCTCTACATTAACGTCTGGCATAGTAGCAATCTGGGTGCACTTAGCATTCTCTGGTGGTGCTTGAGAGGCAAATTCTTCAGAGTATTCTTTATCTTTGCTAGATCCCTCAAGTATCGGGACTTTACCTCCCACCTCAGTCACTTTCTTTTCCCTTTTTTCGCAACCTTGAGCAGCTTCTTCACACCATATGATAGTGACCATGCTCACTTGCTCATGTGATGAAGGAGGGGCTTGTGAAGACAGAGGTGGTGGTGGTCTTGGATGGGTGGAATTAGGATTTCGCAGTATGTAAGTTGGTTGTGGTGGAGGTGGTGGTTGGTAAGTATGTGAAGGTGGTGGTGGTTGTTGGTAGGTGTGAGATGGAGGTGGATCATATTGATAGTTGAGTGGTGCTTGAGGAGGTGGAGGAGCATAGGGGTTTGGTGGGGCTTGTTAATATGGTGGAACATAAGCACTCGAAGTATTCCCTAGAAAAGTCCCATCATTGTTCAGATTTGGCATTGGTTGAGATGGAAGTCTCCCCTCTTCACGACGAGCAAGTGAGATAGAAATTTGGTCAAGCCTTTGCTCAAGACGGATGATATTCTGTCTTTGAGAGGACACTTCTCTTTTTACCTCATCTCGATTCCTCAGTCTCCCGAGTACTTCCTCTTTGAACTTTGAGTTGTAGTGTGGCTTTTGATGCCCCTGTCCTTTCCCATCCTCATTCTGTTGTTTCCAAGAGAAGTTTGGGTGGTTCCTCCACTCGGGAGTGTAGGAGTTGGACATTGGGCCTTGGTTGTTGCGGCCACCAAAGGAATATAGAGCATTGACCTCCTCGTCTACAGTATCAACCGCCCTTATGGGCTGGCTAGAAGAGCCACCAGCATGATTCGTCATCCACTTCATCATCTCGGTCATCATCTTAATCATATCGAGGTCGTTGATATTATGACTCGGAGCTGTGGAAGAAGGTAGGGGAGCGTAGCTTTGATCACAATGCCCCCCTTTTGTGTAAGCATGGTGGTGGGAGTTTTCTGTGAGGTGCTCAAACAGCGGCCATGATTCCTCGTGCGGCTTCGCCATGAAAGTACCCCCGCAGGAAGAGTCTACGTTGTTTTGGCTTTGCTCCTCAAGCCCAGTGTAGAAGGCTTGAACGAGCTGCCACAGAGGAACCTCATGATGGGGGCAATCGCGAAGTAGCTTTTGGAACCTCTCCCATGCCTTGTGGAAGGGCTCGTTCTCTTTCTGGGTAAACGACGTGATGCACCTTCTCATATAAGATAACTTGGTGATGGGGAAGAACTTCTTGAGAAACTTGTTCTTCACGTCAGTCCATGAGACCAACTCCGGCCTGGAAACGTACCACTCTTTAACTTTCTCCTTAAGGGAGAAAGGAAAGAGTGTCCTCCTGATTGAGTCGTCGGTGGCGGCAGGAGTGCAGAAGGTGGAACACGTTTCAAGGAACACGTCGATGTGATGGTAAGGATTCTCATTCTCCATTCCATAGTATGTGGAGAGAAGTCCCAAGAGTTCCGTCGGGATGGAGAACTGCTGACCAAGCATTTGGTCAACCAGCGTGGCGATGGGGGAGTTGTAGTTCCCCGGCGTGAAGTACTCATGAAGCGGGCGATGTGGCAGAGGTGGCTGAGCGTAAACATCATGGTTGTTCTCGGCCATCTCGGCCTCTCAGTGTAATTTGCGGCGAGCTTGATGCCTTCTTATCCCAATCTCGGGGTCGTAAACCACCAAGTCAGTGCAAGTCGAATGCATGCTACGCATGCACAGCTGTCACCTGCGCAAGTCACAAACAAACAACAAGGAGCCAAGTTAGCGAACCAATATGCAAGAGTAACACAAAGAATAAATAATAGCAATGGTGAGGGTAAAAGGAAAGGCTAAGCTACACTATCTAACTAGGCCGAGCACCTCTATCCCCGACAACGACGCCAGAAAGCTTGGTGTGTCCCCGCTAGTGGTGCTTTTACACCCCACGAGGTCAGAGCGCACAGGATGTGGGATCTTATGCTTTCGAAATTTGTAAGACCTACACTAACTACCTACGTCTACTAAGACACTACGCCCGCAAGCGCACGGGGTCATTTCATAGTATAGGTGAGGCGGCAAGTACAGGGTCGATCCACGGAGATAGAGGGGGCACTAGAGTTAGACGGTGTGGGCTACGTTCCTATTGCGGAGAGTAAGGGTTTTAGGGTTTAAAGGTTGTTTGGTTGTTGATTAAGCTAAGTGACCAAGTAGGAAAAGGAATATGAAACTAAGTTATCAAAAGGATAAATTAGCAATCTAAGTCAACAATCTACCTAAACAAGAGCAAGAACAAACAAACACTAGACTAAGCAAGCCACTAGCAATTGTGAGCCTAAGTTAACCACTAATCAAGATCAAAGACCTAAATTAACACTTAGCTAGCAAAACTAGGCAATCAACTAAGTTAACTAAAGCAATTGAACTATACTAGCATTAACAAGCAAACAGAGCAATTAAGGTTTTAAGCAATTAGATGAAGGAGGTGGGCAGTTTTGGAATGTGACCTTGACATTAATTGGGGGATGTCACCATAATAAGCAATTAGCATATTTCATTCTAGACTACCAAACCAAACAACAAGGTGGGTGCTATGAGGATGTACACTATGCTACTAGTTGGAGAACTAGGGCTAGGTGTAATTCTCATAGAACTTACCAATTCTAGGTCTCTAGGATAAGTGGTATTAGTCAATTGAGGACGAAGGGTAAGGATGGGAGTAGAGATGAGGATATTTGACCTCATGCCACTAGCCACCTCAGCCTTTAGGAAATCCTAGGCAATTGCACTAATCACACTTATACTAGTCACTTAGAACTCACATTTTCATGTAGGAAGAAGGTGATTATGTAGGAAGATAGGGGGCTAGCTAGGGATCCAAATTAATGACCTAGGAGCCAATCCTATGATAGCTACATAGAAACCAAAACATCCTAGAGGCAAATGTCTTCAAACACCACAAGGCAAGCAATTGATGTAATTAAACAACAATCACATGCACAAGTAAAGGGAAATGAGAAAAAAGCAAAGGCAATCATCATAGAAGTGAAATATGTTCATTAAAAATTATATTCCCCCAACATGGTATCAACGTCACATTTTTGCCCCCAAACTGCCCACCAAAGGGGGGGCTTAGCTATACATGATCAAAATAGAAACAAAGGAGAAGGGAAAGAGAGTAGGAAACGCCATGGATGCTTGATGAAGCTTGACTTCTTCACCTCCTTGCTTCCAGCCACGAGCCTCCTCCTCCAATGGTGCCCAAGAGCATGGAAATAGGGGAATGGATGGATAGAAACCTAGAGAAACTAGGTTTCTATGGTGGAAATGAGTGGAAAGTGGGTGAACATGGGATTAAATGCAAGGAAAGTAGGTGGATGGGAGTAATGCATGCAAGGAGTAGTGAGGGAGTAGTTGGGTGGCAGCTAGGGGGTGCTCTCTCTCGAGCCCTAGAAGCAACTAGTGCTTATATAGGAGATAGGGCTAAGTGGGGGTATAATAGGAAAAGCAGTGCAAAGTTGTGTAGGGTAGGTGATCACCACGGTCGTGGTGGGTGTGCCATGGCCATGGTGAGGGTAGTGGGGAACGGCCGTGGGGGGTGAATACGGTCGTGGTGTGAAGGAAGTGGTGAAAAAGCAAAGTATGGTGGTGGCCACGGCCGTGGCGAAGTGCCACGGTCATGGTGGGTAACATGCACCATGGCCATGTGGCTTAACACGACCATTTTGGAGGAGGAGGAGGTGACCGTGGGAGGGGCCACGGTCGTCTTGATCATCTTCGGCCATGGTCGTGGCATTCTGGGAAAAAACCATGTTGGTAACTGACTTCTTGATCAATAAACGCACGACCGTGGGAGGAGCCCATGGCCGTTTTCTCTTCTCGAGGCCACGACCGTGCTAATGGCCACAGTCGTGGTGTCTTCACTGGCCACGGTCGTGGCTGGGAGGCCACGGCCATGGGACTCTATGGAATTTCCCTATTGAAACTGTTGGATCTTGGCAATAAATGCACGACCGTGGCATTGTGGCCACGGTCGTGGTGAGGCTTGCATGGCTTGATTTCTCTTCTGACTTTGTCATTTTCGGATGTCTTTGCTTGGGGATGATTTTTGGCCACTAGAGGTAGGTTGAGGGAGACTTTGGGGGCTTCTTTGGGTCCATCCTTGAGTGGGGGAACCCTAGAACTCCCTCTCTCTCTCTCTCTTCCATCTAAGCATGGTCCAAGTACCTGAAAAACAGTGCAAAGAACATCCATATGCATATTTGCAATGATAATCATATTGAGGAAAAAGACTTGTAATCTAACATGTTTAGATGCAACTTAAGTACAAAATGGCATAGGATGGAGCCCTAAAATAGGGCTACATCACCACCCCAAACTTTAAGACATACTTGTCCTCAAGTATGCTCTTACTCAATCTCTCTACAAAATTTCCACAAACAAGAAATGACAAATGAAATGTAACAAATGATTATTGTTGAATGGTATCAAAGATGACTGAGTGCATGCATTTCACCCCTCTCCTCTCCTTCTTTTACAATCCAATCATGAAAAGAACACAAAGCACATGAACTTCACATATAGCGCATAGAAAACACAAGTTTCGGGTAAACCGTTTCATGATAGTGTTAATCAAGGATGACTAGGAGTGTTGTTTCACCTTCATGCGTTCAGTCTTATGTTTCAAATCACACCAAATGACCCGCGTGGCTGTAGAAAAGGGAAAAATGAGCTAGGTTTGATGTTTCCTAGCTCAATAGGTATGAAAGTGGAAGAAAGGGTTGCGGTAAGATTTTTGGAGTGTTTTCACACACTCAACCTTTCTTTATTTGAATGCTCTTAGACAGAAGCATCCTTTTATTTTATTTTTGCTTTTCTTTTTATTTTCTTTTCTTTCTTGCCCTTAGTGTAGATGGGGCATATGGTGGATAGAGTGAAGCGGGGAGATAAAGATATGGCCACCCCAAACTTTTGGAGGTGGCCAAGGCTGATTATGTGCACTATGGCATCTTTTCATGACGTAGAGGGGTATGAAGATGGTGGACGAATAGTCGGGTCAAAGAGGGGTCATTGGTATTATTTTCCACATAAGACCTTCTACATGAGAATTAATCCAACACTTAATCCAAGATATCACACCACATGAATGAATAGAATGAAATTGATATATCAAACAAGTAATTCCACAAACACTAAGTGTTCAAAGCTTGCTCAATTTCACAATTCAACCAATTCAATCACAATCCTAAGAGAGGTGATGCACATGTAAAAAGTCAAACATTGATACCACTTAGCAACAAACAATGGTGATTCACTTGCATTTGTCAAAGGTCAACATTTCAATTCAAAACAGTAGAGATTGGGTCAAAACATACTTTTTAGACAAGAAGTCTTAAAATTTGGGCAAAATTGGCCAAAATGGTGCCAATTTGCACTAAATCACATCTAAACCTACTTTAGGGAATTTAAAACATAAAGCAACAAATCCTACTTAACATGCACAAGAAATTATCAAAAACTACATGAGAATGCAATGCATGATATGTAATAGAAAAAAAGAGCAAAAATTTTAAACAATTACACAAAAATGCAGAAATCAACTACATGCCATGCAAAGATGCAATGACAATAAAACTAAACTAGATGGCAGAGGTGATAACAAAATGACAAAATGAGAGATAGAGTGGTGCATACCGCCCTACCCACCCCAAACTTTAGAATCATGTTGTCCTCAGCATGAAACTATAGCTTAGGGGAGATAGGGGAAGTGTCAAGGCTACGATGGCTGGTCCGGCATCTGCGGAGGATCTAGAGGAGGAGCTGAGGCTGGAGCTCAGCTTAAAACCTTGTAGCTCTGGCCACTTTGATGCATTAATTCCCATGGCTGTGGCCATGAGCCATGGTCCTGTTTGGCCACATGAGCCACGGTCGTGGTCGAGCTCCACGGCCGTGGTGTTGTTGTTCCTTCAGCTTTCAAACTTCAAAACTTGAACTTTCAATTTCATTGGTTCTTTGGCCACAAATCTTCTTGAATGACCTTGACTTAACTTCTAAAACCTCTCTCTCTCTACTGTCTAACACCTGCACATCATCAAAACTCAAACAAAAACATCAAGCACAAATGTGCGTGTGTGTATTGGTGTAAAAGAAAACTAAAGTATAGGAAAGGAAAAGGTTCGAGAATCTCAAACCACATGGGTTGCCTCCCACTAGCGCTAAATTTTATGCCTTCATCCAGGCATCTTGCCCTTTTCACTAAGTGTCGACACCCATGGTGTCCTCCTTCTCTTCAACGGTGATCCTATCAATCATCTTTACGACATGTCCTTCATCCCACGGGGTGTACATCGAATGGAAGTATGGACTCGATCTCCACAGCTCCAAGGGATCATTATAGCACAAACTCTCTCTGAAGTCTTCATTGCCCATCTCATCCCGCTTCTCTTTAGTAAAGATGAAAAAGTCGAATTTTCTCCTCTTGTAGGTAACCGTCAGAGTGCCCTTGCAGATGTTGATTTCTGTGCACGCAGAGGATAAGAAGGGCCTACCCAATATGAGGTATTCTCCCCCATCAACAGGTGCAACGTCCACTATTAGAAAGTTAGTCACATAGGAAATATTGATCCTTTCATCCATAGACACTATCGTATTTCTCATAATCCCCAAGGGTCTCCTCGTGGTTCCATCACCTAAGATAATGCCACACTCTACTGGCTGCATTTTGTTTAGGCCAATCCGCTTGTACATGCTCCATGGCATGAGGCCTGTCCCTGCACCCGTGTCAAGGAGGGTGTGCTCGATGGTTTGCGTGCCAATATAGCATGTAATCAGAGGAGCTCCCGGGTCGCCTCTTTTTTCTGGGCAGCCATATCATAAATGAAATTCACAGACTTTGAAGCAATCATCTCTTGGATTGGAAGTATCACTAGCTTTTTCCTTCCCATGCATATGTCCTTCATCTATGAAAAGAGTGATGTAATGCCTATTGTTCCCCGCTTCAAGTTTTCTAGGAGATTCATGATATTTCTGCCCCTTCTTTGGAAAGTCGAACCTTCATGGAATTGCTTTCTGTCTTCATCAACTATCTCTACTGTACTAGCTGGAACTGGAAGAGGCGTGATGGTGATGCTCGTCTCATGTAAAGGTCTTGGTTCCCATAAGGATATGGCTTCAAGCGTTGTTATGTCCATGGTACGTGAAACAGTATACGTGACACTATCACCAACAGTCGGATGAGCTATATCTAGGGTAGTTTTTGTATCCCCGAGTGAGGGTGGAACCAATGAGGGTGTCTCTACATTCGCGTCTAGTGCAGTAGCAATCTGGGTGCACTTAGCATTCTCTAGTGGTGCTTGAGCGGAAAATTCTTCGGAGTATTCTTTATCTTTGCTAGATCCCTCAAGTATTGGGATTTTACCTCCCACCTCAGTCACTTTCTTTTCCCTTTTTTTGCAACCTTGAGCAGCTTCTTCACCCCATATGATAGTGACCATGCTCACTTGCTCATGTGATGAAGGAGGGGCTTGTGAAGACGGAGGTGGTGGTGGTCTTGGATGGGTGGAATTAGGATTTTACAGTATGCAAGTTGGTTGTGGTGGAGGTGGTGGTTGGTAAGTATGTGAAGGTGGTGGTGGTTGTTGGTAGGTGTGAGGTGGAGGTGGATCATATTGATAGTTGAGTGGTGCTTGAGGAGGTTGAGGAGCATAGGGGTTTGGTGGGGCTTTTTAAGATGGTGGAACATAAGCACTCGAAGTATTCCCTAGAAAAGTCCCATCATTGTTCAGATTTGGCATTGGTTGAGATGGAAGTCTCCCCTCTTCACGACGAGCAAGTGAGATAGAAATTCGGTCGAGCCTTTGCTCAAGATGGCTGATATTCTATCCTTTAGAAGACACTTCTCTTTTTACCTCGTTTACATTCCTCAGTCTCCCGAGTACTTCCTCTTTGAACTTTGAGTTGTAGCATGGCTTTTGCTGCCCCTGTCCTTGCCCATCCTCGTTCTGTTGTTTCCAAGAGAAGTTCGGGTGGTTCCTCCACTCGGGAGTGTAGGAGTTGGACATTGGGCTCTGGTTGTTGCGGCCACCAAAGGAATATAGAGCATTGACTTCCTCGTCTACAGTATCAACCGCCCTTGTGGGCTGGCTAGAAGAGCCACCAGCTTGATTCTTCATCCACTTCATCATCTCAGTCATCATCTTCATCATATCGGGGTCGTTGGTATTGCGACTCAGAGCTATGGAAGAAGGTGGGGGAGGGTAGCTTCTATCATAATGCCCCCCTTTTGTGGAAGCACGGTGGCGGGAGTTTTCTACGAGGTGTTCAAACAAAGACCATGATTCCTCAGGCGGCTTCACCATGAATGTGCCCCCGCCGGACGAGTCTATGTTGTTTTGGCTTTTCTCCTCAAGCTTAGTGTAGAAGGCTTCAACGCGATTCCATAAAGGAACCTCATGTTGGGGGCAATCACGAAGTAGCTTTTGGAACCTCTCCCACGACTCGTGGAAGTGCTCATTCTCTTTCTGGGCAAACGACGTGATGCACCTTCTCATATAAGATAACTTGACAATGGGGAAGAACTTCTTGAGAAACTCGTTCTTCACGTCAGTCCACGAGACCAACTCCGGCCTAGAAACATACCACTCTTTAGCTTTCTCCTTGAGCGAGAAAGGAAAGAGTGTCCTCCTGATTGAGTCATCGATGGCGGCAGGAGTGCGGAAGGTGGAACACGTTTCAAGGAACGCGTCGATGTGGTGGTAAGGATTCTCGTTCTCCATTCCGTAGTATGTGGGGAGAAGTCCCAAGAGTGCCGACGGGATGGAGAACTGCTGACTGGGCATTTGGTCAACCAGCGTGGCGATGGGGAGTTGTAGTTCCCCAGCGTGAAGTACTCATGAAGCGGGCGACGTGGCGGAGGTGGATGAGCGTCAGCATCATGGTTTTTCTCAGCCATCTCGGCCTCTCGGTGTAGGTTGCGGCAAGCTTGACGCCTTTTTCTCCCAATCTTGGGGTCATAAACCACCAAGTCAGTGCAAGTCGAACGCATGCTACGCATGCACAACTGTCACCTACGCAAGTCACAAACAAACAACAAGGAGCCAAGTTAGCGAACCAATATGAAAGAGTAACACAAAGAATAAATAACTGCAATGGTGAGGGCAAAAGGAAAGGCTAAGCTATACTATCTAACTAGGCCGAGCACCTCTATCCCCGGCAACGGCGCCAGAAAGCTTGGTGCGTCCCCTCTAGTGGTGCTTTTACACCCCACGAGGTCGGAGCGCACGGGATGTGGGATCTTATGCTTTCGAAATTTGTAAGACCTACACTAACTACCTACGTCTACTAAGACACTACGCCCGCAAGCGCACGGGGTCGTGTCGTAGTATAGGTGAGGCGAAAAGTACAGGGTCGATCCATGGAGATAGAGGGGGCACTACAGTTAGACGGTGTGGGCTACGTTTCTATTACAGAGAGTAAGGCTTTTAGGGTTTAAAGTTTGGTTGGTTGTTGATTAAGCTAAGTGATCAAGTAGGAAAAGCAATACGAAACTAAGTTATCAAAAGGCTAAATTAGCAATCTAAGTCAACAAGCTATCTAAACAAGAGCAAGAACAAACTAACACTAGACTAAGCAAGCAACTAGCAATTGAGAGCCTAAGTTAAGCACTAATCAAGATCAAAGACCTAAATTAACAATTAGCTAGCAAAACTAGGCAATCAACTAAGTTAACTAAAGCAATTGAACTATACTAGCATTAACAAGCAAACAGAGCAATTAATGTTTTAAGCAATTAGATGAAGGAGGTGGGCCGTTTGGGAATGTGACCTTGACATTAATTGGGGGATGTCACCATAATAAGCAATTAGCATATTTTATTCTAGACTACCAAACCAAACAACAAGGTGGGTGCTATGAGGATGTACCCTATGCTACTAGTTGGAGAACTAGGGCTAGGTGTAATTCTCATAGGACTTACCAAGTCTAGGTCTCTAGTATAAGTGGTATTAGTCAATTTAGGACCAAGGGTAAGGATGGGAGTAGAGATGAGGATATTTTACCTCATGCCACTAGCCACCTCAGCCTTTAGGATATCCTAGGCAATTGCACTAATCACACTTATACTAGTCACTTAGAACTCACATTTGCATGTAGGAAGAAGGTGATTATGTCAGAAGATAGGGGGTTATCTAGGGATCCGAATTAAGGACCTAGGAGCCAATCCTATGATAGCTACATAAAACCAAAACATCCTAGAGGCAAATGTCTTCAAACACCACAAGGCAAGCAATTGATGTAATTAAACAACAATCACATGCACAAGTAATGGGAAATGAGAAACAAGCAAATGCAATCATCATAGAAGTGAAATATGTTCATTACAAATTATATTCCCCCAACATGGTATCAAAGTCACATTTTTGCCCCAAACAGCCCACCAAAGGGGTGCTTAGCTATACATGATCAAAATAGAAACAAAGGAGAAGGGAAAGAGAGTAGGAAACACCATGGATGCTTGATGAAGCTTGACTTCTTCACCTCCTTGCTGCCAGCCACGAGCCTCCTCCTCCGATGGTGCCCAAGAGCATGGAAATAGGGGAATGGATGGATAGAAACCTAGAGAAACTAGGTTTCTATGGTGGAAATGAGTGGAAAGTGGATGAAAATGGGATTAAATGCAAGGAAAGTAGGTGTATGGTAGTAATGGATGCAAGGAGTAGTGAGGGAGTAGCTGGGTAGCAGCTAGGGAGTGCTCTCTCTCGAGCCCTAGAAGCAACTAGTGCTTATATAGGAGCTAGGGCTAAGTGGGGGTATAATAGGAAAAGCAATGTAAAGTTTTGTAGGGTAGGTGATCACCACGGCCGTGGTGGGTGTGCCACGGCCGTGGTGAGGGTAGTGGGGAACGGCCGTGGGGGGTGAATACGGTCGTGGTGTGAAGGAAGTGGTGAAAAAGTGAAGTATGGTGGTGGCCACGGCCGTGGCGAAGTGCCACGGTCGTGGTGGGTAATATGCACCACGGCCGTGTGGCTTAACACGACTGTTTTGGAGGAGGAGGAGGTGACCGTCGGAGGGGCCACAGTCGTCTTGATCGTCTTCGGCCACGGTCGTGGCGTTCTGGGCAAAAACCCTATTGGAAACTAACTTGTTGATCAATAAACACACGACTGTGGGAGGAGCCCACGGCCATTTTCTCTTCTCGAGGCCACAACCATGCTGATGGTCACGGTCGTGGTGTCTTCACTGGCCACGGTTGTGGCTGGGAGGCCACGACTGTGGGACTCTGTGGAATTTCCCTATTGAAACTATTGGATCTTGGCAATAAATGCACAACCGTGGCATTGTGGCCACGGATGTGGTGAGGCTTGCATGGCTTGATTTCGCTTCTGACTTTGTCTTTTTCAGATGTCTTTTCTTGGGGATGATTCTTGGCCACTGGAGGTAGGTTGAGGGAGACTTTGGGGCCTTCTTTGGGTCCCTCCTTGAGTGGGGGAACCCTAGAACTCCCTCTCTCTCTCTTCCATCTAAGCATGGTCCAAGTACTTGAAAAATAGTGCAAAGAACATCCATAAGAATATTTGCAATGATAATCATATTGGGGAAAAAGACTTGTAATCTAACATGTTAAGATGCAACTTAAGTACAAAATGGCACAGGATGGAGCCCTAAAATAGGGTTGCATCAGCCGAATGCCCAGGAGGGTGGTAAATCAAGGCGGAAGTTGGGGTTTGAACTCGGGTCCCTTTGTGAGGGGATACCGTGCTTGATCACTTGAACCACTCCTTGTCAGCTATATATATGTATGTATGTTTGCATGTATGTATGCATGTGTGTATGTATGTGTTTATGTATGGGATAAAGAGAGGCATTCTCTCCCCCTCTCCCACGCCCGTGAAGGAGGCCGTGTATGTATGTATGTATGTATATATGTATGGGATTAAGAGAGAAAGATTTCTCCCCCCCTCCCATGCCCGTGGCGGAGGCCGAACGCCTGGGAGGGTGGTAAATCAAGGCGGCAACTGGGATTTGAACCCGGGTCCCTTCATGAGGAGACATCGTGCTTGACCACTTGGGCCACTCCTTGTCGGCATGTATGTATATATATGTATGTATGTATGTATGTATGTATGTATGTACGTATGTATGTATGTATGTATCAGAATCAGGTAAATATATTTCAAATTCCTTCGAAAAATATTTGAGGTCAAGAGTTACATGTAGGCCCAACGCCATACATCAGGGAACCCAAGTTACAACTCACTCAATTAAATATTGTGCAACTTACATCTAACATGTTTACAATTTTTTACATAAATAGGCACAGTGTTTGCAACAACACCATGATGTTTTATGGCATTCCTTTCCTCTCATATATGGTAGCATAGAGCAGCAAATAAGAGCTTTTTTCTATCATCATTTCTGCATTTATCAACATACTTTTTTAGATCTCCAACTAGTTGAATTTTTACTTTAAATTCCTTGCACAACATGTCCCATATATCTCTTGTGAACTTACATTCTCCTACCATATGATTATGAGATTCTTCAACATCTTTGCACAACATGGAGACATCATAATTCCATCATTTTATCCTATCAAGAGTGGTCAGGACATCATGCTGAATTTTGTATACGTACATACTCCATTTCGGCACATACATACCTATCCAGATCTTCTCTTCATATTTATCCTTACATTCCTTGAGCGCATCACCTCCCATAGACATGTCTTTGGATTTTTGAGTCTCCATATCCCCATGTCCTGCATCTCAAACAAATGTCTAACATGTTGTTGAGTCTCTGTTATGACATTGATACTGCGTGAGTATCCTTCTCTTGTCTTCAACTTGTAGTCCAATCCTTTTGGGTATCTCTCCCTCATCCATTTCCCCCAAGTAGAGGTTCCTTCTTGATAGGTGATGATTCTTCACATAGTTCCCCATTTTGCTATGTCTCTGACTGCTTTTAAATTCAGTCCACCTTCATCTCTGGGGAGTGCCACTCTTGCATATTTCATAGGATGATTTTCACTAGCCCACAAGAAATTAGCCATCTTCATCTCCATTTTGTCTAGGACTTATCCGGGAACTTCCCTTTGTTACACCCAAAAAATAAGAAGTCCTTCCATGGAAGCCTTTATTAGTGTAGCATGTATCACCATAGATGTCTTTTGTGTAGGCCACCTATTAATCATTTCCTCCATCCTGTCTATGCAATCAGCAAAGTCCTTGACCTGTAGATTACCTCCGACTGGGGGAAATCCAAGGTATTTTGTTGGGAACTTTGCTCTTTCCACACCCATTGCATTAACCAACCCAACAATTCTTAGAGAGGAAAATATGTGTTTTGCTAGCGTTCACGCACAACCCAGTTTGCTCCTCAAATTTGTCCAACAGATTTTTGAGGTTTTCTAGAGAGTTTTGCTTAGCTTCTACAAAAACAAACAAATCATTTCCAAAGATTAGATGGGTCACTACCTTCATGCCATGAACTATGTATGGCTTGATCTCCTTTTTCATCTCGACTTGTTGCATCCTTTGTGTGAAATACTCCATGACAATCAGAAAGAGGAGAGGTGATAGGGGTTCTCCTTGGCGCAATCCATTACCTCCCCTAAACATACCTACAAAAGTTCCATTGACCAAAATGGAAAAGCTAGTAATTCCCACACACTGTGTCATCCAACTAATCCATTGTTCATTGAAACCCATTTGTTCCATGATCCACCATAGTTTCTCCCAACTCACACTGTCATAGACTTTAGAAACATCCAGCTTTAGGTAGGCTTTTCTACTCCCTCTCATGACATTATAGTAAAAAAAAATCCTTAACCAATGAAGCACAATCACTAATACTTCTCCCCATTATAAAGGCTCACTTATTTTTATAGATAAGATAAGGAAGGACCATTTTCAATATGTATGCTAGGATTTTAGTTATTATTTTATATTGTACCGAGCAACATACAATAGTTCTAAAATCAGCAAGGGAGGAGGTAACCTATTTCTTTGGAATGAGAACCAAGAAAGAATGATTAACCTATCTCACCATATTTCCTCCTTCCAGAAAATAGCTAACATATGCAATCAGGTCATCCTAGATTATATCCCATGTCTTCTTGTAGAAGAAAGCATTAAATTCATCTGAACCGGGAGCCTTGTTGCTACCAATGCTCCATACTATTTCTTTGACCTCTTGTTCATTGGTTCTTCTTGTGAGAATATTATTATGGGTACTTGTAATCTTGAACCTCTAGTCCAGCTCATCCTCCTCTATGTCATTCTCTAATCTTTTGTTGTATAACAGCGTATAGAAGTTTATGGCATGTTCTTCTAGATCTTCTTACTTGTTGATCACTCTTCCTTCAGGCCAATCAATTCAAAAATAATATTGCCTGCCTCCCTTCTTTTTATAGCAATGTGGCTGAGTGTAGTATTCATGTCCATGTCTTCCATCCACTTCTCTCTGCTCCTTTGCCAATAAAAATTTTCCTCCGTTTTTTTAGGTCTTCAAGCATCTTATTCAACTCTCTGTCCTTCTCTATCAAGATAGGATTAAGAGGGTCAACTGTCAAATTTTCCCATACCTCCTTACACTCTCTTTTTGTTACTTTGATCAAGCTAGGGATGTTAACTTCTACCTTGGCCCATTTCTTCAAAGCAATCTAGTACTTGCCAGCTTTTTTGCAAAGACATACATCGGGCTCCCTGTCACCTGTGTGTCCCAGTCTTCCCTTATGACATCATCAAAGCCTTTCCAATCAGACCAATAGTTTAAGAATCTAAACAATTTCCTTTTTTTCTTCTTTTCTGAAATCTGAACCAAGATAGGCGCATGATCACATAACTCAGAACCTCCTGCCTTCACCTGCACATTAGGAAGAACTAGCAACCATTCCTCATTCACTAAAGCTCTATCCAGTTTTCTCACTATTGTATCATCTACCCCCTTACATTATTCCATGTGAAAATATCACTGCCCACCATTGGTAGTTCATAGAGATCAACCTTGTCAATAGCCTGGTTAAAAGCATCTAATTCCACACTTACTATCAGTCTTTCCCCCCTTTTTCAGCCTGTAAACAAATAGTATTGAAGTCCTAAATCACTAACCACAGTAGAGTTACCTTTTTGGATAGAGAAACCAAATCCTTCCATAAATCTAGTCTAGCTTTGGCATCATTATGACCGTACACAGCTATCATCCACATGTGCAGTCCGCCCATTGTTCTTGTAATAAACTATAATCTGTTAGTCAGACATATGTATCACTGAAACTTGCCATGCACTTGCATCCAAGACACACAAATCCTTGCAACCTCATTGCATTCTACATTATAAATATGCTCCCATCCATGTGGAAAGAGGTATCCAATACTCTTTTTATTCTACACCTTTAATTTGGTTTCAACCAATGCAACCAACGAGTGCCCACTAGAAGCGATCCACTCACGGATATCCTTCTTCATATTCCTGTCACAACCTCATTTAATATTCCATAATAACATGGACATATTAATTCTTCTTTTGGGCTCTAGTACGCCTAGGAGGCTCTTTGGTTATCTTCTTGCTATCCCCTTTATTTCTTTAGTCAATCTCTATCTCTTCTTTGACTGAGTTGCTTGGGGCCTCAAACACATTGGATGTATCCAGAATGGATCCCACTCCATGTGTCTTAGGTATATCAGGCTTCCTTGCTAACTTACTTTTGGATGGAGGGGAGAACTCTCCTTCTTCTTTTTGCTCCATAGATCCTTCTACACTACACTAGTCGTATCAGCAGGAGGTGCTCCCTCAACCACAGAGACTGAGCTACTCGTACTCTACACAACCGGTTCCTTAGAGGTGGATGTTTCCACTGCCACACAAGTCTAAGCCTAATCTGACCCATATATAGGAGTCTTTGTCTGATTTGACCCATATGTAGTATTTGGCTTCTCCTTCCAGACCTTGGCCTTTTGCATCGTCTTCTCTGTTCTTCTCATATTCTCATCACAGGCTCCATCAAGGTGACCAAAGGCTCAGTAGGCGTTGCATTTTGGTGGCTTATAATCAAACATAACCTTCAACGGTATGGGATCCTATCCATGAACGTTCAACCACACTAAGTATGGAAGGTCATCCTCCGCCTTGACCCCTACCAAGATTCTGGCTTCGTCTCCTTCCAATGAGTGCTCATCGATGATGAGGGCTTTCCAACTCCAGCAGCAATGGTTCTAGCTGCCCGGCAAGTCCAAAATTTACTAAAGGACTACAAGGTGACCTAGGCTGACAACATGGAAAAGGCATCACGTTGTAGCTCGTCACCGTGCTTGTAGTCTTTGGTGATCACCATTTGACCATTGAACCACCTAGGACCAAGGTCTAGAACAACCTTCTTGTCTATAGCGTTGGAGAACCTGAATAGGAAGACACCATGTCTCTTGAGATCAACTCGAAGGCGCCCTTAGGTCCCCACATCTTCCGAATCCACGCCTGAAAATGTGGGTAGAAGGGCCTCTTGCCCAAGACATAGGTCATGATTGTAAACTCCCAAATGTTCTTCGTTCTCCCGAATTCATCTGCCTCCAGTTTGATGTGTACCTATCTTTCCTCCTTGCTTGGTGGTGGGAAAGCTTCCACTTCGTCCTTTGGTGATAGCTACTTCAACACCTAGGGCCACTGATGTCGACCAGGCTCACAATCCTTGCTACTTCTTTGATTGTCCTTAGGGATAACTGAGCTTTCCCCCTCTCCCATTTCCTGCCCAGTGTTAGGGTTAGGGTTCAGGTTCATGGGGTTCTCACCATTGTGTGAGTTCAATCCTGGGTGGCTAATAGGATTTTTGGTGGCTAGGGTGTGGGATGTAGGGTGGGGGTGGATGCCTATGACTGGAACAACCGTCGACGTGGGTGGTGCCATGCCCAAGCCTTGATCGCAAAAACGATCATCGGAGCCCAGGGAGACGATGCGTGTGTGTATGTTTTTGTATGTAGATATATATATATATATATATATATATATATATATATATATATATATATATATATATACATATGTGTGTGTGTGTGTATGTATAATAAAGAAACTTACTCTACATCTTCATGCAAGAACATGAATAATTAATGTGTTAGAATGGGGATATGCCACTAAGATGGAAAACCACAAAATGCCTATATCTACTTAGCTAAACATCCAAATTAAAATCCATATGTAACTAAAAATATAGAAAATTATAATTGGAAGGAAAGAGAATAACCAATAAATAAATTATATAGGAACAATATTGTTGGAGAATACTAATTTGAAAGACCGATATAAAGGACAACCATCTATATTTCCTATATTACTTATTCAAAACTTTCGTATATATAATGAATATTATATATTTCACTTCAATTCTTTTTAAATGTAATGGAGTTTTTTTATACTATGAATTTGTCATGGAACCATCTTTAACCAAATTCTAACTCTAAATGTATTGAAAGTCAATGGAGATAGGACACACACGTCCATACCAAGAATGGAGTTATGAAAACACAAATTTGGAAGAGTAAAATCATACCATACATGAAAAATAACAAGATAAATGCACCAACATTATCTTAACATTCAATAAGTACATTAACAACAATATTCTTTATTACAAGATTCCAATTACATATTGAAAGTACAATGTAAAAGTTTGTTGATGTACACTGGCTATGATCTTACAACAATTACACTTGAACATGGTTAAGAAACCATCAACTTATTAGCCATTTTTGAACGTAAAACATATGTGAAACAAGTAGGTCAACTCACGAGGTGTTGAGTAAATGGCAGCAAGATACATATATATAAGCTTTGCATTATTTTAGAAGATTGTAGAAGCAAACAAACAAGAATAAACAAGTTAAGTGCTTATAAAAATGAGATCCCATGTTTTTATTTCATTTTACTTTGATTATAAAAAAATATCATGTGTAATAAGGCCTTTGAATGACTTCCCATCAGAATGGTCTGTAAGGGTAGTCAAGATTATCTAACCCTTTTTGTTGACATGATCCGCCCTATCTTGACAACATAAGTAGGGCACCCAGACTTGTGTCATTTTCTAGAGAATACAGACAGGTGCACCAGATTTCTATAATGGAGTCTTATATTATGTTTGAAAGTTATAAAACCAATGATACAAACCAGTGGGTACAAAACTACAACATTACATGGAAAAATTTTAGCAAGCAAACAAGCATAAATAGATATCAAGTTTGCAATCAAAAAATCAGTAGTCATAGAACTGTTAAAGAACATACCAAGTTTATAGATTCATAATCTATCCTTGACCATCTAGATCACAACACAAATATGATTAGGAACAAGATTGCATACATGCATTCTATTATCATTATTGACGCTAATAAGATTCATTTTAGGGTTTAGGTGAAACTAGGTTTCAAGTTGTTTATTAGTACATCTAATGATCTTTTACTAATTTATGGTGCATCACGAGGATGTGGTTCAACTTTTATGTCATTGTGAGGTTATATTCATTATATATGATTATTACAAGATTTATCTCACTTAAGTACATTTTATAGTCAAAGGACTCACAATAGGGAAACGTGGTTATGATTCATCAAGTCAAAAAGCACATACATTAAGGGTGGTTTAGGTAACTAATATAAGTATATAAGAAGGATAATAAAAGTTAGGTGGAAGTTCCTTATGGTCTAGGCATCATAATAACATTGGTATAAACCTCTCAACAGACATAGTATAATCCACAATCTTCATCATCATAAGGGGTCAACATAGGAAACATGTGGGACATCTACATCAAAGAGTTCAATAACATTAGATTCAACATCTATTTGATAGGGGAGTACAAGATTAAGATTCATATTGAGATTAGGGCACAAACAAAGTAACCAAGTCATATGTCTCACACTAGGTCACCACTAGTGGACTTAGAGTCACAACCATTTTATAACACAAAAGGGGTGGACTTGGCCCTTAAGGTCACAATAAACTATAAGATCACTAATTTCTAGAATATAAGAGAATTGGTTGTATAAAAGGGGTCAAAGTCAAACATATGCCTAAGGTGTAACTAATCATTCACATAAATGGGGCATATATATACAAGCATTAGGTGTAAAATGTATCAACCACAATAAGAAGGATATTAGGGACTAATATTAGAGTTAAGGAGAGATATAGATTATTTATTTCAATTGTTTTTAGGCATTAGTCACATTAAGATGCAATATTATCATAATAGAGCATGGACATCAATAATATTCATAATATATCACATATATGCATCATGGTAAACCAAAAAGCAAGAAGGGTGATTATGTCTTATATAGTGCTCCAAAGATCATAAAAGTTATTGATTTGAGGCTTAGGAGGTAGGTTGAGTATCAAAGATCCAATATTTATCCTAAACATGCAATACTTATGACCAAAAGTAGTCAAATCTAACATTTTTATCAAAACATAGCAAAGGAAGGGGTTTTAGGGTCTGAAACTATGCCCAAGTTATAGATCCTTTTGAGACAATCAAAATATAATATTGTTTTTATATCGATGTCCAAAAGTTTAGCAAGTAGTGGGTTTTTGAAATACCTCATGAATAACATTGGAGAAGGGTGATGGTGTTACCACACTATTTATTAATCTGCATGGACCATTAGCGATCAATGCCTTGGGGACATGCTTGTCTTCTGCACACACCTATTTTCCTGGTTGGTGGAGTTGAAATGTGTGGCTTTTGAAAATTCTTGAATACCTGTTGGTCCCCCATCACATGGTAAGAACTAACTGGGCCAACTATGGTTATCGATCACATGCCACCACTGGGTCACCCTCTTGCTGGCTTGAGTGCCTTCCTTGTGACTATGGTAGCTCCACGCTACTATTCGTTAAAGACCACATGAAGTAGGGTAATGAAGTCCCAAAGGATCCAAGAATAGACCACCCAACCACACCAAGGTGTCGCATAGTCCTGGCCTATCTCAAAGGGTGTTAATCCGCTCTAGGGAGAAAATACCCAAATGGTTATTGTGGTGGCGATCATGGTCAAAAGGAGAGGAAACCAAGGTAGGGTATTACTTGCGAGCCAATATATTGTGATCCACAATATAATGGATAGGAATGGGGTAGATTAAGATTTGGGAAATGCATGGGTGGTGGATGGGTCGTGCCCCCTTGTTGGGCCCAAGGGCACCCGATCCAAACCTAGCCTAAAAAGGATAAAACGGTCTTAAAACAAGGATAAATCAACACATCTTCTGAAAATCACAACTTGGGATACAAAGATATAATTGAGGCCATTTGTGTGCCATCATATTCACAATTGAGTCATATATAATGAAGTATATAATAGGGAGGAATAAGATTACATTAGTGGCCTTCAATTTCAGTTGCATGATAGTGATTCATTAAAGCATGATAATGTGTTCAATATTCAAAATTAATGTCATTCACCACTAAATTGATCATTGAGTGAACAAATTGGAGTACCACAATACTAAAAATAAGAAATTAAAATCAAATTGAGTAATAAGGTCACTTGATGAGAGAGAGAGTGTATACTAGAGGCAAGGAAATGTTAGGTTGTATAGAATTCTACTTGGTCTTGAGTTGGAATTTATGTTATTTCCCATCATAAATTACATGTGTCCTAGTGTTCCGTCCTCACACTATCTATTTGGTCTAATATCTACATGTTATATAACTACATTAACATATTATCTTACTAATAAACATAGCATAACAAATAGGGAAATACATCAGTAACACACAATAAAAATAATAAATTAGAAGAACAACAAAAT
This sequence comes from Alisma plantago-aquatica, assembly GCA_963693085.1. NCBI lineage: Eukaryota > Viridiplantae > Streptophyta > Magnoliopsida > Alismatales > Alismataceae > Alisma > Alisma plantago-aquatica. Next base: position 1,164,457,398 of record OY856412.1, on the reverse strand, counting down.
ATGGCATTGAGGGGTATAAAATGAACAATGCAATATCAACACCATTATGGATGTCAAAAATGGTGTAGATATTCCAATTTGGATCAGTTTTATTGGACAAAATTCGTTGAGAAACATGGATAACATTGACTAGGTAGAAAATTGAGCTCTAAGGAAACTATGCAAGACAATAACCCAATACTATGATGTGCAACCATCCAACCTCCACCAATTTCATCCCAAAACCTCAATTGCTAACTTAAAATATAAAGTTACACCAACTTTTCCATAAATACCGACACCATGGTAGCATGAGGGGATTGTTTGGACCCAAAGATCACCATTATCCTACAACAACCTTATCATCCTAAAGTTTATTGAGAAATCATGAGGAACCTAGCCAACTTGGGCATGAAAGATATGTTATCCCATGTAAGATCATGTAGAAAAGTTATGGAAACTTCCTCAATCACCCAAGTTTATTGTACCCTTATTGTGCATTTTCTAAAGTGATATTTTCATAGGCATCCAACAAGTGTGTACCGATAACATCTAGACTCAATGTGACTTTGACAACATTTTTTCTTGGTTCTTTCCAACAGACTTTAAATCTCTAGATGCACAATGTGTACCTATATTATGTGATCCTATGTATTGATATCACAAAAGTTGAATTTCATAACAAAGATAGAATCATAAATATGAGTTATAAATTATTCTCCATATCCTTATATTTGCACCATTAGTTACATGATGATATGAAAATCTAGGATCAAAACTTTCTTTCATCTAATAAAAATTACATTCAAACTAGAGACGTAGCTTTCTTGTCCAAAATATTGGTGTTGGATAACTACATTTACTACAATCTTATTTAATTGATGTTTTCCCTAGAATAGATAATGCCTTCTTTGTATGGGAACATGTCATTCCTAACACCTTCTCCAAGCACATATATTGTACCTTAACAATATCCTAGTTTTCATATTAAAATGTATCAATTGGATTTCCAGAGTTTTTTATTCTTTACTACATTTCTTCCTGTAAACATGTTGGCACCTCGAGGGTTTATTCATTTTTCACTAGTAATGGCACACAACGAGGTACCCTCCTCTTTATCAATATCTAGTTATGCATACCAATATTAAGTAGTAACTACATTAAGAAATCACGCCCGATCATAGGTCAAGCTGAGTTTAGAAATTTATAGGTCTTAATGATCAATTATCTTGGAAGTGTATAGGACATGTTGTACCATCAAGATCATTCTCAATGGGAAAAGACAAGATGACACTATTCCTAATTCTCATTGTCTAACTTGAACAGATTAGATGAACATTTGTAATATAAAAAATATAAAAACAATGGAATATTAAGAAATTAATGTGTTTAGATTGGTGTCTACTATTATCACTAAGCTAGTTTTGCAATTTTGTCGTATTCTTTCAAATGAATCTCAAGATTTTAATAGTTTAGTAATTGATTGCACTAGAGGTGGTGTTGCATGTAGGTGGAAGCATTTGGTTTGGGCAAAGCGAGTACTTTGGTCAAAGTGTCTCTGGACATGTATTTTCACAAATATGATATCTTGTTTATAAGGACTTCTATTGAACACATTTTTGTATTGAATCCATAATTCAAATTGCTATTAGTATTCACTAAAAATTAAATAAGATGTCAAATAATAGGTATTCATATTATGAATTGTTTCCTTCAAGTCTAGAAATCTTTCACAAATGCATGTGCAAGCTTTTGTTGTATCATTGTACCAACATTCAGATTCATTTAAATATATACAGAAAATATATGTTTGGTTTAACCAAATTTAGTATCAACCATATTCAATCATGGATTAAGCATTTAATCATAAAAATCATGGGGGAAAGATACAAATGAGGAGTGATATTTTCCTAATCCTAGATATACCATGTAAGCTAGAATTGGGTTATACCTGTTAATTAAAACCTCATCCTTGCTTAGTTGTTTTCATTTTGATTTCTAGTTAAATTACTTGCTAGAATGTAATGTATAATTCTATGTGAATATAATAACTGGGTTTTTGATGAAAATCCTAATTGACTGTTATGTCATAGACTAAATGTAAAGATATTATGATATCAATTTTTTAAAGTGAATTGTATGTTTTCTTGCTTTGTCTAATTGGTTGGTTTATGACTTGATGAAAGCCTTTAATAGGCACAAATGAAGGAAATATTTGAAAACATTAAATCATTGGAAATGCTAAGAATGAGTAAAATATACTTAAACTATAATGGATTGGGACTTTGGTTGAGAGAATCATTGATTTAGATTCATACATATCATCTTAGTCAATTTGTCCAGGGGAAAAATGAAAGATTGATTCAAATTTGGGAAGGTCATCTAACCTCTAGTGTACCAAATTTTGGGTTAGATCAGAGTCAACTAGAGGGTTAGTGCAAGTCCAACCATCCAATGACATGGAGCTAGAAAGTTCGATCTTGAGCGATACAACCAACCTATGATTAGTTGTCTGACCTATTGAATCTATATGAGGATCATTGTGGGGTGGGGGAGAGGTCAATGTCAAACGACCCTCAATGTTGACCAAATATTTAATGACTTTCCAAAATGTCAACTGACATTTAAGGACTGACATAGTATTATTGGGGTAAATGTTTATTATCTCACATACAACTTTGATATAGTTGAAAAACCAAAACCAATAGAGATATTCTTACCTATTTCACTCATTTGAAACCCCAAATTCCATCATAGGGGATGGTTTTAGACTAATACTTATGACTTGGGGAGACAGTTGGAACTCTGAGAATCTTATGTTAGATTTTCTAGCCATGGCAACATATTTCTATAAAATCGTGTCTTATCCTTCATCTACAAATAGGTGAATGGATACTTGAAATAAATGATGATTATGGTAATCCTTTTTACCAAAAATATGACCTTTTGATGCATGTGCCTTGACTTTAGAGCTCAAAACATGACCCCTACATGTTGATTGATGGGAATGTTTGTTTATGATGTTTTACACCCATGGCAAAGTCATTAGAGTCCATAATCAACTTTTAAAACAACTATATAATATATAATCATATCAAATCTAGTAAATGATATCATCAGAGAGTTCCATGCATGTTATAACATATCAAAACTAGTATCTTCAAAATTCATTTTCATCCATTTCAACAAATCAACAATTGAATAAAATGAAGCATGTAATTCAAGATATATTCAATCTAAATAAAAAATTGTAAATCATTAACAATGAGAAAGATGATACCTCATGTTCGATATCAAGTCCCTAAACATCCATCTTACAAGATTTTCGATATATTTTAGGTTAAAGAAAATATAGATGTATCATTGAACTATTACTCATTTCAAAACGTCAATTACCGTTGAGCAATAATAATCTTATGGGACTAAAAAACGATGGTATAAAGGATACATACATTCTTCAAATCTCACAAAAATACCCAGTTATGTTTATATTAAAAGTAAAATACATTATAATTTCATATTATCCAATAATAGTTCTTTGAACTGAATCCACATAATCACCTTCTACAGAACAACCATTGTAGTAAAAAACTGTTCTAGATGAATTCCAAAGTAATTCATAACTCTAAGAGTTGTGTTCCTTCCTTCAACTCTAGAAACCATAACCTAAGATATAAGAATAAAATTTAAAATGAGGAAGTAATCATCAACCATTTACTAACTAAATCTATATTTATCTATGGTCGACAATCCTATGAAGGAATATGAAATCAAACCAAATTATGCTAAAAATAGATTAGATTATTTAATTTCACCATAAAATTGAAGAACATTATTTGATTGGGATCCTAGAAGGTCCATCATTTTAGGCCCTAAAATCATCCTTCTATGCATAGATTCAAAGTTTCTAAAGTTAGAAAGAAGGTAGTGAAGTAGATTTTGTTTTTTGCAACAATTATAAGTGGTTAATATACTTGAAAATTACCATTTCCCATTTTCTAACACTATATTTGTCTTCTTTTTATTTTTTAGTTGGTTGGACGTTCTTGGGGGAAGTCCAACCAACCTTGCATTTTTTCTCAAATACACTACATTTTTATCTAGAATCCCCTTGGGGAAGTCCAATCAACTTACATACTTGTCTAAGATCTCTCAAGATGAGTATAGTAGATATTGATTAATATCATGTGATTCTTGGTTGACAATACTTATCTTGAGCCTTGTGAATGTAATTTTGGTCAAACAGACATCCTTTGAGGCGAATCTAGTCAAACATAGTCAAACTATTATATTGTTACTCTTAATTGGTAAATATCAAGTATTAAAATCATAAAGTTTATTATGTTATGATTTAATTGTTATCCCTATCTTAGTCTACATCAACTACCACAATTATCCCCAAAATCAAATCTCCTTTCAGTTAGAATTTTCATTCAACAAAAATGGTTCAAACGTTCAACAAGTATCATAAATTATATAAATTAGTAAGTCATATTGAATTTCCACTATCAAAAATATTAACTAATGATTCATCAAGAATTATTAGCTTGGATTAACCTAAGGTTTCCATGAAAACTTGGGTAGGTAATCACATTCCTGACCATGACTTCTTTGAGAATAAATCTAAAAAGCCATTTAATGATTCTACTAATGTAACAAGCTTTTTGGTTCATATTTACATTATATATTAATTCTACATCATGAACTAGTAATGGAGGTTGTTTCTCAATTCCATTAAGGTCCTCTTGCAAAGAATATGATTCAAGAGGGTGTACATTTGAGATTATCATGGAAAAACCATTTTATAAGAATATTGATCAAATATATATAAGGACATCAGAGAATATTGATTGTATTTGTATATTTAAGCATTATAAACAATCAAACATGAAAAACATATATTTGGAGCAAAAAAGGAGGTACATAAGTAAATAAAACAAAATGATGATGATAATGTGGGGGCATTCAATGATATTCAATGAATAAGATAACTCTATATTTATCTCTTCCCAATTAAGTAGCTATAGAAACCCACTCAATGGAGTGAGAAAATATTATGTATGCTTCTCATACTCATGCAATTGTTGAAATAAGAAATTTGATGCATAAAAGTGTGGGGTTTTTCATTTCAATCATCACCCTATTATTATTACATGTATTTATATAGGTGAATTTATCTATGTGTTAATTAACCATACCCAAGGAGGTCTGGAAGATTGAGATTATGTAGATATATACTAAGTCAAAAGATTAAAAGGATAAGATAACTGAATGGAAGTGCGTGACCTTCTAATTTCACACATGTATTTCATATATTTTGGGTAAAGTTGCATTGAAAATACAAAATTGAAGTACCATTTGTTTTAGAACATTAATTTTATTCAAGAAGTAATAAACTATTGAAACATATATTTATTAAAAGAATACACCAAATCTTCAAAATCCAAATAAAACTATTCATTTAGGTTTATAAACCCACATGAATATATATATATATATATATATATATATATATAAGAGACAAATAATTACATAATTTTTTTATAATTCTAAAAATGAATGCAATCACTAACATCTAGCAGAATGTGTTGCCCCACTTCCACAAGGTCGAGATTACTTAAAAGGAATCTCATTTTAAAGACACATAATCACTATTAACATGTAAATGTATTAGCATCATGGTTCCAATTATTTCAAATATCACAAAGAGAGATATAAACAAAGTCCTTTCACCTTAAATAAGATTTTCATAGTTATGTAAGTATTCCAAAAATCAGTATTAACCTTGGTAATACCTATCACTAGAGGCTAATTACAAAACATAAATAGATGGTCAAAAACTCATATAACTAGTGTCGCATGGATGTATGCATATAAAAATCTTAGGCTACATATGAAACTATTTCACAAAACCTCTCAGCTCTGACCTTAATACAAGGATGATCTACTAATTCCTAACCCAAACATGCAAACATCACCTAGCTCTAGGTGATGTCAGCAAGAGCAGGACACCAAGTGACACATACGCATGACCTACCTCTAGGTAATTGCCACCCACCAGTATGTTGGTGATTTCTTACTTACAATGGGGTTATGAATAACTTAAATAATCTAGTGAGAATATATACTTCTAAATAAGTAGTGTAATTAAAAAGGAAAATCCCACTCAAGTTATACAAGTTTCGTAACAAATACATGAGTCAAATGTAAAAATATAAACATAATGCAATAAGAAAATCACACATCATGAGAACATCTATTTTTTTGCTAAATAAACCTAAATAGATATATACTTGACTGATTTACACATTTTTCTATTCCATGGATAGTTTAATTTGTATCACTCAAACCTCTAGATAGATACCATGAATCTATACTAGCAATCCATATAAGAGTTAAGGATATCCTGATTTCATTAGATCTCTTCATGAAACCCCAGGTTGGAGCAAGGTAACAAATGGTAGAGTGGTCACATGCCACATTTGTTTTGAATTTTCTCAAATCTGGATCCACACATCTCAAATTTGTCCTTGGTACATAGGTTACAACACCAACTGAGACACAATCACAAAAAATATCTATGATGTATGAAGTATTACTTATGACTGTACCATTGATCATAATTTTGTCCCAGTAAAATTTAAAGACATCATGGTATGCAAACCCCAATAATCCTAGTATATTTACTAATATATGGCTCAGGGCTTCTTTTATAATCCAAAGATTACATTAAGATCAACCTCTTTAACTATTTCCCCCAACAACCCAGGAAAATAGTTCTTTGGACTCCAGGCTCTCAAAGTTTAAGTTTGTACTTTATTAATTGGCTCCCTTACTATGTTATGACTGCATCAATTTAGTTACATATAATTAAAGGTAGATGAATTACAAAGTTAATAAATCCTTGAAACTTCATAAGTTATAAAGAATATTGATATAGAACTCTTTAAGAATCGATCCCCGTGAGGCCCTAAAAGCAATGAATGACCATGACAAGGTCCAAATATCCAATAAGGATACCATACAAAACCATACAAAGTCTACTCATCTACTTATGGGTAAAAACAGGATGGTACTTTTAAGATATAAGAATGGATACACCATTTATACATAGTAGTTCGACTTTCACATGATTTTTGCAGCATCATGAGTAGTAAAAGTGTCTTAAAACGTTTAAGAGAGACTCTCAAAAGATAGGGATAACATATATTTCATACCTCAAAACATAAGGTATCATCAACTCATAAAAGTATCACCTTTAAGTTTGTTTCTCATCATAGATTAAATTTGTGTTTATCAGGTTCCTAGATTCAATAAGGCTGAAGTCTAAATAGAACATGCAAATTTGTATTGTTCATATTCTAGTTTAGAATAATGTAAAATTTCATCTTTTTGAATTTGAGATAGATTCACTACAAGATAATGATATCAACGTATAAGGTAGGTAGCAAATGCATTATATCACTTTCCTAAAAATAGTGAAAATGAGTCCACTCGAAGAGGACATTGGGAAAACATCGAGCTACACCCTATATTTTCTAAGATGGCCCCATCTTAATAAAGTTTTGATCTTCCCAAATATCTAATTTTTCTACTGCAACAGATTGTTAAAACCCTAGATCCATGACCTTTTATCAACTATGACAAGGAAGAAAGGGAAAACAAGTTGTAGTAAAACCCCTAAAAGAGGAACTATCAAAACATGGTTCAAAGTGGAAGAAGATTGTGGATCAGTAAGACCATGGAGGAAATGAACCTCATTACATGAATCAAGGTCTAGAAGATGCAAGAAGGGCATCGACTCCTATAGAAAAAGTGAAGAGGAGCAAGTAGAAACGTTGTTGGAAGTCAATGAAAGTAGGCTTTTCATCATTTGGCATCAAATAATGGCATCTCACTATAGGTATGATGCGCCAAGAAAACCCCACCAAATTGAGGTGAGGGATGAAGAGAATGGGGGGTACTTTTATTCCTAGAGGAGAGACAAATGTGGTAAAAGATGCAGGGAAAATTATCTACACATCCATGGCTTCATTGATCAGTAGCTTCATAAGAGAATGACCCCAATCTTCCATCAGTAGGGTGTCATATAAGTTCCATATGCGAGAGCAGGTTGTGTTCTCATTATTCCTCAAACACCCTGGATTCATTAGGTTTTGTCATCAGTCTTTGTCATCATTCATAACATAGTAGACTCCCATCAATTTCCAAACACATGCTTTTCATCAACTGTCAAGCTTGGAACTTCCATCATTTTATCCTTCATCATTTGGCATCATCGTTCCATCTTCTATCAATTCTTAATTGATGAAACATAACCACCCATATGGCAAGCCTTCCCCATCCTTTTCAAACTAAAGAGTTAGTGGTCCACTCACCAGCTCCCATAAATCCTCAAGTGATGAAGTGTCAATGCCCATCTACTTCCACATATCATCTATAGTGTACCCAGATAAAGGGTCATTGATTGATGACCAATGGGCTCGACCAGTCTTTTAATTTACATACCTGTCAACTAATTAAACAAGAAATTAGACAAGTGATAACACCCATTTTATGGCTGCTAGAGCTTATATTTTACTATCAAAACTACCTCCAAACCTGACTTCCTCTCCGTTTCATCTTATTTGTTGTAAAGAAATAATGCTCACTAGGCCCCTAATAACATTGCCTATCTTTTGCAGAGTTTCTCTTATTCTTCCACCAAAAGAGTGTTAATGGGCCCGTCCTGGCCCATCAGCAACAAATTACCCATCCTGGCCCAGTAGGCGTATGATGCGACACACCCTTTACATGTCACAATCACCGCTCAATATGGCAGCAACCCGACGTGGGTGTGCTGCACGGAAGCTCCGACTGACTGCATCTCTTTACCTGACATGGTGCCTTACCCTTCACGGTTCACCAAGCTAGCAAAGTTGGTTTGTGTGATACGGCTACCACTCAGTGTAGCAGCCCACCAAGGTTCTTACCCGACATGATCATGTGTGACTCACACACCACCCGGTGCATGATGCCTCGCCAGGCATGCCAGACGACAAATGTGTCGCCCCCCTTTTGAAGCCACGTGAACGGAGCAGACGGAGGACACATGGCCCACCCAGAGCCGCAACTCCCACCAGCCTACTACCTATAAATAACATCTACACACCTACAATGGGATGGGTAGGAACCCCACGACAGCTAACTCTTAGAGAAAAGGAGCTAGTGTGTCGAGTTCCAGAGACTGTTGGGCAATACTAGGTGAGCACATCCCCAACCCGAGAGGGACGAGAGGAGTTCTCTAAGAACCCGACTCGGTAGCAGCAGTAGCGTGACATGATCTTCAAGGCTACTTCAACATGTCGAGTCTCTAGCTGGGCTTCAACCCGAGATGGCTCGCCCATCTATACCCAACACGAAGAACCTGAAAACCTAAGATAAAGCTAACCCGATACATGTCCTAACACGACACGATACCCAACCCGATATTGTTCACCTGTCACAGCTGCTTCCCGACAGGGCCAGTAGCCTGACACAGCCATATCAGGTAGGGAGTCATTTTCTGATATGCCCCTTACCCGCCACGGTTCATGACCCGACACGGTCAAGAACCCGACATGGTCGTATCCCGATAGGGATCCTACCCGGTATCGGGTTAGCGTTGTCTTAGGGGTCAGTTGTTGTGTATATCGATCTCCTATATCAAGGAGGTTGATACTTATCTTCTCTTTTTAGCACTTTACTTTCATTTACTACTGCATTGTAACTAAACCTTTTTATCTCCTTACGGTTATCAGAATCTATGAAGTTTATCTCATGTTGTTCTGTGCATGGTTCCTTTTTGTTGGATGATTTATTTATAGCATCTGAGCTCTAGTCTCTTCTATTTGGATCACACTTTTGACTAGCTATCAAACTATGTTTCTTGTTTTGACTCCTTTGAGAGAGGGATGTCGTAAACTCTAGAGTTTGGTCTGATCCGGGTGTACGAGAGTACTTAGAATCAGTTTTTCCCCAACATATCTTTCTGCTCCAGCCTATGCCTAGTACCCTTGAGAGAGGGAACTTAGTGCATGGTTAGTGGCACCCTCTTTGAGAGAAGAGGGTGCAGGATGTATGCTGCTACCACTTGTTATATTTAAGTTTTCCTCCTTCATGCCGTACACCGAGAAAAGTTTTATCTCCTCACTTTTCCTTTATCTAAAAACCTCCATAAAAACTTCTAAACCCCTAAATTTTTAATCCTTCTAGTAACTCCTCTTGGAGATAGGCTTTTTGTTTGATTCTTTCTCATTGCATCAAAACCTTTTCTCTCGACTTTTCGACGTGCTTAGACAAGTAAAACTTGAGTTATGAAGTGCCATTTCCTATCCATGTGTTCGACCCCAAACTACTTCGACCCTATGCTAGTTGCAAGAGTCTTAAACATTTGTGTATTATAGTTTTATAAAGTCTGATAACCTAGACATGTCTCCATTCTTGGACCCACGTTTAAGGCTTATCAACAAGGTAGGTTTCCTCCATCATTCTTCAAATGATGAGAAGGTAGGGTACCCCCGTCATTCCCCAATCAATAGAAAAGCATAATGCCTAATTTTATGATCACAACTCGACAAACTAAACCCAAACTTAGGGGGAGTGAGAAATCAAGCATGAAATGTACAAATTTCAATAAGAATATCCAAGACAAGATAATTTGCACATAGACCCTCAAGAGGAAAACATCATAACTACTTGTATATACAACAAGCATGTAACAAAAACATCCACATGTATAGTTAGGTTATGGATTCATGTTTAAAGAGTTAAGAAAGGTCAGTGTTCTTACATCTATAAACCCCTAATAGTGAGTTCTCCCCCAAAATCATATTATAACAAGGTTGGATACTTCGTACTCATATTTTCCTCAAACTCACACATGGACTCCTCTACACCATAGCGATTCCAGACTATTGCACTCACCACATGTTCACCCCAGAAATTGAATTTTTATAAGATGTGCCCTAGGCACACAACACAATTAGGGTTCTTTATACCGTGTGATATCCCGTGTTGGGCAGTTCTTTATACCGTGTGATATCATTTTGATTGACATCGTGGAAGACCCTAGCTGCCCCATTATCTTTGGGTGACCCTTCCTTGCAACCGGCAGAGCACTCATTGACGTAGAAGCAGGTATGATTACAATCAGGGTTGGAGGAGAGCACTTCGACTTCAACATCAGAGATTGTACGAAATCCCCTTCAATCTTTGAGTCATCATATTTCATTGAAAGTTATCAGCAACTCTGCAATGAAGTAAGGGAAGAAAAGGCCATGGTAGACCCACTGATGCGCGCCTTATCTGACGAGGCACGAGAGGTCAAGGACCCAGAAGTCAAAGAACTACTAGCATTTCTGGAAGCTGAGGATTTGTTCGAAGAAGAAGACACAGTGGAGACAGCAATGTACACTGCCCTCCATAAAGATCCCACTGAAGAACAAGAGAAGGAGACCCCGCCCGAGTTGAAAATCTTGCCGAAAGGTTTGGAATATCATTTTCTGGACAATGAAGGGATGAACACTGTCATCATTAACTCAGAACTGACTGAAAGCCAAAAGGAACAACTGCTTGAGGAGTTGAGGCTACAAATAAAGGCCCTAAGGTACTCTATTAGAGACCTAAGGGGGATCAACCCTTCTGTGTGTATGCACAGGATCCACTTGGAAGAAAATTCCAAGCCTTACGCCCAGCCGCAACGGAAGTTAAATGAGAAGCTGAGAGAAGTGGTCAGTAAAGAGGTTGTGAAACTCTGAGATGCAGGAATAATATACATCATCAGTGACAGTACATGGGTGAGTCTCATTCAAGTGGTTCCAAAGAAGGGAGGCATACTGTTAGTTAAGGGAGATAATGGAGTCAAGGTCTCTACCAAGACCGTCACCGGTTGGTGGATGTGTATTGATTACCGAAAGCTTGACACTACCACTCGCAAGGACCATTTCTCTCTCTCATTTATCGACCAGATGCTTGAGCGTCTGGCCCACCACTCTTACTTCTACTGGCTAGATGGGTATTCGGGGTTCTACCAGATCCCCATTCATCCAAATGACCAAGAGAAAACCACATTCACATGTGTCTATGGGGCTTTCACTTTCAGAAGAATGCCCTTTGGGCTCTGCAATGCACCCGCAACCTTTCAGAGATGCATGAATGCCATTTTCGTAGATCTTCTGGAAGATAAAATGGAAGTCTTTATGGATGACTTTAGTGTTTATGGTAGATCCTTTGATGATTGCCTTAATAACATGTCTCTGGTAATGAGGAGACGTGAGGAATAGAGTCTTAACCTTAATTGGGAGAAGTGCCATTTTATGGCACAATAAGGGATAGTTCTGGGACACAAGGTGTCTAGTCAAGGCATTGAGGTTGGCCGATCCAAGGTGGAGGTGATATCCAAGCTTCCTCCACCCTCATCTGTAACCAGAATCCAAAGTTTCTTGGGACATGCTGGCTACTATAGCCATGCTGGCTACTATAGAAGGTTCATTAAGGACTTTTCAAAGATCATAAAACCCCCTATCAAACATGTTGATGAAAGATGTGAAATTTGACTTCATCAATGAGGGCCTAAAGCATTCTCCACCTTGAAGGATGCTTTGGTCTCCACACCCATTCTCCAGTCCCCCGACTAGAGTCTCCCCTTCAAGCTCATGTGTGATGCCAGCGATTTTACCATAGGCACGGTCCTTGTACAAAAGAAAGATAAGAAGCACCATGTGATCTTCTATGCCAGTACAACGCTAGATGAAGCACATATGAATTACACCACCACTGAGAAAGAGATGTTGGTGATTGTCTATGCATTCGATAAGTTTTGATCCTACCTCATGGGCTGTAAGGTGATTGTTCACACCAACCACGGGGCTATCAAATATTTAATGCAAAAGAAAGATGTGAATCCTAGGTTGTTGCGTTGGGCGTTGCTATTACAAGAGTTTGATCATGAAATAATCGATAAGAAAGGTTCTGAGAACGTGGTCGCCTACCACCTTTCGAGGAATTGGGTGGAGAACGACCACCCGCTTCCAATCAATGAAAGCTATGTTGATGAGGCAATTTATGTTGCCCAGTTGGCCAACCCTTAAGGGCCATGGTATGCCGATTTCTACAATTACCTGGCCTACAAATAACTACCCCCAAAAATGTCCTACAATTAGAAGAAGAAATTCTTCCTGATTTGAAGAACTATTATTGGGATGACCCTCTGTTATTCAGGTGTTGCACCGATGGCTTATACAGGAGGTGTATACCTGAGGATGAAGCCCCAAAGATCCTATTTGAGTGTCACTCCTCCCCCTATGGAGGGCACCTGGGAGGCGAAAGGACCACAACTAAGGTACTCCAGTATGGCTTTTATTGGCCCACTCTCTTCAAAGACACTCATGCATATGTCAAAGATTGCAATGAATGTCAAAGAACTGGGAATATTTCCCGTCAAAATGAGATGTCAATGTCAAAATGGATTGAAGTGGAAATCTTCAACGTATGGGGAATCGACTATATGGGACCCTTCCCCTCCTCCTATGATTTCAAGTACATCCTTGTTGTAGTAGATTATGTCCTAAAATGGGTAGAAGCCATACCCACCACCACATGTGATGCCAAGGTAGTTATAAAGCTTTTTACGAAGATCATCTTTCCAAGGTTTGGATTTCCAAGAACCATCATCAGTGACGGTGGATCTCACTTTGCTGAGAGGCAATTTGAATCACTTTTTCATAGGTACGACGTTTGACACAAAGTCACCACACCCTACCATCCACAGACATCTGGTCACGTTAAAGTTTCGAACTGGCATATCAAATAGATCTTAGAGAAAAAGATCGGCAAGTCTCATAAGGGACGGTCTACCAAGTTAGATGATGCCCTCTGGGCATACAGGACTTCCTACAAGACGCCGCTTGGCACTACATTTTATCACCTGATATATGGGAAAGCTTGCCACCTACCTTTCAAGTTGGAGCACAAGGCGTTCTAGGCCATCAAACATCTCAACATGGACCCGTCGCTTGCCAGAAAGAAGAGGTTTCTTTATCTCTAAGAACTTGAAGAACTTAGGCTTCATGCCTATGAAAATGCAAGAATCTACAAGCTGAGAACCAAAGTCTGGCATGATTCCCACCTATGGGCGAAAGACATCAAGGAAGGTGATAAAGTCTTATTGTTTAAACCTTCCATTTGACTTTTTCCAGAGAAATTGCATACTAGGTGGTCCAGACTATTCGTAATAGCAAAGATATATCTGTCTGGGATGATGGAGATATATGACAAAGATGATCCATCAAAGGTCTTCCCAGTTAACGGATGCCGAGTAAAGAGGTTCTATGAAGATGACGCTTTTGTAAGGAGATCTGACTTGGCCCTGAATGATGCCGAAGTTATAGCTACCGAAGAAGCATAGAGAGACTCAAAGATGTCGAGCTGACGACACAAACCACAACGCTCCTGGGGTGGCAGCCCGAGCTTTACTTTCCTAGAATAGGATGTTATTTCCTATTGCTACAAAGAACATTATAAACACTGTCATTGTAATAAATCCTGAGTCTGTGCCCACGCCACGTGCACAAATTCTCTCATTTCATGGGCCACCGAATTAGTTTTATGGCCTTGGTGTGCAGTACTATCTGAGGCTGAGTTCCACTCTTAAGACAATGATGTTTTACACAACAAGTGCCTTCTGACCTTTGGTTTTTCATCCTTGTTTCTAAGTTCTCTCTATGATCTTTGATAGTATTGTGCACGGTACCTTTCTATTGCCCAACATGCCGGGCTTCTTTAATAATCATGTCGCCCAAGCCCTACCCAACATGCCAGGCTTCTTTAATAATCGTGTCGCCCAAGCCCTGTAAACGCATATCATGCGACGACTTGTTTCCTATTTTAACTCAGTTCTACAAGGGCACTACAGAGCAATTAGCATGCCAGATAATATCACCAATTAGAAGTGTGTCGGGATGCCGTTTCACCTTGTCTGTATCATCTAGTGTGCCCACATTTGCAAAGATTAAACTGGTTTCCCAGAGACGTACCGGCCAAGTCTGTCACCCAGCAAACAACACGTCGCATGATGCGTGTCTCGTGTAGACCCATGTCGCGTAAGGAGCATGTCGGGCCACCCATATCAGGCGACATGACTTTACCGCCCCACACGGTACTGGGCGACGCACCGCCTCCTTGAAATCTTCGTGACGCAACGTGATTAGACATATTTTACCGTGCTTTGGAAGATGATTCTCATGCATGCACGACACGTGTCATTATTTTTACCCATTTGACCCCACTCGCAGATGACTATATATAGTAGCTCGAAATTAATCGTGTCGGGTTACCAAAGTTACTTGCTTTCACTCCTGTATTGTGCATTCTCTCACTAACTCAAGCTCATGTGTCGGGCTTAGCCTATCAACCTTTGTGTCGCATTCTAGATCTTCTTGCCCAACGAAGGTAAAACCTGTGGCACCCTACATATCGTGTGACTGTGTGTCACGCAGATCATATCGACAAAACCTATTTCATGCCACCGTATCACGTTCTAGCCCGTGTCGGGTAGATCTTTTTTCTAACATGTACTGAGTTTCCATTTATCACACGATAAGCGTGTCATCTTTCCTATCATTTTATTTTACATCGATCTTTTGCCTGTTCCGTACGACACACATATCATGTGACACGATGACCTATACATCTTTATCGAGAAAAGACTTTGAGCTTGACATGGTGACCTTATCGTCTAGATTATTTCACCACCTTTTCATCTGTGTCGCGCGACACGAGTATCGTGCGACACAACGCTTCGCACATTTCTGACGGATAGTTTACCGCATAAAGATGTTATCGTGCTTACACCCTGGCAGCACGACACCCATATCGTGCGGTATGTCTATTGAGCATCCTTACCGTGCAGACCCAGAAATGCAGAGTTGCCTGATATTGGTTTGTCACTAAAACCATATCGCCCAGACCTTATCGTTTCTACGATACCAACTTCACATGTGCACAATTTTCACCCTCCACCCTATATCAGTTTGTCCTAAGTACTATTTGAAAAGTGTATCGGTCTTCTGATATCAGGCACTTACGTATCATGCATCAGGTTTCCATAAGTGCCCGACCCGATATCGGTTCTAAGCATATTGCCCAACATGTATCGGGCGACACTCTTACTTTTTCCTTCTGCCCGATATTGAGTAAATACAAGTTTGATCGAACAACTCTTTTTGAATTAACTTCTTTGACTAATCATTGTAGAAAATGCCACGCACCAAGCAAACCATTGTCCAATTTGACGAACAAGGTTAGAGGATCAATCTCGAGACCACAAATGAAGTCACCATCGGGTAGAATCACCCCAATCTTGAGACGACTGGGTCCTAGGAGGCCAAGAAGCAGCCCAGGGTAGAAGCAACCCCACCCCCAACCAGGAAGGTAGAACTAGAGATCATGGCCCACTCACCAAGCTGGTTCATGCCCAAAGACGAGGAGCACCGATAGCATTACACCAAGTTGGCGGTGAAAGTCTACCAACCAACCCGGTTCTGCCATCAAGCATCTTTCCACCAGATTAGTGTCTTTGACAGACTAAAGAACGTCTTAGAAGCTACCAGACTACAGAAAATATGCTTCAGCTACTCCACCTCCTACACCAAACTCACAAAGTAGTTCATCTCCTCTCTCCACCAAGTTCCAAATACACCAGAGGAGAGCAAAAGGTTCGGTGGAGTGGACAGACTCCAAGGGTGCCTCTACAACACCAAGCATGACCTCTCAGAGAGGCTGCTCAACGATATATTCTCCTCTAGCAAGGTTGAGAGAGAGTTGCTCAATAATGGTGTCAGGATCATCAAAGGTGATGGCTTTGATCCTGTCGTGCTATGGAAGAAGCTGACGGGCAAATCCTCCTTCAATCCAGGAAGCAAAGTGATGGCAGTCCACTCATGCTTTTAGAGGATCGTGCACAAAATAGTGGAAAGTGTACTCTTCAGCAAGTATGAGATGAATAATCTCTACACTGAAGAGTTGTACTTCATCTGATACATGATGGAAGGCAAGCCGATCAACCTAGGTCAGTTTTTGCTGAACCGCCTCCATCCTATAAAGGATGCCACAAAGGATTACAACATGGGAGGGGTAGTCAACCTGATAGAGGAAGGGCTAGGGTACCCAAGGGAGCTTCTTAGCCTGTCGCGCACCTAGGGCGACGACAAGATTGACATCAAGTTCCTCACCAGGGCAAACATAATCAAGAAGGACGGCCACTGCCTCTTCAGTAAGTTCGCGAAGACAAATATCCTCCTGCCCTTCCCACTCTGTGTCAACTACGATGCAGAGAAGCTGGTCTTCACAATAGAAGAGATTGAACATGTGACCGTTGAAGCCACTTACGCTGCCACAAAGGCCATCAAGGAAAGGATGGTCGTAATAGGGAGGCCCACACTGCTCGACGCTTGGCGGGACAAATCATCAGTAGTCGTCATCGAAGACTCACATGTCGCCACCACCACTGAGCCAACCACCACCACCACTGAACCAGCTGTGGCAACAACAAAAACGCCTACAAAAGAAGTGCCAACCACCAGGGAAGTCTTTGACACCACCGAGGCCGCTACAACGGTCATCGCCTCGGAAAGCACATCCATAGAAATAGTAGGCGTAGTGCCCCAAGCTTCAGCTCTTCCAACAACGACAGAAGTAGCAACACCGCCCTCGGTGCGGCTGGACGCCTCTCACAATAGCGAGGAGGTGTTCGTTCAGCTCTTGGAGGTGGAGCTCAGGTCTGTACAACTAACCGCGACACTGCCACCTTCAATGCCGGTAGTCTCTATGGAGGAGGAAGCTAAGAGCTAGATGGTCGATCAACATCTTCCCACTCTGCCAACTTTTCCACGACCCAACACCAAGGAGACGGAGGCGACCACAAAGGCGCCAATGCCCCACCCGGAGGCCACACCCTCACGTACTCTCCAGATGGACTCGGCCCTGATAAATGATGTGTATTAATCGGGTCGTGCCGCCAACACAAGGAGCACAACACGAAGCCAAATCCGATCAGTGGCAGTCCCCTCCTCGTTGGGGCAGGCCTTCGACTTTGAATTCGACAACTTGTGGGAGGTAACAAGCAACCACATAGCTACATTTGCTTCCCTAGCCTACAAGTTTTAGGTCTTCTAGCATAGGCTAAAAGAGCAGAAGTGTTAGGTGCTAAGTCTAGTTGGTCTCCCAGGCCAACTAGAGGCACTGAACAACACCATGCAGATGGCGCTCCAATGCCTTGACACCATCGAGTAGAGGCTCAACGAGAGGGATAGCTGCCATTGCTCAAGGCATCCCAGAAGATCGCCATCACCGCCAGCCTCCCCCTCTCTACCATCATCATCATCCTCTTCCTCCAGCTCATCATCCTCATCCACCTCCAACGGGCCCTCAACAACGCTCGAGGAAGAGACGACACACCGAACTGCCGATGAGCCCCCATAGAATAGGGGAGCACTAACGGCGTCAAATATCTGCAACCCCTCAGTTGCTAGAGCCAACTGAAGACGCAGAAGAAATACCTAAAGGCCTAGTGGAGGACTCATCTGAGGGAGAAGAGGGGGATCTGTATAGCTCATTTGTTGAGAAACCCCCAAGAGCGAAGACTTAGATAGCCGATACATTTTCTGTGTTGTCCGAGATCCAAGTCTTTGAGATGGCTGACTTCAATAGGCGCGCCATCGGCTATCTTACAATATGGGACCAACAATTGTTGAATATGGTCCTGAGGCCACAAGGGGAAGAAGAAGATGTTGTCTGGAGTGATGAGTACTTCTCCTTATGACATAAAGCACTCAAAGGAATGTTCCACTCAGAAGCTGTCGTGGATAAGATCTTGTTCAGGTAACTAGAAGGTGCGATGATAGAGAATATCACCATCAGGAAAGGCCGGCAGTCAATCTACAACGCCACTCGAGCCTTAGGCAGAAGGCTACTGGCTGAGGTGTACGAAACAAGGCTGGTGGTTGATATGCTGAAGCACATTGAAGAGCACAACCCTTACCTAGTGCTATCCTCCTACAAGCATAGAAAGCACTAGTTCCTCTGTGTGTCCGACCTCCACTCCCACAACATCACTCTACTTAGTTGCTGCACTGCGGAGGTCCCCCACCGGGGGCACATCTTCGTATGCCCCAAAGATAAGAACCTCAAGCTTCTTCCTCTGCACCTTCACTGGGTCATAAAATGAGGAGTCCAACATCACAACGATGTTTGGAACTTCTACACAATCATAGAATTCCCAGTTCAAGAAGACCCGGGGAGTGAAAATAGTGTATTCATCGTCTTGCGCACCATAGAGCTGCTGAACATTTTCAGATACATAAGGCAACTCCAAGACCAATATTTCTATCAACTAAGGAGCATATATGCACTCTTACTGATCAAAGAAAAGTGTTATTTCTGAGACGCAGAGCTTCCAGAGGACCTATTGGAGATAGACGTTGGTTCAGATTCTGACTCCTACTCTTCTCAACCCAGTAGTTCTCCAAGGAATGAAGCTGAGGGTGCTTCTGATGTCTTCAGAACAGGCAAGCAGATAGAAACTTTGTGAATCTTACTCGCCACTAAAGGTGATTCTACTTCGCCTGTCATCGCCAAATCCCTCATCGGCAACTTTGACCGTTCCGCATGTAGTTCTTTATCTCAGGAACAGGTCAATGATATCCTTCTACAACTAGCTGATTCGGATACTATAGATGTCATATAGGAGAAAGATAATGTAGTATCCCCCCTCAATGATCTACGGGACTTAATCAAGGTAGGAGGATGCTTAGCTATGACGATGGTATCAGCTTACATCCCCATCCTACAGAAGAAGATTGGACAGCCCTACATCGCCCATCTGATGTTGTTCAATGACTTAAGCCTGGCTGATGAGATAGGAGCACGCCAACTGTTCCATCTTGAAATTAATAAGTGTTTTCCGTGCATTATATTTCTATCTATGATGCACGACAATCAATGGATGCTCCTAATGATGTACACCCGTCCATGCGCCGATTTCTTCTACAACAGCTCTGACTCCAACAATGACTACCCAACGAAGTGTGCATCTATGCCGACAACATCCCTCAAGCGACTAGCAAGAAAATATTATATTGAGGTGGTGTCCTTGATCCAACCCTATCTTGTAAACCCGGAGGCAACCTAGCACAACCTCCAATACTGCCACCACATTCCACAACATGCTCCCTTATCAAATGACTATGGTTTCTACGTGCTGCACTAGATATACAACGTCGCAGCCTTGATGAAAGCACCACAGAAGCTCCACAACCTCTACTACCACAACCAATGAGGGGAAATTGTGACGACGCTCTTATCTACTGCTGACCAGTGCATCCAATGAACCCTCACTGATCTATGCCTATCCTTCTCAGTTTAGCTCACAACTCTAGGACAGAGTGTGGGGTAAGTTTGGGGGGGGGGGGGGGTACTCCATAGCATCAGTGAGGGATGTACTCTAAAATTTTCCCATTTTCCCTTTCCTTTTTCTCATGTATATAAATGATTTATATAAAGAAATACATACACAACGACTTGTTTCTCAAAAATTGTACAAATCACTTTATAGTAAATATTTGGTACAACCTCTTCCAGTTTGTTCTCTTCGTATCTAAGGCGGTGCACATATCTGTTATTCTCTCTTGAAAATGTAGTCTCAAACGACAAAGGCTATAACTTTTCCACACCAACTTTGAAAAATAATCTCGCAACAGCTAAGAGACGTGCATGTGAAGGAAAAAGCTACCCAAACAAAAAACTCCCTTTTCCCTACCCATCAAAATCCCAAAAAGAGAGGAAAGCCTTATGAGAGCGAATAAAAGCATGAGAGTTGTGCCCACAAAAAAAAACACTTGTCTTCCCAAAAGTACCCATCTTTAGGCATGGTAGATCCGGGATAGTGGTATGTAGAATGTGAAATCACTTCTCTAAAGCCAATTGGCTTGGACTGTAGGGACCACTTTCTCATTAACGGACCCGTACCTGGATGGACCAATGGGAAGCAAGAAAAAAAAACCAAAAATCCTTAAACCTTCCCAAAAACCCCACCTTTTACCCCCAAGCAGTTTGGTGTGAAAGCTAACTTCAAAATCATGCACTAAAGTCTCACAAAAGCTGGAGAGAAAATTTTTGCTTAAATAAGGCAGGAAAAATAAAGTCCATTGCTCGTGGTCAGACGTAATTTTCCTCAAGACATCCCAAAAATTCACTTAATCCCTTGTCCGAAGACTACATCTAGTTTTGAAAGGTACCACAAATAAAGTAATAAAATAAGTACAGATTGATTGAGGACAATCAAAATGCTAAGTTTTGGAGAGTTGATAGCACCCATTTAATGGCTGCTAGAGCTTATATTTTACTATCAAAATTGCCTCCAAACCTGACTTTCTCTCTGTTTTATCTTATTTATTGTAAAAAAAATGCCCACTAGGCCCCTGATAACATTGCCTATCATTTGTAGAGTCTCTCTTATTTTTCCACCAAAAGAGTGTTAATGGGCCCATCCCAGCCCATCAACAACAAATTACCCGTCCTGGCCCAGTAGGCGCGCGACGTGACACAACCTTTACCCGTCACGGTCACTGCCCAATATGACAGCAACCCGACGCGGGTGTGTCAGACAGAAGCACTAACTGACTGTAGTTGTTTACCCGACATGGTGCCTTACCCATCACAGTTCTCCAAGCCGACAAAGTCGGTTTGCGCGATATGACTACCCCTCGGTGTAACAACCCACCAAGGTTCTTACCTGACACGATCATGCACAACTCACTCATGACCCGGTGCACGACGCCCCGCCAGGCATGCCATACGACAGATGTGTCAGCCCCCTTTTGAAGCCACATGAATGGAGCAGACAGAGGATACATGGCCCAACTAGAGCCCCAACTCCCACCAGCCCGCTGCTTATATATAGCAGCTACAGGCCTATGATGGGATGGGTCAGAACCCCACGAGAGCTAACTCTTAGAGAAAAGGAGCTTGTGCATCGAGTTCCAGAGCCTATCGGGTGATACTAGGTGAGCACACCCCCAACCCGAGAGGGACGGGAGGAGTTCACTTAGAACCTGACCCGGTAGCAGCAACAGCGTGACACGGTCTTCAAGGCTATTTCAACATGTCAGGTCTCTAGCTAGGCTTCAACCCGAGACATCTCGCCCATCTAAACCCAACACGAAGAACCCGAGAACCTAAGATAAAGCTAACATGATACATGTCCTAACAGGACACGATACCCAACCCGATATGGCTCACCCGTCACAGCTGCTGCCCGATAGGGCCAGCAACCCGAGGCAGCCATATCAGGTAGGGAGTCCTTTCTCGATACGCCCCTTACCCGCCACGGTTCACGACTTGACACGGTCAAGAACCTAACACAGTCATATCCTGGTAGGGCTCCTATAGGGTTAGCGTTGTCTTAAGGGTCTGTTGTTGTGTATATCGATCTCCTATATCAAGGAGGTCGATACTTATCTTCCCTTTTTCAGCACTTTACTTTCATTTACTACTGCATTGTAACTAAACCTTTTTATCTCTTTATGGTTATTGGAATCTATGGAGTTTATCTCATGTTGTTCTGTGCATGGATCCTTTTTGTTGGATGATTTCTTTATAGAACCTGAGCTCTAGTCTCTTTTTTTTGGATCACTCTTTTGACTAGCTATCAAATCGTGTTTCTTGTTTTGACACCTTTGAGAGAGGGATGTCATAAACTCTAGAGTTTGGTCTGATCTGGGTGTACGAGAGTACCCATAATCAGTGTTGCCCTGGCATATCTTTCCGCTCCAGCCTATGCCTAGTACCCTTGAGAGAGGGAACTTAGTGCATGGTTTGTGGCACCCTCTTTGAGGGAAGAGGGTGCAAGATGTACGTCGCTACCACTTGTTATGTTTAAGTTTTCCTCCTTTGTGTCGTATGCCAAGAAAAGTTTTATCTCCTCACTTTTCCTTTATTTAAAAACCTCCATAAAAACTGCTAAACCCCTAAAATCTTAATCCTTCTAGTAACTCCTCTTAGAGATAGGCTTTTTGTTTGATTCTTTATGATTCTTTCTCGTTGCATCAAAACCTTTTCTCTCCACTTTTCGACATGCTTAGACAAGTAAAACTTGAGTTCTGAAGCGCCATTTTTCCTATCCATGTGTTTGACTCCAAACTACTTCAACCCTATGCTAGTTGTAGGAATTTTAAACATTCAAGTATTATAAATTTCTAAAGTCTGATAACCTAGACATGTCTCCATTCTTGGACCCACGTTTAAGGCTTGTCAACAAGGTGGGTTTTCTCCATCATTCTTCAAATGATGAGAAGGTAGGGTTCCCCCATTGTCCTCAATCAATAGAAAAGGATAATGCCTAATTTTATGATCGCAACTCAACAAATCAAACCCAAACTTAGGGGGAGTGAGAAAGCAAGCATGAAATGTGCAAATTTCAATAAGAATCTCCAAGACAAGATAATTTGCACATAGAACCTCAAGAGGAAAATATCAATAACTACTTTTATATACAACAAGCATGTAACAAAAACATCCAGATTTATAGTTAGGTTATGGATTCATGTTTAAAGACTTAACCAAGGTCAGTGTTCTTACATCTGTAAACCCCTAACAGTGATTTCTCCCCCAAAATCATATTATAACAAGGTTGGATACTTCCTACTCATCTTTTCCTCAAACTCACACACGACCTCCTCTACACCATGGTGATTCCAGACTGTTGCACTCACCACATGTTCACCCCAGAAATTGAATTTTTATAGGATGCACCCTAGGCACACAACACAATCTTTCAAATTGTTAATGCATCAAAGATCACTACAATCACTAAGATTTTAATCCTAGAGTTTAGCCTTTTTTACTATCTAATTAAGGCTAGTATAGAAGGGTCGATCCCATAGGACAACATTATTAATAAAGTAGACTCTAATCCCAATTGTTTTGTTGAACTTTTTATTTCTTTTTGATATTTTTATTTTTGGAACATGAAGTAAAATCGGATTGGGGTTGATGATCTATGCAAGAACAAGGAATGAAATGCAACAAATAAGATTACACTAACAAGAAGAAAAATTAATCTATCACAAGGAAAAGGAGATGATTGTTAGCACAATAAAATATTATGAATGGAAAGACTAGAATGTAAAAAGAGAAATAGATCAAATGATGATTGAATTTAGATGAGGGAATATCGAGGCTTGTAGGGGTTTTCACCACCTTATCATAGGTGAGAATCAAAATAAATCTTTAAAACAACAAAACGGATGAAGGCATGAGAATTAACAAAAATCCACAAAAGATGAACTCCACATGAGTCCATTGGTCCTGGTGCTCATGTTTCTTAGTCCATCATCCACAAAGAGATAAATCCATGATCATTTCAAAACCTCTATGTGATTGGTTTTATTGTTCTAAATCTGAGTTTCCATGGTCATTTTCACCTGGATTAACAAATGATCTAATTGAGTAATCAGTTCGATAGACCATCAATTCTTAAAACCAAAATCGATCTAATAGAAGTCGTTCTTAAGATTTAATTCGATTCAAACCATGTCTAAGGGGCTATTCCCCTTGCCTCGATAGAAAAACTACTCGCTCATGATTGTAGAGTAAAGGGAGATGAAGGAAGAAAGAATTCTAGCCATAGTCTAGACTTATCAAATGATTAATCCTTAGGATAGACACTATTAAATGGCTAACTCTCAATTCCTTGCTCTGATCTACAGAAGAAGAAAAAGAAGGAGAAGAACTAGATCTAAAACAATTGAAGTAAAGGAACAAACAAATTAAAAGAACACTTAGCTTGTGAACAAATAATCTTTATTGATGAACAAAATATAAGAACACAAGAGAATAGTTGCTCTAAAATTCTTCATATAAAAGTTGATGGTTGTGAAGGGGAAGTGCCCCTCCTTTTATAGGAGAAGGAGGGGGCTTTACAATTAGGTTTTTGGGGTAAAAGAGGGTTGGCGGATGCTTTTTGAATTGGTTTCAAACTGCCAACCGATCAGTTGGGGTCTAGAAAGGGAAGGAACTAAGTAAGCAATCAACAAACCAAGGTCCGGGTGGCGGTGCCATTTGACTCGCTCAGTTGGAGTGGGGAAACTCTCGCTTTGGGGTCTCAAAGGAGCGTTTCGTGTTTGAATAGTGTGCCGATTCAATTGGGTGTTTGAACAAGGTGTGGTGGCTGACGGTGGCGTCAACCGATCATCTAGAGAGAGTGAGCCGACCGTCTGGAGAGAGTGAATTGATTGTCTGGAGTCTAAATTTCTCAGTTGGAATGTCAACCAATCAGCTCATGACACAATTCTACAAGAATTGAATAGTTTTTTTTATGAGAATAAGGTTTAATTGTGATAGAAGGAGGCATATAGAACAATTTGTTCTTTTTCACTGGATAAAAATAAGAAATTTCATGTAACAAGACTTAGAAGGTTGTGTGAAAGGATGCTAAATTAGCACGCATCAATTGGATCCACCCTAGGCACACAACACAAACTTTCAAATAGTTATAACCCAGTTTGGACACACTCTTAAATAAATCTACAAGTGAGTGGGTTTGAGAGTAGCACATAGGATGGCAAGTTAACGTCAAACCCAAGGGAGAGAAGGGCACTAGAGCTATGTCAATTATGGCTAGTTTCTAATGTGGAGTCTAGGGTTCAAGAGTTTATCTTGGGTTTGGAGACTACAATATGTTTATCTTGGGTATGGAGACTACACTAAGGGTTTGGGCATGCAATTATAGGACATCAAGAACAAAACCTACTATAACCTTAGAAAATTTAGTTCTAACTAACAAGGAAAAGAAGCTAAGCAATGAGTTATACTAGAGCAAGAAATAAAAAATCAACACTAACACTAGACTAGCAAAGAAATTTCTAATTAGCAACCAAGAGATGGTAACTCATTAAACTAAGTAAGAAAACTACAATAGACTAGAAATTAGCAAACTAGAGAAATTAAGGATCTAGATTAGAAATTAACTAGCTAAGGTAAGCACACAAAATCACAAAAGGTCACTAACTACACTAGCAAAACCTAGCTATCATGAACAAGCAAATGACTAACAAAGCAAGTAAATAGATTAGCTAAGCAAGCATTAAGTAAGAAAGAGAACAATTAGGGTTTAGATCATTTGATGGAGATGAGGGTTGTATGGGTAATGTGACTAGTACCTAGGTTGGGGTCATAACATGCAAACCATACTCATTTAGATTACCGAAGTAAACATAAAGTTAGATGTTAGAGAATTTCCATAAAGTGCTAATTGGCCATTGATGGAATAGGGTGTGTATGGGGGAACTACTCCCTAGCACCCCCTATCCATTCTTATAAGTCTCATTTGGATTTATGTTTAGGAGTTATTCAACTAGGATTTGGTAAGTATAGAGTTCTAAGATAGAATATCTTAGGGAAATTGGGGGCCAAGGGTAGTAATGGAGGGTGGAAATGAAGGTATTTCACCTCACATCACCTACCATCTAGCTTTAGATAGCTCCAAGCAAACTGCAGTAAATGCTTCCAGAGTAGATACTTAGATCTGACACCTAGGAGTAGGAGAAGGGATATATACGTGGGAAGATGGGTGCTATCTAGGAATCTACTAGTTGTACCTAGGATAAAATCTGAAAATAACCACATATAACTCATTTCACCTAGAACCTAGGTGGCTTCAAGAACAATGACAAGATAATCCATGTTTTCAAGCACAAACCATATGATAATTTATGGGAAATGAGTTAGAAGTAGAAATAATCATCAACAAATGAATTTATAAAGGTTATATATCATTTACCCCAACATGGTATCAAAACTACCTTTTAAACCAAACAACCCACCTAGGGGGCTTAGCTACTTATAACAAAAAAAAGAGGAAAGAAAAATGAGTAGAGGAGTAGACAACCATTGAATCTTAGTGAAGATTCCTCCTTCTTCACATCCTATTATAGTAGCTCGATCGACCTTCTCCTTCCTTGGTGGTTGTACGACATGGATTGATAGATGGAAGTAGCCAAAACCTAGAATACTAGGGTTTTGAGGTGGAAGATGGTGTAAATGAGGTGGGAGTATAAAGGAAGGAATAGGTGGCTCAACGGATGTTCAAGTAGTGCAAAAAGTGCTAACCCAACTCCTAGCCACCAACGTATATATAGTGGCTAGGGAAGCATAGGGTTAAGTGGGGGTAGAATAGGAAAATCAGACTAAAGGATGCACTAGGATTTGCTCGCATCATTAGCATTCTGGGTAGAACAAACATGGTGGTAGAAATGTGGGATGATAGTGTCGAAGAGGACATAGCATGTTGAGGATGGAAAAATGCCAGGTTAGTTTTTGGGTTTTTGAATATTGGTATCAAGGTCGTGATGGGAAGCACAGATGTGGTAGAGGCTAGGTAGAACAGACATGATGGGTAGAACAACCGTGGAGGCAGAGAAGTGTCACGACCAAGATGATTAGAACAATAGTGGTGGATGATGGGATTAGGGTCATTCCACTAAGCACTAGCATTGTGGGAGCCGGAAGCATGATCATTTTGACTGGAATGACTATGGTCGGGATTTCTTGGCACGGTTGTATTGGATAGAAAGTCCATGACGTTGAACTTACTTGGATCTATTCCAACCTTGTAATTTTGCTGTAATTTTTAGCTGGGTAGTAGGGCCATGCAGGGGCTTCTTCCTTACACTTTGGTCTTAAATTCATAATTTTTGGGGTTCTTTTCTCTAACTCAACCCTTGGCCACTAGGGGTAGGTTGGGAAAGATTTTGGATCCTCCTTAGGCTCCTTAAAGGGTGGAGAAACCCTAGAATCATTCTCCTTCTCTCCCGACCATCCAAAATAATGGTTGTATGAAAACATGTAAAGATTGTCCATAAGTGCATTTGATAATAAACCATTTATTGAGGGGGGAATGCATCCTAATATGTCTACATGTGACTAAAGGACAAAAAACACAAGTTGTATCCCTAAACAAGGGATGCATCATAGACCACTTGCACTAATACTATGTCCTTCTTCCTAAACTTATGCACACGCTTGTTTAAGATCAATATTGGCCCTGAACAAAAGATATATCATCATCAAGATGAATTTCAATTAGTTGGATGGTTTTCCCTATTTTTGGATGATATTTTCTCAACATGGATACATGAAACACATTGTATAATATGTTTATTCATATGGTATCAAAATATTTGCTACCTTCCCAACATGAGAAATGACAAGCTAAGGCCACAAAAACTTGAGTGCCAACTTAACCCTCTCACAATACCTCAAAACTCCCTTCCATGGAGAAATCTTAAGGTACACCATGTCTCCCACCCTGACACTCAAATGGTCAATTTTGATAACTAGTGTATGATTTCTATCTGTCTTGTGCTGCCTAAAATTGGCGTTTGGTCACATTGACCTTTTCTATAGTTTGTTTAACTAACTCAAGCCCTAGTAACTAATATTCACCTACATCATACCAACAAAGAGGTGATATGCAATTTATCCTGTACAATAATTTGTATGGTGCCATGTCTACAATAATTTGATATTGTAGACGAATTTGATCAAACTAAGGTGAATATCCCAACTCCCAAGAAACTAGAGTACACAAGATCTCAAAAAATATTCTAGAGTATGTGTAGTTTCTTCTGACTAACCATTTGTCCATAGATGAAACCTCATAATGAATGTTAATTTTTTTCAAAAAGTTGTGTGCAAAAAATCTCAAAATATACTTGTGAACTATGGTCCTCTGTCGGATAATATTTTTGCATGTACACCATGTAGGCACACGATCTTGTCAATATGTATATGTGCTACTTTCTCAACAGTATAGGTGGTATTAACAAGAAAAGGTCAGCTAGCTTTGTCAATTGATCAACCACCATCCAGATGGAATCATGACTCTTAGCTTTCTTAGGGGGATCAATCACAAAGTCTATAGTCACGTGATCCCAATATAATTATGGAATCAATAAAGATTGTGACATTCTTGTAGGATTCTGATGTTCCTCTTTGACTAGCTGATAGATAGCACACTTGGTTAAAAATCTTTCCAAGTCCCACTTCAATCCCATCCAACAATATGTATCTTTAAGATTATGGAAGATCTTTGTATTTAAAGGATGCATTACATACATTGAAGTGTGTGCCTCCTGAAGCACTATATTCTTCAAATTATCAATACCAAGAACTACCACCCTATTATGACAACACATTTTTCTATCCTCTAAATCATAGAACCCATCATGCTTTGCACTACCAAACTATACTACGATATTATGTATAATAGTATCAATCTGTTGTGCATCCATTGACTTGTTGTATCAATGTTGGTTTGACTTGTAGCTAAGCCAACAACCCACCAAGCATGGAGACTTCCATCTATACATTCTTACGATGCAATGAAACTAACATGTTTGTTTTATAATAAGATAAAGTATATAATTATGTTTCATTTTACAAAGACAACCTCGACGGTCTTCTGCTCAAATGCACCTGTCACCAAGTTCACTTCCCTGTGTGATATTTTATCGTACATTCATAATGTTTTATCAATTCAAACCATGTTCTCTGCCTCATATTCAATTCCTACTTTGAGAAGACATACTAAAGATTCTTATGATATGTGAAGATCTATCACTTTTCCCCATGAAGATAATGCCTCCAGATCTTTAACTCTATGAATATTGATGCTAGATCAAGATCAAACATCGGGTAACTTTCCTTCTTCTTAAGATGATGAGAAGCAAGGGAAACTATGTGTTTTTTGTGTATCAGCACACATCCATGTCCTTCTAATTCTTAACAAAAGACAATGTACCATTCCCGAGTTATGGAAACACTAACATAAGAGTCAGTGTTAGCTTCTCCTTCAATACATGGAAACTACACTAACATTATTTCATCCACATAAAAGGTACATCCTTTTTGGTTAGCCATCCATTTTTGTACCACATAATTTGATATGAGACCAAAAAAGAGAAAAACAATTCGAACGGACAACCCTAAGGGGACATGCTTGGCTAAATGAAACCCTTCTAAAACAACTCCTATAGTTTTTTAGTGTACTCATTCATCTTTAAAGGTGTAGTCATGTATGGTGCTTTCATTATGGACTATGTACAGGGAGTAGATTGGTTTCATGGTCAATCTCTGGTGTGGAACACTAGGAAACTCATCAGAGAAGACATCTTCAAATGCATGCAAAACTACTACATCATAGATACTAGGACACATCACCTTAGTATCTACCACATGTTCCAGGAAAGTTTCACAACCTTGTTTTATCCACTTCTCAACTATAGTTGCAGACACCAAGCGCATAGGAAGAATTTTTTTGTCTAAACATTCCCTCACCTAAACTCTACAACCTTGGATGCACAATCCAAAATCACCTTATACTCATGACGAGTATCCATCCCAAGGATCACATCAAACTCATGTATATCAAATGGCAAGAGATCCCCCTGAATGTTGAGTCCTGAGAAAACAAGAAGACAAGTTGGACATGCCACCCACAAAACTGTAGATCTAGCTCAAGGGGTTTCAAGAAAAAGATGTTTAGGTTAGAAATGTATTGGAAAATTACAATGTATAATCACCTGGCTAGTGGAAAATGAGTGTGTCTCACCTAGGACAACCAAACAAATATATAAATTGACGATCATTTCAAAACCTCTATATGATTGGTTTTATTGTTCTAAATCTGAGTTTCCATGGTCATTTTCACCTGGATTAACAAATGATCTAATCGAGTAATCAGTTCGATAGACCATCAATTCATAAAACTAAAAGCCATCTAATAGAAGTCGTTCTTAAGATTTAATTCGATTCAAATCATGGCTAAGGGGCTATTCCCCTTGCCTTGATATAAAAACTACTCGTTCATGATTGTAGAGTAAAGGGAGACGGAGGAAGAAAGTGTTCTAGCCATAGTCTAGACTTATCAAAGGATTAATCCTTAGGATAGAGGCTATTAAATGGTTGACTCTTAATTCCTTGTTCCAATCTACAGAAGAAGAAAAAGAAGGAGAAGAACTAGATCTAAAACAATTGAAGTAAAGGACAAACAAATTAAAAGAACACTTAGCTTGTGAACAAATAATCTTTATTAATGAATGACATATAAGAACATAAGAGAATAGTTGCTCCAAAATCTTCATATAAAAGATGATTGTAGTGAAGAGGAAGTGCCCCTCCTTTTATAGGAGAA
Source organism: Alisma plantago-aquatica (assembly GCA_963693085.1). NCBI lineage: Eukaryota > Viridiplantae > Streptophyta > Magnoliopsida > Alismatales > Alismataceae > Alisma > Alisma plantago-aquatica. The sequence continues at coordinate 1,164,426,152 of OY856412.1, read as the reverse complement.
GGAGGGGGCTTTACAATTAGGTTCTTGCGGTAAATGAGGGTTGGCAGCTACTTTTTGAACTGGTTTCAAACTTCCAACTGATCGGTTGGGGTCTGGAAAGGGTAGGAGCAGAGGAAGCAATCAGCAACCCTAGGTCTGGGTGGTGGTGCCCTTTGACTCGCTCAGTTGGAGTTGGGAAACTCTCGCTTTGGAGTCTCAAATGAGCTTTTCGTGTTTAAATTGCGTGCCGATTCAATTGGGTGTTTGAACAAGGTGCGGCAGCTGAGGGTGGTGTCAACCAATCGTCTAGAGAGAGTGAGTTGACTATTTGGAGAGAGTGAACTGATCGTATGGAGTCTGAAATTGCTTAGTTGGAATTTCAACCGATCGTCTCATGACACGATTCTACAAGAATTGAATAGTTTTTTATGAGAATAAGGTTTAGTTGCGATAGAAGGATGCATGTATAACAATTTGTTATTTTTCAGTGGATAAAAATAAGAAATTCCATGTAACAAGACTTATAAGGTTGTGTAAAAGGATGCTAAATTAACATGCATCAATTAGATGCACCCTAGGCACACAACACAATCTTTCAAATATTTATAGCCCAGTTTGGACACACTCTTAAATAAATCTGCAAGCGAATGGGCTTGAGAGTACCACATAGGATGGCAAGTTAGGGTCAAACCCAAGGGAAAGAAGGGAACTAGAGCTATGTCTGTTATGGCTAGTTTCTAATGTGGAGTCTAGGGTTCAAGGGTTTAGCTTGGGTTTGGATACTACAATACGTTTATCTTGGGTTTGGAGACTACACTAAGGGTTTGGGCATGCAATTATAGGAAATCAAGAATAAAACTTATCGTAACCTTAGAAAATTTAGTTCTAACTAACAAGGAAAAGAAGCCAAGCAATGAGTTATAGTAGAGAAAGCAAGAAAAAATCAACACTAACACTAGACTAGAAAAAACATTCTAATTAACAACCTAGAGATGGCAACTCATTAAACTAAGTAAGAAACTACACTAGACTAGAAATTAGCAAATTAGAGAAATTAAGGATCTAGACTATAAATTAACTAGATAAGGTAAGAACACAAAATCACATATGGTCACTAACTACACTAGAAAAACCTAGCTAACATGAACAAGCAAATGGCTAACAAAGCAAGTAAATAGATTAGCTAAGCAAGAATTAAGTAAGCAAGAGAACAATTAGGGTTTAGATCATTTGATGGAGATGAGGGTTGTTTGGGTAATGTGACTAGTACCTAGGTTGGGGTCATAACATGCAAACCATACTCATTCATTTAGATTACCAAAGCAAACAAAAAGTTAGATGTTAGAGAATTTCCATAAACTACTAATTGACCATTGATGAAATAGGGTGTGTATGGGGGAACTACTCTCTAGCACCCTCTATCCATCCTTATGGGGCTCATTTGGATTTATGTTTAGGGGGAATTCAACTAGGATTTGTCAAGTATAGATTTCTAGGATAGATGACCTTAGGGAAATTGGGGGCAAGGGTAGTAATGGAGGGTGGAAATGAAGGTATTACACCTCACATCACCTACCATCTAGCTTTAGATTGCTCCAAGCCAACTACCGTAAGTGCTTCCAGAGTAGATACTTAGATCTGACACCTAGGAGTAGGAGAAGGGATATATATATGTGGGAATATGGGTGCTATTTAGGAATCTACTTGTTGCACCTAGAAGAAAATCCAAAAATAACCGCATATAACTCATTTCACCTAGAACCTCGGTGGCTTCAAGAACAATGACAAGATAATCCATGTTTTCAAGCACAAACCACATGATAATTTATGGGAAATGAGTTAGAAGAAGAAATAATCATCAACAAATGAATTTATATAGGTTATATATAATTTTCCCCAACACGGTATAAAAACTACATTTTAACCCAAACAAACCACCTAGGGGGCTTAGATACTTATAACAAAAAAAAGAGGAAAGAAGAATGAGTAGAGGAGTAGACAACCATAGAATCTTAGTGAAGATTCCTCCTTCTTCACATCCTATTGTAGAAGCTTGACCTTCTCCCTCCTTGGTGGTTGTACGACATGGATTGATAGATGGAAGTAGCCAAAACCTAGAATACCAGGGTTTTGAGGTGGAAGATGGTGTAAATGAGGTGGGAGTTTATGGGAAGGAATAGGTGGCTCAATGGATGTTCAAGTGGTGCAAAAGCTGCTAACCCCAACTCCTAGCCACCAACGTATATATAGTGACTAGGGAAGCATAGGGTTAAGTGGGGGTAGAATAGGAAAATCAAACTAAAAGATGCACTAGGATTTGCTCTCATCATGAGCATTTTAGGTAGAACAAACCTGGTGGTAGAAATGTGGGATGATAGTGTCGAAGAGGACATAGCATGTTGAGAATGGAAAAATGCCAGGTTAGTTTTTGGGTTTTTGAATTTCGGTATCAAGGTCGTGATGGGAAGCATAGATGTAGAAGAGGCTAGGTAGAATAGCCATGCTGGGTAGAATGATCGTGGACGTAGAGAAGTGGCGTGACCTTGATGATTAGAACAACAGTGGTGGATGATGGGACTAGGGTCATTTCAGTAAGCACTGGCATTATGGGATCTGAAAGCATGATCATTTTGACTAGAATGACCGTGGTGGGGACTTCTTGGCACGATTGTATTGGATAGCAAGTTCATGATGTTGAACTTACTTGGAGATATTCCAACCTTTTGATTTTGCTATGATTTTTAGCTGGGTAGCAGGGCCATGTGAGGGCTTCTTCCTTACACTTTGGTCTTAACTTCATAATTTTTGGAGTTCTTTGCTCTAACTCAACCCTTGGCCACTAGGGGTAGGTTGGGAAAGCTTTTGGATCCTCGTTAGGCTCCTTAAAGGGTGGAGAAACCCTAGAAACATCCTCCTTCTCTCCCGTCCATCCAAAATATTGGATCTACGTGAAAACATGTAAAGATTGTCCATAAGTGCATTTGATAATAAACCATTTATTGATGGAAAAAATGCATCCTAATATGTATACATGTTCCTAAAGGAAAAACAACACAAAATGTAGCCCTAAACAAGGGATGCATCATAGACTACATGAACTAATACTATGTCCTTCCTAAACTTATGCACACACTTGTCTGAGATCAATATTGGCCCTAAATGTAAGATATATCATCATCAAGATGAATTTCAATTAGTTGGATAGTTTTCCCTATTTCTGGATGATATTTTCTCAACATGGATACATGAAACACATTGTGTAATATGTGTATTCAGATGGTACCAAAATGTATGCTACCTTCCCAACATGAGAAATGACAAGTTAAGGCCCCAAAAACTTGGGTGCCAACTTACCCCTCTCACAATACCTCAAAACTCCCTTCCATGGTGTAACCTTAAAGTACACCATGTCTCCCACCCTGAAACTCAAATGGTCAATTTTGATAACCGGTGTGTGACTTCTATCTGTCTTGTGGTGCCTAAAATTGGCATTTCAATCCCATCCAATAATATGTATCTTTGAGATTATGGAACATCTTTGTATTGGTAGGATGCATTGCATACATTGAAGTGTGTGCCTCCTAAAGCACTATATTCTTTAAATTATCAATACTAAGAACTACCATCCTATTATGATAACACATTTATATATCCTCTAAATCATATAACCCATCATGCTTTTCACTACCAAACTATACTATGATATTATGTTTAATAGTATCAATCCATTGTGCATCCTTTTACTTGTTGTATCAATGTTGGTTTGACTTGTAGCTAAGCCAACAAGCCACCAAGCATGGAGACTTCCATCTATACATTCTTACGATGCAATGAAACTAACATGTTTGTTTTATAACAAGATAAAGAATATAATTATGTCGCATTTTAGAAAGAGATCCATGATGGTCTTCTGCTCAAATGCATTTGCCACCAAGTTCACTTCCCCATGTGATATTCTATCATACATTCATAATGTTTTATCAATTCAAACCATGTTCTCTGCCTCATATTCAATTTCCTACTTTGAGAAGAGATACTAAACATTCTTATGATATGTGAAGATCTATCACTTTTCCCCATGAAGATTGAATATTGATGCTAGATCAAGATCAAGCATCGAGTAACTTTCCTATTGCTTCTTAAGATGACGAGAAGCAAGGGAAACTATGTGTTTGTTGTGTATCAACACACATCCAAGCCCTTCTTCTGATTCTTAACAAAAGACAATGTACCATTCCCGGGTCCTGGAAACACTGACATTGGAGTCGGTGTTAGCTTCTCCTTCAATACATGGAAACTACGCTAACATTATTTCATCCACATAAAAGGTACATCCTTTTTGGTTAGCCATGTCAATGGTAAATCTATAGCACTAAATAATTTGATATATTACAAAATACCCAACTAAAACAAGAACGATTCACACCTCATTCAGTGTCTTCATCTATTCCTACATCAACATTGACTCAATCCTCTTGTGATCTACACAAATCCCACTACAAGATATGACATGATTAAGAAAAGAAATGCATGTCATCCAAAACTCACACTTACTAAACTTTGCATATAACTAATGTAATCTTAGTAATTTAAATGTGAGATGGAGATGTTTCTCATGAGGTTCCCAATCCTCAGAGTAGATCAAGATGCCATCTATGATGAGTACAACAAACTAATTCATGTCTGAACATGTTCATCAGGTTAAGAAAAGTTGTAGGTGCACTGTTATCCCAAACAACATAACCACAGACTCGCAATAATCACACCTAGTTTGAAGGTTGTCTTATATATGTATTCCTTCCTAATTCTTATGTGGTGATATCTTGACCTTAGGCTTATCTTTGAAAATATTGTAAAACCTTTCAATTGATTAAATAGATCATCAACTGTTGATAAGGGATGCTTGTTTTTCACTGTAACCTTGTTCAAATTTTAGTAATCAATGCATAAACACATAGAACCATCCTTCTTCTTGACAAAATAAAGTGGACAACCCTAAGGGGATGCGCTTGGCTGAATGAAACCCTTCTGCAACAACTCCTAAAGTTTTTTAGTGTACTCATTCATCTCTATAGGTGTAGTCATGTATGGTGCTTTTACTATGGACTATGTACAGGGAGTAGACTAGTTTCATGGTCAATCTCAAGTGTGGAACACTAGGAAACTCATCAGGGAAGGCATCTTCAAACACATGCAAAACTACTACATCATTGATACTAGGACTCATCACCTTAGTATTTACCGTATGGTCCTGGAAAGATTCACAACCTTGTCTCATCCACTTCTCAACTATAGTTGCAGACACCAAGCGCGTAGGAAGAATCTTTTTGTCTAAATATTTCCCTTACCTAAAATCTACAACCTTGGATGCACAACCCAACATCACCTTATACTCCTGAAGTGTATCCAACCCAAGGATCACATTAAACTCATCTATATCGAATGATATGAGATCCACCTGAATGTTGAGTCCAGTGAAAATAAGAAGAGAAGATGGCCATGCCACCCACAAAACTGTAGATCTAGCTCAAGGAGTTTCAAGAAAAAGATGTTTTGGTTAGAAACGTATTGGAAAATTGCAATGTATAATCACCCCTCTGGTGGAAAATGAGTGTGTCTCGCCTAAGTCAACTAAACATATACATAAATAGATGCTAATAAGTTGGAATGGAAATTTCCATCTAACCTATCACAACCTATGGGCTGACAAGTCCTTCAAGAAGACTCGTGGGATTTAATATGGTTGATGCATGTGATTTTCCTCATCCTTGGCTTCTTCCTACAAAATCTTGAAAATTTTTCATGTGAGGCTTGGACACATCCACTATTATCAGACATGTTGGCTCTATCCTTGTTGTTGGGAACCTCCTAATGTGTCTCAGTTGGTTACATTGGAACAACTTCTTCTATGAGGATGTATGTAAGGACCCATCTCACTAATGAAACTCTAATTGGTCATTAGGAGAAATCTTTAGACAAAACCTAAATAAAAACTAAGATACATAAAAAAAATATGTTGAAAAATCCCAAATAAAAGGATCCACATAGATATCTTATTATGATAAACTGTCATAAAAATGTTCACAATATATATAATGTTGTACTACAACACATATGAATCATTCCACATGTATACATGATAGAGTGTCAACTGAAACCTCTTTTTATTTCATCAAAGGATATAAGATTTTTAGTTATTTTGAAACTAGAGAAACATAGAAAGTTTGATTCAATATACAACTCATGATCATAAAAGAACACCAAGAGAAACAACTTTTCAGATACATATGAACCTACCCACCCAACTCAAGAAAATGAGAGTACATGGAAACTGTATACTTTACTATATTATTCCTCATTAAATTTTGATGGACATGTCCTTTCCTCTACACCAACATGCATGAAGGATGTGTATAACCACATGAGTGAACTCCAAATCTCAACAATATGATATAGAAAAATCTAGCATACTTATTGCTTATACAAATATGATAATCAAATTACTAGAGGTTAATCAACAACTAATATTTCTATATAGGATATATGCATCAAGTACTTATTCTTTTCACATGGATGTATACTTAGTAAGTAGAAAAGGCTTATTATAAATATACCTAAGCCATATGCTTACATGTATAGAGTAGCAAACATATATGATGCTTGCAATAAACAAAGGAATATAAATGCAGATATATGTGATTTATCAATTAAATGTAAATAGATATATTACAAGACTGAGTTACACATCTAACTATTCCATGGGTAGTTTGAGGCATACCTCTTAAACTAGTAGATAACCATTGCAAAGTTGAAAATTAGACCCATATAAGATTTAAGGATTACCCTGACTCCATTAGATCTCTTCACACACCTCAAATTGAATTAAGTATAACAAAATCTGTAGTGCTCACATGCCAATCTATTGTAGAATTTCTCAAAGGTGAATCCCCTAAACTCATGCATGTCCTAGGTACACAGGTCATGACACCACAAAAAATTGTGTAAAACCTAACAAACTGAGATGCGAACGCAATCACTATCCATCGTGTATCACTGGACCAACTATCACCATAATATACCAACAAGCTTGTGGGTGCTAGGGTATACCAACCCCAGACAGCCTCGTATATTCAAAATATATGCTTCGAGCGTCTTCTCCTACATATTTCTACAAGATTAACTCATTTCACTATTTTCCCTAAGGACCTAGGAAAATATATCTACACACTTAGGGAACTGCATCATTAGGGTTACACTTGATTAATTAAGTCAATTATTTGTATTTCAATGTATTAAACACTTGCAAACAATGAAAAGAAATATAATTGACATATTAATCAAGTCTAACAACTCCAGAAGTTGTAAAACATAATCATATATATATATATATATATTGAATTATTAGGTTGGGTGAAAAGTAATTATATTTGATTATAACAAAGCCCAACACATTGATCTTGGTCACAAGGCCCAAAATATAAATTCAGCCATAATAGGGCCCACATATTAAGATATGACACATCAGCCATAGTCAAGGAAATACAAGGGATATCTCTCCCTCTAATGTTTCATCTCCAATGTGAAAATAGTATCACAAAACATAGGATAATAACCAATACAAAGAAATTCTTATAACTTGTATCTTTTTTAGTCTACTTGGCTATAATATATAAATATAGTTTACCTCACCATCTTCCGACTTTAATTGTTTCATCATTTTATCCATCATCATATACTCCATCCATGTACAATCATGGATTATCCTTAACCATTGGGCCATGCCATAATCTCAATGATGACACCCATGCCATTGCACTTTAGATATTGACCTCATGGAATCAAGCCTACATATATATATCATATCCAATATACATCTTACAACGATGCTAAATATGACATACTTATCAATCCCTTAGATTATAGAGAAAGGAGATATTAATGACATAAGTAATCATATGAGTAAGATAATTACTACATTAAGATCTTTTTGTCATAGAAAATTCGTCATCCATTATCAAAACTCACATGGATTAAGAAACCTATAGTTACTTCATATTCATTTATGAATCCCCTCCATGATGCATTACATGTACTTTCATCTAATTATGCTTATTGATTTATAGTAGTTTTAGCCTCCATTTTAAATCCATTAAGTAGACATGACTTTAGGAGATGTAATACATCTCATAATGTAACCCAAAGTACTCATTAGGGCGAAAACCATCACTATTGGTCATGAAAGGCTAATTTCACCACATAAGACCATACTAAGGTAAAGACCTTATAGGAATATAAAACTTGACTGTATTCTACTCATGTTAGTATGAGATTCCACCATACTAAATTTCAACTTAAAATTTGAAGGTATGAGGGAGTTACATCAAATACAAGTTTATACATAAGAAAGGACCACTCTTATGCATATATGAGATATCTTGAGATTATATGTCTAACGCAAAAGAAATTTTAACAACATAACAGTTCTGAAATGGCCATATGATCATTCTAAACCCACCCGAAGAAGTAAAGTAACATGTATATTAAAATCCACATCATATGGCACTAAGATTCATAAAGATAACATTTTTAGTAAAATTTATATGTATTTTGGATTCCAACAAAAATAATGAGATAAACATCAACAATCACTTTTAGGATATTAGGAAGAACCTAGAATTCCATTTTTCACTTGCATATATCTAGAATAGTGATTAAGAAATTATATTTTGGCATGTTAGGTGATTATATGTAAATATTAGGGTACACTAGAGCAAGTTTAGGGATGTGAATGTACTAGTAGGCAAAAGAATGCTACAAATAATATATCACTTGCCTCTCATGGTGATAATATAAGGGTCTAGCTAAAACATCTAGGATCAAGTTAAGAGATCCTAGATCAACCCTCAAAGAGCCCAAACCCAAAGAACCAAGCAAGATCTAGCTTCCTTTATAACAAAGAGAGGAAAAAGGAAGGTTCTTTAGCTATATGGGGTAGGTTTCATCATGGAAGTCCATGAGGATCATCGCAAGGAAGAAGATGAGGTGAAGAAAATAAAAAATACCTCCAAGGGACCTCCTTTCCACACCCAAGATTACTTATCTAGATCCAAGATGGCTCCTCCATGGTGTATCTAGACCAAATAAGGGGAAAAGAGGAGAAACAAGGTACTTTAGATAGATGAGCAAGTTACCACCATGGAAGACCATGGACTTTGCCCAAGGAAGAACATAATAGAATGAATAAGGGATTAGGGAAGATGAGTTTACATTTTCTATGCAAGAAACAAGGTTGGGAATCTTGGAAACACCATGGAGTTGCTTGATCTTAGACATGCATCTACATGCAAACTCCCATCCATGGACACCACCTTCCATAGATCTCTTCCATGACCAGATAGGATCTCCCTCACATTATAACATCAAGGAGGGGTTTCAATGGCTATTTTCCCAAAGGCAGGGATATATATAAGGCTAGGTAGTCAAAAGTTTAAAGAGACCTCGATAAGAAAAGTTAGCAGTCAACATAACCAACTCTCACATCAGTCTATAAAGGTTGATCTCCCATCAATTAACAACCTTCAAAACTTCCATCATAGGTTATCTAGTGATTCATTCAGTTCACACACACACAAGAGTTTTTTCAGATCACACAGTCAAATTCTTCATCAGTTGCTAAGCCTCAAAACTCATTAGTTGTCATGGCATGACTTCTATTCTAGATTTCCACTGGTAGTCAACCACCATGAACCCGATCAATACTTGAGTCCAAGATCCCCATTGATCGATGATTCTAGGAACTATGTCGCTTGAGAGGTCCAGAATTCTTGATGGTTGACAAGTTCCATTGGTGCTTGTCAACCACCATACTATCTAGCTTAGGGTTAGAAGCCTTAGGATGAAAGACCATACATAACAAGTTCAAAGTTCATTGAAGTAAGTACTACTGTGAAGTAAAGCATGCACTTAGATATATATACTTAATTTTATAATTTGGTCTCTGGTGATGGTGAAATTGCACATTGGTCCACAATTGTGCATGAAATTGTAGATCAAGGAAAACAAGTTTCAATTGAAGTCAGAATAGAGGGTGTATCTTAATCAATTGATTTCAATGCTCCAACAAGTATGAGTATGAAGGAAAATGCATGTTTTGATATTTCACTTAATTTTCAATTAAGTGCATGACTTGTAAGGTAGTTTGAAAATAGGGAAACCAAAGTGAAAATTGAAACAAAATAGAGATATCTATTAATCATTTGGGATCAAAACTTAATAGAGCAAATAGTTATGATAATAAATAAATGTTAGAGAAAGATTAGGGTTATGTTAGGTTCATGATCTAACTATGTATGTGACCTAGATAGCCATGCCATTGGAAAAGGCCCCAAATTGTAGGCTCTATATTGGCAAAAACGTGTGACCTATGACTCTACTCAGTGACCAAAATGATTATCGATGTTCCCTCGAATCATATGTAGAGGTACTCTATTGTGACTGCCAAAATTTCTTCTTTTGGAGTCTAGAAAACCTTTGTCTCTTTGAACTTACACAAAACTATCTAGATGTATGTTGAGAATTCCTCTTGGAATCATGTTCATGAATGCCAATGGGTCCAAAGGTGTTGCCTCAGGATCTTTTGGTCATATCTTAGGTCTCATTCCTCAAGTACAAGTTGTCTCATGCTACCTATGGGCGTAGAAAAACTACTCTCAACATGCTCTTAATGGTGTCAACTTATATTTGTAGAATCATAATCAAAGGTCAGATATGGTGAATTAGTATGAGCAGACACAACAACCTAGTCATATATTCATGTAGACTCAACAATCCTAGGATTTTATATCGGATACTTATGACGTTCCACTGCCACAAGGTCGAGATTACTAAAAAAAAAATTTTTAAAGCGTAATGATCATTATCAACGCATAAATATACTACTGCAACATAGTCCCAAAAGTTGCAAACATCACAGAGAGAGAGAGAGATCATCAAAGTCATTGCAATTTTAAATTATATTTTTACAATTACAATACATTCCCCAAATTATAGTGACCTCATATATGAATATCACAAGTGTCTAATTACAAAAATATACATATGACATACAACTTGTATAATTAATGCCACTTATACAAGGAATTCATGTCAAAATCCCAAGCTAGATATGCAATTATTTCATAAAATCTCCCATACCAAACCTAAGTCCAAGGATGACTCTACTAAATCCTAACTCAAACATACAGACATCACATGTCTCCAGGTGATGTTAGGGAGCGCTGACACCAGTTGACACATACACATCACCTACCTCCAGGTGATTGGTATCCACCTCTAGGTTGGTCCTCTCTATAGCTTCCTGTGAAGCTTGGTTGGTGACCAAAAAGATATGAAAAACCACAAGGTGATACCCCAAGTCCCAATGATATGATACAAGAACCAAAACACTTACTACCTACAATAGGATTATGATTAACTTAAATAATGCAGTAAGTAGATTGATTGCTAAATTGGCAGTGTGGTTAAAAAGCATAATCTCACCAAAGGTATACATGGTGAAAAATACGTCCATTGTTATAAAACACAAATATTTATTGCAATGAAAAAGCACACATCGTGATCACATCCATGTTTATCACTAAATAAATCCAAATTGATATCATACATGGCTGAGTTATACATTTTATTATGCCCTGGTTAGTTTGAATCGTGCCACTCAAATCACTATCTATATGCTATGAAGCCATACTAGTGATCCATATAAGATCTAAGGATATCCGAATTTTATAAGATCTCTCCAAAAACATTAGGTCAAAGTGAAATAACAAATAGTAGAGTGATCACGAGCCAGGTCTATTACGAAAATTTCTGAAAGGAAGATCCACATATAACATGTCTGTCTAGGGTATACAAGTCACAAGACCAAACTAATAGATGATTACAGTCATTCTCTATCACATATCAAGTATTACTTATTAAACGACCATCAATCACATATATATACCAGTAAAACTTAAAGACATCAGGCATTCCAACCCCAACTGTTCCCATATATTCACTAATACATGGCTCTAATCATCTGTAGCAATTCATAGATTGTCTTAACATTAACCCATTTCACAAGGTCTTCCAACAACTTACGGAAATAGGTCTCAGACTTAGGGCTCTAAAATATTGGGGTTGCACTTGATTAATCATATGCATTACTCTTCTATGATGATATCAACCTAGTTACATACAACCAATAGTAGAAGAATTACAAGTTAATCAAGCCTTAAAACTTTTTAAAAAAATATTATTATAAAACTCTAACTTATAAAATAAGTACACTATAACATCCCTCGGCCACATCTAGGTGCTTTATTAATAATTGAGAACCATGAGGCCCTAAAGGCATCAAATACCATGCCAAGATCCAAATTCCTCCCAAGGATATCATACCAAGCCATAGAAAGTCTACTTATCTACTTATGAGTGACAACAAGATGATGAATTTTGAGATATATGAAATGATACACCATTTCTACATAGTATTTCAACTTTCACATAATTTTGACATCATAACAACTAGTACATTTCCTTCAAACATTTTATAGAGAATTTACCAACAGTATCACCTTTAAGTTTGTCTCTCATCATAGACTAAATCTATGTACAAGAATGGTAAAGTATCATATTGTTAGCATCAAGAAGATATTTGTGAAGTCCAAAGAACATCCAAGTTTGAATTCTCCTTGTATTAGTGCAAGATTCCACCTTTTTGTGTTTAAGGTATATTAAGTAAAAGATAATGATATCCATGTATAATGTAGGTACTAACTCCATCATATAATATAGCATTATCCTTCAAAATAATTGAAATGAGTCAAATTGGAAAACATGTTGGGTAGCTTCACCCTATAAGCTCCAAAATGATCCCACCTCAGGCAAGCTATGTCATTTGTAGAGATATGAGCGTGTTCCTATAACAACTTTTCACAGCACTAGATCAAAAACCCAATAGCAAATAGGGCAAGAAAGAAAAGGAAAGTAGGGTGTAAGTCTATTGTGGTTGAAACCCTAAAAGAGGAACCATCAAAACAAGATTCAGCATGGAAGAATATGATCGATCACCAAGATCATACAGAAAAGGAACCTCAAATTCCTAAATCAAGGTATAAAAGATGAAAATGACCTTTATCCTCAAAAGAAGTGAAGAGGATCAAGAATTAATGTCAGAGGAATTCAATTAAAGTAGACTTTTCATTAGTTGGAATCAACCAATGGTGTCTTGTTGTAGGTCAAAATAAATCACACAATAGTGGTGGGGAAAGCAGCTGCAAGGAGTGTATATATAGCCCTAAAGGAGATAGAAAGGTGGTTAAAGGTGTAGGTCCCTCGGTCTAAGGTCAAAGGTGTATGGCCCTTGGTCTACACATATGTGGCTTCATCATTCATCAGCTTCATAGGAGGACACCACTGATTTTCGACTAGTACGAGTTCACAAAAGCTCCACATATGGAAATTAGGCTACGTTCTCATTAGTACCAAAACCTTGGATTCATCATTTTGTATCATCAGTCCCAGCTATCGGTTCAAACACACTAGAGTCCCATGGATTTTCAAACACAAGCTTTTCATAAGTCGTCAAGCTCCGAACTCCCATCAGTTGGGTGTTCATCATTTGGTGTTTTCAGTGCCAATTTCTATCATTTATCAACTAATAAAGCATCAACTCCCATTTAGAATGCCTTTCCCATTGGTTTCAATCAATGAAGGGCCATTAGTTCACCTGCAGCTCTCATCAATCAATGAAGAGTCAATGTCTAGCTACCACCACAACTCATTAATGGTCGGCCTAGCTAAAGGTTCATCATTGTTGACTATCAAGCTTCATCAGTGTTCCATCTTGCAAATTGGTCAAATGATGAAAATACATAAGGTGAACATGGTCGATTGCCTCCATCAGTCTTCAACCGATGAGAAGGAAGGTGTCTCCGTCAGTCCTCAACTGATAGAAGAAAAAAAATTACTTGATTTTTCCAATCTCAACTAAGCAAAGTAAGTCCAAACTGGAAAGGGAGATAGAAAGCAAGCATGCTCTAAGTGCAATTTGAAATAAGAACCTTCAAGAATGCAAAATTTGCACATTGAACTTCAAGAGAAAAGCATCAACAACTAATAATATACAATACACATGTAATTAAGGCAACAAAACAAATAGTTAGGTTATCAAAGAATATTTGAGGAGTTCATATAGGTGTGGGTCTTATTAGAACAATACCTAAAGTCTTGATCTTTCACAAATCCTATAATTGTAGCCACTTCCTACACCTTTGGTTCCTAAGAATCATATGATCATAGAATTAAGGGAAAAGAGAGTAAGAACTCATCAATTTTAGATCATATCAATCTAGATTGATGTATGTTTTTTAAACATGACACAAAAGATTAAATAAAATGTAATTATATTGAAAACTGGATTAGGAAGGTCAAATTTTGAATTAAATTCTTCAATCCACCATTACAAATATAGGATGATAAAATGTTCAATCGAATAGGTTTATGATGCAGCCCTAATTTAAGGCTTCATGTTGTCTTTTTATTCTTTAATCACATCTAAGCTTATTCAAATGCATATTGTTTCCTTTAATACATGGTTTACTATCAAGCATTGGATAATTTTTGCATTTTTAGGTATTTGGACCATGCTTTACATGGATGAGATAGAAGGAAGATGACCCTAGGGTTCTTTCAACGTTAGAGGAGCCTAAATAAGGTCCAAGAGCTTCTTAGACCTACCCCTAGTGGCCAAGAGTCAAGTCAAAGCAAAAAAAATCCATGGATTATCAAATAGAAGATAAAAGTGCAAGAAATAGCCCCCAACATATCTGTGGTGCCACAGAATGACCGTTCTTCCAATTGCAAAATGACAATAGATTCACAGTGGAAAAAGAGTTCAAGGAAAGTCCATCAGCATGGCTTTGTTGCCTAGCATGACTGTGCCAAGAAGATCCCAGCATGACCGTTCCAGCCAGAATGCTTGTAATGCTAAGATGTTGAGAGGCACATGCCGGTGAGAATGACCACATCCAACCCATCCACCATGATCGTGCTACCCAGCATGGTCGTGCAACCTCATAACAAAACCTTGCTACCATCCTCAAAACAATCCACCCTTGACTCTAATTTTTTCCATTTCACTAGAATGCCCATTCACTTCTAGAATGATTTTGCTACTCGCCACCCACCATGTCTGTTCTATCAGCAAACTCTAGTTTATTTCTGTACTGATTTTCATATTTTCCCCCCACATAATCCTATGATTTTGAAGCCCCTATATATACATGAGTGGTGATAGGGAGCAAAAGGTTAGAACTTGTTAGCCACCCTAACACTCATTGCCACCAATTTGACCATTTATTGAGTTACCACCCACACCTGCTTCATTTCCACCATCTCCCACCTCAATACCCAAGTTTTTTTGGGTTTTGGCTACTTCCATCTACACTTATACCATCCAACCACCAAGGAGGGAGAAGGGCAAGCTTCTCAAGATAGGAGATGAAGAAGGAGGAGTGTCACCAAGATATCATGTCTATTCACTCCTTTACTCATTTACTTTCTTCTTTTCTTTTGTTATGAGTATCCAAGCCCACTAGGTGGGTTGTTTGGGGTTAAAATATGACTTTCATACCATGTTGGAGGAAATAATGTGTAAACACTATAATTTTGTTTGTTAATGGTTATATTCTACTTCTATATCATTTACCATCAATTATCTTGTGATTTATGCATGAAAACAAGGAATATATTGTGATTTGTGCTTGAAATCACCTAGGTTCTAGGAGAAAATCGCCCATATGTAGCTATGTTGGCAATTGATCCTAGCTCCAACTATTGGATCCTTATCTAGCGCCCCAACTTCCTACATATATATCCCTTCTCCTACTCTGATCTTTGAGATCTAATTAGCTATTTGAGAAGCACTTAATGCAATTGGATTGAATCTATCTGAAGGCTAGATGTTGGGTGATGTAAGGTTAAATACCCTCATTCGCGCCCTCGATTATCATGCATAACATTGATCTTCTAGTGTGGGTGTCCAATATGATAGGAAAATGGGAGATTCCCCTCCTCAAGAAAAAGATGATACCAACCAACAAATGGTGGAAATCTTAGTGGACATGATGAATCTTATGAAGAAACATGTGGAAGGATCTTCTAGTCGATCTGCCAATTCCATGGAGGCTCTTTGTGAGGAGGTGCAAGCTCTAGGAAGCTGGAACAACTAAGGACCAATG
Organism: Alisma plantago-aquatica; assembly: GCA_963693085.1. Lineage (NCBI taxonomy): Eukaryota > Viridiplantae > Streptophyta > Magnoliopsida > Alismatales > Alismataceae > Alisma > Alisma plantago-aquatica. The sequence continues at coordinate 1,164,409,893 of OY856412.1, read as the reverse complement.
AAAAATTCTAATACTCCTGAATGGAGGAACATCCTAATTTCTTTTGGAAACAAGGGGAGGAAGTATAAGGGGGGTCTAGGCAACATTAAGTGTCAAAATACAGCTCCAAGTTTTGAAGAGGAAGTCCTTGGTATATTTAGGATCCTTGTTGATGTGAAGAAGGATGTGTCCTCTCAAGAACAAAACATTAGCTGGTTGGAACAAAGAATTGACCAAATTTCTCCATCGTGTTCCCTTTTTGAAGAGTAGTCTTCCCTCTCAAACCTTGGTAAATTCCAATAGTGTTGTTGGATCCATGGGTGCTCCTCAAGGAACCTATGTCCAACCACAAGGACAAGTTCCAACACTACAATAGCACCAAGGACCTCCTAACCCATATTCTTGTCCACCTACACAATCTCCATATAACTTCCAATTCATTCAACAAATACCACTTCTTTACCCACCACCACCACAATACCAGGCACCTACACAACCACAATCACAATCACAATATATGCTTCAAAATCCTAACCCACCACCTCAAGGATCACAATATCCACCACAAGCTTCCTCCTCTTCTACTCATGAGCAAGTGAATATTGTGACTATCTTGAGATGTGGGAAGAATTTGGAGCAGACAAAGAGCCAAATAGTTGATGGTTTTTTGAATGAAGAAAGAGATGATATTGTGATCTATGTTAATGATACCTTGATGTAGGGTAGTGGTATTGTGATTGGTAGTCAAGGTGATATTGTGACAGTTGACGATGACATCATGATTCCACTAATACATGTTGATGTGAGAAATTTCGGTGCACAACTTCGTTTTTTCCCCAATGCACTTGAAGAACCCTCAACTGCCAAAAGAAAGAAAAATCAAATTGAGGATATCATGGAGATGTTTAAGCAAGTGAGGATCAACATGTACTTGTTAGATTCCATCAAGAAGATTCCCTCCTATACAAAATTTTTGAAAGACATGTGCATTTAAAGAGGAAGTCAATAGGTTTAATGCTTAAGCAAATAAATCTCACTGAACAAGTGAGCTCCATTATGCAACACATCACTCCAAAGTAGAGGCAATATCATGACACCCCTATCATTCCTTGTTACATTGGTACACACCGCATAGACCAAGCTCTTCTTGAATTGGGTTCTAGTGTTAATCCAATACATTATTCTATGTATGTTGAATTGAACTTGGGAGAATTCGAGCTATTAAACTGCACCTTACAATTGGTCAAACGTTCTATGAAGATGCATAAAGGGTGCATTGATGATGTGTTGGTAAGATTTGATGATTGTAGATCCACTTCCTTTCTTGTTGAATTCATTGTGTTGAACATGGATAAGGACAGAAGGAAAGTGCCCATCATCTTGGGGAGATTTCTTATGTGACCTTCATGCACATGAAGATCTAGCTGAATATATTCAAATCATCCTCCATAGACAAGGTGACAGGTGCTACCGAGGAAGATTGTTATCTTGTTGATTGTCTATAGATTATTGTTGAAGATTGCCTACCTTCATGGATTGATACTATCATAAAGGGTAGTGTTCTAGAACCTATTGTTGAGATGCCTAATGAAGACACTAGTGAAAAGAATGAGCTTGCATTAGTTGTTGTTAGTGAAGATCTACCATCTACATTTGTGAAACCTTTAAAGAATTCTATTGAGGATCCCTATATTTTGGAGTTGAAAATACTTCCCAAAGTTTAAATGTATGCATTTCTTGGTCCCAATGGCACCCTCTTGGTGATCATTTCTCCTATTCTATCTCTGGGCCAAGAATATGCTCTCATATTAGTTTTGAAGAAAACCACTCAATTTATAAGGTGGTCTATTGCTGATTTGTGGGGTGTTCACCCCTACATCTGTGTGCATAGAATCTATCTTGAGGATGATGCAAGACCAACATCAATGCAAAGAATAATATCAAGATAAAAGTGATTATAACCCAAGAGATAATAAAGTCACTTATTGTTGGGATCAATGATCCCATTTTTGACATCCCACGGGTGAGTCACATCCAAGTTATACCCAAGAAGGGTGGGATCACTATTGCACCCACAGAGGAGGGTGAAATGATGCTGGTGAGAAAACAATCCAAGTGGAGAATTTGTGTAGATATAGAAAACTAAATGACAAGATAGAAAACAATTCAAGTGGAGAATTTGTGTAGATTATAGAAAACTAAATGACAAGATAGAGAAGGACCACTTTCCTATACCATTCATTAATCAGATTTTGGAGAGACTTGCATGAAAAAGTTTTTATTGCTTTATCGATGGCTACTATGAATACTTCTAGGTGGAACTACACCCCACAGATCAAGAGAAGACTACATTTACATGACCAAGTGGTACCTTTGCAAATAGAAGAATGTATTTTAGTCTTTGCAATGCCCCTTCCACCTATTAGAGATATGATACATACATCTTCACTGATATGCTTGATTTATCTCTTGAAATCTTCACAGATGATTTTTTAGTGTTTAGAAGTCATTTGATTAATGCCTGTCTCACCTCATTGTCATTCTTGAAAGATGTGTAAAAGTTTGTTTGGTCTTTTCATGGGAGAAAAGTCACTTCATGGTTCTTGAAGGCACTTTTCTTGGTCATTAAGTATCCAAAGCTAGGATTGAATTGGACAAGGCAAAAGTGGGCCACGTTTCTACCTTATCCATTCCTTCCATCGTATCACATATCCATTCTTTCTTGGAACATGTAGGTTTCTATTTTCATTTCATGTGGATTTTGGCAAGATTTATAGACTATTGTGCCACCTTGAGAAGGATGTTGAGTTCAACTTTGATGATAAATTCATTGAGGCCTTCAACCAATTTGAGCACAAGTTGATTTTTTCTCTTATTATGTAGACCATGCATGTCATTGCACACACAACAATCACTAGGAAAAGTGCTTGAGTTTAATCTTCTAACTAGGTTTCCAACTTGATGTAAATAACAAGTTAAATTATTATAGATAAGTATCGATCAAAGGGATGGAAAAAACAAGGATGGTTGAGATAGAAATCCAGTCATGAAAACAAGGAAGTGAAAATCTGATTTTTAGAGTTTGGTTAAAAACTAAGAACAAAATTAAAAATGCTAAAATAAAAATGAACTAATCAAGATGGAAAGAATTGGGTGTCTGTAGGATCACCACCAAAAACCACATCTTTATTCAGCAAATTAACTCTTAAGATCCACATATAAAATTAGGACCTTATGGGTGCATGTCCTTACGGACAAACTCACAAGGGTTGCACTTCCTGTAAACATGTTGATCCCAGCATTTATAGATCTTAGTACAACCATTCAACATGATACTATCCAAGATCATACCAAGAAACATGTAATTCATGGCTGACGTTCAAAACCATGGATCAGGTGATCTTTTCACCATGGTTTATAATAAATATGAGATTGGAAGGATGACAATATGATAATCATAATAAAGGGATTATAGTTTCATTCTTATGGGGATCCACGATCATATCACCCCATAAGAGTATAGAAGATCATCCAACAATCAAGAAGAAATGCAGAGAAAACATACTTTCAATGAACAAGAGAGTAAATTATATTGGATAAAAATGGGCTATGCGGCTACTCCCCATGTCCCAGAAGAAAATTTCTCAATCACAATGTAAAAGTTACAAGAGATGCGAACTAGAATGAGATCCACAATAATACAAGATGTAGTCTAGAAGTTAGAAACGGGATGCCCTTTTTTTTGGAGTCCCCCTCCTTGTATAGGGGTAAAGTAGGGGGCAACCCTGTATGAATGGCTTTTTGTAGAGTCTATATTGCCTCCTATTTGTTGATGGTCAGTCAATTGTATTTAATCACTTGCTTCATCCTAAAGTCACATTGCTCAAACCTTGATCGCATTGATGATTTTATTGTTTTAACTTTTGAATGAGTCTTTATTTGAATTTATTACACCACATAAAATCATATGAGATTTACCAACTTACCTAGTCAAAGAAGTAAACTTTTATAATATTAACAATGAAGGGATTTATTGAGTAATCTTCTTTTAATATATTGACCATGTGACTCTCATTGTTGTTTATTCCTAAAATGATGAGTTGGTCGACTTGTGTAAATAATAGACCATTGGAAGGCCATCCAAAATACATTTTTCATTTAGAGATTTTAATTTCCTTTCCATTGCATATCTGTGTATTAAATTATACTATGTGGTGAAAAAGTCATGATATTTTTTGTGCATGGTATATATATCAGGACTGTTGGAAATTGTGTAAATATATTCCAAGAGAATTTATTCATTAGAATGATTGGAAAATTTTCCTAAACAAATCCAAGCACATAGAATGAAAATTTCAATTAAAGAGAGAAAATCTAAACTAAGACAATTAATTCTAAAATTAAGAAAAAAATCAACAAAATAATTCTAAATAGATATCTAAAAGATGTAAATAAAAAGGATAAATAAACATTTATCAAAATACCCCAAACTTGAATGTTTGCTTGTCCTCAAGCAGCAAATAATCACAAATATTCCAATTTTTACCATCAACATGTATTTCCTCGCTCAAATAGAATTACTTTGTTCCTTATCTCATTTCTTGGCCAAGCAACCTAATCTCCTTGAATCACGAAACACAAAAATTCAACATTTTCTAATGAAACATATTTGATAGCTTGTTTGTATCTTAATACTTTGTAAGTTGATGTGATTTGTCTCCCTTTTACTTTGACACTCCCACATATATTTGTAAGTTTTGCACAGGAACAAGGATGAATGAGGTATGGAAGAAAATGATCCATCCTCTATTCAACTTGGGATCTTTTTATTCATGTACTACAGTTATACAGACCACATTTATTCAATGTGTATTTTTCTATCTTTTAATGGTACATCCCTATTAAATTTACAAATGGTATGGAAGAATTTTTAGAAGGGGAAGACCATGCAACCCCGGACTTGGGGTTTGTGATATAGTGGCTTTTATTTTTTTTGAGGTGAAGGTTGGAAGGAGGCTGGTCTATTGCTTCTCATTTTTTTTTCTTGAAGTGTCATTGTATTGGTTTGATTCTTCATGTCACCACATTATAAAAAATATATGATGAGTTACTTAACAATTACAAATAGAAAAAAAAATTTCTTGATTCCAATCAACTCAATAAGGCTTGCCAACTTTTTCAAGGAGTAATGCTAAGTTGAGATCATATGTGGCATGATATTTTCTAGTCATGGCAACTTGTAAAATGATTTGAAAGGAAGATTTGCTACATTCTAGGAAGGATCATATTGGTACAAATTGTCTATTAATCTGGTTGACTAGGTAAAGGCAAAAACTAAAGGAAAATATTTACATTCGGTTGACTATATAAAGGAAAAACTATAGAAAAAGTAAAAATGATAGGTATGATCCAAGGGATGGTGGAAAAGAGGATGGTTGAGATTCAAATCTGATCGTGAGAACATGGAAGAAAAAATCTAATTTGTGGAATTTTCTTAAAAACTAAGAACAAAAGTAAAAATGCTGAAATAAAAATTAAGCAATCAAGATGGAAAGAAATGGGGATCTGGAGGATCTCCACCAAAAACCACATCGTTAGTCAAAAAATAACTCTTAAGCTCTAGAAATCAAATAAAGACCTTGTGGTTGCATGTCCTTACTAACAAACTCACAAGGGTTGGACTTCCCACAAACTCATTGATCACGACATTTATAGATCCTCGTCCAACAGTCCAACATGCTACTATCCAACATCACTATCAAGAAACATGTGATTCCTAGCCAACGTTCAAAATCATGGATTCAGTGATTGCTTCACCATGGTTTATAATGAGTATGATATTGGAAGGATAAAAGATTATAATCACAATAAAGGGATTATAGTTTCGTTCAAATGGGGATCCATGATCATATCACCCCATAAGAGTTCAGCAGATCATCAAGCAATCAAGAAAAAATCGAGAGAAAACATTCTTTTAATGGAACAAGATAGCCAATTATATTGAATAAAAATGGGCTATGGGGATACTCCACATGCCCTAGAAGAAATTGACTCAAGCATAATGTAAAAAGTTATAAGATATGCTAACTAGAATGAGATCAGAATGATACAAGATGTAGTCTACAAGCTAAAAAGTGCATGTCTTTTTTCTTTGGATTCCCCCCTCCTTTTATGGTGGTAAAGGAGGGGGAATTCTATAGTAGTGATTTTTTGTGGTGGCTATATTGCCTCATGTTTGGTGTCGATCGGTCAACTTCATTTGATCACTTGCTTCAGCCCAAAGTCACATTGCTCAAGCCTTGACCATATTGATGATTTTTTTTTTGACATTTGACCGACTCTTTATTTGAATTCATTCCACCACATAAAATCATATGAAATTTTCCAACTTTCCTAGTCAAAGGAGCAGACTTTTACGATATTAATTCCTTTCCTACAAATGGAGGGATTTATTTAGTTTTCTTCTTTTAATATGTTGACCATATGATTGTTGTTTATCTCTGAAATGACACACCAGTTGACTCGTAAGTCTAGGTGACAATTTGGAAGGTCGTCCAAAACACATTTTTCATATTGAGCATTTAATTTTCTTTTGAAAGCATACTTGCATTTTACATTCTGCCATGGGATGCAAAAGCTATGATCTTTTTGGTGTAGGATATATATATCAGGACTGTAGGAAGTTGTGTAAATATATTCCTAGAGATTTAATCATTGTAGTGATTGCATCATTTTCCTACAAATCCAAGCACATACAATTAGAACTCCAATTAAAGTGAGAAAATCAGAATGAATACAATTAATTATAAAATTAAGAAAATAATCTACAAAATAATCCTAAACAAATATCTTAAAGATGTAAACAAAAAGGATAAATACAAATTTATCACACCTCCACTTCTCTTTGCTATTTGAGATCATGATTAATGCATCTGATATGGCAGCGGGAGCTATGTAGGGCCAAAGGATTGGTCGGATACCTCATGTTATCTATTATGCAAGTAAAAGTCTAGATGAATCTCAAAGGAACTTCACCATGGAGATTCTTTTCATGATCCTTTCTCTTAATAAGTTCTTCTTTTATGCTCTATGCAACATGATGATTGTCTGCACTGACCATGCATCTATTAAGTATTGCATGTCAAAGAAAGACTCAAAGCCTAGATTGAGTCAGTGGATTCTATTTATCCAAGAGTTTGATTTGAGGATAGTTGACAACAAAGAGATTGAAAATTTTGTAGCCGACCACCTATCTGCATTGAAGCACATTATGATGAAGTAACTCAGATCAAGGAGACAATGCCACATAGGCCAATTCTACTGCTTGATTCAACTTAAAGGACATGGTACAAGCACATATCCAACTTCTTAAGTAGTGGGAGAGTACCAACCATATGGACCAGGGAAGAAGTAGAAGATTGTTTGATTTGAGGAAGAATTACATGTGGGATGCCCCACATCTTCAAGTATAGCTTTGAACAACTCTTAAGAAGGTGCATCCCAAAAAGTAAACAACATGACATTGTCTCCATGTGCCATTTTGGCATATTTGGAGGACATTTTGGTGGAAAGAGGATGACTGTCAAACTTCTTCAATTTGTCTTCTTTTGGCCAACTTTGTTTAGAGATTCCCATGATTATGACAAAGTTTGCTTCAAAGGAAATAATATGGGTACAATCTCAAAGAAGGACATGATGATCTATCTCCTATTCTAGTTGTGGAGGTGTTGGGTGTATGGGATATTGACTTCATGGGTCCATGCCCTCCTTTTGGATTTGTATACATCTTAGTGGATGTGGATTATATCTCAAAATGGGCCAAAACCATTGCTACAAGAACCAATAACAACAAGGTGGTATGTGATATTGTGAATTAAAACAATTTCAACTAGTTTGACCAAGGGAAATGATTGATGATGGTGGAAGCTATTTTATTCATAGATATTTTGAAATTTTGTTGAAGAGACATAGTTTTAATCATCATGTGGCTACTCCTTACTGCCATCAAACTAGTGGTCAAGTTGGGTTAGCCAATTGGGAGATAAAGCATATTCTTGAGAAGATGGTGAAATCAGATCTCAAGGATTGATCTCAGCATCTCAATAAAGCTTAATGGTCTTATAGAACCACATTTAAGGCCTCGATTGACGCCATGTCATTCAAGCTCATATAGGGGAAAAGTTTCCATCTACCCTTGAAATTACAACATAAAGATTTGTGGGCTTTGAAATCCATGGAAATAGATATGGAAACTGCTTGTGTGAGAAGAAAGCTTTAAATCAAGGAATTAGAAGAAATAAGGCATGGAGACTATGATCTATCCAAGAGCTACAAAGAAAGAGTCAAACACTTGCAAGACAAGTTAATCAAGAAGAAGTTTTTTGAGCCCAGACAATGGGTATGGTTGTACAATTCTAGGATGAAATTCTTTTCCAAAAATCTTAGATCATGATGGGAAGGACCATACCAAGTCAAGAAATTAAATTTACAAAGGGAGATCATGAGAAAAAAGATGCCAAAGAGTTCATAGTCAATGGCCAAAGATTGAAAGTTGTTATTGAAGTTGGACCAGACAAGGCCAACCAAAGTTTTAATATTGTTATGTTGATTGAGGAAATTCCTATTGATGAAGAGATGTGCTTGAATGCACATGAGAAGGAAATTTATGATGGTGGTAATACATTGATATTCTAAGGAGGATAAATGATGTAAAAATCAAGAAGCCTAGGTGAAGGCATAAAAGTTAGTGCTAGTGGGAGGCAACTGGTGTGTCCACAAGACACCTAACCAATTGACTTTGATCAAATGCACATTAGACACACAGTAGGGTGGTTTGAATTTATAAGGACCCGATGGAAACACTTCTAAACAAATCCACAAGTGCACGGCCTCGAGAGTAGTATATGGGCAATAAGTTAGGTTCGAACCCAAGGGAGAGAGGTGGAACTAGATCTAGGTTAGTTTTTGCTAGGGTCGTATTGTGGAGTCTATGATTGAAGGGTTTGAAGTTGGTATTGTTAATTATACTAAGAGTGAACAGGAAAGTAAAGAGAACAAGCTAAGATAACCATAGACAATTTAGGTCAAATGAGAATGAAAGGAATCTAAGCAATGACAGGGGAAAACTACACTAAGGCAAGCAATGCAAGATTCTGACACTATTCTAAACTAGCAATTTAGGACTAAAAGGTAATTAAAGACCTAAAATATAAAGAACAAGGAAATGGACTAACTAAGAAATTAAAGAGATAAGCAAGTAAAGACTAGCTAAGAAAGAAGACAAATTAGGGTTTTAGAAAATAATGGGAACTATGGAATGTTTGGGGGAACTTCTCAATTGAGTTTGGGGTGATAACATGTAAGCATTACTCTTTCATTTAGATTACCAAACCAAACAACAAGATACATGCTAATGAATTGTCCTTAACTATTAATTGGTCATGGATGGGGTAAGATGTGTATAGAGGAACAAGTCCCTATCACCTCCTATCCACCCTTGTGAGGCTCACTTGGATTAGGGTTTATGTAGAATTTTATTAGGATGTAGTCAAGTTTAGGTTTCTAGGATAGAAACTTCAAGATAAATTGGGGTCGAGGGTAGTAATGGAAGGTGCAAATGAGGTTTTGGTCCTCACATCGCCTACCATCTATCCTTTAGGAAGCTCGAATCTAGTTACACTAAATGCTTCTAATATAGCTACTTAGGTCTCTCGCATAGGTGTAGGAGGATTGCTAAGAACGTAGGAAGATGAATATCTATCTAGGGATCCATTAATTGGACCTAGAACTAATTCCCAAATTAGCTACATAAAAGCAATTTCCCTAGAATTCTATGTAATTTCAAGCACAAACCAGAAATAAATTTATGGGAATGAGATAAAAGTAGAACATAATCATTAGCCAATGAAATTACAATGTTTACATATCGCTTTACCCCAACATGGTTCAAAGTAAAATTTTGGACCCCGGAGAATCCACCTAGGGAGCCTACCTACTCATAACAAAATAGAATAAAAAATCACTACTACATAATGAGGATATGGTGTCAGTTATTTTAGGCATACAGTGTCGGTTATAAATCAATGACCAAGTGGGTGATGTTAAAGCTTAAGCCATTCTTCGTCTATTCCTTAAATTGACAACAATACTTTTTGTCATCGCGTCTGCGTTACATCCAAACTGATGATGTAACTTACAATGGGCGACATATATCTGGTCTCCTTCGACCTTTACTTTTCGATTTCAAGAACTACTACTGATGCCTTTAACATTTCCCCATCAGTTGTGTAACGATAAACAACCAACACAAAATATCATGACGTCTGTTTTATTAGTGATTGAATAGTGAAAATTTGAGGTATAACCCATAGGTATATTGTAAATAAATGATGTAGAATGTACATGTAGTCAGTTATTATGAAATAACCAACAAGAAATGTCTGTTTTTTATATATATAAGATCTGCAGACCTAATGTCCGGCTGCTAGCCTATCTGCTGCCTACAGTTCTTCAAAACTAAAAGTTATGGACAATTGTAGGCCTTTGTAAGCATCAAATCTTAACAATATGTTGGCAAACCTGCAAGAAAAAATATGCACAAATTGGGAACAAACATGCCACACATTCTATCATATTTTCACTTCAAATGCACACAAATCTATGAACTCACAACTCAATTGTTTTGTTTTTCAAGCACACTAAAATTTCATACATATATGTGCAAATACACATATTCTCTTCCTCATGCCTTCATATTCAATTCACACATACACACATGCACTTCACATTCAATTCACACACACAAATACATATCAACATCAGTTGTCATCTCAAATTTGAAGTCCCACAATGTATAATAATATAACTATAAAAAATCTGACATCAAAGATTGAACTAACAAAAATATCAATCAACTCTCCCATTTTTCGTTCAACTCCACATTTGTATGAGGTTGTATTCCCACGTGTAGGTCATTCAGCTGCTCTAATGTATAGGGTTTAGTATTCTCAAATAATTGCAAAGAGAATGAGACTTCTAATTAGATTTGATTATTTGTATTATCAAATGAGACTTCTTCATAGATATGATCCAAGACTAATAACTTACATTCTATATACATTTGATCCCTTATGTGTGAGTGACAATAATATGCATGTACAACATCACGTAATATGTGCATGCCCATGCATTGTCTTGTATAGGGTCCTGTAGATATACAACTACGTCAATGATTGCAATTAAGTAGAGTTGGTCATAACTTATGCAATTAGAATGATAAGAATATATACATCAACACTCTTTCAAGTTATTGATTTCTTTTTCTTATCTACTTTCCCTCCTCTGTTACAAAATAATTTTCCATCCCTTTGAGTTAAGTTCATCGATATGTTGCATTATTAAACTGTCATATGATAAAAATACTAAAAAATATGTTGGGCACCGAAAAACTATACTTATAAATGAATTGCCAATTTCATTGGGTGTCCCTCATTTAGTGTCAGTTTTTTACATGAAGGATCAAACAAATATGCATTCCAAGTCTCGAGAACAATTACTAACAACTGTCAATGCTTATTTATGAGTGAATAGAAGGAAAATAAAATAAAAATCAAATTCCACTACAAGTTGTATCCATAAGTTAGACATATAAACAACAATACCAAAACTTACATAACGTTGAAGGGATCTAAGATTGCATTCTTGGAAGCACTAAAAACTACATTGCAATAGTCACATAATCTTTGATGTCACTTGGATCTCTAAGTACATCGCTAATCAATGATGGCATTAGAAATCCCACAACTATTTTGAACTCAGCAACTATGTAATACAAATGATTGAATAATATATATGCAATACTCTATTAATATATAGGAAACAATTAAAAAAAATTTCACATATGATGGGGTATTTAGACTCACCATAACCAAATTTCTATTATTGATGTGTTTAGCCAATCATACTGAAATAGCTCAGAACCATCTGTCAATGTGATAATAGTTTCGCGTCGTATACCTACGATCTCCTCCCCAAGGCTGACTACCATGGTATCTATTTAGTCTATATTGTCTAACCATTTTGTCAATGTCTTGCAACTAGGGCCTAAGGAGTCAAACAACTCTTGTGGAATAAAATGTGGGGGTGAATGCTTCAGAACCTTAGGGGGCTTCTTAGCTGTTGTAGGATGCATTCATGTACTCTCATATTATCTTTTTATTATTTTTAATAAATTTCAATATACATTTGTCATACTTGAAGAAATATTACATGTCGTTTGGATCACCCAGTAAAGTCGATTTCTACCTCTCCAGTTGTGGTGGCATCTGGGTGCTCATATGGGAGAGGTGTGCCTCTCATTGTCGAAAAGACATGTATGACTCTCACACGAACATGATCATTGGAAAGGGGAATATCATGAAACATAGTGGTGATATAAGCCTCGGCATCTGCCATGATTTTGTGTGACGAAAAATCAATGGTAAGATGGTATTTTCTGGCCACCTACAATTTTATGAAGCACAAAATTTAAATTGACAAATATAAATATTGACTTGAGGGATTATCACAATGTATATATATTGACTTGAATTGAATATTACCCTAGTCGTGCCATGTTGGTCTGAAGGACTACTCCCAATGCATTCTGTGGGTGAGAGATGAACAAGTTATGTGCATGCTGGAGAAGTTTATACCGCATGAGAAGCCTTGAAATTATCTAAGGCTGCATCTATCAATCTCTGCACGTACTCCTGGTCTACTTCCCCATTCATGGTAAACATCAATATCATTCCAGGTGGTTTGGGGCCCGATATCAGCAAAGACAGCATAATGTATTTATTCTTCATACACAACCATGGAGGAAGATTATATACAACAATCATGACAGGTCAAGTGCTATGTTGGTTTCTTAATGTTCCTTATGCATTCATCCCGTCAGTACAAAGTCAAGTCATGAATTCTTATCTTCTTTGCCAAATTTGGGATACAATAAATCAATCTTCTTCCATTGTGGGGAATCATAGGCATGTCGTAGCATACCATTGTTATTTTTCTTTACCTCTGTATGCCAATATAAATTGTGAGCATCTATAGTATTAGCAAACAAGCATTGACATCATGGTATTATAGGTAGATACCACATCACCTTGGTAGGAGACTCAATTTTGGTCTTACCAAATGTCATACTTTTGTACCTAGATGCCCCCACATTTCTAACATTCTTTCATATCGATATAGTCCTTTTAAAATAGCACACAATCATTTAGGCATGCATGTATCTTCTTATCCTCCATTCCCATTGGGCACAACATCTTTTTCATTTCATACGTTGAGATTGGAAGTTTGTTGCCCTCAGGGAGAATTTCTTTCAACAAAGACAACAAAGAAGTGAAGCTTTTGTCACTCCATCTATTGTTAGCCATCAGAGTATACAATCTCAACACAGTTCTCAAATTCATAAACTTAGTACAACTTAAGTATAACAGTTTCTCAGCATCATGCACAACATTTCTAAATAAGGGAGGTGGGTTTGTAACATTTATGTTGCAACTATCTAGCATCACTTCAATGATGTAATTTGGAATTGGTTCATTCTCATCAACATTGTCAGTCATTTCTTCATCGACACAATTACCAATACCGACATTTTTTGATCTCATACTATGAATCTCTCCATGCCAATACCATTCCATGTAGCCCTATAAAATCCCATTGTACATGACATGAGCTTTGATTATGTCAATGATGTAAACTTTAAGGTTGTTACTACAATTCCTACAAGGGCGATAGAGACTATCTCCACATTGTTCTCTATGTTTCTTTGTGAACCTTACAAACTCATTGAGACCATTAATAAGCTCCAGAGTGCATCAATTTGATTTAGACATCCATGATCGATCCATTTCTATGATCAGATGGGAGACGAGTAGCTCATCAGGTTCTATCTAGTAAGTTAATTTCAAGAGAGAAAAAATAATGTTTAAATTTAGCCCTAATCATCTAGTAGCATTCACATGCATGAATGTATATCACCTATCCCATTCTTGATCACTTCATATCATTAGTAAGTGTATAATGTGTTTTCAATTTCAATAAATTTCAGCATCATTTGCCTATAATTCTCCAAGTACACCAATGTAGATCGGAAAATAACCACTTACATATATACCCAAAGAACAAAAGGGGAAATGATGTCGAAATTTATTGCAATCAAACACACATTATACACTTACATCCCAAGTGAGATGAAGTGCTTAAGAATAGTTCCAAATTGGGGATTATCCAAGGTTTACTCTAATGAGTAAATCTTGAATGCATTTCTATAAAAACAATGTATAGGGGTTAGGGTTTACAAATTAGAGTTTACTTTATATAAGTTTAGGGTTTAGGGTTAATAAAGTAAATTTACATCAATTTCAATGTAAATCAAGTAAATTTAGAGCAATTCATATCAATTTCAGTGTATTGATTCCTAGGTGCCAACATTTGTCCATACTAACATATAATTGCTAACACTAAACAATGCACTTATCACAGATATAAAATTAGGGTTATAGTTTCAAATAAATAATGCAATTATCATAATTCATTCATGAGCCATAGAATTTGATTCTCTCTTCATTCTAAGTTATAGTTTCATTATGAGCATGTAATAACCCTAACAAAGCTAAATATTCAAGAATGAACAAGTAATAATTCATCACAATCTCCAACAATTCATCAAAATCTTGAAACAATATATACATTTTTTTCTCAATTAATCACAAATCACTACAAATCAAAATCATAAAAATATTTCTCCATACATTTAATCATGATATCCTTCTTTAGTTATCTCCATATCCCTTCCCCCTCTCCTCTAACATCCTCTCTCCTCCTTCCCATGTCCTACACAATTTCTTCTCAATACTGAGAAGAAATCTTAGGGCAAGGAAAGGAGGAGAGAGGATCAAGGAGGAGAGGGGAAAGAGTGATGAGATAACCAAAGAAGGAGAGAGAAGAAAGGAAGAGAAGAAGAAGGATGAGAGGAAACCTATGGTTGTGACTGGCTGGTGGAGGAAGAACTGAGAAGGCGTCAACGGAAGGGATGTGGTTGGCAGACGAAGCATCGTAGGAGGCTGGCGGAGGACGACTAGCAACGACAGCGGTAGAGGAGCATTGTCAGTAGAGGAGATTGTAGTAATAGTAGTTTTTAGTGGTGGAGAAGAGACTAGCAGCAGAAGAGGGAAGCGGATGCACTGGAGAAGAGAACGACCAACATCGACAGTGGAGGGAGCAATGGTTGGGGGATCCATGGTGGATTCACCAGAAAAATTGTCAGAGAATGATTGCCAGAAATACAGGTAGGGGAAAGAGGGGAAAAGGGTTTCTTGTAGGGTTTAAGTAAGACCTTCCCCATCAGTTATTTATAAAACCATTGAGCTAGAGTGTAGGTCGTCGATTATATAAAAACAACTGTCGAATATAACTTTTCCATTGACTCTCTACAGTAAACTGACACCTAACCCTACAACCTAGAAATACCTATGTCGTCAGTTATGGTTAGGACAACCAATGAAAAACACCTAGTGGGGTGGGAAAATATACATGGGACACATGACACATACATATTTCTCATGGTCGTTGAAGATACAACAGACGAGAAACATCAATTGGGGGTGGGAAAATTTCCCCTATCACATGTCACATATATTTGTTTATAGCATCTGATATTAGTAAAAGAACTGATGATATAGGGTTTTAGAGGCAAGTGAAATGCTACACAAAAATTTTGCACAAAATTCTATTTCTGTGGGTGATATATCATGTTGGTTTCTTTGAGAAGTGATTGGTGATAAAAAAAAATGCATATTGTGTTTTCTGAGTTGGTCAAACTACTGTGGTTGTTTTTAATAAACGTACTCTAAAGATAAGATGGTCAGTTTCTCTCAAAAAGATTGATTCAATATGTCATATCTGTAGTAGCGAATAGAGAAAGAAGAATGAGTAGAGGATGGAAATCCATGGTAGCACGGTGGAGACTCCTCCTTCTTCACCTCCTAGTAGCAGAAGCTCGATCACCTCTCTCCTTTAAGTAGGGATGACATGGAAATGTGGTGGAAAGTTGCCAAAAACCCTAAAAGAAGGATTTTGAGGTGGAATGGAGTAGTGGATGGAGTGGATGGATGAGAGGGGTATGGGATGGGCTAAGAGGTAGCTAACATGTGCTTTAGTTTCCATCCAAGTATATATAGGTGGTGGGGAAGCACTAGGTCAAGTGGGGTATAATTGGTAGATCAGTGCAAAAATTATGTAGGGTTCCTAGACAACATGGTCGTGTTGTGGATCAAAGTTGTGGTAGAACGGGTGCACCACAGTCATGGTGGGGTGGAATGGGCGAGGTGAGCAAATGGAACTTAGTTCAAGTTGTAGTGGGGGTTTTGGATGTTGTTGGCACGGTCGTATTGGGCAGCACGACTGTGGTGGGTAGGTGGTCATTCGGGTATGTGGTGGTTCCCAGTCATTCTAGAGGAGTGCACTAGTCATTTTGTTGAGCACGACCATTTTGGATCTTGGTTCCATGAATGTGGAAGTCTACTTGAACGTGTTGGGTCCACCATGGCACGGTCATGGTAGCTTGCATGACAGTGTTGCTGAGTCTTTTCTTCAATACTCGAACTTTGATTCCATTATGATTTTGAACTTGACCAGCACGATTGTTCCTTGAAACCACACTCGTGATGGGGTTCTTCTAAGGTACTTTGAGTTTGAGCTTTGAATCTCCATGGACATCTTTGCTTAACTTGACTCCTAGCTACTAGGGGTAGGTGGGGGATCTCTTGGACCTTCCTTGGACTCCTCTAATGGTGAAGGACCCCTAAGATCACCTTCCTTCTCTCTTGTCTTTCCAAACATGGTCCAAGTACTTGAAAAACATGCAAAGAACGTCCATAAGTGCATTTAATGATAATGCATATATTAAGGGAACTGAGATGCATCCTAACATATTTAAATGTGATTGAAGTTCTATAAGAAACAAGATGAAGCTCTAAAATAGGTTGCGTATGTTGGTATGTATGACTAGAGAACCAATCATATGATGATTGTAATGGCATAATTGTAAATTATTTGATTAATAATAAAGGCATGATTCCAATTTATTCTATTTTATTTAGTTATTAGATAATGATGTAACATAATAAATATTTAGAGAATGATATTAATCAATGACGTGTGTCTTCAAGTACATGACTTGAACAACAAGAACATAGGGATGTTAAGAGTATATACATTCTCATTATGTCCCTAGTCGGATGTTATTGTGGAAGGCATATAGATACCAATAACACATAAGATCAAAGTGTTTGTTGGTTGATGATAGAATCTCATTGGTCATGATATGTGATATCAACCCAAGCACATAGATACATGTAAGAGAATAGTGTATCAGACAGACCCACCATGACAGTAACACATGGAAACCATTGCAATGGTAGTCATAGTTAGCTCTCATAGTGTTGGTGGTAATTGTGGTTCTTAGACCTAAAGTCACTACACTCATCACATGTCGTTCGGTGTGCTTTATCATCATCCACTGTAATCTTGAATAAGGGTCATCATAAAGGTCATGATTGGGTACACTCTGACACATGGGGATGACTTTGAGTGAAGTAGATGGAATTTGTCCCTCCTATAGGTGTATGATATCCTAGGCCTCTTGATTAGTGAGACTGAGAAATGCATGGACATGCACATGTGAATCAATATGTAATATTGAGCTTACTATATCTCAGACAATCTGCTTTGGTTCAAGAAACAAGATTGAATGTTGAAGAGGATAACTACTCCATGCCTCGAGTTCAATCTAGATATCAGCGACAAAGGAACTATACAAACACTATAAAACCATACACATATTGTAGGTTGAAGTTGTTCTCCAACTTTCCATTTACTTGGGCAGCATTGATGTGTGACTAGGCACCGCTCTTTTCTTGTGATATCATAATTAGTTATGGACATTCACAGCCAACATGATATGGGACCGACAGGGTCACACACATAGGAACTCACCTGGAATAGGATTTTATCCATAAATTATGTTTAAGTTGAGTACTAAATATGTTTAGGTATTCAATTAAACAACAAATTAAGTGACTAGACTCGGAACCATCAAGTTCAAGTGTTGAACTAACTGGTTGAAGTTTTAGGTTGAGTTGGAAATTAAATTGGTTGATTTATGCATGAGTCAAGGCACCAACCAATCGGCTCACATAGTAAACCAATCGCCTCATGTTGGTGAGACAACTGATTCACCTAGTAAACCGATCGGCTCGGTTGTACCAACTAAAGCTTCTGGGGTGATTTTCCTGATTCATGAGAATAGTTGATTGTTTGACTTTGTTCAATTTGATTGGGACAAGGACTAATGTTGGATATTAATAGGAAATGAGTTGCAAATTCAATTTATATTAGGGAAACATGTGAAATTACCGGTTCACTATGTGAACCAATCAGCTCACACTACCAACTGATAGGTTCACCTGTCACAGGTTGCAAAATTCATAGAAAATTTGGACCCTTCTACTTCCCCACAGATTGGGAACCTAGACCCTAACCCCTCCTATAGATAAAGGGTACCGGGGACTTCCCAACACATACAATTGAGAATCAGATGCTCTGACAATTATTTTCCTCTCTGGTTGTGGTAACTAAGAGAGACCAAGCAAGTCCTACCCGATGAGGGAGGGATAGAAAGGGAGATAACAATTGAGAATAATTGTGGGAGAGTAATTTGGTGACTTGTATGCCAACAGAAGGGGAAAACTCCTTCATGTATGTTCTAGTAGAATGACATGATTTCTAGGTAGTCCATGTAGACTTCTCTAGAGGCGTGGATACTTTTCCAGCTAGGAGAACAACATCACCTTGTGGTCCATGGAGGAGTTGTTGTAGATGTTGCTCGTGTATGTTGTCTATGGTGGAGACCACGAGCTACTACAGATGAGTCCCAGTGCAACTAGGAGTGTTGCACAACTACAACGATGAGGTGATGTCACTGGACTAGCTCCAGGACCAGGTATATGCTCAAAACCATCCTTCCCATTATACAGTTGTTCATGTGATATGATGGTTCATGGGGAATAGGGAAGCAAAATTTTTATTTTTACTGCCTATTCTGTAGCCATATTTACCTACAGTGGTATTAGAGACAACGTCAATCTACTATATTTTGGGATAATCAATATGATCATATTTTTTATTTTATCATTTATTTATTTCATGCTATGCAGATAAATTTTGTTAAATTAAACACCATACATAAACCCAAACTAATATATATATATATATATATATATATATATATTTGTGTGTGTATGATATATATGCAATTTACATGTGTCACCCTAAAAGTGAGTTCTAAGGTTGGATGTGTAGTGTGGTTATGTCCAATAATTTTAATTATCTATGCATGGTTGTGTGTGGTGGGTTATTCATGTTTCATCTCAGTTTCATGTTGGGCCTCTACCTTATCTTCCAATTGTAAAGGTATTATTCTCTCCTACTTTTTCTCCCCTCGAATGTAAATCAAGCTTTCTCAATAATCATGTAATAGTAGGATAGTTTAAATTCTTGTTGATATGAATAACACAAGCCCAGAACATGGAGAACCAAGGAGCACCTATCAATTAGAGGCCCAGGCAATCAACTTGAGGACCCAAAAGATGGTGGATAGGAGTCCAGACGGCCGGTGAAATGACCAACCAACCGACCAGGAGGTGAGCCGAATGGTTCAAGGGTTGAACCGATCAACCCAGATTGGCAAGCACAAATCTTCATCAAAAATAGGTTTCTACATAGCATGTAGACCGTAGGTTGTGGTAATTTGTTGTGGCTCCATGGATCCACATTAGGATGGCCATAAATATTACTTTTTTATTTATTACATGTTCTCATTGTGGGATAGAGCATGTATGTGATACATACTATATATGTGATGATTGGATAAAGTATATGTATTTATAAATACAAACTCCCTCAATTAAATATTGTCTTAGTGCTTTCCATTAGAAACAAACATGAAAAGCTTGATTGACTATGTGTGGGCATCCCAAGGGTGGTGTGTTGTCTATCTTTTTTAAGTGTGATGGTAATGATGCGGGCCCGCGAGGCGGGGTGCATTATTATTGTGTGGGCTTTTGGATCAGGCTTAACGGTGTGGTCTTAATGAGATTAAGCATCAGAAGCATGTAAATGATTATGGAAAGGGGTTATGCATATCATCTACTCAAGAGTTGCATATGATGCAATTGGCAAAAGTTGCCTACCTAGATAATTGACTATGGACGCTTGCATTGGCCGGGAATATTTGAATTATTTTGGATCTTGGACCACTAGAATATTGTAGGTTGTAATATTTATAATTGATATGCGAGTGATGTCAATTTGAATAAAATAGTGGGAGCATAATTAATTAAAGACCTAACTGATATCATTAAATTTTTCAAATCTAATCAAATCCAAAAGGGGTTTTTGTCAAAATGCAAATTTTCTCTTATAGAATCAAATGATGAACAAATCAGTATCGTAATCAGTCCTTAGCAAGGACAAACTTGACAGGACAAATTTCCATGAATGGTTTTGAACTTTGTGAAGGGTATGAAGAGTGCAATCTCTATGTCCTTGATAATACAGTGCTAGGAATACCTGCTCCTAAAGCGCCTAGGGATGAGGTGGATGCTTAGTGGAAGCATGGCAATGATGCCTTCGACATATAGTATCGTATGCTTAGCTGGATGAACTATGAGTTGCTTGAGAAATGTGAGGATATGGGGATTCTTAAGATGGTAACACATTTTAGGAAAGTGAACCATGATATCATCAAGCAAGAAAGGAACAATGTCATTAAGGAACTCTTTGAGTGTAAACTGAGTAAAGGAAACTCAATAGAAGATCGTGTGCTCAATATGGTTGGACATTTGTATCATCTTGAAGAACCAGGATTCTCTTTGAGCTAAGAGTTGGCCATGGATATGATTTTGAAATCATTTCCACAGTCATATAGCCACTTTATTACATGTTATCTTGTGAATAATATTGCCAGACCAAGGTCAGATTTTCTTGGTATATTGATTCATTTTGAAGCAAGAATGAAGAAGGATGAATATGTGATAGTGATCAGAGGAGTTGAGTCCAAGGATGAAAGCAGAGCCATGAAGAGTTTTGAGGCAAGCCCAAATCAAGATCTTCAACACTCAAGATGAGGAGAAAAAAAAGTACATGAGGAACTCATCCTTTGTACTTTAAGGCATTCAGGAAGAAGAAGATGGTGATATAGATTTACACTTCAGGTATATACGTTAGTTGAGATAAACCTATCTAATTCTTCATCTTGGGTATTAGATATTGGATGTGGATCTCACATATGCTTGAATATGTAGGATCTGAAAAGTAGGCCTTTGGGAAGGGAAAAGGTGGAACTATGAGTTGCAAATGGTGCAAGAGTTACGGCCACTATAGTTGGAACCAATAGTTTATCTCTTCCCATAGGGCTTGTAATAGAGTAAATGAACTACTATTATGTACCAGCCATAAATAGAAACATCATTTCTATATCTTGTACAAGGATGCATATGATTTTCATATTAATAATGGTCTATGTTCTATTTTAAAAGATGGGATCTTTTATGGAAGTGCCCCAATGTATTATGGTCTTTATTTGCTAGATCTAAAGACAGATGATTATAGCATAAATACCAAAAGACAAAAACTCAACAACTCAAACAAAACATACCTTTGGCATTGTTGTCTAGGGAACATAAATGAGAATCGCATATCTAGACTCCATAAAGATGGTTATCTGGACTCTTTTGATTTCCAATCAATAGAGACATGTGAATCTTATTTATTGGGAAAGATTGTTGAGGCCCCTTCCACTAGTAATAATGAGAGGGCTAGTGATCTATTAGGACTCATACACAATGATGTGTGTGGGCCTTTTAGAACAACCTCTAGAGTTGGGCATCAGTACTTCATTACCTTCACTGATGACTTTAGTAGGTATGGCTATGTTTACTTAATGAAACATAAGTCAGAAACTCTTCATAGGTTCAAGGAGTTTATGAATGAAGTACAAAACCAACTTGGAAAAAGTATTAAGGCACTTTCTTCTTATTGAGGTGGAGAATACTTAAGCCAAGAGTTTGAGGACCTTCTTAGAGCACATGGAATGTATCTTAATGGACTCCACCCGGAATACCTCAGCATAACATTGTATCAGAAAGAAGGAATCACACATTGTTGGATATGATGTGATCTATGATGAGTTTAGTTGAGATTCTTAATACCTTCTAGGGAACATAAATGAGAATCACATATAGACTCCACAAAGATGGTTATCTAGACTCTTTTGGTTTTGAATCAATAGAGATATGTGAATCTTGTTTATTGGGCAATATTGCTAAGGCCCCTTCTACTAGTACTAATGAGAGGGCTAGTGATCTATTAGGACTCATACATACTGATGTGTGCAGGCCTTTTACAACAACCTCTAGAGGTGGGTATTGGTACTTCATTACCTTCACTGATGACTTTTGTAGGTATGGCTATGTTTACTTAATGAAACATAAGTCAAAAACTCTTGATAGGTTCAAGGAGATTATGAATGAAGTATAGAACCAACTTGGAAAAAGTATTAAGGCACTTTGTTCTGATCGAGGTGGAGAATACATAAGCCAAGAGTTTGAGGACCTTCTTAGAGCCCATGGCATTGTATCTTAATGGACTTCACCTCAGAACACCTCAGCATAATGGTGTATCAGAAAGAAGGAATCACATATCGTAGATCTAAAAGTACACACCTTGAAACTAAGAGATTTTGATATCTTGTGACTCAGGAAGGTAGTAAGTTGGTCATAGATTATGAGGCAACAACCTATATAGAAGCTACTGAGGGAGCAGAGTCTGAGAAATAGCTTAAGACAATGAGATCTGAAATAGAATCCATGTATACCAACAAGTTATGGACCTTGGTGGATCTGCTTGAACGAGTAAAACCAATAGGGTGCAAGTGGGTCTTCGGAAAGAAGAGCAACATGGATGGTAAAGTACAAACCTATAAGGGCATATTGGTTGCAAAGGGTTTTAGACAAGTTCAAGGTGTTGACTATGACAAAACTTTTTCTCCGCTGGCCATGGTTAATTTCATCAGGACCATGCTTGCCATTACAGCTTATCATGACTATGAGATTTGGCAGATGGATTTTAAAACTGCATTCCTTAATGGGTATCCTCAAGAGGATGTATATATGATACATCCTAAGGGTTTTTCAAATCCAAAGGATGCAAATAAAGTTTGTAAGATACAAAGGTCAATCAATGGATTGAAGCAAGCATCTCAGAGCTAGAATCTTCATTTTGATGAGACAGTCAAAGAGTTTGGATTTATTCAAAATGACGGTGAACCTTGTGTGTACAAGAAGGTTAGTCGGAGCATAGTGACATTCCCCATATTGTATGTAGATGACATATTGCTGATAGGGAATGACATCCCTACTTTATAAAAGTTAAAGACATGGCTGGGAAATACATTTTCTATGAAAGACTTGGCAGAAGCATCCTATATCTTGGGGATCAAGATCTATAGATATAGATCTAGAAGACTTCTTGGACTAGGTTAGAGAAGATACATTGACAAAGTGTTGAAGCAGTTCAGCATGGAGATCTCAAAGAGAGGAAACCTATCCATGATACATGGAGTTACCATCTCTAAAGATCAAAGTCCCAATTCTTGTGAAGAAAGGGCCCGCATGAGTATGACTCCATATACATCATCAATTGGATCAATCATGTATGCATTGTTGTGTACCTATACTGATGTCTCATTTGCCTTGACCATGATGAGAAGATATCAGTTAGATCAAGGTGATGCTTACTGGATAGCCATAAAGAACATCCTTAAGTACTTGAGAATAACTAAGGATTAGTCCTCATCTACGACAAAGATGAAGAGTTGGTGATAAAGGGTTACACTGATGCAATCTTCCACACTAAAAAAGATGATTATAGATCGCAATCAAGATTCTTGTTTTACCTAAACAACAGAGTTGTAAGTTGGAAGAGTTCCAAGAAAGAGATAGTTGTCAATTCTAAAACAGAGGCCAAGTATATTGGTGTAGAAAATGTAGTAAAGGAGGTTGTATGGATTAAGAAGATCATTTCTGAACTTGGGGTAGTTCCAAGCATCAGCGACGCAATTGATCTATATCATGACAGCAAAGGAGCTATTACAAAAGCTAAGAAACCTATATTGCATCAGCATTCCAAGCATATATAAAGGAAGTTCCATCTCATACGAGAGATTGTATATTGAGGAGATGTGAAGATTTGTAGAGTACCAACTGAGAATAACATTGTTGATCCCTTGACTAAATCACTTTTGTAGAAGAATCATGATGATCATGTTAGATCACTTGGGATAAGATTCATGAGTGATTGTCTCTAAGTGCAAGTTGGATTCTGTTGGTATTAATGCCCAGAGAGCCAATCATATGATGATTGTAATGGCATAATTTGTAAATGATTTGATTAATAATAAAGGAAAGCTTCTAATTTATTCTATTTTATTCAGTTATGAGATAATGATATAACATAATAAATGTCTAGAGAATGATATTACTTAATGACATATGTCTTCAATTACGTGACTTGAATAATGAGATCATACGGATATTAAGAGTATATACATTCTCATTGTGTCCATGGTTAGATGTTATTGTGGAAGGAAAATAGACAGCAATAACACATAAGATCAAAGTGTGTGTTGGTTGATGACAGAACCTCATTAGTCATGATATGTGATATCAAATCAAGCACATAGATGCATGTTAGAGAACAATGTATCTGACAGACCCACCATGAGAATAACACATGGAAACCATTGCAATGGCAGTCATAGTTACCTCTCACAGTATTGGTGGTGATTGTGGTTCTTAGACCTGAAGTCACTACACTCATCACATGTCATTCGGTGTGCCTTAACATCATCCATCGTAATTTATCATAAATGTGATGATTGGTTATATTGTGACATGGGGATGACTGTGAGTGATGTAGATGGGATTTTCCCTCTTATAAGAGTATAATATCCTAGTCATATTGATTATAGAGACTGAGAAATGAATGGCCATGCAATGTGAGTCAATATGTTATATTGAGCTTACATATATCTCAGACATTCTACTCTGGTTCTAGAAACAAGATTGAATGTTATAGAGGATGACCAATCCATGTCTAGAGTTCAATCTGGATATTAGCAACAAAGGAACTATACACACACTATAAAACCATACACATATTGTAGGTTGAAGTTGTTCTCCAACTTTCCATTTTTTTTAAGGAAAACAGCTCAATGTCATTCAAAACAAGCCATACAACATCTACAAGATAGTAATCTCACACCAAAGTACCAAACATAAATCCTTTGAGAGACTGACATAGCGCACTGGCTCAGATTGGGAAGTGGTAGGTAAATTACATGCCCGAACCCTCTATGTTTTGGCTGTCCAAAGCAGCTATCTACGAGGGAAACCTTCAATCTGCACGAGCCCTTGAGGATATCAGAAAAAGAAATGGCAGTACATCCAACAGAGATCACTATCTCATCCATGCTTGAGGCCACCAAAAAATTAGAGAGCTCGACCCAAACCACAACAAGCAAGACTAACATACTATTGCTTACTGCTAAAACCCAGAAAAAGAACAGGAAAAAAAAACAACAGGTGAGACCAGTCAAGAAACTGCCTAAGCTCACAGGAAGCTCACACAGGCCTTTACTCGAACAACTTGGGTGCAACACTCTAGAGAGCTGGGAGGGGGGAAAAAGCTCTGTTGGCACATACTCAGAGGAGAAAGGGCCTGCAAGGATTGAAGATGAGGGGTAGAAAGCTTCGAGTAACCCCACCAACACTCCCAAACACCCCTTCGAACAGGGGGCAAGAGCATCCTCACAAAGCACGTAACACGATTTCTCTCCCTCTGCTGGTACACCTCGGAGTTTCCCAAGACCTCGCCGTCCATCCGCAGGAGCACCCAAACTCCATGACCTCCAAGGGGAGGCATCCAGCACCGATCACAACCCCCACGCGTCAAAGAAGCTTCCGGCCCAGGTGACCAGGAAGCAGCGTCGCACGTGTAGGACCACAACGAAGACCTACTGCTAACTGGACCTCACGAAACGACCCTAGCACACAGAGTGAAAGAAAGGGCCTAGGGGTAAAGGGGCGGCGCTCGCCGGTGCCGGAAGCCCTCCCCCCCCAAGCGGCCATTGTTGCACGAGGGAACCCTACGCGACTGTAATCGCCAGAGCCGGCTCCAACTTTCCATTTACTTGGGTAGAATTTATGTGTACCTAGGCATCGCTCTTTTCTTGTAATGTCATAATTAGTTATGGACATTCATTGCCAACATAATATGGGACCTATAGGGTCACACATAGGAACTTTCTTGGAATAGGATTCTATCCATAAATTATGTTTAAGCTGAGTATTAAATATGTTTAGGTATTCAATTAAAAAACAAATTAACTGACTAGATTCAAACCATAAAGTTCAAGTGTTGAACCAATTGGTTAGAGTGTCATGTTGAGTTGGAAATTAAATTGGTTGATTTTTGAATGAATCATGGCACCAACTGATCAGCTCACAGGGTGAACTAATCAGCTCAGGTTGGTGAGACAACTGATACACCTAGTGAACCGATTAGCTCGGTCATACCAATCGAAGCTTCTGGGGTGATTTTCCCAATTCATGAGAATAGTTGATCATTTCACTTTTTCAATTTGATTGGAAAAAGGATTAATTGGACATTAAATTGAAATGAATTGCAAATTCAATTGCTATTAGGGAAACATGTGAAATGATCGGTTCACTGTGTGAACCAATCATCTTAAACTACCAATCGATTATTTCACCAATGAACCAACTAGTTCACCTGTCTTGGGTTGCAAATTCATGGAAATTATGGACCATTCTACTCTCGCACAGACTGGGAACTCAGTCCCTAACTCATCCTATAAATAGAGGGGTGTTGGAGGCTTCCCAACACACACTATTGAGAATTAGTTGCTCTGACCATTGTTGTCCTCTCTAGTTGTGGTAACTAAGAGATCCCAAGGAAGTCCTACCTGACTAGGGAGGGATCGTGGGGGAGAGAAAAACTGAGAATAATTATGGGAGAGCAAGTTCATAACTAGTATGCCAACAGGAGGGGACAACTCCTTTTTTGTTTAGGTAGAATGACGGGAGTTTTAGGTGGTATGTGTGGACTTCTCTAGAGGTGTGGATACTTTTTCAACTAGGAGAACAACATCACCATACAGTCTATGGAGGAGTTGCTGCAGTCATTGTTCGAGTCTGTTGTATGTGGTGGAGACCAGCATTTGTTGTAGACGAGTCCAAGTGCAACTAGGAGTGTTGCACGACTACCATGACGAGGAGATGCCACTAGACTTGCTCCAGGACTAGGTATATCCTCGAAACCATCCTTCCCGTTATATAGTTGTTGACGTGATCCACTGGTTTATGGGAAATATGGAAGTAATTTTTTTTGTTTCCAATGCCTATTCTATAGCCATATTTCCCTACAACATCACCACCCCAAACTTAAAACATACTTTCTCTCAAGTATGCTCCAACTCAATCTCTCTTCAATTTTTCAACAAGTAAGAAATGACATATGCATCGCAATAGATGTATATTGACTAATTGGTCTTAATGATGACTAAGTACATGTATTTAACCTCTCTCCTCTCCTCTTTCACAAACCAATCATGATTAAAGTGTTGAGCATAAAAACTTCAAATATAGGATATGATATGCACAATCAATCCATATGGATTTCATACAGCTCCGGGTAAACTAATTCATGGTGGTGAAGGTCAAAAATGACTAGAGTTGTTATGTTACCTTCATGCATTCAATCTCATATGTCAACCCATACTAAGAAACCCACACGGCTGCAAAAAAGGATGAAATTAGTTGTGTTAAAAGTTTTCTAGCTCAATGGGCATGAAAAAAGAAGAAAGTGGTTGTGGTAAGAGATTGGAGTGCTATTACACAGGAGCACTCATCTTTTCTTTATTTGGATGTTATTATATAAGACCAAGTTTTATTTTCTTTTTGCATTTTCTTTTTCTTTTTCTTTGCCCTTGGTGTAGGTAGGAACATGGTGGTGAGTCAAGTGGGGATACATGAATAAGGCCACTCCAAACTCCTAGATGGTGGCCAAGGTTGGATTTGTGCTCTTTGGCATCTTTTCTTAAGGTAGAGAGATAAGGAATGGTGAAATAAACGTGAGTCAAAATGGGGTCACTAGTGTGGGTTTCAACATGAGATCTCCTACATGAAAATTACTCCAATTTCATCAAGCAATGATACACCACATGAATGAGCAATATGAAAACCACATTGTTATCATGAGATTCAACAAATCATAAGCATTTGTGGCTTGATTGAATCATAATTTAACCAATCTATTGACAAGTGTAAAAGAGGTGATTCACATATAAAAAGTAAATTAAAATCTAATCTAGATAGAAGAAGTAAGATAAAACTAAAAAATGAGTGAAATGAAGGGCATGCTGCCCTATCATCCCAAATCTTTGAATCGTGATGTCCTCAGTATGAAACTAAAGTATAGGAGTGATAAGGTATATGATCAATGTTGTTGTGGTGGATCCAGTGGTGCTCCTCCCTATGGTGTGGGTATAGTTAGTAGTTTCCCCACTAGTCTTCCATTAGAGATGGGTATGTATCCTAGTACCCATACAGTGCTCCCCATTAGTCTTCCCCCCACTGGGGGTTACTCTACACCTATGCGTTCTGAAAGCAATACATGGATTTATTTGGTGGTGTATCTATTGTTGATACAACCACATTACATCACATCTCCTCTCAATACTCTCATGTGATCTTTGAATGCCTCTAGATGTGCCTATGTAGTATACATATCATAGGTGTTCACTTTTTGCTTCTCTCTCTTCCACCACTCTCCTATGCTCTACTGCATGTGACTCTCCTAATCCTTCATGAAACTCTATGGGGAGTTGTTGTCATGCATCCCTAGGATGCTCCTCTTCCCACCTCCTGAAAGTATCCAAGACATTCAGAGATGGTCCATACCCCTTTAGAAGAGGTGTAGCACGGTAAGGTAGCTCTAGTGAGACTACTACATAAAGGGGTTTGACCTAGTAAATGATATTCTGATCAATCATTAAAATCATATATGGTCGAATAAGGTATTGTAGGTGCACTATCTTTCCCTCTTCTACCTTTGTGTATCTAGTTAATTCATGCTCTAGGCTATGGGGATTGAAGTCACAATCCCTCCCATCATAAAAGGATTCTTTCTCTTGGACATATTTGTCTTCATATATTCAATAAGAAGTGTCCCTAAATTTACATGCTTTCCTAGTGCCATCCATCCCAACACCAATACATCCTTCTTAGTGTAGCTTCCTTGGTTCTCATATCGGGTATAAATTTTATTCGCTAAGACCTACTGAACATATCTCAAGTAGGGGTTATGAATTAATCTTGTTTTTTATTTTCCAGCTACAACATTATTGTACTCAGCGAACCACTTCCATATTTATGCATAATTCACCTTAGAGTCATTGTCTATCCTCCCTTGATCAAGGAGGTTTTCTACTTCAAGGTTGGGAGTGAAAATCTTGTTGGGTATGGAGGCGGTGAGGAGGCAATTGTCATTCCCAAATCTAATAGGGATAGTGTCTTCCGCATCAACAATGAGATTCTCTAGAGTGGTTAAGTACTGGCGTGTAAGCTCCACATAAGTTTCCCCAACAGTCATCGTCACATCATATAAACCCAAGGGTCTCATGATATCCTAGAAATATGAAAAGACATTGAATGCATTCATTATATCCTTGCAGTCGTAGTGTGTAGCAATTACCCTACGTGTCACGCACTCTGGATTCATTGGATTTATCAATTGGATATCTCTTTATTCAGGACCTCCTCATGTTGTTCCTATTGAACCCCTTCATATTGAGAATATTGCACCTCTTCATTCTATGCATGATGATCCTCTTTATTTTGTGTATCCCGCATTTCTTCATTATGTGCATCTTGACACAGTCGTGCTGTGCCAAATGTGTGTCCCACCATGTACATTTCATGGTACCATAGTTGTGATGGACACTATAGCAGGTCATTTCGACTTGAAAATTCATCAAAATATAAAATCTTTGAACCCAGGTGATATTTAAATAATTCTCTTCCACATTTCAGCTAATTTTCTTCATTTCATCACTCTTTTCACTTGTACATCTAAAAAATAAAGAGAAAATATTAAATATAGGTGTGTGAGAGAGAGAGAGTGTGTATGTTTTCTTGTAAAAGTGTAAAATGTACAAAAATTATCAAAAACAGAAGGTTGGGTGAAAAATTCCCCATACCTAGGTGGGTTGTATCCCAATAGTGCTAGGTTTTATGCCTTCATCTGGGATTCTTATAGTTCTCTCAATCATTCAACCATTCAGAATCCTTGTGTGTCCACTCTCGAAATAGATACCTCCCTCATTTGCATTTAATAGTTGCCCCTTGTTCCATTACTCACAAAAGTTATCACAATGTATTCCACATTAATCTCTATCCTTCATGTAATAAACTAAAGTCTTCAAGTGATCATGCTCAAAATCCTCATTTTGTTCTTGTCGGGTGGTGGTTTTGAACATATTGATCTTTATCTCCATGTCCATGAAAGATATTGTCATTGTACCACTACAGACATGTATTTCACCATCATCTGTAGATAGGATTGATCTCTTCAAGATGATAGGAATAGTCATATTATCCTGATTCATGTCAAGAACAAAGAAATCAACAGAAAACATTGTTGCCCTTTCCTTGTGTGTCATCACCAAGACATCATCCACTCTTCCTCTAGGCACTTTGATGGATCGTTCCATCAACTAGAGAGTGTAATGAGACAATTTCAACTTGCCTAACCCCAGCTCCACATAGACACTATATGGCATCAAATTCACATTAGATCTCAAATCAAGTAGGGATTGGTATGTGTAATGTCCCCCTATGTAACTAGGTGTAACAAACTGAAATCTAGGTATATTCTTAGTTTGACCCTTTTCCTAAGCTTTTCCTATCTTTTATGTCATTTATGTCCTTGATGTTGAATTAGTGGAATTTATAGAGGTTTGGTGTACATTTGTTCACTATTTATGCCAACATAAGGGTTTATGCACAAATACCTCAGTGAAAGTTTATATAAGGATCCAAATTGCAAAATATCCACTTAAGTGGGATAATGATAAAACAAATTTGTTCTAGAACATTTCTTAGCCTTTTGGAGCATGGAAAAGCAAAAGGAATGAATAATAATGCTTTAAACATGTTAATGTGATATTGGATTATTTAATATGAGAAATAGTGGTACTGTTGGATAATGGGCTAAAATTCATAAAAGAAAGACTAATTGGTTAAAGATAACTTGAAATTCATTTTCCTTGGGTTTGGTTTGTCTTGGGGATCATGTTTCGTAATTTTAGAATAATAATAATAACTATATCTCTTTTATTTTGAAAAGAAAAGGTGAGTTTCCTCCAAAATTTAAAATAATTCGTTTATTGACTCAAAAAGTGGCAACTAATCTACACATTAAAATATGCCTTTGGGATTTTCAAGTAATTTGGATAATCTTTAATATACATGTGTGGATTAGGAGAGAGAAAATATGTAAAAGCCCAAAATATTAAATAGAATGATAAATTATTATAAGGGATAAAATTAATGGCTAAATCGTGTTCCACATGGTTATCTTAATTGAGGGTGAAGTTTCACCAAAACTGGGTAATTCTAGAAATCTCTAATGTGATAAGAAAGAGAAATTTTGAATTTTTTAAAATGAATTAAATAAAAATACTTAAAGTCCTCAAAAGTGAAAACCAATCCCATGTTTAGATTCTACATACTCAAATTAGTCTAGGTGCCAAAATTCATTAAATTTGGAGTTCATTTTCACACTCAATTGAGGAGAGAGAAAAAGAGAAATCATTTAATATGTCACTATAGTTCAATTCATAATTGGATAAAAATTAAATGTCATGTGGACAGTGGATGTGTGTTCCTTTTTTGGTCGTTGGATCCAAGATTGAACAGTGATGGATCCATCTCCTACCTCAGGTAGGAAGGAGCGTGATGTGAACAGTACCGCGGCCATGGAGGCCCGGTATTTTGGGGTTTTCTCCATCGGTTCTTAATGATTCTTTGTGATTCCTTTGACATTATGTTCCAAATAGAATTTCACACCTACCTATACCTTATTTGCATTAT
Organism: Alisma plantago-aquatica; assembly: GCA_963693085.1. Lineage (NCBI taxonomy): Eukaryota > Viridiplantae > Streptophyta > Magnoliopsida > Alismatales > Alismataceae > Alisma > Alisma plantago-aquatica. The sequence goes on along the minus strand of OY856412.1, from coordinate 1,164,377,569 downwards.
TTTGACAAAGATTTGACAAGTACCCAATTCTTGTGCAAACAAGGAACCCGACCACCCTACACCTATGCCTTAATGCAAACCCCCACCTAAAATAAGGGTACCCCGACCTGTGTCAACCTCAAAATGCTCTCCTCTTTGCTCAATTTCTCTCTTGTTCATGCAGTTGACTTCTGGTGGTCACATTTGGTCTCAAACTTATGGTGGGTTTCTCTTCTTCTCTGGGCCTCCTTCGGTCGATTCTTCTTGGTTGTAAGGTAACTTGGACCTACACCTTTCTTCTCCCAGACACGATTTTGAGTTTGGTTGAATCATGCGAGAACACCTAATTTTGTTGCAAAGCATGGGAGATCCAGCTCTACCATGGTGTCAGGTTGGGGACGGGAGAATCCCTATGTTATTTTACCATTTCACCCCTTTGCTTCTCTTCTTTTCCTTTGTTTCACGAGTGGGATAGTCTCATCTTTTTGTCTTGTTTTTGTTTCCCTATGAAGCGGGTCCCATTGGCTTTGACCAGGAAACATGTCCGCACCTAATTGGTCCAATTCATGCGGTCTCGAACCTCTCTGATCCTCTCTCTCACTCTCTCTTACACATAATATCTGCTGATGTGGCATTTTCAAATTTTTTTATTGGCCGATTTTGTAAAAATCACATTTTATAAATTCTCTTGTCGAAAAACTAAAGTAAAATATGTTTTGAAATTAAAAAAAATGTGTTCTTTCTAATAAAAATTGTTTCAAATCATAATTTCCATCTTTTCAAAGGTTTATTTTTGGGAATCTATAAAATACATGAAAATCCCCAAAAATTGTAACTTTGTAATATAATCTCCAAATTGGACAAATAAATATCTTTATTTATTAGGAGAACCTAATGAGTCGATTGGTGAGATTTTTAGAGTCAAAATCCGAATTTTGTTAAAAAGGTCAAAAATTAGGGTTTTCTCTACATTAATGTTCATTATGTACAATGATACATGTTAATAAATTGAAGTAGGCTAAATTGAAGTTGGGATCATCTAAAAGTGGTGAAAGTTGATAATTGAATTCAATAAGAGAGTTATGTGAATCCTTGCACCCTAAGTTGGGATATTTGCAAACCAAACCCTAATTTTCCTAATGAGGCATTATATGAACCCCAATCTCTTTATTATTATTTCTAGTGCTACTTTTGCCTCGAAATCAGTATTGATATTTTGTTTCTTGGGCCTTGTACCCCACTGGAATGTTTTGAATATTTGATTATTCTACTTGCCATAGTTTCTCTTTAGCATGTTGATTTTATTAGGCTATATAGCTAACGTAGTGGTACTTTTGTATAGCCAGCCATAGATAGGGCATGTGTTATTTCGCCCTAGGGAATGTGTTATTGTCCCCGTTATAAAATTGTTGTAGGTGACTGGAATGTGTTATTCTCCCTCACATATTGGTTGAGGTTAGGTAGGTGACTCAATCCTACTTAGTTAATGTAGTAAATATTAATCATGCATGCAAATCTTTTACTATTTTCTATTATGGAAAGCATGTATTTGATTATGCCTCATACTCTTGATTTATTCATCTTATGATGAAATCTTAGTTTTTAATTCCATGTTATTTCTTTACCTTTTGTCCTTGCTCACTATTGACACATACATTGTTTTTCACTTTTGATGGGTGAATTTCCAACCAACCAGGCCTAGGATCATAGTTGCATAGCTGGAGTCAGGAGGCCCAACCTAGGATTAGGATAAGGAGTACATGGCTTTGAAGAAATGACTGCGAATATGTGGTTCAGTTGACCTATCCTTTATGACTTTTGGTTTTTAAAGCGAACCTTAGGTTGTTAGATTTAAGATACAAGGATCTAAAGCTCAACCCTAGTTAGTTATGACTTTTTAGTTGGATACACAAACATCATAAACCAATTAAATACTCACAACTAAAAGATGCATAAGTAGCTATGGTGCCTTGAGGTTGTTTAGCTTGTTAGGTTAACCTTTTAAGTGGAGCATGGTAGTTGGTTGATGATGTTTGGGTAATTAAATTTCAAGGAAGAAATCCTCCTTAGGGGGATGGAGTCCTGTAAAATACCAAAATCTAGTACTCTGACTCTAGAAACCCTAACTCCATCAATAGGAGGTTAGTGTGCTTGGATCATGAGAATTGACCAAACTAGTTATAGTTGAAACCTCACATGTTTGTTTTTATACTAGTGAACATATAATAGTCATCTAATGAATAGTTCATATGTTTGAACCCTGATGAATACCTAATGCATGTAATATGAGTAAATCACATATTAATAATAATTGTGGATATACATGATGCTAACCATGTCATGGACCAGTTAAACCTTGATGATATGATGAGTAAGATAATTAGAATTTAACTTTGGAATTGATGCATGATAAGAAGGTATAAGGAAAGTATAATGATCATATTAACCTAAACCCTAAGATGTAATCATCTAATTTTGATATATGCACCCTTGATGAAGTTCATGATACACTAATGACATTAGGTATCATAATAAGATAACATACTTTGAAACACATAAATGTTATATAATCACCTAATCATAGATTAATAAAGTCATCAAAATGTAATGCACATCACCTTGTTCTCCAATACATGACTAATTAATCACCTAATCATGACTTGGTATGTGAATCAATTCATTAATATGTAATATGTTCCACCTTGTTCACTAAAATCATATAATGACTCAAATATGGTTAATGAGTAATTTTATTCACATGCATGAATGCCTAATGTGGTGTTACATGTGTGTAATCAATAATAAAAAAATGTGAGAACTTGATTAATGATGACATTAATATGAGTAATAAAGGAAATGTGACAATGTGACAATGATTAATATAGATATAAGATATAAGTAATTAATGTGACATTATTTGGATTAATTGTAGTTAATAAAATGTCTTATTTCATGAAAAATAATTTGTTACAATTTGATATGGTGATAATGTAAGGATAATGGTGTCTAAATACAAATTATTAGGGATAATGATCTAATATATTAATAAATATTGAGATAATTGAGTAAACTCTAATTGTTCTAAAACTCTTAATGAGATAAATAATAAATATATAGGATTTGTGCATAATAATGAAATGTAACTCTTTTGGCAACAAAGTGCATATAATATGACATAATTAAAAGGAATAATAATGATGATCTAATATCATAATATATATAATGCTAATATGCCTAAAATGTTAATTGTGTTATATCTAATAAAAGGAAATCTCAAAAGTGGAACCCTAGGTGATCCATGAGAACCTAACCTACAAGGAGTTGCCTGTGAAATTTATGAACTCCCAGGATAAGCAGTTGAAGAACAAGGAGTTTGAGTTAGTGAAAGTTTTGGTGGAATTGTTATGGTTTGCTTAGAGATGAGATGTTATGTACTCACCCTGCCCTATTTTATTGAGATTTTAGGGACAAAATCCTTTTTAAGGGGTGGAGTGTTGTGACGAACTAAAATCTGGGTATATTATTAATTTGACCCTTTTCATTAGGTTTTCCTATCTTTTCTGTCATTTATGTCATTGATGTCAAATTAGTGGAATTTATAGAGGGTCGATGTACATTTTTTCACTATTTATGCCAATATAAGGGTTTATGCACAAATACCTCAGTGAAAATTTATATAAGGATGTAAAATACAAAATATCCACTTAAGTGGGACAATGATAAAATAAATTTGTCCTAGAACATTCCTTACCCTTTTGGAGCAAGGAAGAGAAACATGAATGAATAATAATCCTTTAAATATGTTAATGTGATATTGAATTATTTAATATGAGAAATAATGGTAATATTGGATAATGGGTACAATTCATAAAAGTAAGACTAGTTGGCAAAAATAACTTGAGATTCGTTTTCTTTGGGTTTGGTTTGGCTTGGAGACCAAATTTCGTAATTTTAGAATAATAATAACTATATCTCTTTTATTTTGAAAAGAAAAGATGAGTTTTATCCAAAATATAAAATAAGTCATTTAATGACTCAAAAAATGGCAATTAATCTTAGATTCATAATCTGCATAGTAAAATATGCCTTTGGGTAAATTTTCATGTAATTTGGATAATCTTTAATATACATGTAAAGATTAGGAGAGAGAAAATATGTAAAATCCCAAAATGTTAAATAATATGATAAATAATTTCAAGGGATAAAATTAATGGTCAAATCGTGTTCCATATGGTTTAGTTTTCTTGCGGGTGAAGCTTCACCAAAATTGGGTAATTCTTGAAATCTCTAATGTGATAAGAAAGAGAAAATATGAATTTCTTTAAAAGAATTAAATAAAATACTTAAAGTCCTCAAAATGAAAAACTAATACCATATTCAGATTCTACACACTCAAATTAGGCCAGGTGCCAAATTTCATTAAATTTGGAATTCATTTGCACCCTCAATTGAGGAGAGAGAGAAAGAGAAATCATTTAATATGTCACTATAGTTCAATTCATAATTAAATGAGAATTAAATGTCACGTGGACAGTGGATGCACATGCCTTTTTTGGCCGTTGGATCCACGATCAAATAGTGTTGCATCCATCTCCTACCTCAAGTAGGAAGGATCATGGTGTGAACAATACCACGGCCATGGAGGCCCGGTATTTTAAGGTTTTCTCCCGCAATTCTCAACAATTCTTCACGATTCCTTCTCCATTATGTTCCAAATAAAATTTTGTACCTACCTATACCTTATTTGCATTTATTTGATGAAGATTCGAGAAATACCCAATTCTTGAGAAACAAGGAACCCAACCACCCTACACCTATGCCTAAACACAAACCCCCACCTATAAATAAGGGTACCCCGACCTGCGTTGTCCCCATAACTCTCTCCTCTTTTCTCATTGCTCTTTTGTTCCTGCAATTTTCTTCCATTGATAGCATTTGGTCTCGTACTTGTGGTAGGTTACTCTTCTTCTCCTCGCCTCTGATTCTTCTTAGTTGTAAGTCCCTTGGACCTTCACCTTTCTTCTCCCGCTCTCGGTTTCAAGTTTGGTCAAGTCAAGCAGTAATGCCCAATTTTTCCACAAATTGTGGTAGCTCAAGCTCTACCATGGCGTCAGACTGGGGAGGGGATAATCACCTATGTTATTTTACCATTTCACCCCTTGTCTTCTCTTCTTTCCTTTGTTTCATGTGCGGGGTAGTCTTGTCTTTTGGTCTTGTTTATGTTTGCCTTTGACGTGGGTCTCACTGCCTTTGATAGGGCGACATGTCTGCACCTGATTGGTCCAAGTCATGTTGGCCTGGTCCTCCCTCTCCCTCTCGATCTCACTCTCACTCTCTCACATAATCTCTACTAATATGGCATTTTCTAATTTTCTAATTTGTCGATATTGTAAAAATCATATTTTTTTTTTTGCTTGTCAAAAAATTAAAGTAAAATATGTTTGGAATTCAAAAAATATATTCTTTCTAATAAAAATAGTTTTAAAGCCTAGTTTCCATGTTTTTGAAATTGACTTTTGGGAATCTAATAAAATACATGAAAAGCCCTAAAATTGTAACTTTGCCATACAATCTCCAAATTGGACAAATAAATATGTTTTCTTGATCAAGAGAACCTAATGAGTCGTTTGGTGAGATTTTAATAGTAAAAATCTGAGTTTTGCTAAAAAGGCCCAAAATTAGGGTTTCTCTACATTACGGCGGATTATGTACACTAATACATGTTAATAAATTGAAATAGGCAAAATTGAACTTGGGATCATCTAAAAGTGGTGAAAGTTGATAATTGAATCCAGTAAGAGAGGTATGCACATCCTTACAACCTAAGTTGGTATATTTGCAAACCAAACCCTAATTTCCCTCATGAGTCATTATATGAACCCTAATCTCTTTATTATTATTTCTTTTGCTACTTTTTCTTCAAAATTAGTATTGATATTCTATTTCTTGGGTCTTGTACCCCCACTATCATGTTTAGAATACTTGATGCTTCTACTTGCCATTGTTTCTCTTTAGCATGTTGATTTTATTAGACTATTTAGTTAATGTAGTGCTACTTTTTTACAACCACCCATAGATAGGGCAGGTGTTATTTTCCCTGGGAAATGTGTTACTCCCCCCTTATAATAATGTTATAGGTGACTGGAATGTGTTATTCTCCCACACCTATTGGTTGAGGTGTAGGTGCCTCAATCCTACTTAATTAATGTAGTTAATATCAATCATGCATGCAAAGCTTTTACTATTTTCTTGTTATGGAAAGCATATATTTGATTATGCATCATACTCTTTATCTCTTCATCTTAAGATGAAATCTTAGCTTTTAATTCCATGTTATTTCTTTAACATTTTTCCTTATTGATTATTAACAGATGCCTTATTTCCCACTATTGTTGGGTGAATTCCCAACCACCCAGGCATAGGATCAGAGTTGCACAGCATGGCCTAGAGGCCCAGCCGAGGATTAGGATAAGGAGTACATGGCTTTCAACATGGACCTAACTCATGAGGATGATGTTTGGATACAAAGTTGATATGGTTTAGATTTCCCTCTATCTAGATCCTTATGTTGTAACATCAATGTAAACCTTGTATGGGATATGATGATGTACTTTTGTGAAATTGATTATAGTCATGAAACTTTTATTCCGCTACTATACTTGGTCTTTTGTATACCATTATATAAGATTTTAAAATTTTACACTTGTTCCAGCCATACCTTTTGAGTGTGTTTGGAATGGATGTTTTATTATTCAAATTTTAGTAGGGGGTGATTTCACTTCCTTACACTAGGTATGAGAGGGACTCTTGGGCCTTTCCTCTTCATAGGAACTGAGTGTTGCATGATAGATCTCACTTGTTCTATCAACTTGATTTTCTTAGGCATCCTCAATGTTGACTTCCTCTTGACAGTGCACATATCCTTGGAAATTTTGGTATAAGATGGGATCTACTTGATAGAATCCAACAAAGGGATATTCATCTTCACTTTCCAAAACATCTCTAGGATGTCAACCTTGTGTTTTTTCCTCCTTTTTATTATGCAGGCTCATCCAATGCCCTAGGGAATGGTAGCTCACTTGCTTTTAAAATATGGCCTTCTTGTTCCATGACATGAGTTGGGACATTAAGGAACGTAGAACCTGCAAATAGAGTAAAAGGTGGAACACATAATATCACATTCTCAGCATGAGGTGTCACTAGATCATCTTTAGCAATTTTAATCACCATTTGGTATCTTTGGCCTTGTTTCATCAGCATGCCCTTGGCTCACATGATCATTGTCCATTTGAGTCTTGGACTTTCTAATGACTTTTCCACTCCTTATAACTATCACAGCACTACCTTGCTCATCATGGAGAGGGTGAGATTTTTGTGACTGTGGAGGAGGTGGAGGTGGCCTTTCGTATTGAATTGAGATGGAGAATAAAATTGAGGGTGGTAAGTGAAGTGGTGGGATGGTTGTGGTGATGGAGGTGGAGGAGGCGTATAAGGATTAGCATGGCCTGAAAATTGAATTATGGGCTGCACTTGGATAGGAGGTGGGCCATAGAAGACTTGAGAGGGACTCATTGGTTCACTTTCTTCATTAGAGATTATTATGGGTTGGGAGGAAAGTTTTGTTTCCGCTTGAAGAGAAAGTATTGAAGAGAGTTGCTCCACTTTTTCCTCAAGCCTTGTAACATTCCTTTTCACATGATCAAAACTTGTCAACCAAGAGAGAACTTCATCCTCAGACCTTGAGTTATAACTTGAACTTTGTTGTTATGGGTTTCCATGAGAATGAAGTGCCTTCACTTATTCACCAAAAGAATAAATTGAATTAGTCGAGTGACAAGGAACACTTCCCACTTGGTTATTTATAAAGTTCATCATTTCCCCAAGAATCATCATCAATTGTGGGCTTGAATCATTATAAGTTTAAGGTGTCTCACAAAAGGCTAGATCACCATGCTAGAATCTCGATTTCTTGAATTTTTCACTAAGTGTAAAAACATTAGCTATAACTCTATGTAGTTTATCCACAAAAGCTCCTCGACAAGAAGAATTCATTGTACCATGACCCACTTGAGATAGACCAGAATAAAAGGATTAAACAAGCTGTCATAAAGGGATTTCATGGTGTGGGCACTCTCTCAACAAAATTATATGTGAGAACCTGTTACACTAAATGAGATTACTCAAAACACAAATCACAATTACTCATTAATTAAATACAAACCCAAAAAAATAGGGTAAATCAAAACCTATTCAACATTTCCCAATTGCTCAGGAACATTTACATAATGCTCAATATCCTTTCCAACTACCATGTAGTCTCAACTACAACATAAACTTTATAACAGAACACTATCCACATATTTCACATATACAAGCATCAACATGCTATCAAAAGCTTGATTAAATGAAAACATCATATATAAGCTTTTCACCCAAATCTGAGAATATAGGGATGACTCTAGAACACACTAGACACTAAGCTACCATTTCTAGGGTTCATCACCTCATATTCCCTTGCTACCATGGTTCAGGTGCCGCTATTTCCGATCACCTAAAAAGATGTGGTGACCCACGAGGTGAGACCCAGTCCCATTGAGAGATATAAATCTCTCCAACAGATACTAATTACATCAGATTAAATAGTAGATAATTGAGTAGTTGGAGTATTTAATACAATTGAACAGATTGAATAATTCAAGTATGCTAAATAGATTAATAAAATAAGCTTAGCAACAAGTATGATTATCAATGTAGATACAGGTCACAGGTAAATCCATTTCTTTGGATAATTATCTACTCAAATTTCATCAAATTGCATCTAATAACCATCATCATCATTAATCTGACAATCATCATATGCCTTGCTAAAAGCTCAAGCAATCTAGTAGCATAAGCATCCCTGAAATCATGAATATGTCTAGTAACAAAACATGGCTATCAATATTGGCATGTCAAAAAAAGGGAACAAATCTATGTCATAAGTAGAAGTAACATCATAGCACAACTAACTGCATAGGCATGATTAGTAGTTTAACCATTTCTAATTACATAGGCATGGCTAGCAATATTAAAAATAGCTAGCAGCATCATCTTAACTATCAGTGTCAGTAAATCTGACAACATAAGCATGTTTACAACATGGGCATAACTACAACATAAGCATATCTGTCATCTCTTATTGTACTATACATGATTTCAGTGAAAAGAAAGCAAACAAGGGTTATCATCCAATATGAAGTGTTGTGTATAACCCAAAAAAGATATGCTACATGACTGTATTACATCTTTTATTACACCCTGGGGAGTTTGAGTTGTACCACTCAAAGTCCAACTAACCACAGCTTGGTCGCAATCAGTTCCATATAAGATCTAGGAAGAGTTGAGCTCCAAGATCTTCTTCATACTCAATCAATACAAGTTTTCACTGTAGTGACATATAGTCAAACTACAAAACAACAACATATAGTCTTGTAACTAGCACACCTTGGTACTGGTCATGGTGCTAGCAACCAAGGTATTCAAACCCAATCATTGAGGTACAAGCCCAGTTCTCCTCTAATCACATCATGCTATAATCACTAAGACCCAACCACAGTCGTTCTCAAAAAGTGGGCTAGGTATGACCGAAGTCATCATCCAGAAAAATTTGGTGTCAGGATGACAAGAACCCTGCATACTCAACAGTATGCACTCTGAGTTTCCCTTAGGAATACTCGTTTCACCATCCAGCAAATTTTGGAACTGAAGATGGTTCTATGGCACAGGGCACTACATGATTAGGGTTTCACTTGATTAGTTATCTCCAATTGGGTGAATTAAGGCTGCATCAAATAAGTGGATAAGCAAACCCTAATTTGTCTCTAGAAAACATTATTATATAACAACTTTAGAAGATATAAAACATATGAGACATAATTTATCATCTCAACATCACAGGTAACTATTCACATGTCAATCAAAAGACTATACTTGTCATCACATCATCATCACATGGTACTATTCATTTCCATTCAAGAGACTACATTTGTCATCACACTATCACATGATATAAATCCTTCAAAATGTCATAGGGTATGAACCCTTGTCATCGTAAAAGGATTATACCTCATTTAGGGCTCAACCATGCCCAAAGGTCATTAAGACCATCATATCATTCCCTACAAGTTCATCATTATCTTTCCATGCCTTTTAACAAGGCTCAACAAACATCACCACACATTTGATGCACAGGCTCAACAAGATATCTCATTTAATAATTAAAAGATGTTTATAGGATAACATTGTAGGGTTATCTTAGCACTTATGAGCATTCCTTTATTATATCACATATAAGGAATCTATATGATTGGTCATCATCATACTCATATTGTACAAATTTAGTATAAGAAAGCATGAATCATAAAGCTATGATGACCACTAGTTAACACGTTAGAATTTAAATCATTCATTAGGAAGGATATTCCATCACTATATTAATCATTCAAAGAAAGATAACATGATTAACCATAATTATCTACTTTCATTAGGCTTAGGTTTGGCAAGGTAGGTTACACTAAAGTTATAGTTTAGCATTCATTCACATACCTTAACCCATAGCATTCCCATATAATCTTGGATGCATAAGGCACAACATCATCATCACATTCCATACTATTCTCAAGTATGGATCCACACATATCTCAAGGTGTAACCATTAGGTTATAGTATACTAGATCTCCACAACAATAAGAGAGACTCCATTGTTCTATTATTCCACTAAACAAGGTTGATCATGGTTAATCACCATCACCTAAGTTCATTAGGATTAAGTGTAACAGGCTATATCCCAGTAGGGTTACATATCTACACAATATGATCGTTATCCATTCTATTCATATGAGGGTAAAGGTAAGACTACCTTATTAAGGTCAAATCTACGTTGGTTCCAACATCATTCAACTCATATCACTATACCACAACATCACCCTGAACCATTAGATGTTGAAAAGGTAAGACTATTGGTTATTTACATAAGTAAACACCTTAAACCAACCATATGTAAATCCATCGAGTTGTGACCTATAAAGATTCATCATTAAACCCTAAACATCACTTATTTAATAACATAAAGGGGGCACCATAGGTTGTGGGATTAAAACCCATAATTTGTTGTACATTTTAAGCAATCCATCATCTCAAAAATCAAGCTCCTTAAATTGATCATGTAAGACAAATCATCAAATTCAGATTATTAGAAATCATATATAATACTATAGGTTTCAATCCAAACCATTGGATGTTGAAGAATCCAATATCAACCATTGGATCAAGTCAAATATTCAAAACTATTAAATGAAGAAGTGTTAGATCCTAACCACTAGATCATGTTCATATTTCAAAACCATCAATTGGAGTATACATCTAACCATTAGATCAATTAAACCAAGAAACCATTGGTTTAGGTCTTAATTGATGCTACAATTACACCCTAAAATAACCATTGGTGGTTATGACCTGGTCCACCATTGGTTGTGATCATTAACTCACCATTGGTTGTTAGAACAACACTATATTCATTTAACACCATCAGATGTTAAGCTAATGTCATCATTGATTGATAGCATCATTAGAGAATCAAACTATTGTTCATTGAGATTCCAAGAGAGACTAATATTGACCTAAGGTGTGACTATCATTTCACATCATCATTCATAACCCTTGGTTACGACCTTTGGTTGTCATGAAGACCACACCATCGGGTCATGTGTTTAGAGAAGAAAGCAACCTAGAAACCCTAATATGAACCATCGGTTGATATGTTCTTAGCACCATAGGTGGTGATACCAACCTGAACTAAGTCACCATAAAAATCGAAATCCCAAACAAGCTTAACTTCTTAATGCTTAAATCCCCATTTTTAAGCAAGAACATGAGCTAACAAGCTTATAGTAAGCAATATAAGTAAAGAGGGTTATACAAATCACCTCTAATGAGAAGAAAAGACTTCTATAAGAAATAAACTTGAGGAAGGAAGGAAAGAAAACTCAAGCTATAGATCTGAATTTGGCCAAGTAGGCGCCCTTCTCCACAAGGAAGCAAAACCCTAGAAGAAGAAGCAAGAAAGGTAGATTCTGAGTTCTACAAAAACTTCTACCATGGAACAGTAAGGTTCTGACCTAGAGAAAGGTAGGAGGAAGAAGAATAGAGAAATAAATGGAGGAAAGAAGTGGATACTCACTCGTTTAGGTTAAAATCACCAAGAAGGAGCTTTAGAAACCCTAAAGGAAACAAATTGTAACCCTAGATGCTTCTACCAAGAAGATCCACACCTTATTATTCCTTGGACAGTAGCTCCATGGACCAAAATAGGAAGGATGATGCTCTTAGCAGGAGGGAAGTGGTAGAGAGAAAAAGTTTCTTTTGGGATCATATATATAAAGCTTAAAGGATAAGGTAGAGAAGAAGCATGAGGTGTACAAGTAACTCCCCATGTGTCCATGGCCTTAAACTATTAAGGATATACAAGAAACCACACAAGCATATTCCCACCATTCATGGAGACCTTTTTAGGCAACGTTTGTTGAATTTCCAAGCTAAACAAATAAACCATTTGTTGATAGCCCCTAAAGGTAGCTCATCCATAAAGGGGTAAACCCAAAAATACCCTTGAAGAAAACACCTCCAAACCAAGGTACAATTGAGTACCCCATGGCTCAAAAAGATCAAGAATGATAATAGAACATTCAAGTACCATAATTTAAGTGACAAATTGCAAAGAAAACCTCTCAATTGAGTAAATTACATAAAATTTCAAAATGTGCATAAAATTGCATAATTTGCACAAACAGTGTCCAAATTGGACCAAATTTGAAACTTTAGCTTGTCACATGATACCAAAACATATCACAAGGTTATATTAAGGTTATAAGAGTTCAATTATAGTAATTAAGCATGTTCAACCATTTAAGTAAGGTTAGGGGTCTCACATCTTCTAAAATCTTTCTCAACCATCATGAAACCACTCATTACCCATTTGACTGAAACTCACTATGGCACACAATTTGTGTCAACCTAGAAATGGGGTAGAGTTTCGTCATAAAGGCATTCTTAATGTCTCCCCAACTCATTATACCCGTTTTCTAGTCAAACTAATTTTTTCCTTATCTTTGAGCAAGAATGAGAACAAAGTGATCCAGACGGAGTCATCACTGGTTGTCAGCGTCTTGATTGTAGAGCATAATTCAAGAAAAGAATCCAAGTTCTTTTATGGGTTCTCACTCTCTAAGAAATAGAAGGTGGATAGGAGCTCAAGAAGATTGGGAGGGATAGAAAATTGCTCCATTGGCATTTGAGCAACTCTATTGGCAATTGGCGATTTTTAGTTGCTAGGCGTGATGTATTCATGGAGTGGCTTATGAGGTGCATTTTGACCTTTCATCTTGTTTCCATGGGTTTCTTTCCCATGAACAAGGCATAAACAAACAAAACAGGACAAGCTAGAAAACCAATTTACATGAATAATACAAATATTAAAGAATAAAGAATAGCAATGGTGAGGACAATAGGAAAATATCAATGCTATTCTAACTAGATGGTCTAAGTGCCTTTCTCCTTGGAAGCAATGCTAGAATCTTGTTATGTCCATAGGATACCCGACCAATTGACTTTGATTGAATTCTCCTTAGGCACACAATAAGGTATTTTACATTTACAAGTACCAGATGGACACACTTCTAAAGAAATCTATAAGCGGACGGGCTCGGGAGTAGTATAGGAGTGGTAAGTTGAGGTTGAACCCAAGGGAGAGAGGGGCACTAGAGTTAGGTTAACTAGGTTCCTACTGTAGAGTCTAGGTTTTAAGGGTTTGAAGCTGGTTTTGTTAATTATACTAAGGGTGAACACGCAATAAAGAGAACAAGCAATCAAAACCTAAGCTAATTCTAGACATCTTAGTTCTAATGAGCAAGACAGGAAGCTAACCAATGAAAGGAGCAAATGACACTAAGGAAAGCAAAGGAAAATTCTAACACTATTCTAAAATAGAAATATAGGACTAAAAGGCAATTAAAGACCTAAACTAGCAAGAACAAGTAAATGGACTAATTAAGCAAGTAAAGAGTTAAACAAGTAAAGACTAGTTGAGAAAGAAAACAAATTAGGGTTTTAGACAATTATGGGAAGTTTGGAATGTTTGGGGAATGTACTTGTCAATCGATTTTGGGTTGATAACATGTAAGCATTACTCTTTCATTGATACCAAACCAAACAACAAGATAGATGCAAGATGCTAATGAATTACCCTAAACTACTAATTGGTCATGGATGGGTAGGGTGTGTATAGGGGAACTAGCCCCTATCACCTCCTATCCACCCTTGTGAGGCTCACTTAGATTAGGGTTTAGGTGGAATTCTATTACAATGTAATCAATCCTAGGTTTCTAGGATAGAAGATCCTAGGGAAAATGGGGGCCAAGGATAATAATGGAAGGTGGAAATGAGGTTTTGGGCCACACATTGCCTTCCATCTTGCCTTTAGGAAGCTCCATTCTATTTACACTAAATGCTTGTAATCTATCTACTTAAATCTCTCACCTAGGTGTAGGAGGATTGATTAGCATGTAGGAAGGTGAACATCTACCTAGGGATTCACTAATTGGACCTAGGATCAATTCCTAAATTAGCTAAATATAAGCAATTTCCCTATAACAATAGGTGATTTCGAACACAAACCACAAAGTAGTTTATGGGAAATAAGATAAAAGTAGAACATAATCATAAGCAAATTAAATTATAATGTTTACATATCGATTTCCCTTAACATGGTATTAAAGTAACATTTTGACCCCAAATTGCTCACCTAGAGGGCGTAGCTACTCATAACAAAGGAGAATACAAAAATAAAGAAAGAAGAATGTGTATAAGAGTGGAAAGCCATGGCAACTCGATGTTTATTCCTTCTTCTCCACCTCCTAGCAGTAGCAACTCAAGCATCTCCCTCCTCTAAGGTGGGATGACATGGAAATGTGGTGGGAAGTATCCAAAAACCCTAACATAAGGGTTTTAGGGTGGAATTAAATGGAATGGAGTAGTGGGTGAAGTAGATGGATGAGAGGGGGCTAAGATAGATGGATAGGTAGCTAACCCCATGCTCCAACTTCCACCCAAAGTATATATATATGGTGGGGAAGAACTGGGTCAAGTTGGGGTATAATGGGTAGATCAGTGCAAAAACTATGTAGGGTTCCTTCCAGTATGGCGGTGTTATGCACCATGAACTTAGTGGAAGGGGTGCACCACGGTCGTGATGGGGTGGAACAGGCTAGGTGAGAAAATGGAATTAGATCATATTGTTTTGGGGTTTTAGATGTTGGTGGCACAGCCATTAAGGGTAGCACAACCATGGTAGGTAGTTGGTCACATGGGCATCTTGTGGTGCACGACCATTTTGGAGAAGGAGTTCATTGGCTATTTTGTTGAGCATAGCCCTTCTGAATCTTGGTTCCATGACCATGGTAGTCAACACAACCCCGTTGGGTCCATCTTGGCATGACTGTGGTCGCTTGCATGGTTGTGTTGATGAGTCTATTCTTTGATGCTCAAACTGTGTTTTTACTATGATTTTGAACTTGATCAGCATGTCTATTCCTTGGCACCACAGCTATGTTGGGGTCTTCTAAGGCACTTTGAGCTTGATCTTTGGATCTCCATGGACTTATTTGGTTAACATGACTCTTGTCGACAAGGGGTAGGTTGGGGGAGCTCTTGGACCTTTCTTGGACTCCTCAAATGGTAAAGGACCCCTAAGATCACCTTCTTTCCTCATGTCCATCCAAGCATGGTGTAGGTACTTGAAAAACATGATAAGAACTTACATAAGTGCATTTGATGATAATATGCATATTAAGGTAAATGAGATGCATTCTAACATATTTAGATGTGATTGAAGTGCAATTAGACACAAGATGGAGCCCTAAAATAGGGTTGCATCAGCAACCCACCTAGGATTGAAAATTTTTGTACCCAACCTTCAATTTTTGATACATTTTTGTTATTTTTCACACATTCCAAGAAATACACACACTTGTGTTTAATAATTTTTGTTTGAGTTTTGAAGTGTGACTGAAAAACATGTGAGAAATTAATAAAAGCACTCACATCAATGAAATTGAATGGATAATATCTTATGTGGATTAAAGAAATTGATTAGGATATGTTTGATTGGAAGATTTAAGAAATATTGAAGATTTTTGAACTGAAAGTGACCAACATGATTGTGCTTCCATCGAATGATCATGTTGAGAACATAAATTTTATGGGGGGACTAAATCTTGGGGCCAGCCAACACCCTCGTGCTAGCCAAAATGGTCATTCTAGTGCTTTGCTAAATTGACTGCGCTGGCCAGAATGACTGTGTTGGCCCAACCCCACCACTTAAGTTATTGATTTCATTCCGTGATGGCATGTGTAAGGAGTGGGATCCACTCCCTACTAAAAAATTTAAGAATAAAACATCCATTCCAAACACACTCAAAGGTATGTTGGAATAGGTGTAACATTTTCAAATTTCAATAAATGGTATGCAAAAGACCAAAGTGTAGCAGCGGAATTAAACAAATGCCTATATTCAATTTCAATAAAAGATTTCAAAAGTATATCATAATCTCCCATAAGGATTTACATGTATGATACAACATAAGGATATAAGTAGAGGGAAGTCTAGACTACTTCAAATCTATCTCCAAGCAACATCTTCAAGAGCTAGGTCCATGTTGGAAGCTATGTTCTCCTTGGTCATGTTCAACACCTCGATCCAAACCTGGGTGGTTGGGAAATCACCCAACAAGAGAGATAAATACAAGTTATGTGTCAAATAATGAACAAGAACAAAAGATAAGGAAATAATATGGAAGTAAAGACTAAGATTTCATCATAAGATGAACAGAACAAGAGTATGAGGCTATATTCAAAAGAAACTTGCCATTAACAATTATATTGAAAAGGATTTGCATGTAAGATAATTATGTCTACCTAACTAAATAGGGTTGAGGCACCTACCAGACCTCTAACCAATAGGTGAGGGGAGAATAAGACATTCTCAGTCACCTACACAATTATATAGGGAAGAATAAAAACATACCCCAGGGTGATTAAATACATGCCCTATGTGGGTGGTTGTACATAAATACCACTACCTTAAATTAAATAGAACATAAATCTACATTCTAGAAAAGTAGTCATGGCAAGAGTAGTCATAATATTCAATAATCATGGCAATGGGGTATAAGACCCAAACAAGAAGAAATTATAATCTGATTTGAGGCATGAGCAACATTAGGATTCATGAATAGAAGATTTAGGGTTCATTTAAGCCTCATTAGGGAAATATAGGGTTTGGATGCAATTATCCCAACATAGGGTATAAGGAATGCACATACCTATCTTACAAATATCAATTACTAACTTTCACCACTTTAATTGAGTCCAAGTTCCACTTTGCCTATTTTCTATGTATTAACATGTATTAGAGTACATAGTGCACATTAATGTATAGAAACCCTATTTTCAAAACTTTTTAGCAAAACTCGGATTTATATTTTGAAAACATCACCAATGGACTTATTAGATTCTTCCTATGAATAAAACATATTTTTATGTTAATTTTGGATTTATGACGATTAAGATGTAATTTTTATGGATTTTATGCATTAAATTCATTTTACAAAAATCACACTTCATCAAACCATGAAATCAGACCTTGAAAATATTTTTATTAGATAGATATTAGTTTTCCAATTCCAAAATATATTTATTTGTCAAATTTGGATAAGCAGATTATAAGATGTGAATTTTTCAATACTCACCAATAGGAAATTGCCACATCATCAAACTGATCGAGATAATTGAAGAGAGAGGGAGAGGGAGAAAATACCATTTGACCCAAGATCAGGTTTGAAGTTGCATAGGTAACCAAACTAGAGCTTTTAGTGAAGATAAAATAGCAAGAAACCAAAACCCCAGAAAAGCATGGTAAAAAGAGATGGAAATCATCGATTTTAAACATAGAAGTATGAGTTTTAAGCATGTACTAAGCAATATATGAGAAGGGGGTTAACAAAAACATTCCTATAGGAAGGTAATAAAGTCCAAACAAAAAGGATCCTGAGATTAGAAGGTCTGGTTGCTCCAATCCAACCTCCTTTCTTGAGCAAAGATCACCTTCTCCACTTTAGAGGTGCAAACCCTAGTAAAAGAGCATGGAGATGAGTTGTTTTAGGGTTCTAGGGGGAGTTTTACCATGGAAGGTCATGGTTCCAACCTGGAAGAAGGTGGGAGGAATACTTAAAGCATGAAAACAGGGAAGGAAAGGATGATTCTTACTAGTTTTGGTCCAAATCACCAAGGAGGGGCTTAACAAATCCTAAATAGAGAAATTTGGAACCCTAGGAGCCTTCTTCATCAAGGTAGGCACCCTCTTTTACCTTGGGATAGAAACTTCGTGGGAAAACATAGAAGGGATGATGCTCTAATCTGTGGGAAAGATAAGGAGAGGATTTCTTCTTGTACTGGGAGGTGGGAAGGGGTAGGCATAGCTTTATGAAGAAGGGGGCAAGTATGAGGTGTCTATGGGACTTTCCATGTGTCCTTA
Source organism: Alisma plantago-aquatica (assembly GCA_963693085.1). Classification (NCBI taxonomy): domain Eukaryota; kingdom Viridiplantae; phylum Streptophyta; class Magnoliopsida; order Alismatales; family Alismataceae; genus Alisma; species Alisma plantago-aquatica. The sequence goes on along the minus strand of OY856412.1, from coordinate 1,164,358,965 downwards.
GGCTAGGGCTTCATGGCCATGCAAGAAGACAGCTCATAGACTCTTCTTTTATATCAAAGGTCAGTCCTAAAAATACCCTGGAGCCTTCTAGGCCATCCCCACCGTCCTTCAAACAAAGAAATAACCCCATTGGTTGATAGCTTTTAAAGATAAGCACATTTATAAAGAGGGCAATCCCTATAATGCCCTTGGAAAGTAACACCTTCAAACCAATGTGAAACTAGGTGCCCCATGTTTCAAAATCTCGAAAATGGTAAGTGAATATCTAATAATTAAAATTCAGGTCATAATTTGCAAAGAAAACCTCCCAATTGGGTAAATTGCATAAAAGTCCAGAATGTACCTAAAATTGCATAATTTGCACAAACAACATCCAAATCGAACCAAATTTGAAACGTAGGCTCATTTTATGTTTGCAAATCACATAAAAAGGTTATATAAAGGTTTATATCACTTAATTATGGTAATTAAGCTTGTTTAATACATTAATCAAGGTTTAGGGCCTTGCACTTCTAGCACAAATTAATAAACTAGTGTTCTACTAAAGTGGTGATTTTACATTTTAGAACCTTGTATAAGATTGCATCGAGGTATTTGTGCATAAACCCTTCCGTTGGTATAGTTACTGAACAAATTTTCACCAAACCACTATAAATTCCACAATTTATGCATCAAGGCCAAAAAGGATAGAAATGATACGAAAATACTGGGAAAGGGCCTAAAAGAGAATATGTCGAAGTTTTGGTATGTTACAGAATGACTATTCTTCATTATGTTTTCACACATTGGGCAACTTAGGATGACTCTTTACCATTCTCAATCCCTATAATATTCACTCCTAAGCTCCATTGAATCTTCCTTGATCTCCCAAAGGTCTTCTCCGGCATCTAGCTCCTCATTCCAACCCTTCTCCACCTCCATTTCTCCACCTCCAACAAAAATCCACGCAGCCTATCCACCTCCATTTTCCACACAAAAATCAGTGCAAGATGAAGAAGATGGCCGAGGTGGTAAAGAGGGGGATCCAGAGCAGTGTCCAAGCCATCACTAAGAGCAAAGCTTGCACGAAGAGTGCTTCAAACATCACCCCACCTTCCCAAAGCCCCACTCCATCTCCATCCAAATCCATCTTGGGTTCTCTTTCACATTTGATGTCGATGACAGGATCCCATTTCCGATCCTCCTAGATACTACACAACATAAATCCAACTTTCATCCAACAAGGAAAAGAGTAAGCTCCATAAGATCATGAGATGGACGATGTTGTAGACTCCATTGGTGTTGATGATATAGCCCAAGAAAGGAGTAAGAAGGCTAGTGCCACCTCATCCTCACACCCACCTCTACCACCTACTTTAACGAGATACTCCACATCTTCAACATAGTCACATGCTACACAACAACCCACTAGAAGGAGTTTGTTGATTGAAGAAGAACAAGAACATGATGCACCAATTGAAATGGTCAACTTGGATACAAGTTCAAGGGCACACGATTATCAAGAGGAGGGAAGAGAGGGTACAAAAAGTGAAGAGTTGGAGGAGGATCTGGTGGAAATGATTTCAAGGATGGAGGTAGAGAGGATGAAAATTTTGGGAAAGCATCCTAAAGGGTCCACCTTCGGCATGAAAGCAAAGAGGAAAATTTTTGTGAAGCCTTTTCACCCCCAATTGCATGAGAAGAGTAATTGCTACAAGATATGCTTGTTTCTCCACTGTGCGGGCTCTGTGGATCAACTACTACTTCGAATATTATACAAGTACATGTGGTTTGTATAAGGTGTTGACCAAGGTCACCTTCAATTAAATCACCCATGAGTTTTTTAGGTTGTGGAGAAGGTCACCTATCAAGGAGAGGATGTCATCTGGTTTAGACTTAATGACTCTCCACATGTGTTGAAACCTCTTTGCTCGTCAAGGTTTTTAGGTCAATGCTTGAAATGGCAAAGAAAATCAATGATGAGATGCTTGATAGGTATGGAAAGATAAACTATTCAGAAATGTGGAAGACATTTACCGTTCAAGAAACATTTTTCACTGGAAATCTTAACACAAGTAGAATGTACAATCCTTTCATAAGGTACTTTCAAACAGTCTTAGCAAACACCATTTTTGGCATGTATGATAGTCAAGGTTGCTATTCTCAGAAAGACCTCTGTATGTCCATAATGGAAGTGATGTTTATGTAAATCTAGGAGCAATGAAGATTGACCATATGAAGACCATCCCATCTAAAGGTAAAAAATCCATTTACAATGGGAGGGATTAAGATAACCATTACTTTAGCCCTAGATTGTAATTTAGAAGGGCTCACAAAAGTTGAGGCGACCAAGTATGTTGACTTGAGCTATCTTGTATGGTACCAAATGATCTACCTACATGATTAAAAGAGCATTTATAACATGAACCTTGGATATCCTGGCATCACCATAGAGCTACCCTATCACACCAATATTTTGGTTGATGACATAGGGCAAGTCGAAGATTTCTTGGGGGAACTTGCCAATATGGGAACGTGAACACTCCCAAAGAAGGATATACGGTTTTACTAGTTGGTTTACTTAAGGGATAGGGAGAGATTGATATCCTAGAGAAGCAACATATCCTTGAGCATCCTCGATGCACAATAGAAAGACAAGATGAATCTTATCTGTATCCACCTCCAACAAATGCCTATGACATGTCTTCTATTCATGCACAGATGGAGGGGATTCAACAGACAAGCCATGTGGTTGGACCAACAATACATGCATCACCAGATCAACCACATGTACTACTTCCAACACACACAGATTCAAAGGAACCCCAAATGGGGGGGTATTTCTAGTGTGACATACATGATATTAGAAGACATACCTGCCTCTACAAGCAAAATATTAGGGTAACTACTGCCAGCATATCCCACCACATGATCCACCATCACAATGACTTATACCCTATAATTCCTAGACTCTAGTGTCGTGTTGACACCATTATTCAAAATTTTGAGGTGATAGGGTAGTATGCTCCATTTGTTCTCAGTTCCATTCGGATGCACGTCAGTTTCACCCTACCTCTCCCTACTTTTGATGATTGGTGACTCCATCACCTAATCTAGAATATATTTTTACTTATTTGTTGTACATGCATATCATGTAGTTTATTTTCTTTTTTTCATATATTCTAAAACATTTTCTCTATATTCCATTCCATGTCACACATTGTATTTCATGTAAGTTTTAATTTCTTACACGTTTAGGTAGAATTTTCTTATTTATTTCTTATTGCTTATTAGTGTAAGTTTAGATGTGATTTCAAGACAAATTTGCACCATTTTGGTCAATTTTTTCCCAAGCTTGAATCTACTTGCTTAATAGTGTGTTTCGACTAGATCTCTACTTATTGTGATGTGAATTATTAGAATTGGGATAATGTAGCCCTTTGTTGATGTTTTTGGCTAAATGAGTTCCATGATGGAGTTTTGCATGTGCTCCAAGCCTCTTACAAGTAATTGAGTGTTTAAAAAAAGTGTAGTTCTTGCAAGAATTTAACTCTTGGTATTATTCATTCAACGAGGAAAGAGATAAATCTACCATATTTCTCATTTATGCATGGTTTGTCTTTTTGGTGAAAGTTCAATGGATTAGCTTGCTTTAATGAAACTATACATGGGTCTCCATCACTTATGACCCCTCTTTGACCCAACATTTCTTCTATCATTTTCTTACCCCTTCAACTCATGAAAATATGCCAAAAGATCATGAATTAGTTGTTCCCACCCTCCAAAAGTTTACGTTGTTCATATCTATACGCCACCCAGCTTGACTCTTATCACCATATTCCCCAACTACACCAAGGGCAAGGAGAAAGAAAAAGAGAAGGAAAAATTCAAAAGCAAATAAAAGATGCTCATGTGTAGTAGAATCTAAATAAAGAAAAGATAGATGCTCCTATGTAATAACACCCCACTCCCTTCCATAACCCTTAACTTCTCTTTCTATGCCTAGTAGGGCTAGTGTAAATCAATTCTAGCCATCATTCCCCTTCACAAGCCAAGTGGGTCATGAGAGATGAGTGAAGTTCATGGTGTCATTCTAGCAAGTGAAACAACAACTCTAACCATTTGGATGTATGCTATGCATGATATAGTCTACCCACAATAATATGATAAATGCATCACTTACATGTGTGGTTGGTATCCATTTCTAAAGTTCTTGTGCTTTGTGTTTGAATCACATTGAAATATGGAAACATGAATGGAGAGTAGTGGATTGCATGCCTAATTCCACATGTGAACTTATTTTAATCAATGAACATCATGATCATTATATTCTTCCATATTTTTCTTAAATGAAGTGAAGAGAGATGGACATGGAGCATACATGAGGACGAGTATGCCATATGTTTGGGGTGGTAATGCGGTCGTCATTTACAACTTCATCTTGTGTCTTTTTGTTCTTAATAAATCTTTATTTATTGGAATGTATATTATTTTCCTCAATAAATGGTTTACCATCTAATGCACTTATAGATGTTCTTTTCATGTTTTTAGGTACTTGAGCCATGATTTGAATGGAGGCGAGAGAAGGAGGATGATCTTGGCATTCTTTCAACATTGGAGGATCCTAGAGAAGGTTCAAGAGTTTTCCAAACCTACCCCTAGTAACCAAGAGTCAAGGCAAACCAAATAAATGCATGCATGGATAAAATAGAAGATGAAAGTACAAGAAAAATCCACAACATGGATGTGGTGTGATTCAGCCCTATTTTAGGGCTTAATTTTGTGTCTTTTTGCATTTCAGCCACATCTATACTTATTAGATTACATGTTATTTCCCCCAATATGCTTATTTTTATCAAATAAACTTATGGAGGCTTTTTGCATGTTTTATAGGTACTTTGTCCACTACTTGATGGCATGGGAAGAAGATGGCACAATCTAGGGTTTACTCAGGCTTGGAGGAGCCCAAAATGAGGCCAAAACCACTTCCAACCTACCCCAAGTGGTCAAAGAAAGTTTTGAAGCAATACCCTCCATGGATGATCAAGTTTAAGGCTCAAATGCATGGGAGAGACACCACCACGACCGTGGTGAGTCCCCACGATCGTGGTGGACATGCCCTAAGTACAAAAAAATCAGTAAAACTCCCAGAAATTGATGAAAATGGCCAAAACGACCGTGGGGATCAACACGACCGTGGCCATAGGTCCCCACCATGACCGTGGTGACTCCCCCATGGCTGTGGCCATCCATGCACACCTCCATGCGATCTCCACATTCTAATAAACCCACGACCGTGCCCATCCACCACGGCCGTGGTCTACCCTACCCACCACGACCGTGGTGACCTACCACGGCCGTGCTACTCACAAAATCCACCTAGTTTTCACTACTTTCCCCATTTTGCCCCTAACTTAACCCTAGACCCCCTAGATCCCTATATAAGCCCTAGTGGTGGCTGAGGGTCATGGGTTGGCTACTTAGAACCTCATTTTTGCCCCCTTGCCACCTCCACTCCATTCCACTTCACCTCCACCTCAAATCCACTCCATTTCACCATTTCCACCACATAACCCCCCATATCTAAGCCTTCCATCCACTTTCCACCACCATTTTACACCATTCCATCCAAGAAGAAGGAGGAGGACGACCTTGCAGCTGCTGGAGAGGAGGAGTCCTTCATCTACACCGAGCTCCATGGTTACTTCTTCCTCTATCTTCTCTCTTTTTGTATTTTCCATTTCTATGAGTAGCTAGGCCCATATGGGTGGGCTGTTTGGGGGAAATTATGTTACTTTGATACCATGTTGGGGGAAAATGACATGTAAACTTTGTAATTTCATTTGTTAATTATTATATTCTATTTCTATCTCATTCTCCATGGATTGCTTGTTGGTTTGTGTGTGAAATCACCTAGGAATTTAGGCAAATTGCTTATATGTGTGAATTTTGGGATTTGCCCCTAGGTCCAATTTGTTGGTATGTATTCCCTAAGAGCCAATCATGGGATGATTGGTGGGATACATTAAGATTGATTTGATAAACATAAAAGGCAAGCTTCCAATTCTTTCTGGTTCAGTCATATGAGATAGTGATAGAACAGATTGAATGTCTAGAGAATGACACTACTCAATGACGTATGCCTTCAGGTTCATGACCTGAACGATGAGATCATACGGATGCCAAGAGTTTGTACATTCTTGTTATGTCCCTAGTCGGATGTCATTGTGGAAGGTAGATAGACAACAATGACACACAAGACTAGATTGTGGTGTTGGTTGATGACAGAATCTCATTAGTCATGATATAGAGATATCAAACCAAACACATAGGTACTTGTTAGAGAACAAGTGTACCGGACAGACCCACCGTGAATTTGACACATGGAACCATGAGATGGTAGTCACAGTCAGTACTCACAGTGATGGTGGTGAGTGTGATTCTTAGACCTGAAATCACTACACTCAACACATGTCGTTGGGCACACTTTGACATCATCAAACGCAGTCCTGAAACATGGGTTGTTATAAAGGTGATGATTGGGTGGCTTTGACACATGGGGCTTTTGAGGGGTGAGTGATAGATATGGGATTTGTCCCTCCTGAGGGAGTTTGATATCCATGGCCACTTGATGAGTAGGATTGAGAAAGGCGTGCATGCATGTGTGAATCAGTATATGATACTGATGTCATACATATCTCTTCCAGTCTACTCTGAGATCAAGGAAGTGAATGAACGTTTACAGGATGACTGTTCCATGCCTCGAGTTCATTCAGGATATCAGTGACAAAGGAATTATACATTCACTGTAACACCATTCACGGATTGTAGGATGAAAGTTGTTCTCCAACTTTCTACTTTCACTTGGGTAGCACTGATGTGTGACTAGGCACCGCTCTTTGCTTGTGAAGTCATAAGTGTTATGGACTTTCACTGCCAACGTGAAATGGACCTGCATGGTCACACACATAGGATTTAACCCGGAAGAGGAGTTTTGTCCACAAAGCAATGTTTAGATTGATTACTAAAGGAGTTTAGTAGTTCAATTAAACACTCAATCAGTCGATGGCTCAATATTGTATGGTTCAAGGTGTTGGACGCATTGATTGGAGTATCGGATTGATTGAAATTGCATTTGACTGATTTTGCCCAACCTGTGCTCCCAACCGATCGGCTCATGTGATGAACAGGTCGACTGAGGTTGCTGAACCGGTCGGCTGGAGTGTCCAGGCCGATCGGCTCATGCCCAGGTTGAAACAACCGGTTCAAGGGTTGAACCGATCGGCTCAACTGGTGCAACCGACCAGTTGGGAAAAGTCATATCGGCAAGAATTTTCCTTTGGTTTCAAATTGCCCAATTTGATTGGGAATAATATTGGTATTCGATACCAATTGGGAAAGAAACAAGGAAAGTCTTTTTGAGCCGGATTAGGACCATGAACCGATCAGTTTAGGGCACCAACCAATCGGTTGGAGTGCCCCAAACGATCGGCTCAGGTCCAATCGATCGGCTCAATGGCCAAACCGATCGGTTCAGTTGTGAACCGATCATTTCAAGTTGCGAACCGGTTGCTTTTTGTGGAAAATTCTTGAACCCTTCTACTCCTGCTTTAGTCCCGCATTGCCTGGGATGGAGAACCATGTCCCATGACTCTCCTATATATATAGGGGTATTGGGGGCTTCTCATAGTACAGCTCAGTGCAACCAGTTGCTCTTCAAGTTGTCGTTCTCTCTGGTTTTGGTAACCGTGAGAGAGCCCGAGAAAGTGCTTCCCGCAAAAGGGAGGTGCAGCAAGGGAAGGACAACTGCAGTTGCAACAGGAGGCAGGAGAGTGTGTTGGCGACTAGTACATCAACAGGAGGGTGCGACTCCTTCCACTTCCTTGTGGGACAAGGAGTGTGGAGTTCCAGGTGGTCTGTGTGGACTACTACAGAGGCGGGAGGACACTGCCGCTTAGGAGGACAACTGTCATCCGACAGTCCGGTTCGAGTAGGAGTTGTCAGTCCTGGTGCGACCAGGAGCTGCACAGACACCGTCGAAGTCCAGAGTTGAAGACCGCGCATTGCGCGAGGTATTGTCGCCGAGCAAGCCTCGGGACAAGGTATGATTCCGCAAACCATCCTTTCCTATTATATAGACGTTGACGCGTTTCCTCGGTATGGGTTGGGGGAGAATTTTTTTGTTTCCGCTGCCTTCTGTGTCTCCCCTAAAACCCAACAGTGGTATCAGAGCCACGTCAGTTGTTCTATATTTTAGGAATATTGATATGATCGATTTTGGTTTGTCGCCTTTAATTATTGCATACGATGCGAATAATATCGGCTTTATGCATGTCCAATCCTAAATCCACAAATCCCTAATTACATATATGATATGTATTATTAATGCACTCGATACGCGTCGCCCTTAAACGAGTTTTGTGGTGGATGTGAGTATCGTGATTATGGCCTATAAACCCCTATCTGTGTGTGGTTGTTTGTGGTTGCTTGCATCTCGGTCTGCGCACCGATCTTCCCTCTCTTATTCCTGATGTAACTCGAAATAATTCGAGATTCTTTCCTACCTTTGCTCCCCCCGAATGTAAATCGGGGTTTCTCTTTTAAAGCAATGTAATAAATAGAATAGGATTTTATTTCCTGTTATGTCAAAGACCGGCGGACATCAAGATGACTTCTCAGACGATCGGTTCAAGGCGTGAACTGATCGGTTGACCTTCCAGACGGTCGGTTCAAGGAGTGAACCGATCGGTTGATGACCGGTTCGAGGAGCGAGACGAGTGGGTGGCGGACATGACGAGATGCACAACGACCAGGCGAACCGATCGGTTGGAGGAGCCAACCGATCGGCTGGTGGCACCCAGACGACCAGCTGGAGAGTACAGATCATTCATGTGATGAGTTGATCAACTCGGATGGCAAGGCACAGAGTTCATCTTGTACAGGTTTCATGTGATGTTGACCTAGATGATCGTGATTCCTCTTGGCTCGAGGAATCACATTAGGATGGCCATAATCATCGCTTTTTATCGTTTGTGCATGTTTTCTGTGGGATATAGCATGTATATGATACGTACTATGTATTGTGGTGATTGGATATGTATATGTATATAAAACCAAATCCCTCATTAAAATATTAAGTTTTAGATGCCTTCCAAATGGGATACACGTGAAAAGCTTGATCGACCAAGTGTGGGCACGCCCTAGCGTGGTGCACCGTCTATCTCGTGGAAATGTGAAGGATGAATGTGTGGGTCTGCCCTAGCAGGGTGCATATTCATCGTGTTTGCTTTGGGTCGGACTTAACAAGGTGATCTAGATGGGATCTAGTACCTTGAGGCATGGAGATGATCATTGCAAGGAGTTGTATATGACATCTTATCAAGAGTTGCATATGATGCAATTGGCAAAAGTTGCCTACCTGAGAGATCTATGTTGTGGGTGACAGCCCTAGCTGGTCCATGACTTAGAGGATTTCAGGATCTTGCCCACTAGAAGGTTGTACGCTGCAATCTTCCGAATTGATGGTGAGGGCTATCAATTTGAAGTAAAATAGTGGGAGCGATAATTAATTAAAGGCCTAATTATATCGTCAAACTTTCAAATCAATCAAATAAGTCAAAAAATGAGTTTTGGACTAAAATTGCATATTTTCCTTTTGTAGTTCAAATGGCAACAAACAACAACAACTTTTATTTGCGATCGGTCCTTGACAAGGACAAGCTAAATGGGACAAACTTCCACGACTGGTATCAGACATTGAGAATTGTTCTCACTCAAGAGCGTAAGCTCTATGTCCTGGATACTCCAATTCCAGATGAACCCGCTCCTAATGCACCAAAGGCAGAAAGGGATGCTTACAAGAAGCATTCTGATGATGCCTTTGATGCAAAGTGCTTGATGCTATGTTCAATGAACCATGAGTTGCAGAGGCAACATGAGAACATGGGTGTTATAGAGATGATTCTGCATCTCAGGAACATGTATGAAGATCAGGCACGACAAGAGAGGTACAATGTTTCTAGGGCGCTGTTCAAGTGCGTCATTACAGAAGGAGATCCAGTTGGTCCTCACACACTCAAGATGATTGGGTATGTGGAGAACCTGCAGAGACTGGGATTTCCACTGAGCCAAGAGTTGGCTACTGACGTGATACTGCAATCGTTGCCAGAATCTTACAGTCAGTTTGTGATGAACTACAACATGAACAACTTTGATAGGCCACTGTCAGAGTTGTTGGGCATGTTGAGGACAGCCGAGTTAGAGATGAAGAAGGACAAGCCTAAGTCTGTGATGGTGATCACGAGCAAGAAAGGCAAGTCCAAGCGCAAGGGCAAGGGCAAAGCTAAGAAAGGTTCTGAAGCTAGCCAGGAGTCCAAGCCATCTTCAGCTCTCAAGGCCAAGGGAGGCGTGACAAAGAAAGGAAATTGCCACCATTGTCAAAAGCCAGGACATTGGAAAAGGAATTGTCCTCTCTACCTGGAAGAACAAAATAAGAAGGAGGCGACTGAAGCCTCTACTTGAAGGTGTCATGTAAATAAACTTGTAACACTTTTTGAGATATATGATATCAAGATATAAAGTGTAAAGCATTCTTACTTGGGGCAAGTGTTGCCTTTATAGATAGGAATAATTTAGTTTATTTTTAGCCTATAAGGCATGTAATACAGTTATGAACTGCTATTTCATACTTGCCAATAGATAGAAACACTTTATTTTTGCATATTGTATGACAATGATGGAAATTAATAAAGAGATGTTTCAATTTATAAAGATGTGATCTTTGCGGCAATGCCTTATTTATCTTGTGATATTTGATATGCATAAGATAAGAAGATACCTAAAAGTTATAGATAACTCAAACAATTTAATTATCATTAATCATGAGAAATTCATTTCTAGTTTCCATGTAATGGATAAATCTAGACTCTTTTGGTTATAGAACCAATAAGAGACATGAATATCTTGGACATGATTAATCAATCTTCACTAATGTAGTGGGAGAGTGATTATCCTATTAGGTATAATACATGCGATGTATTTACATACCTATTGGAATAAATGCTAATACTTCAAATGGTGTTTAGAGAAATACCAATATGAATCTCTTAAAGTGTTCAAGATTATCATAGATGAAGTACAAATTTGGTTAAGTATTAATTCTTGATGAGATCAATGAATGAAATACTTGGACCAAATGTTTGAGATCCTTATGAGTGATTATGATAGTGTATCATAGTAAACTCATGATTAAGGCATGGTGATGTCTGAATCAAGAAGGAATCATACTCTAAGGAGTTAGAGAATGATTATCAAATAACTGAATTCTTCTTAATAAATGAATACCCCACACTAATAAAAGAAATTAAGAATCACAAGGGTTGTGAGTTCTTATATCTTTAACAGATACACCTCAATTATCTATGTGATGAGTTGTTCATGTGATGACTCAACTATGAAAATGAATATGAGGAACCTAATCTTAAGTTATGGTTTAAAACCATTACATCCTAAATGACTTCCATGTGAACCATAAGGTATGACCTTGATGGTAGCACTCATTGGATCATATCCATAAGTGCAGATGAGTCTTAAGTGTTAAGACACATGGATAACATTTTGAGAAAGATGATGCTTGTTGATTGCAACTTAATGGCTAAGACATTTGGCATATGGATACTAAAACCGCATTCCTATGAGGAATAAAACCAGGATGTGTACGTGACACAGCCTATAAGGTTTATGAATCCACTAATGCAAATGAAGTCTATAAGTTACAATGGACTAATCAATGTGATTGATTGAGTACAAGAAACTCAAAATTGGATCTTTATTTTGATGATATAGTCAAAGGGTTTGACTGATATGTCAAAGATAAAGAAGGGATCTGTGATTTAGTGGGAGCGTGTTCACATTCCACATATCGATGTGAAATGGAAATGTTCTAGATTGGAAATCTTAATGTGGAAATTATCTTTAAGGAAGATAGAGATGTTTCCTATGTGATAGGAATAGAGATCTATAGAGATAGTTCTCGAAAATCTCTTGACTTGGAAAGAGAGAGCATACATTGGCAATTTGTACTGAAGTGTTCAGTGTGCACAGATTCAGTGGGAGAAAACTTGTCCATGTTACATGGAGTTAGTATCCCAAGGCCAAGTGTCCAATTCTTATGAAGAATCGGAACACTAAGAATAGATATGGATCTATCATGTATGTAATCATCCCATTATCTTGCATGTATGACATGGCAAGAATAAAATGCATTCATCATCTTGTATGTAGGACATGGCAATATGATGTGCTCATCCTGATAACTCGTATGTGTGACATGACGAGTGAATGTCTGTCTATTTCTAGTAAGGGTTACTGGAATACCATGAGAACTTGAAGTGCTTGTGAAGTACTAGTTCTATGGAGATAAGGAAGAGTTCGATGTAAGGAGTTACATTGATGCGAACTTCCGAAAGGACAGAAAATTAATCGCAAAATATACATAAGATGTATAAAAGAGAATATTTGTTGATAATTGGAAGTGTTCCAAGAAAGCCATTTGAAAAGGGAAATGTCGAGTATCTATGTGTTAGTGAACAGCAGTGGATACTATATGGATCTGAAAGTTCATGAGATGAACTTATATTCCATTCATTGATGACAAGTCTGGAATCCTTGATCATGCAATGTGTCTAAAGGTTAGCAAAGGAATACTAGATCGCATATTACGACATCTCCATCTCATACGTGTGACGTACAGAGAAGAGATGTGAGACATGCAATTTGTACAGACTTTGGCAAGGTGTTGTCATTACTCACTATGTTGGCACTAGAGCACAGTAACATATGGGACATGTTTGAAGATCACTATGAATATGATTGATGGGTGATTGGCTCACAGTGCAAGTGGGAGTCTGTTGGTATGTATGCCATGAGAGACAATCATGGGATGATTGGTGGGATACATTAAGATTGATTTGATAAACATCAAAGGCAAGCTTCCAATTCTTTCTGGTTTAGTCATATGAGATAGTGATAGAACAGATTGAATGTCTAGAGAATGACAGTACTCAATGACGTATGCCATTAGGTTCATGACCTGAACGATGAGATCATACGGATGCCAAGAGTTTGTACATTCTTGTTATGTCCCTAGTCGGATGTCATTGTGGAAGGTAGATAGACAACAATGACACACAAGACTAGATTGTGGTGTTGGTTGATGACAAAATCTCATTAGTCATGATATAGAGATATCAAACCAAACACATAGGTACTTGTTAGAGAACAAGTGTACCGGACAGACCCACCGTGAGTTTGACACATGTAACCATGAGATGGTAGTCACAGTCAGTACTCACAGTGATGGTGGTGAGTGTGATTCTTAGACCTGAAATCACTACACTCAACACATGTCGTTGGGCACACTTTGACATCATCAAACGCAGTCCTGAAACATGGGTTGTTATAAAGGTGATGATTGGGTGGCTTTGACACATGGGGCTTTTGAGGGGTGAGTGATAGATATGGGATTTGTCCCTCCTGAGGGATTTTGATATCCATGGCCACTTGATGAGTAGGATTGAGAAAGGCGTGCACGCATGTGTGAATCAGTATATGATACTGATGTCATACATATCTCTTCCAGTCTACTCTGAGATCAAGGAAGTGAATGAACGTTAACAGGATGACTGTTCCATGCCTCGAGTTCATTCGGGATATCAGTGACAAAGGAATTATACATTCGCTGTAAGACCATTCACGGATTGTAGGATGAAAGTTGTTCTCCAACTTTCTACTTTCACTTGGGTAGCACTGATGTGTCACTAGGCACCGCTCTTTGCTTGTGAAGTCATAAGTGTTATGGACTTTCACTGCCAACGTGAAATGGACCTGCAGGGTCACACACATAGGATTTAACCTGGAAGAGGAGTTTTGTCCCCAAAGCAATGTTTAGATTGATTACTAAAGGAGTTTAGTAGTTCAATTAAACACTCAATCAGTCGATGGCTCAATATTGTATGGTTCAAGGTGTTGGACGCATTGATTGGAGTATCGGATTGATTGAAATCGCATTTGACTGATTTTGCCCAACCTGTGCTCCCAACCGATCGGCTCATGTGATGAACCGGTCGACTGAGGTTGCTGAACCGGTCGGCTGGAGTGTCCAGGCCGATCGGCTCATGCCCAGGTTGAAATGACCGGTTCAAGGGTTGAACCGATCGGCTCAACTGGTGCAACCGACCAGTTGGGAAAAGTCATGTCGGCAAGAATTTTCCTTTGGTTTCAAATTGCCCAATTTGATTGGGAATAATATTGGTATTCGATACCAATTGGGAAAGAAACAAGGAAAGTCTTTTTGAGCCGGATTAGGACCATGAACCGATCGATTCAGGGCACCAACCGATCGGTTGGAGTGCCCCAAACGATCGGCTCAGGTCCAACCGATCGGCTCAATGGCCAAACCGATCGGTTCAGTTGTGAACCGATCATTTCAAGTTGCGAACCGGTTGCTTTTTGTGGAAAATTCTCGAACCCTTCTACTCCTGCTTTAGTCCCGCATTGCCCGGGATGGAGAACCATGTCCCATGACTCTCCTATATATATAGGGGTATTGGGGGCTTCTCATAGTACAGCTCAGTGCAACCAGTTGCTCTGCAAGTTGTCGTTCTCTCTGGTTTTGGTAACCGTGAGAGAGCCCGAGCAAGTGCTTCCCGCAAAAGGGAGGTGCAGCAAGGGAAGGACAACTGCAGTTGCAACAGAAGGCAGGAGAGCGTGTTGGCGACTAGTACGTCAACAGGAGGGTGCGACTCCTTCCACTTCCTTGTGGGACAAGGAGTGTGGAGTTCCAGGTGGTCTGTGTGGACTACTACAGAGGCGGGAGGACACTGCCGCTTAGGAGGACAACTGTCATCCGACAGTCCGGTTCGAGTAGGAGTTGTCAGTCCTGGTGCGACCAGGAGCTGCACAGACACCGTCGAAGTCCGGAGTTGAAGACCGCGCATTGCGCGAGGTATTGTCGCCGAGCAAGCCTCGGGACAAGGTATGATTCCGCAAACCATCCTTTCCTATTATATAGACGTTGACGTGTTTCCTCGGTATGGGTTGGGGGAGAATTTTTTTGTTTCTGCTGCCTTCTCTGTCTCCCCTAAAACCCAACACAATTCTTGGATCCCTAGGTTGCCTCCCATATTCCTACATCTTAACCAATCTCCCTAAACCTAAGTGAGAGATCTAAGTAGCTAGATTAGGTGATTCTAGTGCAATTAGCATGGAGCCTTCTCAAGGCTAGAATGTGGGGGAATTGGGGTCCAAAACCCTAATCTCACCTCCCCATTACTACCCTCGGCCCCTAATTGCCCTAGGAATACCTAATCTAGAAACCTAGACTTGATTAGACTCTAATTGAATTGAACCTAATCCCTAACCCAATTGAGCCTCGTAAGGGTAGTAGGGGGTGTTAGGGACTAGTTCCCCTATACACAACCTAGCATATCCATGGCCAGTTAGTAGCTCAGGTTAATTCATTAGACTCTAACTTGTTGTTTGGTTTGGATAATCTAAATGGAATCATAATGTTCATATGTCACCCTCAACTTAAGTGATAAGTTCATACCCCTAAACAGCCCATACCTCTCTTTATTGCTTAAAACCCTAGTTTTGTGCCTTCTTAGCTTAATTAGTTATTTTCTTGCTTAGTCAGTTGCTTGCCTTGTTCTTGCCTTGCTCATGTTAGTTTAGTTCTTTAATTTCTCTTTTGCTTTTCTCTTGCTTGCCTTAGTGTAATTTGCCTTTTCATACCTAGCTTAGTCTTTCCTTGCTTGCTTAGTCTTAATCTAACCTAGGGTTAACATAGGTTTTGTTCTCGCCTTTAATTGCTTGCTTGTTCATCCTTAGTTAACAATCAAAACAACCTTTAAACCCTTAACCCTAGTCTCCGCAGTAGGAACCCAGCAAAACTAACCTAGATCTAGTGCCCCCTCTTTTCCCTGTGGATCGACCCTTTACTTGCCACCTTCCTATACTACGACACGACCCCGTGCGCTTGCAGGTGTAGTGTTTTAGTAGATGTAGGTAGCTAGTTTAGGTTTATAAATTTTGAAAGCAAACCCCCATCCACCGTGCATTCCGACCTCGTGGGGTGCATCTATTCAATCGAGTAGTGTGTGAGCACCACTAGCGGAATCGCACCATGGTGCCATGGAACGGCCATGCTGCCAATGCCAAAATCACATCAGATTTATGGTGGAAAAAGAGTTCAAAACAAGTTTGTCATCACATCCATGTTGGCCAGCACGGTCGTGCCAAGAAGATCCTAGCACAGCCATGCTATCAGAATGATTGTGCTACCAAGATGGGAAGAGGCATGTGCTAGTGAGAACAACCATCATCCAACCCAACCACCATGGTCGTGCTACCCAGTATGATCGTGCTACCTCACAACCACCACAGTCATGCTGCCCAACACAGACGTGATACCATTCTCCAAAAATCCACCCTCAACTGTGATTATTTCCATTTCACTGACATGCTTGTTCTCTCCTAGCACCACTGTGATACCCTCCATCCACCCTGGCTTCTCTTTCAAAAAATCCTAGTTCATTTCTGCATTGATTTTCTTGTTTTTCACCCACTTAAATTATGCTTCCCAAGACCCTATATATACATCAGTGGCGGATGGGAGCAAAAGGTTAGCACTTGTTATCCATGCTAGTACTTATTTCCACCCACTTGATCATTCATTGAGCTACCACCAACTCCCACTTCATTCCTAGCATCTCCCACCTCAAAATCCTAGTTTTCTCAGGTTTTGATTACTTCCAACCACACTTTAATGGCATCCAACCACCAAGGAGGGAGAATGTTGAGCTGCTCAAGCTAGGAGGTGAAGAAGGAGGCGTCTTCACCAAGATTCCATGGTTATTCACACCTCTTCTCATTCGTCTTTCTTCTTTTCTTTTGTTATAAGTAGCTAAGCCCCCCAGGTGGGTTGTTTGGGGTTAAAATGTGACGATGATACCATGTTGAGGAAAAAATGTGTAAACTCTATAACTTCATTTGTTAATGGTTATATTCTACTCATATCTCATTTCCCATTATTAATCTTGTGGCTTGTGCATGTAAACATGGATTATCTTATGATTTGTGCTTGAAACCACCTAGGTTCTAGGAGAAAATGGCATGCATGTGAATATATTGGGAATTTCTCCTAGGTCCAACTAGTGGATCCATAGCTAGCATACCATCTTACTACAGATATATCCATTTTCCTACTCGTATGTGTGAAATCTAAGTAGCTAATTATGAAGCAATGAGTGCAATTGGCTTGGAGCTATCACAAGGCTAGATGGTGGGTGATGTGAGGTGAAATATCTTCATCTCCACCCTCCATTACTATCCTTGGACCCTAGTTACCCTAAGATCAACTATCCTAGAAACCTAGACTTGATTGGATCCTAGTTAAATAACACCTAAACCCTAAACTAAATGAGTTTCCCAAGGTTGGATAGGGGGTCTAAGTAGTAGTTCCTCAAACACATTGTATTCCATCCATGGACAATTAGTAGTTAGGGAAATTATCTAGCATCGAACTTGTTGTTTGGTTTGATAATCTAAATGGATGAGTAGTACTTGCATGTTATGACCTCCCAACCTAGGTTCTAGTCTCTTTTTTTTAGTAAATCAAGTGTGTTACTCTCATCTTATCATATGGGGGGCTTAACACCACACCCCGATCAAAGACAAAAATAAACATCAGAGTCCATAGAAGAGTAAGTTAGGAGGGGAGAATATACATAAAGAAAAGAAAAATAAGAAAGATAAAAGAGGGAGATGGACTCCAAGTTCGTCAATATACATCGAAGTAGAGCTAAATGTACAAGACACACTCTCATATATACCTCCAGTATTGAATTTCTGATGAAAAGGAAAATCATTCCAGAACTGCATAAACACAAAAATCCCAAATTGATCATCGATATATCAATAAGACAATCACAACATACAAGAAATCTTCATGACAAGAAGCTAGACCATTTTCCATTTATTCATCTTCAGAACTCATGGTCGATAAGATAACTTGGATATAAGAATATGAAGCTCCCTAGAGAAGAAGCAACCTGATCTTAGAATAGACAGTCACCCAATTTTAAATATCACCTTATTTCTATACCACCAAATGTAGTAGAGAATACAAATACTTGATTTAAAGGACCATTTACTCACAGACCTCACAATATCCTCAAAGAACAAAGGTACACTATAAATGAAGCCATACTTAGTAATCTTGCACCAGATGATACTAGTCACAGGACAATTGAAGAATAGATGAAAGTACTTGTTTCCTTCCTTATCTCCCCAAACTAAATTTCTACAAATTCTATCAACCTCTTCAATAATATATCATCTAGGTTCTAGTCACATCACCCCCAATCGGCCCACACTTTCCTTTTATTGATTAAAACCCTAAATTCTCTCTTGTTTGCTTAATTCTTTCTTACCTAGTACCTTTATTTATACTCTTAGTTAATTATTATGTTCATGATACCTAGGTATGGATAGAGTAGTTAGTGTTCATTTGTGCTTGTTTGTGTTTGCTTTAGCTAGTTAGTTGATAACTTAGTCATTTTCTTGCCCTAGTTGCTAATTGTTGTCCTAGTGTAATTTCTTTCTTAATCTATCTAGTTGCTCTCTCTAGGTTGTTAATTAGGATTTTTTTGCTAGCCTAGTGTTATGTTAGTGTTAGTTCCTGCTTTACTTTCCTTAGTTTAAGTTGCTTTCTTCTTCCTTAGTTTGCTTTCTTTAGTCAACTAGACTAATATGTCGAGGGTCAAAGTGGGTTTTTTACTTGCTTTCATTTAATTGCATGCTCAGACCCTTAGTGTAATAAAACAAAACCCAAGCTAAACCCTTGAAACCTAGACTTTACATTAAGAACCTAGCCTAAAATGAGCATTTCTCTAGTGCCCCATCTCTCCCTTGGGTTCAAACTTGACTTACTACTCCTATACTACTCCAAACTTGTACGCTTGAGGAATTCTATAAGAGTGTGTCCATCAGTTTGTATACATTTGTAAGGCCATATTGTGTGCCTAAGGTGCATTCAATCAAATTCAATTGGTTAGGTGTGATGCAGACATGCCAATTCATAGTTAGGGAAATCAACCTAACTATGGAGCTCACTGAATTGGAGTATGCAAGACTACATGTCCTCATTTCAATGGATTTTGATTTCCAAGAAGAACTTAATATCCAAAGTGATGATGGACAAGTGAATATGATTTCCTTTGAGTATAAATGGGAGTTGACTAGACGCATTTACTATGGAAACTTTTGGCATGAATCAAATATAGGAACATCTATTTAGGAGAAGATTAAGGAAATGAAGACGAGGAAGAAGGATTGGAATCCAAAGAAAAGTCACACTAAAGAAACAAACCTAAAGAGATAGAAGAGTTCATTGATGAAGTAGCAAATATTCAAGTGATTCATTTTGTGGAGTTGGAGGCTCGTGGAGCAACTTCTTCCATTCCTGACTCATCAAGAAAAAAATTAAGGTTTAGGTCAAATCATTCCACTCCATCTCAACCAGTCTGTGAGATTTAGGATAGGAAATCTAAGGCCTGATTGAACGTTCATATGTAAAATAAGGAACATTGAATTATCCCTAATTAATTTGTGTTGCTAAATAATTGCCAAAAAGGGGTGTATCCACACCCGCAAGTGGTCGGACACTAAGAAGTTCACGAAATGGATAGTCATCTTTCCATAATTGCATGGTACATGAGAGGGACTCAAATTAAATTATCACATGTAGCTGATGAGGTTTGTAGGACCAAGGATGGTGTCTGTAGTTTCTTGGAGTCTAGAATCTATGAGTAGGATATTACAAATTCTATTAACCTATTATGGTGAGATGCAAATCACATTGTGAATGGTGAGTTTTATTATTATACGCATATTCTTATTCTCTTGAAGGATCCTGCCATTGTAACTGATAAAATCCTTGCTACTAATCAGTTACTCCACTACTCATTTAGTACACACAATCCTAATATCTTTGTGACTAATGAGTATGGTGCAAGTGATGATACCAAGAGAGATATTCTTTGGGACAATTTGTCTTCTATGAAGAAATCTTTATAAGGTCCTTTCTGTGTTCTTGGCAATTTTAATGTTTTAGGTTGAAAATGAGAAAATAGACAATTATCCTCCCTTAACTAGCAGTATAGAAAATTTTAGTAATGCCTTGTATGTCACTATCTTCTAGAAGTTATCATGAAAGGCCTTTCTATACATGGATCACTATAAGTAAGAAGGGTATGAGTACCTTTGAAAGATTGATATAACGTTTTGGAACCTTAATTGATTTAATTTTTTTCCTAATGTTGGAGTGAGGTTGTGAATATCATAGTTAGTTATCATCACAATATTTCCTTACATTTTTTCAATGTAAATAGAAACAAAACTCCTTTTAGGTTAAATAACTCCTAAGTGAATCGGACTCGAATCGTATAGATTATTGAGAAAATTGGTTGAAGAAAATGTGTGAGGGATCCCCTTATGTAAAGGTTATACAAAACCCTTAATTCTCTTAGTCAACCCTTGTTTGATTGGAGTACAAAGTCTATTGGCAATTTCATTCTAAAGCTCAAGAGATGGAATCCAGAGCCATTTTAGCTCAGGAAAAGTAGATTTATGTTCTTCTAATATGATTTTTCAATTCAATTTGAGTGAAACTATGAAGAATTTGTAGCTTTGGAGGGGGAGAGATTTCTTAAGAAAAAATACAATATTCAGTGGCTAAAGTCGGTGATGGAAATTTATCCTTTTTCTATAATTATCTCAAATCTAGAAGAATCGGAATATCATAAACTCTCTTAATATTGATGGTGTGGTAACACATGACCATAAGGTAATGAATGATCATATTTGTCCTATTATAATCATCCTTTAAATTCTTGTTATAATAATTACGTTGAATGGAGTAATGCGTGGGAAGTAACAAATATTTCTCAAGATAGCTAGGTCTTAGAAAAGAAATAATTATGTTGAATGCAGTAATGTATAGGAATCTTTGACCATAACCAAGTTGCTTTTTTTTCTCAAGTGATGAAAATCTTAGAAATAGATTGAAGTTAATTTTGGGTGATTCGATTGACCATAACCAAGTTGCTTCTATCTAAGGTAGATATATTGTGATGAATCTTTGAGCAAATGAACCATTAAGTTCATTTCCTGATGCTTAAGACTCTGAAGAGGTGTGCATTAAGGTATATTTGTTTGAATATTAAAATACAGCTACAAGGAATTTTATTCTTTTTATGATTAGGAAGATGGGGGTTAAATGGATTCATGAATGTTTTGAAATAGCCTCTTTTCAAACTCTAGTTCATGGATGGCTTCATATCCCTTCTGTGCAAAGAATGGAGTGAGACAGGTTGATTCCTTGTGCGTACTTATTTGTGATTGCAATGCAAGGGCAATCCACTATGGATATATTCTTGTCGCAAGGATAATCTGATTGATCCCATTAAAGCTTCTGATAAGATGGGTGTGCCCCCATATCATTTTGTTGATGATTGAATTGTGTCCATTAAAGCATATGAAAAGAATGTCAACTCTATTATGAATCTGCTTGGGGAGTTTAATAAAGTTTCTGGCCTGAAACTAAATAATGGCAAAAGTCAGCTTTTCTTTAGTACATATTCCTATAATTACAATATTGTTAACATTTTCAAGATCGTGGTCTTGAATATCCCTGTCAAATACTAGGGATTTCCTTTGTTTATAGGAAGATTGACTAGAAAATGTCTTCTCCTATTATTAACAAAGTCAGATCCAGATTAGACTTGTGAAAAGGGAAGTTACTTTCTTGTATTGGTAGAGTGGAATTAGTTATTGTGACACTTTCTACATACCATATTTTATGGTTCCCTACCTTTCCTCTTACAAAAGAAGTTATTGAAGAATTAGAAAGGGTGATGAGGAACTTTATTTGGGATGATACTGGTTGTGAAAGACACATACATATTTCCGCTTGAAGTTCTATGTGTAAATCAAAGGAGGTCAGAGGTATGGGTATAAGACCCATTAAACATTGGTCAAAGGGAGTCCTTTCAAACAACATATGGTATATCAATGCAATAAGAATTCCTTACTAGTGAAGTGGCTTCATGAGAAGTACTTCAATAATAAGTTCAATCGGTTTGTAAAGCCAAAGCCTAAAACTTCATCATTGTGGTAGAAGATAATGAACAAAAGATACATTCTTAAGGCACTTATCACTAATAATGTTGGTGATGAGAGCAGGAAATAATATTGTGGAAGGATCCTTGACTTCCAAATGGTGATCATCTTCACAATTTGGTTGATAGTTAGTTAGTTTTTAGACATGGAAAGGGGGAGCACATGTCACTTTGTTCTTGGATTTTCAATGGGGTTATGAAATTTCCTATTGTCAAAGGCTTGAATATTTTGCAAAAAATCTTTTATAATTTACCTTCACCTACAAGGTCAAATGATTGTATCATGATATATGGTAAAAGAAACTTCATATTAAATGAATAGATGGAATCTGACTACAAAGAATTCTCTATTGTTCTTTGGGGAAAATGGGTGTGGTTTGAGGATATTCCTAGAAGATGTTCATTTATTCTTGAGAATAGTTTTCTGTACAAACCATCGACTATTGATGTCCTTAAGAAATTTGAATTCAATTGAGCTTTGAGATGTTCATCTATTTTCTACAAAGAGGAGGATGATTCTCATCTACTTTTGTAAGTGTTGTTGTCTGGAACTATTTCTCTAATAACTTTGACTCCCTCCTAACTAAATGTTAGAGTTTGGATCTTTAAGAGGGATGATGGTGGATCTTTTGTGCTACCACATATGGTAGGAGAGGAATGATAGGATTTTCCTCAATGTGAGGAGAAGTCCTAGGTTAATTTGGAACCTCTACTTGGATGACACTAAGTCATTACATAGATAAATTTATGTTAATGTTTTCTATTTGTTATTATATTTTATAGCTAGCCACATTTTTTTACATATCATAACAAAACAAAAAGTTAGTATGTTGTAGTTAAAAAGGAAAACTTGAATGGTTCACCCAACAAAAATCAACTAATGACTCATTAAGACTAAAAAAATAGTTTATCTTATAGTTACTACAAAAACGTATGTAGGTCCCCACAATTCCCACTGTGTCTTCTTTGGAAACATATCCACCAACCCATTCTAGTGATTGCTAATGTAACTAACTTTGTGATTTGTACTTGTGTCATGAATTAGTTTTGGAACCAATGGTGGAGGTTATTTTACTATCGCGTCTAAGATCTCATTCATAAAGAATATGATTTAGATAGGGTTATAGTTTGAGAATTACACAAAATTGAAGTTTGTGTGACCAAGTTATATGGAAATGAACTTGCAAACATTCTGAATAGGGAAGTAAGGCATTACTATTGGAAAAAATTACTTTGCTCCATCTTGATTTGATCCATGTGAGGTAATAATCGTATAGGGTTCTTTAATGTTATTGTCAACTAATGGAGACCTCAATTTATCTATTGAGAATAAATCTATATAAAAAAATGAAAGGAGGTTTCTAAGAAGACATGATTAGAAGAAGGGTTCCAATGGGATTCAATGAGAAAGAAAATTATAAATTAGTACATTCCTAGTAACCAATAACAAAAAATCCCTAATTAGATCGAGCATAAGTTTTCTATGCCTCTCTTGCTCTTATACCCATTTCTGAACTGAGATCCGAGATGGAATTCAGATGTTGGGGTTTTCATTACCGATTAAGAGTATTTTATATGTATTGAAAATGTAATGGTACAAACCACATCTGTAACACCCTAAGAATTTGAATCTTATGAATAATCCCTAATTGGAAACCCTGATTCAAATTTCAAACTTTGATGCTTTAAATAAACTATAATGTGTAAATGGGACTCAATTATAGTATTAGAACTATGTTTCCACTAAGTTTAGATATAATTTCACATTATCAATCCAATTATAATTCAATTCCATCAAATATAACGCTAAGTAGTCAAATAGGGATACATAGGGGTCTAACGTGGAATTGACCCTATTAGTAAGAAAATTTTGAAGTAATAGTTTTTATATGAACTTGAAACATGTATATCAGGCTTTCCCAAAATATGAGCTCCAAATTGCTTTTACTTAATCATATATGATTAATAAATGTACTTAATCATATATGATTAATACTCATTTATCCTATAAAGGGAAATAGGGATAGTTGTGATTTGCAAACTAAGAAACTAACTATATTTTTGGATCCTCATAATTGATGTAGGTAACACACCAAATTTGGTTATATTTAGATGGTTCTAGAGGTTATGTAATTCATGTGACACACCACCACACTACACAATATTACTCAAAACAAAAGACACAGTCAACTACTAAACAAACCACATAACCGAAAAAGTGGATAAATTCAAATTGATTTCATCATTTTCATAATGTTTATAAATATTACATAAAGGTCCAACAACATGTATATCAACACATACCATATCAGGTATTTACATATATGTCCAGTGGCATCATCCACAAAATATATGTTCTACACATATATATTCCATATAAAAACATAAGCACACTGCCAAAACTCGAGTCAATGTACATCATCTACAGAACATCCTCTGCCCGGACCTGAGAGTACAGGGATGACTCTAAGACTCTACAACTACTAACCAACCTCCTCCTACTACTGCTCTCCAAGCTACTCTTCCTCAGCACCATGATCCTGAGGATGCCATTGAAAACCACTTAAAAAGATGTGGTGACCCACGAGGTGAAACCGATGTCCCAGCGAGAGATATAACTCTCAACAAATGATTATTGATTACAGAAAGTAACTTTATTACTAAATAGATTAAGGAGGCTAAAGTAACTAAGCAGGTTTAGCATATCATGTATATTTAAACACATAAAGTCAAATAAACAAATAGGCATAGCAACATGCATGTCTATAAAATATATGAAGGAACATGTAAGACTATGATCTACTAAATAGTTAATTTCTCTTACCGCATTATATAACAACTAAGTAGTATAAGAAATAAGGAAAAGGGTTAACATCCAATATGAAGCATGTTTAACCCTAAACAGATATACAGCACAATTTTATTAAGTCTTTTATTAAGCCCTAAGAAGTTTGAAGTATACCACTTAGACTCCAACAGACCACTGCTAAGTCAAAATTAGTTCCACACAAGATCTAGAAGTGTCAGACTCCTATGATATCATCTTCCCTCAATCAGTACGAGTCAACTAAAACGACATATATAATCCAGCTACAAAATATCCTAGTTTGCCTTGGTATGTAGGTCATGATACTAGTAACTAGGGTATACAAACCCTATCATCTGAGGTGCAACCACAGTTGTCCTCAATCACATATACAAATATCTGAGATACGACCGATGTGATAAAGTGGAATTTTCACCATTTAACATCTAAATATACTTCTATGTTTCTTGTACTCAATAACCCCCACTTTATCATCAAATAGGTGTCAATTACTCATTTAGAAGGAATTTTGGATAATGATGTGTTTTGAGTACATTGGTGACACTTAATTGAGGTATTTGACACCATCATGAACTTCTACTTATTTTTGACTTGCTAATATTTTATTTCATTCTAGTATCTATCTTTGTTATTTGGATCCCAAAAATTTTGAATATTTTGGAGCATATTTTTAGCCAAGTGTCTGAATTTCAGCCAAACGGAATTTCATGGATCCTTATAGAAATTCTTGAAAATTGCTTCTAAAATCACCACTTTTTGACTAAATGGGCTGAGTTTGCCTCATTCAGACACAACCCAGCCAGCCTAGGTGGGTCACCCCCTACCTTGGGAGGTTGTTGCAGTGGCCACGGGTAGGGATTGAATAGTAGATCCTCGGATTCAGATCTTCCCCATGTTTGACCTATTTCGCATGTTTAAGGGTGCGTTGGAATTGTCTTGAGATTTCACACTAGATCCTAGTATATTTCTTAGTAGATACTAGATTATTCACGAAGCTCCAAATGCGAAAACCTATGCTATACTTCAACGGAAGGAGAAGGGCATTTGTGGAAAGTGTTGAACTCGATTTTCGATTTAATGAAATGGGAACTGCCATGGAGGTTTTGACCTCCAAAACCCCTGAAATCCTAGGCCCCTTCTACTATATAGACACCTCATTGAGTTTGTTTTTGCCCAAGGAACATGACCCTATCCTTGGCTTTCACTCTCATGCACTATCTTGGTTATGCCCAATCTAGGGTCGGTGCCCACAGCCATTTCTGCTATAAAAAGCTTCATTTTTGTGAGCCTTCTCTCTCCTCAGGTTGGTTCCCTCTCTGTCTCTCTATAGAATAGTATTGCATTCATATCTTCTACATCCGACATCTAAAATAGGTGAATCTATAGTCCATTTTCATCACAAGTACAAAACGAACACAATGGAAATACTTTCAACACTTGATTTCTATACCTTTCCAAATTATATTTATCTAATGATCTTTGATGATGACTTACAAAATAAGTTCAAAACTGTATCTAAATCTAGATTTGAATTATGAAATTTTATAGAATCAGTTTTGAATCTATTACCCAAATAATAATACCAAACTTTGTGCATCTAATACTTTTGTTAAGGATCTAGATCTAACTTTGTTGACTTGTTCACTCTTTAATATGAATTATGTACCCTAAATGATGATGAATCTTTGATTATTGGTTCTGATCCTATAATTGAGGATACGAACATTCTAAATCTTATTTGTTGAATTGTTGACAATGTTTAATTGATTGAACATGTCTATGGACATATAATGTTCAATAGGTTTTGATTCCTTGTGGCCCAGATCTAGCCAAAATAATGTCTAGATTCACTTCATATCTATGTGATATGTTTGCTCATGAAATATGTATATAACTTTCCAATCTTGATTTTGTGATTATTAAAACTAATAAAGATCAAACCTTGTGATCTAATCTATATAAGATCATGAAATACTATTTTACAAAAATCCCAATATAGTCTTGATCTAAAAGTTGACCAATGACCTTAACCTTGGGCAATGTCTATGAACTAAGTATGGATCTTGATACCAATCTTTATAATCTCGAGAGACATGAAATCATGATCATAATGAGATACCACTCAAGGAACCCTATCACTGACTGGAATACTAATGCATGAATACCCACTAATGTGCCAGGGTTTGACTTTGACCCTATGTTTACTCTCAAGGTCTTACTCTAATCTTCAGTGAAAGGTACGCTATTATACCTCCTCCTTGAACAAACTAGTGGTATTGATGATACTTTTATGTACCTCTTGAAAATGTATACTTGGCTATGTATTTGTTTGAGCTATCTCTTTCCCTACCGATTAGTCTTCTGATTTTTCTATATTATAGTTTGCAACAAACTTGAAACATAAATAATATTTCCCATTATGACTACCAGTAATAATGATTGTTGATATTGAGTACAAGCAACCTCCTCATTTGGAGGGTGGACCTTGTACATGTTTTTTACCTCCTCCCCTATATCAAGAGATGGAGTCTAGAGACCTCCCCCATCTTGTTGGGGTGATTGAGCCACATAAATACAAGCATGCTTCTCAATATCAACATAATGGGAATCTTGTAATAAAATAATGTCGAATAAATATTGTATTGAAATCTCTTGTTGGTTTTTTGAATATAAGTCCTTCCAAGTATACTAATTTGATATAAAACTATTTTACTTGTTTTTAATAGCATGCCATGCCATTGCATTGATTGGGTCATGATTTTTTATTTATGCAAACAAGATGGATCATTATTAAGAACTTCCGCTCTTGAATGCTGATGATATGGATATATCTACAATATCATTATCGGGTTGTTCAGTTATTTAAATATTTTGTTTTATTAGTTGTTATTTCTTATTATATATGCCAGTTTTTGGTATCCATTTGAGAAACCTAGGTACGGGCGCTACAACCCCTTTACTATTATTTAGGCAGTGGGATTGGGATTGGGATAAGAATAGTTCCCTAACAATCATAGTCGTTCTCCTGCTGAGAAATGACTACATCCATCCTCCCTCACCTCAAGATTAGGATGTCAAGGACACACAATCTCATGCACCCCACATACTCAATAGTATGTGCTCCAAGTTTCCCTTAGGAATACTCATTTCACCATTCAACAAGTCCTGACGCTGGAATGGATCTATGGCATAGGGCACTGTATGATTAGGGTTTCAGTTAGTTAGCTAATGCCAAGTAGGTGATTTAAGACTAGAACAATCATGTTACATACAAACCCATTCATTTCACCATTCAACAAGTCCTGACGCTGGAATGGATCTATGGCATAGGGCAATGCATGATTAGGGTTTCACTTGGGTAGCTAATGCCAAGTAGGTGATTTAAGACTACAACAATCATGTTACATACAAACCCAAAAAGAATTCTACAAAAACATGGGTAGATTGCAACTTTAGAAGATAAAAAATGTAAGAAACATAAGGTTTATCTCATCATCACATGGTACTATTTCATTTCCAAGCGTGAGATCATACTCATCATCATACCATCACAAGATACAACTCCTTGTCATATCATGAAGAGTATACCACCTTACTAAGGACACAACCATGTCTAAGGTCATAAGACAATTCACAATGTTCCCTGCAGGAACATTATTATCTTTCCATGCCTCATCAAGGCTCACCATTCCATCACCGTGCATATGACACATAAGATCAATCATAATATCCCATTTAAGATCTATGATGTTCATATTATAGCTAATTAGAGTTAAATCAACATAGAGAGAGATAGTAATCCATTATCATTCTAGTCACACAAGAAGCTATGCATCATCATCACTTACTTGTATTAGGGTTTGGTTCATTGAGAATAGTTAAAATAACATTACCAATCAGCACTTTACTAAAACCTTAGGTTTGTATTTATGTGAGGGCAAAGGTAATACTATTTGATCATTTGCAACCAAGGACCAATGAATTAGGGTTACTTTTTTAAAACACCATCACTCATAAACTCAGAAACATAGTGACCATGGGCAGACTTCTTCGTTGACCACATAAGGTACGACCCTCTTTGGTGACCACTAAAATTAGGGTTCACCACTTTGGCGACCGCTGAGGTTAGCCACCTTCAGTGACTACTAGGGGGTAGGTGCCATTAGCGACCACTAGGGTTAACCATCTCAGAGACCACTAGAGTCTAGAGATATTGGTGACCAAACTAATAGGGTTAACCATCACAGTGACCACTAGGGTTTAGAGACGTTGGCCACTAGGGTTAGGGTTACTTCAAAAACCGTTATGGTTAAGCAACATTGGCGACTGATGAAAACATAAAGCATTGGCAATCGATTGGAATCACAACTATTAGAGACCATCCAAAGGTGTAAATCTCATCAAACACTTGAGATGCAAAAACTATTGGTGACCACATAAGATGTAGCATTCTTAGCGACCACATGCATCAAAATTTAGAGACCCATTGAGGGAGAGAGATCTTGGTGAGCATGGAGAGATGAAGAAATCATCGATGATAAGGATCCAAATAGGTTGGTCATCATCAAGAATCTAAAAGGTCATCAAGTTACATTCTCAAGGGAAATGATCAGTTCATAACCCTAATTGGAAACCATCATTTGAGAGAGAGAAATCATCTTTTCCACTAGCATGTAAGGACCAAAACTTTCATCATCAAGTAAGGTTCGTGCACAATGGTTTAGGATTCATCCAACAAGAGTTATCTACTCAAGATCACCATGTAAACACAAACCCTAGATAAAGGATATTATCTTTATACTTATAACCACGTTTTAGGGTAAGATTATGCACATGCAAGGTGAGCCTAACCAAGAATTGGGGAGAAAGTTATATAACTCACCTTAGAGATGATTTAGAAACTCCAAACAGGAAGGTAGATTGAAGAAGAAAGGTAGGAAACCCTAGATTGAGCACTCCTCTAGCCAAGCTAGCTCCACCTCCAAAAAAGAGAGCAAACCCTAGGTCAAGGAAGAAAGAAAGAGAAGTTCTTCAAGCTTTTACTCAAGCACTACCATGGAACACCATGGGTTCATACAACAAGAAAAGAAGAGGGGAAGAACAACAAGGAAAATGTAGGTAAAGAGGGGGATCTCACTTACCAAGACCAAGAAGAAGACAAAGATAGAACCAAACTATCATAAGAAGGGTGGATCCAAACCCTAGATCAACATGAAAGGGAGGTCAACCTTCTTATTCAACCTTGAGCTACCCTTCACCACCAAGCAAGAAGGGACAAGATCCAAGAGAAAGGAAGAAGAAAGAGGGAACTAGGTGTGTAAAGAAGTTGTTTGCATGCAAATAGAGAGGTTTTATATAGCATAAGGTTGGAGAGAGAGAAAGGGGGTTAGGTGTCATGCTAAGCATGACATGTGTCTAGGAGATATTTCCCATGCGAGAACCTCACTCATCCATGAAATTAGGGTGAACAAAACAAGAAAATCAAATGACCAAACATGTACATAAAAAAAAATAGTCGCTAAGAACTTTAACAACCAACTGATCAAAAATCCAAATGGTCGCTAACCCTAGGGATCTTGGAGACTAAGATGAGTTAGGAACCTCATCGACCGCCAACCCTAGGTATCCCAAGAAACCTTGGTGATTGGAAACCCTTGACAGAACATACAAAACTTTGGTGACTACCAACACAAGGTGGTCTCATCAGTCAACACACTTCAAGGTCAACCATAGACTTAGGGCATCCATACAAACACTAATCTCAACATGGCTAGATGTCACCACCAAACCAAGGTGTTACAAGGTACCCCAAAGCACAACCATATAAAACATGATGTGAAAACATGTTAGGAACAAAAACAATGTGACAAATTGCAAGAAAAATCCTAGATGTGGGTAAATTGAAATTAAGTCCAAAACAAGCACATATGTGCATAACTAGCTCAAAAGGTGTCCAAATTGGACCAAACTTGAAACATAATCTTGTCACAAGATATAAAAGCACATAACAAGGTTTGATTAATCTTTTAAGCATCTAATTATGATAAGCAAGCATGTATGACCAAAAAAAGCAAGGTCATGTGTGTTACAACCATAAACCCCTAACAAGGATTTCTCCCCCACAATCCTATGCGAACAAAGACATGTACTTCCTACGTATATCATCCTCTAACTCCCATGTGGCCTCTTACACACTACAATGATGCCACAACACCTTCACTAATACTATTTACTTATTCAACTTCTTTGTCCTCTTATCCAGGATCAACATAGGACCCTCCTCGTTAGACACATCCTCCTCCAACTCAACCTCCACTGGCTGCAACACCTGCTTTGTATCTGGATGACACTTCCTTAGAATGGAAACATGAAAAACATTGTGTAATCTTTTCAACTTTGGAGGCAACTCCAACTTGTATGCCACTTTCCCAACACGTGCCAATATAGGGTATGGTTCCATAAACCTAGGAACCAACTTACCCTTCTAACCAGATCACAACACACCTTTCCAAGGGGAAATCTTAAGGTACACACAATCCCCAACTTGGAACTCCAATGGTTTCTGATTGTTTATCAACATAAGACTTATGCCTATCTTGGGATGCCTTCAATTGCTATTGTATCTATTGGGAAATATGGGAACAGAGTATAGTAGCAGAAACAAAAAATTTATCTATTTGTATTCCCCAATACATCAAGATCACCTCAACTACTATGAAATAGGATTGATAGTTTTAGTGAGTTATACCTGGTCCTGGATCAAGTACAACAACAAAACTCACTTCTTTACAACTACTGACAAGTTGCTCTTAGATGGTGATTGTGCAGCTCTCGGTCTTCACCATGAACAATGCATGTGCAACCTCTGCAGCAACTCTAGTGGTCTCATGATAGACTGTAGGTTGCCTTTGCTCTCCGAGTAGCAGCCAAAGGACTCCTGCCTCTAGAGTAGTCCACATAGACCAACTAGAACTCCTATAGTTTACTAAGAATGGATAGGAAGGAGTTGTACTCCTTGTTGGTATACTAGTCACGAACCTGCTCTCCCACAATTACAACTTCTCAGTTGTTCTCTCCCATTGGCTATCCCTCCTTTTCAGGTAGGACTTGCCCGGGCTCTCTTGGTTACCACAACCAGAGAGGACAACACTTGTTAGAGGAATTGATTCTCAGTTGTCTATGTTGTTGTGTTGTTGTGCTCTGGGAAGCCCCCAATACCCCTCTATATATATCAGAGGTCATGGTTAGGTTCCCAGTTTTTATCTGATATGAGATAAAGGTGTGTGAGTGGAAAGAACCAGAAGATCTTGAATTTTCACAACCTACAACAACCAAAACGATTGCTTCGCACACCCTGACAGTCATATGGTGTGTTAGATGGTCGTCTCACACTACCAAACAGCCATTTGGTAGTTCCCATCTAAAATGTATTTCACTATTTCGAATTCAATTAATATCACATATTAATTTCCTTGTTCCTCAAGTATAGAACAATCAAAACTATTCAGGAAACATCTCGAACCTTTGTTCAACCCAAATGGGTCATCTCACCCAAGCTAGACACCCGTCTCACTCACCCAGATGGCCGTCTGGTGAGTTGAGATGAGTTAGTCGGTTTAATCATATTGAACCAGTCAGTTCAATGACAAAACTTAGCCAAATCGATCTCTGATCAACCTGACCCCAAACAGTCATCTCAACTACATGAGATGCATGTCTGGCTACCCAAACGGTTGTCTCACCTAGTGAGATGGTCGTTTGGTAGATGTGGTTAGCCAATCAAGCAATCAGTTGCATGAATTGATTACTTAAACACTTTAGTAATCAATATAATTATCATTCAAGATCAAACTCCTCTTCTAGATGAGTTCCTATGTGTGTGACCCTATAGGTCCCATATCACGTTGGTAGTGAATGTCCATAACTAGATTATGGCATCACAAGTAAAGAGTGGTGTCTAGTCTCACATCAGTGCTACCCAAGTGAAATGGAAAGTTGGAGAACAACTCCAACCTACAATCTGTGTAAGGTGTTGAAGTGATTGTATACTTCCTTTGTATCTGATATATATCCAGCATGAAATGGAGGCATGGTTGGTCACACTCTCAGCATTCAATCCATGTTTCTTGAACTAAGAGAAGACTGTCTGAGATAATGTGACCTCAATATTATATATTGATTCACATGTACATCGCATGTGTTTCTCAGTCTCTCTAATCAAGTGGCCCAAATATCATTCCCCCATAGGAGGGAAAAATCCCATATCTATCACTCACCGTCTATCCCCATGTGTCAAAGTCACCCAATCATCACTGTTATAACAACCCATGTTTTATGACTGTGTTTGATGATGTCAAAGCGTACCCAATGACATGTGATGAATGCAGTGATTTTAGGTCTAAGAATCACAATCGCCACCTTCACTATGAGAAAAGATTGTGACTACAAAACCATGTGTCACTCTCAAGGTGAGTCTATTCAATACATTGTTCTCTAACATCTATCTATGTGCTTGGTTTGATATTTCCATATCATGACTAATGAGATTTAGTCATCAACCTACTCACACTCTGATCTTATGTGTTATTGTTGTCTATCAACCTTTCAAAATAACAACTGATCATGGACATAAATGAGAATATGTATATGTACTCTTAACATCTGTATGATCTGATCACAAGGGTAGGAACTTGACAACATACATCATTGAGTAATACAATTCTCTATACATTCACTATGTATCCTCATTATCTCATAACTGAGTGAAACAGATGAAATGGAAGCTTGCCTTTATATATGTTATTATTATTAATCAAATCGTTTTAGGTAATAATGCCATGTCAATCATCGTATGATTGGCTCTACAGCATACCTTACCAACAGTACACCTTGATCTTCTTTGTAGTCTATTGTACTAGTTGAGGACCCAAACGTTGACACTCACCTGTCTCATACCAACACAGGGGTTACAGACAATGTCTTCCATACAACACCTCATAAGATTTCATGTCAATACTTCTTTAGAAGCTGATGTTGTAGGCAAACTTTATCAATTTCAAATGAATTCCCCAACTACCAAGAAACCACTGAACACAAGCTCTTAGAAGATCCTCCAAAATCTATATGGTCCTCTCAGATAGACCATCTGTCTGAGGGTGGACAGTTGTACTAAACCTTAGTTGTGTCCCCATAGTTGTATGCAGTCATTCCCAAAAATGACTCCTAAACTATGGACCTCTATCAGATACTATGGTAACCAGAATACCATGAAAATGGACTATCTCATCAACAAATATCTATGCCAACTACTTTGTTGTATACGTCATCTTGACTGTTAAGAAGTGAGATGACTTGGTCAACATGTCAACTACCACCCAAATGGAATCATGACCTTTTTCTATCCTAGGAAGACCAACCACAAAGTCCATGGTGATATGATCCCAATTCCAATGCGGTATTGGCAAAGGTTGTAACGTTCCTATAGGATTTGACACTCCGCCTTGACCTGCTGACAAACTACACACTTAGCAACAAACTCTACCACATCACACTTCAATCCCAACCACCATTACAAATCCTTCAAATTATGGTACATCTTGGTATTGCTAGGATGTTCCTCAAACCCTCAACATTCGGAACCACTATCCTATTGTGAAAGCAAATAGTCCCATCCTCTGACTCATGAAAGCCATCATAGTTATTATTGTCAAACTCTGCCCAAATTCTCTATATCACGGTATCATTCTTCTATACACATTTGATCTATTTCATCAATGTAGGCTTCACATGAAATTGTGCCAACAATCCTACCAACAAAGAAACCTCCAACTTCACATTCATCTTGCAAAGCAATACTAACATATCCCGCTTGCAACACACCAAGGCATGTAATCGTGCCTTGTCTACAGATGATGACAAGGATGAATTCCTACTCAACACATCTTCCACCACATTCACCTTTCTTAGATGGTAATCTATTTTGCAATCATAGTCCTTGATCAGCTCCATCCATATTCTCTGCCTCATGTTCAGTTAGTGCTTCAAGAAGATATATTGAAGGTTCTTGTAGTCAGTGAAGATCTGACACTTCTCTCCATATAGATGGTGCCTTCAGATCTTTAGGGCATGAACCAGTACTGCAAGCTCCAGGTCATGTGTCAGGTAGTTCTCCTCATGTTTCTTAAGTTGTCATGAACCAAAAGAAATCACATTCGTGTTCTGCATCAACACACATCCCAAGCCATTATTTGAAGCATCACAAAAGACGATGGAGTGCTTCCCTTGCTTTGGCAGATTTAACACTAGTGCACTGGTCAACTTCTCCTTTAGCAATTGAAAACATCATTGACACTTGTCATCCTAGATAAAAGGGACACCTCTCCTAGTCAGATTTGTTAGGGGTAACATGATGGAACTAAAGTTCTTTATGAATTGCATGTAGTATCTTGCCAAACCTAGAAAACTTTGGGCCTCCATTGGTGTCTTGGGTTGTTCCCATTCCATCACTGACTATACCTTCTTTAGGTCCACATAAACACCTATATTAGAAATCATGTGACCCATAAAAGACACCTTGTTCAACCAAAATTCACACTTGTTGAACTTGGCATGTAACCTTGTTGTCTTAACAATGTCAACGCCTGGTGAAGGTGATGGGCATGCTGATAACTATCCTTAGAGTATATAAATATGTTGTCAATAAACACCAGCATGAACTGATCAAGATACAATCTAAACACTTTTTTTATCAAATCCATGAAAGTTGACGGTGCATTGGTTAGCCCAAATGGCATAACCACAAACTCATAGAGGTCATACCTAGTCCTAAAAGCAGACTTAGGTATGTCATCCACCTTGATCTTCAATTGGTGGTAACCTCACCACAGATCCATCTTTGATAACACTTTAGCACCTCTCAACTAGTCAAACAGATCATCAATCCTCAACAACAAATACTTGTTCTTCACTGTAACCTTGTTCAATTTGCAATAATCTATACAAAGCCTCATGGAACCATCCTTCTTCTTCATGAACAACACGGGCGCACCCCAAGGGGAAGTGATCGGTCTAATAAAACCCTTATCAAACATCTCCAACAACTTCTTCTTCAACTCCTACATCTATGTTGGTACCATCATGTAAGCTTCTTATGCTATGGGTTGTGTTCTAGGAACAAACTTGATCTCAAAATCAATCTCTCTGAGAGGGGGAACACCAGGAAACTCCTCATGAAATACATCCTCAAACTCACATACCACAAGTACCTCCTAGATACTAGGACCTCTCACCTTGGTACCCAAACATGTGCCAGGAAAGCTTCACACCCTTGCCTCATCAACTTCTCTGCTATCACAACTAACACCAAACACATAGGAAGAGTATTCCTATCTCCTTGGAAGATCCAAGAAACACCTCCATCATAAAATATCATGACCTTGGAAATGCAGTCTAAAACAACCTTGTACTTCTCTAAGGTATCCATCCCCTAGGATCACATTGAATCCATGCATGTCAAGTGGCATAAATTCCACTTGAATGATGTGTCTCAAAAAGGAAAGAATGTAAGAGGGGCACACCTCCCTTCACTCAGTGGAACCAACTAAAGAGGTTTCAAGCAAAAGGCTATCAAATTTACTACAAACGGACAGAGTACAACTACTTATCACCTCTCTGGTGATAAAATAGTGTGTCGCACCCGAGTAAACCAAAATAGATACAAAAGAAGATGCAGACAAGTTAGAATGAAATATTTCTATATGACCTGTCATGATCCTTAGATTGACCACTCCCTCTGGATGACTCATCACATAGAATCTAGTTGTTGCCTATTGTTCCCACGACCTCTTCCAGTTGGTCTAGAAGATCCTTCCTATGAAGCTTGACTATGTCCCCTACCTCTACCACTATTATATTGTTGTTGTTGCAAACCTTACTGACTCTACCTCGATTGTTGTGTCATTTATTTAATCCTTCATAGGGCATGTCCACCTTATATGCCTTACTTGTCCACACTTATGACAAGTCCTTGAATCATACTACACCCTAGATGGCCCTTTCACTAACATAGATGTTGCACTGTGTGCTCCTATTGGCGTAAAACTACAACCTCTGCCCTTTCTTGGGGAACACTGGTTTGACACTCCTAATCTTGACTCACAGAAAGTTGATTTTTGCTATGACTGAGGTGAAGAAAACCTTATCTTAAAGCCACAAGATGATTACCCCTAAAACTGAGTTGGCCTCTTCTTTGTGTTGGCTTCATGCTTCTCGATGGTAAACCTCTCAATCTATCTCACCGACTCCACAAAGGTAGAGAATCTCTCTCTATTCTCCAGAATAGACATTTTCATCATCAATACTGTGCTCATGCCCTTCTCAAACCTACAGATCCTCTCCTTCTCTGATGCTAGCATATGAGGATAGAACCTCAAAATCTCCACAAACTTCACCTAATACTCGTTGATGGTCATGGAACCTGGTCATAGCTTCTAAAACTACATTGTCTTCTTGTCCAAATATGTCTCAGGGAAGTGTCAACTCATGAACTCCCACTAAAACTCTTCCCAACCTATCAAAACTCCGAGTCTCTTCTCCTCCTCTATGGCCCACCAATGGCCAGTGTTACCCTTGAACAGGTAAACAATATGCTTCACCTTGTCCTCTTCGGGGTTGTTGAGATCTCGAATGCCTTATCAAGCTCCATCAACCACATACTAGTGTCAAATGGGTCTACTATACCCACATAATAAACCTATGAGAACTCGTTACACTGAACGAGATTACTCAAAACATTAAGCATAATAGATCACTAATTAATCACATACCCAAAAATATGGGTAAATTAAAACTAATTTCAACATCCGCACCTACTCAGAAACATTTGCATAAGAGCCCAACATCTTTCTTTTATCCATAATATGCCAAAAATTTGATACAAATTGTTCTATCACCTTAGCCACAACATATATACATAGGAGAACAATATTCGTATATGCCACACAAATAAGCATTAATATACTAACAAAAGTCTGATTAAGTTTGAAACACCATATACAAACTTTTCCTACCCAGACCCGAGAGTACAGGGATGACTCTATGACACACTAGACAACTAATCAACTTTCTCAAATATTCATTACTATAACTCCTCTTTGCTTCCACATGTTTGTTTTTGTCACTTCCGATTACCTAAAAAAATGTAGCTAACCACAAGGGTGATAGCCATGTCCCAGTAAGAGATATAACCTCCAACAATGCTTATTGATTATAACATTTTAAATAGTAGATAACTAAGTAGTTGGAATATTTAATAATCAATTGAACAGATTGAATAGTTCAAATATACTAAATAGATTAAGAAAATCATCTTAGCAGCAAGTATGATCATCAATGCATATATAGATAACAAATAAATCCATTTCTTTGGATAGATATCTACTCAAATATCATCAAATTGCATATAATAACAATCATTATCATTAATCTGACTATCATAATATTCCTTGTTAATAGTACAAGCAATCTAGTAGCATAAGCATCCCTGACATCATGAATATGTCTAGTAACATAACATGGCTATCAATATTGGCATATCAAATAAAGGGAACAAATCTATATCATAAGTAGAACTAACATCATAACACAATGAACTACATAGGCATGATTAGAAGTTTAAGCATTTCTAAATGCATCGGCATGGCAAGCAATATTAAGCATAGCTAGCACCAACATCTTAACAATTAGTGTCAGTATATTTGACAGCACAAGAATGTTTACAACAATAGCATAACTACAGCATAAGCATATCTATTATCTCTATTGTACAATACATGATCTCAATGAAAAGAAAGCAAACCAAGGTTATCATCCAATATGAAGCCTTGTGTATAACCCTAAACAGATATACTACATGGTTGTCTTACATATTTTATTATGCCCTGAGGAATCTGAGGATACCACTCAAAATCCAACTGACCAGTGCTAGGTCAAAATTAGTGCCATACAAGATCTAGGAAGAGCCAGACTCCTAAGATCTTCTCCGCCCCTAGTCAGTACGGGTCCTCCATAGCGACACATAAGTTCAAGTTGCTAACAGACTAGTCCGTCCTTGGTACAGGTCACGACACTAGTAAAAGGAGGTGGGTACGCATAATCTACCATCTAAGGTACAACCAGAGTTGTCCTCCAATCTCATCACATATATAATCACCAAGACACGACCGCAGTCATTCTCAAACTGAGGGCTAGGTATGACCACAGTCATCCTCCATAAACACTTGAATTAGGATGACAAGCACCCCACAGACTCATCAGTATGTGCTCTGAGTTTTCTTTAGGAATACTCATTTCACCATCTGGCAAGTTCTGACACTCAGATGGATCTATGACATAGGGCACTACATGATTAGAGTTTCACTTGATTAGTTTTTCCAATTGGGTGAATTAAGGCTGCATAAAAAAAGTGGACATACAAACCCTAATTTACTTTTAACAAGCATATAAATATCAAAACTTAAAAAGATATAAAATGTGTATAACATAATTTCTCATTTCATCATCACATGATACTATTCACTTTCCATTCATGAGGCTACACTAGTTATCATACTATCACAAGATATAAATCCTTTTCACAATATAACAATGTATCAACCCTTATCAACACAAGAGGATTATACCTCATTCAGGGCTCAACCATGCCCAAAGGTCAGCATGACCATCATACTATTCCCCTCAATATCATCATTATCATTACATGCCTTATAGAAAGGCTCAACAACATCACTTACATAGAATACACCATATCAGCACAATATTGCATTAGTGAGCTAGGAGATATTCATAAACAATCATAGCAGGGTTATATTAACATTAAGAACATTCCTTTATTACATCAACATGCAATTAATCTAGATATGATTAACCCTCATCATATGCATAATGCACATGTTTATCATAAGAAAGTATCAACCATGTGGCTATGTTAACCACCAATTAGCACATTAAGGTTATGATCATATTAAGGAGGTTATTTCACCATCATTACATCATATAAGAATGCTAAACTTGAATATTTATCTTTATCTATTTGCATTAGAGTTAGGCTCAATAAGATATATTATATTAATGTTACTAATCAACACTCATACCCAAACCCTAACTCACGGCATCCCCATTGGATCATGAATGCATAAGGTGAAGCATCACCATCACATTCCATACTATTCTCAAGTATGAACCCACACATAAATCAAGGTGTAACCATTGGGTTATAGCATACTAGGGTTTAAACAACAATAAGAGAGTACTCCATGATTGCATTAATCATTCAAGGACTATTCAAGCCCAATTACCATCATTTAGTTATATTAAAGCTAGGTATAACAAGCTATACCACATTAGCATTACATATCAACACAATATGGTTATCATCCCTTCTATTCATATGAATGAATAGGTAAGACTACCTTATTAAGGGTAACCCTCCATTTGTTCCACCATCATTCAACCCATATCACCATACCATAATGTCACCCAGAACCATTGGATGTTTAAAAGGTAAGACCATTGGTTGTTTACATAAGTAAAAACCTTGGATAAACAACCTATGAAGTCCTTGATTTGTGCTCAAAGAGTCACCATCTAACCCTAAACATACCTTGATTAACAACACAAAAAGTTCCATTAAGAGTAGAGTAAAACCCACAATCGACTGTTCATTTAAAACAAGCCATCCATTATCAACAAGTAAGCTCCTTAAGTTGATCATATAAAGGAAACCATATAAATCACAGTATTAGGACCAACATATTACATTATCCATAATTCCACTTTATTTGAGGAATAAACATTAGATCTTGACCATTGGGTCAAGTTCATATGTTAAAACCATCAATTACAGTATAGGTCTGACCATTGCATCAAGTGATCCAAGAAACCAATGGTCTAAGGCTTAATTAATGATACAAATACATGATTAACTCACCATAGGTTTTGGAGACCTAATCCACCATCATTAGTGACCATTAAGTCACCATAGCTTGTTAGATCAGCACTATATTCATTAATCAACATCAAATATCAAACTAATATCACCATTGATTGATAGCATCATTAGGGTACTTAGTTTTTAATCACTAGGCTTCTAATTAGGCAAACACCTGACCTAAGGGGTGAACATAAGTTGACACCCTTGGTCACCACCATCATTTGTCATGAAGACAACACCATCGGTTGTTGCAATGGTACAACCATCGAGTCATGTGTTTATAGAAGAAATCAGTTTTAAACCCTAAAATTAACCATTGGTTGATAGGTTATTAGCACCATAGGTTGTCAAACCAACCTGATACAAGTCATATTATACCTTAGTAATAACATACACATGATCACATGTTCATATAGAACTGAAATCAGAATATATAGGGAATATTATAAAAATCAAAATCCAAGTCAAGCATAGCTTTTTAGTGCATGGATCATCATTTTCAAGCAAGAACATGAGCTAGAAAGTTTATGGTAAGCAATAAACATAGAGAAAGTTATAAAACTTGCCTATAATGAGAAAATGAAATCCCAAATAGAAGAAAACTTGAGCAGGTAGGGTAGAAAATCCAAGCATAAGTTGTGAACTCATCCATCTTGTTGGCTAAATGGACATCTATAAATCCCTTTGTTTTGATTATGACAAACATTTCATTCTTATTGATCTAACGAGCTACTTGAGTGTGCAGGATTAAGGTGGATGCCAAAGAATCTAGGGAAATCCATATGCTTACACATTTATGTTTTCATGCAATGTAATCGCTTTGTAAAAACTTGTACAAATATATAATGTACAAGTACTTAGATTGCATGTAAATCAAGCGTTAGATTCTCCCTAGATAAACACCACATTTAGATAAGTCATCCCCTTCAAATAGGATCACATATGCACACTCATACATATAATTATTGCCTAAATTGAAACATTGAAACAGGATCAATCTCGGTCGACAAACTCCTCGACCAAGACACTCTCGGTCGACAATCTTCTCGACCGAGAAAGATCAAAAGTAGCCGTTAGACACAACAGACAAGTTAGTTGGCAGTTGGAGAAAGACGTTGCAAATCACTTGTTCTAGAGTGCCTGTCGGTCGACAAAAGTTCGACCGAGTAGGTGTCTCGGTCGACCATTCCTCGACCGAGACGGTCTCTAACAGCAACTGCAGAATTAATTAATTAGTCATTGTTAAAGCAACAACTTTGTACCTAACGGCTAGTTAAGCATTTAGAAACCCCTAGAAGTTGTCTAGAATGTCCTTAAGCATCCTTAGGCCATTCCTATAAATAGGACAAGCCATAGGACACTCAAATACACTTGCTACACTTGAGAAATCCTTGAGCATACTTTGAGCAATCTGTTTGTGAGCAAATTGAGCTTTGTGAACATTGGCTACTTCCTTCTTTAGCTCATAATTCGTGTCCTATAGGCTAGTATCTCCTACCCACTACAATCATAAGTCCACACACTTGGTTAGGAGATCTATACGCTTGATCTAGGCAAATCAAGCCTTGGGCTACAAAGGATAAGTTGTAATTTCCTTTTTCTTTCTTGTTCTTTATTACTGTTTGTACTCTCCTTGCTACTCCTAGGTTGGAGGCTGCGGATTGGAGAGGGTGGAGTTCTTCTTGGCGAAGAAGGTGACTTTGAGCTACTTCAGAAGGCTGGTGCAACGGGAGGTTACTTCTAGAGAGGAAGGCTACTTCAAGGGGAAGCTTGGAGTTACTTCAAGAAGGCTACCTCAAAGTTGGTGCACCTACTTCAAGTGAAGGCTGCTCAAAGGGTGTAAAGGAAAGTATTGTATTTTGTATAAATCCTTGAGAAGGTAATAAAATAAATACTTTCAAAATCCCGGTTGGGTAAGCAACAGGGTAGTGGACTGACAACTTTAGTAGTTTCTAAAGTTGGAACCACTCTAAACACCTGTCTCCTTCTTCTAATTTTTAATTGTGGTTGTTTGAGTTAAATAAATTGTTAAAATTATTTAAAAACTATATTCACCCCCCCTCTAGTGTTTTTCAATTGGTATCAGAGCAGGCTTCAAGGAACCCTAACAAGGTCTTGAAGAAATGGGGGATGGAGTGCTCAACAACCTTAACCTTGAAGGAACACTTGTTGCTAGGCCTCCAGC
The DNA here is from genome assembly GCA_963693085.1 of Alisma plantago-aquatica. Taxonomy (NCBI): domain Eukaryota; kingdom Viridiplantae; phylum Streptophyta; class Magnoliopsida; order Alismatales; family Alismataceae; genus Alisma; species Alisma plantago-aquatica. The sequence continues at coordinate 1,164,315,748 of OY856412.1, read as the reverse complement.
GTTCGATGGAACAAACTACCAATATTGGAAGAGAAGGATGCAGTTCTATTTCCAAGGCATCAATTGGGACCTATGGAGAATGGTGTCAACCCCATACGAGCTCCCTCAAACTCAATTTGCAGAATGGGATGCAAATACGGTAAAGCTGGCCCAAATGAATGCAAAAGCTGTAAGCATTTTATATTGTTCTATTTCGGTAGGAGAATTTAATAGAATATCTAATTGTGACACAGCCTATGATATTTGGCATAGACTGTCCATAACCTATGAAGGTACAGTCCAAGTCAAAAATTCCAAAATTAGCATGTTTAAACAAAAATTTGAACACTTTTGTATGGATACAAATGAATCAATTAGTGAAATGTTTGCAAAATTCTTTACTATTGTTAATGGTTTAAGTGCTTTAGGCAAACCTATTCCTGAAGAAGATCAGGTATCAAAGATCCTTCGTTCACTTCCTCCAAAATATAAGCCAAAGGTGACAGCCATTGAAGAAGCAAACGACCTCACTCGACTGAAAATGGAGCAACTTATTGGAAACTTAGAAGCTCATGAAGCAACCCTAGAAGAGGAAGAAAGAAGAGCACGTGAACTTCAGCAAGGAAAGAAGAAGGATGTGGCTCTAAAAGCTTCAAAGGCTGTCACACAAGAAAGTGAGGAGTCAAGTGAAGAAGAGGGAGAAGAAGCCTTGATAATAAATGGTAAGAAATACAAAAGATTTAAATCTAACAAAATTTCCATCACTTCTTCTACCCCTCCTAGGTGCTTTGAATGTGGGAAGAAAGGGCATTTCAAAAATGAATGTCCTAAAGCAAAGAAGGGAAAGAAAAGCTCACACAAGAAGAAGGGAGAAAAAGCCTATAAAGTTGCATGGGACGAGTCAAGTGACAGTGAAAGCGGAGAAGAAACTGTGGATTGTCTAATGGCAAGAGAAGATGATGAAAACTCTCAAGAGGTAAGCCTACTTGATCTTTCTAAAGAAGAGTTAGTCACTAGTCTACAAGAAATTCATGATAAGTATGTTGATGTCAAGAAGAAACTAAAGAAGGTTATGAAATCAAATGATGAGCAAATTGCTAAATTAGATAATCTTTCTTCTGAAAAGAATAACATTGATCTTGAGAATTTGTCTTTAAAAACATCTTTAGATGATTGCACTAGAAAGCTACTCACTTTAGAAACAAATGTTGATCTTCTTTCTAAAGAAAAGACTGACTTGTTAGCTAAACTAAAAGGTTTTCAGACTCAACCTATTTTGTGTAACCATCTAGACTATGATAATGTTATAAAAGAAAGAGATTCATTGATATCTGATTTAGATCAAGCAAGAAAAGATTTACACAAGAAAATGAATGATATTGCTCAGCTGCAAAGAGAACTTTATGAGTTAAGAAGAAAAGATATACTTGATAACATTCTAAGCATTGGTACTATTTTCAACGGAAGAAAAGGTTTGGGATATGCTCCAAAGAAAAATCAACCCAAAAGAACTCAAACTATGTTTGTACCCAAGAACACAATGGCTAGAAAAAGAAATGAAGTTGATTCTATTACTTGCCATTTTTGTTTACGTCTTGGACACTATTCCTTTTCATGCCCTTATAAAACTAAGGATTCCGAATTAGATTGGGTCCCAAAACCTCAAACTTAGTAGAGTCAAATAGAATTTAGTTGAGATATGACCAAAAAACTCCATCTTGCTATTTATATTTTCTTATCTCAACTAAACAAAAGATTTCATGCTTATTGTTAATTTTCTGCATTATTGTACTGAAACAAAAACTTAGTCGGTCGAAGTATTGTCGACCGAACCATTAATTGGTCGAAGTATTGTCGACCGACCAAATGTCTGTAACATATCAAAATTTAAAGCAATTATTTCGGTCGAAAATTGGTCAAACGAGCTACATTTCTGTGTTTTCTGGTTTGTAATACAGTAATCTTCTCGATCGACAATTTGTCGACCGAGACATATGTCGGTCGAATAATTGTCGACCGACTGGACTTCTGATTCATAACTCTTATACAAATTTGTACTTAAATGATTCTAACCATATCGGACCATCACATGGGTACCAAAATCTACATTTTAATGCAGGAATGGGTGGTTGACAGTGGATGTTCCAAACATATGACCGGAAACAAGGATGCATTCCAAACCTTTGAAGAAAAGAAAAGTGGAATAGTCACCTTTGGAGACAATGGTAAGGGCAAAATCGTTGGAATAGGTAATGTTGGTACAAACCTCGAAATAAAGAATGTTCTACTCGTTGATGGTTTGCACCATAATTTGATAAGTGTTAGTCAATTATGTGATAGTGGTTATGATGTGCTATTTAACAAAACTTGCTGTAAGTTATTGATAGAAAACACTACAAATGTTGTTTATGAAGGAAATAGAGTTGGAAATCTTTATATTCTTAAACCTAACTCTATGAAATCAGTAGTGGGAAAATGCTTGCTTGCAAATGAAAATACCTTACAAGTATGGCATAAAAAGCTAGGACATTCTAGTTCACATGTTATTAAAAAGTTAGTGAAATATGATCTTGTTCGTGGATTGCCTACTTTATCTTTTAATCAAGTTGAAAACTGTGAACCATGCACAATGGGAAAGCAAACCAAAACCTCTTTTAAACCAAAACATGTACTTAGCACCAGTAGGTCCTTAGAATTAATTCATATGGATTTATTTGGACCCATGAGGACACAATCTATTGGTGGTAAAAGATATTGTTTTGTTATTGTTGATGATTATAGTAGATACACATGGGTACACTTTATTGCAACTAAAGATGATACTATTCATGTTTTTATACAATTTTGTTCCAAGATTGAAAATCTATTACAAAGCAAAATATGTACCATTAGAAGTGATCATGGTGGAGAATTTGAAAATCATACATTTGAAGAGTTTTGTACATCTCAAGGGTACACTCATAATTTTTCTGCTCCACGCACCCCACAACAAAATGGTATAGTTGAAAGGAAAAATCGATCACTACAAGAAATGGCTAGAACTATGATGCTTGAACATAACACACCCAAAACCTTTTGGGCTGAAGCTATAAACACTGCATGCTAAATAGAGTAACTGTTCACTCTCATTTAAAGAAAACTCCATATGAACTAATACATTCTAAGAAACCTAGAGTTGACTATTTTCATACCTTTGGCTCCACATGCTATATCTTAAATACCAAAGATGATAGAGATAAGTTTGACTCAAAATCTCACAAAGCATTCTTTTTGGAATATTCCACTTCTAGCAAAGCTTTTAGAGTATATAACACTATGTCTAGAAAAGTTGAGGAATCTATTCATGTTTCTTTTCATGAAGAGTCTAAATCTGAAAATCTAGAAATCATAGATCTCACAAATCAATTCGAAAATTTAAACATACCAAATAATAGTGAGAAAATTACTACAAATAATCACCAAGTTGAACCACAACCTACACCTAGGCTTATTAAAGATCATCCTCAAGAATTAATTATTAGAGATCCTAATGATAAAGTTAAAACTAGGTCTTCTTTCAAAGATGTTGCAAACATGGCTTTTGTTTCTATCATAGAACCTAAAAAGATATCTGAAGCTCTTAAAGATGATTATTGGATAATAGTCATGCAAGAAGAATTGAATCAATTCACTGAAAATGATGTATGGGATTTAGTTCCTAAACCACAAGATAAAACCATAATAGGAACTAAATGGGTTTTTAGGAACAAGCTAAATGAGGCAGGAGAAGTAATAAGGAATAAAGCTCGATTAGTAGCACAAGGATATAATCAACAAGAAGGAATAGATTTTGATGAAACGTATGCACCGGTAGCTAGACTTGAAGCTATTAGAATGTTACTAGCTATTGCTGCACATAAAAACATCAAACTATACCAAATGGATGTAAAAAGTGCATTTCTAAATGGCATCATTCAAGAAGAAGTATATGTTGCTCAACCACCTGGTTTTAAAATACCGGAAAAAGGTGACTATGTTTATAAACTTAAGAAAGCACTTTATGGTTTAAAACAAGCACCTAGAAATTGGTATGAAAGGCTCAAGACATATCTTTTTGATAATGGTTTTTCTATTGGAAATTCAGATTCTACTTTATTTTTCAAAACATATACATCTGATTTCCTAGTTGTGCAAATATATGTTGATGACATTATTTTTGGAGCTTATAATGATTCATTGTGCACACAATTTAGTGACATTATGCAAAAAGAATTTGAAATGAGCCTCATGGGTGAACTAACTTTCTTTCTTGGTTTTCAAATTAAGCAAACACCTGCCGGAATATTCATAAGCCAAGAAAAATATACTAAAGAACTCTTAAAACGTTTTGGGATGGATCAGTGCAAACATGCTACTACTCCTATGGCTACTTCTACTAAAATTGATAAGGATGAAAATGGGGAACCTATTGATGATTCTTTATATAGAGCCATGATTGGTAGTTTGCTTTACTTAACTGCTTCTAGACTGGACATTATGTTTCCCGTTGGTCTTTGTGCTCGATTTCAATCACAACCTATGCACTCTCATTTTCTAGAAGTTAAACGAATTCTTCGTTACCTAGCCGGCACTACTTGTTTTGGTTTATGGTATCCAAAAGGACAATCCTTGGATTTTAAAGCTTATACTGATGCGGATTATACTGGTTGTCGACTTGATCGCAAGAGTACTAGTGGTGGCTGTTTCTTATTAGGGAGAGCTTTCGTATCTTGGTTTATCAAGAAACAAAATATGGTTGCCCTATCTACAACTGAAGTTGAATATATGGCAGCCGGGTCTTGTTTTGCTCAAGTGCTTTATATGCAACAAGTATTAAACGATTATGGTTTTACTCTTTCATCTACGCCTATTTTTTGTGACAACACGAGCGCTATAAACTTAGCACACAATCCTATCTTACACAGCCGAGCTAAACATATTGAAATCTGTCATCATTTTTTAAGGGATCACATCTCCAAGAATCATGTTTCCCTTCATCATGTTGATACGGAAGATCAATTGGCTGATATTTTTACAAAACCGCTTCCACTAGATCAATTTAACAAAATTAGGAAGCAATTGCTTATCACTCCTTTGGAAGATGTTTTCTTTGATATTTGTGCTACTTAAACAAAAACTCTTATTTGCATCATGATATTTTGGCTTTTAAATGGACATCTTTTTCATTAGATTTGATGGGACATCTAATTAAGGGGGAGTTTTTATTTCTAAACGGATATCTTTTTGAAATGACAAAGGGGGAGAAATAAATATAAAACTAAAACTTAGAAAAACTCAATCAATGAGTTTCATAAATAAACTCTTGGCTTTACATTGAAAGTTGCTATATTCCCTAGTGAATTGGATTTCATGTTCCATAATTCAAAGGGAATAATAAGCACACATTTTATAAACAAGAGGAAAAGCTACAAAAGGTAATCTAAAGGTATGAAACTCATATGGTTTATATTTCCTTTATTTTTATATTTAGGAAATGTTTGTCATCTTCAAAAAGGGGGAGATTGTTGGCTAAATGGACATCTATAAATCCCTTTGTTTTGATTATGACAAACATTTCATTCTTATTGATCTAAGGAGCTGCTTGAGTGTGCAGGATTAAGGTGGATGCCAAAGAATCTAGGGAAATCCATATGCTTACACATTTATGTTTTCATGCAATGTAATCGCTTTGTAAAAACTTGTACAAATATATAATGTACAAGTACTTAGATTGCATGTAAATCAAGTGTTAGATTCTCCCTAGCTAAACACCACATTTAGATAAGTCATCCCCTTCAAATAGGATCACATATGCACACTCATACATATAATTAGTGCCTAAATTGAAACATTGAAACAGGATCAATCTCGGTCGACAAACTCCTCGACCGAGACACTCTCGGTCGACCATCTTCTCGACCGGGAAAGATCAAAAGTAGCTGTTAGACACAACAGACAAGTTAGTTGGCAGTTGGAGAAAGACGTTGCAAATCACTTGTTCCAGAGTGCCTGTCGGTCCACAAAAGTTCGACCGAGTAGGTGTCTCGGTCGATCATTCCTCGACCGAGACGGTCTCTGACAGCAACTGCAGAATTAATTAATTAGCCGTTGTTAAAGCAAAAACTTTGTACCTAACGGCTAGTTAAGCACTTAGAAACCCCTAGAAGTTGTCTAGAACGTCCTTAAGCATCCTTAGGCCATTCCTATAAACAGGACAAGCCATAGGACACTCAAATACACTTGCTACACTTGAGAAATCCTTGAGCATACTTTGAGCAATCTGTTTGTAAGCAAATTGAGCTTTGTGAACATTGGCTACTTCCTTCTTTAGCTCATAATTCGTGTCCTATAGGCTAGTATCTCCTACCCACTGCAATCACAAGTCCACACACTTGGTTAGGAGATCTATACGCTTGATCTAGGCAAATCAAGCCTTGGGCTACAAAGGATAAGTTGTAATTTCCTTTTTCTTTCTTGTTCTTTATTACTGTTTGTATTCTCCTTGCTACTCCTAGGTTGGAGGCTGCGGATTGGAGAGGGTGGAGTTCTTCTTGGCGAAGAAGGTGACTTTGAGCTACTTCAGAAGGCTGGTGCAACGGGAGGTTACTTCTAGAGAGGAAGGCTACTTCAAGGGGAAGCTTGGAGTTACTTCAAGAAGGCTACCTCAAAGTTGGTGCACCTACTTCAAGTGAAGGCTGCTCAAAGGGTGTAAAGGAAAGTATTGTATTTTGTATAAATCCTTGAGAAGGTAATAAAATAAATACTTTCAAAATCCCGGTTGGGTAAGCAACCGGGTAGTGGACTAACAACTTTAGTAGTTGCTAAAGTTGGAACCACTCTAAACACTAGTCTCCTTCTTCTAATTTTTAATTATGGTTGTTTGAGTTAAATAAATTTTTAAAATTATTTAAAAACTCTATTCACCCCCCCCCCCTCTAGTGTTTTTCACATCTAGCATCTTTCTTCATCAAATGAGCAAACCCTAAGCATAAGGAGCAAGAGAGGTAGGGTTTTCGAGATTTAGAGCAATTTCTACCATGGAATAGCAAGGTTCCTACCTGGACAAAGGTAGGTGAAAGTATAAAAAAGAAATAAATGGAGGAAATAAGGGGATTCTTACTCTTTTGGGTCAAGATCACTAGAAGGAAGCTTTTCAAACCCTAAAAGGAAGTCAATTGCAACCCTAGATTCTTTTTCCAAGAAGATCCCCTCTTTCTTCTTCCTTAGACAGGAAATTCATAGAAGCATAGAGGGAGAACGAGGTTCATATAAGGAGGAAAGTGTTAGAGATAAAATGGCTCGTTTTGGTTCTTAGGGATAAGTATATGAAACTTTAAGATAAAGAAAAAGAAAAAGTTGAAGTTCTAGTATATTTCCAAGTGTCCATGGCCTTAAACTATTAAGAATATACAAGAACACACACAAGAATCTGCCCCACTATCCATAGAGACATGATTATCCCTCGTTTCTTGAATTTCTAAGCAAAACAAATAATTCATTAGTTGATAGCTACTAAAGGTAGCTCATCCATGAAAGGGTAAACCCTAAAATACCCTTGAGGAAAACATCTTCAAACCAAGGTTTCAATAGGCACCCCATGGATCAAAAAGCTCAATAATGATGAGATAATATCCAAGGAACATAATTCAAGTGATAAATTGTAAAGAAAACCTTTCAATTGGGTAAATTGTAGAAAAATCCAAAATGTACATAAAATTGCATAACTTGCTCAAACAGTGTCCAAATTGGACCAAATTTGAAAATTAAGCTTGTATTATGATTTCAAACAATATCAAAAGGTTATATTATGGATATAAGCGTTCAAATATGTTAATTAAGCTTATTAGTTTTATTAAGCAAGTTCAGGGGCATTACAACTATAAAGCCCTAACAGGGATTTTGCCCCCAGAATCCAAGGTAAACAAAGATGGGTACTTCCTTTGCACCTCATCCAATTACATTCAAATGGTTACCTTAATATCATGGTTATGTCACATCATTCATACATATCTCATCTTGGGTCAGCACAAAAAAACCCACCTAAGAAGACATTTGCAAATATGGAACATAGAAACTTGTTGTGCCACTTGTACAAGTCTAATAGTAACTTGTAACTTTAAATTCTAGCTATCATCCTAAAATTATATCTATTGTATCAACATATTACTCAAAATTCATACTTGCTAGATTTTTACCAATCATGGCATGTGTCCCATACCATTCCTTGAAGCATAAAAAATGTGATGTATCCATCCTTTTTTTTTAGATACACTGACACTGGAACACTTGTTAGTTCATTTTTTTAGCATCAAAAGAAATGTTTACGCTGGCACCTATCATTCCATACAAGGAAACATCATTCCTAGTCAACCTTGTTAGGGGTGAAACAACAACACTATCTTTACCTTAATAGGATTTACACAACCTACTTAGAAGACATATCATGATCCCATAAAGACATATAATCAACCCCATCTCATACTTGTTCAACTTGTCTCATAGATATTACTGCTTTGGCAACCCTAAGGTTTTTGAAGAAATATTAATCATATTTTTGACAATATTTGAAATACTTTGACATGTCATCATTCAAAGCTTGATATAGCTTGTATGACATGACAGAAAACTATGTTCCTCCTATTCATAAATTCTATTTGTACATTGGTAAGTCTAAAGGACATAACTCTAAACTCATCATGGTCATGTGAATTATTTCATCCAATCTAACTCTTATGCATTGATATTTTACCATAGGTTTATCTTAAAGGAACACAGTATCACATATCTATTAACCAACAAACCACCTATCCTTGATAGTGGTCTTGCCCAACTATCATTGAATCATACACAACATTATAGAATCACTTTTGTTTTTCCTTCAAACAACATTTAGAGGGTCATCATCAACTCTATCTCTCTATAAGGGAGAGGAATACTTGGAATGTTCATTTAATAAACATCTCCAACCTTCACATACTTCTCATACTATTGATACATGTTGGATACTAGGATTCATTGCCTTGGTATCCACCTCATGTGCTATAAGGAACTCACATCATAATCTCATTCACTTTTACCAACATAACAAATATCAAGACATATAAGAGGAGTCTTCCTAATTATTGGAAGGCTCAAAAGCAAAATCATCACAAACTTTATGATCTTGGAACTATAGTCCAAACAACCTTATTCTATAATAAGCTATCCACCCTCATGTTTACAACTAATTCACACATACCAAGTGGCAATAATCCGCTTAAAAGTTATTCCTTGGAAAGGAAAGACACAAAGGGAAACACACTTCCCACATCATAGCAACATTGTCTAAGGGTCACTAGCAAAAAGGTAACCAATTCTATTTTCATTATGCAGATTATAGCTTCTTATGTATCATTTTACCTTTTTCATTTCGGGTTCCTTGCCATTAGCATATGAATCATCATGATTAACATATTTCATTACTCCTTCCTTGATGACTATTTATCCCATGAGGATATGTTCTCTTATTTTATTATGTTTTTCAACCACTTATCAATAGGTATATCATCATATTCCATATTTTCTTCATTAAATATGGATCATCTCCCTTAATTTCTTTCATATACCATGCTTATTTTACATTAACACTTTCTTACGCACATAGGTTGGTCTGAGATTAATGCAGGTCCCACCTTATTCCTTTGTCATTTTTCCCATTCATCTTCTCATTTTGTACTTATTATAGGAGTTCTCTCTGTCTTATGTGAATTTCATATCTTGAATGATTTTATAAGAACAAAATTATCTATCTTTTACTTTATTATCTTCTTGAATTTCATCTTCAAGAACTCCTCTTTTGCTTATTTGTATTCGGATTTAGATTTCATGGTTTTATATCTTTCTCTTATAGTTACCAAACATTCACGTTTTGATAGATTATGATGCAATTCTCATCTTCTTATTCATCCTATGTAGGATTGGGATATTCATACCATGATTTCTTAATCATTATGCACTTTAGATTGTCTCAAAATGACTACTTGATTAGAGTAATTAGAAAGATAACAATCTAAGTGTTCCATACTTACCTTTCATCAATAATTGAATACCTGGCCAGGGCACCCAAATACTGAGATTAGGCAGTATGCACCATATTTTTATGTCATATTCCTAATTTTAACATCATCTGAGTCCTAAGTCCTAGTGTCCCTATAGACTTACTGAACCTAAAGCTCTGATACCAACTTGTGAGAACCCGTTACACTGAACGAGATTACTCAAAACATAAAGCATAATCGATCACTAATTAATCACATACCTAAAAATATGGGTAAATTAAAACTGATTTCAACGTCAGCACCTGCTCAAAAACATTTTCATAAGAGCCCAATATCTTTCTTTTATCCATACTATGTCAATAATTTGATTCAAATTGTTCTATCGCCTTATCCACAACATATATACACAGGAGAACAATATTCGTATATGCCACACAAATAAGCATTAATATGCTAACAAAAGTCTAATTCATTTTAAACACCATATACAAACTTTTCCTGCCCAGACCCGAGAGTATAGGGACGACTCTAGGACACACTAGACATCTAATCAACTTTCTCAAAGATTCATTACTATGTATCCTCTTTGCTACCAGATGTTTTTTTTTGTCACTTCTGATTACCTAACAAAATGTGGCGAACCACAAGGGTGAGACCCATGTCCCAGCAAGATATATAACCTCCAAAAACACTTATTGATTACAACATATTAAATAGTAGATAACTAAGCAGTTTGAATATTTAATAATCAATTGATTAGATTGAATAGTTCAAGTATACCAAACAGATTAAGAAAATCATCTTAGCAGCAAGTATGATCATCAATGCATATATAGATAACAAATAAATCCATTTCTTTGGATAGATATCTACTCAAATATCATCAAATTGCATCTAATAACAATCATTATCATTAATCTGACTATCATCATATTCCTTGTTAATAGTATAAGCAATCTAGTAGAATAAGCATCTCTGACGTCATGAATATATCTAGTAACATAACATGTCTATCAATATTGGCATTTTAAATAAAGGGAATAGATCTATATGATAAGTAGAACTAACATCATAACACAATGAACTATAGAGGAATGATTATCCGTTTAAGTATTTGTAATTGCATAGGCATGGCTAGCAATACTAAACATAGCTACCAGTAGCATCTTAACAATCACTGTCAGTATATTTGATAACATAAGCATGTTTACAACATGAGCATAACTATAGCATAAGCATATCTATTATCTCTTATTGTACTGTACATGATCTCGGTGAAAAGAAAGAAAAAAAGGGTTATCATCCAATATGAAGCATTGTCTATAACCCTAAACAAATATGCTACATGGCTATCTTACATCTTTTATTATGCCCTGAGGAATTTGAGGATACCACTCAAAATCCAACTGACCACTGCTAAGTCAAAATTAGTGCCATACAAGATCTAGGAAGATCCTGACTCCTAAGATCTTCTCCGACCCCGGTCAGTACAGGTCCGCCACAGCGACTGTGACGTCCCCAGATTTTCACTTCTCCAAACCCTATTGGGAATGAGAGGTCAAATCCGAGAACATCATCCAATCATATCAGAATACGATGCGGAAGCATAATACGCATACATGAACATACAACCATAACATACTCAACATTCAACATATTTATATTACAACATGAATTAACTTTACATATTGAAAGAAGATTTACAAGTCTAATAACATGTATGCTAACAGGATCTTAACACAATAGGTACAACCTGGACAACTTCTCACTTCCTTTCTTTTATCCCACACAATCTCTGAACCTAAAACATACGTGAAACAACGAATCAACACACAAGGTGTTGTGTACGTGGGTAGAAAGATACGTACTAATATGTTTGCATAATTGAAATAACTTGAGAAAGAAAGAGTAAAAGAAAACATTATTTAAAGCGATAATCAGGTAAACATTCCTTTTATTGCTTTCACTTTGATGCGATTGTACTACAGATACTTGCACTTGACTTACATCTAGTGTGGGCAATATAGTATCATCATACATCTAACATGGGCCAAGGAATCATACATCCATGTTAGGCAACATACATCCACACCAGGCTATGTGCTCTAGTAGCTACAACCCATCATACTCATTTATGTTCTATTAGATTTGGCAAAGTATAACTCATACTAGTTCAACCAAGCAATCATATCCAAATACGAGCATTCAAGATAACACATATTATATGCAACCAGAAAACTGGTATTATACTTAATAAATCCCACATACCTGAGTTCAGATATTCCTCACATATCCAAGATCATCTAGATAATCTGGTCATAACCTGATCAAGACAAGATCATATACTAGCATCAGATTCTGATCATCTTAACCCTAGTCGTGTTCATTTAAGGGTTTACTTAGATCATTATGTTATTCTCATGATTACTTGTATTCTTAGCTTATATTTATCTTACTGATGTCATTTTCCAGGTTACCGTTCATCAACTAGATATACTCATGTGTCACATTATTATGTGGACATATTCAACATTATGTCACTTTCATTAACCATATTAGGGTTGCATCACATGTATTAAGGGTGCTCTTCATATAACATGCATTCTATGCATCATCATGATCTCATAATTAAATCTCAGTTTCCAAATATAGATATGAGCTTACTCTGTAAATTTCATCATTTATTGAGCATGCATGTATTTATTACATTTTATTTAGGGATATCAGCTCTAAATAGTCATATTGAGCAAATTACATGATTTCGTACATCAACATGATCATAACTGACATTCTATGCATTCCAAACATGGTTATGGACTTACTGACATTTTTCCATAATTTTATGTCATCGTTTGCTATTTATTATCCATTTTACTAGCATTTCACTAATTACATGATATCACTATTATTAGTGCATCAAAAGCCTAATATTATAGTTTCATTTTGTTCTACTCATTTTTCTGAACATTTCGGTACCTTGTTTTTTATTTTTCTAATAAACGTGCTAATTATTGTGAATTAAGGAAGATTTGAGTATTTTGGGATATAATTACCTCATGGGCCAATCAAGAGGCGACATGTGGCCTGTGTTGAGCCGGTCTGGTTCACTAGCATGTCACTTGGTTTAGCGATCTGGGTCGAGTCTGTGGTTTCTTTTCCCTTCCTCTCCCTTCTCGTGATCCAACGGTGTGTCTGCGTGGGTTCTCAACCCAGCGATGGTTGCCGCCGTGAGGGTTGTCTCTGGTGAGCAGTCAACTGCCCTGGGCTCTATGCGAGTGCCGCCGCCAGCTGCTCAAATGTGAACCTCACCGTCCGCTGCCGCTGATCTCACCGGCGGGGATGAACATGAACCCAACCTGTGCCCTGCCGTAGCTCAGCTGCAGGCTGCTGTCGTAGTGCGAGAACATCTCGCGGTTCGGGTTTTGCACCGCAGCCAGGCATGGGGTAGACGCAGGACCCTCCTGGATCCCTCTTATCTCTCCTCTCCGATTAGCCTCCTTCATTCCCTCATTAGACATTGTCTGTCTGTTGAACTGATCTGTCATCGTGGGGCTCTCCTTCGGCGAGGTTGGTGTCTCTCCTGCTTGGTGTGCTCCAGCCCAGCCGCCGTCGTGGACAGATCTCCGTCTCCCACCGACTAAGATGAAGGTGTCTCCTTCTTGGGGTGACGGTCAATCTGCGGCTCCCAGTGGGTGCCTCCCTTCACCGTGGAACTGCGGTAAGCTATCTATTGAAGTAGGCTGTGATGGCTATGGAAACACAACCAAAGTTGCAACGGGCCTTCATCTCCATCTTACAGGGTTGTGGAGTTTCTCTACTCCTTAGTGGTCTTCACCATTCGTGAATCTCCTCTGATCCCTTTTCTCACTGTGGGGTGGGGTGAAATGAGAGTTTAGAGGGAAGAAGATGTCTCCTATCTATCTACCCAGCAACATGAGGTAGGGTTCATTGTGTAGCCCTCACCGATCCACAAAATCTGGTGGGTTAGGATAGGTGGAACTAACTAGTCCGTGGACTTGCTGTTGGTTGTTTCGAGGAACACGGAGGTGGAATACAAAGTCTTCACCACCCGATCTAGACCCTAATCCTCTACAAACTAAAGACCGGGTGACATTTATAAGCGCAACCCCCAAGTCATATTATGATCCAGATTTCAAATCATATCAGTTGGCTACATCAAACCTCAAGGTCCATCGTTTAATCACTTTAATCCATTATATGGGAATGCAAAAGAATTCCTCAAACAATCTTATAAGTTGATGTATACACCTTGATTTCAATTCAACCGACTACAAAATCTTATGCTGATGAGTTCTTAAAACACATTTTCCTGCCTCATCGATCGACCGATTAAGTTTATTATAACTAATAAATGGACCTATTGGCCTCATTTTTGAGTACTCAAGTCGATCAATGAAAGCTATTTGTTAAGATTGAACCCATTCATGTGTCATCATCACCAATAATATCTCAAATCACACCTTTTACGTGGAAATAGTTCATAATTGTAAAACCTAATCCTCCATTTGATTTCAAAACATCCATGGTCTTAAAGTACTATATTGAGTATTAAAACCCTCAAATTTAGGGTTATCACAGCGACACATAAGTTTAAGTTGCTAACAGCCTACTCCGTCCTTGGTACAGGTCACGACACTAGTGAACGGAGGTGGGGACGCATACCCTACCATATGAGGTATAACCATAGTTGTCCTCCAATCTCATCACATATATAATCACCAAGACACGATCGCAATCGTTCTCAAACTGAGGGCTAGGTATGACTGTAGTCATCCTCCCTAAACACTTGAATTAGGATGAAATGATCGTCATCAAACTGACACCCAAATCATTAATAATTATGCAGAATAATCATAAACAACAGGTAAGAAAAAATCACTAAAATTTAAAACCAATTTTTCAAGGAAATCCTCTTGCAAAAAAATCTTACTAAAAGATCCAAACTCATACATATATCATGATTTACATTGTACAACATTGTTTCATTTCATCTCGAGGATAATCATACAACATTTGCTCTATTAAAACACATACTGGAGCAACATAAAACCTCGAGGCTTACAAGACAAAATCTCAGATTATTCCAAAAACCATTACTAACTGACTCTAAGGACCTAAGAGTACAGAGACAACACATATGAATTCTATCTACAAGACATGACAGATAGTACACTCAACATGAGATGTCACTGCTGCCTCAGCTGTTGCTTCTCCTCTACAGAAAGGTCTCCACCGCCTCGTGCACGTCCACCTAAAAAAATTATGGATCCCACGGGGTGAGACAATTGTCCCAGTGAGAGATATAACTCTCTGCCGACCATATTATTATTGTAGATATATATTATAAAACTGAGCAGAGGTTGTTGTATATTAACATGCAGGATTAATCACTGTATGAACAGAGTAAGGTAAACTCCTTTCTTAAGGAGAACATTACATCTACCCATGGTAGAGTTGTAAATCATCTATCTGCTTTGCAAGGAATGTAAAGAAACATGAATAACATCTATCAACTAAGTCGTATAACTGAATTGTGCATCAAGCAATGTTTTTCGTATTTGATTCTTAAGCAGATATGCTACACAACTGAACATAATTTACAATCACACTTATGCCATGAGGAGATGAAGCATGCCCCGTTCATCTCCAACCGACCACAAACTTCTCACAAGTTGGTACCATATAAGGTCAATGGAAGAGCTAATTGCCATGACCTCCCTTGTCTCAGTCAGTACAAGACCACTTAGGCTTACAATACATCTTGTGTCAGCTGCAATATAGTTGTGCCAGGGTATGAAGGCATCCTCTCTTAGAGCTACAACATCAACTATTTTCTCTTAGGGGAACATCTACAACAACCATCCCCAGTTATGAAATTACTGAGTCGTGGTCACTTAGGCACTATACTCTGATTCATGGACACATAGGCACCATACTCTGAGCCACGAGTCAGTTCACTATGCTCTAATGAGACATTCTTATGAAATCACTGAGTCATGGTCACTTAGGCACCATGCCCCCACATATTCAAAAATATGCATTTCGGGTTATGTCGTGGGGAACCCGTTTCACCATTCAGCAAATTCCGACGCTAATGGATCTATGGTCATGGTAATGTTTTATGGTTTTTAATGATATATTAAGTGCATTACAACATTCTTTTAGCATCAATCAAGTTATCATTATTAACCACAACAAATGCTACAAAGAAAGTGTAATACATCTATCATGTACTTTTCAAGTCTTTAAAACACATTTAGATACTTGGTACTTTGGGATCTCAATCCCTTATAACATTACAGGGAATCCTCATCCCTTCACATCATTATCATCGTAATTACTGGATCTGGGTATTCAAACCCCTAGATCATCACATATCATTGTTACCTCTGTAATAGGTAACTATTACCTCTGAATCCTCAGACCAAGGTATTCATAATACTTGTTGTTCAAGTATTTCACATGGCTCACATAGCTGGATTAAATATCTTGTCACCTCTCACTAGGAAACAATATTCATATGGCTCACAAGGCCATTAAGCATTTTGTCACCTCTCACTAGGAAACAACTATTTATATGGCTCACAAGGCCATTAAGCATTTTGTCACCTCTCACTAGGCAACAACCATTCATATGGCTCACAAGGCCATTAAACATTTTGTCACCTCTCACTAGGCAACAACTATTCACATGGCTCACAAGGCCATTAAACATCATACTTATCATATAAGTATTTAACATGCCTCACAAGGCTTATTCAATAAGAAAAATACAACCTTCCCCATTATTAGGGTTAGGGTTTCCTTTTATAGCCGAATAGGGTTTCAAGTTCATATTATCATTCCAGACCCTAATTCATTGCTCCACACATCCAGGAGCATATATTCATATCATAATTATGCAATCATGCTTATCTATTTTCATCATTTATCATTTAAATGATTATCAACACAGTATGAATTTCTCTCTTATCCTCTCTAGGATATTGATTACATCATACTTTTGGTTTTATCCTCCTCTTGAGGAATATTAGTTCATCATTAACAATTCCCATCATCTTCTAATTAACACCACATTCAACATGTGTCACTCAATCAATCACATATGATTGAAGTGTATCTACCATATTGGGTATCAAGATGTGTGTATGTTAACATATATTTCTTTAAGATACATTCTTATTTCACATAGTGTATCCATATCAGGAAGGTGGTATAACTACATCACCATGTTTTAGGGTGTATCCCCTAATCAACATATCGTGTACCCATATCAGATGGACTATCACTTAATTCTTATCATCTCAAGACAACTTCATATCGGGTATGAGCTAGGTGCTTGACCCCATATCAGGTATAAGCTATGTTCTTGGTGCCATATCGTGCACAAGATGTGCCAAATATCGGGCATATGTATTAGGCATCATATTAGGCATATGTATTGGGCATCATATCGGGTATATGTATTGGGCATAAAACATATGTCTCATCATATATTGTTTGAGTGATATACAAGATACTATATCGGTCTCCCTTCAGGATTATTATATCGGGTATCCATGTCGGGTAACATATCGACTTAACAATCCTTGGTAGACCCTAAAACTCATAACCCCTTCATTCTTTCAAGGATCAACCTTATCATATAATTACTTGGAAAGCTAGATGTCTTATTAAATTTTCATATCACAATCCATTACACAAAAGGGGTAGGGTATATCGGGTTTCAATCCCTCAACTAGGGTTTTCCATCAGTTTCGGTAAATTATGTCATGTCGTTCATGATGTATGAATTAAACCTCATATCATTCACCAAGTAGGAGTAAGTACTATTCCTAACATCCAAGGGATATCATTCATATCATCCACGTGGTATCATTCACCACTTGTATCAGCTTACCCATCACCTAGGGTTTCCAACTCTATTTGTTTAGAGTACTTATTATCTTTATATTGTGCAAAAAGTATAATCTTGGACTTGTATCGTGCATAAGGGGTAAATGGGTATCTCCCATATCGTGCAAGTACACAACCCATATCGTGTATGAGCTATCAATATTTTCATATCAATTTAACCCCATCTCGAGTTTCATATTGGGTTGAGGTGTTCCAACCATATCGGGTTGCACCTTATATTTTAATCCATATCTTATATTGTGCATAAATGTATACTCAATTCATCATGTCGTGCATCAAATATATGCTTCAAGGTATCGTGTACAAGTGTATATTACATGACCATATCGTGCAAGGAATACTTGCTAACTTACTCATATCGGGTTACCCAAACTAGGGTTTCATATCATCTTATAAGTATACATTAAACCATGTATCGTGTATGGAGTCTATACTTGACTTCCTATCATGCAAGAGGTTTATGGATAACACCATATCATGTTCCAATATATGAACTTCACCTTCATATCGTGCAAGGAAATGAAATCTTCAATTCATATTGTGCAAGTGATATTTGCACATACCCATATTGGGTTAGAGCTACTAGTGTGTATGTTTGAACCCGATATCACTTTATAAAGTGATACCATCTTCTTCAAACTCAAAAAATTCATTCTAACTGTTATAATTCATGGAATCAGGTCTAAACAACTACTAGAACTCATAATTTCATCAACTATTTTAGAAGATTTTTGGAATTAAAAGTAGTTCATTAAGTATAGCAATTTAGGTGATGAATAATAACATGATAGAGTTCAAGTTATATAACCCGCCTGGTGAATAGCTTCAAAGCTCCAAGATCCAAAGATTTGCATCCTAAGGTTGAAGAAGAACTTCTCTAAGGTCCAGGGCTCGTTTAAAACTCCTCCATGTACAAGAGATCACCATGGATAAGCACTTGGTGAAGAAGGAAAGAAAAGAATATCCATAACCTAATATCCTACTTCAACCAAGGTTGAAGGTGACCAAAGCCTTACCTAAAGCTTGGTGCTCAAGCTCTCCTAGCTACTTGAGCTGCTTTGCACGATACCTAAGGGTCTTTGCATGATATCTCCAAGGAGAATGGTTATGAGGATCGTAAACTTTCATAAGTTGGTGAAAGGTGAAGTATATATACTTGATTTCATGAGATAAATCATATATGAGGTGTCTTCCCTTCATGCTACTAGATGACATGTGGCCATGCATGGTTGACACATGGCCATGCATGCACACATGTATATATTTTCATTCAAGAGTCTTGGGGATAACCTAGAGACAATATCTCGGCCCTTACTTATCTTGTTGGGCAAGTTATCTCATCTTTATCTCATTAAATAAGCAACCTGATACACTTTTTGTAAGGAAATTGCAACTCGTCATGGGCCACCTCCTTGAGGTGCTCTTCCCGTCATGGCCTTTGCCAAGGCTCAACAAACCGATATGAGGATCCTACTTTGGTTCCTTGGCTGATAGGGCTCCTTATATCAAGTCTACAACTCGATACAACACATATAAGGCTCTTGCCTTCAACTCATTCTTGGTCCTTCATTACCAAGAGTATCACCACTCAAAGGTGATTCAAACATAGTGTATCCTTCTTTATCTTTCCTCTAAATTTTACATATAGGGGGTAGGGACACTCTAGAGGTGGTAATTAACATTTTAACCCCACATATTGGGTAAATTACAAATTGTACCAAAATTTGGTGTGTAAGGTACTAGCATTGTTCAAACGAGTTGTAACTTGGGATTTAGGCTTTCCACAAGCCACCACTCAGCATCACTCTCTTTCTTATGATATCAAAACACTTAGAACACATTACACATGTGTCATTTGCAATGTAACCCCTCATCTTGGGTAAATTGCACTTTTTACTTAGACTTTCATATAATGCACACATAGTTTGTAATTAAGCTCAAACTTAAAAGCAAACTTCACCAAAAGCCTTAATTTCTTTTCAAAAGATTAGAATCAGTTTTTAAGTATCTTACTTAAGCAAAACTTATAGGGTTAAGCCATAACCCAGGTCAGCGGCGTTACATAGGATGACAAGCACCCCACATACTCACCAGTATGCGCTCTGAGTTTTCCTTCGGAATATTCATTTCACCATATGGCAAGTTCTGACACTCAGATGGATCTATTGCATAGGGCACTACATGATTAGAGTTTCACTTGATTATTTATGCCAATTGGGTGAATTAAGGTTGCATCAAACAAGTGGACATACAAACCCTAATTTACTTCTAACAAGCATATAAATATCACAACTTTAAAAGATATAAAATGTGTGAAACATAATTTCTCATCTCATCATCACATGGTACTATTCACTTGTCATTCATGAGGCTACATTAATCACCATACTATCACAAGATATAAATCCTTTTCACAATGTCACAACGTATCAACCCTTATCAACACAAGAGGATTACACCTCATTCAGGGCTCAACCATGCCCAAAGGTCATCAAGACCATCATATTATTCCCTGTAAGATCATCATTATCATTCCATGCCTTATAGCAACGCTCAACAACATCACTAACATAGAATACACCAAATCAACACAATATCACATTAGTGAGCTAGGAGATATTCATAAACAATCATAGCATGGTTATACTAACATTAAGAACATTCTGTTATTACATCAACATGTAAGGAATTTATACATGATTAACCCTCATCATATTCATAATGCACATATTTAGCATAAGAAAGTATCAACCATGTGGCTATGTTAACCACCAATTTACACATTAAGGTTATTATCATATTAAGGAGTTTATTTCACCATTATTACATCATATAAGAATGTTAAACATGAATACTCATCTTTATCGATTTGCATTAGAGTTAGGCTTAATGAGATAAATTATATTAATGTTACTAATCAGCACTCATACCCAAACCCTAACTCACGGCATCCCCATTGGATCATGGATGCATAAGGTGAAGCGTCACCATCACATTCCATACTATTCTCAAGTATGAACCCACACATAAATCAAGGTGTAACCATTGGGTTATAGCACACTAGGGTTTCAACAACAATAAGAGAATACTCCATGATTGTATTAATCATTCAAGCACTATTCAAACCCAATTACCATCATTTAGTTATATTAAAGCTAAGTATAACAATCTATACCACATTAGTGTTACATATCAACAAAATATGGTTATTATCCCTTCTATTCATATGAGTGAATAGGTAAGACTGCCTTATTAAGGGTAACCCTCCATTTGTTCCATCATCATTCAACCCATATCACCATACCACATTGTCACCCAGAACCATTGGATGTTTAAAAGGTAAGACCATTGGTTGTTTACATAAGTAAACACCTTGGATAAACCACCTATGAAGTCCTTGATTTGTTCTCTATAAAGAGTCACCATCTAACCCTAGACATCCCTTTATTAACAACACAAAAGGTTCCATTAAGAGTAGGATAAAACCCACAATCGACTGTTCATTTAAAACAAGCCATCCATTGTCAACAAGTAAGCTCCTTAAGTTGATCATATAAAGGAAACCATCTAAATCACATTATTAGGACCAACATATTACAATATCCATCATTCTACTTGATTGGAGGAATAAACATTAGATCTTGACCATTGGTTCAAGTTCATATGTTAAAACCATCAATGACAGTATAGGTCCGACCATTACATCAAGTGACCCAAGAAACCATTGATCTAAGGCTTAATTAATGCTACAACTATATGAATAACTCACCATAGGTTTTGGAGACTTGATCCACCATCATTAGTGATCATTAAGTCACCATAGGTTGTTAGATCAGCACTATATTCTTTAAACAACATCAAATATCAAATTAATATCACCATTGATTGATAGCATCATTAGGGTACTTATTTGTTAATCACTAGGATTCTTATTAGGCTAAAACCTAACCCAAGGGGTGAACATAAGTTGACACCCTTGGTCACCACCATCAGTTTTCATGAAGACAACACCATCGGTTGTTGCAATGGTACCACCATCGAGTCATGTGTTTCTAGAAGAAATCAACTTTAAACCCTAAAATTGACCATTGGTTGATAGGTGCTTAGCACCATAGGTTGTCAACCCAACCTGATACAAGTCATATTATACCTTAGGAATAATGTACACATGATCACTGGTTCATCTAGAACTGAAATCAGAATAGGTACTATTATAAAAATTGAAATCCAAGTCAAGCATAACTTTTTAGTGCATGGATCATCATTTTCAAGCAAGATCATGAGCTAGAAAGCTTATGGTAAGAAATAAACGTGGAGCAAGTTATAAAACTTGCCTATAATGAGAATATGAAATCCCAAACAGAAGAAAACTTGAGCAGGTAGAGTTGAAAATCCAAGCATAAGTTGTGAACTCGTCCATCTAGCACCTTTCTTCATCAAATGGGCAAACCCTAAGCATAAGGAGCAAGAGAGGTAGGGTTTTAGAGCTTTCGAGCAATTTCTTCCATGGAACAACAAGGTTCTGACCTAGAAAAATGTAGTAGGAAGGATAAAAAAGAAATAAATGGAGAAAATAAGGAGATTCTTACTCTTTTAGGTTAAGATCTCTAGAAGGAAGATTTTCAAACCCTAAAAGGAAGTCAATTGCAACCCTAGATTCTTTTTCCAAGAAGATCCCCTCTTTCTTATTCCTTGGATCGGAAATTCACAGAAGTATAGAGGGAGAAAGAGATTCATAGAAGGAGGGAAGTGGTGCAGAGAAAATGGCTCGTTTTGGTGCTTAGGGATAAGTATATGAAACTTTAAGATAAAGAAAAAGAAAAAGTTGAAGTTCTAGTATCTTTTCAAGTGTACATGGCCTTAAACTATTAAGAATATACAAGAATGCACACAAGAAGCTCCCCCACTATCCATATAGACATGCTTATCCCTCGTTTCTTGAATTTCCAAGCAAAACAAATAATTCATTAGTTGATAGCTACTAAAGGTAGCTCATCCATGAAGGGGTAAACCCTAAAATACCCTTGAGGAAAATACCTTCAAACCAAGGTTTAAATAGGCACACAATGGCTCAAAAAGCTCAAGAATAATGAGATAATATCCAAGGAACATAATGCAAGTGATAAATTGCAAAGAAAATATCTCAATTGGGTAAATTGTAGAAAAGTCCAAAATGTACATAAAATTGCATAACTTGCTCAAACAGTGTCCAAATTGGACTAAATTTGAAACTTGAGCTTGTATTATGATTTAAAATCATATCAAAAGGTTATATTAGGGTTCTAGTCATTAAATTATGGTAATTAAGCTTATTCAACTTATTAAGCAAGTTCAGGGGCATTACAAAACTGCTCCAACACATCTAAAACTTTCACATGTCTTCTTGGAATCCTAGAATTCCGCATTAGGAAAAACTACCCTAGATTAAGGTATGGGCTCTCTATCCACTATATGCATATTATTCACCATGAGATATCCAAACATGGACTAAAAGGCATGATTTGCCATGGATGCAGGGTCGAACTAAGGCATTGCGGGCTACTCTGGCCCCGTCTCAAGCACTCTATCTTCACATGCCTACCTCCTAGAGCCACCTCCTGGAATGATGTATCTACTTTCAACATACTCTTCACATTCTCAATACATATATGCATAAGCATAGGCTATGACCAGATATATTGGATTACATAAGAACAGACATAAAACCTAAGTCCTATGTCCATGTAGACTTAGTGAACCTAAATCTCTGATACCAACCCAAAATGTGACACACCACCACACTAAATGGTATTACTAAAAATAAAAAACATGATCAACTGCTAAATAAACCACATAACTAGAAAAATGGATAAATCAAAACTGATTTTAGTAGTTCCATCATGTTTAGAAATATTACATAAAGGTCCAACAACTTATATATCAACACATATCATATCCGGTATTTAGATATATGTCCAGTGGCATCAGCCACAACCTATTTACAAAAGAGATGTTCCACACATATATATTTCATATACAAACATAGACACACTGCCAAAACTTGAGTCGATGTACATCATCTACATAACATCTCCTACCCAGACCTGAGAGTACAAGGACGAATCTAGGACTCTACAACTACTATCCAACCTTTTGCTTCTACTACTATCCAAGTTGTTCTTCCTCAGCATCCTGATCCCAAGAACGTCATTGACAACCACCTAAAAATATTTGGTGGCCCACGAGGTGTGACCCATGTCCCAGAGAGATATATAATTCTCAATCAATGGTTATTGATTACAACAAGTAACTTTATTACTAAATAGATTAAGTATGCTAAACCAACTGAGTTGGTTTAGCAGATCAATTATATTTAAACACACTAATTCACATAAACAAATAGGCATAGAAATAGGCATGACTAGCAAGTATATGACGGAACATGTAATATTATCATCTACTAAATAGTTAATTTCTCTTACTGCATTATATGATAACTAAGCAGTATGAGAAACAAGGCAAAGGGTTAACATCCAATGTGAAGCATTTTTATCCCTAAATGGATATATCACATGGTTGTTTTACATCTTTTTTTAAACCCTGAGGAGTTTGAGGTATACCACTCAAACTCCAACTGACAACTGCTAAGACAAAATTAGTGCCATACAAGATCTAAGAGAGTCAGACTCCTACGATCTTATCTCCCCTCAGTCAATATGAGTCGGCCACAACAACATATTTAGTACAACTACAAAATAGCCTAGTTTTTCCTAATATATAGGTCACGACACTAGTAACTAGGGTATACAAACTCTATCATCTGAGGTTCAACCATAGCTATCCTCAATCACATATATAAATATCTGAGATGTGACCACAGTTGTTCTCTTATTGAGGCATGACCACCACCATCCTCTCTCATTTGGGATTAAGATGTCAAGGATAAACAATCTCATGCACCCCACATACTCAACAGTATGCACTCTGAGTTTCCTTTAGGAATACTCATTTCACCATTCAACAAATCCTGACTTTGGAACAGATCTATGACACTAGACATTACATGATTAGGGTTTCACTTGGATTTTTAATGCCAATTAGGTGAGTTAAGACTGCATCAATCAAGTTACATACAAACCCTAAAAGAATTCTACAAACCATGGGTAGATTGCAACTTTAGAAGGTGTAAAATGTATGAAACTTAATGTTTATCACATCATCACATGGTACTATTTCATTGCCACATGTGAGATCGTACTCATCATCATACCATCACAAGATACAATTCCTTGTCACATCATGAATAGGACAACACCTCACTAAGAACTCAACCATGTCCAAGGTTATAAGACCATCCACATTGATCCCTACAAGAACATTGTTATCTTTCCATGCCTCAACAAGGCTCACCATTCCACAACCATGCATATGAAACATAAGATCAATCATAATATCCTATTTAAGAGCTATGATGTTCATATCTGAATAAGTTAGAGTTGCATCATAGAGAGAGAAAGTACTCCATTATCATTCTACTCAGACAAGAAGTTATGCATCATCATCACTTACTTGTATTAGGGTTTGGTTCATTGAGAATAGTTAAAATAACATTACCAATCAGCACTTTACAAAAACCTTAGGTTTGTATTTATGCGAGGGGAAAGGTAGTACTATTTGATCATGTGCAACCAAGAACCAACGAATTAGGGTTACTTTTTCAAAACACCAACACTCATAAACTAGGAACATAGCGACCATGGGAAGACTTCCTCGTTGACCACATAAGGTAGGACCCGCTTTGGTGACCACTGAAATTATGGTTCACCACTTTGGAGACCGCTGAGGTTAGCCACCTTCAGTGACTACTAGGGGGTAGGCGCCATCAGCGACCACTAGGGTTAACTATCTCAAAGACCACTAGAGTCTAGACATATTGGTGACCAAACCGATATGGTTTACCATCTCAGTGACCACTAGGGTTTAGAGACGTTAGCCACTAGGGTTAGGGTTACTTCAACGACCGTTATGGTTAAGCAACATTGGCGACTGATGAAAACATAAATCATTAGCGACTAATTGGAATCAAAACTATTAGTGACCATTAAAAGTTGTAACTCTCATTGACCACTTGAGATGCAAAAATTACTAGTGACCACATAAGATGTAACATTCTTAGCGAACACATACATCAAAACTTAGCAACCCATCAAGGGATAGAAATCTTGGCGACCATGGAGAGACCAAGAACTCATCGAACACAAGGATCCTAATAGGTTGGTCATCATCAAGAATCTGAAAGATCATCAAGTTGCATTCTCAAGGAATATGATCAGTTCAAAACCCTAATTAGCAGCCATCATTTGAGAGAGAAAACCATCATTACCACTAGCATGAAAGGACCAAAACTTTTGTCATCAAGTAAGGTTTGTGCACAAGGGTTTAGGGTTCATCCAAGAAGAGTTATCTACTCAAGATCACCATGTAAACACAAACCCTACGTAAAGGATATTATCTTTCTATTTATAACCACATTTTAGGGTAAGATTATGCACATGCAAGATGAGTGTAAGCTATAATCAGGAAGAAAGTTATATAATTCACCTTAGAGATGATGTCAAAACTCCAAGCAGCAAGGTATCTTTAACAAGAAAGGTAGGAATCCCTAGCTTGAGCACTCCTCTCATCCAAGCTAGCTCCACTTCCAAAAGAGAGAGCAAACCCTTAGTCAAGGAAGCAAGAAAGAGATTTTCTTCAAGCTCTAACTCCAGCACTACCATGGAACACCATGGGTTCGGCCAAGAAGAGAAAGAAGAAGGGGAGAAAAACAAGGAAAACGTAGGTAAACAGGGAGATCTCACTTAATAAGACCAAGAAGAGTAAGATAGCATGATATGATCACAAGAAGGGTATATCCAAACCCTAGATCAACATGCAAGAGAGATCGGCCTTCTTCTTCAACCTTGAGATCCTCCTTCACCAAAAAGAAAAAAGGGACGATATCCAAGAGCAAGGAAGAAGAAAGAGGGAACTAGGTGTGTAAAGAGGTTGTTTTCATGAAAAGAGAGAGGTTTATATAGCATAGGGTTGGAGAGAGAGAAAGGGGGTTAGGTGTCATGCTAAGCATGCCTTGTTTCTAAGAGATCTAGTCATTGCAAGCACCTCACTCATCCATGAAATTAAGGTGACTAAAACAAGAATGACAAATGACCAAACTTGTCTACAAAAAGCAAACAACCTCTAAGAACTTTGGCGACCAACTGGTCAAAATTCCAAATAGTCACTGACCCTAGGGATCTTGGCGACCAAGATGAGTTAGGAACCTCATTGACCACCAACCCTATGTATCCAAGAAACCTTGGTTACTGCCAAACCTTGAGAGAACATAAAAAACTTTGGTGACTGCAAACACAAGGTGGTTTCATCGATCAACACACTTCAAGGTCAACCATATAGACTTAGTGTAACGACCACCACCAAATCGACAGCCAAATCATTACTATTGATGTGGAATAATCATAATAAGAGGATTAAAAAATCACTAAAAATTAAAACTTTTTTTGCAAAGAGATCCATTTCCAGGAAAACTCTTTAAGGAAGAACCAAAACCTGATATTCATCATTGATCATATTGTACATACACTATACCATCTCTTCTTGAGGATAACATATAACAGTTGATTTCTCAAAACATATACTTAAAGCAACATCATACCTCAAGGCATACAAGCCAAAATATCATATTGTTCATAAAAAAACATGTATTAAATCCAAGGACCTAAGAGTACAGAGATGACACGTAGGACGTCTATCTACAAGACATGACAGACAATACACTCAACATGATTTGTCATTGTTGTCCCTGCTACTGATGTTCTCCCTCTGTTGTATGGTCTTAACCCCCTCGTGCATGCCCACCTAAAAAAATGTGGATCCCACGGGGTGAGACAATTGTTCCAGTGAGAGATATAACTCACCGCCAACAATGTTATTATCACAGTTAAGCAGTATAAAACTAAGTAGAGATTCTTTTAAATTAATAAGCAAGGTTAATCACTATGGATAAATAGATTAGAGCATTTCTCATCTTTTAAAGCATTGTAACTGTCTAGGATAGAGCAGTAAATCATTTGTTCACTTTATAAGGAATATGAAAAACATGTGTATCATTTACCCATCATATTATATCAACATCTCAAGCTTATCCTGTGATAATATTATCACGGTATGACACCCATGAATCATTCTCACTTCTATTTGTTGGCCTCAACCAATCTACTAACTAGGTATTAAATTGTACCAATCATGTGAATATACATCATTATGTTCAGCCAGGTACTGGACCATACCAATCCTGAGATCATAGAGTTCAGCCAGACATTGGACTATACCAATCTTGAGATGACAGAGTTCAGTCAGGCATTAGACTATACCAATCCTGAGATCACAGAGTTTAGCCAGGCATTGGACTATACCAATCCTGAGATCACAGAGTTTTTCCAGGCATTGGACTATACCAATCCCGAGGTCACATTCGGGCATTGGACTATACCAATCTTGAGATCGAGTTCAGCCAAGCATTGGACTATACCAATCCTGAGATCGAGTTCATCCAGGCATTGGACTATAACAATCTTGAGGTCACAGCTAGTCATTGGACTATACCAATCCTGAGATCATAGAGTTCAGCTAGGCATTGGACTATACCAATCCTGAGATTGAGTTCAACCAGGCATTGGACTATACCAATCCTGAGGTCACAGCCAGGCATTGGACTATACGAATCCTGAGATCATAGAGTTTATCTAGGCATTGGACTGTACCAATCCTGAGATCGAGTTCATCCAGGCATTGGACTATACCAATCCTGAGGTCACAGCCAGGCA
Organism: Alisma plantago-aquatica; assembly: GCA_963693085.1. NCBI lineage: Eukaryota > Viridiplantae > Streptophyta > Magnoliopsida > Alismatales > Alismataceae > Alisma > Alisma plantago-aquatica. The sequence goes on along the minus strand of OY856412.1, from coordinate 1,164,286,914 downwards.
TTGGACTATACCAATCCTGAGGTCATAGAGTTCAGTTAGGCATTAGACTATACCAATCCTGAGATCGAGTTCATCCAGACATTGGACTATACCAATCCTGAGGTGACATCCATGCATTATTCCTTGGCCAATCCATCATACATATTCACATCCTTTATATAATACAAGTATTACTCATATCTCCTTTAAGCATATTCAAAACAATATAGCCCTTATTTGGCTATAAGCATAAAGAATGTATGATCAAGGTTTCATTATTATTATTGTATCCATTTTTTATTATTATTATGTTACTAAGTTTTCATTTCCTAGTTTATTTTGAACATTATCATTTCTTACATGAGACTTTTATAAACATCTTGTTACCTCTCACTAGGCAACAACTATTCTCATGACTCATAAGGCCCATTAAACATCTTGTCACCTCTCACAAGGCAACAACTAATCGTATGGCTCACAAGGCCCATTAAACATCTTGTCACCTCTCACTAGGAAACAACTAACCACATGGCTCACAATGCCCATTAAACATCTTTTCACCTCTCACTAGGCAACAACTAATCACATGGCTCACAAGGCCCATTAAACATCTTGTCACCTCTCACTAGACAACAACTAATTACATGGCCCACAAGGCCCATTAAATTGTATTATATGTAACATCATAGCTCATACTTAGCTATGCTCATTATCTCATGCTACCAGCATAATTTCAATATGGTTAAGGTTTCCCATTTATTAACCAATTATAATTTCAACTCTTATCATTATCCTTCATTAGGGTTAAGGTTTCCCTATTAAAACCATCTAGGGTTTTCAAGTACATTCATCAAGAATCTAACCCTAATTCAGTCTCCACACATATTAGGAGTATCAATGTATACTCATTACATGAGTATTAAACAAGTATAATATTCTCTCTCATCCTCACTAGGATATTGATTACTTCATACTTTATTAAGTTGGCTCAACCTTTCCTTCAAGGTACATTAGCCTACTTAATCAGTATTCATTAAACTCCATACCTCTTAATGTATGACTTGATATAAGACACTTCATGTGTTACTCCATCAAGTATATTGCATCTAAGGTGCTTTCCTTCATATGGGTTTTGAGGTGCTTCCACCATATCGGGTATGAGGTGTGTGCTTGCTACCCATATCACTTTATAGGTGTATGTGTGCTTACCATCTCAGGTTTGAGGTGTATGCTTGCTTCCATATCACTTTAGAGGTGTATGTGTGCTTACCATATCACCTTAGAGGTGTATGTGTGCTTTACACCATATCGGGCAAGAGGTGTGTGTGCGCTTCACACCATATCAGGAAAAGAGGTGTGTGTGTGCTTCACACCATATTGGGCAAAGAGGTGTGTGTGTGATTAACACCATATCGGGCAAAGAGGTGTGTGTGTGCTTCACATCATATCGAGCAAAGAGGTGTGTGTGTGCTTCACACCATATCCGACAGAGAGGTATGTGTGTGTGCTTCACACCATATCGGGAAAAGAGGTGTGTGATTAACCTAATATCGTCTAAGAGGTGTATAATACATAACCATATCGTGCAAGGAAGTATAAACTCATATCCATATTGTTTTAGTGGTGTAGGTGCATCACCATATCGGGTTAGAGGTGCTTGCTTATGTGCTTGAACTCGATATCACTTTATAAGGTGATACCATCATCTTCAAGATTTAGACCTTTGTTATACTTGTTCTAGTTCATGGACAACAGTCCTAATTTACTACTAGATCTCATGGATTCATCAATTATGCAAGAAAATTCTATTTGAAAGTAAATCATTTAACTAAGGCAAGATTGATGGCAAATAATAACATAATTGAGTTCAAGTTATATAACCCGCCTCAAGAGCAACTTCAAAGCTCCAAGATCCAAAGATTTCAGTTCCCAAGTTTGAAGGTGAGCTTCTCAAAGGTCCAAGACTTGAGTTCCTCAGCCCTATGCATGATACCTCACCACTTGAGGCTGATATCCCTCACTTATGGCCAATATCTCTCACTTGGCTGATATCACTTTGCAATGGGTGATATCACTTTGCCATGGATGATACCAAAGCTCTATGCATGATACTAATTCACCATTGCACGATATCTAGACTCTTTGCACGATATCAAAGAGAAAGGGGGTGATAGATTTCGAAAAATTCCACTTATGGGTGAAAGGAAGGGTATATATACTTGAGGTTAATGAAAAAGTGTGTATATGAGGTGTCACCATTTTAAACTACTAGGTTCCACGTGTCCATGCATGGTTCACACCTGTCCTTTCATGCACTCATATTTATCTTGACATGAAAAACACTTTAGGATAATATAGATATGATATTTCTGCCATTAGTTATCTTGTTTGATAAGATATCTCATCTTTATCTCATAAATTAAGCAAACTGATACAACTTTTGCAAGGAGCTTCTAACTCAACGTGGATCACCTCCTTGAGGTGCTTTGCTCGTAATGGACAAGGACAAGACTTCAAAAACCGATATGGGATCCCCTATATGGCTCCTTGACCGATAGGTACTCCCATATGGACTCTACAACCCGATACAAGCTCAAATTAGGGTTTCACATACAACACTTTCTTGGTCTTTTCATCACCAAGAGTATCATACTCAAATATGATTCAAACATGGTGCCTAATTATTTATATATCCTATAAATGATACTAGGAGGGAGTAGGGATACTCTAGAGGTGGTAATTTGCATATCAACCCTATGTTTTAGGTAAATTACAACTTGTACCAAAATTGATGCACAAGGCACTAGCATTATTCAAACAAGTTCAAACTTAGAATTTAGGCTTTCCACAAGCCACCACCTTGCATAATTATCTCTCTTATGATTCTAAAACACTTAGGGAACATTAAAAATGTGACAAATTGCAATATATCCCCTCATCTTGGGTAAATTGCATTTTGGTCCAAAATACGAGAACATTGCTCAAACATTATTTAAACAAGGCCAAATTTGAAACTTAAGTTTTTTACCTAATAGAAAAACACTTTAGAGGAATATATTAAAGTTATAAGAAACTTACTTAGCCAAAACAAATAGGGTTACCTCATAACCCAGGTCAGGGTCATTACACTTAGGACATCCATGCAAAACCTAATCTCAATATGGCTAGATCTCACCACTCAAACCAAGGAGTAACAAGGTGCCTGAAAGAACAAACATATAAAACATGATGTGAAAACATGTGAGGCACAACAATCATGTGAAAAAATGTAAAAAAAACCTATCTGTGGGTAAATTGCAATTAAGTCCAAAACAAGCACATATATGCATAAGTAGCTCAAACAATGTCCAAACTGGACCAAAATTGAAACATAAGCTGGTTACATGATATCAAAGCACATAACAAGGTTTTATTAAGGTTTTAAGCATATAATTATCATAATCAAGCATGTGTAACCAAAAATCATGGTCAAGGGTTTTACAATTCACAAAGAAAAACGTTATTTATCCTAATCCTTATAGTGTTGGACTTTGAATTTAAATTGAGTTTCATTTATATGTGTGTCACACATAGTACATTGATACCCCTCCAAGTTGGAATCTAAATATCATATTTATTTCTTTTTTTGCCCGACTCTCTCCTCACAAGGGATGCAAAGTTTTCCATTTTCTTCCTCTCAGCACTCAGACCTCTCACATGTTGTATATTCCTTTTCACTAGGTCTCGATGCTTGGAAGCCTCCAAAAAAACATCACCACACTTTCCCATTTTGAATCATCCCAAACTCCTTAGGTTTTATGAAGTGAAAAGTTTCATCCAACCCTAGATGCCTGAATTGTCCTATTTTCATCTTGGATTGGTCTCTTAGCAATTTTGGATGTCTCCCTATATAAGGATATGATCCATCACCACTAAGATATCCTCAAAAAAATTTTGAAAGCCCTAGTTTATGCCTGATAGCCCACAGGCATAATGTGTCAGTCCCCTCGTGGTTCTTCAAGCTTGTAGACATCACCCAAGTATTTCAGACCACCAGGCACCAAGATCAGTGACGACCCTATTCCTAGACTTCACAATAACCTTCTAGCACTGCCAATTGGGCAAGATAATCGGTCATATGTACTTTCCCCCTTTTGGGTTTTGTATACAATTTTGGCATCTTGAAGTTATTTTCTACGTTTTTATCTTCCTTGACCATGTATTAGCCTCACATGCCTTTTTCATTTTGTTGTAAATTCACCCACATGTTTAGTTTTTATTGTGGCTTACTCACCACTGCTACTCCTCCTTGGCCCATATTCCTACCATTATAGAATTTCACCTGGGAGCTTCCCGCTCTCTGACGGCTTATGCCCAGGCTTGTCATGTTTGGCAAAGAGCAAGTAACAAGCTCATCACCTCTATTTTGGTTCCCAAGATGGTTTGGTTGGAGACTGGATTGAGATTCCTACCTTTATTTTCTTTTGTTTGCTCCTATGCTTTTGGAGAAGGTTAAGAATGCTGGGCATGGTTTTCCAATTATGCCCATTGATCCTTTTGTATTTGCTGCCCTAGTAAGGGAAGAAACGTATTTTTTGTCACTTCTTTTGCTTGTTGTCAAGGGTGTCAATTAGATAGGCATGAGTTAGCTAGTTGTGATTTATTGCACCAACTAAGAAGGGTCACGTCTAGTTTTGGTGGACTCTGTGATCCATCAAGTTGTTTGGATTTTCTTCATTGGCCATTGTTTCTAAAAACCATAGTAAGTACATCCTTAATCAATATGTTTCATATAAATATTCCTACAAAAGAATTTTGAGAAAGAACAAGATTTTCTAGTTTTCAAACACTAATTCAATAATCTTAGACTATGTTTTCTATAAGACCTAGATTAGGGTTTAGTTGCAAGGTAAGATGGAAATTGGTTATAATTATATTAATTATAGGACATTAAGGTTTGTACAAACCTCAAGATGTCTAAAAGAGATTCTTCTCTCATCGGTAAGTGGATCATGAACTCTAAGTAACAAGTATGAGTAAAGGGCTTTTATTGCATATACTTATGAAAATTAGTTTTAGTAACATAAATTATATAGTTCTTGAGGATAATTGAAAGATATGGATAATGAATCAAAATATGTTTCCAGTACACTTTCTCACTTATGTTTATAATCATAAAATGCACTCTTTTTTTAAGTAAGATTTAATGTTCCTAGTTATTGTGGTTCAAATTAATATTAAGACAAATATAGTTTATATATGTTGTTCCTTCTAAGTATTCCCCTTTTGGTATGATTAGTTATAATCTTTTTAGGAGCAAAGATCACTTGGGTGTATAACTCTGTACGAGCAATGAGCTCTTAGGAGCACTTATAGATGAAGGAAAACATCGACAACTCAAGATAATAATGTCAATGATTAAGAGAAATAAAGTTTAAGATAACTGATATAAAAATTCAACACTTGCAATGCTTAGAATATGTTTTCTAAAATGTATAGTTTATTTCCATGTTCATATAATGCTTGTTACAACCCATTCCTAACTTTGCTGGTAATCTTAGAGATTTAAAATAATCTTAATGCTTGTCATGCTTTTATTAGTAATATTTTATCTTGTATTTTATATTAACTTTTGTAACCTTAGATATTTGTTTGGGAAACTCATAATCATGACTTAAGCATACTATAAAGATTCGAGTTGGAGTTAATATAGCATTAACCCATATATATATTCAAGAAGAATTTTAATGACATTGAAGGAAATAATTAATAAATATTTTTCCTTTGATAATATTATCAAAATAATATTATAGGATTGTATAGAATTCCATTATTAATTCAACAAAAAAAGAATAAACCAAATCGGAGTTAAAATGAGAGAGTTATGCTCTTTTAATAAACATGTACAAAGTACCACGACCGACGCCGTGAACGCAACACTGCGTCATGTGCGCGATCACGACCGAAGTCATGACTGCGATGCTGCATCGTGTGTCGTGACCGTGATCGATGTCGCGACCACGACCGATGTCGCCCAGGACAGCCAATCATAAAACGATCATATCTTGAGCTATATTTATCCGTTGTTAACGAACCAAAGTGTGTTGGAACTGCGATTTGATCCTCTATAATCTTAGACACCTTTCTCAACAAATAGGGAGACCTGGAAGGTGATTTTTGGGGAATAATATGAAGAATAACAAAAATCCAAAAGGGTAGTCATAGATTTGACTTGGTAAGTAGTTTTAACCGTCGATTCTTCCTTCCCTTCAATTCCCCTTGCTTTGAATCCCTAATCCAAAAAATTGGAGGTTTGGGTTAACCTCGGACCTTCATCTTCTACCTACAGCAGACCTCATTTAGGGTTGAAAGGAAGAAGAAACTACTAATTTTACTAGTATCTTGATATGGATTCAAGATTTTCAGAGATGTGTTGTGTTTTTAAGGTGTTTTCACACCTTTGAATGAGTGGGTACTTTGTTTAAATAGTAGAATGCATGAAAATGAGTTAAATCATTAATGATTTTAAATTGCTTAATATGTGTGTACAAACCGTAAATGGTCTTTTTGATCTGGATTTTGAAAGTTGATATGAAATGGATGATTTATCTATTGTGACGAATTTCAGATGATGAAATCATATTTGAAATGGGTACAATCCATCTAAATGGTAATTCTTAAAGTATTTGCAGAGGTTATAAAAGTAAACTAAAATTTAGGGTTTTTGGCTATGACTGAATTTGTTGTATAATTGAATAAAGAACTTTTCCTAGTTGAATCTCCTTAGTTACGAATGATTCTTTTATGTGTATGTGTATTATATATATGTCAGTTAAGATATTAGATTTCATTTGATGATATCAATGTTTGCTTGATAGATCAGTAAGGAGGTTGAAACCCTAAAAGAATGGATAGTTGGAGTTTTGTAAATAGACATCTTGATTTAATGTTATTCTTAATGTATGATGTTTTAGTAAATGGTGTGAAAACCCTAGTTCAGTTCATTACAAGGTTTCTTATATATATTCAATTATATATGAACTACTGAGAGCAATCCATATTGAATGATGTTATGATGTATTAAATCCTTATGTGAGTTAAGTGATAAGTAAATGAGGTAAGTGAACCCCTAAGGATAGGGTGTTCAGTGAATCAAGTATTATGATATTAATGTTTCTCTATTTGAGATGTGGTGATGCTTAATAATTTAGTTGTGGTAAATGGTATCAAATGGTTTATGAAATGAATGGTTTCCAAATCTGAACAAAGATATGTTGATGTGAGGCTTGAATTGTGAATTTAAAGAGTGAGTTAGACATGTATATGCTATGAACACTGTTGAATCCTCACATGATGTGGCATGCACTGTGAGGAGGAAATGGTTTCCCAAATGGAGATAGTCCAGATCAAGGTAAGCCCTAGCGTACTAGTAGGGTGCGGGGGTTTTGACCAGTAGGGTAGACTCCTTACAATTATTTGGTACCCAACACCAACCGGGGATGTCGGTGGTACCCTTGTTACATGTTGGGTGATCAGTGGTCAGTAGGTCCACTGATGCACAATAAGCCTGAGGGCTTTGACTCAGTGCCTGAGTACCCAGGTTGAGAGGTGAAGTCTGAGATATCTGGCCGCTCCCATTACCCGTTGAGAGGCAGACGTGATGAGTCCTACTACAGACGGGGTCTTACCCAAGAGATAGGCTTAGGAACCCAGGCATGCTTCTAAGCCTTGTACAGTGAGATCATAGCTTGTTGTGATTCTTTCACATGTTGTGATACACCTCATGTGGGTTTAGGGTATAATAAGATGAATGAGAGGTTAACCAAGTGTGTGTAGTTATTTAATTATCCTTTATATGTTTCTAAATTATTAGTCCTCTTTATGATCAATCAAACATGTTCATATATTGATTCACTCTTGTAGATATCTAGAGTATCCTGCCATATTTATGATTGTCAATTATTAGACTCTTTAAAGCTTACTGTTGTTATAATTGATATCAGTTTCTCAACAATATATCTGTCGTTATATAAGTGCTTTAAACTATTTCTTTGAAGTACTCATGCACTGAGCGAGTAGGCTCACCCCTCTACTCACAATTTTTAGGGATAACTCGTGGACTTGAAGAAGGTCAATGCATCAGAGTAGATCTACCACATGAGTTAAGTATGAGATCAGTTACGTTCGGTCAGTCCCTATCACTCTAGGTCCTTGTATATAGTTGAGAGAAAGTTCTAAATGATGTTTTGTATCTTTGTTTCCTTAATAAGAGAGAATGCATCTGATTATCATGCCATATGTACATGGAAGTGTGAGAAACAGAATGAATGTATGGATGTGTATCATTAATGTTGAGATCATATTAGAGTAATCAAAGTTTAATTCTCTTACAAAGTTTGTCTATGTGATTGAATGTGAAAAGAGAAAGAGTTTGACATAAAGGAAAAGAAAAAAAAACCAGTTGTGAACTTTGTATTAAGTGTAATCCTCAAACTTATGCCCTAATCTCATGATTAGTGGTAATCGTGGGATGTGGGTGTAACAGCTTGGTATCAGAGCTTAGGCTGAGTTGTCAGGGACCATTAGGATAGAAAGTCAGAGTTATAAGTGTTGCAGATAAGAGGTGATGTGTCTATATCTATGGAAAGTCTAGGTATTTGGATACCCTATCCTGGTATCTGGATACCTAGGTTGACCAGCATCAATCTACTCGGTCTATTCTTCTCTGAATGCCCTAGTCAGGCATGCAGTGGGAGGATGGGCTAGAGAGAAACCTTATAAATATTAGGATTAGGAGACCGGAAAGTAATGAAAGAGTAAGAGATTAAACATAGAATGTGATACAACTATTGTTTTATAATGTTTCTTTGATTAGATATCAATGGGAATGCTCTTATATACTTGAATTCAGATATTCAGTTTGTAGAAATATATGTGGTCCTTTAAGATTTTTGTACACTATGAAGTTAATTCAATTATTGTTTGCATTCTTTGTATCAAGTAGACCAGAAGTTATGTTTAAATGATTTTGCCCTAAGTGGATATTCTTTCCACATGTTTGAGATGAATAGGAGTTGGTTAATCTTGAGTAGCTCTTGGCTATAGGACTACAGGTTTGGCCTAGTCCGGCTGGCAGGGTGCGTTACTGATATCTAATGACTCCTATTGAAAATATGAAAGAGTAGATTTTGGATAAATTAGACCCACATCTTAGTGAGAATGTGCATGCACCAAGATGTTGAAACATATGGGAAAGATTAGAATAGCTAAGAATCCGTTGGAACTGATATCTGAGATCCAACTTTGGGGGCTCATATGAGAAACCCTTAATTGGGAATAAAGGAACACGACATAAGGTTTAGATTAAGTTTAATGATTAGTATTATATGAACTCTAAATATGAAATATGGAAAAGATATGAGAAAGTATGTAAGAGTCAAGATAGTAAGAATCAATAATGAGGAATGGATCATATAATCGAGTAAAATTCTTTTGTGTACTCTAAAGCAAAGGGAAAATAGAAGAAAAGAGTTAAGTATACAATAATTGCATAGAATTGAAGAGTCTACAGAAGAGTTAAAGTAAAGAGAATTAGATGAGCATGTAAATCATAAGACCAGGACAAGAAACTTAGTTGAATCAAAGAGAAACATTGGAAGTGATGAGTTTGATAAAGGAATGAGGGTTACATGATATGATTGAGAGCATGGAATGTATACCTTTATTATAAATTTTAATACATTCATCCTTACTACCTTTGGAATCTAAGTATCTATAGAACAACAAAATAGTTTCTAAAAGAAGAACAAAAGTGTAGCTTAACAAATGAATAAGTCATACAAAGGTAGACTATATTCAAGAAGGAAAAACTTGATTGAAAGAGAAACTAAGTTTGACCCATGCATGAGACGTTTGATTTAAAATGAAAGATAAGTAATGTATTAAACATTAGGTGAAACTAGTAGAGAGATTATTGATTTAGAATTTCAACTTCATATTAAGTTAAAGGATAAAACGAAATATGTGCAATATGGTATACATGATTATACACATGAATAAGCAACATGATCATAAGAGAAAATTAGAAGTTAAAGATGACAGGTGGAAGATTAGTATATGGTAAGAGGATTATGGAAAGTAAGGAAGGGTTTGAAACATGATGGAGTAATATAGATTATAAAAGAAAGAGGTTAGGAGATTCAATCAAATGCTAATTAGTCAAGTATCCTTGTTGATAACCAATTAAACCTACATATAAGAAATGTATTAAGAAAATGTTTGAAGATAAGAATTCTAAGTCTAAGAATCATCTTGTCTTTTATGTATTAATTAATGAGAGCAATGTGGGAATGAAGTGATAAGAAAATGAATCATATATGATGCATAATCACCATGGTAGAGACATCTAGGGAATGTAATAATGACATCAAATATGATGATGAAACCCTAGTAGGGTAAATTGAGAATGTAATATATCCGAATGGACAAGTAAGAGAAAGGAAATTCAATTGATAAGATAAGGAATACTTTAATAAAACTTGGGAGATCCAAAGTTTGAATTTCAAATTAAGGGAGAAAAGTCACATCACAATAACGTCATGCTACTGATAAGGACCAAACTGTAGAATGTTTAGAGTTGTAATAATCCAAGGGATGTCACTAGTGATTTGACCTTGAATACTAGCATCTCTATAAAACAAGATCATGAAATTTGCACTATGAGAAGTAAACTAGCACTAATAGTAATCCAGGGTTTAAAGGTAGCTAATCTAAAAGGTAGATAAACAATATGGGAATGATTCAGAGCAAAGGATAAGAAATAGATTTGAAATATAAGAGGTGTGATTTGAACAAAAGGAGAAGTGCAACATGAGCAAAGTGTAATCTAAAATAAATTATTGCGGTGATAGGAAGAATGATGAATAATCTATTCTTACCTTGAATGTTTCAATGTTAGGGGTGTTTATTCTAGATGATCAGAGTGAGAAGGATTAGTAAGAAGAAGTTGTAATGCCTAAGAAGAGAAATCAGAGAAAACAAATGGCTTTTAGAAATATTTGAATTTGTTTGAAAGAAGTATAGTTTGTTAAAGGCATTGCAAGGGATGAAAATTTGTTTTACATATGACTTCAGTAGTACATGTGCGAGCAATATACTAAATTCCAATGAGTTTATGGTTTCAATCATTCATATCAATAGCCTGACTCAGTTTTATACAATTATTGTTGAATCTAGTCTTCCAACTCATGAGTGCTTTGCTATTTAAGTAGCACAATAGTAAAATTCAAAACAACATGGTGAACTCTCTTTTGTAACTTGGAGGTAATACAGAACAATAGTACATATTGAGCTGTATGAATTGAGATAGTTGGATCAGATTATCAATGTTAAGGTAACACCTCGAGAGTATGAAAATATTGAAAATAGTTGTTTCTCTTTCTCTTTCCTATGAATGATTATGGCATAGAGAATTATTCTGTTATCATTGAGAAGTCTTGCATAAAATTTGTTTTGATTAAAAGAGAAACAAATGACTCAATGTTGAAAATAAAATTTTAGACTGCAGAATTTGACAGCTTACAAAGAGAGAGATACCCCTAGTAAAGGTTCTTTGTGGAGGAATCATGTGTAGAAGAAGCTCCTTGGGAAGTAGAATTGAAGATATTTAACAAGTATCATTTCCTATTTTATAAATTTTGAGATGAAATTTTTATTAGAGGGGGAGAATTTTTACAACCCGTTCCTAGCTTTGCTGGTAATCCTAAAGATTTAAGATAATCATAATGCTTGTCATGCTTTTGTTAGTAATATTTTATCTTGTATTTTATATTAACTTTGGTAACCTTAAATATTTGTTTGGGAAACTCATAATCATGGCTTAAGCATACTATAAAGATCCAAGTTGGAGTTAATATAGCATTAACCCATACATGTATTCAAGAAGAGAGTTAATGAAATTGAAGGAAATAATTAATGAACAAATTTTCCTATGATAATATTATGAAAAGAATATTATAAGATTCTAGATAATTCAATTATGAATCCAACAAAAAATAATAAACTAAATCAGAGTTAAAATGAGAGAGTTATACCCTTTTTAGTAAACATGTACAGAGTATCGCGATCGATGCCTCGACCGCGATGCTGCATCTTGTGCCGTGATCGCGATGCTACATCGTGTGTCGCGACCACGATCGATGTCGCCCAAGACATCCAATCGTAAAATGATCATATCTCATGCTATACTTATCCATTTTGAATAAAACGAAGTGCGTTGGAACCGCAATTTGATCCTCTATTATCTCAGATACCTTGATCAACAAGAGGGAGATCTAGAAGGTGATTTTTGGGGTTATTTTTGGGGAAGAATGTGAAGAACGGTGGGAATCTAAAAGGGTCGTCATAGATTCGACTTGGTAAGTAGTTTTAACCGTCAATTCTTCCTTCCCTTCATTTCCCCTTGCTTGGAATCCCTAATCCAGCAAATTTGAGGTTTGGGTTAACCTATGACCTTCATCTTCTACCTACAGTAGACCTCATTTAGGGTTGAAAGGAACAAGAAACCACTAATTTTACTAGGATCTTGATACGAATTCAAGATTTTCAAAATTGTGCTTCGTTTTTAAGGTGTTTTCACACCTTCAGGTGAGTGGGTACTTCCTTTAAATAGTAGAATGCACGAAAATGAGTTAAATCATTAATAATTTTCAATTGCTTAGTATGTGTGTACAAATCGTAAATGGTCTTTTTGATCTAGCTTCTGCAAGTTGATATGAAATGGGTGATTTATCTGTTGTGACAAATTTCAGATGATAAAATCATATTAGAAATTATTACAATCCATATAAATGTTAATTCCTAAAGTATTTACAGAGTTTATAAAAGTAAATTGAAATTTAGGGTTTTCAGTTATGGCTGAATTTGTTGTATAATTGAATAACGAAGTTTGTCTAGTTGAATCTCCTTGGTTACGAATGATTGTTTTATTTGTATGTTTATTACATATATGTCAGTTAAGATCTTGGACTTCATTCGATGATATCAATGTTTGCTTGATATATCAGTAAGGAGGGTGAAACCCTAAATGAATGGATAGTTGGAGGTTTGCAAATAGACATCTTGATTCAATGTTATTGTTGATGTATGATGTTTTAGTAAATTGTGTGGAAACACTAGTTCAGTTCATTACAAGGTTTCTTATATATATATTCGATTATTTGTGAACTACTGAGAGAAATACTTATTGAATGATGTTATGATGTATTAAATCCTTATGCGAGTTAAGTGACAAGTGAATGAGGTAAGTGAAACCCTAAGGATAGGGTGTTCAGTGAATCAAGTATTGTGATATTAATGTTTCTCAGTTTGAGATGTGGTGATGCTTAACAGTTCAGTTGTGGTAAATGTTACCAATGGTTTATGAAATGAATAGTTTACAAAGCTGAACAATAATATGTTGATTTTATGATTGAATTGTGAATTTAAAGAGTGAATTAGACATGTAGATGCCATGAACACTGTAGAATCCTTACAGGATGAGGCCTATGCTATGAGGAGGAAATGGATTTATGACTGGAGGTAGTCCAGATTGAGGTAAGTCAGAGTGTACCAGTAGGGTGTGGGGGTCTTAACCAGTAGGACAGACTCCTTATAGTTGTATGGTACCCAACACCAACCGGGGATGTCAGTGGTACCTGGTTACATGTTGAGTGATCAGTGGTCAGTAGGTCCACTGATACACAATAATCCTGATGGCTTTGACTCACTGCATGAGTACCCAGGTTGAGAGGTGGAGTCTGAGATATCCGACTGCTCTCATTAGTCGTCGAGAGGTAGAAGTGTTGAGGGCCGCTGCAGATGGGGTCTTACTCGAGAGATAGGCTTAGGAACCCAGGCATGCTTCAAAGCCTTGTACAATGAGATCGTAGCTTGTTGTGATTCTTTCACATGTTGTGGTACACCTCATGTGGGTTCAGGGCATAATAAGATGAATCAGAGGTTAACCAAATGTGTGCAGTTATTGAATTATCCTTTGTATGTTTAAAAACTATTAGTCCTCTTTATGATCAATCAAGCATGTTCATATATTGATTCACTCTTTTAGATATCTAGAGTATCATGCCATATTGATGATTGTCAATTATTAAACTCTTTAAAGCTTATTGTTGTTATAATTGATATCAATTGCTTGACAATATATATGTAATTATATAAGTGCTTTAAACTATTTCTTTGAAGTACTCATTCACTGAGCGAGTAGGCTCCCCCCTCTACTCACAATTTTTAGGGATAACTTGTGGACTTGAAGAAGATCAATGCATCATAGTAGATCTACCACATGAGTTAAGTATGAAATTAGTTAAGTTCAGTCGGTCCCTGTCACTCTAGGTCCTTGTATAGAGTTGAGAGAGAGAGTTCTAAATGATGTTTTGTATCTTTGTTTCATTAACAAGAGAGAATGTATCTGATTATCATGTTGTAGTACATGGAAGTGGGAGAAACAGAATGAATATATGGATGTGTATAATTAATGTTGAGATCATATTAGAGTAATCAAAGTTTAATTCTCTTGCAAAGTTTGTCGATGTGATTGAATGTGAAAAGAGAAAGAGTTTGAGATAAAGGGAAAAAAATTGGGTGTGAACTTTGTATTAAGTTTAATCCTCAAACTTATGCCCTAATCTCATGATTATTGGTAATCATAGGATGTGGGTGTAACAAGACCCAAACGGTTTCAAAATCTCATGATTAGTGGTAATTGGGTGCAATTGAATGAGTTGATGCTTTGGGTTGATTGACCCAAACGGTTTCAAAACCGTTTGAGGATCACCCAAACGGTCTCAAGACCGTTTGGGGGTCACCCAAGACCATTTGGAGGTCTAGGGTTAAGTTTGGTCAAGTGTTTGAAGGTCCAAAGATACCAAATTGAAATACAATTAAGTGTTGATTTGGTGACCAATCCTAGGATCCAAACCCTAATTGAATGACATGGTTGATGATGATATGATGGGAAAACGGTCTCAAGACCATTTGGAGGTCATCCAAATGATCCCATGACCGTTTGGGGGTCACCCAAGACCGTTTGGAGGTCTAGGGTTGACTATGGTTAGGTGTTTGAAAATCTAAAGGTACTAAGTTGAAGTGCAATCAAATGCTAACTTGTTGATCAATCCAATGATCCAAACTTTGATTGATTGACTTGGATTTTGATATTGACATGGGCAAACGGTCTCAAGACCATTTGGAGGTCATCCAAATGACCTCAAGACCATTTGGGGTCAGGCCATGCCCAATTTGGATGATGGTCCAATAGTTTTAAAGTAACTAGTTTCACATTGGTTAATGTTGAAGGATCATCGATTCCAAACCCTAATCCAATTGATTCAAACCCTAATTGATGTCAATTGAGGGTTAATTGAGGGTCAAATCAGTTGAAGGATGACCTAATTAACTGAATTGAAGTATGGTGATGGGTCCAATTGAAGATTGGTTACATGAATTCAATGATTAAAGGAATCAACGTTGAGAACCCTAAATTGACTTGATAGGTTGAGACCATCTTTGGTCCATGCGGTTTTGAGGAGGTTTGGGCCAAACGGTCTCAAGACCGTTTGGGACCAAACGATCCCAAACCGTTTGAGGCCCAATCGATATTAAGAGTGCTTTAGCAAACGGTTTCAAGTACTTGCTTTAGCAAACGGTTTCAAGTGACCACCTTTACCAAACGGTTTCAAACCGTTGTACTTTGAAAGACCAAGACCGTTTGGGGCTCAAGTAGTCAAAATTAATTGAGGAATCAATTGGTTAATCCACTTGGACACTTATTGTTATTGAAGATTCAATTGGTCAAATCAATTATATACCTTATGTAATGGAGGTCCAATGTGATTGAATCTCTTGAGAATTAAGATGGTGAATGATCCATTGATCCAATGATGATTAGTAATGACAATCAATGAAGGTACAAGTTTGAAACCCTAATAGTAACTAAGTGATTAGTACCAATTAAGGGATGAACCCTAATTGCTTATAAGAATAATGACTTGGTACACTATGTTAATCATAGTTGTATGTACTTGATTGAGGGTTGATGTAACCTAATCAAGTTAAGAAGATGATAGCATGAAATTCATGCATGAATATGATTCATGAGGTGATTAAGGGTATGATCATTAAGTAAAGAGATCATGAAACCCTAATCAGGAACATAAACCCTAATTGATAGGGCTATTGAACTCTAACCCTAATTGAGGGCAATTCTAAATGAAACCCTAATCTAGGGTGAGGATGTAACCCTAATCTAGGGTAACGATATATGAAACTCCAATTTAGGGAAATGAGATGTAAAACCCTAATTGAGATGAATAGTGAATCTCTAATTATGAACAATTAAATGAAATCCTAATGAAGATGAATAGTAGACCCAAGTTGTGGGTAACCATAGTGGAAGTCCTAGTTAAGGGTGATTCCATGAGAATCCCTAATTGAGGTTGATTCCATGTGAAACCCTATTCGAGGGTGATTCCCTGAGAATCCCTAATTGAGATTGATTCCATGTGAAACCCTATTTGAGGGTGATTCCATGAGAATCCCTAATTGAGGTTGATTCCATGATAATCCCTAATTGAGGTTGATTCCATGAGAATCCCTAATTGATATTGATTCCATGAGAATCCCTAATTGAGTTTGATTCCATGAGAATCCCTAATTGAGATTGATTCCATGTGAAACCTTAATTGAGGGTGATTCCATGAGAAACCCTAGTTGGGATGAATAGTAAACCCTAATCATGGGCAATGGGATGTGAAACCCTAACTCTAATGAAGTATGATAGTATGTGAAAACCCAAAGCCCTATTAAAGGGCAAAAGTATGTGAAACCCTAATTGAAGTTATAATACATGAAGCTTTAATTTTGGGCAACATGATGACAACCCAAAACCCTAATAATAAAACAGTAGGTAAAACCTTATAAAGGTGAAATATCATAAATGGTTGATTATAGGCAAGCTTATTGTAAGCAATGCCTTAACCTGAGATGAGTCCATATCATTAAATATAGTTGTACCATTCTTATGTGTAACCTATGCACTTCATGGTTAGTGTGACGATACTTCTCAGAAAACGAGATCAATGAATGCAGAAGTGATTAACTAGCAGCAGATTTATTGAAAATCACTAAAAATTAAAACTTTTCATAAATAGATCTTCGAATGATAAAACTCTTTTTATAAAGTAACATAATAAGTTGTTTACAACCTGTTCCATCATTACATCTTGAGTATTACAACTATCAACTTCCTGTTAACTGTTAAGGGTAAGATACAAAAATCTCGAGGCATTACGCCAAAATCTCAGATCTGTATAAAACATCTACTGACTCCTAGGACCTAAGAGTACAGAGACAACACATAGGACATACTATCTACAAGACTTGACAGACAACGTCTCCACCTAAGAATCACTATTGTCCTTGAGGTTGTTGTTGCTGTTGTTGTTTCTCACCCACTGATGGGTTCCTTCGTCCTCAGCGTCTACCTAAAAAGTTGAATCCCACGGGGGTGAGACAATTGAATAATTGTCCCAGCGAGAGTTATAACTCTCCACCAGAAGCTTTGTTATTGCAATAATGGAATAACATTGAGCATAAGAACTATAATTACTTAATATCAGGTAAAGCATTACATAAGCTAAGTAAGGCAACATTCTTTTAGCAATCATTTCAATTATAATTTAATTGAATGACAAACACATTTCAATAAGGAATATGAAGAACATGTATACTAGTTATTCAACTAGAGCATTATAAACAATGTAACATCAATCATTGTTTCTCGTAGTTCAACCTAAGCAATTATGCTATATGACTGATTACATTTTGCAAACATATTTATGCCCTGAGGAGATGAGTTACACCTTTCATACTCTAACCGACCATTACGAAATCGCAATCGGTACCATACATAGGTCATCAGAAGAGCCAGATTCCTATGACCTCATCTTCCTCAATCAGTATGAGGATCAACATGCAGGACATCTTGTGTCTCTGCTATAATAGCTTTCTAGGGTATTCTGGAAACTTCTCTATTAGAGTTACAATGGCGTGTTGTACTCTCTTCATCATCGAGGGATTTCTTGTTTATCACTCATCGATGCAGCATGAACAATATCATCGGGATATTAGTGATACATCATCCCAGCATAAACATATAATGAAGGATTGATATATTAAAGGTACATCTCACATCAAATCCTACATTAGGACGTAAGGATATTCACGTCCATAACCCCCACATACTCAGAAGTATGCTCTCCAAGAGTTCCCTTAGGAAAATCTATTTCACCATCATTTAATTTCTGACAATGATGGATCTATGGTCAGGGCTCTACATGATATTATTATACTTGATTATTTAAGTACATTATGGCATTCTTTTAGCATCAGGCATGTTTCCAAACATAAACCAATAAAACAATTGCTATAAAGAAAGAGTACTAGTTGTATCAAGTTCATATCACATGTTGTTATCATTGGGGTATCAATCACTAACTATCTCATCATTATGATTCAAGATCATGGGTGTTCAAACCTTTGGATCATCAAAACATTTGTTACCAAGTAACATTTTGCCATCAAGTCATTTAACAGCATGACCTTGATTGTAGCAATGCAGATATTTCTCTTGGCTCATACAGCATATCTATCTCATGTGTCACCTTTTTCTAGGTAACATATCATATCATTACTTTCAAAGCTCTTAAAGTGCTTTTAATGCATATGGCATCATAACCCTTACCTGGTTATGCTCATTTCTTTATAAAGACATGCATGGTTAACAAAATTGATAACATGCACATTATATCTATATAAGCACAATACAAACTATTTTCAAGTCATGTATAGAATACCACGACCGTGTCACATCACCATGGCTGGTTTCTAGGGTTAAGGTTTTCCCCTATTCAATTCAATTAGCGTTATTCAACCCCTTTTATTAGAAAGGTATAATGATTCCTCATTCCATACTCAAGTATAGAGTTTCATGCTTAAAAGCATAACCCAAAATTAGGGTTAGTGCATTCCACCTTTGATTAATTAGGGTTTCCTGCTCACATTATTAGTGCAACCCTAATATATTGCTCCACCACTCTTAGGAGCATTCAAGGGTATCATAAGTATTTGCTTTTGACTATTATTCTCATCATATGTCATTAATGATCATCAATTATAAGTATTAGTCCATTTCTCATCCTTGTCATGGTATGATTACATCATACTCAATGATTTGGCTTATCCCATTCTCAAGATATATTAGTCAACATTTATCGAGTACATTGAGTCCATTATATCTTTATTGTAAACAATTACTTATCATACAATCCATGTGTCTCTTGTCTAAGTATAATGGTTTAGAGGTTCATCAAGGTATGTTACCCTGAATTGTTGTATGTGATATCTATCATATCTTGATGTATCTCTTTCTTCTCGTTTCCATCTTACTTGAGTTAATTAACTACCTTTGTATTAAGGTATTTCTCTCTTAATACTTTATCCACTAACTTGTTACTTTCATCATATGGTGCATGGATCATATATTAGAATTGTCCAATTGTCTTTAATGATATGGGTTTATTCATTTAATAAACATTGTTAATATAGGATAAACCATCATCAACTATTCTAGGTATTTCTATATTCAGGATGTTATCCACATCATTATTTAGTATACATCATTTTTAAAAGTTTCATGTCCATTATCATTGTAAGGTGTAAAAGCCATTACTCATTCATAGAGATGTTTGTACAAGTATCTAGGCATCATCTTACCTCTTAAATCCTTATTCATTAAAATTACCACATTTATCATTCACATGGTTCATCAACCCTATCCTTTATGTTTATGACATAATCATCCTATTTAATTATCTTAGCCACACCTATCTTTGGTGTACTGGCTAATAAACCATCTCTAGGATTTCATATATCGTTACTTGACATTACCCTGAATGGAGTCTTAGACCATATCATAATATCAAGGTTTCACATAACATTACTTAAAACTAGGGTTTCATATTCAATAAACCATAATTAAGCTTACTACTCATCCCAATTGGGGTTTCTCATGACATCACTCCCAATTAGGGTTTTTATTCATATCACATCCCCCTATATTAGGGTTATCCTTAATATCCCACCATTAGGGTTTACTATTTCACATCATGACATTTCCCTAGTATTAGGGTTTACTATTCATGGTACATGACATTGCCCTCAAATTAGGTTAAGAATCATTAGCCATCATAATTAGGGTATGATCTCATTATGATGGATCATACCCTAATTAAATATATTCATTCATATAGAAAGCTCATTACTTGATTCTCATTTATATAAGGAGTCTTCTTTCTCCTCTTTCTATAAGATGATGATTACACCGCCCTTAGTTAGACTAAGTCATATCAACCTTGACATCATGGGTTATGTCACTACTATTGTGATCATTAAGGTTCACTTGTTCAAAGAGTATTAGTCACTCTATCCCATCAAGGGTATCTTGGTAGTGTTCACCTACTTGATCATGACATGCATTAATCCACTAATTACTTAGTCTCTTAATCACCTTAGATATCTATGAGGTTTAGGTTAACCAACCACTAAACCATCTTGACTACTAAGGCATCAAACGATCTTGACCTTTATAGACCTCAAACGGTCTTGCACACCAAACCCCCAAACGGTCTTGGAAGTACCTTGAAACCATTTTGTGGTGTTGACCGTTTGGTCTAGTTTTACTTTGAAACCGTTTGGTAAAGTGCACACTCAAGACCGTTTGCCCAAAGTGAGGTGAAGACCGTTTGGTCATGAAGATCGTTTGGCCAAGTTTGACTTTGAAACCGCATGGACAAAATTGATCTTGAAACCGCATGAGATCAAACGGTTTGGGATCGTTTGGTCCCAAATGATCTTGAGACCATTTGGTCCCAAACGGTTTTGAGACTGTTTGGACTCCAACAGTCTTGAGACCGTTTGGTCCAAACCACCTCAAAACCGCATGGACCAAAAAGTGTCTCATCCACTTCAATTGAGTTAGGGTTTCCAATGTTGAACCCCTCAATCGGTCATGCACTTGTTAACCACTCATCAATTGGGTCAATTAGGTCAACCCTCAACTGATTTGACACTCAATTGACCCTCAATTGATCACCGATTAGGGTTTGGATCAATTGGATTAAGGTTTGGAATCGATTACCCTTCAACACTCCTCAACATGAGTCTAATTTATTTGAATCCATGGAACCATCAATCAATTTGGTCATGACCTGACCCCAAATGGTCTTGGGATCATTTGGACATCCTCCAAACGGTCTTGAGACCATTTTCTCAAGTCAAAATCAAAAACTAACTCAACCTATTAAGGTTTGGCTCATTGATTTGATCATTAGGTCACTAATCAACTACACTTCAACTTGTTACTTTTAGATTTGCAACTACTTGACCATAGTCAACTCTAGACCTCCAAACAGTCTTGGGTGACCCCAAAAAGGTCTTGGGATCATTTGGACATCCTCCAAACGGTCTTGAGACCATTTTCCCATTATATCATCAAAAACCAAGTCATTCACTCAAGGGTTGAACCCTAGGTTTAGTCACCAAATCAGCACTTAATTGCTCAACAACTTGGTATCATTGGACCCTCAATTGGTCAACCCTACTTAACCCTAGACCTCCAAACGGTCTTGGGTTATCACCGTCTTGAGCCGTTTGGATGATCCCTGATCCAACCCTATTCTAGGGTTGTATCTCGTGTCATTGTGTGCTTTTATCACATTCAAATGCATTAGAATTACATGTTATTTCCCCCAATATGATTGTCATCGCAAATACGCTTATGGATGTTCTTTGCGCTGCTTTCCAGGTACTTGGACCTTGCTTAGATGGACGAGGGGGAGAGAGGGACCCAAAGAATGCCCCAAAGTCTCCCTCAACCTATCTCCAGTAGCCAAGACTCATCCCGGAGCAAAGACATCCGAAATTGACAAAGTTAGAAGAGAATTAAAGAAGTCAAGCCTCACCACAGTCGTGGCCCCAAGGCCGCGGTCGTGGCTTTATTGCCAAAGTCCAACAGGTTGCAACAGGAGAATCCATAGATCGCCCACGACCGTGGCAACCCTGCCATGACCGTGGCCATTGAAGACACCACGGCCATGGCCATCAGCACGGTCGTAGTCCGTAGAAGAGAACACGGCCGTGGCACTCCGCCACAGTCGTGGGAATTAAATGACCAAAAGCCAAGTTCAACAGGTTCTTCCTCCGAGCCGCCACGACCGTGGCCATCTCGCCACGACCGTGGCCAAAGACAAGCAAAACGCCTGTGGCCCCTCCCCAAGGTCAGCCCAACTCCTCCAAAACGGTCGTGTCACCCAACACGGCCGTGGTGCATGCTACCCACCACGACCGTGGCACTCCGCCACGGCCGTGGCCACCACCCTACTTTGTTTTTTTTACCACTTTCTTCACACCACGACCGTGTTCACCACCCCACGGTCGTCCACCACTACCCCCACCACGGCCGTGGCACACCCACCACGACCGTGGCGATCACCTACCCTACACATTTTTCCACTGTCATTCCTATTTTGCCCCCACTTAACCCTAGCTCTTATATAAGCAATAGATGCTTCTAGGGCTCAAGGAGGACACCTCTAGAGCACCCCTAGCCGCAACCTAGCTGCTTCCTTGCCTCCATTGCTCCAATCCACCCATTTCCTTGCAATCTACCCCATTTCCATCCACTTTCCACTCATTTCCACCATAGAAACCTAGTTTCTCTAGGTTTCTATCCATAACCCCCGCCATTTTCATGCACCCCTGCACCATTGGAGGAGTGAGGACGACTACAGCTGCTTGGAGGTGAAGAAGGAGACCACTACATCGAGATTCATGGTGTTTTCCCTTCTTCTACCCCTTTCTTTTGTGTCTAGTTTGATTATGTATAGCTAAGCCCCCTTGGGTGGGCTGTTTGGGGTAAAAATGTGACTTTGATACCATGTTGGGGGAATATAATTTGTAATGAACATATTTCACTTCTATGATGATTGCCTTTGCTTAAATCTCTTTTCCCATAGCTTGTGCATGTAATTGTTGTTTAATTGCATTAATTGCTTGCCCTGTGATGTTTGAAGACATTTACATCTAGGTTGATTTTGGTTTATGTAGCCATCATAGGTTTGGCTCCTAGGACCTTAATTCGGATCCCTAGCTAGCCCCCTATCTTCCTACATAATTCCTCTCTTCCTACATGCAAATGTGAGCTCTAAGCGACTAGTATAAGTGTGATTAGAGTAATTGCCCAGGATTTCCTAAAGGCTAAGGTGGCTAGTGGCATGAGGTCAAATATCCTCATCTCTACTCCCATCCTTACCCTTGGTCCTCAATTGACTAATGCCACTTATCCTAGAGACCTAGACTTGGTGAGTCCTATGAGAATTACATCTAGCCCTAGTTCTCCAACTAGTAGCATAGAGTACATTCTCATAGCACCCACCTTGTTGTTTGGTTTGGTAGTCTAGAATGAAATATGCTAATTGCTTATTATGGTGACATCCCCCAATTAATGTCAAGGTCACATTCCCAAACGTCCCACCTCCTTCATCTAATTGCTTTAAAACCCTAATTGCCTAGTTTGTTTGTTAATGCTAGTGTAGTTCATTTGCTTTAGTTAACTTAGTTAATTGCCTAGTTTTGTTAGCTAAGTGGTAATTTAGGTTTTTGATCTTGATTAGTGGTTAACTTAGGTTCTCAATTTCTAGTTGCTTGCTTAGTCTAGTATAGTCTGTTCTTGCTCTTGTTTAGATAGCTTGTTAACTCGGATTGCTAATTTAGTCTTTTGATAACTTAGTTTCACATTGCTTTTCCTACTTGCTCATTTAGCTTAATCAATCAAACAAACTTTCAAACCCTAAAAACCCTAAGCTCTGCATAAGGAACATAGCTCCCACTTTCCAACTCTAGCGCCCCCTCTATCTCCGCCGTTCGACCCCACATCTTGCCTTTGATCTATACTACAACAGTACCCTGTATTCTTGCGGGCACATTGTTTTAGTTTTAGTGATAGACTTGATTTGGGACCATATAAATTTCGAAAGCAAGGATCCCATCCAACATCCCGTGCCTCCCGACCTCGTGGATTGCACTCGGCCACCCTAGTTGGCCGGTGGTGTAACCCTCTAACAGGAGCGGGAGCGCACCAAGCTTTCTGGCGCCGTTGTCGGGGACTAGAGGTGCTCGACCTAGTTAGATAGCGTAGCTTAGCCTTTCCTTTTGCCCTCACCATTGCTATTCTTTATTTTTTTTGTGTTACTCTTGCATATTGGCTCACTAACTTGGCTCTTTGTTGTTTGTTTGTGATTTGCGCAGGTGACAGTTGTGCATGCACAACACGCGTTCGACTTGCACCGACTTGGTGGTTTACGACCCTGAGATTGGGAGAAGAAGACGTCAAGCGCGCCGCAATCTACACCGAGGAGCTGGGATGGCCGATAACGACCCACCACCGATAGTACCACCTCAGCTGCATCGCCCGCTTCATGAATATTTCACGCCGGGAAACTACAATTCCCCCATCGCCACGCTAGTTGATCAAATGCCCGGGCAGCAGTTTTCCATCCCACTGGCACTCTTGGGGCTTCTTCCCACGTACTACGGAATGGAGAACGAAAATCCTTATCACCATATAGATGCATTCTTGGAAACGTGCTCCACATTCCGTACGCCCGCCGCCACAGACGACTCGATTAGGCGGACTCTTTTTCCCTTCTCTCTCAAAGAGAAGGCCAATGAGTGGTACGTTTTGAGGCCCGAGCTCGTCACATGGAATGAAGTAAAGAATGAGTTTCTGAAGAAGTTCTTTCTGATAGCCAAGTTATCCTACATGAGAAGGTGCATCACGTCCTTCGCCCAAAAAGAGAACGAACCCTTCCATGAGGCATGGGAGCGGTTCCAGAAGTTGCTTCGTGACTGCCCTCACCACGAGGTCCCTCTTTGGCAGCTAGTTCAGGCCTTTTACACTGGGCTTGAGGAGCAGAGTCCAAACAATGTAGATTCTTCTTGTGGGGGCACGTTCATGGCAAAGCCACCCGAAGACTCATGGCCGCTGTTTGAGCATCTAGCCGAGAACTCTCGCCACCGAGCTTCCACAAAAGGGGGGCATTGCGGCCGGGACTACACCTCCCCACCCTCCTCAGTGGCTCCCGCACACAACACCACCAACCCCGATATGATGAAAATGATGGAAGATATGATGCAAATGATGAAGAATCAAGTGGGTGGCTCCTCTAGCCAACCTGCAATGGCTGTGGACGTTGTAGATGAGGAGGTTAACGATTTACATTCCTTTGGTGGCCGCAACAACCAGGGCCCGATGTCCCAATCCTACACTCCCGAGTGGAGGAACCACCCAAATTTCTCGTGGAAACAATCAAATGAGAATGGACAAGGACAGGGGCAGCAGAAGCCACGATACAGCTCCAAATTTGAGGACGAGGTTCTTGGAAGGCTAAGAAGCCTTGATGAAGTCAAAAAGGATGTTAATGCACATGGCCAATCTATAAGCCGTCTTGAGCAGAGGCTGGATCAGATCTCCCTCTCTTTGGCTAGAAGAGAAGAAGGAAGACTCCCCTCTCAACCTATGCCGAATCCAAACAATGATGGGACTTTTCAATATGCTCCTCCGCCTCCTCAAGCACCGCTCAATTATCAATATGCTCCACCCCCACCTCATACTTACCAACAACCGCCTCCACAATATCACCCCCACCTCAACAACAACCGCAACCCCAATTCATCCTCCAAAATCCCAATTCCCCTCACCAAAGGCCTCCACCACCCCAACAGCCACAACCACCTCCACAAGCTCCCCCCTCTACCACCCATGAGCATGTGAAGGTTGTGACTACATTGAGGAGTGGTAGGACTTTGGAGAGACCCCATGGTACAGTTGTTGGTAGAGATGACACTGAGGCAGAGCAGGTTGATACTGAGATGCAGAATGATGATACTGCGATAAGAGGCAATGTTGATATTGTGACACCAAGCAGTGATACTGTGATTCCAGTGATACCAGTAGATGATACTGTTGATTTGGACCGATTGGGGTCCCAACTCCCGCCATATCCTGATGCACTTGAGGAACCTTCTGCTGCAAAGAAAAAGAAGAAGCATGCGGATGATATCTTGGAGATCTTCAAGCAAGTGAAAATCAATGTGCCTCTTCTCGATGCAGTCAAGCAAATTCCGTCCTATGCAAAGTTCCTTAAAGAATTGTGCACCTTCAAGAGAAAGACAACAGGGAGGACGCCTAAGAAGATCAAGCTCACTGAGCAAGTGAGCTCCATTCTCTAACACACCATCCCCCGGAAAAGAAAAGACCCCGGTGCCCCCATCATCTCGTGCTACATCGGGGCACATCGCATAGACCAGGCTCTTCTTGACTTGGGGTCTAGCGTAAACTTGATGCCGTATGATCTGTTTGCTGAGCTCCAAATGGGAGAGTTGAGGCCAGCCCATTGCACTTTACAGTTGGCCGACCGATCTGTGAAGACGCCTAGAGGGCGTGTGGATGATGTGCTGGTCCATCTTGATGAGGATACTTCTGCCTTCTTCCCAGCCGACTTTATCATTCTTGATATGGAAAGGGAAGCTAGAAAGGTGCCAATCATCTTGGGGAGACCTTTCTTAGCCACAGCTGATGCCGTTATCCATGTGAGGACGGGGACCATGTATGTTACATTATGCACATGAAGATCAGGTTGAACATTTTCAAACATTTTCAAGTCTTCTACGACAGCCGAAGTGATAGGGGCCACCGAAGAAGATTGTTATTTGGTGGAATGCCTAGATGAGATTGTTGAAGAGTTCCTACCTGCGTGGATTGAAACTGCTACTCAAGGTAGAGGTCTTGAACCAATTGTTGAGTTCCCTGACGACGATGATGAGGATGATGAAGAGTGCGAGCTAGCCTTAGTGGCTGCAAGCCAGGACCTCCCGTCTATTTCTACACCTTTAAAAAACTCCCTTGAAGCACCCCCCGTTCTTGAGTTAAAGAAACTTCCTGAAGGATTGAAGTACGCTTTCCTTGGCTCAAATGACACCCTCCCGGTGATCATTTCCTCCATTCTCTCTCCTGAGCAAGAAGATGCATTGATGGAAGTTTTGAGGAAGAACATCCAAGCCATTGGATGGTCTATTGCTGACTTAAGAGGGATCGACCCCTCCATTTGTGTGCATCGGATATACTTAGAAGAAGATGCGAGACCGACCCGACAAATGCAAAGAAGGCTAAATCCAAAGTTGAAGGACGTTGTCACTCAAGATGTTGTAAAGTTGCTCGATGCAGGGATCATCTATCCCATTTCTGATAGTACATGGGTGAGTCCCATCCAAGTTGTGCCCAAGAAGGGTGGGATTACAGTTGCAGAAAATGTCGATGGTGAGCTTATGCCGGTGAGAGAACAATCAAAGTGGAGAATGTGCGTGGATTACCGGAAGCTCAATGAAAAGACAAAGAAAGATCACTACCCACTTCCTTTTCTTGATCAGATTCTAGAGAGATTGGCTGGGCAGAGCTTCTACTGTTTTCTTGATGGGTACTCGGGATATTTTCATATTGTTGTGCATCCGGCGGACCAGGAAAAAACGACATTCACTTGTCCAAGTGGTACATTTGCCTATCGGAGAATGCCATTTGGACTATGTAATGCCCCTTCCTCTTTCCAGAGGTGTGTAACCTCAATCTTCGCTGACATGCTCGATTCATCACTTGAAGTCTTCATGGATGATTTTTCAGTTTTTGGGAAAACCTTTGATGAGTACTTGCTACATCTAAATGTTGTTCTGGAAAGGTGCGTGAAAGTTCGCTTAGTTCTATCTTGGGAGAAGAGCCATTTCATGGTGCCCGAGGGCATAGTTCTTGGCCATAGAGTTTCTAAAGATGGAATTGAAGTCGACAAGGCCAAAGTGGGCCTCATCTCCACCCTTTCTGTTCCTTCCACCGTAAGACATGTCCGATCGTTCTTGGGACATGCGGGCTTCTACCGTCATTTTATTAAAGACTTTAGCAAGATATCAAGACCTCTTTGTCGATTGCTTGAAAAGGATGTTGAATTCCAATTTGATGACAAATGTGTTGAAGCCTTCAGTCATTTGAAAGAGAGGCTCATTTCTGCTCCTATCATGCATCCCCTGGATTTCTCTCTGCCGTTTGAGATCATGACGGATGCATCCGATATGGCAGTGGGGGCTGTGCTGGGTCAACACATTGGCCAAATTCCTCATGCTATTTATTATGCAAGCAAAACCTTAGACGATGCTCAAAGAAACTATACGACTACCGAGAAAGAGTTGCTTGCGGTAATCTTCGCTCTTGACAAATTCTGGGCGTATCTCTTGCAAAACAAAGTGACAATCTACACGGACCATGCTGCGTTGAAGTATCTCATGTCCAAGAAAGACTCAAAGCCAAGGTTGATCCGATGGATTTTGTTGCTCCAAGAATTTGACATAGAAATTGTGGATAAGAAAGGAATAGAAAATGGTGCTGCAGATCATCTCTCCCGCCTTGATGGACCATTTGATGTGACAAGTCCAATCAAAGAGACAATGCCACATGAACAACTCCTCCTAGTCTCATCTGTCCAAAAGCCGTGGTACAAGCACATAGAGAATTTCCTGGCTAGTGGGAGGATACCGAGCATGTGGACAAGAGAGGAAAGCAAGAGATTGTTTGCTATGGTAAAGAACTACATTCGGGATGACCCTCACCTCTTTAAATATTGCCCGGACCAACTCATTAGGAGGTGCATTCCGGAGATGGAGCAGCAAGAAGTCTTATCTATGTGCCATTCCGGAGTGTGTGGGGGTCATTTTGGAGGGAAACGTACAGCCGCCAAAATTCTTCAATGTGGATTCTATTGGCCGACTTTGTTCAAAGATGTGCATGACTTTTGCAAGAGTTGCATCAAGTGCCAAAAAGTGGGCACTATCTCCAAGAGGGACATGATGCCTTTATCACCTATTCTTGTGGTAGAGGTGTTTGATGTTTGGGGGATTGACTTTATGGGTCCCTTCCCTCCTTCTTTTGGATTTGTCTACATCTTGGTTGCTGTCGATTATGTGTCAAAATGGATTGAGGCTGTGGCAACGAGGACAAATGATCACAAGGTGGTGTGTGATTTCGTGAGATCCAACATCTTTAGCCGTTTTGGTGTTCCAATGGCTGTGATTAGTGATGGCAGGAGTCATTTCATTCACCGCACTTTTGAAGGACTGCTAAAGAGACATGGGGTGAACCATCGTGTAGCTACTCCTTACCACCCTCAAACGAGTGGTCAAGTTGAATTGGCAAATTGGGAGATAAAGCTCATTTTGGAGAAGACGGTGTGACCGGACCGTAAGGATTGGTCACTTCGACTCAATGAAGCTTTATGGGCATACAGGACTGCATATAAAGCCCCGATTGGCACTACACCGTTCAAGCTTGTCTATGGTAAGAGTTGCCATTTTCTGGTTGAGATGCAACACAAGGCGCTGTGGGCCTTGAAGAGGATGGACTTTGATGAAGAGAGTGCCGGAATGAGAAGAAAGTTTCAATTGCATGAGCTAGAAGAGATGCGACATGAAGCCTATGAAATGTCAAAGAACTACAAGGAAAGAACCAAGTTTCTACATGACAAGATCATAAAGAAGAAAGAGTTTGAGCCCGGCAAATGGGTATGGCTGTACAATTCAAGAATGAAGTTCTTCCCTGGAAAGCTTCGTTCTAGATGGGAAGGTCCTTACCTTGTCAAAAAGGTGTACCCATTCGGAGCAGTGATCATTTGTGAAAAAGAAGGAGCTAAGGAATTCGATGTTAATGGGCAAAGGCTGAAACCTGTCGTTGAAGTCGGCCCGGACAAGGCCAACCAAGACTTTGATGTTGTTATGCTGGTAGAAGAAGAATTTGATGAAGAGGAATGCTTAGATGAGGATGAGAAAGGGATCTACTACAAAGATCTCTTGAAAGTTCCAAAGAAATGAAAGAGCACAACAATCAATAAGCATGGCTGAAGGCGGTAAATTTAGCGCTAGTGGGAGGCAACCCACATCGTTTGAGACTCTCAACCCTTCTTTTGATACGTTAGTTTTGTTTTACACAAGTACACACACGCACATTTGTGCTTTACAGTTTTTGTTTGAGTTTTGATGATGGCAGGTGATAGACATCAGAGAGAGAGGATCTAGAAGTTAATCGTGGTCATTAAAACCAAAAGATCATGTTTTGAAGTTTGAAAATTGAAAAGACAAATCCACCACGGCCGTGGGGCTGGACCACGACCGTGGCACAGGCGGCTAAACACGACCGTGGCTCTGTGCCACGGCCGTGGGAATTAAAGCACCAATTTGGCCAAAGTTACAGGTTGTTTCGAAGATCAGCCACGACCGTGGCAAGTCGACCACGACCATGGTGTAAGGACAGAACCACGACCGTGGCGGGACACCACGACCGTGGTGAGGTCAGACCGGGGAGTCCTTCATCGACAACACGACCGTGGCACCCGCCACGGCCGTGCTACAAAACCCTCACCATGACCGTGGCGCCCCACCACGACCGTGGCCGAACCCGGTTCAAGAAAAAAAATATACTTTTAAACGTCCAAACTCGACCCCCCTCTTCATTCCTTCATCTTCCACCTCTAGAAAATGACCGTGGCGGCCAAAGACGACCCCGTGCTCCCCATTCACCACCAAATCTACCACAATCCACCCCCCTTTTGATCCCCAATCCATCCCAAATCGATCCCTAGCCTTCCCTCCCCCATTCCCACCGTCCAATCTCTCCCAATCACATCTCCATCTCCATTTCCATCTCCATTCCGCCCAACATCACCCCCACACAAAACCTCCACAAAAACACCTCCATTCTCACCCAAATCCACCACTAACCATATAACCACCATCCGTACATCACTATCCTTCCATTCCACCCACAAAACCACATCCACAACACCTCTCCCATAAAAATCCGAAAATCACCACACCCACCTCCATTTTCCGCAATGAAGAAGATTGGGAAAGCTATCACAAAGGGGACCAATATCCTCACCGGAGGGAAACGGCGTTCTAAAAACGCTTCCTCTGATGTATCTGTCCCATCCCACAACCCATCACCTACCACTTCCGCCCACCATTCCCTCCGCCGGTCGCAATCGGTGAGCGGATCACACTCCCGCTCATCCGACAGCCACCACATCACAGACGCCACCTACGAGGGGGAGGATGAAGAAGAGGAGGAGTCTATGGGGGTCGACTTGGACCACCTCATAGATGAGATTGAGCCGGCGGCCGCAAAAAGAAACCAGCGAACCAAAGCGGCACCGTCCTCATCCAGGCTGCCTCCAAAGCCCGCACCGCCCCGCCATTCAACATCCAGCGCGGCGATGAGACATGAGGTGCAGCCGCAACGCTCGCGGCAATTGCAGCACAACGAGGAGCAGTCGGCCCACTGGTACAATTTTGATACCAGCTCAGGGTCGCAATCATATGCGATGGAGGAAGAACAAGATAGCGAGGAGGAAGAGGTGGAGCTGGAACCGGAAGGAGAAGATGTCGTGACATTTTTGGAGGCAGACAGAGAAAGAACCCTGGGCAAAGCACAGGCGGGAGTGTCCTATGGAAGAGGACACAGGCAAAAGAAGGCTCATCTCATTTACCCCGAGTGCATGACAAGGCGAGTCGTCACCTCCAGGTACGGTTGCGAGAAGACCATTGAGGATCTTGGAATCAAGGAGATAGTGGAAACGGGTTTGAAGACAATTGGGTTGTGGAGCGTTCTTTTCACACCCCAACCTACATATCCCACCTTGACCCAAGAATTCTTTGCCACTCTGGAGAAGACAAAAGTGAGGGGTTGTGATGCACTCAGATTTGCCATGATGGGCAACATGCACACCCTCACTTCCACTGAGCTGAATGCTATCTTCGCCTCTAGTCCTGAAGAAGCCGTGAAATTAGATGACGGCTTGGTAGAGAGAGACGGCACTCTGGACTATGCATATTACTGGAAGAAATTCACGGGCAAAGAGGACTACTACGCGGGTAGATCAAAAATTGCTGCTATATGTAACCCGCTGATGCGCTATGTGCAGAAGGTCGTGGCAAACACTATTGTGGGGAGGTACGATAATCAAGGCTCCATCTCCCAAAAGGATATGATTGTCTTGATCGGTATGCACCACAAGACATACATTGACCTTGGAGTTCTTTTGATTGATCATATGAAGTCCATACCCTACAAGAGCACAAAACCCTTTCTCATGGGTGGGTTTGTGACTTCTATTGCACTAGCGTTGGGATATGATCTCTCGGGGGCACAAGATGCGATTGAGGCAGAACGTGTTGACCTCAACTATCTGACGCGTTCGCACACCAAAAAAATGAAAGATAAAAGAATGTTTTATTTGACTACAAGTGTGCAAAATTTTGAGCTTGAGCTGCCTTATCACGCAGAACCCCTTATTTCCGTATTGGGACCTGGCAACAGGTTAAGGGAAAAATTGATGGCATGGCAGCTAGACCACCCGAGAGAGTCGTATACTAGGGGAGCCGCTGCCGTACAGGAAGACGTTGCTGAATCAAATGTACAAGGGCAGGAGCATGAAGCAGAAGAAGCAAGGCAGCCCCGAAGAACTAAAAGGAGGGATGAGGGGACATCCCAGCTGCAGCCACCCTCAGGGAATGCCTATGACATGGCTACCATCTAGGCACACCTTGAGAGTATTCAGAAGACTCAAGGTGACATGCAGCTCGTCCAGCAGTACATGTGGCAAGATCAAAAGCAAATGCATTACCAGATCAACCACTTGTACCAATACCAACATGCCCAAGCAGCACGAAACCCCGAATGGGGTGCAGACTTTTGGGGTGGTATAGCTGGACATCCACAGGCGTATCCTCCACCCCAGGATGACTACTGGGGGCACTACTATCAGCATCCTCCTTCCAGCTCGGCTCCAGACTCAGGTCCTCCTCCAGATCCTCCTCAAATGCCGGACCAGCCACCGCAGCCTTGATTCTTCCCCTATCTACCCTAAGCTATAGTTTCATGCTGAGGACAGCATGATTCTAAAGTTTGGGGTGGGTAGGGCGGTATGCACCACCCTTTCTCTCTTTCTGTCATTTTGTTTCACCTGGCCAGTTTGTTTTAGATTTCTGCTGATGTTTTGTTCATTGTTTTGTTGCCTGTTATGTAGTTTTTTTGAGTAATTTTGCAAAATTTTTGCATTGCATCTCATGTAGGTTTTTGCTAATTTTTGCATGCTTTAGCTAGGATTTACTTGCTTTCTACCTAAAATTGTGTTTGAATGTGATTTAGTACAATGTGACACATTTTTGGCCAATTTTGCCCAGATTTGATATCTCTTGTCCAAAAAGCGTGTTTTGACTCAATCTTTACCATATTGAATGAAATTGCTTATCTTTGACAAATACAAGATGATAGGCTATGATAAAGTGCTATGTGGTATCAACGAGTGACTTCTTACATGCTCGTCACCTCCCTTGGGAATGTGTTAGTTTGTTTGAATTATGATCCGAGCAAGCATAGAACGTTTAATGTTTGTGGAGTTACTTGATTGATATATGGATTTCATTTGGTTCGTTCATGTGATGTGATATCTATGGTGAAGTGTCGGACTAGTTTTCATGCAGGAGACCTTATGTGGAAGATTATGCCAAGTGACCCCTCTTTGATCCGACTATTCTTCCACCATCTTCATACCCCTCCGCCTCATAAAAAGATGCCAAAGTGCACATATTAGCCGTTGCCACCTCCAAAAGTTTGGGGTGACCACATCTTTATCTCCCCGCTTCACTCTATCCACCATGTGCCCTACCTACACCAAGGGCAAAGAAAAAGAAAAGCAAAAATAAAATAAAAGGATGCTCCTGTTTAAGAGCATTCAAATAAAGAAAAGAAAAGTGTGTAAAAGCACTCCGAATCTTACCGCAACTCTTTCTTCTCCTTTTATACCCATTGAGCTAGAAAACATCAAATCTAGCTCACTTTATCCCTTTTCCGCAGCCATGTGGGTCATTTGTCATAACTTGAAGCATAAGGTTGAAGGCATGAAGGTGAAACGACACTCCTAGTCATCGGCGATTAACATCATCATGAAACGGTCTACCCGGAACCTTATGGATGAGGTATTGATAACTTGTGCAATCCATGCATTATATGTGAAGTTCTTGTGCTCTGTGCTCCCTTCATGGTTGGTTTGTGAAATTAGAAGAGGAGGGAAGTGATTTGCATGTACCTAGTCACCGTTGATCCCATTTAGCATTTGTCGCCCATCATATTGTATTTGTCATATCTTTTTATTGAGAAAAAGGGAAAAGAGATTAAGTTGGAGCATACTTGAGGACAAGTGTGTTTCAAGTTTGGGGTGGTGATCCAACCCTATTCTAGGGCTGTATCTCGTGTCATTGTGTGCTTTTATCACATTCAAATGCATTAGAATTACATGTTATTTCCCCCAATATGATTGTCATCGCAAATACGCTTATGGATGTTCTTTGCGCTGCTTTCCAGGTACTTGGACCTTTCTTAGATGGACGAGGGGGAGAGAGGGACCCAAAGAAGGCCCCAAAGTCTCCCTCAACCTATCTCCAGTAGCCAAGACTCATCCCCGAGCAAAGACATCTGAAATTGACAAAGTTAGAAGAGAATTAAAGAAGTCAAGCCTCACCACGGTCGTGGCCCCAAGGCCGCGGTCGTGGCTTTATTGCCAAAGTCCAACAGGTTGCAACAGGAGAATCCATAGATCACCCACGACCGTGGCAACCCTGCCACGACTGTGGCCATTGAAGACACCACGGCCATGGCCATCAGCACGGTCGTGGTCAGTAGAAGAGAACACGGCCGTGGCACTCCGCCACGGTCGTGGGAATTAAATGACCAAAAGCCAAGTTCAACAGGTTCTTCCTCCGAGCCGCCACAACCGTGGCCATCTCGCCACGACCGTGGCCAAAGACAAGCAAAACGCCTGTGGCCCCTCCCCACGGTCAGCCCAACTCCTCCAAAACGGCCGTGTCACCCAACACGGCCGTGGTGCATGCTACCCACCACGAACGTGGCACTCCGCCACGGCCGTGGCCACCACCCTACTTTGTTTTTTTACCACTTTCTTCACACCACGACCATGTTCACCACCCCACGGTCGTCCACCACTACCCCCACCACGGCCGTGGCACACCCACCACGACCGTGGCGATCACCTACCCTACACATTTTTCCACTGTCATTCCTATTTTGCCCCCACTTAACCCTAGCTCCTATATAAGCAATAGATGCTTCTAGGGCTCGAGGAGGACACCTCTAGAGCACCCCTAGCCGCAACCTAGCTGCTTCCTTGCCTCCATTGCTCCAATCCACCCATTTCCTTGCAATCTACCCCATTTCCATCCACTTTCCACTCATTTCCACCATAGAAACCTAGTTTCTCTAGGTTTCTATCCATACCCCCGCCATTTTCATGCACCCCTGCACCATTGGAGGAGTGAGGACGACTACAGCTACTTGGAGGTGAAGAAGGAGACCACTACATCGAGCTTCATGGCATTTTCCTTCTTCTACCCCTTTCTTTTGTGTCTAGTTTGATTATGTATAGCTAAGACCCCTTGGGTGGGCTGTTTGGGGTAAAAATGTGACTTTGATACCATGTTGGGGGAATATAATTTGTAATGAACATATTTCGCTTCTATGATGATTGCCTTTGCTTAAATCTCTTTTCTCATAGCTTGTGCATGTAATTGTTGTTTAATTGCATTAATTGCTTGCCTTGTGATGTTTGAAGACATTTACATCTAGGTTGATTTTGGTTTATGTAGCCATCATAGGTTTGGCTCCTAGGACCTTAATTCGGATCCCTAGCTATCCCCCTATCTTCCTACATAATTCCTCTCTTCCTACATGCAAATGTGAGCTCTAAGCGACTAGTATAAGTGTGATTAGAGTAATTGCCCAGGATTTCCTAAAGGCTAAGGTGGCTAGTGGCATGAGGTCAAATATCCTCATCTCTACTCCCATCCTTACCCTTGGTCCTCAATTGACTAATGCCACTTATCCTAGAGACCTAGACTTGGTGAGTCCTATGAGAATTACATCTAGCCCTAGTTCTCCAACTAGTAGCATAGAGAACATTCTCATAGCACCCACCTTGTTGTTTGGTTTGGTAGTCTAGAATGAAATATGCTAATTGCTTATTATGGTGACATCCCCCAATTAATGTCAAGGTCACATTCCCAAATGGCCCACCTCCTTCATCTAATTGCTTTAAAACCCTAATTGCCTAGTTTGTTTGTTAATGCTAGTGTAGTTCATTTGCTTTAGTTAACTTAGTTAATTGCCTAGTTTTGTTAGCTAAGTGGTAATTTAGGTTTTTGATCTTGATTAGTGGTTAACTTAGGTTCTCAATTGCTAGTTGCTTTCTTAGTCTAGTATAGTCTGTTCTTGCTCTTGTTTAGATAGCTTGTTAACTCGGATTGCTAATTTAGTCTTTTGATAACTTAGTTTCACATTGCTTTTCCTACTTGCTCGTTTAGCTTAAACAATCAAACAAACTTTCAAACCCTAAAAACCCTAAGCTCTGCATAAGGAACATAGCTCCCGCTTTCCAACTCTAGCGCCCCCTCTATCTTCGCGGTTAGACCCCGCATCTTGCCTTTGATCTATACTACAACAGTACTCCGTACGCTTGCGGGCACATTGTTTTAGTTTTAGTGATAGACTTGATTTGGGACCATATAAATTTCGAAAGCAAGGATCCCATCCAACATCCCGTGCCTCCCGACCTCGTGGATTGCACTCGGCCACCCTAGTTGGTCGGTGGTGTAACCCTCTAGCGGGAGTGGGAGCGCACCAATCCCCAAACGGTTTTGAAACCGTTTGGGCCACTCAACCCAAACTTCAACTTGATTCAATTATTGAAATCAGCAAATAACCCGATTAGGGTTTAGGTGATTGTTGGGCCTTCAATTGGTGATTTACTTGGAATTAGTTGATGATTTTTGGTAGGTGATTATTCCAAATTATTTACAACAGACCTCCAAATGGTCAATGCCTAGTCAACGCATCCAAACAGTCTTAGACCGTTTGCTTCTATGAGGTCTTGTGAAACTGTTTGCATTCAAACGGTTTGAAATCGTTTGCTCCCAAACGGTTTGGGAAACTGTTTGTGCAAAAGTGGGAGAACGTTTGCTAAAGTGGATTTTGGATAAACATTGGAAATAACGTCATCATCTTCTACCTCAAGAACAGGGGCTGTTCTTCACAGAAATACTAGCAAGAACACTTAGAAGTGTCTAAAGGAGAAGTATAAGCAACTATTCTAAGAGAAGAAGATGCAAAAGCAAAGCTTAAGGTTTAGAGTTATAAAACCCACCTTAAGATCTGATCTAGAGCTCCAAGCTTCATAGATTTAATGGTGGATGAAGCTCCAAAGGTTTTCCAAGGTTCATTCTTCAAGATTTGGATGGAGACGATGGCTAGAAAGAAGAGTTGTGTAAAGAAAACTACTAAACCAACCTTGTATTAGAGTTTCCACCATGAATTCGAGCTAGGTGATGATCCATACTTACCAACGTAGCTTGGTCATCCTCCTCTGTTCCAGAGATTCCTCTTGGTTGGTACAAAGCAAAAAGATGAGGGGAAAGAACTAAAGGTACGATCCTTTGCTTTAAGGAAAAAGGTTGCTTATATATTTTTGGGTATTATCAAGGCAAGAAAAAGATAGTTATTTCTCTTATTTCTTAAACCCATCCACTCATGCTTGCTCCACCCTTGGACACGTTTCTTCCTCCTTTTCACATGAAAAACCTCTCTCTTATCCAAGGTTAAAAGGAAAAGAAACCAATTACCTTATTAAGTTATACATGTATAAAAGGGCCATTTTGCATAAAACTTGGTTATTTAAATATTAAAGTTATCTTTCTTACTTGATCATTCAAATGAGGCACCCCTCTAATTTTCTTTGCTCTAATTGATGCCAAAAAACATGATAGATACTCTAGATGGTATATTTTACATGTTGCACCCTAGGTTTTGGGTAAATTACACTTTACACCAAAACTAGGTTTTAAAGCACAAGGATTGCTCTACAAGCTAGATATCTTGGTGCCCAAGCTTGTGGAATCCATACCACTACATCATGTTCATTATTATGATGTCTCAATATCATAGGAACATCTTAAAATGTGCAATTTGCAAGTTAACCCCTCTACTTGGGTAATTTGCACTTTAGACCAAAATTACCAAAATAAAGTTGCAACATTGTTCAAAAAGGACTGAAATAGAAATATAAGTTCCTCAAAAGCTTTAATTACATTTCACAAGATAACCACAAGCATCTAATCATATATTTAAGCAAAACAACTAGGGTTATTTCATAACCCAGGTCAGGGATGTTACAGTAAGAGTGATAGGTTAGTGTATGAAAGGATTAAGATGGGAAATACCTTAATCTAAGATAAGCTGATAACTTAAGAAAGTTGGAAGTGATGAGGAAAGTGATACATCAAGATATGAAAGACTTCACAGTTAGCATCTCAAAGTTGATATACTTTGATAACTATGAAATCCTAATGTGATATGGGAAACCCTAACCCTAAATTGGGTAATGGGACATGAGAAATCATAATATGATATGAATAGTAAGCCCTAACCCTATTGAGGGAATAGAGGTGTTACTATTGTATTACATGAAGTAATATGTTATCGTTTCCTAGTGAGAGGTGACAATATGTTTAATGGCCTTGTGAGCCATATGGTTAAATGTTTCCTAGTGAGAAGTGACAAGATGCTTTATGGGCCTTATGAGTCATGCGAGCAATTATGGCATAGTGAGAGGTACCAAAATGATTATAAAAGTTTATTATAAGAAAGGATAATGTTTTAATAAACTTAATAAAAGGAACAACTGTATTCAATAAAGAATGTGTAAAGCTATGCAGGATAACCTCAAGGTTCAGAGCCTAAAGTAGTATGTGATGATCAATGATGAGTTACATGAATTAAATTCCATGAACTATGTAATCAGAATTGGTTAGAGTCCAATGCCTGGTTGTGAAATCATGATTGGTTAAAGTCTAATGCCTGGTTGTGAAATCAGGTTTGGAAGAGTCCAATACCTGGAAGAGTTGTAATGCATGTAATCAGGATTGGTTAAAGTCAAATGCCTAGCTGTGAAATCAGGATTGGTTAGAGTCCAATGCCTGGCCGTGAAATCAGGATTGGTTAGAGTCCAATGCCTGGCTGTGAAATCATGATTGGTTAGAGTCCAATGCTTGGCTGTGAAATCAGGACTGGTTAGAGTCCAATGCCTGGCTGTGAAATCAGCATTGGTTAAAGTCCAATGCCTGGCTATGTAATCAGGTTTGGTTAAAGTCCAATACCCGGAAGGGGTGTAATGCCTATAATCAAGGTTGGCTAAAGTCCAATGCCTAGCTGTGAAATCAGGATTGGTAGTGTCCAATGCCTGGCGGTGTAATCAGGTTTGGAAGAGTCCAATACCTGGAAGAGGCTAAATGCCTGTAGTGATAACACAGGATTGGTAATAACCCAATGCCTGTAATGATGATTTAGGATTGGTATTAATCCAATTCCTGTATTGATGATAAATGAGTACATGGTAGATATATCTCTTTATTTGTTTAACAGGTTGGCTAAGGCCAATAGAATGAAACAAGAATGTTTCATGGGTGACATAACAAGATGATGAGTGTCACAAGAAAAGTTTGATATGATGGTATAACATGTTGGATAAATGATATACATGTCATTCCTATTCCTTATTAAAAGAATAGATGATATATTGCTCTATCATAAATAGCTGCAATGCTTACAAAGTTGAGAATCCTTTAAACTTCTTAACCTCTACTCAGTTTCATATCTTTAATTGCAATACAATGTTTTGGCGGAGAGTTATATCTCCCGCTGGGGTAATTTACAATTGTCTCACCCTCGTGGGATCCAATGTTTTTAGGTGGATGTGGACAAAGAGGCAAGAAATCTTTAGCAGAGAAGGAACAATAGTACCATTGAGGATAGCAGTAATATCTCAGGTGGAGATACTGCCTATCCAGTTGTATAGATAGTAGTCCTATGTGTCATTTCTGTACTCTCAGGTCCTCGGGATTTATAGATAGTGCTTTTATCATTGACTTGAGATTTTGACTTGATGCCTCGAGGTTTCATGTTGTCTGTACATAATGTTGAATAGAATAGATGATGTTGTAATCCTTGAGAAGAGACAGTACATGTTGTGTACTTATGGAACATAATGTAAATATTATATTTTGGTTCTTGATGAAAAAGATTTCCTATGTGTGGATCTCTTTGCAAAAAGTTTTAATTTTTAGTGATTTTCAGTAATCCGCTGCAAATGATTTGCTTCCGCTCAGTTAATTTTGTTTTTGTGAGTTGGATGCTACAATTTAGTGGTATCAGAGCTCTAGGTTCGCTGAGTCTACAGAGACATAGGACTAAGGTAGTAGAGTCTATTCTGGTGTCATCCAGTGTATCTGATAGTGTCTTCTGCTCATATCAGAGAAAAACAACTTAAAGATGACTGGGTCACAGGAGGAGGTTGCTGCTGAGAGCAGCAATGTTGCACCAAGAAGAAGTGCATTGGAGCAGGCAAGAGAGATAAAATTGCCTGAGAATCTCCTAGTTAATCCATCTATGATAAGAAAATCTTTCTTTAAGTATTACTATTGGGGAATTTAGGGCAACCATGATATATTTAATGGATCGAGCACTAGCAGTGCAACCTAGATTACCAGCCCCTAATGATTATGTTTTGGATATCAATAGGATATGTAATCCACATCA
Source organism: Alisma plantago-aquatica (assembly GCA_963693085.1). NCBI lineage: Eukaryota > Viridiplantae > Streptophyta > Magnoliopsida > Alismatales > Alismataceae > Alisma > Alisma plantago-aquatica. The sequence continues at coordinate 1,164,246,038 of OY856412.1, read as the reverse complement.
GCAGGTGGAAGCAATGGGAAATGATGAAGTTCTGGACTTAGAACAAGTCTTTGCTCAACCTCAGCCTGTTGAATCAATAAATAGTGAAGGAAGGAATATGTTTCAACCCAAAAGTAGAATTTTCTATAGGTATAGAAAGCCTTGACATATTGTAAAGAATTGTCCAACAAAGAACAAGGAAGAGAGAATTGAGAAAAGGCCTATCCAAATCCAGGGACAGAGGCCTAATAGTTCCAAAAAGGGAAAGATTTTGGTACCTCCAGTACAACCAGGACCTAGTGCACCAAGGCAATGGTCATCTAGAAAGGGTAAAGAACCCTCTAGACCATACCTGGCACCCAAAATTTGCTACATGTGTAGATAGGTTGGACATCTGGCAAGAGATTGCTCATCCAGAAATGTTATGGTGAATCAACCTCTGAGGCAGAATCAGCCTGAGGCAGTGAATAATCCATGAATCATGATAGGTTAGACAAAATGATGTCATTCTAAAATGTCTTTTATGGTTTCCTGAGTTAATTGGGAAGGTAATTGATTGAACTTTCTTTGATTAATCCTGTGAGGACGTACATTTTGCATAATAAACATTATAGATGTTTCATGTTGTTCTTACCTCTGTGAGAAGAAGATGAGGTATTGAAGAGATGCCTGGATAAAATCCAGTGATGTTAAATCTTATATTTGTGATAATATGAAAAAGAAAGAATATAATAGCATAAAAAGTGCATACTACTTAATCTCAGTATTTATATACCCTGGCCAGGTATACACCTATTGATGATAAAGTGAGTATGGAAACTCTTAGATTGTAATCTTTTTTATTGCCCTGATCAAGCAGTCATTCTAATACAATCTAATGAGTATCATGAAATAAGAAGCATGGAATGAATAAATGTGTCCTATTCTAAGCATAAGAAAGAGAAGTTTGAGAAAATCTCAGATGAGCATGTTGTATGAGGAACAAAAAGTGTACTCCTCATAAGATAAGAATAATAATAAGGGAGATGAGCCATGTTCAATAAAGATGTAAGTATAATAAAGATCTTTTTCATAATGAGGAAAATGGGAAATGTGATGAGATCATGAGATGATCATAAACATTCTAGATAGCAATAAAGAAAGGAATAATGTTATGTAATCATCCTTATAAATTCCTATGCTGATGGCAAGGAACCTAGGATGAGATAAAGAGTAAATGGTTCATGAATAGTTGAAAATATATGAATTAATAAGAGGAATATGAACCCTTGTTTTCTTTCTTTTCAGGGACATGACAATCAAGTGGGTCTTAGGACACTTGATGTGTATAAGATAAAAATGTTCATGTAATGGATACTTAGAAAAGTATCAGTTTATCCTGGACATTGGTCCCAAGATGAGGACATATGAAACAATTAATGTTCCAAGATGAAAGGAAGAGATATATATGATGTGTTTCCAACACCTATAATAGATACCAAGGTGAAATATTCTGAGTTATCAGATGGGTTAGGTTGGTTACATGGAGTGGTCAACTGTGAAATTAGTCTGATTATAATAATATGAACATCATATGTTAGGGGTTTATGCTCTGCATAAACATGATATTAATAAAGAATGTATGATGCTTCTCTGAATAAGAAAAGTGTTATTTGACACAAAGTTGACTCTATAGTCAATGATGAGGGGCAGTGGGGCATGTGCCTTGTGTGTTGATTCTATGAGAATCTTGTCTGGAAACACTTTGTGTTGATCAAAGTTTTATGGTGTCTCTATAATAAGGAGATGATATGTGAAGACTAGATAGTATGATGAATAAAATACATATGTCTTCCTTTATCTGGATTTCGAGGACGAAATCCTTGTTAGGGGTTTCTAATTTGTTACATCCCTGACCTGGGTTATACTTTAACCCTAGGTGTTTTTATTAAGAAAGGTGATTAAATGCTTAATCTCATCTTGTGAAAAGTAATTGGGGCTCAAGAGGAACTTATGTTGCAATTCTAGTCCTTTTTTAACATTGTTGAAATCAATGTTTTGCCTATTTTGGACTAAAGTGCAAATTACCCAAGTTGAGGGGTTTAAGTGCAAATTGTACATGATAATATGGTCCTCGTGTGTTGAAGCATCATGAGAGTAAAGATGATACTGAGGTATGGCTTATGGAAGCCTGAATACCAAGAAAGAGCTGATAAAGCAATGCATATGCATGAAAACCTAGTTTTGGTGTAATGTGCAATTTACCCAAAACCCAGGGTGCAATATGTAAATTACCACTTCAATAAGGTCCCTAATGTTTCTTGGCATCAATTAGAGCAAATAAAATGAGAGGGGAAACTCATTTGAATTAAGTTGGAGGAGAGAGAATCTTGATATTAAAATAATCCAGATTTAATCTTAATTGAAACCCTAATTCGATTTAGGGCAAAAATAAATGTATTAATTAAAGGGCCTTCAACCAAAATTAAAATGGCTGAATTCATATGTTTTTGTCACATACTTGAGCCTTGTAAAGACCACGAAAATATCCAAGGGAGTGGATAACTCACATCATAATGTTATAAGAAAAAGAAATATCCACTCACATATGGATATTAATATAATATGAATTGAGGTGCTTAATTTGCTTTTCTTTAAATCATGGATAATTGATAATAATAAGAGGCAAACAAGATATCCTCGTACCTAAGGAAGATGAGGGGGAAGAGCCGACCACATTTTTGGGATTAAATGGATTTTTGCAAAGCATATTCTCTCTCATTGAATTTTTATAAAAGAACCTTTTACAAGCCAAATGGAAGGCTTTTTCGACCCCACTTCTTCTCCTTGCTTGGGAAACGACCACGGGAGCTTGGGAGGGTCAGGAGGACGACCCCCAACCTGTTGGTAAGGTTCTTGATCCATTTCACCTTGATTCCATGGTGGAAATTGAAAATAAATTATGGATTTCTTCTTATTTCGATCTCCTCTTCAACCCTAGCTAATCTTTTCAACCAAAAGCTTGAGGACGAGCCTAGGGGGAGTTGCAAAAGATTCATCCACCATTGTTTTCGTGAGAGTGGAGCTTTGGAGCTCAATTGGAGGCGGGTTTTATAACTTGAAACCATAACTTTGTTATTGCATTCAATTCCCCATCAAATAGTTATCATTTCTCTGTTTACAATTATTGATTTGGTTGATTGATGCAATCTCCATGGAAATCACAGAAGGTTTAGTGGGTCTAGAGCTTGATGATGATGAAATCATCATAAGCACACACCTCCCCAAATATCTAGACCAAATGGTTTCAATCAAATGTCCAAACAGTTTGTGTTTTGGAACAAACGGTTTCAAACCGTTTGGAATGAAACAGTTTCACTAAACCGCATAGAAGCAAACGGTTTAAGACTGTTTGGTGATGTTGACTAGGGTTTACCATTTGGGGACTTGTTCATAATGATCTAGGTAAATGACCCACCAATTATTATTGATTAACTCCAATTGGTTCATGAGTTGAAGGTCCATCAATCACTGAAACCCTAATCGGGTTGAGTATTGATTTCATAAGTGATTGAGTTTGAAATTTGGGTTGATTGACCCAAATGGTTTCAAAACCATTTGGGAATCACCCAAACGGTCTCAAGACCATTTGGAGGTCAACCAATACCTATTGTAGGTCCAGGGTTGAGTATGTTTAAGTATTTGAAGATTCTAACATATGGTATAAACCCTAATCGGCTGAGTGCTGATTTTGCAATTGAATGACTTGATGCTTTGGGTTGATTGACCCAAACGGTTTCAAAACCGTTTGGGGATAACCCAAACGGTCTCAAGACCGTTTGGGGGTCACCCAAGACCGTTTGGAGGTCTAGGGTTAAGTTTGGTCAAGTGTTTGAAGGTCCAAAGATACCAAAATTGAAATACAATTAAGTGCTAATTTGGTGACCAATCCTAGGATCCAAACCCTAATTGAATGACATGGTTGATGATTCTCTGATGGGAAAACGGTCTCAAGACAGTTTGGAGGTCATCCAAATGATCCCAAGACCATTTGGGGGTCACCCAAGACCGTTTGGAGGTCTAGGGTTTACTATGGTTAGGTGTTTGAAAATCTAAAGGTACTAAGTTGAAGTGCAATCAAATGCTGACTTGTTGATCAATCCAATGATCCAAACTTTGATTGATTGACTTTGATTTTGATATTGACATGGTCAAATAGTCTCAAGACCGTTTGGAGGTCATACAAATGACCTCAAGACCATTTGGGGTCAGGTCATGCCCAATTTGGATGATGGTCCAATAGTTTTAAAGTAACTAGTTTCACATTGGTTAATGTTGAAGGATCATCAATTCCAAACCCTAATCCAATTCATTCATACCCTAATTTATGATCAATTGAGGGTTAATTGAGGGTAAAATAAGTTTAATAATGACCTAATTAACTCAATTGAAGTATGGTGATGGGTCCAATTGAATATTGGTTACATGAATTCAATAATTAAAGGAATCAACATTGAGAACCCCGAATTGACTTGATAGGTTGAGACCATCTTTGGTCCATGCGGTTTTGAGGAGGTTTGGGCCAAACGGTCTCAAGACCAAATGATCCCAAACCATTTGAGGCCCAATCGATCTTAAGAGTGCCTTAGCAAACGGTTTTAAGTACTTTCTTTAGGAAACGGTTTCAATTGACCACCTTTACCAAACGGTTTCAAACCGTTGTACTTTGAAAGACCAAGACCGTTTGGGGATCAAGTAGTAAAAATTAATTGAGGACTCAATTGGTTAATACACTTGGACACTTATTGTTATTGAAGATTCAATTGGTCAAATCAATTGGATACCTTATGTAATGGAGGTCCAATGTGATTGAATCTCTTGAGAATTAAGATGGTGAATGATCCATTGATCCAATGATGATTAGTAATGACAATCAATGAAGGTACAAGTTTGAAACCCTAATAGTACCTAAGTGATTAGTACCAATTAAGGGATGAACCCTAACTGCTTATAAGAACAATGACTTGGTACACTATGTTAATCATAGTTGTATGTACTTGATTGAGGGTTGATGTAACCTAATCAAGTTAAGAAGATGATAGCATGAAATTCATGCATGAATATGATTCATGAGGTGATTAAGGGTATGATCCTTAAGTAAAGAGATCATGAAACCCTAATCAGGAACATAAACCCTAATTGATAGGGCTATTGAACTCTAACCCTAATTGAGGGCAATTCTAAATGAAACCCTAATCCAGGGTGAGGATGTAACCCTAATCCAGGGTAACAATATATGAAACTTCAATTTAGGGAAATGAGATATAAAACCCTAATTGAGATGAATAGTGAATCTATAATTATGAACAATTAAATGAAATCCTAATGAAGATGAATAGTAGACCCAAGTTGTGGGTAACCATAGTGGAAGTCCTAGTTAAGGGTGATTCCATGAGAATCCCTAATTGAGGTTGATTCCATGTGAAACCCTGTTTGAGGGTGATTCCATGAGAATCCCTAATTGAGATTGATTCCATGTGAAACCCTATTTGAGGGTGATTCCATGAGAATCCCTAATTGAGGTTGATTCCATGAGAATCCCTAATTGAGGTTGATTCCATGAGAATCCCTAATTGAGATTGATTCCATGAGAATCCCTAATTGAGGTTGATTCCATGAGAATCCCTAATTGAGATTGATTCCATGTGAAACCCTAATTGAGGGTGATTCCATGAGAAACCCTAGTTGGGATTAATAGTAAACCCTAATCATGGGCAATGGGATGTGAAACCCTAACTTTAATGAAGTATGATAGTATGTGAAAACCCAAAGCCCTATTAAAGGGAAAAAGTATGTGAAACCCTAATTAAAGTTATAATACATGAAGCTTTAATTTGGGGCAACATGATGACAATCCAGAACCCTAATAATAAAACAATAGGTAAAACCTTATAAAGGTGAAATATCATAAATGGTTGATTATAGGCAAGCTTATTGTAAGCAATGCCTTCACCTGAGTTGAGTCCATATCATTAAAGATAGTTGGACCATTATTATGTGTAACCTATGCACTTCATGGTAAGAGTGATAGGTTAGTGGATGAAAGGATTAAGATGGGAAATACCTTAATCTAAGATAAGCTGATAACTTAAGAAAGTTGGAAGTGATGAGGAAAGTGATACATCAAGATATGAAAGACTTCACAGTTAGCATCTCAAAGTTGATATACTTTGATAACTATGAAATCCTAATGTGAGATGGGAAACCCTATTCCTAAATTGGGTAATGGGACATGAGAAATCATAATATGATATGAATAGTAAGCCCTAACCCTATTGAGGGAATAGAGGTGTTACTATTGTATTACATGAAGTAATATGTTATCGTTTCCTAGTGAGAGGTGACAAGATGTTTAATGGCCTTGTGAGCCATATGGTTAAATGTTACCTAGTGAGAAGTGGCAAGATGCTTTATGGGCCTTATGAGTCATGCGAGCAATTATGGCATAGTGAGAGGTACCAAAATGATTATAAAAGTTTATTATAAGAAAGGATAATGTTTTAATAAACTTAATAAAAGGAACAACTATATCCAATAAAGAATGTGTAAAGCTATGCAGGCTAACCTCAAGGTTCAGAACCTAAAGTAGTATGTGATGATCAATGATGAGTTAAAGGAATTAAATTCCATGAACTATGTAATTAGGATTGGTTAGAGTCCAATGCCTGGCTATGAAATCAGGATTGGTTAAAGTCCAATGTCTGGATGTGAAATCAGGTTTGGAAGAGTCCAATACCTGGCAGAGGTGTAATGCCTATAATCAGGATTGGTTAAAGTCCAATGTCTGGCTGTGAAATCAGGATTGGTTAGAGTCCAATGCCTGGATGTGAAATCAGGATTGGTTAGAGTCCAATGCCTGGCTGTGAAATCAGGATTGGTTAGAGTCCAATGCCTGGCTGTGAAATTAGGATTGGCTAGAGTCCAATGCCTATTTGTGAAATTAGGATTGGTTAAAGTCCAATGTCTGGCTATGTAATCAGGTTTGGTTAAAGTCCAATACCTGGCAGAGGTGTAATGCCTATAATTAGGGTTGGCTAAATTCCAATGTCTGGTCGTGAAATCAGGATTGGTAGTATCCAATGCATGGCGGTGTAATCAGGTTTGGAAGAGTCCAATACCTGGCAGAGGCTAAATGCCTGTAGTGATAACACAGGATTGGTAATAACCCAATGCCTGTAATGATGATTTAGGATTGGTATTAATCCAATTCTTGTATTGATGATAAATGAGTACATGGTAGATATATCTTTTTATTTGTTTAACAGGTTGGCTAAGGCCAACGGAATGAAACAAGAATGTTTCATGGGTGACATAACAAGATGATGAGTGTTACAACAAAAGTTTGATATGATGGTATAACATGTTGGATAAATGATATACATGTCATTCCTATTCCTTGATAAAAGAATAAATGATATATTGCTCTATCATAAATAGTTGCAATGCTTACAAAGTTGAGAATGCTTTAAACTACTTAACCTCTGCTCAGTTTCATATCTTTAATTGCAATACAATGTTTTAGCGGAGAGTTATATCTCCCACTGGGGCAATTTACAATTGTCTCACCCTTGTGGGATCCAATGTTTTTAGGTGGACGCAGACAAAGAGGCAAGAAACCTTTAGCAGAGAAGGAACAATAGTAGCATCGAGGACAACAGTAATATCTCAGGTGGAGATACTGCCTATCCAGTTGTATAGATAGTAGTCCTATGTGTCGTATTTGTACTCTCAGGTCCTCAGGATTTATAGATAGTGCTTTTATCATCGACTTGAGATTTTGACTTGATGCCTCGAGGTTCTATGATGTCTGTACATAATGTTGAATAGAATAGCTGATGTTGTAATCCTCGAGAAGAGACAGTACAGGTTGTTTACTTATGGAATAGAATGTAAATATTATATTTTGGTTCTTGATGAAAAAGATTTCCTATGTGTGGATCTCTTTTCAAAAAGTTTTAATTTTTAGTGATTTTCAGTAATCCGCCGCAAATGATTCGCTTCCACTCAGTTAATTTTGTTTTTGTGAGTTTGATGCTACAATTTAGTGGTATCATAGCTCTAGGTTCGCTGAGTCTACAGAGACATAGGACTAAGGTAGTAGAGTCTGTTCTGGTGTCATCCAGTGTATCTGATAGTGTCTTCTTCTCATATAAGAGAAGAAGAACTTAAAGATGACTGGGTCACATGAGGAGGTTATTGCTGAGAGCAGCAATGTTGCACCAAGAAGAGGTGCATGGGAGCAGGCAAGAGAGAGACACTTGCTTGAGAATCCATCTATGATAAGAAAATCTTTCTTTAAGTATTACTGTTGGGGAATTTAGGGCAACCATGATGTATTTAATGGATCGAGCACTAGCAGTGCAACCTAGATTACCAGCCCCTAATGATGATGTTTTGGATATCAACAGGATATGTAATCCACATCAGTAGGTGGAAGCAATGGGAAATGATGAAGTTCTGGACTTAGAACAAGTCTGTGCTCAACCTCAGCCTATTGAATCAATAAATAGTGAAGGAAGGAATAGGTTTCAACCCAAAAGCAGAATTTTCTATAGGTGTAGAAAGCCTGGACATATTGTAAAGAATTGTCCAATAAAGAACAAGGAAGAGAGAATTGAGAAAAGCCTATCCAAATCCAGGGACAGAGGCCTAATAGTTCCAAAAATGGAAATATTTTGGTACCACCAGTACAACCAGGACCTAGTTCACCAAGGTAATGGTCATCTAGAAAGGGTAAAGAACCCTCTAGACCATACCTGGCACCCATAATTTGCTACCTGTGTAGACAGGTTGGACATCTGGCAAGAGATTTCTCAGCTAGAAATGTTATGGTGAATCAACCTCTGAGGCAGAATCAGCCTGAGGCAGTGAATAATCCACGAATCATGAAAGGTTAGACAAAATAATGTCATTCTAAAATGTCTTTTATGGTTTCCTGAGTTAATTGGGAAGGTAATTGATTGAACTTTCTTTGATTAATCCTATGAGGACTTACATTTTGCATAATAAACATTATAGATGTTTCATGTTGTTCTTACCTCTATGAGAAGAAGATGAGGTATTGAAGAGATGCCTGGATAAAATCCAGTGATGTTAAATCTTATATTTGTGATAATATGAAAAAGAAGGAATATAATAGCATAAAAAGTGCATACTACTTAATCTCAGTATTTATATACCCAGGCCAGGTATACACCTATTGATGATAAAGTGAGTATGGAAACTCTTAGATTGTAATCTTTTTTATTGCCCAGATCAAGTAGTCATTCTGATACAATCTAATGAGTATCATGAAATAAGAAGCATGGAATGAATAAATGTGTCCTGTTCTAACCATAAGAAAGAGAAGTCTGAGATAATCTCAGATGAGCATGTTGTATGAGGAACAAAAAGTGTACTCCTCATAAGATAAGAATAAGAATAAGGGAGATGAACCATGTTCAATAAAGATGTAAGTATAATAAAGATCTTTTCCATAATGAGGAAAATGGGAAATGTGATGAGATCATGAGATGATCATAAACATGCTAGATAACAATAAAGAAAGGAATAATGTTATGTAATCATCCTTATAAATTCCTATGCTGATGGCAAGGAACCTAGGATGAGATAAAGAGTAAATGGTTCATGAATAGTTGAAAATATATGAATTAATAATAGGAATATGAACCCTTGTTTTCTTTCTTTTCAGGGACATGACAATCAAGTGGATCTTAGGACACTTGATGTGCATAAGATAAAAATATTCATGTAATGGATACTTAAAAAAGTATCAGTTTATCCTAGACTTTGGTCCCAAGATGAGGACATATGAAACAATTAATGTTCCAAGATGAAAGGAAGAGATATATATGATGTGTTTCCAACACCTGTGATAGATACCAAGGTGAAAGATTCTGGTATCTGAGAGTTATCAGATGGGTTAGGTTGGCTACCTAGAGTGGTCAACTGTGAAATTAGTCTGATTATAATAATATGAACATCATATGTTAGGGGTTTATGCTCTGCATAAACATGATATTAATAAAGAATGTATGATGCTTCTCTGAATAAGAAAAGTGTTATTTGACACAAAGTTGACTCTATAGTCAATGATGAGGGACAGTAGGGCATGTGCCTTGTGTGTTGATTCTATAAGAATCTTGTATGGAAACACTTTGTGCTGATCAAAGTTTTATGGTGTCTCTATAATAAGGAGATGATATGTGAAGACTAGATAGTATGATGAATAAAATACATCTGTCTTCCTTTATCTGGATTTCGAGGATGAAATCCTTGTTAGGGGTTTATAATTTGTAACATCCCTGACCTGGGTTATACTTTAACCCTAGGTGTTTTTATTAAGAAAGGTGATTAAATGCTTAATCTCATCTTGTGAAAAGTAATTGGGGCTAAAGAGGAACTTATGTTGCAATTCTAGTCCTTTTTGTTTTGCCTGTTTTGGACTAAAGTGCAAATTACCCAAGTTGAGGGGTTTAAGTGCAACTTTTGCATGATATTATGTTCCTCATGTGTTGAAGCATCATGAGAGTAAAGATGATGCTGAGGTATGGCTTATGGAAACCTGAATACTAAGAAAGAGTTGATAAAGCAATGTATGAGCATGAAAACCTAGTTTTGGTGTAATGTGCAATTTACCCAAAACCCAGGGTGCAATATGTAAATTACCACTTCAATAAGGTCCCTAATGTTTCTTGTCATCAATTAGAGTAAATAAAATGAGAGGGGTGCCTCATTTGAATTAAGTTGAAGGAGAGAGAATCTTGATATTAAAATAATCAAGATTTAATCCTAATTGAAACCCTAATTCGATTTAGGGCAAAAATAAATGTATTAATTAAATGTCCTTCAACCAAAATTAAAATGGTTGAATTCATATGTGTGTGTGACATCCTTGAGCCTTGCAAGGACCACAAAAATATCCAAGGGAGTGGATAACTCACACACAATTTTATAAGAAAAAGAAATATCCACTCACATATGGATATGAATTGAGGTGCTTAATTTGCTTTTCTTTAAATCATGGATAATTGAGAGGAATAAGAGTAAAACAAGATAGCTTCGTCCCTAAGTAAGATGAGGGGGAAGAGGCGGCCACATTTTTGGGATTAAATGGATTTTTGCAAAGCATATTCTCTCTCATTGAATTTTTATAAAACAACCTTTTACAAGCCAAATGGAAGGCTTTTTCGACCCCACTTCTTCTCCTTGCTTGGGAAACTACCAAGGGAGCTTGGGAGGGTCAGGAGGACGACCCACAACCTGTTGGTAAGGTTCTTGATCCATTTAACCTTGATTCCATGGTGGAAATTGAAAATAAATTATGGATTTCTTCTTATTTCGATCTCCTCTTCAACCCTAGCTAATCTTTTCAACCAAAAGCTTGAGGACGAGCCTAGGGGGAGTTGCAAAATATTCATCCACCATATTTTCCGTGAGCTTGGAGCTTTGGAGCTCAATTGGAGGCGGTTTTTATTACTTGAAACCCTAACTTTGTTATTGCATTCAATTCCCCATCAAATAATGATCATTTCTCTATTTACAATTATTGATTTGGTTGATTGATGCAATCTCCGTAGAAATCACAGTAGGTTTCGTGGGTCTATAGCTTGATGATGATGACATCATCATAAGCACACACCTCCCCAAATATCTAGACCAAATGGTTTCAATCAAATGTCCAAACAGTTTGTGTTTTGGAACAAACAATTTCAAACCGTTTGGAATGAAACGGTTTCACTAAACCGCATAGAAGCAAACGGTTTAAGACCGTTTGGTGATGTTGACTAGGGTTGACCATTTGGGTACTTGTTCATAATGATCTAAGTTAATGACCCACCAATTATTATTGATTAACTCCAATTGGTTCATGAGTTGAAGGTCCATCAATCACCTAAACCCTAATCGGGTTGAGTGCTGATTTAATAAGTGATTGAGTTTGAAATTTGGGTTGATTGACCCAAACGGTTTCAAAACCGTTTGGGAATCACCCAAACGGTCTCAAGACCGTTTGGAGGTCAACCAATATCGTTTGTAGGTCCAGGGTTGAGTATGGTTAAGTGTGACACCTCATCACGTTAAACGAGATTACTCAAAACTCAAAACACGATCAACTACTAATTAATCACATTGTCAAAAATGCAGAATAATTAAAACCGATTCCAAAGGTGTAAACAAACTTTAGAACATTGATAAAATGTCCATCATTCCATTCTCATATATTGTATCAAGCATTTGCATAAGGGTCCAAAGACCTCAGTCACATCCTGCATACAAAAGATATTTCACATGTACATGCCATATATTTACAAACATTGGCATACGACCAAAATCTCATGTCGATACAAGTATATCGTCTAGAAAACACATCCTATACCAGGACCTGAGAGTACAGGGACGACCCTAGGACTGTACTACTAACATCTATAACTAACATCTACAACTAACCAACCTTCTGAATCTATTGATCACCAGGTTGGTTCTCTTCCACAGCACGACCTCGACCACGCTGCCCGCGACCACCTAAAAAAATGTGGTTACCCACGGGTGAGACCCAGTCCCAGCGAGAGATATAACTCTCTCCAACATATATTGATTATAACTTATTAATTAACAGTAATTACATAGAGCAGTTAGGGTATTGAATAAGCAATATGAACAGATTGAACAATTTAAGCATACTAAGCAGTTAAGCAAATAAGTTGAAGCATCAAGTAGAATTACACAGTTTTCATAAGTCTACATCATGTAAGAAATATGTAGTGTAAAGACAATACAAGGGTTAATCAACCAATGTGATACGTATTTAAACCCTAGCAATTATACTACACGGCTGGTATTATATCTTTTATTATTATGCCCTGGGGAGTTTGAGTCGTACCACTCAAAGTCCAACTGACCACTGCGAAGTGCTATTCAGTTCCGTATAAGATCTAGGAGTGCCGGTATCCTAAGATCTCTTCCCCTCGGTCAGTACGAGTAAACCGCAGTGACATACCAGTCAAACTGCCAACAGTGACATATAGTCAACTGATAACAACTAGTTCGTACTTGGTACAAGTTACGAAACTAGAACACAGGGTATACAAAACCCTCTAATCCGAGGTACAACCGCAGTTGTCCTCAATCACATCAAATGTCTGAGGCATGACCATAGCCATCCTCCATAACCTGCAATTGTGGATGACAAGAATATATCCTCAACTTGCCACCCCCACATACTCAACAGTATGCGCTCCGAGTTTCCCTTGGGAATACTCGTTTCACCATCCAGTAAATTCTGACACTGAAGATGGCTCTACGGCACAGGGCTCTACATGATTAGGGTTACACTTGATTAATTACTGCCAATTGAATGCGTTAAGGCTTTATCATACAAGTGGACATTCAAACCCTAATTATTTTCTAACAAGAATATATGTATAATGAATTCAAAGGATATAAAACATTTGATGTAAAAATCTTAATCATATTACCACATCCTATCATTCATTGCAAATTAATGGACCACACTTATCATGATACTATTTCCAAGATACCAATATCTTATCACAAGTTCTAGGGTTTTAACCCTTATTGGAACATAAAGAGGATTTCACCTCAATCATGGCTTCAAGCTTGCCCAAAGGTCATTAAGACCATCACATTATGTATAGTAAGGTTATCATCATCATTCCATGCCTTAAACAAGGCTCAAAAGATCATTAGCACATATGTATCCATAGATATTAACATGGCAATGCACTATGATATTGAAATAGTACTACAATGTGGTTTCAACACAAGAAGAATGTAATTCATTATCACATTAATCATTCAAGAGGTCGGATTATAACCAATCAACATCAAATAATTACATCAAGGTTATTATAGTGATTTATCAAATATAACTATACAATGGCAAAGGTAATTCTGCCAATTAATGGAATTGAACCATTAAATTATATTCACTAGGAACCACATATAATAACATGTGATTTATTCAAATCCATTGGATGTTAAAGCATCCAATATTATTCATTGGATCAGGTTCATTGTTCAAGGTTATCAATTGAAGTATAGGTCTAACCATTAGATCAATTGAACCTAGGAACCATTGGTTCAAGGTATAGTCAAATCTACAATTACATTCCTAATTCATCATATATGGTGATGACCTGATCCACCATTAATTGTAATCATTAAGTCACCATTGGTTGCTAGATCAGTAATACATTCAATTAACATCATCAAATAATAGGCCAATATCATCATCGATTGATAACATCATTAAAATACTTAGTGGATGATAATTAAATGTATAATTGAGTCAAAACTTGTCCTAAGGTGGTAACCATAGGTTGTAACTATAAATTTGACACCCTTGATCACGTGGTATAACAATCAATTATGTGATAGGGAAGGAAATAGTTTAAAAACCCTAATTTGCACCATCATTTGTTTTGTACATAATGCCATAGGTTGTTGCTATCAACCTGTCCCAAATCATGTTACACCTTATAAAGGATTTACACAAGTTTACAGGTTCATATAGAACTGGAATAAAATAGGAAACACCACAAAATTCGTAATTCTAAACAAGCATAATTCCACTATGCTTAGATCATCACATTCAAGCATAATCATGAACTAACAAGCTTCTAATAAGCAATATAAGTGAAGAATGTTATATAACTCGCCTCTATAGAGTAGTTCAGATATCCAACAGCAAAAATCTCGAGCAAATAGGGCAAGGAAACCTTGGATTCAGATCTGAATTTGGCCAACTATGCAATTCTCTCCACAAACAAGCAAAACCCTAGAAAAGAGACAAGAAGGAAGGAGTTTTGAGTTCTAGGGGAACTTTCACCATGGAAAACCATGGTTCCGACCTGGAGAGATGTAGGAGGAAGAGGAAAAAAGAATTGGACGGAGGAAATAATGAAAAACTTACACTTTTAGGTTAGTATCACTTGGGGGAAGCATCATACACCCAAAAAGAGAATCAATTTCAACCCTAGAATTTGTTTCCAAGAGGATCCCCACCTTCTTCTTCCTTGGGCAGCAAAAATCGCAGCTGAACAGAGGGAGGACGAGGCTGGGAGAAGGAGAGAGAGAATGGAGAGCAAATGGCTCGTTTGTGGGCTTTTGGATAAGTATATAACACTTTAATATTAAGAAAAAGAAAAAAAATTGAAATTCTAATATATATCCAAGTATCCATGGCTTTATATTATTAAAATACATAAGCACACACACACACACACAGCTCTCCCACCGTCCCTCTAGACCTTCTTGGCTTGCCTTTGACGAAATTCTCAGCCAATCACATAATTCCTTAGTTGATAGCTACTAAAGGTAGCTCATCCATGAAGGGGGAAAACCCTAAATTGCCCTTGATAAAAACACCTTCAAAGCATGACTCAAATAGGGTCCCCATGGCTCAAAAATCTCAAGAATGATAATATAACAACTAATGAATATAATGTATGTGACAAATTGCAAAGAAAACCCCTCAATTGGGTAAATTGCAGAAAAGTCTGAAATATATGGAAAATTGCATAACTTTCTCAAACAGTGTCCAAATTGGACCAAATTTGAAACTTAAGCTTGCGTTATGATTTCAAAACATATCAAAAGGTTATATTAGAGTTATAAGAATTCAAGTATGGTAATTAAGCTCCTTCAACTCATTAAGAAAGTTTAGGGGCCTTACATTAAGTATTTTAAAATTCAAACATATGGTATAAACCCTAATCGGCTGAGTGCTGATTTTGCAATTGAATGAGTTGATGCTTTGGGTTGATTGACCCAAACGGTTTCAAAACCGTTTGGGAATCACCCAAACGGTCTCAAGACCATTTGGGGGTCACCCAAGACCGTTTTTAGGTCTAGGGTTAAGTTTGGTCAAGTGTTTGAAGGTCAAAAGATACCAAATTGAAATACAATTAAGTGTTGATTTGGTGACCAATCCTAGGATTCAAACCCTAATTGAATGACATGGTTGATGATGCTATGATGGGAAAACGGTCTCAAGACCGGTTGGAGGTCATCCAAACGATCCCAAGACCGTTTGGAGGTCACCCAAGATCGTTTGGAGGTCTAGGGTTGACTATGGTTAGGTGTTTGAAAATCTAAAGGTACTAAGTTGAAGTGTAATCAAATGCTGACTTGTTGATCAATCCAATGATCCAAACTTTGATTCATTGACTTAGATTTTGATATTGACATGGGCAAATGGTCTCAAGACCATTTGGAGGTCATCCAAATGACCTCAAGACCGTTTGGGGTCAGGTCATGCCCAATTTGGATGATGGTCCAATATTTTTAAAGTAACTAGTTTCACATTGGTTAATGTTGAAGGATCATCGATTCCAAACCCTAATCCAATTGATTCAAACCCTAATTGATGGTCAATTGAGGGTCAAATCAGTTGAAGGATGACCTAATTAACTCAATTGAAGTATGGTGATGGGTCCAATTGAAGATTGGTTACATGAATTCAATGATTATAGGAATCAACATTGAGAACCCCAAATTGACTTGATAGGTTGAGACCATCTTTGGTCCATGCGGTTTTAAGTAGGTTTGGGCCAAATGGTCTCAAGAACGTTTGGGACCAAACGATCCCAAACCGTTTGAGGCCCAATCAATATTAAGAGTGCTTTAGCAAATGGTTTTAAGTACTTGCTTTAGTAAACGGTTTCAAGTGACCACCTTTACCAAACGGTTTCAAACCGTTGTACTTTGAAAGACCAAGACCGTTTGGGGCTCAAGTAGTTAAAATTAATTGAGGACTCAATTGGTTAATCCACTTGGACACTTATTGTTATTGAAGATTCAATTGGTCAAATCAATTGGATACCTTATGTGATCGAGGTCCAATGTGATTGAATCTCTTGAGAATTAAGATGGTGAATGATCCATTGATCCAATGATGATTAGTAATGACAATCAATGAAGGTACAAGTTTGAAACCCTAATAGTACCTAAGTGATTAGTACCAATTAAGGTATGAACCCTAATTGCTTATAAGAATAATGACTTGGTATACTATGTTAATCATAGTTGTATGTACTTGATTGAGGGTTGATGTAACCTAATCAAGTTAAGAAGATGATAGCATGAAATTCATGCATGAATATGATTCATGAGGTGATTAAGGGTATGATCCTTAAGTAAAGAGATCATGAAACCCTAATCATGAACATAAACCCTAATTGACATGGCTATTGAACTCTAACCCTAATTGAGGGCAATTCTAAATGAAACCCTAATCCAGGGTAACGATATATGAAACTCCAATTTAGGGAAATGATATGTAAAACCATAATTGAGATGAATAGTGAATCTCTAATTATGAACAATTAAATGAAATCCTAATGAAGATGAATAGTAGACCCAAGTTGTGGGTAACCATAGTGGAAGTCCTAGTTAAGGGTGATTCCATGAGAATCCCTAATTGAGGTTGATTCCATGTGAAACCCTATTTGAGGGTGATTCCGTGAGAATCCCTAATTGATATTGATTCCATGTGAAACCCTATTTGAGGGTGATTCCATGAGAATCCCTAATTGAGGTTGATTCCATGAGAATCCCTAATTGAGATTAATTCTATGAGAATCCCTAATTGAGGTTGATTCCATGAGAATCCCTAATTGAGATTGATTCCATGTGAAACCCTAATTGAGGGTGATTCCATGAGAAACCCTAGTTGGGATGAATAGTAAACCCTAATCATGGGCAATGGGATGTGAAACCCTAACTCTAATGAAGTATGATAGTATGTGAAAACCCAAAGCCCTATTAAAGGGAAAAAGTATGTGAAACCCTAATTGAAGTTATAATACATGAAGATTTAATTTGGGGCAACATGATGACAACCCAGAACCCTAATAATAAAATAGTAGGTAAAACCTTATAAAGGTGAAATATCATAAATGGTTGATTATAGGCAATCTTATTGTAAGCAATGCCTTAACCTGAGATGAGTCCATATCATTAAAGATAGTTGGACCATTCTTATGTGTAACCTATGAACTTCATGGTAAGAGTGATATGTTA
The DNA here is from genome assembly GCA_963693085.1 of Alisma plantago-aquatica. NCBI lineage: Eukaryota > Viridiplantae > Streptophyta > Magnoliopsida > Alismatales > Alismataceae > Alisma > Alisma plantago-aquatica. The sequence goes on along the minus strand of OY856412.1, from coordinate 1,164,227,978 downwards.
GTGGATGAAAGGATTAAGATGGTAAATACCTTAATCTAAGATAAGGTGATAACTTAAGAAAGTTGCAAGTGATGAGGAAAGTGATACATCAAGATATGAAAGACTTCACAGTTAGCATCTCAAAGTTGATATACTTTGATAACTATGAAATCCTAATGTGAGATGGGAAACCCTAACCCTAAATTGGGTAATGGTACATGATAAATCATAATATGATATGAATAGTAAGCCCTAACCTTATTGAGGGAATAGAGGTGTTACTATTGTATTACATGAAGTAATATGCTATCGTTGCATAGTGAGAGGTGACAAGATGTTTAGTGGTCTTGTGAGCCATATGGTTAAATGTTTCCTAGTGAGAAGTGACAAGATTCTTTATGGGCCTTATGTGTCATGCGAGCAATTATGGCATAGTGAGAGGTACCAAAATGATTATAAAAGTTTATTATAAGAAAGGATAATGTTTTAATAAAGTTAATAAAAGGAACAACTGTATTTAATAAAGAATGTGTAAATCTATGCAGGCTAACCTCAAGGTTCAGAGCCTAAAGTAGTATGTGATGATCAATGATAAGTTAAAGGAATTAAATTCCATGAACTATGTAATCAGGATTGGTTAGAGTCCAATGCCTGGATGTGAAATCAGGATTGGTTAAAGTCCAATGCCTGGCTGTGAAATTAGGTTTGGAAGAGTCCAATACCTGGCAGAGGTGTAATGCATGTAATCAGGATTGGTTAAAGTCTAATGCCTGGCTGTGAAATTAGGATTGGTTAGAGTCCAATGCCTAGTTGTGAAATCAGGATTGGTTAGAGTCCAATGCCTGGCTGTGAAATCAGGATTGGTTAGAGTCCAATGACTGGCTGTGAAATCAGGATTGGTTAAAGTCCAATGCCTGGATGTGTAATTAGGTTTGGATAAAGTCTAATACCTGGCAGAGGTGTAATGCCTATAATCAGGGTTGGCTAAAGTCCAATGTCTGGCTGTGAAATCAGGATTGGTAGTGTCCAATGCCTGGCGGTGTAATTAGGTTTGGAAGAGTCCAATACCTGGCAGAGGCTAAATGCATGTAGTGATAACACATGATTGGTAATAACCCAATGCCTGTAGTGATGATTTAGGATTGGTATTAATCCAATTCATGTATTGATGATAAATGAGTACATGGTAGATATATCTCTTTATTTGTTTAACAGGTTGGCTAAGGCCAAAAGAATGAAATAAGAATGTTTCATGGGTGACATTACAAGATGATGAGTGTCACAATAAAAGTTTGATATGATGGTATAACATGTTGGATAAATTATATACATGTCATTCATATTCCTTATTAAAAGAATAGATGATATATTTCTCTATCATAAATAGTTGCAATGCTTACAAAGTTGAGAATGCTTTAAACTGCTTAACCTCTGCTCAGTTTCATATCTTTAATTGCAATACAATGTTTTGGCAGAGAGTTATATCTCCCGCTGGGGCAATTTACAATTGTCTCACCCTCGTGGGATCCAATGTTTTTAGGTGGACGCGGACAAAGAGGCAAGAAACCTTTGGCAGAGAAGGAACAACAGTAGCATCAAGGACAACAGTAATATCTCAGGTGGAGATATTGCTTGTCCAGTTGTATAGATAGTAGTCCTATGTGTCGTCTCTGTACTCTCAGGTCCTCGGGATTTATAGATAGTGCTTTTAACATCGACTTGAGATTTTGACTTGATGCCTCGAGGTTTTATGTTGTCTGTACATAATGTTGAATAGAACAGCTGATGTTGTAATCCTCGAGAAGAGACAGTACAGGTTGTGTACTTATGGAACAGAATGTAAATATTATATTTTGGTTCTTGATGAAAAATATTTCCTATGTGTGGATCTCTTTGCAAAAAGTTTTATTTTTTTGTGATTTTCAGTAATCCACTACAAATGATTTGCTTCCGCTCAGTTAATTTTGTTTTTACGAGTTGGATGCTACACATATTGTGAGGTCAGTATGATTGATGATGTTAGCTTTCAATCTATCATTGATAGTTGATCGAAGCTCATTTGTGAAAGGACACTCCTTCATGACAGAAGAGTTGAATATGTAGGGTTATTACATCTTGGACAATTTGTGCTATATGTGAAGCCTTTGATATTGCAATTTGCATTTGTCATCGAACTCTCATTTAATGCTTTCCAAACTAGAAACTTGACTCATTGGGGAACCTTGAGTTGCAGATCTGAGGCTAAGGACCTGGAGTGGGATTCTGAAAAATATTCAACAAACATTTAAAGGTCATCTTAGTGATTACTTGCCCCACTTATCTCCAAGACATATGGATTCATCATCCCCTAGGTCCAAATTTGGAGGGAACATATCCAGTATGTTTGTCACGGTTTCTTCATCAGACTAGTACTTTACAAAACCTTCATCCCACTTTGCATCAAGCATCATGGAACTCATTTTTAGGTCTTTTAAATCAGTAGGGATTGTGCAATTTGGCTGAAGCATAGGAACTCTGGAGTCCTTGACCCACTTGTCCCTCCATACTGAAGGATAGTCTCAATTGAGGACTACTCTTTCAATTATTTGATTCATTTCCTCATAGCACGTCACACTGAATTTCCATAATCTTGATCCGATTTACAGGCCCTTGCCCTTCAGATACACACATTTTTATGCAATGATATTTGTTATTTTTAATAAATATTCATCGTGTTTGTGACATTCCCAATGAGATATATACTTCTGCTTAGTAATATACCTATTCCAGAACTCAGGATGTTACAACATCTCCCTCACCCTTTCTATACCCATACTTTGAGATATTACAAAATTGGTGTTAAATACAAGGCATCTTTCTTGCAAAATTTGAAGTGTATTTGTAGTTCATTAGAATATTTTTCATAATACATGTGAGATATTATGGATCCTTATATGTGACACACATTTTAAAATCAAATAATACTTATAATATGGTTACATAGTACTACTATACATATTAACTTATGAATCAATGCTTATACTATATATTCAAAAGAATTACAAGTCATCATTCTAGAGGAAATCATGTGTGTATAGTGTATTCATATACATGATATTATGTATTTATAATGAAGCAAGGACAACCAAAATATGTTGTAGTGCATATTTAAATTTAAACAATATTTATTATATATATATCAATCTCTGGATATCTAATATCATAATGTTCTATCTATCATAGTGTTCTTCATCCACAATCATCTTCTTCTACTTATTCGAGTCTCTCTCTCCATTAAATGTCTTTATTTTTTATTAATAGGGTCTCTCTCCATCCACACCCATCCCTATGTTTTATTCTCTCTCTCTCTATCTCTCTCTCTCAACTACCAAGACTAAAACTAAATGTTCCTCATACTCTGCCAGTATTACTCACCCCTCACCATATATGTGTGTGAAAATGGATAAAAGAGGTGTTTGTAAGAATAATTTTCCTATCTATACAGGTAAAGTTAAATCTAGACAACTTATTTATAGACAAGGAGGCTTGGTGTGTTGAGCCTGTCTAGATAGGCATGAACTAAAGAGTTACACTACCCCAAGTCAGTTACACACCCGCTAACCCACTCAATTTGTCGGTAGTCTGTGAAACTCTACACCCACCCATTTTACGGCTGATATGAATCCCCTACGCACCTTGGAAGCCAAAGAGGCATTCATGACTCTCGAGCTTCTCACATCTCCTCTCTTCCATCCAAATATTTTCTAGATCTATTTCTCTATTCCTAGGATCTCTCCTCCCACTCATTAATGCTCTTGTGAAAGTACAGTATGTTAGTTTTTCCAGGTTCCTCCTCCATTCTCCTTCTCCCTCACTGAGCTCGACCACAAGTTCCTTTATCAATCCCGATCTCTGTCAAATCCCTAGTCCTCCCGCGGTATTACAATAGTGCTATGATTCAAGGGATTCTTGATGATTTTGCCACAGTAGTCGCCGATCGTGGGCAGCTAGGATCGTTGCAGGTGGTGTCACATATAGCATCTCACAGATCTTCAGAGGTAATGTGGTTTCTGAATTGGTATGTTTTTTCCCCTCAAATCTTGTACAATACTCGCTTGTTCATATATTGATTTGGTTGAGACAACGCTAGCAATGGGTTTAGTACTTTTGAATGAAATTTGGTTTAGTATTGTACTTATAGACATGCACTAATGTAACACCCTAAAAATTCAAACCTTATAAAATGACTACAATTTTGAAACCCTAATTTGTTTTGTTCCAAAATTGATGATTAAAACATATAATAATGTGATGATGGTTCCCAAATATGTTACATAAAGTAAATTTGATAAGTTTTGAACTAAATTGATAATCAATATCATGAATTTAGCCCTAACTATTAAATAAGTGACATTTAGGGTTTAATATGAAATTTACCCAATTAATGTTCTTTTTATTGCCTCATAATTTTAATATAAGTTGGTTTTGATAATTTAATGATTTACCCAAATTTGCATCCTCAAATTCGTTATAAGTAACCCTAGACGATTAATTAAATGTTTATCCTAGAAGGAGATATATAAGATATATAGTTTATCAAATGAGGAAAGTAACTAGATTTTTGGATTCCTCACTATCTGATTAAATAACACATCAAATTTGATAAATTTTCAACCTTTCTAGATATCCCAATTTGTGTGGGAAAGAAAAAAATTAAACACGAACAAATTTCCTTTATAATCAGAATCCTGGTATTACTGGGCTTTGGTCCAGCGTCTAAATAAGTGTCACACAGACATAGGCAAAGTCTAATTAGGACTCTCGGACCCCATGAGTTTTTATCTCTCGCTCAGTTTCCCAATGTTCCTGGACTCCTATGTTTGTGACCTACCCTCTACATAGGTCTCTCTTCCTCTATGCTAAGCCTCTGTACTAAGTAATCACTTATTTGCAATCTCCTAAATGCCCTGAATTGCCCGATCCCAAGAATGATGGGATTCATGATCTGGAGTCCTCATATGGTAAGAAGCCCTATCCCTCCCATGTTTCCCGCGGTGGCTAGGAATCCATCCCCTTAGGGCCATCACATATATAAAAAACCCTGAAAATGTTCAATGATCATCAAGAAATCGGATTTCATTGCCCCTTTTACCTCTTGCTCGCTCGGGACTACTTTCCCCACTCAACCTTACTCTAGCTACCTCCGACGACCTACAGTGATGCCCTAGGTGCCTCAAAGGAGCAACGACGCTCCATACTAGTTCAAGGGAATGCATGCACATCTTCTCAAGCAGCAATTTTGATCAATTCTTCACCCTATTCAGGTACTCCGTCGTTACCCCTTTTTTTGATGTTGCCAACTTGTTTAAGAATTTTGCCTCTCTGGGCCTCACCTGGTCTCATTTTCTTACTTCCTTCCTTTGACGACATGTACTAGATGTTCCCAAAGCACTAGCTTTTTCTAGGCTCACCCTGCTTTTCTTCTCCAACAGGACGCCTTGAGTCAACCATGGCGGGAGAGGGTTGTGGTCCCCCAGGCCCCAGAACGGCCTAGTTTAGGCTTTTTTAGCTCGTTTGGATGTGGGGAACTCCACGATAGTTTAGATTTCTCACTTGGTTTTGACCTCACAGATCTGGGAATCGCAGTTTGTCAGCCTAGTTTCATTTTTCTCAGTTTTGGTCTTCGTTGCAGTAGAACGATGATCCCTAATGGCAATTTTCCACCTTTGCCTGGATTGTTTGATACGCCTACCATGCCTCCATGGGGTAGTCGAGTAATTTTCACACTTTGGTCTTCTAGGTTGATCATGTGCTTGCAATCAAGGTCCTGGTCCGTGTGGTGGGCTGGTATTGGACCACCTCAGTCTGTGACTAGACAACCTATTTATTAATATGTGGCTTTTCTTGAGTTTCTGATTGATCGATAAATAGAAATTCAGATCTTTTGATTGGTATATTAGATGGGGTCAAGTCATATATGGATTTTGTTTAATTATTTGAGATCTAGATGATGGATTAAGTTTCAAAACCCGATTCAACTCTGTTTTCCCCTTATTTTAATCAAAAACCCCAAAACCATAGAAATTAGGTTGAATACTAATTCTTAATGAATGATAATCTCTATAACAGGGCAAATAGGGTTTCTAAGCCTCATGAACGAGATCACAGTTTTCTAAACCTAAAGAAGCAACTAGGATCTTCTATAAGAGAGAGGTCAGTGGTCCATGCACTTTGAACGTTATTATTGATTGATTTTAAGTATATGTGTACAATGGATGCTATGAATTATTATTTACTGTTTTAAATTGTTAAAAATCAATGATTGTATAAGAAAATGAAATTCATGATTTGTTACCAATATTTATTGTATCATCTTTCATGAAAGATTAATGACAAGATTAAGATTTTAAGTGAAAGTTAAGAGTTTTAAGAAAAAGATAATGATTAAAAGATAACTTATATAAGATCCTCACCAAGAGGCTCCTCGAAGCAAAACTAAGAGGCACTTCTATGCATAAGAGAAGAGGCACTCTGGTGCAATCGAAGAGGCACTTCAGTGCATAAGAGAAGAGGAACTTCAGTACAAACCCCGGGGATTCTTATATAAGTCAAGATAAAGAAGTAATTTACAAGAAATTATGTCTCTTTTTTCAATTATTTTCATTTTAAATATTTTTGTTTAAAGTTATAATATGTTCAACTCCACTTACCAATTTATTTGATGCATGGCTAGGGGCACGATGCCCGCAGGAAAGGAGCAGCGCCAAGGATAAAGTCATCTAAGGACCAACTGAAGAAGAAGCTCAGTGACATCTGAGACCATACCCGGTGGGGTACCAACTATCCATAGATTATATTTCCTTTATGTTTGTGAGACATATGTTTTAGTTTTAGTGTGAGTTTTATGAGAAAGTGTAGGATGTTTAAGGGTAAACATGTTTAGTTTTGCTTATGTCTGAGTTATGTTGAGGACTTGAGTATGAGAACTGTTATTTCATCATGTGTTGGTTTATGTATGAACTTTATTTTTATGCAATGATAATCATTTTATGACATCCCAATGAGATATATGCTTTCATTTAGTGTTGTGTATGTTTTAGAAATTGGGATGTTACAACTAATGTACTACTATATTTATAAATGCTAATGTGTTGCAAAATATGTGTCTACATGTGTGGTTTAGGCAGTGCCAAATGCTACTCCATACTAATGAAGATAATGCACTTTCATTTATGAATAAATAGAAGCATGAAATCAAGATGACCTTTTTTTAGAAAAATGGCATGAATGTACATAATTTTGACAAAGGCTACATAAGAAATGATTGGTTGTTAGTATTGTACTTCTTATACTGCAAAATGTGGCAATTAGTATTATACTTCTTGTACAATGTCTATTAGTATTGTACTTGTTGGATACTATTTTGTCAAATGTTACATTATGAATGTATGTAAAAATGTGCTTGTTAGTACTATACTTCATGTACCATTTGAATGTTAGTATTGTACTTCTTGTACTGCAAAATTTGGTTGTTAGTAATGCACTTCTTGTATAATGTGTTTGTTAATATTATACTTCTTGTACATAATTTTATTAAACGCTACATTTTGAATGTACTAAAATGTGATTGTTAGTACTGTACTTCATGTACAATATGGTTGAAAGTATTGTACTTCTTGTACACAATCTTGACAAAATGTTATATTTTGAATGTATACAGAATGTGACTGTTAGTATTGTATTTCTTATACAAACGTGGTTGTTAGTATTGTACTTCTTGTATGAAATTTTGATAAGTGTTACATTTTGAATGTATGCAAAATGTGGTTGTTAGTATTATACTTCTTGTACTGTGCATGAATCATCTCATTAGTACTTGAAGAAAGAATTGTTAAATATTGTATGATAATGTGAGTTAGTAATGTACAATTTTACAACACTATGCGATAATGCGAGTTGCATTTGGTAGTACTAAATTGTTAGTATTGTACGATAACATTAGCTAGTACTGTATGACTGTACAATAAGAATCATAAAAAATAACTGCTTGAATGAGGGATTATCTTCAATAATGTGAGGTAGTACTATACTCACAGATTTGTGAAAGAATATTATGTGGAAAGTAACTGAGAGGCATTTACAAGTAAGATGTTTAATCATTTATAATAACAAATACAAATATGTCTTATACTGTATGTATAAGGAAGATTTTCAATAGATGTTAGTATTGTACGTCTCGTACTGTACATCATATATTGTACGTAAAATTTGAGTTAAAAATCATAATAATTATGTATGACCAAAGATTGTAATATGTAATGTTGAGTAAAATATTATATATATGATTAAAATTTGGAAGTTATATTGTTGTGTATATATAACGACATTAGAGCAACATATGAAACAAATTATAAATAAAAAGTATCAACAAATGTAAGTACAATACGTCTCTATCTAACAAGGAATTTGGACTAGGGAAAATCGGGAGGCAATAGATAACTTTTTGGAAAAAAAAGATAGAAGGAATTAGACGATTTTTTTAAAATCTAGATACTTTTCGTAAACTGTGGTAGATTGAGATATCACATGTGTAATTTGTTGGGGAGTGGATACAATAACTGCACTTCGAATGAGTTTTTTATGACTTTTACATGGACAATAATACAAAATATCGATTGCAAGTAGAATATCTCTGGGATGCATTAAAAGTCATTTTTTCCCATGTTCTGAGTAAGTAGCGGATGAGTACGTGACTATGACTAAAAAATTTTCGAACTAAATAAGAAGCACAAAAGAGTCAATAGAAGTTGAGATGAAAAGCGCAAGAAAAGAAGCCAAATGGAATCCCCAAAGATGCAACTTGTGGGATGGTGAGTCAAAAATGTCTTAGATCTCTCATCAGTGTGGGATTGTCATTTTGATGTATGCGTTCAACTTGGGGTTTGTGAAAAATTTGGCCCAACAAATGTAATGACAGTACGCGAATGGAAAAGTTAACCTGGGACTCCTGGCAGTTAACAAGTGTTGCATGGGAGGAGGGGACTTAGCCGTTAGGTGGTGCAGCAGGCGTGTGTGCACGAGGTCAATCTGACTCGCTTCGCCCACGGTGCCACATTCTCTCTCTCTTTCGAGTAAAGCATCAGGCAGGTTGGGGATGCAATTCAAATTTTGAAATGGGCGCAGTGGAAGCAATGCGATGCTGCAGGCATTTGGGGAATCGCCCATATGCGGGACGTACATGGCCATGGATCAAGCTGAGAATGGGGTGAGGAAGCAGGAGGAAGATTCGCGGGAGAAGAGAATCGAACATCTCGCTCAGACAGTCGTGCTTCCACTCCATTTATAAACTAGTACACGAGAATCAATGCACCCTAACAAAGAAACCTCAATTGATAATTAAATAACATGTTGGTTTCTTATGGATGGTGTTTTTTTTTTGTTATGAGGTTTTTTTATGGATGGTGTTTGTCTTCATGAGTTTTGTCCATAACTTTCCGTTTTCCCCAATTTTCAGATAACCCCTTATCTTTACCAGATCTTAAAAGCCCCATTGGCCATTGCCTTCCGTTTATAACTTGCAGTTTTGTTATATTTCGTTGGATGACCGTGAAAACTACCATAAGGAAGAACTACTTTGGTATCCCCAGCGGCGTAAACCTCCGCCCCCACTAGACTTCTTGTGTACCAGAGGAGGCGTCTAAGCTAACAGCGTAGGCTGTCGTCCTCCATGACATGATCATTTTCATTCTAAGACGCATAAATTAAAGTTTGATCCCGAGTCCCTCATTGGAGGGCCCATTTGTTCACCACCCCAACTACTACTTTGTTGATTCTCTTTTTCTACCCCCTTCCGTATCAAATATATCTAGAAGTCTGAAACTCTCTATTAAATTAATTAAAAAAATATAACGTTGTCCGGTCAAAGTAGTCCGAGTGGTATGCCTCGATAATTTACTATCTTGGACTCGTCTAGGGGTAGGTTCTCTTGATCATAAAAAAATATAATATAAATATGATGTGATTGAAAAAAATAAAAAAAATCCATAAACGTTGTTCTTGTTAAATTTTTTTTCTTTTATTCTAAATAGGAATAGCAATTATGGCTATCAAAATTTTGGGTTCTACTTGATTTGGGGTTAAAATAGCTAAATTGATTTTCTTGACAATCAAACTTTCAACTATTCAGACATATAATTGACAACCATAATAATTGTAGGTTGGGTTCCTAGGAACCATATCCGACTCTCTTTTTTCTTTCATTTCGACGTGGCTTGGATATATACAAGATAGATATTACTTGACATAATAAAGAGTTATAAAGTGTCTAACCCAAACCTACATGACTGGTTTGGATGCAATCGGTCGAATCGACACAAAAACAGACCCTACCCGACTTTGAGTAAATTGACGCATACCAAACAAGGGAAATCCAAACAGACCTCTTAAATCTCAACTTTTTTTTTGAGTTGGGTAAAAAGATTTTGATTATTATTTTATTTGTAAAAATCTCACTAGTTAAGTTGCTTGATCATTAGTGAAAAATTGGATATGGAAAGATAAATGGTTTCATATGATTTCAAAGTCGACCAATCATCTTCTTTGAAGGAAAGCTACCCAACTCGATAGACAAAATGATAATTGCATCTTCTTCGGTACAAATTCAAACTTTTAGATTTTAAGGGGTTTGTCCGGACTTGTGTTGATACGAGTTGGGTTAAATGTAATTGATAATGAGTTAGATCTAATTTGGATTGAGTTGAACTTTTGAGCAATCTGGGTCGGGTCACGCCAAATTATGTGTCTACTAAAATTCAAACAATATTTTTACTAATGTTTAGAATAAAGATATTAATCATATTTGAGTGTGGTCGGGTCGTAGCATCCAAGACCTTCAATATCTGTCTAACATAACACATTTTATAGCTTTTGTTTGATGCTAGTTCAAATTTAGGTTGAACTTATCTGAATTGGGTCATGTCAAGTATTTTTAAAAAAAACTAATTTAATGCCATGCATGCTTAGAATAAAATAAGTGCAAAAAATATATAAGAAGAAATATAGATGAGCATAATGAAGAAAAAAATATACATTTAAGTTATTATAGCAGATGAATATATATATATATATATATATATATATATATATATATATATAGAGAGAGAGAGAGAGAGAGAGAGAGAGTCAAGCTAGTGTACATTTGAGTGTACCAGAGGCACCGTACACCTTAGTCATTTTTGAAGATGCAACAAAATTTTGAAAAAATCTAAACCATTGATGTTCTTAATTATCATAAGAACATACTATATAATAAATTTTAGCTCATTTGGACACATATAGATCGTGCATTTAAAGGAGGCAAAAATCATGTATTTCAAATTAGTTTTGTGTGTCAATTTTGTTGTCCTTGGATGAGTGACTTACACTCATCCAAAAAAGTTTAAATATTGTATGTGACCTATTATTATTGTAACCATAAAGATCAATGGATTATATTTTGGAAAAGCATGGTCTAGATAATCAAAAACCATTGGGGTGTACGACGTGATCTGTATACTCGAGTGTATTCTAGCCTGACTATATATATATATATATATATATATATATATATATATATATATATATATATATATATATATATATATATAGAGAGAGAGAGAGAGAGATAGAGAGAGAGAGAGAGAGTCAGGCTAGTGTACACTCGAGTGTACCGGAGGCACCGTACACCTTAGTCATTTTTTAAGATGCAATACATTTTTGAAAAATCTAAACCGTTGATCTTCTTTATTATCATAAGAACATACTATATAATAAATTTTATCTCATTTGGACACTTATAGGTCGTGCATCCAAAGGAGGCAAAAATCATGTATTTCAAATTAGTTTTGTGTGTAAATTTTGTTGTCCTTGGATGAGTGACTTAGACTCATCCAAATGAGTTCAAATTTTGTATGTGACCTATTATTATTGTAACCATGAAGATCAATGGATTAGATTTTGGAAAAACATGGTCTAGATAGGCAAACACCATTGGGGTGTACGGCGTGATTTGTACACTCGAGTGTATTCTAGCCTGACTATATATATATATATATATATATATATATATATATATATAGTCAGGCTAGTGTACACTCGAGTGTACCGGAGACACCGTACACCTCAGTCATTTTCAAAGATGTATTAATTTTTAAAAAATATAAACTGTTGATCTTCTTAAATATCTTAAGAACATATTATATAATAAATTTCATCTCATTTGGGCACTTATAGGTCATGCATCTAAAGGAGATAAAAAGTATGCATTTCAAATTAGTTTTGTGTGTCGATTTTGTTATCCTTAGATAAGTGACTTACACTCATCCAAATAAGCTCAAATTTTGTATGTGGCCTATTATTATTGTAACCATGAAGATCAATTGATTAGATTTTAGAAAAATATGGTCTAGATAGGCAAACACCATTGGGGTGTACAACATGATATGTACACTCGAGTATATTCTAGCATGACTCCCTCCCTCTCTCTCTCTCTCTCTCATATATATATATATATAGAGAGAGAGAGTCAGACTAGAATACACTCGAGTGTATAGATCACACGCTACACTCAAGTGGCGTTTGCATAAGAAGATTATTTTTTTATACAATGTAAACCATTGATCTTCATTGTCATACTATAATTAGGCTACATACAAATTTTGAGCTCATTTAGATGAGTATAAGTCACTCATCTAAGGGCAACAAAATCGACGCACGAAACTAATTTGAAATGCATAATTTTTGTGGTCTTCATAACATGACCTATGAATGTCCAAATGGGCTAAAATTTTATATCTGAGCTATTCACATGATTTTTAAGAAGATCAACAGATTATATTTTTAGAAAAAAATATTGCATCATGAAAAACTACTTGAGTGTATTCTGCTCTGAATACACTTGAGTGTATTCTAGCCTAACTCTCTCTCTCTCACTCTCTCTTTCTATCTCTCTCTCTCTATATATATATATAACATCTTATGAATAGCTCATATACAAAATTTGAGCACATTTGGACATTTATAGGTCATGTTATAAAGACCGCAAAAACTATGCATTTCAAATTAGTTTCGTGCATTATATATATATATATATATATATATATATATATATATATATATATCATCTTATGAATAGCTCATGTACAAAATTTGAGCACATTTGGACATTTATATGTCATGTTATAAAGACCGCAAAAATTATGCATTTCAAATTAGTTTCGTGCGCTGATTTTGTTACTCTTGGATGAGTGACTTACACTCATCTAAATGGGCTCAAAATTTATATGTAGCCTAGTTATAGTATGATAGTAAAGACCAATAGTTTACATTTTGCAAAAAAAAAAGTCTTGATATTGCAAACACACTTGAGTGTATTTGTGTGATCTGTACACTTGAGTGTATTCTAGCCTCTCTCTCTCTCTCTCTCTCTCTCTCTCTCTCTCTCTCTCTATATATATATATATATATATATATATATATATATATATATATATATATATATATATATATATATATATATATATATATATATATATATGAACGTGACACAATTGAAATGGAAAAAGAGAAACAACCAAATCATTAGTTGTTAGTGGAAGACAACGACATAGGAGGGTTTTAATATTTGGTAGAGGCTTTTTTTTATTAAGAGGAGTGTTGTCATTCATCTCGCCTCCTCATGAGAGCAACATGTCAAGTTACAACAAAAGGTTGTGATACTCGTCAAACACTCAAGAGTTTATGTAACGTCCTCAGATTTTCACCTTCTCAAAACCCCATGGAGATGAGAAGACAAAATATAAAAATGGTAGGCAATCGTTTTAGAGTGTGATGCGAAAGCAACATACGCATACATGAACATTCAATATAACATACATCATACATTGTCAATATTCAACATGTATATTAATACAAGATGACTTATTACAACATGAATTATATTTACATATTGAAAGAAGATTTACAAGTTTATGTACATGTATGCTAATCAGGATCTACACAAAAGGTAGAACCTGGACAACTACTCACTCCCATCTTTTCCTCCCATGCTATCTCTGAACCTAAAACATACGTGAAACAATGAATCAACACACAAGGTGTTGTGTACGTGGGTAGAAAGATACATACTAATATGCTTGCATAATTGAAATAACTTGAGAAAGAAAGAGTAAAAGAAAACATTGTTTAAAGTGGTAATTAGGTAAACACATATTTGTAGATGTCTTTTGATGCGTTTGTACTACTAAGTGGTGTCGTACTTCATTTTTCCCTGCCCCTTGGGCTATGGGGATCGAGTGTCGGTCTTATATTTAGAGGGGAGAGAGAGAGATGTTGCACTTCATTTTTCCCCGCCCCTTGGGCTATGGTGACCGAGTGTCGACCTTATATTTAGAGGAAGAGAGAGAGGATTGAGAGAGAGAGAGCATATATCTACTTAGTAGCTACAAACCATCTTTATTCTTTTTTTATGTTCTTTAATGTTTTGCGGAGCATATACTACTAATACACATCCAATAATTTATATACAAACACAAGCATCTAAAGTACATCATATCATTATGCATTCATGAAAACTAATCTTATACTTAATAAAACCCATGTAGCTAAGTTCAGATATCCCTATACATCCACGATCATCTAGAACTTTGTCCATGACCTGATTGATAACAATTAATCGTCATTAATACAAGGTTCACCATAATTAATGGTATTTTAGGTCCAAAATTAGGGTTTAACCAAACCTAGGTTCCATTTGATCTTAGGATGGTATCTGATTTTTTTCTAATGATCAGGAGGTCATTATAAGGGTTTGGTCCAAATTTCATATTTTTCTAATGCCTATGATATGTTCTGGAATTACTATTAGGTTTAATGCATCTAACTATAATTAATGAGGAAAGGCTTATTAATTTGACATTAGAATATGATCAAAGTCCATATTTTGATTCCAGATCACATTATGGTTCAATATTATTTTATCAGATTTAATGTCCATCATATGTTAATTATATCATTTATATGAGCCCTAAAAGAAGTATTTAAGTTGACATTAAAACCATCAGTAATATTGCTTTAAAAGTACATCTAGGCATCCAGTAATATAGGGGATATGTTTTTGAACATTTTAGTATATTGTTTGTATTTTTCTAATGTCAGACGTATTTACTATGATTTATCTAAGATTTAGATATTTTTGAGAGTGTTACCTCATGTTGCCAATCAGAGAATGCCACATGGCCACTCAGTAGCGGGGCTTTCTATTGAGTCATATGGTTGCTCACGGTTCACTTCCTCTGGACCCGGTCTGATTATCAAGAGACGGTCATCTGTCTTTAGCATCGTGAGTCACAACCTGCTTCCTTCATAGCGACGCTCGAAGTCGCCGCCTTTGGGGCCTCTTCCAGAGAGAAAGACACAGGTGACGCCGTGCACAGAAGCCCTAGATCAGCCTCTGATGTCCTCTCTCCTTGAATCCATGGGATGGTCAGAGACTCTCTATGACATCCTACTATCACACAGACAACGAAATGTCATGCAAAAATGTGCAGAACTGTCATAAACATCGTATTACCAAAAACACGGGTTAATTAAAACCGATTGCGGAAAGCAGATAATAAAGGAACTATTACATAAATATCCACATCCTATAAGAAAACATGTTATATAACTACACATAAACTTGATACATATCCGCATCTCATAATAATCTAGTTGTCCCATAAGCACAAGAGTTCAACGCCTGTTTAAAATACTGAACATGCCACATTAGGCCAACAATGGGATAAACAAGCTACATCAACTATACATCATGAAACCTCATCAAAATACCTCCAAGGACCTGAGGGTACATGGATGACTCTAGGACTCTACTACAAAACACCCAACAATAGAAACAACATATCCAACCTTGCTTTCTATTGTTCTTCTTGCTGCTCAGCTGCAACACCGTGATCACCACCACGTCTATCTCGATCACCTAAAAAGGTTTGAAACCAATTGGGTGAGACACACAGTCCCAGTGAGAAACATAACCCCCACCGAAACTATAAAACCTCAAAGAAGAGATAGAACATATAGAACATGTAACTGATATAAGAAGATCGTATATGAGCAGCACACTAAGTAGAACTAACTTGTTATAACATCTTACCAAGATATCTAAGAGGTATATAACCAGATATTTCTTATGGAACATGATTGACAAGACAAGTCTAATAAGAACTTATCATAACATCTAAGGAACATATAATTAGCTACAAGATATAACTAGAGCAACTATACAAACAAGGCCTCAACTAATGTTTCATATTTGCCTTAAGCAAATTATACTATACGGCTGAATTACGATTTATTATGCCCTATGGAAATGAGCCGTACTGCTCAAATCTAATCTTTAGCTGTGAAGCCCAAAACCGGTGCCATACAAGGTCAATGGAAGAGCCAGACTCCATGACCTCACCTCCTCATGGTCAGTGCACGAGAACCAAAAAGAAGGACTATAGTCTCATGCTCAAGTGGCCTCAGCCACATAGGGTCAGGCTACCCTCTACCTAGCCCACCTTGGTATAGGTATCGGTGCTAGAAAACCGAGCCACGGGCCTGTTCACCGTGCTCCATCATTACTAAGCCTGGAGCCTGTTCACCATGCTCTATCACATATCCTGAGCCATGGGCCTGTTCAACATGCTCTAACCACACTGAGCCATGGGCCTGAAATTGTACTCTAAACATGCACTACTACTTAGGGCGTAGACGCACCCCACATATTCAATAATATGTGTTCCATGTTAACCCATAGGAGAACCTGTTTTACCATCACCAAACTCCTGATGATGATGGATCTATGGCCAGGGCAAACTACATGAAAAGTTCCTTTGTAATTAATTATTGCATTTTAAGTGGATTGCAAGATTCAACCAAGTTATGTAACATGTAAACTATAACACAAGTAAGCGACATAGATCTCATTATCATGTGTCAAACTGTCACTTCTAATCTCAAAGCCATCAAAATCATCCTGATCCATCACAAGGATCCAACATTACATGTTACCACTTGGCCTCTTGCTAATAATCTAGATACATCTCAAGGATCAACATCACAGGGACTCAATCCCATCATCAAGGCACACATTTCCATCCCATGGGTAACACCCATCATATATCACTGGGTTCATCATAACCCTTGATGTTCAACATCATATCGTTGACATGCCATCACTATGGCTATTACCTGATTTCATATCCATACACATGGAACCTGCATGGTTAGCATAATCATAGAGAAACAATGGTACTTGTACAAGGAACATTTATAACCCTTTACTTTATTATGAGAGTCAACCATGCAACATAGATGAGTGTATCAAAGCATAGCATTTATATATATATATATACCAAATCATAACAAGCATTAGGGTTACCAACCGAATACAAGGTACAACCCTCACTAAAAGAGTATCGAGTAACGAACAACCCTCACCAAAGGTGCAACGTCTCTCACCAAAGAGTGTGACGCCCAAGACTATATCGGTTAAGCATGCAACACTTCACTACCTGTTGTATCACCCAACATCCTTCTAGGGCTATAGCCATATCGGCCAACCACTATCATTTAGGTATCGGGCAGCACACAATCTGTGATGCCCAAGGCATGCAATGCCCCATGACGAGCAACATGTTGCAACAGACTGTTGGTCAGCATCATAACAACCACCTAGGTCATCCAAACGGCACACCCTTGTCACCCATGAAGCATCGTGTCGAGAAACACACCATAACGCTCAAGAGGATCACTTTATAAGGGGTAAAACAGCCAAGGGATAAAACCCTATCAACAATGTCGTCACAACATAAGCATCCATATCGGTCAAGGCATCATCCAGCAAAGTGTCGGGCAACTCCATCCAAGAGGATGTCGTATAAGGCACTGATATGCCATGACACCCAACACAAACCACCTAATGCTCAAGGGACCAACACAACAGCTAAAGGCACTGATATGCCTTGTGGTCATTATCGACTTGATGAGGTGACGCAGCGTTAGCCGTTGTCTTTGGGAGAGGTAGCCCGTTATGAGTGATAACCACTAGTACATAACCGACCTTTAGTGTCGGTTATTTAAGGACTTTAGTGTCGGTTTCTAAGAGACACCTATGTGGGCGACACTAAAAGCCCAGCCGTTACGCGTCGGTTCAAAAACTGACGCCAAAACCCTTCGTGCGCCACCTAAAACGTGCCAGCAGGGCACTATAGGCGTCGGTTATTAGATAAGCAACCGACGCCATATACCTTCGTGCCACAAAAGGGCGCCATCATCTTGGGCACTATCGGCGTCGGTTATTAGATAAGAAACCGGCATCATATAACTCCCAACACGGCCGTGCTGGCCAGCACGGCCGTAGTGTCTGGTCCGCTGCCATGGCCATGCACTCCCAACACGGCCGTGCTGGCCAACACGGTCGTGGTGTCTGGTCCGCTGCCACGGCCGTGCTGGCCAGCACTGTCGTGATGTTAAGGAAATAGACATCGGTTACTGTTAGAAACTGACACTGTAACGATGTGGCGTCGGTTTTATACAAATAACCGATGCCTATTTTTTGTTTTTTTTCTGTCAGTCTGCATACCTGCTGTATGGTTGGTCGCAGGATGAGAAACCTACAGTTTAGTTATGAACTGCAGGTTTTACGACATCCATTGATATCAGCCAACAACAGGCCACAAACCTACAAAATTAACAACAAAAATATTCACACATTTAGCAATGCAACCTGCAGTTCCATTTGATTTTCACACATTTAGAAACATTCATGTAGCTAGCAATCTGTAGTTCCATTCATTTTCACATTCACACATGTAGAAACATTCATATAGCAACCAACAGTTTCATTCATTTTCACTCAAACACATGTAGAAACATCCAAACATGTAGAAACATTCACACATATATTATAATTCAAAAATTCATTTACAAAATATCATTCTTTAGTCATTATTCTCTATCAACATCCCAATTATATCATAAAAACCCCACTATTTGTATGGTTGTTGCCCATTCTTCTCTTACTTCATTTAGTTCTCCCGTCATATAGGGAGCATGTACATCTGGTAAGGCCGTTCCTG
Organism: Alisma plantago-aquatica; assembly: GCA_963693085.1. Classification (NCBI taxonomy): domain Eukaryota; kingdom Viridiplantae; phylum Streptophyta; class Magnoliopsida; order Alismatales; family Alismataceae; genus Alisma; species Alisma plantago-aquatica. Next base: position 1,164,208,863 of record OY856412.1, on the reverse strand, counting down.
TAATGTGTTCAGTTTTAAACACATGTAAAGAGAATGATGTATATATATAATTAATGAGCTATAAATAAGATTGATATATTTCATATTATCTAATGAGACTATATAATACCTCAGCAATACAATCGATGTCCATTGCGGCATATTTGATAATCATGTGCATAAATCGCATCACATAGTATCCACATGCCCATCTGTTGTCTTGTGTAGCACACTATAAATTCAAACATACAAAATATTAAAAAATACAACTAATTAAGCATTGTTCACATAAATAATATATACATATATTGCAGTCGGGAACTTACTTTCATGTTCTTCCAAATTATTGGCTGGTTCTTTTTCGTGGGGACCTTTCCTCTAGTCTTTTTGAACTCATCAAAACCCCTACATGTTAATGTAACACAGTACATTGCATAATTAAATAGTAATGTAATAACATATGTTAACGGATATGAAAATGAAATATTTCTCACCGGAATAATGCCATTTTCATTATGTGTCCATATTTTGTATTCAATTTACTCCCCTTAGGATCTAGATAATAGACAGTGAATGTCTCGGGGATAATAACCAGTAACTCCCAATGCATACCATTAGAGGTAAAAAAGTTAAAAATTAATAACTCAAAATCCACAATAAAAATGTAATTTTCTTAAGTCCAAATTATAATAAGCAAAGTAAACTTACTCTACATTGAATGGAGCCATTATCACCGTCTTCTTATTTTGAGAAAAAATTGTAAAAGTCTCACAGCAGTATTGTTGAACTGATGGAGGGTCTTTATCTACTAGACTAATCAAAGATGGAATAAAAAATCCTACATTTTCGAATGCAAAATCTGCACATATCTTGTCTAAGTAGCTGCAAAATATGTATTAATTATGCATGCATTAATAAATAAGAAACCAGATCACTAGATCCTACACAAGGTATATGGATGTATAAAGAAGATCTCACCTTATCCATAGCTCTATCACAGATGTATTTAGCCAATCATATCGAAACAACTCCAAAATATCTTGTATAAATAGTTTGCTTTCGTATGATTGACCTGCAACATCTGAATCTATAGAAACAGTTATAGGGCAATTTATATCATGTTCGCCTAACCATATTACCATACCCCTACAGTTAGGACCTAACGGGACAGGTAGTTCCTGTGGAACCCAACTGGATAATGTAGGAGGTGGAAGTGGAGGCCTAGATGATGTGGGTGTCTTCTTTTAACCTATATATATATAATAATTTCATATCAAGTGACATCATATACACACACTAACAATTTAACGTAATGCAAATTTATCATACAGTTTCAGTAAAGAGGACATCCGCTTTTAGCCACAATATCACTCCGCCTTCTGCCTCACCAAGCGTTTCACAATCTGGGTGGGCATATGGCAATGGAAGATCCATCCACTTGGGGAATATATGTACCGGGCTCACACGAATCCAACCAGCTGGTAATGGAGACCCGTGAAACATTTCCCCTGGTAGGGATGGGTAAGCCGACGCCTCTGCAATGACATATTCATTAACTTTTAGACGGCATGGCTTCAACCCCTACAATTTTTTGTGTAAAGAATGTTATATACATATATACATATCATCTTTTTTTTAAATGACTACAATTTCATATATACATATCATCTTGAAAACATATCATCTTGAATTAAAAAACTAGTTTCTATGTCATAAAAATACTTACAACGGATTTGCTAGGTGGTGGGTCTACAGGATTACTCCCAACCTCTGCAGTAGGAGTAGAGCCTGCAGTAGGAGACACCATAGGTACTGTCTAGTAAGTGGCAGTCTGAGATGCCTGCCACTTTTTCATTGCTTCTTCGAGTTTCCTATCAAATAGCTTATCTACCTATACATGGATAAAAGAAATGTCAAATTCTAATTATTGAATTCTCTTTTACAGTAACATCTACAAGGGAAAAAAATATGTTACCTCTTCTTGTGAAAGTCCCACTTTTGGGACATGTTAATGATTTGGTTAGTAACAGTAAATGTTAATCTTGAATAGGTGAATACAACATATATTAATGAGATTGGGACTGACGCCTAATACCTTGAATTCATTAGTTTGTCTTGAAGCAACAAACGTGTCCCATTCTTCTTTATCCAGGAAGTTACACTGTTCAGTTGCTGTCTTCTTCCTCTTGTCAGCTTCTTTTATGAGTAACATACCCAAGATACGAAACAAATGAATTGCGATTCACACCAGATGCATTTCCTGCATTATCAAAATCCACAACAAGTTTGGGTCCATTGCCCTTTTGTGCTATTAACTTCTTCATCATAGTGATGCCCCTTCTCTTGTCAACTTTTTGGTGTTGCTGATCAAGTACCTCAAGTGCTTCAGATGGTACATGTGCATCATCAACCTAAAATTTGACAAAATAAACACATTTACAAGATATAACTATAAATGGACATATAGATATAAATATATGATATATTTTTAAAACTTACATTGTGAGGCGGCGCATTGATGTCCTCACCCTCACGGTAATCATCAGCACGGTCATCAGGAGAATGCTCAGCCATCTGAAAATTCACATTCACATTGTAAAGTTCACATTGTAAAGTAATTCAAATTGTAAAGCTCACATTGTAAATTTCACATTCACATTGTAAAGTTCATATTATAAAGTAATTCACATTGTAAAATTCACATTGTAAAGTTCACATTCACATTGTAAAGTTCACATTCAGAAAAATAAAACATATAAAAAAATATAAACATGCCTCTAATATTGCAATTTTTTATCAATTAACAATCCTTCATTGTGATCTTTGTGCACATACAAGTCATCATTAGCTTCAATATTTGCTGGTGTTGGAAACCCAACTGAGAATGGACTGGAGTCATCATACTTATCATAGTATTGTTATTCATCTATAGGATCTTCAATGAACTGTCTTTTACCATGAAGAACAACCGACCATTTATCATTTGCAGGATCATCGATATAAAATACTTGTTTTGCATGTGATGCCAATATGAATGGTTCACCCTTCTCGCCAATCTTTTCAAAGTTCACTAAATTGAAACCCAATTCATCCACTATAACTCCTTTGGTGTTATCAACCCAATTACATTTGAAGAGCGGAATTCTGAAATCTATGTAGTCAAACTCCCATATGTCTTCAATGACACCGTAATATGACATTTTAGCTTCACGTGGACTCTTATCCTTTGCACTTGCAAAAAACATAGTCGATGCTTGAAGGGTGACCCCACTGTTTTGGATGACACTCTTATCATCTTGGCTCTTTATGTAATATGTGAATCCATTAATGTCATACCCTTCATAAGACATAACAGTCAATTTTGGTTTAAAGGAGAGGCATTTGATAGTTTCAGTAATATCATCTGGTGTTTGAGATAGTTGATGTAAGACTTTATTTTCAAACCACTTAATAAATGTCTTGTTATGTTCTCTAGCAAGCCACATTGTATTGACTCGAGGATATTGTCTCTTGATGAAATTGGTATGTTCCTCGATATAAACGTTCACTTCGTCCATGTTGTGTAAAATATACAAGTGACCTTGTTCCAACTGCTCACGGATGATTACTTTCACACGTGATCCCAAAATTCCTTTGCCAAATTGCTCGTCAATATTGTTGTCATGATCAGGAGTGTCATTACCACTGAGAAAGTCATTGCAAAAATCCATAACCTCTCTCACCACATAACCCTCGATAATACTCCCTTCAGGCCGATAACGGTTTCGAACATCACTTTTAAAAATGCTCATGTATCGTTCAAAGGGATACATCCAATGCAAGAAAACTTGTCCCAACATTTTCACTTCCCTAGTCAAGTGGACAACAAGATGTACCATGATATCAAAGAACGACGGAGGAAAATACATCTCAAGCTGACATAGGGTAACAACCACTTCTCTTTGCAATTTATCGAGAGTATCAGGGTCAATAACTTTGTTGCACAGACTGTTGAAAAAGAAACAAAGTCTGGTGATTGCAAACCTTACATGCTTCAGTAATATAGATCTAATTGCCACAGGCAATATTTGTTGCATTAGAGTGTGACAATCATGAGATTTAAGACCTATCAACTTCAGATCTTTCATTGATACCAATCTACAGATGTTGGATGAGTAACCCTGTGGCACCTTAACATTTACCAAACATTCACAAAAAGATTTCTTCTCCTTTCTAGACAATGTGTAACAAGCGGGAGGTAGGTATGTTCTCTGATTTCCCATTTCACGAAATTCTGTTAATTCTAACCTTATTCCCATTTCACGTAGGTCCAGTCTGGATTTTATCCCATCTTTAGTCTTACCTGGTATATTCGACAAAGTACCAATGACACTATCACAGACATTTTTCTCAATGTGCATGACATCGATACAATGCCTGACTGTCAAAGAACTCCAATAAGGAAGATCCCAAAATATTGACTTCTTCTTGAATAAAGATTTGTCACTCCGTGTGGCCATAGTACATTGTGATCTCTTACCAAATTCATTGACAAAGTCTTTTACTCTTTCATAAACAACCTCCCCTGGTATAGGTTTAGGTGCACTCCATTCCTCATTCAATCCATTGAATGCTTTGCACTTCCTACGATACAGATGGAATTTTGTAAGAAACCTTCGATGACCGAGATATACAGTCTTACCGCCATGTTTTAGTCTTGTTGAATCAGTGTTATCTTCACATATAGGACATGCTTTAGCTCCTTTGACACTATATCCAGACAAATTCACATATGCTGGAAAGTCATTAATAGTGCAAAACAACATAGCATGCAAACGAAATGTCTCTCTTTGTGAAGCATCATAGGTCATCACACCTTCACCCTAGAGTTTCTTTAAGTCATCAATCAGAGGTTCAAGATAAACATCGATGTCATTTCCAGGTTGTTTAGGGCCCGATATCAACAACGACAGCATTACGTACTTATTTTTCATACACAGCCAGGGAGGAAGATTGTATATAACAAGCATGACTGGCCAAGTGCTATGTTGGCTGCTCAATGTCCCGTACAGATTCATCCCATATGTACAAAGCCCAAGTCTTAGATTCCTGACTTCTTCACCAAATTTAGGGTACAATAGATCAATCTTCTTCCACTGTGGGGAATCAGACGCATGTCGTAGAATCCCATCATTATTTTTCTTAACATCTGCATGCCACCTCAAATTCTTCGCATCTATCGGATTGGCAAACAAGCGTTGAAACTGTGATATTATAGGTAGATACCACATCACCTTGGAAGGAGAACCAGTTTTGGACTCCCCCGAAGTTGTCAATTTATACCGTGACGCACCACATTTTGGACAATCTTTCAAATCCACATAGTCCTTTTAAAATAATACACAATCATTCGGGCATGCGTGTATCTTCTTGGCATCCATTCCCACTGGGCACAACAATTTCTTTACTTGGTATGTTGAGATTGGCAGCTCGTTTCCTTCAGGAAGCATTTCTTTCAACAAAGACAACAATGATGTGAATCTTTTTTCACTCCATCTATTGTTAGCTTTCATCTTATACAATCTCAACACAGCGCTAAGCTTCGTAAACTTAGTACAACCTGTGTATAACGATATCTCAGCATCATGCACAATGTTTCTAAAATTGGGAGGTGGATCGGTGTGCTCTACCCCACAACTATCCAGCATCGCATCAACGATGTCTACTAGAACTGGTTCATTCACATCTACGTCATCATAGGCAATTTCTTCTTCCACACAAGCACTGCTATTGACATCCACTGGTTTCGGGTTTGAAATCTCTCCATGCCAGTGTCATTCTGTATAGCCTTGTATAATCCCATTGCACATGACATGACTTTTAATTTTGTCACCAGTGCTGACTTTCAAGTTGTTACCGCAATGCCTACATGGGTAGTAGAACCTATCTCCAGGTTATTTCCTATGTTCCTCAGCAAATCTAATAAACTGGTCAAGACCAGAAATAAACTCTGGGGTGCATTTATTGCGAATGGACATCCATGATCTATCCATTCTATGATCAAAGAGAAAACAAGTATATATTACAACAAGATTAGGGTCTAGGGTTAACAGATTAGAGTTTTTGCATGGTTAAAACTTTAGGCCAACAAATACATGTGTTGTCATTCTTATATATAATAAATGTGTACCACCTATCCCATTCTTGAACACCTAATCTCACTAGTAAGTGTATAATGTGTATTGGGTTTTCGAGAAAATTTCGGCAGCATTTCCCTGTTGTTCTCTAAGTACATATGTACTTAGAGAACAAACGGAGAAGTGCTACCAAAATTTTCTCAAAACCCCAATACACATTATACACTTACATCCTAAGTGAGATTAGGTGTTCAAGAACAGTCCCAAACCGGGGACTATCCAAGATTTACTCCTAATGAGTAAATCTTGGACGAGTTTCTAGGCCAACAAATACATGTGTTGTCATTCTTATATACAATAAATGTGTACCATCTATCCCATTCTTGAACACCTAATATCACTAGTAAGTGTATAATGTGTATTGGGTTTTCAAGAAAATTTTGGCAGCATTTCCCCACTGTTCTCCAAGTACATATGTACTTAGAGAACAAATGGGGAAATGCTACTGAAATTTTCTTGAAAACCCAATACACATTATACACTTACATCCTAAGTGAGATTAGGTGTTCAAGAACAGTCCCAAACCGGGGACTATCCAAGATTTACTCCTAATGAGTAAATCTTGGACGGGTTTTTAGGCTAATGAGTACATATCCACTACATGTATTTGCTCACTTACATTGCATCACTCACAATTAGAGCATTATTAAATAATAAATCAAGAATTCAATAGTTTCAAACATGCAATAATTCACAATTAGAGCGATAAGATTCACTTTGTACAAACATACATGGCATAATTCAGGCACAATAGCAGGTGTGGTTATTGACCCGATTCAACAATATAAGAATAATTTTAGAAGAGTAATGTAGCACAACATTATAGGCTATCTGATTATAATTGAGCAATATAGCACAAAATCAACCAACATGGCCGTTCTACCAACACGGCTGTGCTGCCCAGCACGACCGTGCCAACCTGCGATTTCACACACCTCAGTCACGGAGCAGGGTACCTGCTTGAGGGCAGAGGAAGAAGAGGAGGAAGAAGAGAAGAGCAGGTACCGTCAGCGGCGTTGGCGGAGAGAGTAGCAGCAGCGAGCAGCAGGAGCAGGAGAGCAGGCCACCAGAGCAAGATAGAAGGTCACCGGAGAAGGAGAGAAGGCCGCCGGAGATGGGGGCAGAGGGCAAGCGGCGGCGGAGGTGGGCAGAGGACCAGCCAAGCGAGCGGAGCAGTGCGTGGCCAGAGTAAACATCGGTAGAGGTGGGGGCAGAGGAGAAATCACCGGAAATCACCGGACCAAACCCTGGAGTAGCAGCGTGAGACAATGAATGAAACAGAGAAAGGGGAAGAGTCGGGATCACGTGGGTGCTGTTAAGTTATCAATCGGCATCGGTTATTAAAAACAACCGACACGTAAAACTAAAGGTGTTGGTTCTACAAAAACACTGACACCTATTCTCAATGATAGTCGTCAGTTTTTACTAGAACAAAACCGACGTCTATCTACATACGCCGATTAAAAAAATTATTCTTGATTAATGACCATAGTTGTCAGTTTCTTTCTCAAACTGACACTGAAAGGGGTGTGAAAAAATTCCCAGGAAAATGCGCGAAAACCCATAAGCATCGGTTCTTTTAGTAAAACCGACAACCAAAATGTGCCCAATTTTTATATCGTGAATAATCTTTCGTCGTCGTTTTTTTAGTAAATAACTGACGCCATATGTCAAATTTTGAAGGTAATTTTTTTCATGCGAAATTTTAGATTTGGCGGTTAATTTTAGGCGTTGATTTATTATTCGGGAACTGACACTGAATAAAAGCGATACCCGTGTCTGGTCGCCCTTCACATATAGATGTCGGTTTTTTTATTAAACCGACATTTTAGGTTTTAGGTTTCGGTGTATTTATACAACCGACGCCTTTAAAAGTGACTTTATAAGCCATTTCTGTAGTAGTGAACCCGGGAAGGGAAGCACTAAGGAGCTAAAGGGATCCCAAGCTAGCAAAGAAGGGGGTTAAGTGGGCGTCCACTAGGGGATTGCTCCACATGTGCTCGCCCAAACCACCACTTGTCCAAACTATGCCACCTTGCTAGCACCCCCAACCACTTGCTCATGACTTGCCACCAACTAGCAAAGCAACGACCACCTGTCCAAAGAACGGTGACACAAACGAGGCTAGTTCAAGAGGGTGTGTATTTCCCAACATGGTGCCATGTCCGATACACCACTGCCCAGCACACCTCTTGGCCGACACACCCTGCCCGACACACCTCTTGGCCGACACACCAAGCAAGAAGGCAGTACCAAGCTCAGACAAGGCCCAAGAAAGCCCAACAACAAGCCTAAGCTTCAACAAGCTCAAACAAGGCTCAAAACAAACCAAGCAAGGCACCCAACCCATTCTCTCTAACCTAGAGGATGCAATGAGAGATAAAGGTATCTCTCAAGGTGACAAACTTGCACAAAAACCCTAAAACTTGGGTAAATTGCAAGTTGCACCTCAACCCCCCAAAAAAGCACAAACAGAACCCTAATCACAACTCATGTGATTAGCAAACAACTAAGCACAAGGTTTAGGCAAAGCAAATAGGGTAAGCCCAAAACAAAGGTTAGGGTCCTTACACCCTCAGTCCACAAAAGGGGCACCATCGTAGGGATGTAGGAAGTCCGACGAGGAGTCAAGCTGCTTTGGGTTGGATTGCATGACCTCTCTCTCTCCCTCTGTCTTCCTCTCTTTGCACAAGTCTTTGTTATACCACTTGTATCCCATCAACTGTCTGAGTTTAAACTTCCACATCCTATAATAGAAAGGTTTGAATCATCCAAATTTCTAAACGTAGATCCAGTGCTACTAAAATGTAGCTTCTGACAACTTTTAATACAAACAAACATTGGTCAATATCTTAATCAGTGTTCAGCAAATCAGCCTAATCGGCCGAATAATCGGTTGAATATTCATTTTCGTGGGTGGAGCGAACCTCTCAGGCCTAATCTGACATAAAATCAGCCTGGACCGATTATTCGGTCGACTGGGCGCTTAAAAGGCTGAATATTCTACGATTTTCTAAATTAGGCCCATCAAAGAAAAAAAAAGGTCCACTTAAGTGAACCCCAACCTGACTCCCCACCCCACCTTCCCGAAACTCGACTCACCCTGACTCTTATCTATCACGAACCCGCACAGTGGAACCAGCAATGCTAGGGCTGCAATCTCCTCCCCCTCAACTCTCCGGTGGCCACTAAGTTGTCCAGCGGTGACTTCCTCCTCCGGCGGTGGTGTCTCCTCCCTCGCCGGCTCTCCACCTTGGCGCAGGATGCACAGGTGGTTCCCTCTCCCCCGATGCCTCTCTAGATCTTGGCCGTAGGTGCCACTGTTGTGGGAGTGGAAGCAGCAACACATCCGACGACGACGACGTTTCTTCGGAGCAAGCTAGCAGTGACGGCGCCAACTTCATTTCTCCACCATCATAAGTCCTCTTTTTCACTCCTCTTTCCATTCAGTTTTCTCCTTAGTTCTCCCAACTCCAACAGTTATTGTTCACTGTGGCGCCCCCCTCTCTATTTTCACTTCTTCTCTTCTTCACCTTCTTCTCCATTGATTTCCTCTCTTCACTCCACTCTCTTCTCTATCCGTTGTTCATTTTTCTTCTTCACTTTTCCCCTCTCCACTCACATTCCACTTTCCCTCTACTCTACTCTACTTTCTTTCGTTCTGTCCTCCTCCACTATATTTACTGCAATCCCTACTATTCTTTCTTCACCTCAAATTCCCATGTATATTTTCCTCATCCTGCTGTGATGCCCCCCATTTACTGATTCACCAATCTAGTAGTAGCTTTCACATTTTCCTTCTCTAATTTCTTCTCTCTTTTTCTCCTGTTTCCACCTTACGCGTCCCTGTTCCACCTTACACGAGCTTCCTTGTTTCCATTTCCTTTGCCTCGCTTCCATATTAGCCATATGTTTCATATTCTCAATCTGTTTGTTTTTATTTGTTATTATTTGTTATAGATCAGTAGCAAAAAATAGTTAAATGTATTTCTTATTAGCATATATTTTTTCTTGTTATTTTTGTAATTCATTTAGATACAAGCATGTGTTATTAATATTTTCTTTCAAATGTTAGGAATTAGCATAGCCATATATTGGTGTACTTGTAGTCTTCTAGTTTTGTGTGTTTGGTTTGATGTGATTTTATTTATTGTCTCCAGAAAATCATGGAGAGTCTTGGATCAGCCCCAATTGGGACTAATACCCAATCACAAAAAACTTCCCAGTCATGCTTGATTCCACCTGGATCCACTGATCTGGCATGGAAGTATGGCACACTCAAAGATAAAAACAACTCTAGTGTTGTTATATGTGACTTGTGCACGAAAGAAATTAGGGGGGTGTGAATCGCCTGAAGCAACACTTAGCTCACATAAAGGGTAATACGCAAGCATGCCCTGGAGTTGACAATGCCATCAAGCAGGAAATTAGGCAGTACATGGAGGAGATTCAAAAGAAGAAGGTGGACAAGTCAAAAGTTGTAGCAAGTGTACGAGAAGAAGTTGACCTTGCTATGGCTAAGGGGAAGGAGATTGATGATTCCCACCTCAACACCATCCCTAGATCAGATTCCTCAATGCGCCAAGTAGGAATCAAGGAGGCTATAGATAAGAAGCAAAGATATCGGGTGAATCAATATATTGCTAGGTGAGTTTATCGATCTAGAATTTCTTTTAATGCAGTTTGCAACAATGCTTTTCTGTCAATGTGCCAGGCTATTGGCTAATATGGAAAGAACCTCAAGCCCCCATATTATTATGAGGTGAGTGAGTCTCTATTGAAAGTGGAGGTTGAAAATACAAGAAATGATCTGCAACCTCATAGAGAAATGTGGAGGAGATACGGGTGCACCATTATGACAGATGCTTGGAGTGATAGGAGAAGCAGGAGCTTGATGAATCTTCTTATAAATTGTGAATTAGGCACTTGCTTTCTTAAGGCAATTGACGCCTCTACTGAGTCTCACATAGGGGAGTATATCACGTCTTTTATTGATGGATGCATCCAGGAGGTTGGTCAGGAGAATGTGCTTCAAATTGTTACAAATAATGCTTCTATGAATGTATTAGTAGGAAGAATGTTGGAGGATAAGTATCCTCACATATTTTGGACATCTTGTGCGACTCATGTCATTGATCTAATACTTGAAGAGTTTGGCAAAGAACAAAGACTTAAGACTGCCATAACAAAGGCAAGGGAGCTGATTGGCTTCATCTATTCTCACACAAAAACCCTGAGTTTGATGCGCAAATTCACTGAAAAGGGGGAGATTTTGAGACCTGGAGTCACCAGGTTTGCTACTTCTTTCTTGACATTGCAGAGCCTCCTTGACAAGAAGGACAAGTTGAGGCTTATGTTCATTTCTACTGAATGGAACCAATGCAAGTGGTCTAAGACAAGACCAGGTGCCAAAGCTACAACGACAATTTTGGCTCCAACTTTTTGGAATCAAGTTTCATCAGCCATCAAATTGTGTACCCCTTTGATCTATTTGCTGAGAATCGTTGATGGTGATAAAAAACCATCAATGGGATTTGTATATGGTGAATTAGAAGCTACTAAACAAGAGATCAAGACCCTCTTCAAGGGAGTTGAAGCCTCCTTTAGGCCATTCATCAATGCCATTACAATTAAAACCAAAGACAGATTAGATAGTCCTCTTCACAAAGCTGCCTACTATCTAAATCCATATTACTTCTACAAGAATCAGGATGAGATAGAAAAACAACCTGATTTGATGGATGGCTTGATCAAGTGCATTGAGACCTTTTTCACTTATGTTGATATTCAAGACAAGATCAGCATGACAGAGTTGGGTTTCTATATAATGAAGCTAGGCTCATTTGGCAAGGCATTAGCTATGAGACAATGCTTAATTAATGATGATGAGTATAAACCAAGTATATAAAACTTACTTTATTTTGATTATTAGGATAATGGTGATATAAAATATTAAACTTATCTATATGTAGCTATGTGGTGGCGTATGCATGGTGGAGCGGCACCGCATTTGCAAGAAATGGCCATCAAAATTCTTAGCCTAACATCCTCCTCCTCTGGTTGTGAGAGGAATTGGAGTACTTTTGAAAGGGCACTTGACTATTTATATATTAAATGCTTATTTTCAATTGTGTAGTGTTATAGACTATTCCCCTCTAAAATGTCCATGTGTTAATGGCAGATCCACACTAAGAAGAGGAATAAACTTGAGGTGAAAAGACTTAATGACTTGGTCTATGTCCAGTTTAATGCCAAGATGCAAGAGCAACGATAGAGAAAGGCCAAAGATCCTCTTCTAACAAGTGATAGGACACATGTCATGGAGTGGATGGGAGATGCTACAACTGAGAATGATGAGGTTCCTGGCAGTGATGGACTTACTCGGGGAAATGTAGCAGCTGCAACAGGTTTTGATGATGTTCTACAAGCTAGGGCCACACGTTCACAAACATGTGCTACTACACATCTTGCTACTTCTACATCAATGTCTCAAATTGATGAAGAAGATCTTGTAGAGGATCCATCTAGTGATGATGATGATGCTGAGACCATCTTTGTAGAGTTCGAGGATGAAGATGGCTACCTCGATTAGCTTTGTATTGATTGTTGACGTATTATTTTGTGTAATTTGTGTTGGGTTTTAGGGGAGGCAAAGAAGTAGTAGAAACAAAAAAATTTCTCCCAAAACCCAGAACAAAAGGAATCGCGTCAACGTCTATATAATAGGAAAGATGGTTTGTGGATGCATACCTTGTCCCGAGGCTTGCTTGGCGACAGTACCTCGCGCCTTGCGCAGTCTTCATCTCCGGTCTTGGATGGTGTCTGTAAAACTCCTGGTCGCACTGGGACTGAAGACTTCTGGTCTCACCGGGACTGTCGGGATTGACAGTTGTCCTCCAAGCGACAGAGGTCTCCCGCCTCTACAGTCTTCCACACGGACTGCCTGTAACTCCGATCTCCTTGTCACATAAGGAATCAGAAGGAGTCGCACCCTCCTGTCGACGTACTAGTCGCCAACACACTCTCCTGCCACTAGTCGCTTTCTGCAGTTGTCTTTTCCTTATTGTGCCTCCCTTATCGGGTAGCACTTGCTCGGGCTCTCTCTCGGTTACCAAAACCAGAGAGAACGACAACTTCACAGAGCAACTAGTTGCACTGGGTTTTACTTTGAGAAGCCCCCAATACCCCTATATATATAGGAGGGTCATGGGACAGGGCTCTCTATCTCGGGCAATATGGGACTAAAGCAGGAGTAGAAGGGTTCGAGATTTTCCAAAAAAAACAACCAACTGCGCAACCTGAACCGGTCGTTTCATTTCTGAAATGGTCGGTTGGGGACCTGAGCCGGTCGGTTGACACCTCAACCAATCGGTTGGGACCCATGAAATGGTCGGTTCACTTTTGAACCAGTCGGTCCGTGGTCCTGATCAGTTTTCGATTAATTTCTCTTCTTTTGTTTCTAATTGGTACCAAATACCAATCCTTGTTCCAATCAAATTGGGCAACTGAAATGAAAAGAAATTTCTCACCAATCTTACTTTCCCAACTTGCCCGATTGGACTTGAATCGATCGTTTCAACACTTGAATGAATTGCTTCACCCTATCCATGAGCCGATCAACTCACCAGTTGAGCCGATCGGTTCACCAAGCTCAGCTGATTGGTTCATCACATGAGCCAATCGGTTGGGACTGCAGATTGTGCAGAATCAATCAATTGCAGTTTTAATCAATCTGATACTCCAATCAATGTGTCCAACACCTTGAACATTATGACATTGAGCTATCAATTAATTGAGTGTTTAATTGAACTACTAAACTCCTTAAGTAATCAATCTAAACATTGTTTGTGGAAAAACTCCTGTTCCAGGTTAAATCCTATGTGTGTGACCCTGCAGGTCCATTTCATGTTGGCAGTGAAAGTCCATAACATTTATGACTTCACAAGCAAAGAGCAGTGCCTAGTCACACATCATTGCTACCCAAGTGAAATAGAAAGTTGGAGAACAACTTTCAATCCTATAATCTGTGAATGGTGTTACAGTGAATGTATAATTCCTTTGTCAATGATATCCTAAATGAACTCGAGGCATGGAACAATCATCCTATCAATGTTCATTCATTTCCTTGATCTCAGAGCAGACTGGGTGAGATGTGTGTGACATCAATATCACATATTGATTCACACGTGCATGTGCATGCCTTTCTCAATCCTACTCATCAAGTGGCCAAGGACATCAAACTCCCTTAGGAGGGACAAATCCCATATCTATCACTCACCCCTCAAAAGCCCCATGTGTCAAAGCCACCCAATCATCACCTTTATAACAACCCATGTTTCAGGACAATGTTTGATGATGTCAAAGTGTACCCAATGATATGTGTTGAGTGTAGTGATTTCAAGTCTAAGAATCACACTCACCACCATCACTGTGAGAGATGACTGTGATTACCAAGTCATGGTTCCATGTGTCACTCTCACGGTGGGTCTGTCTGGTACCTTGTTCTCTAATAAGTACCTATGTGTTTGGTTTGATATCACTATATCATGACTAATGAGATTCTGTCATCAACCAACACACAATCTAGTCTTCAGTGTTATTGATGTCTATGGTTATTTCCATAATAACAACCGACTAGGGACTAAACAAGAATGTATACTCTTAACATCTGTATGATCTCATCGTTTAGGTCCTGAACCTAAAAGAATACGTCATTGAGTAAAACCATTCTTTAGACATCTATCATGTTACACCATCATCTCAGAAATAGTTTAAACATACAGATCGGAAATTGCCTTTATTATTATTCAAGTCATTTACAAAGTATCACATTACAATCATCATATGACTTGCTCTATGGGCATACATACCAACAGACTCCCACTTGCACTTAGAGCCAGTCACCAAGGCACCTCAGTCCTTGTGACCTAGCATGACCATCATGCTTCTGCTGAGAAAGGGCCTTCGTCAGTGGATCAGCTATGTTGTCTTCAGTTGGTACTTTGCAAAACTTCACATCTCCTCGATGTATGATCTCTCGTATGAGATGGAAGTGCCGCAGTATGTGTGCTTGGACCGCTGATGTGATATGGGTTCCTTATCTTGTGCAATAGCTCCATTATTGTCACAGTAAAGATCAATTGCATCACAGCTACTAGGAACTACACCAAGTTTAGAAATGAACTTCCTGATCCACACAGCCTCCTTTGCTGCATGTGAAGCAATAATATACTCGGCCTCTATAGTAGAATCGGCAAGTGATTCTTGCTTGGAACTCTTCCAGCTCACAGCTCCATTATTAAGGCAAAATACAAATCCTGACTATGATCTGTAATCATCTTTATCGGTTTGGAAGATTGCATCAGTGCAACCCTTTATAACCAGATCTTCCTCGCCGCCGTAAACAAGAAATTGATCCTTAGTCCTTCACAAGTACTTGAGGATGTTCTTTACGGTTGTCCAGTGAGCATCCCCAAGATCTGACTGGTACTTTCTCGTCATGCTTAGAGCATACGAGACATCTGGGCGTGTGCACAACATAGCGTACATGATGGACCCGATGGCTGATGCATATGGGATCCCATTCGTACGCTCCCTCTCTTCACAAGATTGGGGACATTGAGCTCTAGAGACGGTGACTCCATGTAACATGGGGATGTTGCCTCTCTTTGAGTTCTCCATGATGAACCACTTCAGCACTTTGTCGATGTACGTGCTCTGACTCAGTCCGAGAAGCCTTCTAGATCTATCTCTATAGATCTTAATTCCTAGAATGTAGGATGCTTCTCCTAAGTCCTTCATTGAGAAAGTATTCCCAAGCCAAGTCTTTACCTTCTCTAAGGCTAAGACATCATTCCCCATCAAAAGTATGTCAACCACATACAATATAGGAATGTGGTCGAGCTCCCACTAACCTTCTTGTACACACAAGGTTCATCTTCATTTTGAATAAATCCAAACACTTTGACTTCCTCATAAAATCAAAGATTCCAACTCTGAGATGCTTTCTTCAATCCATAGATTGACCTTTGCAGCTTACAGATTTTATTGGCATTCTTTGGATCTACAAAACCTTCAGGCTGTGTCATGTACACATCCTCATTTATATTCCCATTAAGTAATGTGGTTTTAACATCCATCTGCCAAATCTCATAGTCATAATAAGCTACAATAGCAAGCATGATCCTGATGGACTTAATCATGGCAACTGGATAAAAGGTTTCGTCATAGTCAACACCTTGAACTTATCGAAATCCCTTCGCAACCAATCTGCCTTTATAATTTTGCACATTGCCATCCATGTCGGTCTTCTTCTTGAAGACCCACTTGCACCCTATGGGTTTTACCCCTTCAGGTGGTTCCACCAAAGTCCATACTTTGTTGGAGTACATGGATTCCATCTCGGATCTCATTGCTTCAAGCCATTTCTCATAATCTGGTCCCTCCATAGCCTCTACGTAGGTAGTTGGACCATCATCTATGATCAACTCACCACCTTCCTGAGTCACAAGGTATCCAAACCTCTCAGTTTCAAGGCGAGTCCTACTAGATCTACGAGGTCCTTGTGTTACCTGAGGAGATTGAGATTCCACAACACCTTATGAATCTCCATTTTCCTCTTGTACATCTACCGGTTCTATGTTTTCTTGTTGGGCTTGAACCTCTTCAAGCTCTATTTTCCTCCCACTGCTTCCTTTAGAAATAAATTCCTTTTTCAGGAACACAACATCCATGGCAACAAACACTTTGTTGTCAGTAGGGTGGTATAGATAATATCCCTTGGTCTCCTTGGGATATCCAACAAAATAACATTTATCAGACTTGGGTCCAAGCTTATCACGAAATATTTTCCTAACGTAAGCCTCACAACCCCAAATCTTCATAAAAGACAAATTGGGACGCTTCCCAGTCCATATCTCATATGGTGTCTTTTGAACCGATTTAGATGGTACTCGGTTGAGTGTAAACGCGGAGGTTTTAAGAGCATGACCCCAGAAAGAAATCAGAAGATTAGCAAAACTCATCATTGATCGCACCATATCCAACAATGTGCGATTCCTTCTTTCAGACACACCGTTATGTTGTGGTGTTCCAGGCGGAGTCCACTGTGATACAATACCACGGGCTCACAGAAGGTCCTCAAACTCCTGGCTTAAGTATTCTCCACCTCGATCGGATCGAAGTGCCTTAATACTTTTACCAAATTGGTTCTGTACTTCATTCATGAAATCCTTGAACCTTTCAAGGGTCTGACTTATGCTTCATTAGGTACACATAGCCATACCTACTGAAATCATCAGTGAAGGTAATGAAGTACTGACACCCATTTTTGGCATTAGTTCTAAAAGGCCCACATACATCAGTATGTATGAGTCCTAATAGATCACTAGCTCTCTCACCTTTACCTGAAAAGGGAGTCTTGGTCATCTTGCCCAATAAACAAGATTCACATGTCTCTATTGATTCATAATCAAAAGAGTCTAGATAACCATCTTTATGGAGTCTAGAAATGCACTTCTCATTTATGTGCCCTAGAAGACAATGCCAAAGATATGTTTTGTTTGAGTTGTTGATTTTTTGCCTTTTGGTGTTTACGTTGTATACACTTGTCTCTAGATCTATCAAGTATAGACCATAAGACATTGGGGCACTGCCATAAAAGATCCCATATTTAGAAATGGATCAATTTCCATTCTTAATAAGAAATTCAAATCCATCCTTGTCCAAACAAGAGATGGAAATGATATTCCTATTTATGGCAGGTACATAATAGCAGTTCTTCAACTCTATTATTATCCCACTAGGTAGAGTTAACTCATAGGTTCATACGGCACTGGTGGCAACCCTTGCCCCATTAGCACAACCTCGCCTTTCCCTAAAGGCCTACTTCTCTTAAGATCCTTCACATTTGAACAAATGTGAGATCCACATCCGGTATCAAGTACCCATGACGAAGAAGTAGTAAAGTTAATCTCTATTACGTATACACCAAAAGTAGAGATCTCTATCTCTGACTTCTTCTTCCATTATTCCTTCCATCCTCTCCATGTAGAAGAAATTGGTTTGGCGAGAGAACCCTTCTCTCCCTCACCTTTCGTTCCATTGATCTCTATCAATGAACTTTCTTTCTTCTTCACCAACACATTAAGTGTATATAGAGTGGATTCAAAGGCTCTTGGTATATCTGGATTATGCTGAACACTTCTCATCGTCCTCAACCAGTTATGGAATTTATTCTCAATTAATTTTCCCATTTTAAAAGATGATTCCTTTGCCATTCTATAAGAGAAAATTGCATTTGTCAAAACTCCTTTGATTTGATTTGAATAAAATTTGACGATAGTTAATTTGGCCTTTAATTAATTACCGCTCCCACTATTTTGACTCAAATTGATAGCCCTCACCATCAATTCGGAAGATTGCAGCGCACGATCTTCTAGTGGGTCAAGATCCATATTTCATCAAGTCATGAGTCAGCTTTGGCTGATCGCCCATAATCTTGACTATTTAGGTAGGCCATCATGCCAATTGCATCATATGCAACTCTTGATGAATGAACATGCACAACACCTTGCCATGAACATTCCCTATCTATGGGCTTAGACGCTCTAAGAATCACCAGTTAAGTCTATCCCAAAAGTCGACACGATAAACATACACCCTGCTTTGGCAGAACCTGCATGTCGACCCTTCACACTTCTACAAGATGGACGACGCACCACGCTTTGGCGTAACCTACGCTTGTTCGATCGAGTTTGCCATGTGTGTCGCTAATGGAAGGCGTATAAGCATTAATATTTTAATGAGGGATTTGGTTTTTATATACATATACATATCCAATCACCACAATATATAGTATGTATCATATACATGCTATATCCCATAGAAAACATGTAAAACGATAAAAGAAATGATTATGGCCATCCTATTGTGATTCCTCGAGCCAAGAGGAATCACGGTCATCTAGGTCTACATCACATGCAACCTGTACAAGATGAAATATGTGCCTATCTTTCTGGGTTTGATCAGCTCATCTCCATGATTGATCGGCTCGCCATCAAGTTGGTTGTTCGGGTGCCACCAGCCGATCAACTGGCGCCTCCAGCCAATCAGTTCACCAGTCATCGTGCATCTCCTCAGGTCACCACCCGCTCATCTCTCTCCTCGAACCGTTCATGTGGAACACCAATCGATCGGTTCACTCCTTGAATCGATCGTCTCAGGTCGTCCGTAGGTCGTTTGCCGTTCTTTGGCATAACATGAAATAAAATCTATCCTATTTACAATTGAATTGTGAAACCCCGAGTTACATTTAGGGGGAGCAAAGGTAGGAAAAGAAATCTCAAATTATTTCGAGTTAAAATAGGAATAGGAGAGAAGGGAATCAGTACGCAGACTGAGATGCAAGCAACCACATACAACCACACAAAGATATAGGGTTTATAGGCCATAACCATGCTACACATACACTACAAAACTCATTTAAGGGCGACGCGTATCAAGTGCATTATATTACATATCATATATGTATATTTGGGATTTGTGGATTGGACATGCATAAAGATAATTTTATTCACATCGTATGCAATAAATAAAGGTGAAAAACCAAAATCGATCATATCGATAATCCTAAAATATAGAGCAGTTAACCTGGCTCTGATACCACTGTTGGGTTTTAGGGGAGGCAGAGAAGTAGCGGAAACAAAAAAAATTCTCCCAAAACCCAGAAAAAAAGGAATCACGTCAACGTCTATATAATAGGAAATATGGTTTGTGGATGCATACCTTGTCCTGAGGCTTGCTCGGCGACAGTACCTCGCGCCTTGCGCGGTCTTCACCTCCGGTCTTGGACGGTGTCTGTGCAGCTCCTGGTCGCACCGGGACTGAAGACTCCTGGTCTCACCGGGACTGTCGGGATTGATAGTTGTCCTCCGAGCAACAGAGGTCTCCCGCCTCTACAATCGTCCACACGGACTGCCTGGAACTCCGATCTCCTTATTGCATAAGGAATCAGAAGGAGTCACACCCTCGTGTCAGCGTACTAGTCGCCAACACACTCTCCTACCACCAGTCGCTTTCTGCAGTTGTCTTTCCCTTACTGTGCCTGTTGGTATGTATGCCCATAGAGAAAGTCATATGATGATTGTAATGGGATACTTTGTAAATGATTTGAATAATAATAAAGGCAATTTCCGATCTATATGTTTAAACTATTTTTGAGATGATAGTGTAACATGATAGATGTCTAAAGAATAGTTTTTACTCAATGACATATGCTTTTGGGTTCAGGACCTAAACGATGAGATCATGCGGATGTTAAGAGTATACATTCTTGTTTAGTCCCTAGTTGGTTGTTATTGTGGAAATAACCATAGACATCAATAACACTGAAGACTAGATTGTGTGTTGGTTGATGACAGAATCTCATTAGTCATGATATAGTGATATCAAACCAAGCACATAGGTACTTGTTAGAGAACAAGGTACCAAACAGACCCACCGTGAGAGTGACACATGGAACCTTGATTTGGTAGTCACAGTCAGCTCTCACAGTGATGGTGGTGAGCATGATTCTTAGACCTCAAATCACTACACTCAACACATGTCGTTGGGTACACTTTGACATCATCAAACACAGTCCTGAAATATGAATTGTTATAAAGGTGATGATTGGGTGGCTTTGACACATGGGGCTTTTGAGGGGTGAGTGATAGATATGGGATTTGTCCCTCCTGAGGGAGTTTGATATCCTTGGACAATTGATGAGTAGGATTGAGAAAGGCATGCACATGCACGTGTGAATCAATATGTGATATTGATGTCACACACATCTCACCCAGCCTGATATGAGATTAAGGAAATGAATGAATGTTGACAGGATGACTGTTCCATGCCTCGAGTTCATTCTGGATATCAGTGACAAAGGAATTATACATTCACTATAACACCATTCACAGATTGTAGGATTGAAAGTTGTTCTCCAACTTTCTATTTCACTTGGGTAGCATTGATGTGTGACTAGGCACCGCTCTTTGCTTGTGAAGTCATAAGTGTTATGGACTTTTACTGCCAACGTGAAATGGACCTACAGGGTCACAGACATAGGATTTAACATGGAAAAGGAGTTTTGTCCACAAACAATGTTTATATTGATTACTAAAGGAGTTTAGTAGTTCAATTAAACACTCAATTAATTGATAGCTCAATATCATAGTGTTCAAGGTGTTGGATTGATTGATTAGAGTACCGGATTGATTGAAACCGCAAATTACTGATTCTGCACAATCTGTACTCCCATCCGATCAGCTCATGTGATGAGCCGATCGACTCAGGTGGTGAGTCGATCGGCTCATGGACAGGGTGAATGATTGCTTCAAGTTTTGAAACGATCGGTTCAACTGTTGCAACCGGGCAAGTTGGGAAAGTAAGATTGGTGAGAATTTTCCTTTCATTTCACTTGCCTAATTTGATTGGAACAAGGATTGGTATTCGATACCAATTAGAAACAAAAGAAGGAAAGTCAATCGGGAACTGATCAGGACCACAAACCGACCGGTTCGTGGGTCCCAACCAATCGGTTGAGGTGTCAACCGACCGGTTCAGATCCCCAACCGACCGTTTCAGTTATGAAACGATTGGTTCAGGTTGCGAGTTGGTTGTTTTTGTGGAAAATCTCGAACCCTTCTACTCCTGCTTTAGTCCCATATTGCCCGGGATCGAGAACCATGTCCCATGACCCGCCTATATATAGGGGTATTGGGGGCTTCTCAAAGTACAACTCAGTGCAACCAGTTGCTTTGTAAAGTTGTTGTTCTCTCTGGTTTTGGTAGCCGAGAGAGACCGAGCAAGTGCTACCCGATAACGGAGGCACAGTAAGGGAAAGACAACTGCAGTTGCAACTAGCAGCAGGAGAGTGTGTTGGCGACTAGTACGCTGATAGGAGGGTGCAACTCTTTCCAATTCCTTGTGGGACAAGGAGATTGGAGTTCTAGGTGGTCCATGTGGACTACTTCAGAGGCGTGAGGTTTCTACCACTCGGAGGACAGCTGTCAATCCCGACAGTCCCGGTGAGACCAGGAGTCGTCAGTCCCGGTGCGACCAGGAGCTACATAGACATCGTCCAAGACCAGAGGTGAAGACCGTGCAAGGCGCAAGGTACTGTCGCCGAGCAATCCTCAAGACAAGGTATGCATACACAAACCATCTTTCCTATTGTATAGACATTGACATGATTCCTTTTATTCTGGGTTTTGGGGAGAAAATTTTTGTTTCCGCAGCTTCTCTGCCTCCTCTAAAACCCAAAAGTGGTATTAGAGCCACGTTAACTGCTGGTATTAGAGCCACGTTAACTGCTCTATATTTTAGGATTATCGATATGATCGATTTTGGTTTGTCACCTTTATTTATTGCATACGATGCGAATAAAATTTTCTTTATGCATGTCCAATCCACAAATCCCAAATATACATATATGATATGTAATATTAATGCACTCGATACGCGTCACCCTTAAACGAGTTTTGTGGTGGATATGTAACATGGTTATGGCCTATAAACCCCTATATCTGTGTGTGGTTGTATGTGGTTGCTTGCATCTCGGTCTGCGCACTGATTCCCTTTCTCCTATTCCTGATGTAACTTGAAATAATTCGAGATTTCTATTCCTACCTTTGTTCCCCCCAAATGTAAGTCGGGGTTTCACAATTCAATTGTAAATAGGATAGATTTTATTTCCTATTATGTCAAAGAATGGCGAACGACCTGACGGTGACCTGAGACGTTCGGTTCAAGGCGTGAACCGATCAGTTGGTGTTCCAGACGAGCGGTTCGAGGAGCGAGATGAGCGGGTGGCGACATGTGGAGATGCACGACGACCAGTGAACTGATCGGCTGGAGGCGCCAGTCGATCGGATGGTGGCACCCGAACAACCAACTTGATGGCGAGCCGATCAGTCATGGAGATGAGATGATCAAACCCAGAAAGGCAGGCACATATTTTATCTTGTACAGGTTGCATATGATGTAGACCTAGATGACCGTGATTCCTCTTGGCTCGAGGAATCACAATAGGATGGCCATAATCATTTCTTTTATCGTTTTGCATGTTTTCTGTGGGATATAACATGTATATGATACGTACTATATATTGTGGTGATTGGATATGTATATGTATATAAAAACCAAATCCCTCATTAAATATTAAGTTTTAGATGCCTTCCAAATGCAACACATGTGAAAAGCTTGATCGACTAAGTGTGGGCACACCCTAGCGTGATGCACCGTCTATCTCGTGGAAGCGTGAAGGTTGAATGTGTGGGTCTGTCCTAGCAGGGTGCATGTTCATCGTGTTGGCTTTGGGTCGGACTTAACAAGGTGACCTAGATAGGATCTAGCACCTTGAGGCATGGAGATGATCATGGCAGGGAGTTGCATATGACATCTTTTAAGAGTTGCATATGATGCAATTGGCAAGAGTTGCCTACCTAGGAGATCTGAGTTGTGGGTGACAGCCCTAGCTGGTCCATGACTCAGAGGATTTCAGGATCTTGACCCACTAGAAGATTGTACGCTGCAATCTTCTGAATTGATGGTGAGGGCTATAAATTTGAGTCAAAATAGTGGGAGCGGTAATTAATTAAAGGCCTAATTAACTATCATCAAATTTTATTCAAAACAAATCAAAAGGAGTTTTGACAAAATGCAATTTTCTCTTGTAGAATGGAAAAGGAATCATCTTTTAAAATGGGAAACTTAATTGAGAACAAATTCCATAACTGGTTGAGGACTGTGAGAAGTGTTCTGCACAATCCAGATATACCAGGAGCCTTTAAATCCTCTCTATGTATGCTTAATGCGTTAGTGAAGAAGAAAGAAAGTTCATTGATAGAGATCAATGGAACGAAAGGTAAGGGAGAGAAGGGTTCTCTCGCCAAACCAATTTCTTCTACATGGAGAGGATGGAGGGAACAATGGAAGAAGAAGTCAGAGATAGAGATCTCTACTTCTGGTGTATACATGATAGAGATTAACTTTACTACTTCTTCATCATGGGTACTTGATACCGGATGCGTATCTCACATTTGTTCAAATGTGAAGGATCTTAAGAGAAGTAGGCCTTTGGGGAAAGGCGAGGTTGAACTACGTGTTGCCAATGGGGCAAGAGTTGCCGCCAGTGCCGTAGGAACCTATGAGTTAACTCTACCAAGTGGGCTAATAATAGAGTTGAAGAACTGCTATTATGTACCTTCCATAAATAGGAATATCATTTCCGTCTCTTGTTTGGGAAAAGATGGATTTGAATTTCTTATTAAGAATGGAAAATGTTCTGTTTCTAAAGATGGGATCTTTTATGGCAGTGCCCCAATGTCTTATGGTCTATACTTGATAGACTTGGAGACAAGTGTATACAACATAAACACCAAAAAGCAAAAACTCAATGACTCAAACAAAACATATCTTTGGCATTGTCGTCTAGGGCACATAAATGAGAAGCACATTTCTAGACTCCATAAAGATGGTTATCTAGACTCTTTTGATTATGAATCAATAGAGACATGTGAATCTTGTTTATTGGGCAAGATGACTAAGACTCCCTTTTCAGGTAAAGGTGAGAGAGCTAGTGATCTATTAGGACTCATACATACTGATGTATGTGGGCCTTTTAGAACTAATGCCAGAAATGGGTGTCAGTACTTCATTACCTTCACTGATGATTTCAGTAGGTATGGCTATGTGTACCCGATGAAGCATAAGTCAGAAACCCTTGAAAGGTTCAAGGATTTCATGAATGAAGTACAGAACCAACTTGGTAAAAGTATTAAGGCACTTTGATCCGATTGAGGTGGAGAATACTTAAGCCAGGAGTTTGAGGACCTTCTGCGAGCCCGTGGTATTGTATCACAATGGACTCCGCCTGGAACACCACAGCATAATGGTGTGTCTGAAAGAAGGAATCACACATTGTTGGATATGGTGCGATCAATGATGAGTTTTGCTGATCTTCCGATTTCCTTCTGGGGTCATGCTCTTGAAACCGCCGTGTTTACACTTAACCGTGTGCCATCTAAATCGGTTTAAAAGACACCATATGAGATATGGTATGGGAAGCGTCCCGATTTGTCTTTTCTGAAGATTTGGGGTTGTGAGGCTTACGTTAGGAAAATGTTTCCTGATAAGCTTGGACCCAAATCCGATAAATATTATTTTGTTGGATACCCCAAGGAAACGAGGGGATATTATCTATACCACCCTACTGACAACAAAGTGTTTGTTGCCGTGATAGCTGTGTTCCTAGAGAAGGAATTTATTTCCCAAGGAAGCAGTGGGAGGAAAATAGACCTTGAAGAGGTTCAAGCCCAACAAGATAACATAGAACCGATAGATGTACAAGAGGAAAATGGAGATTCACAAATTGTTGTGGAATCTCAGTCTCCTCAGGTAACACAAGGACCTCGTAGATCTAGTAGGACTCGCCTTGAACCTGAGAGGTTTGGATACCTTGTGACTCAGGAAGGTAGAGAGTTGATCATAGATGATGATCCAACTACCTACGTAGAGGCTATGGAGGGACAAGATTATGAGAAATGGCTTGAAGCCATGAGATATGAGATGGAATCCATGTACTCCAACAAAGTATGGACTTTGGTGGAACCACCCGAAGGGGTAAAACCCATAGGGTGCAAGTGGGTCTTTAAGAAAAAGACCGACATGGATGGCAATGTGCAAACTTATAAAGGCAGATTGGTTGCAAAGGGATTTCGACAAGTTCAAGGTGTTGACTATGACGAAACCTTTTCTCCAGTTTCCATGATTAAGTCCATCAGGATCATACTTGCTATTACAGCTTATTATGACTATGAGATTTGGCAGATGGATGTTAAAACTGCATTCCTTAATGAGAATATAAATGAGGATGTGTATATGACACAGCCTGAAGGTTTTGTTGATCCAAAGAATGCCAATAAAGTTTGTAAGCTGTAAAGGTCAATCTATGGATTGAAGCAAGCATCTCAGAGTTGGAATCTTCGATTTGATGAGGAAGTCAAAGTGTTTGGATTTAGTCAAAATGAAGATGAACCTTGTGTGTACAAGAATGTTAGTGGGAGATCGACCACATTCCTCATATTGTATGTGGATGACATACTTTTGATGGGGAATGATGTCTTAGCCTTAGAGAAGGTAAAGACTTGGCTTGGGAATACTTTCTCAATGAAGGACTTAGGAGAAGCATCCTATATTCTAGGAATTAAGATCTATAGAGATAGATCTAGAAGGCTTCTCGGACTAAGTCAGAGCACGTACATTGACAAAGTGCTGAAGTGGTTCAGCATGGAGAACTCAAAGAGAGGCAACATCCCCATGCTACATGGAGTCACCGTCTCTAGAGCTCAATGCCCCCAATCTTGTGAAGAGAGGGAGCGTATGAATGGGATACCATATGCATCATCCATCAGATCCATCATGTACGCTATGTTGTGCACACACCCAGATGTCTTGTATGCTCTCACCATGATGAGCAGGTACCAGCCAGATCCCGGGGATGCTCACTGGACAACTGTAAAGAACATCCTCAAGTACTTGCGAAGGACTAAGGATCAGTTTCTTGTTTACGGCGGTGAGGAAGAGTTGGTTGTAAAAGGTTACACCGATGCAAGCTTCCAAACTGATAAAGAAGATTACATATCATAGTCAAGATTTGTATTTTGCCTTAATAAAGGAGCTGTGAGCTGTAAGAGTTCCAAGCAAGAAATAGTTGCCAATTCTACTACAGAGGCTGAGTATATTGCTGCTTCGCATGCAGCAAAGGAGGCTGTGTGGATCAGGAAGTTCATTTCTGAACTTGGTGTAGTTCCCAGTAGTTGTGATGCAATTGAGCTTTATTATGATAATAATGGAGATATTGCACAAGCTAAGGAACCCAGATCACATCAGCGGTCCAAGCACATACTGCGGCGTTTCCATCTCATACGAGAGATCGTACAACGAGGAGATGTGAAGATTTGTAAAGTACCAACTGAAGACAACATAGCTGATCCACTGAATAAGACCCTTTCTCAGCAAAAGCATGATGGTCATGCTAGGTCACAAGGACTGAGGTACCTTGGTGACTGGCTCTAAGTGCAAGTGGGAGTTTGTTGGTATGTATGCCCATAGAGCAAGTCATATGATGATTGTAATGGGATACTTTGTAAATGATTTGAATAATAATAAAGGCAATTTCCGATCTATATGTTTAAACTATTTCTAATATGACAGTGTAACATGATAGATGTCTAAAGAATGGTTTTTACTCAATGATGTTTGCTTTTGGGTTCATGACCTAAACGATGAGATCATACAGATGTTAAGAGTATACATTCTTGTTTAGTCCCTAGTCAGTTGTTATTGTGGAAATAACCATAGACATCAATAACACTGAAGACTAGATTGTGTGTTGGTTGATGATAGAATCTCATTAGTCATGATATAGTGATATCAAACCAAGCACATAGGTACTTGTTAGAGAACAAGGTACCGGACAGACCCACCGTGAGAGTGACACATGGAACCTTGACTTGGTAGTCACAGTCAACTCTCACAGTGATGGTGGTGAGTGTGATTCTTAGACCTGAAATCACTACACTCAACACTGGGTACACTTTGACATCATCAAACGCAGTCCTGAAACATGGATTGTTATAAAGGTGATGATTGGGTGGCTTTGACACATGGGGCTTTTGAGGGGTGAGTGATAGATATGGGATTTTTCCCTCCTGAGGGAGTTTGATATCCTTGGCCACTTGATGAGTAGGATTGAGAAAAGCATGCACATGCACGTGTGAATCAATATGTGATATTGATGTCACACACATCTCACCCAGTCTGCTCTGAGATCAAGGAAATGAATGAATGTTGACAGGATGACTGTTCCATGCCTCAAGTTCATTCTAGATATCAGTGACAAAGGAATTATACATTCACTGTAACACCATTCATGGATTGTAGGATTGAAAGTTGTTCTCCAACTTTCTATTTCACTTGGGTAGCATTGATGTGTGACTAGGCACCGCTCTTTACTTGTGAAGTCATAAGTGTTATGGACTTTCACTTCCAACGTGAAATGGACATGTAGGGTCACACACATAGGATTTAACCTGGAAAAGGAGTTTTGTCCACAAACAATGTTTATATTGATTACTAAAGGAGTTTAGTAGTTCAATTTAACACTCAAGTAATTGATAGCTCAATATCATAGTGTTCAAGGTGTTGGACTGATTGATTAGAGTATCGGATTGATTGAAACCGCAATTGACTGATTCTGTACAATCTGTACTCACAACCGATCGACTCATGTGATGAACTGATCGGCTCAGCTTGGTGAACCGATCGGCTCAGGTGGTGAGTCGATTGGCTCATGGACAGGGTGAACGATTGCTTCAAGTGTTGAAATGATCGGTTCAACTCTTGCAACCGGGCAAGTTGGGAAAGTAAGATTGGTGAGAATTTTCCTTTCGTTTCACTTGCCCAATTTGATTGGAACAAGTATTGGTATTCGATACCAATTAGAAACAAAAGAAGGAAAGTCAATTAGGAACTAGTCAGGACCACGAATCGACCGGTTCATGGGTCCCAACCGATCGGTTGAGGTGTCAACCGATCGGTTCAGATCCCCAACTGACTGTTTCAGTTATGAAACGATCGATTCAGGTTGCGAGTTGGTTGTTTTTGTGGAAAATCTCGAACCCTTCTACTCCTGCTTTAGTCCCATATTGCTCAGGATAGAGAACCCTGTCCCATGACCCGCCTATATATAAGGGTATTGGGGGATTCTCAAAGTACAACTCAGTGCAACCAATTGCTCTGTAAAGTTGTCATTCTCTCTGGTTTTGGTAACCGAGAGAGCCCGAGCAAGTGCTACCCGATAAGGGAGGCACAACAAGGGAAAGACAACTGCAGTTGCAACTGGTAGCAGGAGAGTGTGTTGGCGACTAGTACGCTGACATGAGGGTGAAACTCCTTCCAATTCCTCATGGGACAAGGAAATTGGAGTTCTAGGTGGTCCGTGTGGACTACTTCAGAGGCGGGAGGTTTCTGCCGCTCCGAGGACAATTGTCAATCCCGACAATCCCGGTGAGACCAGGAGTCGTCAGTCTCGGTGCGACCAGGAGCTGCACAGACACCGTCCAAGACCAGAGGTGAAGGCCGCGTAAGGCACGAGGTACTGTCGCCGAGCAAGCCTCGGGACAAGGTATGCATCCACAAACCATCTTTCCTATTGTATAGACGTTGACATGATTCCTTTTGTTCTGGGTTTTGGGGAGAAAATTTTTCTTTCCGCTGCTTCTCTGCCTCCTCTAAAACCCAAAAGTGCCTCCCTTATCGGGTAGCACTTGCTCGGGCTCTCTCTCGGTTACCAAAACCAGAGAGAACAACAACTTCACAGAGCAACTGGTTGCACTGGGTTGTACTTTGAGAAGCCCCCAATACCCCTATATATATGAGGGTCATGGGACAGGGTTCTCTATCCTGGGCAATATGGGACTAAAGCAGGAGTAGAAGGGTTCGAGATTTTCCACAAAAACAATCAACTGCGCAACCTGAACCGATCGTTTCATTTCTAAAATGGTCAGTTGGGGACCTGAGCCGGTCGGTTGACACTTCAATCGATCGTTTGGGACCCATGAAATGGTCAGTTCACTTTTGAACTGGTTGGTTCGTGGTCCTGATCAGTTCCCGATTGACTTTTCTTCTTTTGTTTCTAATTGGTACCAAATACGAATCCTTGTTCCAATCAAATTAGGCAAGTGAAACAAAAAGAAATTTCTCACCAATCTTACTTTCCCAACTTGCCCGGTTGGACTTGAATCGATCGTTTCAACACTTGAACGAATCGCTTCACCCTGTCCATGAGCCGATCGACTCACCAGTTGAGCCGATCGGTTCACCAAGCTCAGCCGATCAGTTCATCACATGAGCCGATCGGTTGGGATTGCAGATTGTGCAGAATCAATCAATTGCAGTTTCAATCAATCTGATACTCCAATCAATGTGTCCAACACCTTGAACATTATGACATTGAGATATCAATTAATTGAGTGTTTAATTGAACTACTAAACTCCTTTAGTAATCAATCTAAACATTGTTTGTGGACAAACTCCTATTCTAGGTTAAATCCTATGTGTGTGACCCTACAGGTCCATTTCACGTTGGCAGTGAAAGTCCATAACATTTATGACTTCACAAGCAAAGAGCGGTGCCTAGTCACACATCAGTGTTGCCCAAGTGAAATAGAAAGTTGGAGAACAACTTTCAATCTTACAATCCGTGAATGGTGTTACAGTGAATGTATAATTTCTTTGTCACTGATATCCTGAATGAACTCGAGGCATGGAACAATCATCCTGTCAATGTTCATTCATTTCCTTGATCTCAGAGCAGACTGGGTGAGATATGTGTGACATCAATATCACATATTGATTCACACGTGCATGCGCATGCCTTTATCAATCCTACTCATCAAGTGGCCAAGGACATCAAACTCCCTTAGAAGGGACAAATCCCATATCTATCACTCACCCCTCAAAAGCCCCATGTGTCAAAGCCACCCAATCATCACCTTTATAACAACCCATGTTTTAGGACTGCGTTTGATGATGTCAAAGTGTACCCAACGACATGTGTTGAGTGTAGTAATTTCAGGTCTAAGAATCACACTCACCACCATCACTATGAGAGTTGACTGTGATTACCAAGTCATGATTCCATGTGTCACTCTCACGATGGGTCTGTCTGGTACCTTGTTCTCTAACAAGTACCTATGTGCTTGGTTTGATATCACTATATCATGACTAATGAGATTCTGTCATCAACCAACACACAATCTAGTCTTCAGTGTTATTGATGTCTATGGTTATTTCCACAATAATAACCGACTAGGGACTAAACAAGAATGTATACTCTTAACATCTGTATGATCTCATCGTTTAGGTCCTGAACCTAAAAGCATACGTCATTGAGTAAAACCATTCTTTAGACATCTATCATGTTACACCATCATCTCAGAAACAATTTAAACATATAGATCGGAAATTGCCTTTATTATTATTCAAATCATTTACAAAGTATCCCATTACAATCATCATATGACTTGCTCTATGGGCATACATACCAACAATTTGGACATGAGTTGCTTGGTTATTTGGTGTTTTTTACTTATTTTGAACCTTTTGACGTGCGTTAAACTATCTTCATGTTTGTGATGTATGTTGCTTAATTAACATTCTTAATGGATCTATGTTTCTTGTTACATCCTCATTTGTTATAGTTTAATTAATATATACAATTATATAGGGCCAAGTTTTAAATTTATGTGAATATATAATTAATTTAAAAAAAATTCAAAACTGATTAAAATCAAATATACTCCCGCTTATACTCCCGCATACCGTATATACTCTAATCGGTACCCTATCCGCCCGTACACCGATTACCGCTTTTCTGAACAGTGATCTTAATAGAGTTCCTAAAATATGTTCATTCTATGGGACATTTCAATCATATATGATTCTAAAAAACTTCCAAGAATACTAAACTCATCTTGTCTCTAAATGTTCATGTAATCCTCATCATCAACAATATCTAGAATCATACCTTTTAGCTGAAAATAATTCATAATTGAGTAACCAATTCCTTAATTTGGAATCAATCATCTACATGACTCTCATGGTCTTAAAATATTACATTGGGTATCATAATCCTAAATTTGGGGTCATCACATTCACCCCACGTTATATGTAATTTTGTCCTTGAAATTCAACCGATCTTATACTAAAGGTGATGTCAAGAAGTCTAGTTCTTATACTCGCCACACCTAGGTACCAAGATCATCATAATTTTGGATGTAGCCTATTTTTTCATCTTAGGTTCATAGTATCTAAGGTGTACCCACCCCACTTTAAATATGAAGAAGCATCATTTAATGTCTTATTCATAACATGATATTCTAGTATTTTAGGATTTACATCTCTCGTTACCCTTAAAATTAGGGTTTGTTCTTACATATAAAGTTGAGAAGGTATCACTCAAGTTTCATCTTTCACCCTACTCATCTATGTAAGGTGATATCAAGATTTCATATCATCAAATATCAAGATTATCACACTTATTAACATCATATTAGGATTTCAACATTAGAGTGGATTGATCTTCATTACATATTATGTTTTTCACTACTTGAGAAGATCCCATTTAACATCCTTGAATATTAGGGTGTCACCCTATTCTGTGAGTTGTTTCAAACTAAAAGCATAGATGTAGAATGATTGAGGTTAGGAACTATATTTTGTGATCATGTAATCTATGATCCAAAGAGTATCTTAGTTTTAGGACCATGATTTCAAACTTATATCTTTCATGCACGATATGAAGGGAAAGAGAATATACTAATCTAAGATTATCATGATTTCAATAGGTATATTACATGTATGATATAGGAGGGTAATATAGGATAGGTCAAGCTTATACGAGTGGTTCCTCATATATAAATCATCTATATAACTCAAGTGAGGTTTCTAGTATCATATATTAAGAAAGAGAAGTGGAAAGAACAAATTTATGAGTATCTTATACACAAGGTGTTTTACTCTCAGAACTAATGTTTCATATACCACCTCACTTGTAGCTAATGATGAGGTTCAAAAACATATGTCACTCAAGCTAGCACCTAACTCAATCAAAAGGATTGACTTTCAAATTATGAGTTTTCTACCCATAACATTATTTGTACCCAACTCTCACATATAGGATTGAATCATGCAAAAGGACTCAACTCATCTACCTAGGAGTAACCCAGCTTAGGACATATCATTCATATATATCACATATTTTTCATATATTGGGGTAGGTCCTATGCCCCTCTCCCTGTGGGTCTCACTCTCTCTGGAGTTTACCACATATCTTGTCCTAACATAGGGGTTCTCCTTTATAAAAGAGCTTGAGGATCATGCATATTCAACCTTATCTTAACATAGATTGTCTTAATAAGAAAGGAGTACGTATTTTCATCATCAAGACTTAGCTTAGATTTTCCAAAATGATTCAAGTCATATGCGACTTAAATATTTATAAGGAAACTTACACAATCAGAGATCAAACTTAGATAAGAATACACCTGCTTATTTCATAGATAAATCAGTCATCTACTCCAATTGTCACATATCCAATAAGGCTCTAGACATCTAATATAAATCTAATCTCTCTTGTATGCTGTTGTCACTTCCTTTCACTTAGGTTGCATGAACACCTACTACTCTCCTATGTGAGGGACACATTTTCATATTTACATATATCTAATAAAATATTATATATATATATATATATATATATATATTTTCTCTGAGAAAGAAGACGTAAGAGAAAACTGTCGAGGCTCGAGCCGATTGGAAAACAAAACCAAATCAGCAAAACTGAGTGTCCCACACACAGTAGATAGTCTAGTGTCATGTAACCTAGTGAAATGGTGAGAACAAGATGTATACTAGTGTAGCTACCCAATACATATGAGCTCTATATGAAAAGGGTTTCACACACTTATCTAGACCTAGTTCTCAAACATCTAGGTTCTAACCTAGAGGCTAAGTCAAACCTTATTCCTATAGAACAACTTACTAAGTTTTTAGGATTTTATGTTAAAGGTTAAATTCAATTTTATGTTTCATGGTGAGAAATTATAGGTGTAGCTATTGTTCATGCTCTGATACCAACTATAACGTCCCCGAATTTTCACCTTCTCAAAACTCCATGGAGATGAGAAGATAAAATATGAAAACGTTAAGCAATTGTATCAAAGTGCATTGCAGAAGCAATATGCGCATACATGAACATTCAATATAACAAACACCATAACATTTCTCAGCATTCAATATGTATATATTATAAAGTGAGTTACTACACCATGATTTACAATTAGATATTGAATGAAAATTCTACAGTCTATGAACATGTATGCTAACTAGGATCTACACAATAGGTAAACCTGTCCAACTTGCTCGCTCACATCCTATTCTTTTATTCCATGATATCTCTAAACCTAAAACATACGTGAAACAACGAATCAACACACAATGTGTTGTGTACGTGGGTAGAAAGATACATACTAATATGCTTACACAATTGAAATAACTTGAGAAAGAAAGAGTAAAAGAAAACATTATTTAAAACGATAATCGGGTAAACACATATATTTAGATATCTTTTGATGCGTTTGTACTACTAAGTGGTGTCGTACTTCATTTTTTCCTGTCCCTTGGGCTATGGGGACTGAGTGTCGACCTTATATTTAGAAGGGGAGAGAGATGTCGCACTTCATTTTTCCCCGCCCCTTGGGCTATGGGGACCGAGTGCCGACCTTATATTTAGAGGAAGAGAGAGAGAGAGAGAGGGTTGAGAGAGAGAGAGCATATATCCACTTAGTAGCTACAAACCATCTTTATTCTTTTTTTATGTTCTTTAATATTTTACAAAGCATATACTACTAATACACATCCAAGAATTTATATGCAAACACAAGCATCCAAAGTACATCATATCATTATGCATTCATGAAAACTAATCTTATACATAATAAAACCCACGTACCTAAGTTTAGAGGTTCCTATACATCCATGATCATCTAGAACTTTGTCCATGACCTGATTGATAACAATTAATCGTCATTAATACAAGGTTCACCATAATCAATGGTATTTTAGGTCCAAAATTAGGGTTTAACCAAACCTAGGTTTCATTTGATCTTAGGATGGTATCTGATATTTTTCTAATGATCAGGAGGTCATTATAAGGGTTTGGTCCAAATTTCATATTTTTCTAATGCCTATGATATGTTCTAGAATTAATATTAGGTTTAAAGCATCTAACTATAATTAATGAGGAAAGACTTATTAATTTGACATCAGAATATGATCAAAGTCCATATTTCGATTCCAGATCACATTATGGTTCAATATTATTTTATCAAATTTAATGTCCATCATATGCTAATTATATCTTGTATATGAGCCCTAAAAGAAGTATTTAAGTTGACATTAAAACCATCAATAATATTGCTTCAAAAGTACATCTAGGCATCCGGTAATACAGGGGATACTTTTTTGAGAATTTTAGTATATTATTTGTATTTTTCTGATGTCAGATGTACTTACTATGATTTATCCAAGATTTAGATATTTTTGAGAGTTTTACCTCATGCTGCCAATCAAAGAATGCCACGTGGCCACTTAGTAGCAGGGCTCTCTACTGATCCGGGCGGTTGCCCGCGGTTCACTTCCTTTGGACCCGGTCTGAATATCAGGAGACAGTCCTCCGTCTTTGGCATCGCGAGTCGCAGCCCGCTTCCTTCGTAGCGACGCTCGAAGTCGCCGTCTCTAGGGCCTCTTCCGGAGAGCAAGACGCAGGTGCCACCGCACACAGAAGCCCTAGATCAGCCTCTGATGTCCTCTCTCCTCGAATCCCTGGGATGGTCAGAGACCCTCAGTCCACAAAGGGGCGCCGTCGTAGGGTTGTAGGAAGTTTGACGAGGAGTCAAGCTACTTTGGGTTGGATCGCACGACCTCTCTCCCCCCCTCTATCTTCCGCTCCTTGCATGAGTCTTTGTTATACCGCTTGTATCCAATCAACTGTCTGGGTTTAAACTTCCACATCCTATAATAGAAAGGTCTGTATCATCCAAATTTCTAAACGTAGATCCAGTGCTACTAAAATGTAGCTTCTGACCACTTTTAATACAAACAAACATTGGTCAATATCTTAATAGAGTTCTTAAAATATGTTCATTCTATGGGACATTTCAATCATATATGATTCTAAACTTTCAATAATACTAAACTCATCTTGTCTCCAAATGTTCATGTAATCCTCATCATCAACAATCTCTAGAATCATACCTTTTAGCTGAAAATAATTCATAATTGAGTAACCAATTCCTCAATTTGGAATCAATCATCTACATGACTCTCATGGTCTTAAAATATTAAATTGGGTATCATAATCCTAAAATTGGGATTATCACAATTTAGGTAGAGTTTGGGAGTCATCTATGATATAGGTACTAATAGGGGATTTTGGGGTGGAAATATCTTTTTGAATGAAGGAGGTAGGAATGGGGTGTGTGTCAAAACTGTCAATGCACTGCTTTATAGCTCATTCATCTACACCTTTTTTCAATACTTTTTCTTCTTTGTTGATAAAATTCGCTTTTTTGTCACACTTGTTGCACTCCCGAACTCTACTTTTTATGCTAAGGGCCCGTATTAGTGTGGCTTCCAATTATTAGTTGGGCAACAAACGAACACATGCAGCTGGAAATCAGTGTGGCTTCCAATTATTTACGTTTGGTTTTAGGTAGATGCAACCCATAGTGTGAAAATCAGCTACACGACCATCCCAAATTACACAGAAAAACTGGAAAAGAAATAGCGTCCAAAATAGGCGCGGTTCCATTTCCTTGACCACTCAAAACCTGTGCTGCTACATATTCGAGTTCTATTTCACTTGCTTATGCATAACAACGAACCAGTGAAGACGTGGGGCAGAAGAACGTGCTGCATATTCATTTTCCGCACACTAGCAAACGGATAACAAATTAAATAATGACATTGCAGTTACGTCCAACCAAACAAAGAAATGCAGTTCGATCTCATCATATTCATTTTCCGATTTTCAAATTCGCAATGCGGTTGGTAGTACTCCCAATCAGAAAGACCCTAAATCTACCTACAGAGCATTATAACAACAGTTTACCTCCCACCACCCAACCCAACCCCAACGGTTGGCTCCCAGCGGCAGCACCACACACGGAGCAGCAACACGCCCCTGTCCTTTGCTCACGCCGGGTCCAGGTGCAGCTGGCGCGGACTCCAACGCCACTTGAAATAGAGCTTGGTACTCGTGCACTCTCTCTACCTCTATCTCCATCTCCTCCCGACTATTCTTCTTCTGGTTGTCGTTCCCTCCCTTCGGGCATCGGCGGCCACAACTGCTAGTACTAGTACTAAAGCCTACCACTACTATTGCTGGTGTTATTACAAAGGAGCCAAGGACCAGTCGTGGGAGGAGTGGGCTATATACGGTCTTCCGACTTATCTCCTCTGTTTTTCCACCCAACCCAACAACTATCCACTATCAACTGTCCACTGCCACCACCACCACCATCACCACCTCCCTATCCTCTACCCGCCGCTACCTCCTCCCCACTAATGACACCACTCCCTGTCTCCTCTCCTCTCGTCTCGGGTTGCCCCAAGTAGTTCCCACTGATTCCTTTCTGGAGGTTTTGTGGCCACTGAGCCGTCGTTGCCTCATTGTGGTTCTGGAACTGGAGGACGACCCCATATTTCTCTCCCAACTCAGGAGGAACAACCAGCTGCACCTCACCGGCCATTCCTTCAAGATTGATCAACCTGCCTGGCTGCACTGAATCACGTTCCTGTGGTAGCTAACCACCTCCCCCTCTCTTCTGTTTTCCTCTCTCTGCATCCTCTATAGAATGCACACTAGCCTGCTTGATGTGAGGCAATGGGTCGAGCCGGAAATCCGCCTAGGAGGAGCGCAGTGGGATAAAGATCCTTTCTTTATTTACCTCGTGGTTATGGATTTTACATAGGTCTTGCTTGTTTGCTTTCTTGCAGGCTTTCTAAATATGGCACCGAGCGGATGATGGGAAGAAGATTGGACTCTCTACCTGTCTGTCTTCCTCTGCAGCTAAGCATCCACAAACGTCACGCTCCCTGTATCCTCAAGGTGAAAAACAAAGCACGATTTTTCAACTTCCCAGATCTACTTGAACCAGCCAATCTCTGTACTAGTATATTCTTTGGGGCCACGGAAATGAGAACCCTCACACTGTTGGCTTTACATTTACATTGTTGGTTTATTCAGAGAATAATGTTTATTTGGATGAATAATTTGGATTTCTTAACTAGATTGTTGGTTTATTCAGAGAATAAATTGGATTTTACATTTACATTGTTGGTTTATTTGGATGAATAATTTGGATTTCTTAACTAGATGCGGACGACTGAGGTTGGATTTGGAAGGGAGATTGGATGATATGTGTGCTCATGGGCAACAGCAGTAGTGGCAAAGTGTCTCTTTCTATCTAGATGTTATTTGTCTTGAACCAAATCATTCTTTGTTTCTATATATGTATAAAATAGCAGACTGATATTAATAAGATCTTGGCTGGATATGTTTCTTTTTGTTGTTTTCTTGTTCGTGGTCGGGACAGGGGTCGGTTTTCTTTCTAATAAATAAATTTGTGTTTTTAGTGAAGAGGATGACTGGATGAGAGATCGAGAGAAGGGGATGCTGTGTGTCTGTAAGAGAGATATAATAGCAGGGATGAGATGGAAAGAGAGTGGAACAGGGTGTTGAAAGAGCCGAACAGGCAAATATGATGGACGATGATCCCTGCTATCCATCTCGATCTCGATCCAGTAGTAGATTGAATGCAGGCAAGTGATCTGGTCTGGTCTGCCCCGGACTAGTACCGGAGCAATAATGAACAAGCCTCTGGGTCAGAGAGAGCTCAGGACTCTCTCCTCTCTCTCTCTCTCTCTCTCTTTGGCGATAGCATCCGCTGGTACTGGTTCTACTACTTGAATAATATCTAGATAGAGATAGTGGTGGCTGGGCTGGCTCGCTGTACCTGGTCCCGACTGGGAGATCAGGAGGTCCAGGAAGAGGAGATCACGGTCCGGCTCACAACCCTCCGCTCCCTCCGGCTCGCCTTACAAGCCACTAGCCCCACTCACTCCACTCCACTCCCCACCTCGCACGCATGCCCATGTGCTTACAATCCACCACTGTCGCGTTTCAAAATTTGGGACCCGGCCCACCGCCCTTTTTACTACTGTTCCCGGTCCTGTCCCTGCATATGCATCTCTTTGTCCTCCTCTACTAGCTGCTCACACCTCCTTACTTCCTTCTTCTAGCTTCTAACTGATTGATTGCTCTTCATCTTCATCTTCTTCTTTTTCTCCTTTCAAACGTACATCTCACCTAACTGGACGGTCTCATGATTGTTCGGTGCAGCTCTCCAGGGAAATGAGGTAGATGATATCTACTAGTCCACCGCTGCCAGTTGTCTAGCTGCTTCAGATTTGAAGATTCCAAGCAAAGGGGCTGCTTCAGTTGAGCTGTGAAGAAGAAAGAGTTCGATTTGGGTTCGGCGTCAAACAATGCCGAGATCAAGGTCAGCTACCTGAACTTTGTAGTGTTCTGATCTTAGATTATCACGCGTAAAGCTGTACTTTTTCATAGTCTCATGACATTTGCCTGCCTGCTCATACAGGGGTTCCGACGGCGCGGTGCCTCCCCACCACCGCGCGTCCCCGCGGGCGCCGCTCCATCTCAGGGCGGCCAGCAACAACACGGCCACCAGTGCCGACTCCAATGGCACCAGGCCCATCAGGGACCGGAGCCCCAAGTTGGAGGAGCACCGACGGTCGCCCAGGAGCCCACTCCCTGAGGTACGCTAGCTGCTGGTAGAAAGAACGTGACTGTGATTTGGGGTCCCTTTTTTTTCTTTCTTTCTTGTACTCTGTTACTGATGTTGGGTCGGATCTCGTCATCCCTACCCGTGCAGGTCGGCGTCACAACTGCTCAGAAGAAGCGCGCCACTCGCGTAGCGGATCTGGAGACGCGCCTGGGCCACGCGCAGGAAGAGCTCAGGAAGCTCCGTGAGCAGCTCGCGTCCGCCGAGGCAGCAAAGAAGGACGCTCAGCATGAGCTCCAGGAGACTAAGAAGAAAAAGAAGAAGAACACCAGTATTGTTGCCGCCGCCGCTGCTGCTTCAGGGACCACCGGCAAAAAGGACAAGGGTGAGTCGGACCAGAGCGGCAGCTGCGCAGTAGCATCTGTGGAGATGGAGGAGAAGAAGAAACCAGAGGATGGAGAGGACAAGGACAAGGAACACAAGGAGGATCTACACGAGGAGAAGAGAGAACAAGAGTTGCAGGTTGCTGCGGATGCGGAAGAGAAGGAGGAACAACCAATTGCCCCTGCACCTGTGGAGGAGAGTGGTGGCAGTGACGACACCAAAGTGGAGGCAGTGAAGGAGTCTGGTGATGGCACCGTTGTGGCGGATGTAACAACAGCCCACAATGCTCTGAAAGAGGAGGTGGAGGAACAAACCATTGTGAAAGAGCAGGAGGAGGTAGTGGAGAAACAATGTGGCGGCACCATGGAGGAGCAGACCAATGAGGAACATGCAACCACCACCACGGTCATCACTACCGACCAACAAGAAGACGTCTGTCCACAATCACCCGACTTGACAAAGAAACCCGCCTCTGCGGCGGCACCTGAGGAGGAGATGCTGGAGCTCGAGACGCGCCTGTGGAAAAAAGACAAAGAGCTCGACTTGATGAGGTCCGAGAACGCATCGCTCAAGTCCCAGCTGGCGGAATCAGCAGCAGAGGTGTCCTCACTCACCGCCAAGCTATCATCCCTTGAATCCTCCCTAGTGGACCAGCGCCAGGCGGCCGAAGCGAAGGTTGGGGAGGCGGAATCCGCACGTGCAGCACTCGAAGCAGAGGTGAAGCTACTCAGGGTCCAGACTGAACAGTGGCGCAAGGCCGCCGATGCTGCTGCAGCGATTATATCTGGGGAGGAGTTTGACGGGACCGGGGTGCTGGGAGGGAGGAAGGTGGCGGAGAGGTGTGGGTCAATGGACAAGTACATTGGTGGGTTTGACGCTGCCGCGGTGTTTGGGTCTCCGCTAACGGAGGCGGATGGAGATGGTGCGGTCACAGCAAAGAGGAGGGGAATCCGAGCCTTTGGTGATTTGTGGAAGAAGAAAGGGCCAAGCGCCGGGAACAAATGAAGGGGAATTTTAACGATTTTGGTTGGGGTGAAGTAAACTAATGATGTTTCTGCAATAGTGTGCTGTGCAGCGCCGCCACCACTGGTTTCGTCGCAACAAGTCTGAAAAACAGCAGGGCGGCGGCGGAATATAGACGTACGCTTAGGTTTTCTTTTTGGGATGGATCTTTGACGGAAGCCGGGTTCGTCTGAACTTTCCATGTTCTTCTTCTACCTGTTCAAAGATGCAATCTTTCTTCTTCTGCTGGTTGCTACAGTGCTGTTTCAGCTTCTGCTAAAATACCCTGT
Source organism: Alisma plantago-aquatica (assembly GCA_963693085.1). Classification (NCBI taxonomy): domain Eukaryota; kingdom Viridiplantae; phylum Streptophyta; class Magnoliopsida; order Alismatales; family Alismataceae; genus Alisma; species Alisma plantago-aquatica. The sequence continues at coordinate 1,164,167,562 of OY856412.1, read as the reverse complement.
TGGTTTTGTTTAAGATTGCTGTGTTACCTTTCTACAAGTTCGCTGTGCTGTAACTAACTACTACTGCTAGTAGTAGGATACTAGGATTCAATCGACGTTGGCTTTTCAGCTGCGCAATGCAATGGGTGGGTTAATGACAGATTGATATGCCGCTCATGTTCTCACTTTCTCGGTTATTGATATGTTTTCCCCTCTCTTTTAGTCAAGTAAACTCTATTCTCTCTCATTTGTTCTGGATTCAAGCCCATAAAAAGACTTGGGTTCGCCATATAAGGCAGCTAATTTGTTTTAGTAAGATATAGGCAACTTCTTAATAACTGGAGATGGACATTAATTCTGGACACTGTTTTTCTCGTCTCAGTGATTTTGTCGTTTGCATTTTGACTTTGCCCTGTCCTTTGTTTTGTATTCTTGCCAAAACAGGTTGGGACGAAGGGGGAAGTTAATGATGTCCTCAATGGTCTTTGATTTTTTTTTCATATAAAGTCCAAATATATAGATAAAAATGCTTACAAACAGGAATCCTTCTGCAAAATATAGGAAGTACATGCAACACTGAATAACATCACCAGAAGTGTGTTATAGAGTTCATAACATAATAAATGCTGAGAAAAGATAGATGAAGTAATGTCCGGGGGAGCCACCCCATAACAATAGGTCTCAGCAAATAGAAGAGATAGATCAACCACAGTTAGAAAGGGCCTCCAACTGGTGGTACTCTAAAATCTGGATTCATCATCAAGGATCTCCAAAGTGAAATGGCGACCTTCAATAGTGTTGTTTCCAAAGATGGCCATCATAGATTCTTCAGCTTCTATCTCTTTGGTTGATGTTGATGACTGTCCTGTATAAAAAGGGAGAATATGCGTGCTCAATCTCTATGTTGGTGTGCGTGAAAGGATGAGTAACATTGTTATATTTTTTGTGATTTCTCTCTATCCAAATGTGTCATAGGATTGCTATCATCAAAGAGTGTGGTTCATGTTGGGATTGTGTAGGTTTGAAATATTTTATTAGGAAAGATGAGTGTATGAAGTTGATTCCTGAATGTGTTACGTAGTGATGTTTAGGTATCTGTTCGGTGGTAGGGCGTTTGTAGAAAAGATGTAATGTGATTTCTTCATTTGATAGGCACATCTAACATCTTGTTGGTTAAGAATTTTTTTTGAGGTTGTGATCAGTGAGTATTTTGTTATGCATAATGAGACAAATGAATATTTTATATTTGAGTGGGCACTTGGTTTTCTCTCCAAATCTGCTGTGATGGGTCATTCCGGATGTTGTTCCAGAACATCCAACTACACATCTAATCTAAAGACCTACCCCTAAAAAAATTAATAGAGTATTTTTATGACTCAGATTAATTGTAACACGCCCGACAACAACATCTTGTAACAACAAATTTAAACTACTTGGTTTTCCAACAATGTGTAATGCGACGTTGTTTCCATTTCGTTTTATTTGTTTCATGCAAGCATGGTGACGCCTTGGCTAAATTTTAATGATTTTTATTTGCATGGCAAGTCAACCTAGTGGGGGGGGGATTCCTAGGACTATTATATTGGGATGCCGATCTTATTATATGTTAATCATGCATGGTAGTTTTAGTTAACCTAAGTCGTTTGTAGATGCAGTGTAGACATTATCTTTAAAAAAGAAAAAAACGAGGACTTCCCCAAACTCTCTTTGGAGTACCCAATATTTAAAGTAACGCTACCCACAATCACTAATACATCCGCCCACATACCCGATTCTCGGGAGTATGCAAAATGCTGGTCCCACCTATTTTTCTCATGCAAATTAATTCCACAGTTTGCAAAAGGGTGGTCCCAGTCATTTTCTCTCATAGAAATTAATTCCACACCAATTAAGTCCATGCAGAAGCTAAAGAGTCCCAAAATTTTCTCTCCAGTCCCAATTTCGAAAATTCTTTTCTATCTCTTGCAACTCCTCTCTCCACCTCTATTCCGCCCAAGTACACTACATCTGCTTATTAGCTTTCGTCAATCCTATCGGAGCGCACTACCGTACTATTGTTTCCAATATCATACAAAAAGTTCAGTACTAAAGACCACATTGTACGGTGCTAACAATCAAATTTTCACACATTTAAATGGTAGCGTTTGACAAAATTATGTACAAGAAGTACAGTACTAACACACACATTATACTAGAAGCACAATACTAACAACCACATTTTGTAGGACAAAAAATACAACACAATAATACAGTACGAGACGTACAATACAAGATGTAAGTACTAACAACAATTTTACACATATTGCACAATTTTATTCTTTACAAAAAATTATAATACAACATGTACAATACTAATAACACATTTTATAAGTATAGTACGTGTACATTTGAGATGAGATTTGGACTAAGGAGGAATCGGGAGACAATAAAGCTTTTTGTAAAAAGAATTGGAAGGAAATATAATGAAAAAAATTAAATTTAAGTATTTCTCATAATCTGTAGTGGGTGGGATATTACATGTGCAATTAATTGGGGAGTGGATTCAATAACAACACTTTGCATGTCATTACATAACTTTTGCATAATAATAATATAAAAAATCGGCTGCATGTGTGAGATGCATTAAAACTCTCTTTCCCCATATTTTGGGTATGCCAGCGGGTAGGTTAGTACTTGTGGCTAGAATTTTTCAAAATTTATGTGTTTATAAGTTCTTGTGGCTCATTGCAAGAGCCAAGCAAACAAACATACGTGTGCATCTCCAATTCTAACCCATTTCTCAACAACTTTTATTTCTCAACACATTTGAGCGCTCATAACTTCTTCAACAACTATTTAAATATTGGAAAATAGAGTAATATATATATATATATATATATATATATATATATATATATATATATATATATATATATATATATATATATATATATATATATATATATGCCCGCAATGGCATCTTTTCAATGCAAACCCACGTGTCCGTTAAGCGCTCCCTTTTCTCCATGACTTCCAGTTTCCAATGCACTAAAAGACGTGCTAGGATCGTGATACGGACAACAGGATAAAGCAAAACAAAATTGAAGAACAAGATATTAGCCTAGAATCATACCCCAAACGACATAGTTTGATCATGCAAGGGCCCAAAAATCATTAGCCTAGAAACTCCGATTTGAACGGCCCACTTTGATTATGCAGCGTCCCAGAAATTCGAAGGGCAAAAATTTGATCCATACGTGTGTACAACATATATTCTTGTTCATTTATATCAATATTGTTGCCCTGTATACAATGTCGGATCTCCTATAATAACCCCCCCTCCCCCCCAAAAAAAAAGATTTTTAAAAATTAATGAATATGGTTGGGTGAAAGTTGTTAATTAATCTAATTTATTGCATTTGACCATTTCTAGTTTGAGACGCCCCCCAAGGGTTTTCTATTGGTGGTTCTTTTAAGCTTTCCCAATTAAACAATACAACGAAAAATATTATTTTAACTCCATTCCGACATTTACTCGCTAAATTAATGCATTTGTAAATTCCTTTTTAATTTCTGTTGCTTTTATAGTTACAAAAAAGATTTCTTGTGATATTGCCCATTACAATTTCTTTTCTATTTTAATTTTTTAAAATTAATAAATACGATTTGATTGAAATGTGTTATTTAATCTGCTTTATTCCGTTGATAATTTTTTTATTTGATAAGCTCCCCCTAAGAGTTTCCATTGATGGTTCTTTAATATTTTTCAAGTTAAATAATGCAACATAAATATTCTATCATTTTACTCCTTTCCGACAATTACTTGCTAATTTAATGCCCCCGTAGATTCTTTTTCAGTTTGGTTGCTTTTACAATTGTGAAGAGAATTTCTTGTGCTATTGCCTTTTACAATTCATATTCCAATTTGATTATTTAGTGTACTATTTTTTGCTCTCTCACTTTGTCACTCCTCTGGTCTTTTGATATTATCATTATCCAAAATAGAAAACATAAACAAAGCAAACAATCAACCAGTATAAATCTATCTATAAACTACCAACATTGAACATGGCAAACTCCATGTTTTATTAAACAAGCGTCATCAAGATCTGTTAGATATTGTTTGACATGGATATTTTCGAATGGAGCTTCACATCATTGCTCAAATGCCACTTTCAATATTGTTTAAGCGACCAATACAATCTTTGAAAACTGGTTGCCTCTACTTTTTTCAAACACACATATGTGTGCACAACAATATAGATCAAAGAGAAACAAAGTTGATTATTATGCACAGTTCTTGGTTGATTTTCCTCATTATTCATTTTCCATGTATCGTGGAGTGACGGAAATATCTAGTAAGTCATCATTTTGTTAATTTTATTTATTTATCATACATGTGGTTTTATATAACTTGCTTTTTTGCCTCTATAACTGTTGAAATTTTGTTTATATTCAATTTGCTCTTCTTTGGCTCCTAAAAATGCATACAAGGACTTCAATATTGATAATATATGTCTTCTTGTTAAAAAATATTACACATCTAATTTCAATGATCAATAAAAGGTTGATTTGAGATATCAACTTACTCACTTCAAGGCACATGCTCCTACCAATCCATATTTTATGAACCTTTTGACTGTTTTTTATTTATGTTCTTCTTTAGCAAAAATTGAAAATAACAAAATTCACATATTATGTAAGGACCCTGACCTTCGTTTTGGGCTTACCCTTTTTGCTTTGCCTAAACCTTGTGTTTAGATGCTTGCTAATCACCTGAAGTTGTGATTAGGGTTTGTTTGTGCTTTGTTGAGAGTTGGAGGTGCAACTGGCAAATAACCCAAGTTTTAGGGTTGATGTGCGAGTTTGACACCTTGAGAGATGTTTCTCTCTCTCCTTGCATCCTCTAGGGTTGAGAGGATGGGTTGGGCTCATTATTTAACTAGCTTTGGGCTTTGTTTTGCCTTGTTGAGCCTTGTTTGGGCTTTGCCTAGCTTTGTTGGGCCTTGTATCGGACGAGACCTTGGTGTATCAGCCAAGGCATGGTGGTTGTGTCAGCCAAGGGTGAGTGAATTGCCATCTTGGGCGACACACCTATCCCTTCTAACTTCATTTGTGTCACCATATTTGGACAAGTGTCAGCTGCTTTGCTAAGTGGTTGGCAACACATAGGCGTGGGTTTTTGGGGTGCTTGCATGTGGCACACTCCCTGGATAAGTGTACTAGGGGCGGGTACCACCTTGCCTTGCTCTCCCTTATCACCCCATAGTATATATATGACCCTCTCCTTGGTAGCTAAGCCCTTTGGATCCTTTAGCTGCTTTCCTTCTTCCTTGGTGGCCGATACATCCCCCTTGGTGGATATTGGTGGCCGATACCCTCTCCTTGATGGAGTCTTCTTCTTCCTCTAGTGGTGGCCGAACCCTAGAGTGTGTCTTGCTTCTCTTCTTGTGGTGAGAATCTCCCCCTCTTTCCTTGTCACCTTCTTCTCCTTCTTGTTTGTTCTTCGGCTATGGTTGTTATGAGCTTTGCTTTTCTTCTTGAGGTGGCCAAAGGTGGTGCTTGGAGCTTGAAATCTTGGTGCTAGGAGCTTGAAGCTTGCTTGAGGTGGGTTACATAACTCCTAACCCTAGCTATACTACTTCTTTTTCATGTTGCATGTTAATATGTCATCTTGATCGACCATGCATCTTGTTAGATATGTTTCTTGCCCTAGTATGTACCCTTTTATCTTGTTATATATATAGTGGTCATGTTGTTGATGTGTTCTTATACCTTGTGGCCGAACCTTGAGTTTAGGGTTCCATGGGAAAAACCCCTTTCTCTCCCATTTGGTTTTGAGAAGTGAGTTCGAGCTCTAGTGGTGTAGGCAAAACCCCTCTCTCTTGGTTGTCGAGAGGTGAGTCTATGCTCTAGTTGCTTGGGCAATACCCTTCTCTCACCATGGATTTGAGAGGTGAGCCTTGATTGGACGTTGAACTAGTAAAGGTTGGAATCTTGATCGATAAGGGGATGATCCACCTTATTGCCCGATATGTGATGGAGGTTGTGCAAAACCCCTCTCTCTTGGTTGTTGAGAGGTGAGCCAACTCTCTTGATCTATTAGGGTTTGATAATGGTGAACTTGAGATTGATGATGACCAAACCGATATGGTCCTTGTGCCTTGCACGATACCCTTTTGTGGTGCTTTGCACGATACCCCTCTTCTAGGGTTTTGTCTTGGGTGATATGATAAGTTGGGTTCTGTTGACCTTGTTTCCCGATATGACCCCTTCACCATGTTAGTGTTGTTGGACGATATGCCTTGTTACCCAAGAAGGTTTTGGGAGTGTTGAACCCTGGATGTCCCTTTGACCGACATGGTGCTTGGTAGATATCTCTGTTTTGTGCCTTGGGAGACATGGGTTGGTTTTGATGTTGCCCGATATGGGCTGGATAGGGAAACCCTAGATGGGTGCCATAGTGTTGGCCGATATGGTTGAGCTTAACTTAATTGAACGATAGCCCTCCTTGAGTGCCATGATGTAGTTGGATAGAGGTCAGTAGTGTGCTTGTTGGGCGTTATGATCTTGGCCTTGGTTGATATGGCCTTGGGCGTTATGATGATCGTGGATGCCTGACATGAAACCCTAACCCTAATGGACGATAGGGTCTTAGCTGTTAGGGCTGGTTGTGCTACCCGACACATCTATTGCACCTGGTTTCCTGTTATCCTTGGATGCCCGATATCACCTTGCACTTGGGTGCACGATATACCCTACACATAGCTGAACGACACAACTCTTGGATCTGGATACACGACACACTTCTGGCCTTAGTTGCACGACACACCTATGCTCCTTAGTTTCACGACACACCCATGCTCCTTAGTTGCACGACACACTTCTGGCTTAGTTGCACGACACACCTATGCTCCTTGGTTGCACGATATCCTTTGTGCATGGGTGCACGCCTTGGTTGGCCGATATGTGTGGCTAAGTGTGTAACATCCCTGACCTGGGTTAGGCTTAAACCCTAGATGTTTTGTTTATGAAAGATAAATATATTATTTCTCTTATCTTTTGAAAAGTAATTAAGGCTCAAGAGGAGCTTATGTTTCAATTTCAGTCCTTTTTGAATAATGTTGAAAATAATGTTTTGCTTATTTTGGACTAATATGAAAATTACCCAAGTTGAGGGGTTAACTTGCAAATGTTACATGATAAAACGTTCCTCAAGTGTTATAGAATCATAAGAATGAGAATGATGCAGATGTATGGCTTGTGGCAGCCTGAGTACCAAGAAAGAGCTTATTGAGCAATGTTTGTGCATTAAAACCTAGTTTTGGTGTAATGTGCAATTTACCCAAAACCTAGTGTTCAATATGCAAAATATCACTTCTAGAGAGTCCCTAATGTTTCTTGGTAACAATTAGAGACAAGAAAATTAGAGGGGCATCTCATTTGAATCTCTTTGGAAGAGAGAGAATCTTGATATTAAAATAATCAAGATCTAAGCATAATTGAAACCCTAATTAAATTTAATGCAAAAATAAATATATTAATGGAAGTGCCCTTCAACTAAAAATGGATGGTTGAATTTACATAAGTATGGAATGAGTGTAGAGCCCACTCACATTAGTTAACTAAAAAGTAATATCCACTCAATTTTGGATATTATTATTATATTGATTAAGGTGCTTAATTTGTTTTCTTTTAATTCATGGATAATGAAGAGGAATTACAAGGTGGGGGAGATGTCTTCATATGCAAGGGATGGAGGGGAGTATGTGGCACCAATTTTGGGAGTTGAAGGAATTATTTATCACTTTCTCTCTCATTGAAATTTCTTTATATACATCCCATTTTCAACCCACATGAAAGGCTTTTTCGATCCTTTTTTCTTTCCTTGCTTTGGCCATGCACAAAGGAGCTTAGGAGCAACAGGAGGACGTGCCCCAACCTGTAGGTAAGCTCCATAATAATCTTCAACCTTGATTTCATGGTGGAAATCGAAATTCAATGCTTAATTTCTTCTTTTCTTCATTCAATCTTCAACCTTAGCCATTCATTTCACTCAAAGACTTGAGGACGAGCCTTTGGAAGTTGAGGAAGATTCATCCACCATTGAGAACGTGAAACTTGAAGTTTGGATTCAATTTTAAAGGTGGGTTATATAACTTGAACCCTTAAATGTCATTATTGCTTGCAATTTATTCAATCATGCGTTGAATCTTTCTTCTTTCTCAATTTCCTTTTGATTAGTTATTGAAATCACCATAAAAATTACAATTGATTTTGAAGGTTTGCAGCTTGAAGATGATGATGTCATCTTAAGCACACACCTCAACAAAGGAATGGGCAAACAGTTTTCAAAATCGATTGAGTTGATTCAGTTTCAAAACCGATTGAGTTGATTCAGTTTCAAGACCGAATGGGTAATTGAACCCAAGACCGAATGGGTAATTTACCTCAAGACTGAATGGGTAATTGAACCCAAGACCGAATGGGTAATTTACTTCAAAACTGAATGGGTAATTGAACCCAAGACCGAATGGGTAATTGACCTCAAGATCGAATGGATAATTGAGTTCAAAATAGAATGGGTAATAGATCTCAAGATCGAATGGGAAAATTGAACTTCAAAACCATTTGGGGTTAATTGCTGATGTGAATGATGAAGATCCAATGGCTCAAATTGATTTTAATTTAATGGACTCAAGGATGGGTGATCCATTGATTACTAACCCTAATTGGATTGAATGGTTGAAACCCTAAATCGATTGAGTCAATTTCTAAGTTGTTTGGCTCAAACAGTCTCAAGACCGTTTGAAGGTCAAGGGCTGTGGTGGATAATTGGAGATCCAAGGGCTGTAATTTGAAGTACTTTCAATAGTCCAATTAAGGTGTGATTCAATAAAGCAAACCCTAAAACCAATTGGTTTATTGGAGGAAACCCTAATTGGTCCATTCAGTTTCAAGGTGGTTTGGACTAAACGGTCTTGAGACCGTTTGGGATCAAACGGTCTTCAGACCGTTTGGAGAGAAAATGGTCTCAAACCGTTTAATGTTCAATTGGTTTCAATAATGAGTTGCTCATGCGGTTTCAAACCGTTTGGAGATAATTATATTTTATTCAAACGGTCTCAAACCGTTTAGAGTTTTTGAGATCAAGACCGTTTGATGGTCTAACGGTCTTAAGACCGATTGAATGTATAGACCAAGACCGTTTGAAGGTCAAAATACTTCAAGACCATTTGAAGGTTTAAGTACCTCAATACCGTTTGAAGGTCTAATTGACTTAAACCCTGTAAGTACTATTAAACCCCATGATTGTTGATAATGTTTATCAAAGGTAATTACAATGGTTGTACCTTCAAGGTACTTAAGTGATTAGTACCTTTTGAGAGGTTAACCTTTGATGCTTATGGAAGCAATGCCTCAATACACTATGCTAACCCTAAATGTATGAACTTGAATGAGGGGTTGACCTAATCTAATCAAGCTTGAAGTAACCAACATCCTAGAGAGGATGAGAGAGAGAGGAATTCATACATGTGTAATAATCATGTAGTGGTTAAGCCTCAATAATTTCAATATGAATACAATATGTAATTAGGGTATGATCCTTGATAAAGAGATCATGAAACCCTAATTGAGAAGGATGATGAGCCCTAACCCTAATTTAGGGCAATGCTAGGTGTAACCCTAATCTAGTGTGATGATATGAGAAATCCCAATTCAGAGTAATATAATGAAAAACCCTAATTTAAGGGGATGCTTCATGAAACCCTAATTTTGGGTTAAGCTACATGTGAAACCCTAATCAAGGGTGATGTCAAGTGAAACCCTAATGCAGAGATGTGATGTGAAACCCTAATCAAGGGTAATGTCAAGTGAAACCCTAATGTAGAGATGTGATGTGAAACCCTAATCAAGGGTGATGTCAAGTAAAACCCAAATGCAGAGATGTGATGTGATACTCAATCCAGGGTGATGCTATGTAATGCAATAAGAAATCCTACCCTAATATAGGGAGAAAGTATGTGAAATCTTAATTTTTGGTTTATAATGCATGAAACCCTAATGTTGGGTAATATGATGATAAACCATAACCCTAATTTTGAGTAATGGGATGAGTATCCCTAATTGACATGAATTTGGGAAACCCTAACCCTAATGGGTGAATAGTGATGCTGCCATTACATTGCATAGTGCTGATATGTAATTGATATAGATGTTATCATGTATACTAATCATGCAGGTATCATGAGATGTTGGACATATCTAGGTATGAGCTATGATGATTTATTATTGAAATTTGTTTTATGGGCCTTGTGAGCCATAATATGCTTTGTTGCCTAATAAGATGTAACAATAGATCAATGGGCTTTAAGAACCATGTGAAATGCATGTATTGCAAATATCATGTTTACCTTGGTTAGATGACCTGAAGGTATTAGTTACCTGATAAGTGGTAACAAGTGTTCTTTGATGAATTGAGGGTTTGAATATCCATATTCTATAATCATGATGATGAGATGTTAAGGGATGAGAATGCCCATGATGTGACAAGGGATTGAGATCCTGATGTTTTATAAAGCTTTGAAAAATACTTGATAGAAGCATTACACATTCTTTGTAGTATTTGTTATAATAAATTATAATTGATAACTTGACTGATGCTAAAAGAATATGGTAATGTACTTAATTAATCAAGTGAAATCCTATCATGTAGAGCCCTGGACATAGATCCATCATTGTTAGTAGTTGGTGATGGTGAAACCGGTTTTCCTACAGGAACTCCTGGAGGGCATACTATTGAGTATGTGGGGGTTATGGGCACGGATATCCTTACGCCCTAATGGAGGAATTGATGTGAGATAAACATTAAATCTCTCAATCCTTCATTATATATATGTCAGGATGGATGTATCACTAATCTCCCGATGCTGGGATGGATGTATCATGAATCTCCCGATAATGTTAATACCGGATCGATGTGAGATAAACATGAAATCTCTCGATTGTGAAGAGAGTACAGCTGCCACTGTAACTCTACAGCGAAGTTGCCAGGATACCCTGGAAAGCTATTTAGCAGAGGCATAAGATGTCCTGCATTTTATCCTCACACCGACTGAGGAGGATGAGGTCATGGGAATCCGGCTCTTCCATTGACCTATGTATGGTACCGATTTTGATTTCATAATGGTATGTTGGAGTATGAGCGGTATACCTCATCTCCTCAGGGCTTAAGTATGTTTGTAAAATGTAATCATCCGTGTAGCGTAATTTCTTAAGGTTGAAATACGAGAATCATTGGTTGATGTTTCCTTACATAGCATGTCTTAAATGGATAAATGTTATACATGTTCTTAAATTCCTCATTGGATAAGTGATATGTTGCTTTATCAAGTTATAATTGAAATGATTTGGATAGGAGTATTGCTTTAATCTATTTAGACATTGATTTATCTGCTGATTAACATAGATGATTCTTCTGCTCAGTTTTATTCCATTAATTTACAATAATAATATTTCTGGTAGAGAGTTATATCTCTCGCTGGGGCAATTTCAATTGTCTCACCCCCGTGGGATCCAACTTTTTAGGTAGACACAGAAGAAGAGACAAAAACCCTACAGTAGGGGAAGAACAACAACAACAACAACAATAGGGACAACAATGATATTCCAGGTGGAGGCACTGGCTGCCATGTTTTGTATAGAGAGTCCTATGTGTCATCTCTGTACTCTCAGGTCCTCAGAATTAGCAGTCAGCCCATGGCTCAATGATTATGGAGCATGGTGAACAGGCCCATGGCTCAGATCACTAATGTCGATACCTGTACCAAGGTGGGCTAGGAAGAGGGTAGCCTGACCCTATGTGGCTGTGGCCACCTAAGCATGAGACTGTGATCCTGCTTGTTAAGCACTCATGCACTGACCACGAGGTGGTGAGGTCGTGGAGTCCGACTCTTCCATTGACCTTGTATGGCACCAGTTTGGGCTTCGTAGCTGATGGTTGGATTTGAGCGGTATGCCTCACTTCCTAAGGGCATGATAATACATAATCTAGCCGAATAGTATATACTGCTTAGGGCAAAAATGGAACATTGATTGAGGCCTTGCTTGTATAGTTGGTCTAGTTATACCTTACAATTATTTGTACGATCCTTATATTTTGTGATAAGTTCTTATAAAGCTTATCTTATCAATCATGTTCCATAAAGAATACTTGGTTATATGCCTCCTGGATATCTTGGTAAGTTTGCTAATAAAATAAGTTCTTCTCAGGATGCTGCTCTTATAATCTGCTGATATCAGTTAACTGCTTTACCTGCTTTTTATGAAGTTTTATAGTTTCAATGGGGAGTTATGTTTCTTGCTGGGACTGTGTGTCTCACCCCATTGGTTTACAACCTTTTTAGGTGATTGTTCTAGACATGGTGGTGGTCGTGAGGTTTCGGCTGAGTAGCAAGAAGAGCAGTAGGAGGCAAGAGATGGATATGCTGCTGTTTTGGTTATTTTGTAGTAGAGTCCTAGAGTCATCCTTGTACTCTCAGGTCCTCGGAGGTGTTTTGACGATGTTTTATGATGTATAGCTGATGTAGCTTTATATATATCCTACTTTCGGCCTGATGTGGCCCGTTATGTATGTATAAACATGTGATGAACTCTGGTGCTGACAAGACAGTTGGTCCATATAAGCTGTGGACATATGTCCATGCTTGTACACATTTATATAACATGTTTCCTTACAGGATGAGGATCTAAATGTAATAGTTCTCTTTTATTTTCTTTCCACAATTGGTTTTGATTAACCCGTGTTTTCGGTAATATGTGGTTTATGGTGGTTCCGCGCATTTTCGCATGGCATCTCATTGTCTGTGTGATAGCGGGATGTCACAACAAGTTTTGGTATCATAGTGTGAGGTTTGCTGAGTCTACAGGGATCTAGGACTAGGGTTGTGTCTGTTCTTGTGAGAATTCTAGATTTTCTTACAATAACCTTCTGCCCTCAGCGGAAGATAAAGCTTAAAGATGTCTAGAAACCATGAAGAACAAGCTGCCGAGAGCAGTGATGCTGCATCTGTTGATGGAGAACGAGTGCAAGCACATGAAGATCGGGTGCCTGAGGTCCCCCAACTTGACCCAGCCATTCTTGAAAACCCTATCTATCAGTAGCTTATGGGGAATTTAATGTCTACGATGAATCTCATGGTGGAAAGGTTGCCAGTGCCTCCGCCAAGAGCACAGGCTCCCCATGGTGAAACATTGGGTATTGGGAAGACCTTTGAGCGGCTTCTCCGAGTCAGAGCTTCGGATTATGCTAGAACGGTTGATCTAGCAGATGCTGATCTGTGGCTGATAGGTCTTGAGAACGCCTTCCGGATCCTTGACATCCCTGAAGCAGACAAGTTAAGCACACTGCCTACCTTTTGAAGGGTAGTGCTGGCCACTGGTGGGCCATCGAGGAGGAGAAGCAACCCGGTGAGGTGATCTGTTGGGATGTTTTTTGAAGGGAGTTCATTAGCCGATACTTCCCGAAGACGTATATGGATGAGAAGATCAACCAATTTGAGCATTTGCGCCAAGGATTGATGAGCATCACCGAGTATGAAGCTAAGTTTTTGGACCTGCTGAGGATTTTTCCTCACATGGCAATGACAGATGATGAGAGAATCAGACAGTTTGAGAAAGGTTTGAGCACTGAGTTGACAACACCTGCTGCTTCTTTGGAGAACCGGGAGCGGTTTGCCACATTTGTGGAGTCTATTTGAAGGATAGAACAATCTGTCAAGGAGAAAAGAGAGACCATGACCAAGAAAAGGCCTGCTTAGTTCCCGAGACAGAGGTTTGATGGCTTCAAGAAGCCAAGATTTTCAACACCTTCTATGATATAAGGTTCCATTGCACCGTCACAGTGGTCCCCGAGTAAGGGGAGAGGGCGTGGATTTTCACCATCCAAAGCCCACAATACAGCTTCAGTGGTAGTGACAGTGCCGTCTAGGCCACAACAGAGAGACTAGTCATGTCATCTTTGTGGTCAGGTTGGGCATTTCAGGACAAATTGCCCAAAGAGAGATGTTGAAGTGACGCAGCAGCTGAGGCAAAATCAGCAAGGATCAAATAGACAGTAGTCCAATGGTAACAGAGGGTGAGGAAACGGTCAAGCGTTGTAAGCGGGATCGTCTTCCCAAGGAAGCAGAGGACATGGACGACAACAAGCGACAACTTGATTCTATGCTATGAGTCATCCAGAGGCGATAGTTAACCCACGAGTGGTGGCAGGTCAGATGGAGTTATTTCACTCTGATTTGTCTTCTTCTTGCTTTATATCTGTTCTGGTTGACCCGGGTGCTACACACTCTTTTATTGCACGTAGTATGCTTGATAACTGTCTTTTACCTGCTAGCTGTAAGAGAGATAGTTTGTTGTTAGAAACCCCTCTTGTTGGACCCGCGTTGCTTCGAGAGGAGTGTCCATCTTGTGTTTTATCCTTTTCAGGACATAGTATACAAGTGGATCTTATACCACTTGATATGCATGGATTGAACATGATCCTTGAATGGATACCCTAGAGAAGTATAAGGTTGTGTTGGACTGTGGTTCTAAGCAAGTAGTGTTTGATGACGATAGTGAAAAGTGGATCTTCTAGGGAGATATAAAGATTCTTCCGACATGTTTAGTGTCAGCTATGGTGGCAGAGAAGTTGCTGTGGCAAGGATGTAAGGCGTTCTTAGCTCACGTTGTGGATACCAAGGCAAAAGGTCCTAGCCTTGAGGAGGTGCCTATTATCTGAGAGTTTGTAGATGTGTTTCCCGATGAGTTCCCCGGTGTTCCCCCACCTCGAGAGATTGACTTTGAGATCAATCTGGTTCCAGGAACACAACCAGTTGCTCAGACACCGTACAGGATGGCTCCAGCTGAGATGGTAGAGCTGAAGAAGCAGTTACAAGAGTTTCTGGATAAAGGATTCATCAAACCAAGCACATCACCGTGGGGTGCTCCAGTCCTGTTCATTAAGAAGAAGGATGGGTCGATGCGGTTGTACATAAATTACCGGTAGTTGAACAAAGTTACGATCAAGAACAAGTACCCATTACTAAGGATAGATGATCTATTTGATCAGTTGCGTGGTGATATAGTGTTCTAAAAGATCGATCTACAGTCTGGATATCATCAGTTGAGGATTAAGGAAGAGGACATACCAAAGTCATCTTTTAGGACAAGGTATGGTCACTTTGAGTTTGTGGTTATGCCATTCGAGCTAACCAATGCGCCTGCTACTTTCATGGACCTGATGAACAGGGTGTTCCGTCTGTTTCTAGATTAGTTTGTTGTGGTCTTCATAGATGACATCTTGATCTATAGTTGAGACAATCAACAACATGAACAACATCTTCAACAAACATTAACTCTCCTTTGCCATCATCAGTTGTATGCTAAGTTTAGTAAGTGTGAGTTCTGTTTGGACGAAGTAACTTTCTTGGGTCATGTGATATCTACAGAAGGAGTCAGGGTGGACCCTACGAAGGTGGAGTCAGTTGCAGACTGGGAGCAACTGAAGACACCGACAGAAGTTCGTAGTTTTCTAGGCTTAGTAGGATACTACTAGAGGTTTATAAGAAACTTCAGTGTGATCGTGTTGTCGTTGAAAAAATTGACCAGGAAGGATGTACCTTTTGTTTGGGATGATCGTTGTCCGCAAGCTTTCCAAAGTTTGAAGGAGAAACTAACTGGTGCTCCAGTGTTGGTGCTGCCAGATCCTGGGAAAGGCTATGTGGTTTTCTACAATGCTTCCAAGAAAGGCCTAGGATGTGTGCTGATGCAGGAAGATCACGTGGTGTCTTTTGCTTTGCGACAACTTAAGAAACATGAGGAGAATTATCTAACACATGATTTAGAGCTGGCAGCGGTGGTCCATGTGTTAAAGATTTGGAGACACTATCTTTATGGGGAAGTGTGTCAGATCTTTACAGATCATAAGAACTTGAAGTACATCTTCTCGCAGAGTGAGCTGAACATGCGACAACGTAGCTGGATGGAGCTGATCAATGATTATGATTGCACCATTGAGTATCATCCTGGTAAGGTGAACATAGTAGCTGATGCGCTTAGCAGAAAGTCTTCTTCTCTTCCTATGAAGAAGGTACAGTTGTGTTCCTTGGTATGCCATAGGCGGGATATGTTTGTCTCTTTGCGGAAGATGAATGTACGGTTAGAAGTCTCCTTGTTGGCAGGATTGTTGGCACAGATGCATGTAAAGCCTACATTGAGATAGAAGATCAAAGACGCACAGTAGGCAGATGCTTCAGTTCAATTAATCAAATCAGAGTTTGGCAGCGAAGAGCGTGATGGGTTCCATGAGTCCAAGGATGGACTAGTTTGCTATCATGGTAGGATGGTGGTCCCTGATGTTGATGATATTAGAAAGTTAGTGCTCGAGGAAGTGCACATGTCGATGTATGCCATGCATCTAGGTGTTACCAAGATGTATCATAATCTGAAGGACCTGTATTGGTGGTCTGGATTGAAGAGAGATGTAGCCGAGTTTGTGGCTAGGTGTGTGGTATGCCAACAAGTCAAGGCTGAGCATCAGAAGCCAGTAGGTACGTTGCAACCCATGCCAATACCACAGTGGAAATGGGATCATATAACCATGGATTTTGTAGTTGGTCTGCCGAGGACAGCTAAGAATCATGATTCCATTTGGGTGATAGTAGACAGATTGACAAAGTCTGCTCATTTCATACCTGTGAAGACAACGTATACATCAGAGAAGCTTGCTCAGGTGTATGTGGATGAGATAGTGCATTTGCATAGTGTGCCCGCAACGATAGTCTCTGATAGAGGACCCTAGTTCATGAGTCATTTTTGGGAACAATTGCACAAAGCATTGGGAACACAGTTGAGGTTCAGTACCGCTTTCCACCCACAGACATATGGACAGTCTGAAAGGACTATTCAGACTTTGGAGGATCTTCTCTGAGCTTGTGTTTTGCAGTTCCTAGGTAGTTGGGACGTGCATCTCAGTTTGATAGAGTTTGCCTACAACAATAGTTACCAACAGAGTATCGACATGGCACCTTATGAGGCTTTATATGATAGGAAGTGTAGATCTCCTTTATGCTGGTATGAGTTGGGCGAGTATCAACTTTTGGGTCCTGAGTTAGTACAGCAGACAATAGAGAAGATCAAAGTGATACAACAATAGTTGAAAGCAACACAGGACAGACAAAAGTCATATGCAGATAATCGTCGACGACCTCTAGAGTTCTAGGTGGGAGACAAAGTGTATCTCAAGGTCTCACCATGGAAAGGCGTGCTGAGGTTTGGACGGAAAGGCAAGTTAGCAACCAGGTATATGGGGCCATATCCAGTAATAGAACATGTTGGAAAGGTAGCTTACAAGTTAGAACTGCCGCCAAAGTTGCACAGGTTACATCTGGTGTTCCATGTCAGTATGCTGAAGAAAAGTCATCCAGACACAAGGACAATGATACTGCCAGTTGAGGTTGAGCTTGATGAAGATGTGACCTACGAGGAAGGTCCAGTGATGATTCTTGACAAAAGAGTAAAGAAGTTGAAAAGAAAGGATCTAGTTCTTGTGAATGTTCTTTGTCATCATCGTGGCATTGAGGAAGCCACGTGGGAGCTCGAGGAAGAGATGAGGAGGAAGTATCCCTCACTTTTCTCTTCGGATTTTGAGAGCGAAATCCCTTTGTAGATGTTTATGGATGGTAATGACCCTGACCTTTATTTTGGGCTTACCCTTTTTGCTTTGCCTAAACCTTGTGTGTAGATTCTTGCTAATCACCTGAAGTTGTGATTAGGGTTTGTTTGTGCTTTATTGAGAGTTGGAGGTGCAACTTGCAAATAACCCAAGTTTTAGGGTTGATGTGCAAGTTTGACACCTTGAGAGAGATTTCTCTCTCTCCTTGAATCCTCTAGGGTTGAGAGGATGGGTTGGGCTCATTGTTTGAGTAGCTTTGGGTTTTTTTTTTGCCTTGTTGAGCCTTGTTTGGGCTTTGCCTAGCTTTGTTGGGCCTTGTATCGGGCAAGACCTTGGTGTATCAGCCAAGGCATGGTGGTTGTGTCAGCCAAGGAGGTTGTGTCAGCCAAGAGTGAGTGGGTTGCCATCTTGGGCGACACACCTCTCCCTTATAGCTTCGTTTGTGTCACCATCTTTGGACAAGTGGCAACTGCTTTGCTAAGTGGTTGGCAACACATAGGCGTGGGTTTTTGGGGTGCTTGCATGTGGAACACTCCCTGGACAAGTGTGTTAGGGGAGGGTGCCACCTTGCCTTGCTCTCCCTTATCACCCCATAATATATATATGACCCTCTCCTTGGTAGCCAAGCCCTTTGGATCCTTTAGATGCTTTCCTTCTTCCTTGGTGGCTGATACATCCCACTTGGTGGAGGTTGGTGGTCGATACCCTCTCCTTGGTGGAGTCTTCTTCTTCCTCTAGTGGTGGTCGAACCCTAGAGTGTGTCTTGCTTCTCTTCTTGTGGTGAGCATCTCCCCCTCTTTTCTTGGCACCTTCTTCTCCTTCTTTCTTGTTCTTAGGTCATGGTGGTTATGAGCTTTGCTTTTCTTCTTGAGGTGGATGAAGGTGGTGCTTGGAGCTTGGAAGCTTGGTGCTAGGAGCTTGGAGCTTGCTTGAGGTGGGTCACATAACTCCTAACCCTAGATATACTACTTCTTTTTCATGTTGCATGTTTATATGTCATCTTGATCGGCCATGCATCTTGTTAGATATGTTTCTTTCCCTAGTATGTACCCTTTAATATTATTATATATATAGTGGTCATGTTGTTGATGTGTTCTTAGACCTTGTGGTCAAACATTGAGTTTAGGGTTCCTTGGGCAAAACCCCTTTCTCTCCCATTTGGTTTTGAGAAGTAAGTTTGAGCTCTAGTGGTGTAGGCAAAACCCCTCTCTCTTGGTTGTTGAGAGGTGAGTCTATGCTCTAGTTGCTTGGGCAATACCCTTCTCTCACCATGGATTTGAGAGGTGAGCCTTGGTTGGACGTTGACCTAGTAAAGGTTGGAATCTTGACCGATAAGGGGATGATCCACCTTGTTGCCCGATATGTGATGGAGGTTGTGCAAAACCCCTCTCTCTTGGTTGTTGAGAGGTGAGCCAACTCTCTTGATCTATTAGGGTTTGATAATGGTGATCTTGAGGTTGATGATGACCAAACATATATGGTCCTTGTGCCTTGCACGATACCCTTTTGTGGTCCTCTACATGATACCCCTCTTCTAGGGTTTTGTCTTGGGCGATATGATAAGTTGGGTTTTGTTGACCTTGTTGCCCGATATGATCCCTTCACTATGTTAGTGTTGTTGGATGATATGCCTTGTTACCCAAGAAGGTTTTGGGAGTGTTGAACCCTGGATGTCCCTTTGACCGACATGGTGCTTGGTAGATATCTCTATTTTGTGCCTTGGGCAACATGGGTTGGTTTTGATGTTGCCCGATATGGGCTGGATAGGGAAACCCTAGATGGGCGCCATAGTGTTGGCCGATATGGTTGAGCTTCACTTAGTTGAACGATAGCCCTCCTTGAGCGCCATGATGTAGTTGGATAGACGTTAGTAGTGTGCTTGTTGGGCGTTATGATCTTGACCTTGGTTGATATGGCCTTGGGCGTTATGATGATGGTGGATGCCCAACATGAAACCCTAACCCCAATGGGCGATAGGGTCTTGTCCGTTAGGGATGGTTGTGTTGCCCGACACATCTCTTGGACCTGGTTGCCCACTATCCTTGGATGCCCGATATCACCTTGCATTTGGGTGCACGATATACCCTACACATAGCTGAACGACACAACTCTTGGATCTGGATACATGACACACTTATGGCCTTAGTTGCACGACACACCTATGCTCCTTAGTTGCATGACACACCTATGCCCCTTAGTTGAATGACACACCTATGCTCCTTAGTTGCACGACACACTTCTGGCTTAGTTGCACGACACACCTATGCTCCTTGGTTGCACGATATCCTTTGTGCATGGGTGCACACCTTGGTTGGCCGATATGTGTGGCTAGGTGCCCCAGCCGATAGGCTTTTGGTGAGGAAGGTGATCTTTCCCGATACCCCTTTTGGGTGAGGGATGCACTGCCCGCCACACCTATAGTGAGGGTAGGCGGTATCTTTGGTAAGGGTTGCACCTAGCTCGGAAACCCTAGTTTTGGTGAGTCGTTATGATTGATAGGTTGTAACCAGTGATATGTTTGATACCTAAAGTTGGTGCTAAGTAAGATGATAATATACATGTTTATGTTCATAAGATAAAGGCATAATGGATGCTTGTGGTTTGATTACAATAATGTAATTTGTTTACAAGATATAGCTTTGTGCTTCATGTAGTTATAATCATGGATGTTGATCCAATCATGTACCTTCAACCCTAATAGCATGATAATCATAAAGATCTATATTTGGTGATTCAATTATCTCTTTTGATATGCATACTAACCATGCAGGTGTATCAAATGAATTCATAGCCAGGTGAGAGCTATGAGGTATATGTGTTTTGAATAACACTGGATAATGATAATTCTTGATTGATGGGATAACGTGTATCACCCGTATGATGTGAAAAGGTCTGTTGACCTGATAAAGGCTGAGTGCCTAGTTGAGGTTTTATCCTCTAATGTTGAGATAAGGGATTGCTATCCCATGGTGATGATGTAAGCCTTGAGAGGCAGTGGCATTCTGTGATGAGGGATTGAGATCCCATGGTAATAATGCAACTCAATGCTGTTTATGTTTTACAACTTGGTTGCCTCAACAATCCACTTAAAATGTATTAATTAATTACAGTGGAACATATCATGTAGTTTTCCCTGGCCATAGATCCATCATCGTCAGTAGTTGGTGATGGTGAAACGGGTTCTCCTGCGGGTTAACCCGGAAGTGCATATTGTTGAATATGTGTGGTTGCTCCTAACCAAAAATAGGAGGATTAGAGTGCAACTTCAGTTGTAGACTCCAGAGCGTGGTTTCAGGCCCCTGGCTCAATATGAAAGAGCATGGTGAACAGGCACATGGCTCAGGATATGTGATAAGAGCATGGTGAACAGGCCCATGGCTCAATGATTATGGGGCACAGTGAACATGCCCATGGCTCGGATCACTAGTGCTGATACCTGTACCAAGGTGGGCTAGGTAGAGGGTTGCCTAACCCTGTGTGGCTGCGGCCACCTAAGCATGAGACTGCGGTCTTGCTTGTTAATCACTCGTACACTGACCACAAGGTGGTGAGGTTGTGGAGTCTGACTCTTCCATTGACCTTGTATGGCACCGGTTTGGGCTTCGCAGTTGATGGTTGGATCTGAGCGGTATGGTTCACTTCCTCAGGGCATGATAATACGTAATCCAGTCGAATAGTATATACTACTTAGGGAAAAACACAAAACATTGATTGAGGCCTTACTTGTATAGTTGATCTAGTTATACCTTGTAGTTATTTGTACGATCCTTATATTTTGTGATAAGTTCTTATAAAGCTTATCTTGTAAATCATCTTCCATAAAGAATACTTGGTTATATGCCTCCTGGATATCTTGGTAAGTTTGCTAATAAAATAAGTTATGCTCAGGATGCTGCTCTTATAATCTACTGATATCAGTTAACTGCTTTACCTACTTTTTCTGAAGTTTTATAATTTCGGTGGGGAGTTATATTTCTCACTGGGACTATGTGTCTCGCCCCATTGGTTTACAACCTTTTTAGGTGATCGTGCTAAGTATGGTGGTGGTCGTGAGGTTGCGGCCGAGCAGTAAGAAGAGCAGTAGGAGGTAAGAGATGGATATGCTGCTGTTTTGGTTGTTTTATAGTAGAGTCCTAGAGTCATCCCTATACTCTCAGGTCCTCAAAGGTGTTTTGACGATGTTTTATGATGTATAGCTGATGTAGCTTTATATATATCCTGATATCGGCCTGATGTGGCCCGTTATGTATGAATAAACAGGTGATGAACTCTGATGCTGACAGGACAGCTGGTCCATATAAGCTGTGGACATATGTCCATGCTTGTGCATATTTATATAACATGTTTTCTTGCAGGATGAGGATCTAAATGTAATAGTTCTCTTTTATCTGCTTTCTGCAATCGGTTTTGATTAATCCGTATTTTCAGTAATATGTGGTTTATGGTGGTTCTGCGCGTTTTCGCGTGGCATCTCGTTGTCTGTGTGATAGCAGGATGTCACAAAATATTTCTTGATAGATTGATCCGTTTGATTTTGACTCTTCCAGTCTCCACAACCACAACAGAACGTGCATTCTTAGTGATGAAAATTATTAAGACAAAATTACACAACAAAATAGAAGATGAATTTGTCGCTAATAATCTCATTGTCCATATTGAAAGAGAGATTGCAAAGTCATTCAACACTGATTCTATTATCGAGGACTTCAAGAACATTGAAGAGATAAATGCAATGTTTTAATATTTTTTTAGTTATATTGTGTCCTTAATTTCATTATATTTTCTTTTGTAATCTAATCTATCATTGCACTTGAAGAATTTTTTTTGACTCTTAGCATTTTGAAGTTTTGAGATGGATACACTAGACTACTTCATAGTACATTATGCTCCCCCCAATATTTCACTCCAAGATCCGCCACTGCCTGTATGTAACATGAGGGGACATTCAAGTTTTCTTGGTAACCCTTAGTTAAACCCTAACTTGTCTATTTTGATGAGTAATTAATTGACAAGTTTTGACCATGTTGACTCACTTTGACCAGATCTTTGTTGTCTTTACTTGTATTTGCTCGATGATGTTTAGAGCCATGCTTGGATAAATAAAAATTTAGATCTAGACGTACTAGAGTTTGAAGGAATTAAGGACGTTTTCAAATAATTGAATGAGGATTTGAACCAAAGCCCTAATCTAATCAACAAGAAATAGTGACATATTCAAATTTAGAATGCCAAGACTAAGAAGCTTACATGGTTCTAGGGGTTTTCCGCTCCATTGTGTTTGCCTCAGAGGTAGTTCACTTGTCTAGAAACCCTCTTTGCTTGGGCTTTGCCAAAATGTTTGTCTGAGACATAATGTTGGGCGCGATGGACCTTCCCCATGAAATGTCGAGCCGAATGAATAATGCTAAAAAATATAAGTGCATAAAAGGGGAATCATGAATTTTGTAAGAACATTAATAATTTATAAACCTTTTTAAAAATGAGAGTTACTTCATAACTTTGCTTTGCCTCCTGAAGCTTGAAATTCATCTAGAGGGTGATTTTTGGATTTGGAGGTGAATTGATCCCACCACAACTGACTGAAAATGTGTTTCCAGTTTCATGGTGGAAATGGGTAAGTTGACCTAAATTTGAGTAATTTTCTAGTTGATCACAAAATAGATAATAGGTTGGCGGAGCATACATAAATCTTGATCACCATTTTTTGTATTGGTAGTTTTCCTTCTCCTTTCCCTTTAATTATCTAAGTAGTAGAGGTGAAGCATTTGGCTTGAATCCTTAGGTTTGTGGAAGATTATCGAGTTGAGCCAGGAGGAGCTTGCTTCAAGTGTTATTCTACTAAAGGCAAGTGAAGCTGGTACATATTTTTGAACCATTATCAAATTAAAATTAATAATAACCCATTTTACTAAAGTTTAGGAAAGCAAGCCTAACTTGGCAATTCTATGGAATTTGCAAGAATGGATGCACCATTATTGTCATAGAATTCAAATTCAATAGTTTTATACTTATTGTATGTGATTTTCTATTTTAAAATGAGGATGTTTTCTTTTAGGTATTTAACTTTCATTTGACCCAATATTTTGATGTCATCAAAAGGTGGTTGTTGAAGGACTTGATGTTGATTATAATGATGAAAGAAAAAAAAAATTATACGATGTATTTATATGCTAGAATTGATATTAACTATTGGTTTGATATTGCAACAATCTGATCTCACAACCAATATGCCATAATTGACTAATAACAACATGTACCAAAAGCATGAAAATAAGCCCAAATGATATATTTTTGTTAAGAAAAAGAGTTTTTACATGAGTTCATGCAATACACATAATCATATATTTAGCATGTGTTTGGGAATGAATGAAACAATTTCATGGATCTCCTTGCAACATATTATGAAACAATTAACTTCTCCGTGCTATGGTTCGACACACATTATAACTTGATACAATCCATCTGTACTAAGTGGGTAGGGTCGCTGAAGGTACAATTAGAAAATATTAAAGATCAACCTGATAATGTATTATAAATATAATATAAGTTTCTTGCGCCATTCAAGGTACTGGGAGAAGGAAAAATTGAAGAAATATTCATCAATGAGTAATACAGTTTGGAAAGTAGTTCAAACAAAAGATTTCCAAACATTATGACTCATCCACAAAAATACAAACATCTTCAAAAATGTTCTTTCATTTGTTATAACTTCTCAACAAAATCGACATTGGAAATGACCAACTCAAGAAAATATCTACTTTGTATACATATTTGACATCACATCATTTTCACTATCTAATCATGATTGACACATCATCACCTCCACTCACTTTACGTGATAGTTTCAAGAGATATCCACATATTATCAATGACCAAGAATTTATGCTCACTAAACATGAACGAAGCATGAGTATTTCCACTATCTAGCCTTGAATGGCATCATAAGATCTCTAGATTTTCACTACCTTAACCTATGTGTGTTGTAGTCCAAACAGAAACCATCTGCATGATATAATCCCAACTTCATATTCCAAATATTGGGCTAAGAGGAAAATCATGAGAATTTAGTCAACAAAAATACCATTACTATTTTCAACAAAAGAAACGACTAGTACATGCACATGGACAACTATACAAACTGCTCAACAAATGCTCAATATTCAAAACATATTTACAAAATGTAATTTTATAAATTTTGGATCACACATTGAATAATAAAAATCACATGTACATGCAAAATACATATATTTAAGATCTACTTGCCAATAGGTCCACCTATACAACTACTCACAATAGATCTAGCTTCAAAACTAACATCATAAGATTGGGATATCTTGGCACCAATGTGTTGACTACATGAGCTTAAAGTGTAAAACAATATGATTATAAGGAAGAACATATATTTTTCAAAAAAAAACCTATAACATCATTCTAATTTAATTAGTAAAATCACATTTAGTTTCACTAAACAACATGTGTTCAAAGAACAATGAGGTTTGCATGTAGAGAAAAGAATAGCGTTATATATTTTGTTGTCTAAACTCACCAGAGTAGTACCCAAACATCACATATATGGGACACCCACCTTGATTATGAGACATAAGAGATAGGGGAATCTCAATGCACAAAATGTCTACTGAGAGTGGTATTGGATCTCTCAGAATTGCAAACACAACTTATGCTAAAATTTCCCCAAAGAATCGTAAAGCAGACACCATTAACGCATTAATATTCAATATTACTATTCAAATTTTATACCTTAATGTGGAAGAAGATTCAATATTAATCCGATACCTTGATATAGATCCAGAACTTCTAGTATTGTAATAGCCCATTTTCATCTTA
Organism: Alisma plantago-aquatica; assembly: GCA_963693085.1. Classification (NCBI taxonomy): domain Eukaryota; kingdom Viridiplantae; phylum Streptophyta; class Magnoliopsida; order Alismatales; family Alismataceae; genus Alisma; species Alisma plantago-aquatica. Next base: position 1,164,142,043 of record OY856412.1, on the reverse strand, counting down.
CCCATTTTATATATGATATGAAAATATTGATGATACATGATAAGAATCCTTTGCTTTTGAATAACTAGAGTGAAAGTGAAAATCCTAGTTAGCTGAAATTAGGATCTTGACAGTATACGAACATGAAAATATCATCATAATAGTGGTAGTAAATGATTCTTAGTATTTTATATGTTACATATATTTCTTGAAATTTAGTTGTAATTTGTATAACTCAAATATACATTTTATTGCAAAAAAAAAAGGATGTTCTTTAATATGTTGGTCGGTAGAATTCCAATTTGAATGACCATGTTGCACATTGCACTATATTAGTGTGTTGTTTGATTTTTAATTATTTATTAATAGCTCTAAATGAGCTGAAATTTTAAATTTATCTCTAAGACTTCATTTCAGGAAATATACTATTTTTGTAAAGTTTTTGGAGGATTTTTGAATGACAAGAGATACCTTTCTCATTTAACTTTTATGATAGGAAAATTCTACTGAAATTAAATACAATATGGTGTACAAATTGTTTCTAATTTTCCCATGAACCTTAGTTGATCTATATGATTAACCTAACACCATAGTAGGTACCAAAACTCTGTAGGGAAACATGACATCGGATACAATAGTAGGAAAAAAAAATTTACTGTCATATTCCTCTTAGACAGTAGACCACGTCAACAACTACAAACTGGGAATAAAGGTTGCAAGGTATAAACCTAGTCCTGGAGCAAGTCCATCGACTATCCCTTGTTGTAGCATGCTCCTTTCATCAAGTTGCACCAAGATGACATCAACAATAGGCTCTGAGTTGATCACACAAATGGCAGTTTCCTGTGTCCTCCTAGTGGGTGGCAAATGCCTCCTCTCCTCTGTACTAGTTCACACAGACCACCGAGAACTCCTGTTGTTCTAGATGAATGGACAAGAAGGACTCGTCCCTTCTAGTCAATGTGCTAGTGTCGACTTGCTCTCCCTTGCTATCCCTTTCTTCGATGGGAATGAATTTCGCAGGCTCTCTTATCACCACAACTATTAGAAGAAAACAATTGTCAAAGCTTATTGTTGTGTCTCTAGAAAGCCTCGACTACCCCTATATTTATAGGAGGATCAAGGTCAGGATAGTCTGAGCGAGAGTCGAAGAGACAAAATCTCATGAATTTTCTAGAACCTACAAACCATGAACCAGTCGGTTCACTAATGAATCGTCCGGTTCACAAATGAGATGACCGGTTCAACATCTAAACCGATCATTTTAGTATGTTTCCTATTCAAAATTATGTTAGAATCTAATATTTGAATAATGCACAACATGATGTCAACATCAATCCTTGATCTGATTGTATTGATCAACCAAACTGGTCGTTCACAATCTGAACTGGTCAGTTCAAACATCTGAGCTGATCGATTCACTTACTGAACCGGTCGTTTCAGAGTCATGATTTCCAATATTATTTAAATTGAAGACCTAACACTTTAGTTATAAAGTCTAAATCATATATATGAGTAAACTCCTATTCTAGGTGTATCCTATGTGTGTGACCCTGTAGCTTCCAAGTTACGTTGGCAATGAATGTCCATAACTAGTTTATGACATCACAAGTAATGAGTGGTATCTAGCAAGACATCATTACAACCCAAGTAATTGGAAAGTTGGAGACCAACTTCAACCTACAATCAATGATTGGTGTTATAGTGATCGTATAGTTCCTTTGTCATTGAGATCCATATTGAACTCAAAGCATGGAATCACCATCCTCTTAAATGATCTGTAAAAGATTGAAATCATCCCTTTACTAAAAATTTGAAAAATAAAACATCCATCCCAAATATACTCAAAAGTCAGCTGAAATGGATGTAAAATTTTCAAATATTTATATATATGGTATACAAAGGACCAAAGAGTATTGCAGTGGAAAATAATTTCATGATTATAATCAATTTTATAAAAGTGTACATCATCATTCTCCCATATAGGGTTTACAAAAAAGATACAACAGAAGGATCCAGATAGAGGGAAATCTAAACTACACTAACTTTGCCTCCAAGAAACAACTTCATGAGATAGGTCCATGCTTAAAGCTATGTACTCCTTATCCTATTCCTAGGATGGTCCTCCACACTCCTGTTGCACAACTCTGATCCTAGGCCTTGCTCAACTCCTTGATAAAACCCTAGGTGGTTGGGAAAGCACCCAACAAAAGAAAGAAGCAAGATATGTGTCAAAGATAATGAACAAGGAAAAAAATAAGAAATAAAATGGAAAGTAAGGCTAAGATTTCATCATAAGATCACTACAAAAAATTTGGCCTTTGTTGAAGAACATTTGTGAGGAACCAAAAATCGTGAATAATGATGTCTATTTGTGAGGGCTCATCCTTCAAATATGGGACCAAATCCCTCAACCGTGTTTTTAACATCCTTCGACCTTTTATATGAACCCTAATCCCTCAAAAATACATTACTCACTAATCACTCCGTGAAAAATACCATGTCAAATGTTTCCCACCATCTCATAACCCTTCCCTCCATTCTAAAACACAATATTTGTAAATCAAAATAAAAAAATAAAAAACCCAACCCCCTCGTTCCTCCACGCGAGAACCGATTCGTCACTCCGTGATCTCATTTTCTCCTAGGGCTATCTGCAGAAACTGCCGTCCTACTGCATCTTCCTCGCCATCTCCGCAAATAGCTGCTCCTTCTTCGGCAACCGCCAATCACTGCTTCTTCCTCGCCAGCTGTAGCTCCTTCTCCATCTCCTCTGACCGAAGCTCTTTCCTCGCCATCTCCGCTGATCGCTGGTTCCTTATCCTCGCTGATAGCAGCTCCTTCATCCCCATCCCCTTTCTATGTCCAGCCTGCCATGCTGAGTTCCAAAGTGGGAGTAGAAGCAACATCGTCCATGAAGTATGAGTCTGAAACCGGATGGATCGGATGTGATAGAGAAGGCAGAAGCTAGCCGCCACCACTTTTTCTGGAATAGCAGGTTACCATATTGCTAAACTCCAACCACAAATCCCATTATTTTTCATAGTAACTTGCAATTAATGTTAGCTGGTTGTTCTGTACTTCCCATTGTGTTCTGTTTTCACGAAACTGGGTTCTTATCCCAAATTCCTTTCTTAGAAAACAATTTCTTCTCTTGTTGATACGAGAGGGATCTCTAATTCTTGGACTCTTCTTTGGATCGGGTTAGCACAAAAAATATAACACGCTCCCCATACAAGTTTATGGAGGATGAAAAAAAATACATGTTCGTGCTGCCCAAGATGAAAGTTCGAAGGATGATCTTTGTCTCATGCATGTCTTGGCTCCCATTTCCTATTGAGGTATCATCTAAATTTTTACTGGTCTTGATTTTATTATATTGTTTTTCTACGAATGTGTGTTCATTTAATATTTCTCCTAGTGGTGTTATTTATTGTTTAGTGCCTTAGGACAATGCCATCTTTAATGCAACATGTTTCATTATAATGCGGGACTCTTTTCCCATATATGCATGCATTTCTTCTCATACATTGGTACGACAGAGCAATTCTCTAATTATATAGCAGCTAACCTAGCTTGTAAAGTTGTTATGGTGAATGCATCTGATATATATTATTAAGATATAATTTCAATCTCATCTGTGAATGATGTATTATGTATTAGATATCCATTTAACATGCCCAATGTTTTTCACCAATCTTTTTATTTCATGCTCATCTTTTCCAGTAGTTAGTTAGGAGTTTTTTTCTCACAAATTGATGAGTTTAACACAAATGAGAAGGACTCATATGGAACTTTATAGAGAACTTCTTCTTTATCCAAAAGTACGCCTCTTTTGGGGTCAATAGTGACAAATGATAGAGCGAGCAGAGGTAGATAGAATTCCATATTTATTGATCATCTAAATTCATTCGAGCTTCTTATAAATTTGTTTGATTACAATCCTTTTCTTAGATTGTGATAATCTTAATGATTGGACACTATTAGGTTTTTTCATTTGCCTAGATTCTCGATCTGACATCTATCTTTTTAAATCAGAAGAACTTGATTGCTTTTATTTTCTAAATATAGAAAGAATGTTTGTTTTTCCTCGTACAATGCTCATTGCATTTTACAGTGCAAAACATATTAGTACAGGCATCAACATCATTCTATGCAATGAATCAAACAAAATGTATGGATAAAAATGATGGATAGGAGACAACACTTGTAACATAAAGTAAAATAGTAGAGCTATCCATGACTCTCTTCACCCTTGTGAAATTTGAATTCCCATGTTTCATGTGTTTCTTATAGAGAAGGACAACTAAGGATTCATCATTTTGTTTCCCTTAATAACACACTCTTAGCAAACCCATAAGGCAATACCTTGTATGTATACCTCTTATATGCCCATTATAAATTATTCTCAAGATAAAAATGGTGATCATCCTATTTGAAGTAAAACTTCTCCAATTAGGATGATCAACTACTTTGTATCAACCATGGTTGGAATGGGAAACCATTTTTGCATGTAGATGTGCATATCCCTATTGGACTTTTTGTTGCAACCGTCTTCCGAACTACGTGCCTGTATCGTCGACATGTACCAGTACATAATGAGCATGCTCGACGCCGCTGGAGGGTGGACAAGCCAGATGTGCAGTGCAGCCTCTGGGCTAGTTTTGTCTCCATTATCGGCTTTGTGAGACACAGTCGGGGTAGAGGCAGTGCCTCCGGTCCGATGAGCCTCGCGCCATCGGAGTCCATTTCACCCACCTCCACATGATACAACACGAATTCCTATGCCAACACTTGCTCTCGTCCCATATTACACTCACCGCTGTGAACTCATCACCGTTCTCGCCATATGCTCACCACCATTGCAAACTCATCGCACTCTCCAGTGGGATGCACACAATGGTCTCAACGTCGTGCATGTTGGCGTCCGGGGACCCTTTCCACATTTCCCAGTTGAATGCCTGGATCTCGTGCCCGCCGTGGAGCCTGAGTAGGGAGCCATACTCCATCGAACAACTCAGCGTGTGCGCTACAGTCACCGAACATGAATGTGTTGGTGGATGACATGATTGTAGAACCACTTGACGTCGATGTCGACTAGGATAGGTTCATCATTCATGCATTGTGCCTCATCGGACGGAAAGGAAAATTAGCATCAGGTCGGAATGGTTTGGGTTACCACTCAAGCAAACCATAAATTTGGTTGTCCATCATCGGGGCCCCACAGCCTAGCTGGATGCTAAAAATCCACATATTGTGGGATGGTATGATTCAGATCCTGTTCGGGTGCTGGGAAACAGTTTTAATTTCCATCTCTAAATTGATACTGACGTTTAGGTTGGAGAGGAAAGTCTGAGACTGAGGTTGAAGCTCCAATGTCACAAATGTGGAGAGATCTAGAGTATCCGTTGTGACGTTGGTCTGCACAAGGAGCCGCCTCCACGTCCTTGGTCAACATAGGGAGCCTCCTTCAATTTCTAGTTGTTGCCGAGGCTGAGGTTGGAAGATGAGAGAATAAGGGTGAGGCTGGAGCTCTACTGTCGTGTACTTTGTGAGAACCAGGAGTTGTGATGGTTTCCATCTGGTCATTGTCGCACGGAGGGAAGAGAGATCTTCACCATAGACATCATCCAAACTAAACCACCGTCATCCAAGACATTGATTGCATGAAGTGAAGGTGTTGGGATGTAGGGGGTCTATCAGTGTTAGGGTCTGTGTAAGGGGTTGGCTTGGCAAAAACAACCACCTAACCATCACCCAAACTAAACCACCATCATCTATCTAAGCCATTTACTCCACCTTTGTGTATCTGTAAAGATTTGATTTAGTTGAACCAAAAAATCCACTTATGTGATATAGGTGGTGTTATTTGAACCACTTCCATTATTTTTCTTTCTATCCTTCATCATTCTTACAGATGTTGGTCTGGTTGCTTTTGCATTGTACCTAACGTTGCAACATGACCTCAACACCGTTCATGAGGATCCTATCTTCATATATGCACAAGAACAATAGATATGAAAAGACCATAGGTGGAAATAGTTAGGTCTGATGGGAATTCAACAAATTAGAGAAGGGTCACATCATGTTAGTTGCATTAGGTATCCTACTCAAGGTCACCGCCAAACAGCATTGGCTTGCGTCACTGCTCCATAGCCAGAAAGAGGCCTATCTGTCAACAATGAATGAGTCAATGGTTGTGCATGAAGTCAAGAAATTCTGTTTAGAGGTGAGCCGTCGGCATAATGTGTCCGGCGCCATCGAGAAAGAGACCACTAACACATACATCTGGCTTTTATTGATAACTATATCGTTGCGGGATGGTCTGTCCAACATCATTGAGGAATGGTCCATCTTGTCATCATTGCTTGTCGATGACATGTATATTTGTTACATGTGTACCATGTTGAACTCTAGTAAATAGGTTGGCACTTGCATGCCATAACACTCTTCTACATATCTTTTTCTCATCATATTTCCTTAGCATTTTGTTTGCAGTCAATTTGGTGATGAGATTTCCATGATGTGTTGTCATTAGGAAATTGCTAAACACATTGTGAAAAATTACTATGCGGTGATTGAATGTCATCCATAAAACTATGGATCTATGAACAAAAACATATGTCTGCCATACAAGTAATTCATTTGGTCACATAAAGATGTATGGTCCTGATGCCAATGATATTGGTCTACTACACGTTAGTCATCTGGACTTCGGTGATCCTCATCGAAGACATGAAATGCATTGCAGGTGAACTTATAGCAGTTTTGGATCTCTTGCTGTCATGTAGACTTTCTGATCTTTGTAATACTGACCTATTCTAACAACCTGTTGTGTTACAGATTCAAACATAAGCCCCCAATGCCATGGTCTGCTATAACAACCTCTGTAGGGGTCGATGTGATAGTTTTGCTTCTTGGTCACATATTCTATGCTGCAATTAGCCGCATTGAAAAGGTAGAGGATGATTACCGAGAAATGAGAGAACTTAAAGTATGAGCAGAAGCTGCTGATGTAGCAAAATCACAGGTTCCAAGATTTAACTGTTTCCGTGCCCAGTCTTGTTATTTTCAACTGACTTCCCTTTCACTTCATGAAACATGTTTTTGTCATCTTATTTTGTTTTTAATTCTATGCTTGATTATTTGTAGTTCCTGGATACCGTCTCACATGAAATCAGAAAACCTATGAACAACGTCTTAGGTTGGTGCAAGCTTTAATTGATTAGATGTATTTGGTATCCCTTCCTGGAACATTTTTATATATTTTTTTGGTCTCCACATTTTTGTATATGTTATATGTTTTTTGCCAAGTAGAGTGTTTTTCTTAATCGTAGACACTTTATGACATTCTCTTCCTTGTGTAGGTATGCTGCAGATGCTGATGCACACAGATCTTGATGCCACCCAGAAAGATTTTGCAATGACTGCTCAGGATAGTGGGAAATCTCTAATTAATTTGATAAATGAGGTCCTCGATCAGGCTAAGATAGAATCTGGAAGGCTTGAGCTTGAGGCTGTTCCTTTTGATGTACGTGCAGTTTTGGATAACGTGTTATCTTTATTCTCAGATAAGTCACAAGAGAAAAGTATAGAGGTTTGTTCTAATAAGAAGCTTCTGTTGTGGTGCTTTCACTTATTTTCTCTATCTTATTATATGTGCTGGTTATTTGAATTATGTGGTTTCTTTTTGTATGAGACAGTTAGCTGTACATGTAAGTAGTGATGTACCTGAAATTATTATTGGAGACCCTGGGAGGTTTCGTCAGATTATCACAAACCTAGTTGGAAACTCCATGAAGGTATGTCGACATTCTTCTCCTACAAATCGAAATTGTAGCGACCTAAAATTAGGAATGTGCTGAATATGTTAGTACATATAATAAATATGAATGTAAGCACTATCCCGAGTAGCCATTTTTGCTCTTGAACTGTTCACTATATGACTATAGTGTTGTGATAGCACACTAACCAGCTTGCCTTGGGGTGTATAAAACAGGGTGAATTATGAAACACGAGTCAATCAAAATGTTCTCCAATTTTCTAATATATTTTGCACATGATATACATATGTAATATGCTGCAATTCTTAAATAAACCCTGTAACCATTGTATTCCGTATTGTCAAACTTATTGGATAAATTACGTCTGTTTTGCTTAGTACTTAGAAGTCTGGTTTTACAAACTTCATAAGAAAATGAACTTAAACTTTTTTCTATAAATTGTTACATTAAGAATCTTATGACTTAAGAATAATTGAGCTAATTTGATCATGTCTCTAAATCATCTATCTTAACATTTAGTTTCACTTAATGTTTGTGATTCCAATGAAGGAGATGCCTCCATGTCTAGTGATCCTGTAGTACAACCTGCAGCGGAGCAAAAGCTTACCAGGGAAGAATGGCAGGCAATAAACAAAATGTTAAGCTATGAGGATGATGAGGATATTGCTTCTGCTTTAGGAAAGGACATACAAACTATGATTCAGTTTCTGGTGGATGTTTTCCATTGAGCAGGCTGCTGCAAGGATTATCATTTTTGATGGAATAGAGATTTTATGTGGTAGATTTGAACAACTTAATGTAATTACAAAGATATATCATAAAAGTATCCGTTGCGAGGTGTTTCTTAGGTTCTGTGGTTTATCTGCTCCCGAAGGTTCACTAGCACAGGTTTTTAATCTGTTTATTGTGAAAAGCAATACATTTATAAGCTATTTTTTACTGTAGACATTGGATTGGTCTTCTTTCAGAGTTCTTCTATTCATCTTTACCAATTCAAATTTTCTTGCAGAGTGTCAGTAGTGAGAAAAAGGAAAATGCCCTAGCAGCCACTTTTGTACGTGCACCACTTGGGGAGAATATAGACTGGCGTCTCTCAGCAACAATTTCCCCATGCAATGTAACAGTGTGTTCTCTAATATCTTGATTTTAGTGTACTTTAAATTCATTGATTTTGCATTGAAACAATCATGGGTGAAAATTTACCTCAAACTGAACAACTAAACCAACTTATCTGCCACAAAGACAGACAAAATATAACCAGTCTCGAAGCCCCCCTTCTGCTATTTGAACATAAAAACTTGGCATATCTATTTCTTAACGACAGTTATCATTTTAAACAAACAATGTTCTCTGTTTTCTAAATCACACTCTTACTGCACCCCGAACTTTACCAATCACAAGTACATGCACTACAAAACCTCAATTATATGACTTAATGTTGTTAGTTTTTTATCCTTGAAAAAGGTTGGTATAATGATGTAGGCAAAGTGCTACTCTAATAGACCGTGGTCACAGTTCAATCATATAGTTAGTATCTAAAGAAACATTGGCGTGGAAAGTTTACTAGGTTATCATGGTGGGTTGATCCACCTACTAAGGTTAGAGGTCATAGGTGTGAAGTTAAAATTTTGTGGTTGTGTCTAGTATGCTGAATTAGTAATGTTGTCGACGGTGTACTTCATCTCGAAGTATGTGGTGCTTTTAAAGAATGAGTTTAACAAAGGGATGGACATTGATATAATGTCAACAATATAGACCTGATTTGATGAATTTTCTAGCTGCAAGAACCGCTCAGCTGTATATTAAATAGCTTGAATTTGTTACTATTTTTTTTTGGAAAATGGTAATATAATATCATCCCAAATAGGTGTTGAGGCAAGACCTCTTACTAGTGACAAGCGTGTTTGGAAGATGCCTAACCATAGTGGAAACCCTATACAGTTGGGATTACTCTACAAGATTCCAATTTCCTACAGCTATAGGGGTCATGTTGGCAAGTAAGTGAGTCTTAGCTGTAGTCACTACACCAATCTCTCTTTGTTTCTTCAAAAACAATTCCAATATATCCTTATCCTTGCTGCCATGTATCTCATTGTTGTGTTCTTGCCAAATATTGTTCTGAAACACCAACATAAAATCATTGTCCTTGTATATATCTTTCTGTTCAGAAGTTGCTTTCTTGCTCCAGTTAATTAGATTCTACTACGCCTTGGACTTTATTGGCTGGGCCATAGGACCTACCTGCTATATTGCATATCAAATTTCTAGTAACTTATGTTGTCACGACAGCCATCAATTCCAAGTTTGCATGTTTAGTGCAATGACTGTGTGGAATTGCCCACCTTCAATTCCATGCTAGTTCCGGATTTGGGTTAGTTGGCCTTGAAGATAGCTATAGCTTCTGCAACAAGTGATGACGATGTATTAAGAATCATCCCATTGTTCCAATGTACCGTGAGTGCTAGGATAGAAATACTTTTTCCAGTTATCAATATTCTTCTTGATAAAGGCTTGATAAATCACATGCACATATTGATGGTCAACCATCTGAGGAAATTGTAAAACTCTGCGTTGTCATTTGTGAACCGGAGCAGTAGAACAAAACAAAAAGAACCATCCACGAAGTAGGGACAGACCCAAACTCTGTCTTCGTCGTCAGGATGCCGGAGAAGTAGAATAGAACGAATAGAACCTATCCACAAACTAAGAACAGACTCAAACTCATCTTCTCCTGATCAATGTGCCTCTAGATCGATGTTTCTCTGATTTTGGGGTCTTCTGAACTAGGTGTTCTTAATTGCATATCCAAGTGATCCTGTTGTTTCAAAACACGCTACTAGTTATGGGTCTGCTTGATCTTCGTGTTAACTAAGTTGCATCACTACTGATGGTAAGCGAATATAGTTATCTGAGGACTAGACTAGAATCTCTCAGCTTGCTGATGGTAACCAACAAACCATTATGTCTTCAGCTCCACTAATTAACAGAAGATGATCAAGAAGATAATAATCCTTTTGTATCATGTGAGGATCGTCCTCTTTTTGTATCTATAGATGCATCTCGCTGATGACAGCAACTAAGTGCAGTCAACAGAGATATAGGCATATAACCACTGAGTTATTTTTTAATTATGTACTATTTACTAAGTTCAATCATAACTTTCGTTTACGGGTGCATGTTGCTGCTATGTTGGTTCACTTACATTTATCTCTACTTCGCACTCACTCTGATTCCTTTTTGTATTTATATTGATGGGTAGAATTACTTTTAATGATGGATTTCGACGGACAATGCACCTTGGAGTAGACCAAAACTGAAATATAAGGGTAAGTTGTTTGTTGTACTATGATTTATGTATAAACTTTAAATTCTATTAATATAATGATTTGTCATTTTTAGGAGAAGAATATTCAAGTACCTAACCGTATGAGGCATGGCATTGATGAAGAGCATCACACCATTTGCAGGAATATGGAGACATTATAGATCTTAAGAGTTTCTAGCATGATATGTTCATTGTCATCAATCTCAAAATTTTGAACCATATGTACTCTTTATTTATATCAACGTTGAGCACGCAATGTATGGATAATATTTTGCTTCAATAACAAAATTTGGTTTGAGGTGAGTTAACATTTTTATGTGTCATTTTGGTGTTGAATCTTCTTATGATGTCATGTGAATTAGTATAACAATTTTGCTTGAGGTTATGTATACAAAGTTTTTATTTAAAATTTGATATTCACTATAGTAACAATTAATTATCATTTAATAAATCATTCAATAATCAATAACAAAATCATTTACAATAGTCCCTCATAAATATATTGATGAAGGTCCAGATTGACCATCAAAATTGCATTGATGACGACCACATAGCCCCTAAAAAATAATATTAATGAAGGCATTATCCTTCAAAAATATATTCTCCAGGATCATCAAGTCCCTCAAAAATGTATTTATGAGAACTAAATAGTCCCTCAAAAATGTATTTATGAAGGCTAAATAGTCCCTCAAAAATGTATTTATGAAGGCTAAATAGTCCCTCAATATAACATCCTTGAGGGTCAGTTGGTCCGTGACAATTGTATTCGTGAGGGCCACTGGTATTTGTCACGTGAGTTCTCTTCACGGACCATTTGTGAGGGCCAGACCCACAACCGTCCCTATTTCTGAGGGCCTATAGAGAGAGGTTTGTGACAGGACTCTCCCGTGAATAATGGCCCAATTTTTAGTAGTGGATGAAGATGGTCAAAAGTATGAGGCATAATCAAATAGATGCTTGCCATAACAAGAAAAATAATAAAAGGGTTGCATGCATCATTTATATTGACTACCTAAACTATGTAGGGTTGAGGCACCTACCTAACCTCAACCAATAGGTGAGGGAGAGTAACACATTCTAATCACCTACAAATATTATATATTGGGGAGGGTAACACATTCCCCTGAGTGAATTTACACATGCCATATCTATGGGTGGTTGTACAAAAGTACCACTACACTAGTTAAATAGTCTAATAAAATCAACATGCTAAGAACTATGGCAAGTATAAGCATCAAGTAAATAAAGTCATGGCAGTGGGGTACAAGACCCAAGAAATAAATAATAAAATTGATTTTTGAGGCAAAATAGCAAAGGAATTATGAAAAGAGAAACTAGGGTTTCATAGAAGCCTCATTAGGGAAACTAGGCTAGAGTTTGCAATTATTCCCAACTTAGGTGTAAGGAAAGCACATGCCTCTCTTATTGAGTTGAATTATCAACTTGCACCACTTCAATTGATTCAAAGTTCCACTTTTCCTATTTTCAATGTATAATCATGTATTAGGGTTTTTCATATGCATAAAGATAAGGAAACCCTATCTTTTGGACTTTTTGAACAAAACCTTAATTTAGACTCTAAAACTATCACCATTGATCTTATTAGGTTCTCTTGATTAAGAAAACAAATAATTTTTTCTATTTTGGAGTTATGAGGATTAAAATGTAATTTTGGTGATTTTTATGTATTAAATTCAATTTTAAAAAACATCTTTCGATAAAACTCAAAACCAAGTAATGATTTTTTTATTAGAAATCTTATATTTTTTATCCCAAAATATATTTTCTTTTAATTTTTGGACAAAGGAATAAAAAAATATGATTTTTCCTATTCTTATAAATTAGATAATGCCATGTCAACAAAGCCATCGCAGAGAGACAAAGAGAGTGTGAAGAACGCGCCCACCTCACTGACTTGGCCCAATCAGAGACGGCCAAGTCAGGAATCAAAGGCACAACATTGACTCGCTCAAAGAAAAGAAGGTTGTGGCAAAATGACAATAATACCCTTAAGGGAGTGACTAGTTTGTTGTAATTTGTCTGGAAAATACCAGAAGTCAAGTTCCCTTCTCAGTTTTACATGATTGGTTTGGTGAAAGTCCAGAACTTGAGTTCCCCACTTTTCCTTGGACTTTCGATAATATATATAGGCTTTCGTAAAAGGGGTTTCGTGGGAATCCTAGCGGAAAACAAGTTCCGTCGAGTGTGTCTTGCTCGTTTCCTTATCCGTCTTTATGAGCACTGACTTCTCTCGTCCAACGATCGGAGAAGACCAACCGTCATGGGTTCCATCTCCTATGTTGCCGATGTCATGACCTAGAATAACAGTAAGTTATTGTGGCGGCTGGTCCTGATTCATCATCCCCATGCTGATTTTTCTGCTACTTGATAACACCCATTTTAGGGCTGCTATAGCTTATATTTTACTATCAAAACTGCCTCCTAAACTATCTTCCTCTCTGTTTTATCTTATTTATTGCATAGAAATGATCCACACTACACTCCTGACAATATTTCCTATCTTCTGCAGAGTTTCTCTCATTTTTCCACCAAAAGAATGCTAATGGGCCCGTCCCGACCCATCCAGAACAAGCTAACAGCCCCAACCCTTCTAATGGCGAAGCGACACGCCCCTTTACGGTCGCCAACCCGATATGGCAGCAACCCGACACGGGTGTGTCACGCAGAGAGACTTTGACAGACAACACACTATTTACCCGACATGGAGCTTTACCCACCATGACCCGTCGACCGATGGAGTCTATCACGCGACATGGCCACCTCCTGGTGTAGCAGCCCGCTAGAGCCTTACCTGACATGATCAAGCACAATTTACTCACAACCCGACATGCGATGACCCTCCTAGGTGTGTCGGGCATAAGTCGTGTCGGCCCTCTCCTGAAGCCACATTAACAGAGAAAAAGAAGGACATGTGGCCTAACAAGAGCCGTAATCCCTACCAGTCGCTGCCTATAAATAGCAGCTACAAGACTTCGATGGGATGGGTCAGAACCATACATGAGCAAACTTCGAGAGCAAAAAGGAGCTAATGTGTAGAGTTCCCAGGCGTTCCAGGCAATACTAGGTGAGAACACCCCCAACTCGAGAGGGATGGGAGGAGTTCACCTAGAACCCATTTTGGTAGCTACAGCAGCATGATACGACCATCTAGGCCACTCCAATGTGCCGGGCTGCTAGTTGGGTCTCAACCTGAGATGATCTTCCCAACCATGTCCGACACGAGAACCTGAGAACGTAAGAGGAAGCTAACCCGACACGATACCCAATACGATATGGCCTACCCATCACGGTATGTCGCCTGAGAGGGCCGACCGCCCGACACGACCATATCGGGAAGGGAGTCCTTGTTGGCTAAATGGACATAATTTAAATCCCTTTGTTTTGATAATGACAAACATTTCATTCTTTTGGATCTAACGTGCTACTTGAGTGTTGCAGGAACTAGGTGGATGATAAACCCTTGGAAGATCTATATGCTCAAAATGTCTTAATTTCATGATTGTAATCAAATGTAAAAACTTGTACACATATATAATGTACAAGTACTTAGATATCATGTAAATCAAGCGTTTAGATCTTCCCTAGCCAAGCACAACACTTAGATAGGTCATCCCCTACAATAGTGTTACAACTGCACACTAAATCACACACTTAGTACATAGTTTAAAACATTGAAACATAGTCATTCTCGGTCGACAAACTTCTCGACCGAGACACTCTCGGTCGACAATTTCCTCGATCGAGAATTGACCCAAGTAGCCGTTAGACATAGCAGACAAGGTAGTTGGGAGTTGTAATTGAACGTTATACACACTTGCTCCAGACTGTCCCTCGATGGACAAAAACTTCAACCGACAGGACTCTCGATTGAAAATTCCTCGACCGAGACTGTCTCTGTTTGCACTTTTCAGAATTAATTAACTAGCCATTGCTAAAGCAATTAGTGGACAACTAACGGCTAGTTAAGCACTAAGAACCCCCTAGAATGTGTCTAGAACATCCTTAAGCACTCATAGGCCATTCCTATAAATAGGACATGCCTTAGGACACCTAACACACACTTGTGCAATACTTGAGATTACATACTTGCAATTGGCAATCCTTTCTTGAGAGTAATTGAGCAACTCCAACATTTGTTATTTGTTTCCACTGCTCCAAATTCGTGTCCTATAGGTTAGCATCTCCTACCCACTGCACTTACACTTCCATACACTTTGGTTAGGAGATCAAAACACTTGATATAGGAAATCAAGCCTTGTGCTACAACAGTAATTGTAATTTCCTTTTTCCCTTCTTGTTCATTCTTATTGCTTGTACTCTCCTTGCTACTCCTAGGGTTGGAGGTTGCAGATTGGAGAGGGTTTGATCTTCTTGGTGGAGAAGGAGGACTTTGGACTACTTCAAGAAGGCTGTCTCAACAGGAAGCTACTTCAAGAGGAAGGCTACTTCAAGGGGGAGCTTGAAGTTACTTCAAGGAAGGCTGCTTCGAGGTTGGTGAGACTACTTCAAGGTGAAGGCTGTCCAAAGCGTGGTGAAAGTATTTGTAATTTTATGTAACATCCTTTCGAGGTAATAAAATTTAAATACTTTCAAATCCCAAATGGAAACAATTGGGTAGTGGACTGACTCCTTTAGTTTTTGCCAAAGGTGGAACCACTCTAAACACCTTGCCTCCTTCTTATTATCTCAATTGTGTTTGCTTGAGTTGAATTATTGTTAAAATCTTTATAAAACCCTATTCACCCCCCTCTAGTGGTTTTTCAATCCTTTCTCGATACGCCCTTACCCTCCGCGGTTCACGACCCAACACGGTCTAGAACCCGACATGGGCGCCTGCCCGGTACCGGGTTAGCTTCACCTTAGGGGTCCGCTGCTGTGTATATCGACCCCCTACATCAAGGAGACCGATACCTATCTTCCCTATTTCATCTGTTTACTTTCATTTACTATTGAATTGTAACTAAACCTTTTTGTGCTTATGGAATCTGTGGAGTTTATCTTTTATTGTTCTGTGTATGGCTCCTTTTTGTTAGACGATCTCTTTACAGCATCTGAGCTCTAGTCTCTTCTATTTGGATTACACTTTTGACTATCTATCGAATCGTGTTTCCCATTTTGACTCCCTTGAGAGAGGGATGTCCTAAACTCTAGAGCTTAGTCTGGTTCGGGTGTACGAGAGTACCCAAGATCAGGGTTTCCCTGACATATCTTTCCACTCTGGTCTATGTTCAGTACTCTTGAGAGAGAGAATTGGTGCATAGATAGAGGCATCCTCTTTGAGAGAAAAGGGTGCAGGATGTATTCCATGGCCGTTTGTTACGGTTGAGTTTTCCTCCTTCGTGCCTTACTCCGACGATAGTTTTATCTCCTTGGCTTCTAATATACAAAACCCTTATAAAAATTTCTAAACCCTAAAATTTAATTCTTCTGGTAACTCCATTTGGAGATAGGCTTTTTGTTTATCAAAACCTTATCCTTTGACCTTTTGCTGTGCTTAGGCAAGTGAAACTTGAGTTCTGAAGTGCCATTCTTCCTATCCCTGTGTTTGACCCCAAACTACTTCGACCCTATGCTAGTTGTAGGCATCTTAAACATTCAGGTATTTTAAATTTCTAAAAGTCTTATAACCTAGACATGACTCTATTCCTGGACCCACGTTTAAGGCTCATCAACCTTTTGGCACCATTTCTGGGGAAAGGCAATGAAAACCATTCTACGAACTCAAGTTTTGCTTGCACTTAGCCAAAAACCTTGTACATATGCATATTATACTATAAATATGCACTGGACATAGCTCATACAACATACTAATATCTCTACACTTTTCCTTCCTTCCAGGTACTTCTCCTCATTTTTCCAGGTCATCCTTGCCTCTAACAAGTCATGGCTGACCAAGCTCCTGAAGCTCGCTCTCTGTGCTCATTTGTCCAAGTTCGAGCAAATGAAGAGAGAAATCCAGTTGTGGTGCAACCCCTCAATGTCACCAACTTTGAATTGAAACTTGCCTTCCTCCAACTGCTTCAACATAACAGGTTTGGTGGGAATACAACTAAAGAAAGCCCATACAACCATCTCACCACTTTCAAGAGAACCTATAACACCTTCAAGATTAATAGGGTTCTGATAGTGCACATCTACATCCAATGCTTCCCTTTCTCTCTAAGAGACAAGGCATTGGAGTGGTACATGAGCCTGCAAGTTGGGAGTCTTCCCCATTGGGAGCATCTCACTAACACATTCATCTCCAAGTTCTTCCCCATTGAAAGAACAATCAAGTATCAAAACAAGATTATGAGGTATTCACAGAAACCTTCGGAGAATCTGCACAAGACATGTGAGAGGTTTCTAAGCTACCAGCGGGAGTGCCTGCATCATGGCTTTTCCAAACCTAAGCTAATCACCACATTCTATAATGAGGTGTGCCTTGCGGAGAGGAAATCCCTGAATGCTGCAACTGGAAGTGACTTCTTAGGGCTCAATGCTCAGAGGGCCAGGGAAATCATAGATAATATGGCCATGAATCAATAAGACAGTGAGTACAACCAAGAGTCTCTGAGCCACACCACTCTGGGAGAGTCCAAGGTGATGGAAGCCCTTGCGGCTAAGCTAGAAAAAATAGTAACCGATGACCAGACCCTGAAGGAGCAGGGGTATAAAGGCAAAGTTTGACAGGAAGTTGTGAGAAGATGTGTCACTTGTGGAGAGACAGACCATCTATCTGACTTTTGCCCACACACAACCATTCAAGGAGATCTTGATGAGGACAATACGGAAAATGTCAGTTTTGTCCAGTACAGATGACCAGATCACCCTGGTTTCTCTTACAAGAATACTAGTGCTACTGAGAACTCTCATCAACTGGTGGGCGGAAATCCTTCGGGTGGACCGTCGAATCAGCAACGTCAGGCAGGGTTCCAGCAGCAGTGGACTTTCCAACAGAACCAACCACAAAGACCGTCTATGATGACAAAGTTGATGTCCTTTGCCAATAAGCAAAATGACCTTAATGAGAAGATGCATAAAAGTTCCGTGGATAGCACAACCCTGCTTAAACTGATGCAGTAATAGATGGGGGGATTCTCAGCCCAGATTGGGGAACTCCAGCAGTACAATAAATAGACTGACCAACAGCTGGCGAGCCTCGCCCATAACATCAATCATCAAGTGGGGTGTTTCCCCTCCAACACTAAGGTGAATCCACGGGGACATGAGACTGCAAAAATGGCCATTCTAAGGTCAGGAACCGTAGTACAACCAGCCATGGAAAAGGAAACAATACCAACGACAACACCTGCCAAAGAAGCTAGTCCATAAGAGGTTGAAGAGGAAGTCCCAACAAGGCCAAGGAGAGTAACCAAGGAAGGAAGCAATGATGTCTCTTTTGAAGAGCATCCTATCAAGTACGCACCCCACGTTCTGTTTCCCATAAGCTAGTGAAAGCCCAGCTGAAAAAGAGATATGAAAAGTTTATGGCCGCGATACAGAAATTGCACCTTGACATCCCTTTTCTGGTTGCCATTGAAGAAATGCCTTCTTACGCCAAGTTTCTTAAAGATCTAATTTCAAGGAAGAAGAGAGGTGAAGATGTGGGGACCATAAAGCTGGCACATATGTCTAGCTCCTTCGTCAAAGCAAGTATGCCAACAAAGAAAAAGGATCCTGGGGCCTTTGTCATCCCTTTTCAAGTTGGGGATAACATAACCCGTAAAGGTTTAGTAGACCTGGGGACAAGCATCAGTTTGATGCCCTTGTCCCTTGCTAAGAGGATTGGACTTACTGATATGTCAAGTATGAACATGAGGATCCAGCTCACTGATCACACCTTTACCTGACCAGTAGGCGTAGTGGAGGATGTGCCCATTCGAGTTGGGCGATTCTTTATTCCATGTGACATAGTTTTGATTGATATCGTAGAAGATCCCAGCTTCCCTATTATCTTTGGGCGACCTTTCCTAGCAACTGGCCGAGCCCTCATCAACGTAGAGATTATGATCTAGGTTGGAGGAGATCATATCGATTTCAACATTGGAGATTGTATGAAAGCCCCTTCGTTCCTTGAATCCTCTTATTTTGTTGAGAGCTACCAACAGTTGTGTAATGAAGTGAGGGAAGAGAAGGCCATGGTAGACCCGCTTATGCGCACCTTATCTGGAGAGGCATAGGAGGTCAAAGATCTAGAGGTCAAAGAACTGCTGGCCCTTATGGAAGTTTAAGGATTGTCCAAAGAAGATGAAGATCCCATGGAGACAGTTATGTAAGCTGCTCTCTGAAAAGACCCCACCAGTGAACAAGAGAATGAAACCTTGCCCGATTTGAAAGATTTTCCAAGAGGCTTGGAATACCGCTTCTTAGATTAAGAGAAAATGAATCTGGTGATCATCAACTCCGAGTTGACTGATGGCCAAAAAGATCAGTTGCTTGAAGAATTAAGGCTACGGAGAAAGGCCCTAGGCTACTTATAAGAGACCTATGAGGGATCATCCCTTCTGTGTGTATGCACAGGATCCACCTGGAAGAGGACTCCAGGCCATATGCCCAGCCATAGATAAAGCTGAATGAGAAGCTCCGTGAAGTTGTTAGTAAAGAAGTCATAAAGCTCCGAGATGCAGGGACAATTTACGCTATCAGTGATAGCACGTGGGTAAGTCCCATTCAAGTTGTCCCAAAGAAAGGAGGTATAATGTTGGTTAAAGGAGATAATGGAGTCGAGGTCGCTACCAAGACAGTGACTAGCTGGCAGATGTGCATCGACTACCAAAAGCTCAACACTGCCACCCACAAAGACCATTTCCCCCTCCCATTTATTGATCAGATGCTGGAGCGCCTAAACCATCACTCCTACTTTTGTTGGTTGGATGGGTACTTAGGGTTCTATCAGATCCCTATTCACCCCGACAATCTGGAAAAGACCACCTTTACTTGCATGTATGGAACTTTTGCTTTTAGGAGAATCCCCTTCGGACTTTTCAATGCACCTGCCACCTTCCAGTGATGTATGAATGTCATCTTTGCCGATTTTCTTGAGGACAAAATGGAAGTCTTTATGGACGAATTTAGTGTTTACAACAGCTCCTTTGATGACTGCTTGAATAACCTATCTCTAGTGATGAAAATATGTGAAGAATAAAGTCTTACTCTCAATTGGGAAACATGCCACTTCATGGTGCAAGAAGGAATAGTCCTAGGACACAAGGTGTCCAACAAAGGTATCGAAGTCGATCGATCCAAGGTGGAGGCTATAGACAAGCTTCCTCCTCCCACTTTTTTTTATAGGAATTCGAAGTTTCTTAGGTCACACATGTTACTATCAGCGGTTCATCAAAGATTTTTCAAAGATCGCCAAGCCCCTTTCTAATCTATTGATGAAAGATGTGAAATTTGATTTCACGGATGAGTTCATTAAGGCGTTCTCCACTTTGAAGGACGCTTTGGTATCTGCACCCATCCTCCAGTCCCCCGACTGGAATCTCCCTTTCGAGCTCATGTGCGATGCTAATGACTTTGCTATAGGTGCAGTTCTTGGCCAGAAGAAAGAAAAAAACACCACATGATCTTTTACGCAAGCAAGACCCTGGATGAGGCACATCTGAATTACACTACTACTGAGAAGGAGATGTTGGCCATTGTGTATACTTTTGATAAGTTTTGATCCTACCTCGTGGGTTCTAAGGTGATAGTTCACACCGACCGTGGGGCCATCAAGTACTTAATGCAGAAGAAAGACGTGAAGCCTAGGCTGTTGCGTTGGGTGTTACTGTTGCAAGAGTTTGATCATGAAATAATAGATAATAAAGGTTCTGAGAACGTGGTCACCAATCACCTTTCAAGGATCTGGGTGATGGATGACCACCCATTGCCAATCAATGAAAGCTATGCCGACGAATCTATCTATGTTGCCCAGTCGGTCAACCCTGAAGGGCCATGGTATGTAGACTTCTATAATTACCTGGCCTGTAAACAACTACCCCCGGAAATGTCCTACAATTAGAAGAAGAAATTCTTCTCTGATTTGAAGAACTATTACTGGGATGACCCTCTGTTGTTTAGGCGTTGTGTCAATGGGTTATACAGAAGGTGCATACCTGAGGAAGAAGCCCCCAAGATTCTATTTGAGTGTCACTCCTCTTCTTACGGAGGACACCTCAGAGGCGAAAGGACCGCCACCAAAGTACTCCAGTCAGGCTTTTATTGGACGACTCTCTTCAAGGATGCTCATGCTTATGTCAAGTCTTGCAATGAATGTCAGAGAACATGGAACATCTCCCATTGAAATGAGATGCCGCTATCTGAATGGATTGAGGTAGAGATCTTTGATGTATGGGTGATAGATTATATGGGCCCCTTACCCTCCTCTTATGGTTTTAAATACATCCTCGTTGCAGTTGATTACGTATCCAAATGGGTAGAGGATATACCCACATCTACTTGTGATTCTGGAGTTGTGATAAGGATTTTTACCAAAATAATCTTTCCAAGGTTTGGAGTGCCGAGAACCATCATCAGTGATGGTGGATCTCACTTTGCAGAAAGGCAGTTTGAATAGCTGTTGCACAGATATGGCATTCGTCATAAATTCACCATGCTGTACCACCCGCAGACATTCGGGCAAGTTGAGGTTTCTAACAGGAAGATCAAGTAGATCCTAGAAAAGACAGTCAGCAAGTCTCGCAAGGACTGGTCAGCTAAATTAGATGATGCCCTCTGCGAATACATAAATGCTTACAAGATGCCATTGGGCACCATACCGTACCACTTGATATATGGGAAAGCTTGCCACTTGCCCTTTGAATTGGAGCATAAAGCATTTTGAGCAATTAAACGCCTCAACATGGACCCGACGCTGGCCGGGAAGAAAAGATTTCTTTAGATTCAAGAACTTGAGGAGCTAAGGCTTCATGCTTATGAAAACATGAGGATTTACAATCTACGAACCAAAGTCTGGCATGATTCCCATCTGCGAGCAAAGGACGTCAACGAAGGTGATAAGGTTTTATTGTTTAAATCTTCTATCCATCTTTTTCCAGGAAAACTACAAACCAGGTGGTCCGAACTATTCATAGTAGCAAAGACATACCCGTCCGGGATGATGGAACTTTATGATAAAGAAGATCTAATGAAAGTTTTTACGGTAAACGGACATAGAGTCAAAAGATTCTATGAAGACGAAGCTTTTGTTAGAAGATATGAGATACCCTTACAAGATGCTAAAGTTGCACCCACTGGAGAAGTATAACAAGTTGAGAAGATGTCGAGCTAACGACGGAAACCACAACGCTCCTCGAGAGGCAGCCCATGCTTTTTACTTTCCTAGAATAGGATGTTATTTACTTTTTCCTGCAAGGAACACTATGAACAATATTATTGTAATAAGGCCGAAGTCTGTGCCCGTGCCACGTGCACAGACTGTCTCATTTTATGGGCCACCGACTTAGTTTTATCGCATTGGTGAGTAATACTATCTAAGGCTGAAGTTCACTCTCAGGCCAATGATGTTTTACCCATCAAGTGCCTTCTGATTTATTGTTTTTCTATCCTTGTTTTCACTTTAGTTTTTAGCCCTTTTTGTTGGCATATCGGGAAAAGATGTAGATTTCCTTCCTTTGCTCTCTATTATGCACGATAGGCTTTATGAAAACCATATCAGCCGGCGCGCTCACTCGTGGTAAAGGTTTAAGAGCTGTATCGGGTAGACGTTCCGTGCAACAAATCATGCATGTCACGATGCGTGTGTTGTGCACAGTTCATATCGCGTTAGAAGTGTGTCGGGAAATTTTCATCGGGCGACACACCCTTGCCTCCCGACATGTCTTTTCCGTGTGAGCCTTCTCAAATTCCTTGCGAAGCGATGAATTAGACTGATTTTACCATGTCTTGGAAGGCAATTCAGCTCCTCACATGACACGTGTCCAGGTTTACCCCATTTTACCCCACTCACGACAGCTATATATAGTAAACCAAGTTTAACTGTGTCGAGCTACCAAGTTACCTGCTCCTGCTCTCATATCATGCATCTCTTTTGCTACTCTCTCTCCCATGCTGACCTTCTTCTCCCAACCTTAGTGTCACGTGCCAAGCTTTCCCTTTCCTGATACAGGTAAAGCTCGACACGCTTTATCGCGTAACTCGTGTCACGCAGCTTGTGTTGCACAACCCTATAGGGCGTCCCTTTACATGTTCTGGCCCGTGTCGGGTAGGACATTTTGACATACATCGAGTTTTTCTTATTGTGCAATAACACTGCCAACTTTCTTCACCGCTTTGATTTGCCGGTCTTTGGCATGTGCCGACCAAAACCCGTATCGCGCGATACCCGTGTCGCGCAAAGACATCTCTGTCGGGAAGAAATCACAAGCTCGTGGCAAATGACTCTATCGCCCAGTTCATTTTACAAAGAGTTTGACTTGTGTCGGGCGACACGAGTATCGCCTGACACAACGAAACATGAGTTGAAGCATCATGCTTTTTAGCCTTGCCACACGATGCCCCATATCACGCGAGACGCGTACCGGGCACCACCACTGTGCAAGACCAATTTTTAGGAACAACCCGATACCGGCCTGTCCTATCACCCAGACCTTATCGTGTGATGAGATGTTCTTATCTATGCCTGATATCAACTTTCTACTAACGAGGATGCACATATCGCATATCGGGCATCACACTTGTCTTTAGCCCGCTACTCTATACCAGACAAAATAGTTTGATCGATCAATTTTTTTTTACTTACCCCCTTTTGTTTAAAAATTGTAGAAAAATGGCCCGCACCAAGAAAACTGTCATCCAGGTTGATGAAAAAGGCCGGAGGATCAACCCCGAGGCCACAAATGAAGCCACCACAACTGGGTAGAAATGTCCAAACCCCAAGGAAGTTGGGCAGTCCGAGGCCGAGAAGTGGCCGCGAATAGAAGCGGCCCCAACCCCGACAACGGCGACAAAACCAGAGCCCTTGGCCCACTCTCTGGGCTGGTTCATGCCCAGAGATGAAGAGCACTGGAGGTGGTACGCTGAGTTGGTGACAAAAGTTTACTGGCCAACCCAGTTCTGCCACCAAGTGTCCTTCCAGCAGATCAACGTCTTTGACAGACTAGCGAACGTCTTAGAAGCTGCCAAACTATGGAACATCTGCTTTAGCTACACTGTCTCCTACATCGAGCTCACCAAAGAGTTTATCTCATCCCTTCACCGAGTCCCAAATACACCAAAAGAAGCTAAAAGGTTCGACGAGGTGGACAGATTATAGGGGCACCTCTACAATGCTGATCATGACATCTCAGAGAGGCTACTCAGTGAGATTTTCTTCTCCAGTGAAGCCAAAAGGGAGCTTCTCAATAACGGTGTCAGGATCACCGAAGACGACGACTTCAATCCAGTCGCACTCTGGAGGAGGCTAACCGGCGAATCGTCTTTTAAGCTGGGGAGCAAGGTGGCAGCGATTCACTCCTATTTCTGGAGGATTATCCACAAGATCGTGGCGAGCCTCCTCTTAAAAAAATACGAGATTAGCAATCTTTATACTGAAGAGCTCCATCTCATCTGGCATATGATGGAGGGTCAGATGATCAACCTGGGGCAATTCCTATTAAACCGACTACATCCGATAAAGGACGCCAACAAGGAATACAACATGGGAGGGATCGTCAACTTAATTGTGGTAGGGCTGGGGTACCCTAAAGAGCCGCGTATCCTATCAAGGACAAGAGGCAATGCCATGACTGATATCAAGTTCCTCACAAGGGCGAACATTATCAAGAAGGAGGGTCGCCGCTTCTTCTATAGATTTGTGAGGATGGATCTACTCCTACCCCTCCCACTCTGCGTCAACTATGACATGGAGAAGCTGGTCTTCACGAAAGAAGAGATTCAAGCTACAATAGTTGAAGCCAGCTACACCACCACTAGGATCATACAAGAAAGGATGGCAGCCATAGGAAGGCCAATCCCCTTTGACGCTCGACAGGACAAATCATCAACAGTCATCATCAATGACTTGCTTGTCACCACCACCACTGAGCCATCCACCATCTCCATGGAACCAGCAGCCACCGCTCTGGTGACCGCTGCTGCCACCACCAAACCCACCGCGGCTACCACTACAATGCCTTCCGTGGCTACTAAAGAAGTGTTGACCATCATGGAGGCCGTCGACACCACCGGGGCCACAACAACGATCATAACCCCAGAGGCCGCTATGACAAATGAGATAGCCGCAACACCTGAAGCTTCAGCCCTTCCTGAGATGGCAGAGGCAACAACACATCTGAATGCCCCCCACAACAGTGATGACGTGTTCACTGAGCTCCTAGAGTTGGAGCTCAGGGCTATGCAACCAACACTGACACCGACACCATCAACGCCGATGATTGCCATGGAAGAGGACGTAGAGATTTGGATGGTCGACCAGCATCTGCCTACTCCACGGGCCTCCCCACAACCCCAATCTGACGAGACGGAGGCGATCACAAGGGTGCCAATGCCCCGTCCAGAAGCCACAGCCTCACAAACAGTCCAAATTGACTCGGCCCTGATTGATGATGCACACTCTTCAGACTGAGCTGCTTACACAAGGAGCGCTACACGAAGTCGAAGCCGATCGGCAGCAACCCCCTCATCACTGGGGTAGGTCTTTAGCTTCGAGTTCAATAACTTGCAGGAGGTAACAAACAAACCATACTGCTACCTTTTCTTCCCTAACCCGCAAGTTTCAGGTCTTCCAGAGGAGGATGAACGAGCAGGAATGCCGACTGTTGACTCTAGTTGGTCTCCCCAGCCAACTAGAAGCATTAAATAACACGATGCAGGTGGCACTCCAACGCCTCGACACCATCGAGGAAAGGCTCAACCAAAGGGACGACCACTACCGCTCAAGGCATCCCAAGAGATCACCATCGCCACCAGGCTCCGACTCCCCATCATCATCAACATCATCCTCCTCTGGATCGTCATCTTTTTCCACCTCCAGCGGGCCCTCCACAACGCTTGAGGAAGAGATGACGAATAAAACCACCGACGGGGCTCCAGCAGGACAAGAGAGCACCCACGACATCAACACAGATGCTCCCCTACCTTCGCTAAACCAAACTGAGGATGAGGAAATATCTATCGGCCTAGCGGAAGGTTCTTCTAAAGAATCTGAGGGAGAAAGGGGTGATCTATACAGCTCCATCGACAACCAACCTCCCAGAGAAAAGACTTCGATGACTGATGAATTTGTTGCGCCGTTGGAGATCCCTTCTTTTGAGATGGCCAAGTTTGATGGGCGTTCCATCGACTACCTGTCAATCTGAGACCAACAACTACTAAACATGGTCCTGAGGCCACAGGTAGATGAAGAGGCCATTGTCTGGAGCGATAGATACTTCTTGGTACGACGTGAAGTGCTCAAGGGCATGTTTTGCTCAGAAGCCATCATAGGGAAGATACTCTTTAGGGTCCTGATGGGCGTGATGATTGAAAATATTGCCATCAGGACATGCCGACAACCATACTACAATGCCACCCTGGCCTTGGAAAGAAGAATAATGGCAGGGGCATATGAGTCAAAGTAGGTGGATGACATGCTACAACACATCGCAAAGCATAATCCAATCCTGGTGTTGGCCCTCTACAAGCACAGAAGACACTGGTTCCTCTATGTGGTGGACCTCCGTAACCACGATGTCACGCTCCTCAGTTGCTGCAACGCGGAGGTCCCACACATAGGAAAGATCTTTGTACGCCCCAAAGACAAGCGTCTCAGACTTCTTCCTCTGCGTCTTCACCGTGTGATCAAGCATGGAATCCAATGCCACAGTGGTGTCTGGAACTTCTTCTCAACCGGAGACTTCCCAATCCAAGAAGAGACAAGAAACAGGAATAGCGCCTTCATCGTCCTACGTGCCATGGATCTGCTGAACATCTTTGGATACATAAGGCAGCTCCAAGGCCAAAACTTTTATCAGCTAAGAAGCATGTATGTGCTGTTGCTGATCAAAGACAAGTGCTACTATCGAGACGTAGATATTCCAAAGGAGCTACTGGAGTTAGATGCAGAATCTGAATCCTCTCAGCCAGGCATCCCTCCAAGAAAAGAAGTCCAGAAAGCCCCTGACGTCTAAGGGGCAGGCAAGCAGATAGAGAACTTGCGAGCCGCACTCGCCATTGAAGGTGAGTCTGCTTCTCTTTTCGTCTCCAAGTCTCTAATCAGCAACTTTGACCGGTTCACATGCAATTCCCTATCTCAAGAATAGGTCAACAAAATCCTTCTCAGACTTGCTGATTCAAATACCGAAGACGTCATATATGAAAGGAACAACATAGTGGTCCCACTCGATGACCTACGAGACTTAGTCAAGGCAGGAGGATGTCTAGCAATGACGGTAGCATTAGCTTACATCCCGATCCTACAAGAGAAGTTTGAACATGCTCATATCGCCCATTCGATGCTGATTCATGATTTATGCCTTGCTAATGAAATAGGAGCACGACAACTATTCTAGCTACAATTGAAGAAGTGTCTGCCACGCCTCATCTTCTTACCCATTCTGCATGACAACCACTGGACGCTCCTGATGGTGTACACCCGTCTGCACATTGGTTTCTTCTACAACAGCTCTGACGCCAATATTGGCAATCCGATGGAGTGTACAACCACGCCAGTGACATCCCTCGAGCATTTAGTAAGGAAATACTATGTCGAGGTGGCATCTCTAATCAAGAAATATCTAGAGAACCTGGCGGCCGAATGGCACGATCTACAATTCTACCACCGCAGTCCACAACAAGTCCCACAATCAAATGACTGTGGTATCTATGTGCTACATTGGATTCACGACGCAGTGGCCCTCAAGAAGACGCCAGATAAGCTCCAAAACATAGCCTACCACAGCCAATGCAGAGAGTACGTCATTGAAATCTTATCTACTGAGGGAGCCCGACACTGTTGAACCCTCACTGATATATGCTTATCCTTTCCTATTCATCTCACAACTCTGGGGACAGAGTGTGGGGTAAGTTTGGGGGGGGGGGGTACTCCATAGTATCAGTGAAGGAGCTACTCAAAATTTTCCATTTTTGCCCTTTTTCTTTTCTTACCATACTCTGTGTACATAGGCATACATGATTTATATAAAGCCATACACACAACTGCTTGTATTTTGAAAACTGTACAAAACACTTTATAGTAAAAATTTGGTACAACTTCTTCCAATTCGTTCTCTCTGTATCTAAGGTGGTGTATATTTCTATTTTTCTCTTTGGAAAATGCAGTCTCAAACGACAAAGGCTATAACTTTTCAATGCCGACTTTGAAAAATAATCTCACAATAGCTAAGAGATGTGCATGTGAAGGAAAAATCTACCCAAATAGTAAACTCTTTTTCTTTTCCCGACCCATCAAAACCCCCAAAAGATAGGAAAGCCTTATGAGAGTGAATAAAAGAATGAGAGTTGTGCCCAAAAAAAAACACCCGCTTGTCTTTCCAAAAGTACCCATCTTTAGGCATGGTAATCTGGGGCAGTGGTACGTAGGATGTGAAATCACTGCTCTAAAGCCAACTGGCTTGGACTGCAAGGACCACTTGCCCGTTAATGGACCTTTCCCTAGATGGACCGATGGGAAGCAAGAAAAACCCAAAAAGCCTTAAGCCTTCCCAAAAATCCCACATTCCACTCCCAAGCTATTTGGTGTGAAAGCTAACTTTGAAACCATGCATCAAAAGTCTCGCCGAAGCTGAAGAGAATTTTTTTTCTTAAATAAGGCAAGAAAAATAAAATTTCATTGCTCAGATTAGACGTAATTTTCCTCAGGGCATCTTAAAAATTCTTTTAACCCCTTGTCCGAAGACTACGTCTGGTTTTGAAGAAGTATCACAAACAAAGTTTTAAAATAAATACATGTTGATTGAGGATAATCAAAATGCTAAGTTTGGGGGAGTTGATAACACCCATTTTAGGGCTGCTAGAACTTATATTTTACTATCAAAACTACCTCCTAAACTGTCTTCCTCTCCGTTTTATCTTATTTAGTGCATAGAAATGATCCACACTATGCTCATGACAATATTTCCTATCTTCCGCAAAGTTTCTCTCATTTTTCCACCAAAAGAATGCTAATGGGCCCACCCCAGCCCATCCATAACAAGCTAACTGCCTCGGCCCTTCTAATGGCAAAGCGACATGCCCCTTTACCCGTCACGGTTGCCAACCTGATATGGCAATAACCAAACACGGGTGTGTCGCGTGGGGAGACTCTGATGGAGAGCACACTATTTACCAGACAGAGAGCTTTGCCCACCACGACCCGTCGGTCGACAGAGTCTATCACGCGACATGGCCACCTCCCGATGCAGCAGCCCACCAGAGCCTTACCTGACATGATCAAGCATGATTTACTCACAACCCAGCATGCGACGACCCTCCCAGGCGTGTCGGCCATCTGACGTGTCAGCCCTCTCCCAAAGCCACATTAATAGAGCAAAAGAAGGACACGTGACCCAACAAGAGCCGCAATTCCTACCAGTCGCTGCCTATAAATAGTAGCTACATGACTTTGATGGGACCGGTCAAAACCCTATAGGAACGAACTTTGAGAGCAAAAAGGAGCTAGTGCGTAGAGTTCCCAGGCGTGCCGAGTGATACTAGGTGAGAACACCCCCAACCTGAGAGGGATGGGAGGAGTTCACCTAGAACCCATCCCGGTAGTCGCAGCAACACGATACGACCATCTAGGCCACTCCAATGTGCCGAGCCGCTAGCTGGGTCTCAACCCGAGATGGTCTTCCCAACCATGCCCGACACGAGAACCCGAGAACCTAAGAGGAAGCGAACCCAACATGATACCCAACCTGATATGGCCTACCCGTCACGGCATGTCGCCCGAGAGGGCCGACCACCCGACACAGCCATATCGGGAAGGGAGTTCTTTCCCGATATGCCCTTACCCGCCATGGCTTATGACCCGACACGGTCAAGAACCTGACATGGGCGTATCCCCATACGGCTCTTGCCCAGTACCAGGTTAGCTTCACCTTAGGGGTCCGCTGCTGTGTATATTGACCCCCTACATCAAGGAGATCGATACCTATCTTCCCTATTTTAGTTGTTTACTTTCATTTACTTTTGCATTGTAACTAAACCTTTTTGTGCTTATGGAATATGTGGAGTTTATCTTTTATTGTTCTATGTATAGCTCCTTTTTGTTGGACGATTTCTTTACATCATCTGAGCTCTAGTCTCTTCTGTTTGGATCGTGCTTTTGACTAGCTATCGAATCGTGTTTCCCGTTTTGACTCCCTTGAGAGACGGATGTCGTAAACTCTAGAGCTTAGTCTGGTTCGAGTGTATGAGAGTACCCAAGATCAGGGTTGCCCCAGCATATCTTTCCACTCTGGTCTTTGTTCAGTACTCTTAAGAGAGAATTGGTGCATAGCTAGAGGCATCCTCTTTGAGAGAAAAGGGTGCAGGATGTATTCCGCGGCCGCTTGTTACAGTTGAGTTTTCCTCCTTCATGCCTTACTCTGATGATAGTTTTATCTCCTCAACTTCCAATATACAAAACCCTTATAAAAATTGCTAAACCCTAAAACTTTAATTCTTCTGGTAACTCCCCTTGGAGATAGGCTTTTTGTTAATCAAAACATTATCCTTCGACCTTTTGATGTAATTAGATAGTGAAACTTGAGTTCCGAAGTGCCATTCTTCCTATCCCTATGTTTGACCCTAAACTACTTCGACCCTGTGCTAGTTGCAGGCATCTTAAACATTCAGGTATTTTAAATTTCTAAAAGTCTGATAACCTAGACATGACTCCATTCCTAGACCCACATTTAAGGCTCGTCACTACTGTCACAGAAATTCTCTATTGTTTAGGTCATTCACAGATTTACCACCGTCTACACCTACAATCAACACCTACTTCTACACATGCGGTCAATAGTACCTTTGAATACTTGGTCAAAGACTCATAAATCATATTTGCTTTGCATCTCTATTCGGAACCAGAAAGCACATTACATGCTGATCCTTATCCCACGATCTTTGCTCAGACTGGTTTATCAAAACAGACTTGTCCTCGGCCAAAAGGTAAACTCGTCACTAGTTTCCTATTATTTTTTTGTTCATATTGTCATGAAGGATTAGAAGTAAAAGACAATGTTGTTATTGATTTACATAGATTTGTATATTTTGAAAAATTAATCTAGTTAATGCTTTTGCTCTTGATTTGAGTTGTCCACAAATAGACATCTACCTAAACTTTCCATGGTAAATGATGGATTCTATCAAAGTTGATTTTCACAATTAACGATTTTCATTTGATAGTATGATTTTTATCACATTAGTATTTTTTCTATAGATGAATGTAGTGTAGAATGCTATTTATTCTTAGTTTTAACGTCTACAATTGCAATAAACCAATCAAATAATGAACTTCCAGGAAAACTTGAGTTTCAAACCAATCACTTGGAACTCATTTTCGAGGAACTCAATTTCACTTCCATAAAAATGAGCTCTAGAAAAATTTCTGTTACGCCAAACTAGTCAGATCCTAAGCAGAAAATAAAGGAAAATAGAATAAAGGATGGTAGGAGAGGAAAAACACGCAGGGGATTCTTCCCCTTCATTGTCCTCACCATGGCTAGTGAGTAGCAGCTCGAGTTTTGGGTGAATCCACGAAAGTTGATCAAAATTGAAAACAAGAACACTGAAAGAACAAGTAGACCACCACGAACTTGCTGATGTAGACAATTTGATCTGAGATCGAGTAGAGGACGAGCAATATCCATCACAAACTCAAGTCTGATCCAACATTCCTAACATCCACACATGCAAGCAATGGGGAAATCAAGGGAAGAGGAGAGTTGGGTAAAATAAGACAAAGCTGTTGGGGGTACTATTTATAGGTGTGGTTTGCTCTAAGATTTTAAGCACAATGGCGGTGAGAGAGCTTGGCGGCCAATTTTGGGAATTTCTCGAATTGTTGACCAAACACCATAAAATATGGATCAATAAATGAAGAATCATATGAGGAAAGTGTGGGATCAAAAATCTCACAAAAAGGTTGACTACATATCGAGAAATCACGACTTGAAATTCCAATGTGAATTGCCCTATTTTCCTTGTTAGTCACGAACTAGGAGACAAACTCTCAACCATTTGATCAAATGGACGAGCAATTTGGACCATCCAACGACACAAAAAATAAAAAAATAAAAAGGTAATGCCCGTGACACATATATTGCATTCCCAATCTTAATCGGACTAAAGTGGCACCTATTTTATTTAATCTTTTTCTCTCTCCTCCATTGAGGGGGCAAACATGCTCCAATTTAAATGAAAATTGACACCTAACCAATTTTTGACATGAGGAATCTAAATATGCAATTAGTTTTTCCTTTTGAGAACTTTTAATGTGTTAAATAAATTAAATCTTATTTTCTCTTTCCTCCTTCATTAATGGTTATAAGATTATCCAAATTTAATGAAACTTCAGCCACAAGTCACATTAAGTGCCTTGGATACGAATTTGACATCAATTTTACATGTTGGATTTATTTGTTCATTTATTTAATATTTTGAAGGTTCTACAAACTTTCTCTCTCCTAACTTCACATGTATATTAAAGATTATCCAAATTACATGAAAATTAACCCAAAGGCTATTTTTAATGTGTAGATTACAAATCCTAGATTATTTTGCACTTTTGGATTTAATTCATATTTTGACGATCACTCCCTTTTTAAAAATAAAAGAGATATAGTTATTATCATTCTAAAATTATGAAACTTGGCCTCCAAGACAAACCAAACCCAAATAAAATGAATCTCAAGTTATCTTTAACCAATTAGTCTTACTTTTATGAGTTTTAGTTCATTATCCAATATTACCACTATTTCTCTTATTAAATAATTTCATATCACATTAACATGTTTAAAGCATTATTATTCATTCATTTTTCTCTTCCTTGCTCCTTATGGCAAAGGAATGATCTAGAATGAACAATATTATCATTGTCTCACATATGTAGTAAATTTGCATATTAGACCCCTATTAAAAATATTTATTGAGGTATTTATGCATAAAGAAAAGAAAGGAAAAGCTTAGAAAGAGGACCAAAAAGAGAATATGTTGAAGTTTCAATATGTTACACATTCAATCCATGTTCCTTAAACGAGACTGTATGAGATATATGTGAGCTCAATATCATATATTGACTCACATAATCATGGCCATGCATTTCTCAGTTTCACTTATCAAGTGACTAGGATATCATACTCCTGTAGGAGGGATAGATCCCATCTACATCACTCACAATCATCCCCGTGTGTCACAATGCACCAGAGCACCATCTTTATGGAAACCCTTGTTCAAGGTCATGATGGATGATGTCAAAGTACATCGAAGATAAGTGAATAGTGTTGTGATTTCAGGTCTAAGAACCACAATCACGACCATCACTATGATAGATGATTCTGACATTCAGTCATGGTTTCCATGCATCACTCTCAAGGTGGGTTTGTCTAATACACTATTCTCTAACAAGTATATATGTGTTTGGTTTGATATCACATATCATGACCTAATGAGATTTTTTCATCAACTAACACACACTCTAGTCTTATTTGTTATTGTTGTCCATCAGCGTTCAACAATAACATTTGACTAGGGACATAATAAGAATATATATACTCTTGACATATGTATGATTTCATTATTCAAGTCCTCAACCTAAAGACATACGTCATCGAGTAACATCATTCTTTAGACATTTATACATCATGATCTCATAACCGCATAACATTAGAATAAATAAGAAGTTTTCCTTTATTATTAATCAAAACATTTATAAGATATGCCTATACAATCATCATATGATTGGCTCTCTAGGCATATATACCAGTAGACTCCCACTTGCACTAGAGCCTATCACCCATGAACTTAATCCCAAGTGATCAAACATGACCTTCATGCTTCTGCTATGAAAGTGATTTTATTAGGGGGTCATCCACATTGCTTTCAATTGGTACTCTACAAATATTCACATCTCCTTGCCGTAAAATCTCTCGTATGAGATGGAACCACCTTTGTATGTGCTTGGAGCACTGATGATATTTGGGTTCCTTAGCTTGTGCAATAGCTCCATTTTTGTCACAATATATCTTAATGCTACTTGGAACCACCCCAAGTTCAGAGATGAACTTCTTGATCCAAATCACCTCCTTTGCTGCACTGAATGTAGAAATATACTTGGTCTCAGTTGTAGAATCAACAACTGTCTCTTGTTTGGAACTCTTCCAGATTACAACTTCGTTGTTTAGACAAAACACAAATCTAGACTGCAATCTATAGTCATCTTTGTCAGTTTGGAAGCTTGCATCAGTGTATCCCTTTACTACCAACTCTTACTCACCACTATGGACAAGAAATTGATCCTTAGTCCTTCTTAAGTACTTAAGGATATTCTTTACAGTAGTCCAGTGAAATTCATCAAGATCTGACTGATACCTTCTAGTCATACTCAAGGCATATGAAATATTAGGGCGAGTACATAAGATTGCGTACATGATAGAACCAATTACATACGCATATGGAATCTTACTCATGCACTCCCATTCTTCACAATAACTACGACATTGAGCTCTAGACATACTAACACCATGATACATGGGTAATATAAGACTCCTGACCTAACTTTGTGCTCAATAGTAACTTCTTTGTGTAATAAAATACTTAAACCTTAATTTAAGTTTTTGAGATGTTTTAATATCATGTGACATGCTTATATTTTCAATTGGGTCCAATTTGAATAATGTTTGAGATATCTTTGTACATGTTTTGGACCATATTGCAATTTACCCAAAAGTGAGGGTTACCTTGCAAACTATCACATGTAGAAAGTGTTTCTTATGCTTTAGCATCATGAGAGAGAATATGATGCAATGGGGTGCCAATTGGAATCATGTATGGTGATATGACATTTCTTGGTGATTTTAGGGTTTGCTTGATATGGTGACTATGCTAGGTTTTGATGTCATGACTAGTACACCACTTTTTGTGAGGGTCACACATGTCTTGGATGTGCGGTCGTGATCGAGACAACCTTGAGAGGGGTGGGTCGAAACACCTTGTCTTCTAGTGTCTCGACCATTTACATTTATGACCTAGGGTTTCGACCTAGACATGTATAAGGATGTGTCTCGACTGAGACAAAGTTGATGGAAGTATCTCGACTGAGACAAGGGGGAAACCGTCCTAGATGACCACCACATTTTTTCTGGATAAGTATAACCATTTCATGTATTGCATGTGAGTGGAGAAAATGTTATTTCTTTGAAGGACATGTATCCCTTGGAGATCTAATATGTTGACACCTCAAAATCTCTTAATTCCCTCCTCCTTTGGGTATATAGCTGATGTGCACAAATCATATCATCTTTTGGATTATGTTTGGTTGCATATCCATGTTGTTTTGACTCAATTATCACTCTCATTCATGCTAGATTCTATATTTTTAGCTATTCTTACTTGTCTCATGGTTTGGATTGTAGCTACTACATTTTGTAATGCAATGATGAGGAATATATCATATTATCACTTATTGGATCACTCCTCAAGTATCTACATGTTTTGGGGTTCGAAACTACACAAATACCACTTTTTACGACATGTAAATCGGACCTACACGCTAAAAGTTATGAGAAGAATACACAACAGCCCATAACAGTCATTGACACGCCGTGTCTTAAAAAGACACACCGTCCACCTGGGAGCGTCGAGCAGACTGAAAGTTTTTGGAAAGTTGCACGGTGTGCATTAATTCAGCACACACCATGCACCTGGGAGCGTTGAGCAGACTGGAAGTTTTTGGAAAGTTGCACGGCGTGCATTAATTCAGCACACACCGTGCAAGTGCATTCTGGAGCAACTGACGAGGGATTTGCACGCCGTGTACTGGGAATGCACGCCGTGCGTCTGTCAGTTTCAACAATTTTCAAATACATCTCCTTTCATTTTAAAAGACAAAACCACTCTATGGAGCAGTTATCACTTGTCATAATTCGAAGGTCTTTTGTCCCAGAGCAGTTCTAGAGTAAGGGAGGGCGATTTTGGGTAGAAGAAGGTGGTTTCTTGCCAAAGAATCCCCATTCTTCTTCTCTTCTTCTCCATTTTCTTCTACAGAGGTGTAGTAGAGCTTCTTCACTCCACAAATCTTCTCAGGAGGGAAGTTTGTCCAGTTTAGAGCAGCTGTAGGAGTGGAATTTTGTCCTCAAGTTGGAATTCTACCTTTATTGGGTTACACATTGAGATTACTTAGCTTTTCCTTCTCTAAATCATGCTGAATTCTGAAAATTCTACACATTTCCTGTTGTACACATTCATGGATGAGTAGTTTCCTTTTCTTGTACATGGGAGAGTAGCTCCCATGTCATAGCATTTTGGAACATGGTAATTTCGTACTAAATACTATGTTGCTTGTTTATCCACCTTGAGAGTACCAGTTTCTTACTTTCTACATGTATGACTGGCCACTTTATGTGTATGTTTTATGCTCTTTTGCTTGATCTAAGAAGATAGGTGGGAGAGTAAGGAGGTACTCTCTTGGCAACTCGTTCTTTACCAAGAGAGTGGAAATTATGGAGCTAAGGAGTAGATTTGTGATCCAAAGTGAAATTCATACATGAGAATGTTGTATTGAGTTAGGATCATTGTACTTGCACCGAGAGGTGAAGTGCAACATACAACTCTCCTTTAAAACAAGTGCTTAGTATGTTTAAATTCCATGCTCCTATTTTATGCTATGATATGTTGGTGAAATCCTAGGTCCAAGATCCTTCCAAATTTGAATCTTAACCTTTCCTAAGTGATAATTTACTATTTTGTTTTAAATCTATAATTTAGTTGTTCTAATCCAATCATTTTGTGTACAATGATCTAGATTATTGAAAATCATAACTCTTATGCCTAACTAACCAATGCTCCTTGTGTTCAACCTTGACTACAACTACTCTTGTATACTTGCAGGAAATAGCTAGTTGAGTAAAAGATCATTCTTAATGATTGAAACTCGTTAGTGTAAACAACCAACAAGTTTTTGGTTTCGTTGCCGGGGAGCATCGGTATTCCAGTTAGAGTAAGAATTGTTGATAAGTAAATGAGACTAGATCACAACCTTCATATCCACCATCATATCCATAAATCATAATTCATCATGATCATCATAATTTGTTGTATCTTCCATGTTTGTTTTTGTATCTCACTCACCTTGTTTATTTGCAGGAGCATATGGGGTATTTATAAAAAGATCCTTGAACCGTGCATATCTCTACATTCAGAAAATGAGCATATCATTTGCAGCCCTCATGGAGCAATAAGGAGTGAAACCCAAACATTTATGGAGGAATCACAACCCACACAACCATCATCCATGTCACCATCATCCAAATGACATTCACCCATGCCACCTTCATCCACATCACCATCATTCACACCTAATTCACCACCATCATATACACCACCAACACCCATACCACATTCTTCCACACCCTCATATCCACCACCTTCATCCATACCACATACACCACCACATCTATGCCACATCCACCTAATCCTCCGGATCTACATGAAGAACTAGTCAAGGAGGATGACCTTCCTCTTAAGGACTACTTTGGTACAGCTACAATGCACATGAGTGGGCCTATTAATATTTCAAAATTTGAGGCAGAGGAGTTTTCTATCAGCCTAGCCATCATACAATTGCTACAACTGAATGCTTTTGGAGGGGCACCAATGGAGGATCCAAACCTCCACATTGCTGAATTTCTGCAGTTGCTAAGCACCATAAAGATATATGGTGTTCCTACTGATGGGATACGCCTAATCCTTTTTCCATTCTCTCTTAGAGATAGAGCCAAGGCATGGCTCTATACTTTGCCAAAGAAGTCAATCAACACTTGGGAGGAGCTTCTAAAGGTCTTTTTAGCAAGATATTTTCCACCTAGCAAAACTTTACAGCTGAGGAGTCAACTCATCAATTATTCTCAAAGGGATGGAGAGAACTTGTATGATACATGGGAGAGGTTCAAAGATCTCCAACATCTTTTTCCACATCATGGTCTAAGAAATTGGCTTCTATTGTAATCTTTCTACAATGGTTTGTGCTACAATACAAGATTATCTATTGATGCAGCTGCAAACAGAGCTCTAATGAAAAAATATTATGGAGAAGCTTATGCTATTATTGAAGATATGGCAGCAAACCATTGCCAATGGAGCTCGGATACAAGCTACCAACCATCTTATTCAGCTACTACATCCAAGATACAACTGGGGAGTCACATGGTTGATGCTATAGACTTGATTACAACGAGGCTAGACACTTTGTCACAAAGGTTTGAAAATCTAAGCACACAACTAATTCAAATAGCCAATAATATTTGTGATGCATGTGGGTTTTTTGGACACTCATCTTATACATGTTATGCTTCTTCTATTTATTCTCCAATGGGCTACACTCCACTGGGTTTCTACAACAATGCGAACCCAAATTTCATTCAGCCACAACAACCACAAGTAACTTCTAGATTAGAGTCCATGCTTGCAACATTTATTTCAACTCAAATGCAACAAAATGAGGAGTTCCATCAACAAAGAAAATCAATGAAGGGTTCCATTTGCCAACTCTCTTCTAAGGTGGATGATATTGCCACTCATACACACATCTTGGAGAAACAAATTGCCCAGCAAGCTCTTTCTAGCAAAGAAGCAATTCCACCTTTCTTGCCTAGTCCACTAGAGATGAATCCTACATATTTCAGGCCAGTGACATTGAAGAATGGTGTTGTCATAGAAGTATATCCTTCAAGGTATGATGATGTTGATACCTATGAGGATTATGAAGCTGCAAATCAAGGGGAGAAAGCTACAACACATGATCTACTTTTAGATTCTTTAAGCAAGCCACATGTCCTTCCTCCTCACACTCTAGATGACACATTTCTTTATAATGAGAACACTCTTCCCAACTCATATTTTGATGATGCTTCAAAGGAGAATGAAAAGACAAATACTATTGGCGTACAAAAGATTATTCTTGCTGCAGTTGATAGGTGCTTTCGCTTGCCCCAAATCAAGGACATATTTACAAGGAGGCATCAATCTTTAGCACAACAATTTCCAGCCTCAAATCAAAGCAATGGACCTCCATCTTCATCATTCACCATGACAGGTATCCGGTTGCAATCCTCTTGATTTTGTTATATGCAGTGAGGACACTACAAATTTCAAGCTTAGGGGGAGAGAAACCACCCGGTAGTGTAGTTTTATTTCCCTTTTATCATCTTTTTCTTAGTTGTTATTTTTAGTTCTTCTCTTCTGGTGGCAAATCTAGTATGATATGAGGTTTATCTTTTATATGTGGATAGAACTCCAATGCTTAACTGATTGTCCTCTTTTGATGGGAAATATCATTTGGAGAAATTGTAAAAGGCATGTATTAATCAAATGAACCCTTTTGGCCATCAACTTGTGCTTAACTCTCGTTTATGATTCTAGCCTGAACATTCATCTTTCACACCCTTGATTTCTTAAAACATGTAATGGTTTCAATTTTTGTGAGTAAATCAACTTTACAACATCATTTGGAATACAGGATGCCCTTACCAAGCTCTTAGTGCATTTTCAACCACTCTTTCAATGAATTTTT
Organism: Alisma plantago-aquatica; assembly: GCA_963693085.1. Taxonomy (NCBI): domain Eukaryota; kingdom Viridiplantae; phylum Streptophyta; class Magnoliopsida; order Alismatales; family Alismataceae; genus Alisma; species Alisma plantago-aquatica. Next base: position 1,164,102,259 of record OY856412.1, on the reverse strand, counting down.
TTTTCAAAACAAATGAATGAAATCTAGCTAATGTTGTAATTTAGTTGACTCTCCTATGTTTTGGAAAAATTTTAAAATTTCTTTTGGCTTATCTCATCTTTATACCCCATAAAAGATGGCTAAACTACCCACATCTCATGCTAGCCTAGTGTAAGTCCGATCTGGCCATGATGGTTAGGTGGTATGTCTTAAAAGAGGGTAAAATACCCCAACCGACATTCCACGTGTGCATAAGCCTACATTAGCAGCCGAGTGTCGGAACCCATAATCCATTGTCATATCATTTTTGGGAAAGAAGGAGAGTACAACTAATTGTCAATTTTAACTAAGATTTCATCATTTGTATCCTTAATAGCTGAGAGTTTGAGTCGCACATCCACTAATTGTTTGGCTTGGTCATCCAAATTTTACTTAGTGTTGTTTAATTGATTGATTCATTTAATTGTGACCACCCCTGCTGAACTAAAAATCTCTTTCTTGGGTGTTTAAGTTGAATTGATGGCTATGAGTACAAACATGTTGATCATGGTTGGCTTGGTCTTATACACATCTTTCTTTTCATTTGATCCATGCATGAACTTGACAATTCTTCATTTTTGTTTCTATGCTCTTTTTGCTTGGGAACAAGAAATGGTTTAACCTTAGGGGGATTTGATGTGAACAAATCATATCATCTTTTGGATCATGTTTGGTTGCATATCCATGTTGTTTTGACTAAATTATCGCTCTCATTCATGCTCGATTCTATATTTTTAGCTATTCTTACTTGTCTCATGGTTTGGATTGTAGGTACTACATTTTGCAATGAAATGATGATGAATAATTATATTATCACTTATTGGATCACTCCTCAAGTATCTACATGTTTTGGGGTTCAAAACTACACAAATACTACATTTTATGGCATGTAAATCGGACCTACACGCTGAAAGTTATGAGCAGAATACACAACAGCCCAGAACAACCGTTGACACGCCGTGTCTTAAAAAGACACGCCGTGTACCTGGGAGCATCGAGCAGACTGAAAGTTTCTGGAAAGTTGCACGACATGCATTAATTCAGCACACGCCGTACAAAGTGCATTCTGGAGCAACTGACAAAGGATTTGCACGCCGTGCAAAGTGCATTCTGGAGCAACTGACAAAGGATTTGCACGCCGTGCACTGGGAATGCATGTTGTGCGTCTGTCAGTTTCAACAATTTTCAAATACAACTCCTTTCATTTTAAATGACAAAACCACTCTATGGAGCAGTTATCACTTGTCATAATTCAAAGGTCTTTCATCCCAGAGAAGGTCTAGAGCAAGGGAGGGAAATTTTGGGTGGAAGAAGGTGGTTTCTTTCCAATGAATCCCCATTCTTCTTCTCTTCTTCTCCATTTTCTTCTACGGAGGTGCAATAGAGCTTCTTCACTCCAAAAGCTTCTCAGGAAGGAAGTTTGTCCAGTTTGGAGCAGCTGTAGGAGTGGAATTTCATCCTCAAGTCGGAATTCTACCTTTCTTGGGTTACACCTTGGGATTACTTTGCTTTTCCTTCTCTGAATCATGTTGAATTCTGAAAATTCTGCACATTTCTTGTTGTACACATTCATGGACGAGTAGTTTCCTTTTCTTGGACATGGGAGAGTAGCTCCCATGTCATAGCATGTTTGGAACATGGTAATTTTGTACTAAATACTATGTTTCTTGATTTTCCACCTTGCGAGTACTGTTTTTTTTCTTTTCTACATGTATGACTAGCCACGTTATGTGTATGTTTTATGCTCTTTTTCTTGATCTGAGAAGATAGGTGGGAGAGTAAGGAGGTACTCTCTTGGAAACTCCTTCTTTACCACGAGAGTGGAAATTATGGAGTTAAGGAGTAGGTTTGTGATCCAAAATGAAATTCAGACATGAGAATGTTGTTTTGAGTTAGGATTGTTGTACTTGCACCGAGAGGTGAAGTGCAACATACAACTCTCCTTTAAAACAAGTGCTTAGTATGTTTAAATTTCATGCTCCTATTTTAGTGAAATCCTAGGTCCAAGATCCTTCCAAATCTGAATCTTAACCTTTCTTAAGTGATAATTTACTATTTTGTTTTAAATCTATAATTTAGTTGTTCTAATCCAATCATCTTGTATACAATGATCCAGATTATTGAAAATCATAACTCTTGCGCCTAACTAACCAACACTCCTTGTGTTCGACCTCGACTACAACTACTCTCGTATACTTGTGGGAAATATCTAGTTGAGTAAAAGATCATTCTTAATGATTGAAACTCGTTAGTGTCAACAACCAACAATAACCCCTTCTCTTCCTTGAAAGAAAATTTTTGCGGCCCTACACATCTTCTTCTTCATTTGGATTGTCAATGGAGCTCAGGAGAAAGGGAGGTCAGATCTTGAAGCCTTAATGGCCGATCTACCTCATTTGAGGAAGATATTGTGTTAGATGAACTCCTTGGTGGTGGTTTCTTGGAGAATCATATCTTGGTACATGATCTTCTTCTTTGGATCATGTTTTCTCTTCGGAAATCCCCATCATCTTCTTCTTCCACCTTGGTCATGGATCATACATGGTGGTTTTTCTTGAAGATATCCTCATAAAGGGTCATAGACCATGATTGACATGGTGAACCCGAGTGAAAAGATGATTCTTTTCTTTTCCCCTTTCTTTCTTGGTTCGGCCAAGAACTGTTTTCCCTCTTTCTTGAACTCTATGGCGACCATGATTTCTTTCTCTTCTTGAGGTGATATTTGGCCAAAGTGTTGGAGTTTGGCCAAAGATCTTGGAGCTTGAATCTTTGGAGGTTGTTTCTCTCCAAATCAGGCGAGTTTTATAACACTTTTCCCATATATTATTAGCATCTTAGATCTAATCATATCTTGTTGTTCTACCTGTTAAAAATGTGTTCCTAATGATAGAGGAAATAATATGTTTAGGTTTAATCTTGTAGTATTTTTGAAACAATTACCATTCCTATAAACCCTAACTCTTTATCCACCTAATTTTGTGGTGATGGCAATGTTGGTGTGTTCCTTTAAATTCTCATCTATAGAATTGTAACACCTGGTATATGGTCTGTTACTACAAATACAGAACGTTTTAAGGATGATAACATGCATAAGAACTTTGGTTTTCTCTCTCTATACATAATCCATTTGATAACATTCCATGAACAAGTATTATGGTTGATGAGCACCATGATCTAGGATGTTAATCAACCCATTAACGGTTGGTATTCCTTGATGATAATGAGCTGTCTCGACCTGTTTGAATATGTTCAGATGATGTGCATAGGGATAACTTGAGGTTGAGACATCCCTTGGCCTTGCTTGGGTCGAAACCATGCATATATGGTTGGTTAGAACTCATCAACACAAAGGGATGACTACTACACACTTAACTGATCACAACGTAGCATTGTGACTATGATTGAGTTGCATGCATCACGACTGAGACTGAGTTGCACACATAGTGATCGAGACTGACCGTGCACGTGTCGTAGGTGAGATGAGCCATGCACGTCATGAGCGAGATAGCCCTACACACATTGCGGGCGAGATGACCTTGCATGCATTGCGGGTCAAGGTGTTGCTGCACATGTTGCATGTAGAGTCACTTGCTACACACGTGCATGTCATGATACCTTGTTATGTGAGCAATCATTGATACACTTAGATATGTACATGGACTTTAATCGTGTAATGCCCTTCACATGATGAAATAATTATAATTGGCTAATCATTAATAATAGTCTTAACCATAGTGTTCTCCAATAAAGTGGGAGGTAATGGAATTAGGGTTAGTAGCTTAGTAACGTTATGAAACCCTAATTGACTAAGTACGGACCCTAACCCTAATCATGTGACCATGTGATATATGTTTTCACTTTAATTGGAGATTTGTATTTCATAATAGTATTTTCTCTCTCCTAATTATGTAACACTAACTCTACAGGTGAGATGAAGGGAATATCCATGTGATTGCTATGGTGAACTTTGTATAATATAGTGAGGTGATTATGAACACTGTTGATATATAATGTGTTGTCATTTGTGCAGGACTTATATGAATGGATCTAATAACCTAGCAAGTGCATTGAGCACAGTTTGAGGTGAAATTCTCTAGTGATGTGATTGAGGGATTGATGTCCCATAGTGATGTGTTATTGTTAATGACATTGTGAGAGGTAGTAATACAAGTGTCACGTGATGATGATGACAAGTTCTCACCTTATACATTTCATATCTTCTGAAGTTGCATCCTACCTTGATTTTGTAGAATTTGTTTAGGGTTGATATGTTGTAATTGATTTATGCATTACAAGATACCCAATCAGAATGCCTAATCAAGTGAAATTCTAATCATGTGGTTTCTCTATACCATAGATCCATCTTCAACGTCAGTATCTAGCTGGATGGTGAAACGAGTAACTCCTATGGGAAACTCAGAGTGCATATTGTTGAATATGAGAAGTATCAATGGAGGTAACTCCCTATATCATTAAATTGTTGAAATAGTAGTATAATGATTTTCTATAGAATGGCCATGTATGAGACTGTTCTCTAGTGTTGTGCCATGTACCAAGGCAAAGTAGTTGTTTTACAACACCATAGATTTAACTATGAGTTGTTGTTTTGACAGGACTGTAGCTTTGACTACAAGTTGCTATCTTTTCCGTTTGACTATTATGTCACTGCGTTGCAGACTCGAACTGACTGAGTAGTGCCAGTGATGATCATGGAGGTTGAATCTTCCATTGATCTTGTATGGTATTTATTTTGACTTAGCAGTGGTCATTTGGATTTGAGTGGTACACCTTAAATCCTCAAGGCATAATAATAAAAGTGATAATACAACCGTGTAGTATATTTTCTTGGGTTCAATACGAATCACACTAAATGACCCCATGCCTTATTTATTGTACTGTTTAGTTTACAATAGTTATACATGTTCTTCATATTCCTTTTAAAAGCATAAATTGTTCTACTACTTAGTTCCAAGTGCTGAAACTGCTTAACCAATATTTACTACTTACTTAAACTACTCTATTATCTCACTACACTTATAATAGATGTTGGCGAAGAGTTATATCTCTCGTTGGGATGTTTGGTCTCACCCCTTGATTTCCACAACTTTAGGTGGTCGTAGATGAGGAGGTCGAGGTCGTGGTGCCGGTGCTGATCAACAAGGAGAGCAGTAACTGTTAGAGGCTGGATTTGCCGCTAGAGTTCTATTATAGAGTCCTATGTGTCATCCATGTACTCTCAGGTCTTTGGGAAGATTTGTTATTTTATATATCTACATGTTGATTTTGGCTTTGTGCCATGAATGTATGTACATATAAACATGTGGTTATATGTAATAGTTGTGGCTTGATGGCCTTCGAACGTAATATGTAAAATCTTTTGGTATATATGGAATACATATGGCCTGAGTTGAAGGATTGTTTATAAAATACTTCTACTTGAAATATTGACTTGCAAATGGTTTAAATTTACCCTATTTTGTGGTAATATTGTTGTTAATGGTAATTCCACACTTTGTTTTGAGTAATCTTGCTTTGTGTGGTGATGTTCGTCACATGTAAGTTTCCTCTCTTTGAGTTCTCCATGCTGAACCTTTACATCCTTTGTCAATGTATGTGCTCTAGCTTAGGCCAAGAAGCCTTCTAGATCTAAATCTATAGATCTTGATTCCTAGAATATAGTATGCTTCACCTAAGTCTTTCATATAAAATGTATTTCCTAGACAGGTCTTTGCCATCTGTAAAGTAGGGATGTAATTCCCCATCCATAGTATGTCATCAACATACAATATGAGGAATTCCATCATGCTCCCACTAACCTTCTTGTAAACACATGGTTCATCTTCATTTTGACTAAATCCAAACTCTTTGACTATTTTGTCAAATCAAGATTCCAACTCCGAGATGCTTGCTTCAAGCCGTAGATTGACCTTTGTAGATTAAAGACTTTATTTGCATACTTTGGAAATGTAAAACCCTTAGGTTGTGTCATGTACACATCCTCAAGAAGATTCCCATTAAGGAATGTGGTGTTAAGATCCATCTGTCAAATCTCATAGTCATGATAGGTTGCAATGGAAAGCATGATCCCGATGTACTTAACCATGTCAACTGGAGAAAAGGTTTCGTCATAGTCAACACCTTGAACTTGTGTGAAACCCTTTACAATGAATTGACCTTTGTAAGTTTGTTCATTACCATCCATGTCACCCTTCTTGAAGACCCACTTGCACCCTATGGGTTCTACTCCTTTAGGTGGATCCACTAAGGTCCATACCTTATTAGTTTACAAGGATTCCATCTCAGATCTCATGACCTCAAGATATTTCTTAGATTTTGGTCCCTCAAAAACTTCTAGATAGGTAGTTGGGTCATGATCAATGACCGACACATTGCCTTCTTGAGTCAGAAGACAACCAAATCTATATGTCTCAAGGCGTGTCCTACTAGATTTGTGAGGTTCCTATGTTACATGAGGAATTTGAGATTCCACAAAAATTTGTGACTCTCTATGTTCCTCTTCTATCTTTTCAGGTTCAATGTTTTCTGGTTGGTCTTGAACTTCTTTGAGTTCTACTTTCCTCCCACTGATTCCTTTATAAATGAATTTCTTTTCTAGGAATACAATATCCCTAGCAACAAACACTTTGTTGTCAGATGGAGTATAAAAGTAGTATCCTTTGCTTTCCCTAGGATATCCAACAAAATAAAATTCATCCTATTTGGGTCCAAGATTTTTGAGAAACTGCTTTTCAACATAATCTTCACAACCCCAAATCTTCACAAAAGACACATTGGGATGCTTCCCAAACCATATATCATACAATGTCTTTTGAATCGTTTTAGATGGTACATAGTTTAGTGTAAATGTTGTTGTTTCCATAGCATAACCCCATAAGGAAGTTGACAAATTAGCTAAACTTGTCATAGATCACACCATATCTAGCAATGTGTGATTCCTTCTCTCTGACACACCATTATGTTGTGGTGTTCGAGGTGGAGTCCATTGTGATACAATACCACAGTTTTGTAGTAGGTCCTCAACTCTTTGCTTAAGTATTCCCCACCTCAATCAGAATGAAGTGCCTTAATACTTCTACCAAGTTGGTTATGTACTTCATTTATGAAATCCTTGAACTTTTGAAGGGTTTCTGACTTATGTTTCATCAAGTAAACATAACCATACCTAATGAAATCATCAGTGAAGGTAATGAAGTACTGATGACCACCTATAGCATTTGTTCTGAAAGGGCCACGTAATCAATATGTAGGAGTCCTAACATATCACTACCCTCTCACTATTACTAGTAAAGGGAGTCATTGTCATCTTTCCCAACAAACAAGACTAACATGTCTCTATTGATTCAAAATCAAAAGAGTCTAAATAACCATTTTTATGGAGTTTAGATATGTAACTCTCATTGATGAGCCCTAGACAACAATGTCAAAGACATGTTTTGCTTGAGTTACCAAGTTTTTGTCTTTTGGTATTTACATTATAAACATTTGTCTTTAGATCCATCATTTAATGACATATGACATTGGGGCACTTACATAAAAGATCTCATCTTTTTAAATAGAACATTTACCATTCTATATATGAAATTCATATCCATACTTGTATATAAAAGATACATAAATAATATTTTTATTTTTGGCAGGTATGAAAAAGTAGTTCTTTAAATCTATTACAAGCCCCATGGGAAGATATAAATTATATGTTCCAACTGAAGTGGCAACAACTCTTAATCTATTTGCAATGCGCAACTCAACCTTGCCCTCTCATAAAGTCTCACTTCTTTATAGATCCTTCACATTCGAACATATGTGAGATCCACATCCGGTATCTAGTATCCAATATGAATAAGTAGACAAATTATCTCAATAACATATATACCTAAAGTGGATATCTTTATCCCCTCATTATTCCCCAGATCCTCTAGGTAGAGAGGGTAATTCAACTTATAATGTCCAGACTAGTGACAATGGTGAAAATTTCCTCCCTTGGTCACCCCTCCCTTTGCTTTGAGTGTAGAAGAATTGGGCTTCTAGCCTACTTAGAAATCTTATTAGATTTGTCTTTTCCCTTTGAATTCCCTTTTCCTCTGATGATCATCATCAAAGACTTGAGATTGTCTTTATTCATCTGCACTTTATTTGTTCTAAACATGCCAAGTAATTCTGATAATGGTTTGTCAAAATCATTCATGTTGTAGTTCATGACAAACTGACTGTATGACTCTGGTAGTGACTCTAGAATCACATGTGGACAACTCTTGACCCAAGGGAATTCCAGTCTTGAAAGGTTCTCCACATACCTAATAAGCTTGAGCACATGGGGACCTAGTGGATCTCCTTCTGCCATGTTGCACTTGAACATCACCTTGGAGACATCATATCTCTCATGTCTTGCCTGATCATGATACATGTTCTTAAGATGTGTAACCATCTCAATAACATCCATGTTCTCATGTTGTCTCTGCAACTCATAGTTTATTTAGCATAACATTAGGCATTTGACATCAACAACATCTTTTAAGTGCTTATTATAACCATCCATGACAGTCTTAGGTACATTCAGAGTAGGTTCATATGGCTCTCGTGTCTCCAGGACATAGAGCTTGTGCTCCTGTGTGAGAACATATCTCAACATCCTGAATCTGTCATGGAAATTATTCCCATTCAACTTGTTCTTCTCAATGATTGATCACAAGGAAAACATGTTATTGGTTGCCATTTGATTTTACAAGAAAAATTTGCAATATGTCAAACCGTTTCTGATATGATTTGCTCAAAACAGAATTTGATAATGTATAATTAGGCCTTTAATTATTTATCACTCCCATTATTTTTTTCAAATTGATATCCCTCACATATCAATTTGGAAGATTGCAACATACAACCTTCTAGTGAACCAAGACCCAAAACAATCGAGTTATTACCCAGCCAACGCCACTGTCCATAATCAATCATTAAGGTAGGTAATTTGTGTTAATTGCATTTAATGCAATTCATGGATAGATGATATGCACAACTCTTTTCCATAGTCATTTGCATCATCTAGGTACTTAATCTCATTAAGATCACCTAGTTAAGTTTGACCCAAAAGCAAACACGATAGTGATGCACCTTGCTTGGCAGACCAACATGACTACCATCACACTTCCACAAGATGGACAATGAACCACGCTTGGTGTGCCCACCACCCTTAGTCAATCAAGATTTTCATGTGTGTTGCTTAAGGAAAACATTTGAGGATTAATATTTTATTGAGGGATTTTATATTTATATAAATATTAATAGATATCCAATCAACACATTCTTATATGTATCATATATTTAGTATATCCACAAATGAAACATGCAATTACAAACACAAGCTATGGTTATGACCATACTATTGTAATTCCTTGGGAGCCACAAGTAATTACTACCACCTAAGGTCTACATCATATGTAGCAACCTATTATTAATGAAGATTTGTGCTCAAACCAACCGGGTTGATCGATTCAACTCTTAAAGTGATCAGTTTTCCTTCTGGTCGGTCGGTTGGTCTATCAGAATGGTCATTTGGTTTTCAATCCAAGTGATTTATAGACACCTCCAATCGATTGGTTGGGCCACCATCCAATATTTTAGATCCTCCTATTATCAAGCCTCCTCAGTCCTCCAGCCAATCAGTTCATCTTCTAAAATGGGTGGTTCATCTGGTATAGAGCGTCTTCTTTTCCATAACAAGAATTAAAACTATATCCTATTTAACATATTACATGGTAATAAGGAAACCTCGAGTTACATTTGAGTGAAGCATAGGAAGGAAATAATTAATATTTTCACATATGGAAATGGAGATAGAGGCTTGGTATGCAAATTGATATATATTCAAGAATAACAAAAATCCAACCATGCACAAATATCTAGGGTTATTGGCCATAACCATTCTAGAATCCACCATCAAAACCAGTTTTAGGATGACACATATAAATTGTATATATATATCATATATATATATATCATATATATAATATATATATATATATATATAATATGTATTGGGATGTCATGTGGTATTTATACTCGGATAATGTACATTAATTATTTAGATATATGTATCATATGTAATAAATAAATGATAGAAACTAAAATCCAATCATATCGATTAAATCCCAAAACATAATAAATTTGTGTGGCTCTGGTACCACTGTAGGGAAACATGGCAGTGGAAACTTTTTTACCGTCATATTACCGTTAGATAGTAGATCACATAAAAAACTATGAACTGAGAATAAAGAGTGTAAGGTATATACCTGGTCCTGGAGAAAGTCCAACAACTATCCCTTGCTAGAATGCGTTCCTTTCTTCAAGTTGCATCTAGATGGCATCAATAGTGTCCTCCTAGTTAATCACTATAGATGGCAGTTGTTTGTGTCCTCTTAGAAGGTGGAAAAGCCCTCCTCACCCCTGTAGTAGTCCACACAGACCATTCTATCGTTCTATATGAACAGACAAGGAGTTGTCCCTTCAAGTCAACGTGCTAGCATCGACTTGCTCTCCTTTGTTGTCTCTCCCTTGCTATCACTCTATTTTACGGGTAGGACTTGATCCATCTATCATGTTACCACAACTATGAGAAGACAAAAATTATCATAGCTTATTATTGTGTCTCTAGAAAACCTCGACCACCCCTCTATTTATAGGAGGGCTAAGGTCAGGATTTCTAGTCTGAGTGGGAGTCGAAGAGACAAAATCTCATGATTTTTATAGAATACATGAACCATGAACTAGTTGATTCACCAATGATCCTGTCGGTTCACACATGTGATGACCGGTTCAACACTTGAACTGATCATTTTACTATGCTTCCTATTTGCAATTATAATTGCATTTAATATTTGATTAATGCACAATATGACGTCAACACCAATCCTTGATCCAATCATATTGATCAACCAAAAGGGTTGGTCTACAACCTGAATCGGTCAATTCAGACATCTGAGCCGATCGACTCACTTGCTAAACCATTCGTTTCAGAGTCCTGATTGCCAACCATGTTTAAATTGAATACCTAAAACTTTAGTAATCATGTTTAAACCATATTTATGAGTAAACTCCTTTCCAGATGTATCTTATGTGTGTGACCCTAAAGGTTCCAAGTCACGTTGGCAGTGAATGTCCATAACTAATTTGTGACATCACAAGCAATGATTGGTATCTAGAAAGACATCATTACTCCACAAGTAATAGGAAAGTTGGAGAACAACTTCAACCTGCAATCTATGATTGGTGTTACAGTGATCGTATAGTTCCTTTGTCACTGATATCCATATGGAACTCGAGGCATGGAATCATCATCCTCTTAAACATTCAATCCATGTTCATTGAAGTAGAGCAGACTATCTGAGATATTTGTGAGATCAATATCACATATTGACTCACACGAGCATGTCCATGCATTTCTAAGTCTCACTTATCAAGTGGACATGATATCATACTCCTGTAGGAGGGATAAATGCCATTAGATCATTCATAGTCATCCTCATGTTTCACAATGTGCCCGGGCATTACCTTTATGAAAACCCTTATTCAAGGTCACCGTCCATAATGTTAAAGTACATTGAATGACATGTGATGAGTGTAGTGATTTTAGGTCTAAGAACCACAATCACCACCATCATTGTGAGAGAGGATTCTGACTACCAATCATGGTTTCCATGCATCACTCTCAATGTGGTTCTGTTAGATACACTCTTCTCTAACAAGTATCTCTGAGTTTGGTTTGATATCACATATCATGTCTTAATAAGATTTTGTCATCAACCAACACACACTCTAGTCTTACTTGTTATTGTAGTCTATCATCTTCCACAACAACATCCGAATAGGGACATAACAAGAAAGTATATACTATTGTTGTATGTATGCTTTCATTGTTCAGGTCCTCAACTTGAAGACATATGTCATCGACTAAAATCATTATTTAGATATTTTTATGTTACATCATTATCTCATAACTGAATAAATTAGAATAAATTGGAAGTTTGCCTTTATTATTAATCAAATCCTTCACAAGATATTCCATTACAATCATCATATGATAGGCTCTCTCGGCATACATACCAAAAAACTTGTCATTCCTTCAAAACAAATGAACTACTAGATAGAGATAGAGAGAGGGGGGATTAGGGTTCGGGTGAGGAAAGAATTGGAGATGTTGATCTAGGGTTCCATCTTTTGAGGAGTGATATCAAGTAAGTTTACCTTCTTTAGATAGGTTTTCATGGTGAATTTTTTCTCTTATGTATAAATTCCTTCCTTCCTATGATTTGAATAAAAAATATTTCAAATCACCCTCTTTTCTCTTTCTTTCTCTCCAATTCCTCTTTTCTAGGGTTCTTGAGTTGAAAAGAGCAATAAATGAATTGAATTATTTGGAGTAAGTTGAATCTTTAGAAATTTAGAACATGGGAAACATTTTAAGGTGCTTGGTTATTGAGGTGTGTCTTAGTCCCTATTAATCTCTTTAATCATGTTGAAATCTTAATTCCATCTTGCTACGAATCAATGAAAACCAATGCTTGTATCATTATGGGAATGAGTAATCAATTGGGGAAAATCTTAGGGAAAAGAATACTACTAAATTTGATTTACTCTTAATTTTTGTATTTTTTTATGTCGTTAATGTATATTCAACTTCCATTTCAGAAATTGATGGTAAAATAATGAACTTGTTTTGTGCAAAAATTGCCTAAAATCAGCCAAATGAATGATATGCTTTGAAGTTGAGTTGGCATGTATATACTATATTTGAACATAATAAAGATGAGTTCATAACTGTAATTTTGAACATTTTATAGAATTATGTATCATGAGGATCAGTATGAGGGTTTAAAATGGAGGTATTCCACATCTAAGATCATGTTGTCGGAATGAATCAAATGAACCTATGAATACACACATATTCACAATTAATGGATGGATTGTGCAGAAATGGAAACTAGGGTTTCCATGCATTATGAATAGACTTAATAAAATCATGTACACCCTAATGAAATTTAGTTAATAATAGGATTCTTTAGATGTATTTAACTAAGTTGATTTCTTGAGAACCCTAGAAATTCAATTTTGAGATGAGTATGAGACATAAATCTCAAACTTGTATATAATCTTCTAAATGTGAAGAAAACATTCAATTGTATGTATTATTACTTTAATTGAAGGTAAATGATTTATTAAGATGATCTACACTGAATGCATCAATTATCACACACATTTAAGGAATAATGCACAAACCCCACATGAATGTATGTTTTTTTCACCATTCACATAATAAAATTGAGAAGATGACTAGATATTAACGAGTAAGAATAAGAAACATTAATCAATGTTATTTCCTAGAGTGAGTAGTTATACAAGGACTAGAAGCATTGTTTTTAATTACAGAAATATTATTGTAAGCCACATTACATGGCATATGTATCTAAATGAAATAAAAGAAATGGACAATAGTGGAATGAATTTTGATGATAAGCAATGAGTAAAAAATTCAATCGAATGAGTATGAAGAAGTCTTCAATCTATTTACTTCAAATATATTTGGGTTGACCTTAAATGAATGAAATATACTAAAATAGGATTATGAATGATCTCAATGAGAGAGAAACCTTGAACATTAAGTAAATTTAAAATGATAGACTCATATAGTTATATTGAGAGTGAAATGAAAGAAGTTAGGACTAATGAATTGGAAATGAAGGAGAATAAGAAGAAAAGTATTATCTGGAACTGAAAACCAACTCTAACCCTAATATGATGAGAAAAAAGATAGTAGTGAAGAATGAAAGGTTCATGATTGTAGATGATTTAATATAGATTGACTTAGTGAGAAGATAGTAAATCATGGTTGCCAACTAGTATTGATAAGAATTTAGTATAGAATATTAACTATGTTCTAAAATGTTATAATTTAAAATTACTCTAAGTATGAGTGTATTTATTTGAGATAGCCCATGTTTTGTATGAAACTTGATTGGAGACAAATGAATACTAAAATATGCTTATACATTGATCTTGTTGCTGTTATAATGTCATCATGAATATATATACTAAAAGTGTGAGATGGAACAATATGATAGGAGATGTGATTGATTGAAATGGCTTATAAAGATCTGATTTTGAGAAAACCTATTTTAGGGTTCATACATGATAATTAGATTACTTATTAGTTTGATATCCATGTGATGATGGATAATATAAAATGATGTGAAATTGGGAAAGAAACAAGTGCATCATACATCATAGGTTGTTGTTATTCTTAATATGATGGTTGTCTTTCTTGTTAACCTTATTTTGATTCATGACATTGTAGTTGTTCAAGAATACACAAGCATGATAAATGATGAATTAACTTCTCATTGAGATGAGTAAGGGGATTAAGTACTAAGTGAAATGATGAATGCATCTAATTAGGTGTATTGAACACTGTGACTTTCTCCTGAGATCCATATTAAGACATGAACGGACCTACTTATGTAATCAAAGTATTATGAGAGGACTTTTGGGAGTGTGGACCAAGATCCTGAAGGTTAGATCACCAAGATTTAGGAGTGAGCCACATGTCATGATTCTAGCCCTAAATATTCTACCATGGAAGTTTGTGTCCATAAGGAACATACTCTTATGAAATATAAACTTTAAAACATGAGAAATGTTATGATATGTGTTATTATGTTTTGTTTGTTCCTATCTCATGTACCATATATTAGGACCTGAGCCTCTTTAGGAAACTGTGTGGTGGACCATGATGTTTTGTATCTATCTTATGGTAGCCAGCTAAACCCTCAAATTATGATGATAAGTCATCGACACAAGAATTAGGCATGATGACTTCTACTTGGTGATGTACGCGCCAAGTAGTTTAATTGAAAATGAACAAAAAGTGACAAGCGATGTTGAATATGAGATGAATGTTTGTTATATTCCTTTTAGTGCTAGTTTATAAATCTATTATTCTTTAATATGTTTTTCATATGTGAAAATCAATTTCATTTTTAAAGGATGAAATGTTATCTTATTATCTTCCACCTAGTATGGAATCTGATCTTAATCTTATCATCTAGTATTTGATATCTACATGTGTTATGATTTGGATTTAGTTTCTATTTGAATATTCCTATTTGGTGGACATGTATATTGTGAACTTTAGCTTTAGGATTGCAGGATACATATCTGGTCTGGCTGGTGGAGTGCCACAAAGATGGTGTTGTTATTGATAATAGATTTTATTGCCATAGATCTTGTATTGTTCCTCCTATGTAATTTTGAAATAATTGGAATCTATTGGTATATGAATAGATATATTCTTAAAGCTGTTTTAAAAGTTGTGATAGGACTAAATAAATAACCTACTAATTGATGATATTATTGTCATAAAATGGATGTGTTAAATGCTATGATTATCTACTAGACTTTGTAGTCAACAAGTATCTTTTAAGTTAAATCTAGTTATTTTGATGTTGATGCCTGTTACTTAGCTTGAGTGGGAGTGAACCACTCACTTAGGTTTTTTATGAGTCTCATGAGGATGTTTTAGATATTTTTAGGTATAATATCTTCCAATGGAGAGGTCGTTAAAAGGAGGTGTAAATATAATAATCTAGATTTAAATGTCCATGTAATCTGTCCTACCTGAAATAGAGTTGTAGTTCAATTTTTTTTCAAGGTGTAAATATAATAATTTAGATTTAAATGTCCATGTAATCTCTCCTACCTGAGATAGTGTTGTAGTTCAAATGTTTTTCTTTCATATATATATATATTCTGATGTATATTAAATTAAATGTGAGTAAATGAGATTTGATTTGGATTTCATGATATTGAACATGATTTCTAATAAATGAGCATGTGGATTTTCTGATGTGGAATATGTTTTCTCAGATTCTATGAAGGAAAGAAAAAATTTACATGTGTTTCTCATATACTGTGTTAAACATGTTTGTGAGAATCACGTGGTGTTTTGTTTCTTAATATGGGTTTAGAATTTCTCTCTTATTGTTAGCACTTATGATAATAAAAAGAGAGGTCCCTACAAAATGGTATCAGAGCTTAGGTTAGATGAGACTGCATGGAAAGTATGATCTAGGGTTAAATGATAACATGAATGTTAAACACAACCTGGATGATATGCATACTGACTAAATTGGGTATTCGACTACTCTATTTAAGTATTCGGGTATTGAGATAAGCTAGCATGGGACTCCCAACTAAACTTCTTCTGGCTTTCCTGACCAAGTATATGGATGAATATAGTTTGGGAGTTTAATAAGATGCATGTTGGAAATAAAAGCAAAAATTGGAGAAAGAGAAGGAATCTATGATAAATATGGAACCTAAGGCAATATGAAAGCTCTTTATGAATAATATGACTGAATCTAAAGGATCATGCAGACAATTCTTAACATATTTGAATATAATTATGAATTAGATAACTATAAGAAAAAGTTGAGCACTGAGAATGACACCTTAATAAAATAAGATTCTTAATGAAAAGAATCGATGATAACAAAGGATAATTTATAATATGGATTCATGAGATACATAAACTAATTTCATAAGGAATATGAAAGAAGATGTGAACCAAAACATGGACACAATTTATTAACAAAATTTTTAAGGAAATTACTATCATACTCAGATTTGGTATATGATGTTGACATGAGACAAGATATGCATCTAATATGAGTTTTAGAATTCAAATATATAAGATCTATGAAAGAAGAAAATTGATGTATATATAAAAATGATAATATGGAAATGATGTTGAGTACACAGAAACGTGCATGATTAGATACCACGTTTTGTTATATTTTGTGATGAGATCCTAAAAGGAGGGGAGAATTTTTAATGACCTAATTTAATCTTAGCCAGTTAAGGGATTTGCTTGAGTGATTACATTCTTTACTAGATTGGTGATTAATATTAATTAGTGATGATATTTATATATAAATATAGTGAAATTGATGATACATAATAATAATTTCTTTGTTCCAAATAATTAGGGGTTGTAAGTAGAAATCTTACTCATATGAAAATTAGGATCTTGATAGTATATGAACATGAAAATATGATCAGAATAGTTGGTAGTAAATTATTTTCTAGTACCTTATATGTAGTTTATAATTATCTAAAAATCTTGTATACTTTGTATAACTCCAATATGCATATTAATGCAAATTTGTAGAATGTTTGAATGTTCAGTTCAACTAACCATGCTGCAGACTGCAACATTGGAGTGTGTTGTTTGATTTTAATTATTTATTAATAAACTAAAATAAGATGAAATTTTATATGTATCTCTGTATCTTAATTTCTTGCAAAATAATAATTTTCATAATTTTTGGATTAGGTTTAATTGTCTACAAATAATGTTCTCTGGTTAACTAATTTATGACAGAAAAATTCTGCTGAAATAAAATAAAATGTAATGTGGGGACTATTTGCAATTGTCCCAAGAACCTTAATTGATATATATGAGTAACATAATAGCATAGTAGTTCTTATAATGAATCATTCCTTCCATATAAATGAAGTACTAGAGAGAGAAAAAGGGAGAATTTGGGTTTAGGTGAGGAAAGAAGTGGAGATGTTGATCTAGGGTTCCATCTTTCAAGGAGTGATGAAAGAAAGTAATTATAACTTCTTTAGGTAGGTTTTCATGGTGAATATTTTATCTTATGTCTAAATTCTATCATCCCTACGATCTTAAGAAAAATGATATGAAAACACCCTTTTTTCTTTTGTTTATTTTTGATCCCCTAGGGTTCCTGAGTTGAAAAGGGCAAGAAATGGATTGAAACCTTTGGAGTTCGTTGGCATTCTAGAAATCATGAATATGGACAATGTTTTGAGGTGCTTGGTTCTTGAGGTGAGTGTATATATACCTCTAAGCTCTGTAATCATGTTAAAAACTTAGTTCTATCTAACCAAAGATCAATGAAATCAATGTTTGTATTGTTTTGCAGATGGATAATGAATTTGGGGAAATATTAGAGAAACAAACACTACTAATTTAGTTTACTCCTAAGGAATTGTTGTCCTGAGCCCATTTATAGACAAAACCCTACCTCCCTTACTAGATAGTTGGTGATGATAGGACTTAAGCATACATATTCTAGAATGAACCAAATTCACACACACAATATATATGTAAAAGGCAAGAATATTCCATTCATCATAATGAGCGAAAAGATTTTAGTACACTAAGGCCATATGAAATAGAAATGAGAAACACGTCCAAAATATATAAAGAAAATTAAATCATGGAGAAAATATTTAATACCCATTACTATTACAAAAAGGATTCGCCATTGGTGTTTCATTTCATAGCATAGTCATCCTTAAGAAGTAGGTGGTGGATCATCCCTTGGCAGCATCTAAAAATTGATAAATGAAATAAATAATTGCATTTAGTACACTATAAAATGATATGTAAACACAAGTTAAGCGTATACAATGTGCTTGGTTGGAAATATTATAATCAGTAAGAAGTAAATAAAGAAAACTTAAACGACTTTCCTTTTAGGAAAAACATGTTTTAGATTTCATACCATTATATCATCATCATCATGAAAATAAGGCCTTCGACTTCCTTCCAAGATAAGTTCTGCGAGGGGAATTTTAGGCTACGATCCTAAATGTCACCGTGTTTCAACATAGGGACCTGAAGATCAAAGTCAATGAGATAATCCTATTTCAACATGCCTTGTATCCTTACCTCAAGAATTCAGCCCGATGCATAAGGGTTTTATAATGGATTTCTATATTATGTTAAAGGTTTGCCAATGTAGTATGATTAATCATGAAAGTAGTTTTCATAAAAAGCTCAATGATGCACGAGTTTTGAGTCGCTTTTACATGCCTATTTTATACTCATTTTTTGCATTTATTAGTCAATTAGTTGATCATATTTGCATAAATTGTTATTATTGGCTTGTATACTCTGTTTGCATCAAACTATGCTCATTTTATCATAATTACATTATTTTATGCATTCCCCACCCTTATACACATTTTTATGCATTTTTTAGGTACCTCGTGTACAGTAAAAAGCAAGTGCCACCGACCCTCACAGTCGGTGCCACCGAGATAGCAGTAGTGGCCGGGCGATAAGAGACTAGAAGAGTTGGTGCCACCGACCACAAAGTCGTTGCCACCGAGATGGGTTCAGAGTGGCATATCAAACTACACGCATCAGCTCGGTGCCACCGATCATCACAGTTGGTGGTACCGCCTTCACCACATCAAGGACCACACCCGAGGCATTCAGTGCCACTGTCTTTTTCAGAAATCAGCAATCCAATCATATCCATATCTGACGATCCACGTTATTTGGTACCGTAAGTTGGCCTGTGACCTTGCCAAGGATGGCCAAACCTAGTAATCATATCACGTTGCACCGCATGAAGGCCAGAGAAGGGAGAGAGAGGAGCACGGAGTCAAAGGACGTAAATTGGGAGATCTGAGCACCTCCGACGGACGATTTTGCTGCTGAAAGATTGCATAATGTGCATTTCTCAAAGAGGATCATTCGGAACACCTTCTCTCTAGGGTTTACATGAATTTCCTTCATGTTTCCCACATTTTTCTTCTCTCTCTCTCTCTATGTATTCGTACTTGAAAATCATGCAGGGTTAAACCCCTCCTTTCCTTAGGACTCGGGAGTAACCCGAGGAAATGTTGTATCGACTTTTTACATGATTTAATATAGATTTCTCTTTATTCCTAGATATATAGTCGTGTTTTAAATGATATACCTATGCTTGATCACCATCGTTAGAGTAATAGACTGATAATCACTCTGGAACGAGGATTAAAGGTTGCAAAATCACAAGTTATACACTTTCCTACGCATTCCTTGGGAAAGGTAACGTACGATTAGTGGGAAGAAACCCAGAGTCTTCGATAATGCACCTAGACTAAGATATAAATTACTAAATATGTGGAATGGCTTAGATCTAGGTAGTGAATTGCACCGTGGAAGTGGGAAATTCTGACTACAGGCTTTCTTTCCATGGTAGGAGTAAAATTTATATTAATTCGGTAAAAATAAGATATAACGAGACCCTATGGTAAAATCAGTAATCCTAAGGAATCCATCTCATTTGAATCAACCACTTTTAATTTTCTTTAATTTTGTTTAAACTCAAATCCAAATTTTTAATTGGCTTACCTGATCGTACCGTAGTTAGTAGTAGTCAATGAGATTAGGTCTCCCTGAGTTTGACTCGGGCCTCACATAGGCCTATATTACTCGACACGTGCACTTGCGTTCATATGCACAATTTTAGCATGTCAAGTTTTTGGCACCCTTGTCGGGGAGACGACAAGTTTTCAACACTACGAGGGTTGCGGTCGGCCACTCTAAGCCATTTTTTATTTTTCTTGTAATTTTATTTTAATCTTTTGAACTGAATTGCAAATCTTATTTACATTGTTATTTGAAATTACAAGGTACTCGTAAAGCAACAATGGGTGATGGAGCAGCGGATGAAGAAAAGACCATATGGGAGAAAATCAAAGCATCTTCCTCAGTTGCACAGACATGGCCTATCAAGAAGAAGAATGTGAATGTAGCACAATGCAAGATTGATCCAAGGCTCATTGCACTCATCAAGTCACAAGCTTTTTATGTGCACACTCATGAAGACCCGGTGGCACACATCAATAATTTTGTGGAGTGTTGTGACATGGTGAAAGTGGATAGGTTTCCACAGACAACTATTTATCTAAAGCTGTTTCCATCATCATTGGAAGATAAGGCAAAAAAATGGCTGCACAACCTGCCAAAGGAATCAATTTAGACTTGGGATCAAATGACTGAGACGTTCTTTGAAAGGTATTTTCCTCTAGAAAAGACAAACGAGCTGGTGAGGAACATTCACAATTTGAAGCAGCATGCAACTGAATCCTATTCCGAAGCTTGGGAGCATTTTTAGAACATGCTCAGGAAAGTCCCGCACCATGGAATAGATTTGGAGAACCAAGTAAATATGTTCTATTTTTAGTTCCACAAAAATGAATGTGTCACTCTAGACAGTGCAGGTACAGGGTTCTTTCTCAACAACCCACCATCTAAGTATCAGGAGATTCTACAGAACATGGCAAAAAAAACCAATCCTGGGGTAATGAGAGAGAATGCCCAGATCACATCAAGAGTGTGGCAGAGTCAAAGGTAATCAATGCGTTGAATGAAAAATTGGATTTTATTGCTAAGAAGATATATCAGAAGGAAATGGAAGAAGAGGCAGAAAAAGCCAAATACATGAGGCAACTGGGGTACAGAAACAATCAAGAAGATAGTACCAATGAGATGCTCAAGAAACTGCTCAAGCCAAATGAGTTGTTCATGGGACAGACGCAACATGTTCTTCAAAGCCATGGGGAATAGATACAGAGCATGCAATATCAAATTTCTCAAATTGTGGAGGAGATGGCTTCCATGAAGAAACTCATTCAGAAGGAACCTACTGGGAATGCCTCACCCGCTCAACAACATCAACAAGTTAAATATATCTCAATCAGCAAGGAGCCAGAGGCCCCTATTGAGGAGATACCTGAGTGGAACATCATGCAACTAGATTTGGAGTATAAGTCCACAGTTCCATTCCCTTGTAGTTTGTATGGATTGCTAGGAGGATGCATGATGCCAGTTAAAGCACTCCAAAACTCCACTACTACTGTGTCCACATCTCAAGTTTCAGAAGAGACTCCCATACCAGAGGAGCAGGTGAAGGTTCTACTCCATAGTAGAGCAGCCACAATCAACAAGGAGACACCCACGAATAAGGAGAAGTAGCCACAAGTCATGCCACCCACATAAGATGTACCAAATTCTATCTCAGAAGGTGGTTTTGAAGAGAGCTTAAGGGAGGAGACCCCCAAAGTTCCATATGTTCCACCGCACAAGCGTATAGAGAATCCTAGTGTGCCATTCCCAGATAGTCTGAAGTCAAGGAAAGAGAAAAGGAACTTTAGGAAATTTCTTGAGATCTTCTGAAAGCTCCACATCAACATCCCACTGGTGGAGGCTATAGAGAAAATCCATGCACATGGAAGATTCATGAAAGACATCATCAACAAGAAATGACGGATCAAAGATAGTGATGTGTGATGTGTTGATGATGTGGTGAGTTCTATTATTTAGGGAAAGCTGCTAAGAAAGAAAAAGGATCCAGGATGTTTCTACATCACTTGTTCTATAGGTAGACAACAATTCCCACAAGCACTGTGTGACTCAGGGGCAAGCATTAACCTCATGCCTCTTGCTACTTTTTAGAAGTTGGGATTGAAGAAGCCAACAAAAACCTCCATGACAATTGAGTTGGTAGATGGATCAATTGTGAAGCCACAGGGTATATGCGAGGATGTGCTAGTCAAAGTAGACAAGTTCATATTTCCTATAGATTTTATGGTCATGGATATGCCTGAGATGAAAGGATTCGAGATGCTATTGGGAAGGCCATTCCAAGCTATGACTAATGTGATCTCTGCTATTGGGTGAGGTTACTTGACACTTGGGATTGGTGATGATAGAGTTGAGTTTAAGCTTCCATCTGAATCATTAGAGCCACCCCTTGACAACCCAGGTTGAAGGTATTCCTCATGTCAAGCCTAGGACATTAAACAAAGGCACTTGTTGGGAGGCAACCCAACTTTTAGATTGTTTCTTTATGTTCTTTTAATTTTATGCACTTAGTTTTGCTTAATTTTTCATAATTTTTTTATAAAAATGGCACCTTGATTCGTGTTTGGAATTGTGCAGAACTTACAAATTCGGTACCACCAACATCCGTGTCGGTGGCACCGAGAATTGATCAGTGTTGGATCGACTTTGGAAAGGTAGAGTCAGTGCCACCGACTTCCCTGAAGATTTTCAGAAAGTTATGGATGTGTATAACTGATAAACCGTCGGTGGCACTGAAATTTTTATTGTCCCAGGTTCGGTGGGTGCGTTGATGCACGAAAAATGATTGGCAGAGTCGGTGCCACCGGCTCCTAGTAGACAGCCACCCGAAAAAGTCAGTAAATAACACTGAATTTTTTTTAGAGCCATTTTTTGTAGAGAAAAGAAGGTTAAAGAATGTCACGCCTTAGCACCTGATGGAGCTTCCACTTGCATGGAATTACGTGCACCACTAAAAATCCTAAATATAGTAAGTCTTTAGGTTTAGCCTTTCTTATACTAGATTGAGAACTCCACCCACGTATGCTAGGATACACGGAAGTCTTATCGTAGTATAGTTAAGGGTCGAATCCACAGGACAACGGTCTTGTTAAGATCAACAAGATAGAAAACGTTAGAATTTCACTTAATTCCTTAACAGTTGGTATTTAGATCGAAGAGTTGGTTTGGTTGTTTTAAACTAATTGCAAGTAAAGTAAAAGCAAGAAAGTAAATCAGAAGGTAAATTTAAGGTTGTAAACAATGTTAAGAAACCACTAGGATGTGCTCGACTTTCACCACCACTACTCATGAATCAAAACATGTAACATAGTAACATAACCTGCAATAAGAGTCTAAACAGTTAGTATCCTTATAGATTTAGTTTCCTTTCGGAGAACTAACTACGAGAAGTGTGGGAATGTTGCAACGCCAGCTATCCCCAAATGAATGGTCACTTACTTTACATCATTCCCTTCACAAAGTGTGTTCCTCGACTTATCAAGGTTGTACTTTCATACGTCAACTGATTCCATTTCATAGTATGAAAGTACAATGATGGAAGTGAGTTTACTCCACTTCTTGAAAAACACTCCTAGATATCGAAACAAATGCATGGTGGCTACATGCATCAAGAACCAACATTCAATCGAGTTTCGAATCTAATAGTACAAACATAGACAATTCATACTAAAAGATAATAAGTAACACAAGTTGGTGATCAAGCAATATGCATTCATTAAACGATTGATGTTGAACTGAAAAGAAGGTATATCTCTATTGCAAACTTATGAATTACATTGCATGAAATGAAAACATGGGTAGCGGGGCTACTCCCCGCACCCTAGTGTATAAGACTACTCGCTCATGGCAAGAACAAAGAAGGAGGCGAGAAGAGAAAGAGAGAGCATCATCTCCACGAAGGAGGGAGGAAGTTCGACCCCTTGGAGAGAGAGAGCAACGATCTTAACACTTCGTAGCTTGCTTGATGACAAATCCTCCTCTTCCCACCTTCTTTGTCGATGAGAGAGAAAGTAGCTTGGAGATGGAGTATGGATCTCAGACTGGCAGCCTCGGGGTAGTGGATGAAGGATGGAATGGCTCTGGAGCAATAGTGGCAGCCTTTGGATGTCTGAAACTTGATGCCTTGTAAGGACCCCTCGGGTCTTATTTATAGGCTTTGAGTGAAGTCCAAACGGTTTGGGCGGTTTTGGGCCCAAATGGTTGTGAAAACTGTTTGGGTTCTGAGACCGTTTGGACTCTCTCGTTTTCAAAACCATTTGGACTCTCCCGGTTTGGAAACCGTTTGAGTCCTTACGGTCTTGAAACCGTTTGCCTTTATTTGGTCTTGGGACCGTGTAAATTTATGCAGTCTTGGGACCGGTTGATCTCCATTCGGTCTTGGGACCGTTTGGTCTCCATTTGGTCTTGGGACTGTTCGACGTTCATTCGGTCTTGGGACCATTTGGCGTTCATTCGGTCTTGGGACCGTTTGGCATCCATTCGGTCTTGGGACCGTTTGGCATCCATTCGGTCTTGGGGCCATTTGGAGATTTTGTATTTTTTTTGTATTTTTCTGTAAGAAATGAAAGGGGAAAAGTTAGGCTAATGATATATTTACAAAAGAGTGGAAAATTAAAGATTGTGTCTAATTTATTTAAGAATGAGTATGGAAAATTGAGAAAAAATAGTAAGATAACATTCGCAAAATGGGAGGTTATCACCCCCCCTAACTTAGAGTCTAGCTTGTCCTCAAGCTAGATAGAGCTAAGGCACGTAGTGGTGAAGAGATTTTATTTAGTTAAGATTTCCATACTCTTGTTGCAATTCTAAACCAGAGATCTCCTAAGGTCGTATCAGAGCTTTTGCTTGCCCTAACTCTTTCAGGTGTTGAGAGTTGCTTGGATCTCAGGTTTCTTCCATATCATGTAGCTCTCATTGGGACCACCTTTTGATTTTATTATGTGCATGTCGTCGACTCTAATCAGTTTTATACTTCTCTAAAAATCCTGCCGGTAGCTAGAGTGGGTATGAAGGTTGGCTAAAGGCTTGTCATGTAATTCCCCCTTCAAGTGGGGGAGGGTTTGTCTATGCGTTTGGGATCTCACTACCAGGCACGATACATCTGCCTTTGTGAGGGTAGATGAATGTATCGGTCGGGCGAGTCCATTATCTGCCTTTTCATATATTTGGATACCTTAGGGTCTCACTACCGGGCACGACACATCTTCCTTCATGAGGGCAGCTGAATGTACCGACCGTGCGAGACCTTTATTGTCTCTTCATATAGATCCTTGTGCGTGGCACAACTCTCATATTTTTATTCAACACTCTGGCTTTTATTCATAAACTCATAGGCTTAGGATTTGGGATTTTAGGGGTTTTGGTTGGGCCGCCAAGCCTCTTTTATTGAAGAGAAGAAAGATGTTCTTAGAGTTTCTCGACATGCACTTATTTGGTTTCTACTTGGTGGTCCACTTGCGAGGTTTCTTGATTTGGATGTCACCTGATATCCCTCCCGTCCTTGAGAGTGTTTGGCTTGTTTCGTCCCTGATGTTGACCTATAGAGAGTCAGATGTAGAATTGAAGCAAAGGGATGAAAATCTAGTGTGAAGGTAATTTATTAATTCGCCATTATATGCCTATATGCTATTCTTGATATTGCTTTTGAGGAATAACTGGATTCTTACTTTAGCTGGGGATGACCTTTTCCAAGAGGGATGTTATTCTTATGTGCATGATTTATTTTAACAGAGGAATTACTTAAAACAAAATCTAAAAGTGCAAATAAAGCTAGAGATTTTTTACAGAATTAAAAGAGAAGGTAGAGAGGGAAGGGTTTTAAAAATGATACCTCACCCTTGTCCAATGTACCCCCCCAACTTATCACTCACTATGTCCTCACAGTGTCAAGGTGATAGGTTGATAAGTACAAGGACAAGGGCATTAGGCTTTTGTTAGTCCTTTGTTAGCTCCATGTGTGTGGAGCAGATTACCTATGAACTTTCCATGTAGAGCATGGTAGTCCACGTCTGTCATGTCCTCTACTGGTCTTCCAAGGACCGTGATGGTGTATATCCAGTAGAGGACGTGGAAACCACAATTGTTTGACTCTTGGAGCTGCTGGGGACATCTGTGGCAGAAGGCTGGGCGATGAAAGTGTTCTTTATCGTATGCCCTTGTGTGCGTACTTAAGAGATTGTATAGTTTGTCAGCACACTCCTTTGCCACCTCCTTCGTTGGCGTGTTAGCTGTCATAGCATATTGCCTCTGGTTTGCATCAAACTGGCTATCAGAACTATTGTAGATGATGGTTGTTCCGTCGTGAAGGTTTGTTTCCAATAGCAACCAGGGCTCTGAGTGAAGGAAAGGAAGCATAATGAACTTCGGAGTCGTATGTTGGAGGCAGGAGATGAGTGCCTCCGTGGTTATGAAGTTCTTTAGCTTTAGGAGATCATCCTTCATATATGTTGACGCCATGTAAACCGTAGAGTGATTCCGTCTGAGTAGATATTGATAGGCAGTCATCAGACTCACGGATAGAGACCCTTTGAATTGTACGGTTTCGCGGAGGGTATCTTCCATAACAAGAATATCTCTGGCTTGAAAAATAAGATCATATTTCTCAGCATAAAGCCTAGACATGATGAGCCAGAGTTCATTGTCAGAAAGATTCTTGCAAGCTGCAAGGTCAAAATTAGGGAACGTCGGTTTAATGGTAGACAGGGGTACCTTTTGTGAAGATGGTATGTTGATGGTGGCCCCGGTTAGAAACTTGGTGTCCCCTTTATCATCTGCCAAATCAAAAGAGTAAGGGTCCCATTGTTTCTTCTCGGGGACCTTGGTGGGTTGTTGTTTCTCCAACTCCTTTATTGTTTACTGGAATGGCTATTTTTGAGGACGTTGGATGGCCGAGTAGAGGTAGCGAGGAACGTCGTGAGGCAACATAGTTGGGTCCTTGAAAAACCTTCTGTCACATATTAGCTCCATGGTGTAACGTCCTCGTAGAGAATGAAAATCCTCTATGGCCAGCTCAGTGAAGGGGATTTGTTGATTGAGCACTTGGATGTGGCGTTTAGTGTAGAAAGCGCAATCTCCAGATCCTTCTTGTGTTTGGGCTTGTGGGTTCATGATTTGGAACCAGGGTTGGTTCCAACCATTTCAGAGGGATGGGCATGTAGCCCAAATTAGTTTCAGAAGCCGGAAAGGGGGGCATCTTGCCTCCCCGGCTCCTAGACCAGCAAAATTGATGATTCCCGCTCGAAGCTCACTGGCACAGAAATTATACACCTTGGCGTCGCGAGCCTTGGTGTCCACGATCATGAGCAGTTAGTGGTCGGAAACTTGGAAAGGTATCGTGATGTATCGTACCTTCCGGGCGATCCCCCTACACAGCTGCTCGATATATTTGTTGTGTAAATCCTTGTAGAGCAGACTTAGAGTGAAGGCAGGTGAATTGTTGAATACTAGCTGCGACCTTTTTGAGCTTCTGTATACTTCTATAGCATTGTCAAGGAGGACACAGAAGATAGCCATCTTCACCGGTGATTGGGATCAAAGGATGAAGCGGAAATCTTCACATGTCATCTTGCACAAAGTCTTTGTGTTTGTGTAAAGGATGCCCCCTCCTTCTTTGGCATCATCTACAATAGTGTTCAATATGAAGATGTCCTGAACATCTAGTGTAGAGATGGCCGCCAAGTCTAGATCTTGCATCTTGTGAGGTAGAGGTGGCGGCGGGGGAAGCTCTTGTAGGGGTGGGAGAGAAGTCTGCTCCAAGTCATCCATAAAATGTTGCATATCTTTCTCTTTGTCAGAATCAGATTCGGAGTCGAGTCTATCATCTATATCTAGACTCACTCTATCTGACTCTTCTTGTTCTAGGGGCAAAGGCACCGATTGTTCTGGTGCATAGAATTGTTAAGCTGTTGTTTCTGGTGGGCTAGTGCTGGTTCCCAGAATGCATTGATGGAACTCAGCAAAAGCCACTTCTTTTGCGGCCTCCCCCAATGATCCCATGGCAGAGTAGTTAAGGAATTGATCCCCATATGACATGTTAACATTTTCATTATGATTAGGGGATTTGGGATCTTATCCACCTTCGTGGTGGTCTTTCTCATCCGTCTTCTTTGAAGGTTCTTCTCCTCGGTTGGTGCCCCCTTCAGCATGTCCTGGGTCATCAGGTTTATCGTCTGAGGAGGAGGTATCATCGTTGGAATCTACGGAGGAGTCAGAATCATCTTCTTCTTCATCTTCATCTTTGTCATCTTCTTCCTTTTCTGCCACCTTATCTTTTAGTTTCTTCTGTGTAGTCTTTTTGCACTGCCTATGGATTGATTGTAGTTCATCAAAAGCCATTTGCACATGCTCATGCGTCTCAAGCAGTGCAGCGTAGGTTTCCTTAAGATCAGAGTATCGTCCCTCGACAGAGAGGAGTTGCACAGAAAGATCTGTGACTTGAGCTCAAAGTTGATTGATGTCATTGTTTGATGACTCCTCTTGGCAGCGATTTAGTTGTGCCAGGATGTTGGTGATGTCGTCCAAGCACGTGCTTAAAGCAGTTTGTTGCTGCTTAAGCTCGCGAAGGGACTCTGGCAAGGGTTGAGTTTGTGTTGAGACCCTGTCGACTTGCTTGGCCAATGTTTCTTGCTGGCTTTTTACTCCAAGGATCAGCTCGGTCAAGTTTTTGTAGCGGTTATCGATGAGGTTGAATTGTTTGGCCACTACTTCCTGTCATTGCTGAATACATTGGATGATGCCTGGAAAGGCGTGGTTACACTTGTCCATCTCGGTGACCTGTTTAGTGAGATCTTGCACACATTAAAAAATAGATTGCATTATGTTAGTAGGGTTGGTGAGGAGGTTTCGGATGGCGTCAAATTGACGTCCGAATTCCTCACCAACATTTGTAAAAGGGACCCCAGTTGTGGAAGGGTGGGGTGACTGGGGTCGGGGTGGATGGGTGGTAGTGCCTTGGGAAAGAGACAATGTTGATGGTCCCGCGAACTGTGTGGTGACTATAGAAGGAGTCACCAACGGTGTCGGGGTGGTAGCGGATGGGAAGGTTGGTGACATTCCCGGTGAGAATGGTGGGACCGAGAATGTCGAGGGAAAAACTGTGGAAATGGATGCGAAGGTGGTGAAGTCGGGCATTGAGGTGGTGCCCGAAGAGGGAAAGATTTAGGTGGAAGATGTGGGTGGGGGAGTGGATGTGGGGAAAGGAATTGGTGGTGGAATTATTGTGGAGAATGGTTGGAGAGAGGTGGACAGTGGGATAGTGGAAGGGGGTAGAGTGGTGGTGGTGGTAGAGGATAATCCAGCCTCTAGATTCATGATGAAGGAATCTAGGGATGCAGTGATAATATTTTCTTCAGAGAGGGAAGGTTCAACCTTAGGATTTGGTTTTGATGTCAGCGTCCCCGATAGTTGGTGTGTTTGCAAATGCTCTTTGGGTGGTCGTTTCACCGGGATTTTTGTTAATTTAGCTATCGGGGCAGTGATACTGTGCTCTGTCTGCCCCGCCTTGGTTTTCTTCTATTTTTCTTTGACCGAAGCTAGAAGAGTTGCAAGACCCTCTTTAGAGAAGAGTAGCTTTTCCTTGTCATAATTGGTGAGCTCCAGGAGTGGCAGCAGAATCCTTGATGATTTAACTGCAGAGCAGAAGATGTAGTGTAGCTTTGCATCCTTCTCCTTAATGATGTATGAGTTCTTTAGAGTTTGCTCATTGGTAAGGATGTCTCCCTTGATTTCTACACATCGGCGCAATAGTCTGTCCATCTTGAGATATTTTAGGATGGATGTTATGTGTCCACCCATACAAATTTCTTTGCTTAGGGCATAAGCAGAAAGCTTTTGTAGCATATGCCGTCCAATGTTGATTAGCATCCCATGTAAGATAGACCAGAGGATAAAAAGATCAGAAATGAGAATATTCCCAGCCTCAATCCTTGGGAAAAGCACACCTGTGAGAATTTTGTGAAGTGTGCACACCATCCCAGACTGAATATTTGAGGCCTTGTAGGTCTTTGCCTCATAGTTTGGGATCCCTGTCAGGGATTTCCATAAGTTGTGTCTGTTAAATTGGGAGTTGTCTGTGCCAACCTGCTTAGCTTTCTGTAGTTGCTCTGGGTTGTCGATAAAGATATCATTTAGTAGGTTTTCCGTAATGACAACCTTGTTGCCAAAGAGATTGGTGACCAACCTGCGGTCACCTCCATCCCTTGCTCTATCCATAATGTCTATAGATTCTTTGTTGAGATGCGTGAAGAATTATGTAGTTGGCTCAACATAAGAGATTTTAGGGATGAAGTAGAGCCGAGAGAGATTGGCATTGTCGAGTAGGGTGAGGATTCTGTCATATATCCCCATCTTCATTAGTACGCTTGAGCAAATGTACTTTGTTGGTTTCAAAGTTTTGTCGATGGATGAATAGGTTTTCTGGTGGTGGTGTTGTAGTGGTGATGGCAGAGAAGATAGGAGCAGTGGTGGTAGTGGGAGTGGTAGTGGTTGATGGGATGTATTCTGCTAGGGTTTGTTCCCTAGCAGTGGCGAGGTGGACCTACTTCCTTGCCTGTTTCTTCGTAGGTTGTTCTTTGGCAGCTTGCTGGGGCTTCCTTTTCCCTTTGGACTTTGTAGTTGGGGATTCCTCCTCGGGGTTTGGCTCGTATTCTGAGCCTTCGTCATTGGAAGAAATTTCTTCTACTTCTTGCTCAGGCTCCTCAGATAAACACCTATTGAGGCGGTCAATTTTATTCATGACCGCGAGCAGGTTGACTTTAGGTGGGACTGTTCCAGTCATGTCATAGATGTCTACAATTTTCTGGAGCTTGGCTCAGTCCTCCATGAGTTGCTTCGATGTCTAGAATGGAGCGTCAGTAGTTCCGGTGGCTTCTTTTGCATGTGATGCCGTAACTGAAAAGTTTGCAGAAAGTCATGTGGTAAAAGGATTTGGATTTTGCACAGATAACACGTTTATTAAAAGAAAAGTTTGCATTATGTATGTGTTAATGTTTTTTTAGTAGAATCCAATCAGTTTGTAAGGCCAAACGGTTTCAGGACCGTTTGGCTCCAAATGGTTTCAGGGCCGTTTGGCTCCAAACGGTCGAAACCACGAGGAAGGTGGAACATCGGGGGCGCAGCGGTTGGCTGTGGAAATGCATTAGCGGCAGCGATAGTGATAGAGGAGTTGGCAACAGCAAAAATGAGGCAGACGTGAAACACTTTGTCGTGTCAGAGATGCTGGTGACTGACATGAACTACCTTGTTGTGCGAAGGTGCTGCAGACGATGACAGAGCAGACTATGATGGTAATGCGGCGAGGAAAGGTAATAACTACGCGTGGCGACGGGGCGGAATTCATAAGGGAACAAGTATCAAGGGAACGACGGTGGTGAAGATGGCGGAGCGAATTGGGGTTGTACGAGCGAAGGTGCGCGGGAGCAGAGAAGCTGGAGGGATGGAACAGTGCTCACGCTCGGGTTTGGAAAACTAGAGATTCTAGAAGAAGAAAAAGGAAGGAGTGGGGTTATATTTATAGGATTTTGGGGGTGTCGATACAAATTCCCAGGGTCAAACGGTTTCGAGACCATTTGGGATCCAAACAGTTTCAAGGTCGTTTGGGGTCAAACGGTTTTGAGACTGTTTGGGCTCCAAACAGTTTCAAGACCGAAAGGTCCAAACGGTTTAAGACCGTTTAGGATAAGGTTGTTTAGGTTTTTTATTTTTATATTTTTATGTTTGTTTTGGTTATTTATGTGAATTTTTATATTGTCATATTAAAGATGATAAAACTACGGTAGACAATTAAAAGACTAGAACAATTAACAAAACTAGGCAGAAAATAAAATGAAAAGATGATACTCAGATCTTGGGTTGCCTCCCAAGTAGCTCCTGGGTTTTACGTCGCTGGCCCGACGGAAATCCGGGTTGGTTATGTTGATGCTGAGGGATCGTGGATCTCGATAGTCTATCTTGGTATTTTGTCTGTGGGTGTGTAGTATCTCTTCAATCTGTGGCCATTTATGGTCTGCTCTCCCCCATTATTATCAAGGATGATGACTGCTCCGGTGGGGTATATGTGTTTAATTGTGAATGGGTCAGACCACTTCATGCGGAGCTTTCCAAGAAACATGTTAAGTCTAGAATTGAAGAGGATGACCTTATCTCTGATAGCAATGTCTTTCCTCTTGAGGTGGCCATCGTGCCACATCTTGGTTTTTTCTTTATAGATTCTGGCACTATGGTAGGCTATCATTCTAAGATCCTCAAGTTCTTGTAACTAGAGTTGTCTGTATTCACCAATGCTTTTAAAATCAAAATTTAGTTGTTTAATTGCCCACCAAGCCTTATGTTCCAGCTCAACTGGAAGATGGCACGATTTCCCATATACTAATCGGAATGGGATTGTTCCAATCAGTGTTTTATAGGGTGTGCGGTAGGCCCAAAGGGCATCGGGAAGCTTGGTGGACCAATCAGTACGATGTATATTGACTGTTTTCTCCAAAATTGCATTCAGTTGTCTGTTCGAAACTTCGACTTGGCCACTAGTTTGTGGATGGTAAGGTGTGGCGACCTTATGGTTGACTCCATATTTCTTTAGGAGGGCTTCGAAGCTTCGTTCCAGAAAATGGGTCCCTCCATCAGATATGACAGTTCGGGGGACTCCGAATCTGGGGAAAATTATATCTTTAAACAACTTGATGACTGGATTTGAATCACTGGAAACGGTGGGTATAGCTTCTACCCATTTTGAGACATAATCCACAGTGACCAGTATGTACGAAAATCCATAGAATGAGGGTAAGGGACCCATGTTGTCTATTCTCCAAACATCAAAAAGTTTGATTTCTTGCCACAAAGTGAGGGGCATTTCATTCCTTTTAGTTATACTGCCAGTAAGCTGACATTTGTTGCATGATCTTACAAAATTATAGGAATCTCTTGCTATTGTTGGCCAAAAGAATCCTGATTGCAGAACTTTCAGAGCGATCTTTTTCGAACTCATGTGTCCCCCAGTGGGGCCAGAATGGCAATGCTCTAAGATAGGAGTAATTTCCTCTTCCGGTATGTAGCAACGGAAAAGTCTGTCTGCACATAGACGAAAAAGGTAGGGTTCGTCCGAGTAGTATTGTTTAACGTCATGGAGAAATTTCTTTTTATCGTGGTGAGAGATGGAGGGGTGGATGATTCCTGTAGCCAGATAATTCACTATGTTGGCATCCCAGAGGAATCTGGTGGTAATTTTCATAAGATGGTAGTCAGGGAGGGATTCTGGAATAGGTATATTGTCATCGTCTTGACATTCGATGTGACTTAGGTGGTCAGCGACGACATTTTCCACTCCGCTCTTGTCTTTAATCTCAAGATCAAATTCTTGCAGCAATAGTACCCAGCGGATGAGTCTGGGTTTGGCATCCTATTTCTGAATAAGATATTTGATGGCGGAGTGGTCTGTATATACTATGACCTTTGATCCAATTAAGTAAGAATGAAATTTTTCGAAAGCGTAGATGATGGCTAAGAATTCCTTTTCGGTGGTAGTATAATTCTTTTACGCCTCATCTAACGTCTTGGATGCGTAGTATATGACATTAGGCTTTTTATCTATTCTCTGCCCCTACACAACCCCTATGGCATAGTCGCTAATGTCACACATTATTTCAAAAGGTTGTGACCAGTCATACGCTCTTAGAATGGGTGCTGAGATTAAATCATTCTTCAAAGTTGTAAAACTATGCATGCATTCCTAGTTAAAGTTGAAATCAACATCCTTGGTCAATAGGTATGTCATGGGCTTTGCTATTTTTGAGAAGTCTTTAATAAATCTTCGGTAGAACCCGGCATGACCCAAGAAGGCTCGCACTCCCCTTATGTCCTTGGGTGGTGACAACTTTGAGATGACATCAATTTTCGCCTTGTCTACTTTGATTCCTCTTTCGCTTACTCGATGTCCGAGGACAACACCTTCAGTCACCATAAAGTGACATTTTCCCCAGTTTAGGATAAGGTTTGTTTCCTCACATCTCTGTAAGACTTTACTTAGGTTGAGCATACAGTTGTCAAAGGAATCTCTGTATACTGAAAAATCATCCATAAACACCTCCATAATTGTTTTGGTTAGACCCGCAAAGATAGCAGTCATGCACCTTTGGAAGGTTGTGGGTGCATTGCATAGCCCGAAGGGCATCATTATGAAGGCATATGTTCTGAAAGGACAAGTAAATATCATTTTTTCTTGGTCTTCGGGGTGAATTGGGATTTGGTAAAACCCAAAATATCCATCAAGGTAGCAGAAGTTTTTTTGATGGGCTAGCCGCTCAAGGACTTCATCAAGGAAGGGTAAGGGAAAATGGTCTTTCCTTGTTCATTTGTTCAGTTTTCTGTAATCTATGCACATTCTCCAACCAGTAACGGTCCTTGTAGGTACTAGCTCATTCTTATCATTTAAGATAATAGTGGTCCCTCCCTTTTTAGGGACCACTTGGACAGGACTAACCCACTGAGAGTCAGAAATTGGATAAACGATACCCGCTTTCAAGAGTTTAAGAACTTCGAGGCGAACTACCTCTTTCAGGTTTGGGTTCAATTTTCTCTGGTGCTCCCTTGAGGGTTTGAACCCTTCTATAATGGGTAATTTATGCATGCATAGTGCTGGGTTAATGCATGTAAGGTCAGTCATCTTGTACCCAATTGCTTTCTTGTGCTTTCTTAATTCAGTAAGAAGTCTCTCTTCTTGATCGTCATTCAAAGAGGAGCTAATGATAACTGGACATAATTTTTCTTCATCTAGGAAGACATGTTTGAGCCCAGTTGGTAGAGTTTTCATTTCTGGGGCTTTGGGTAATTCTGTTGTATCCAATATGGAAACCGATTTTCATTCTTCAAAAGTAGTTTCTGGGGCTTTTTCAGCCTATTCCAAGTACTGCAGGCATTGCTGAACTAACTCGTTGGTTGAAAATTCAGCTTCTGGATTTATTAGAGCGTCTTCTAGGGCATCTGCTGGTTCTGGATTTGCTTGCTTGAGTTGAGACATTTTATCAATAGCTTCAAGCAGAAAAACCTCTTCATGGATACTAGGGCTCTTCAGGCTGTTAAAGACCCTGAATTGAACAGTTTCTTTTCCCAGCCTCAAGGTAATTGTGCCAGCCTCGACATCAATTAATGCTCTAGCTGTGGTGAG
The DNA here is from genome assembly GCA_963693085.1 of Alisma plantago-aquatica. Taxonomy (NCBI): domain Eukaryota; kingdom Viridiplantae; phylum Streptophyta; class Magnoliopsida; order Alismatales; family Alismataceae; genus Alisma; species Alisma plantago-aquatica. The sequence goes on along the minus strand of OY856412.1, from coordinate 1,164,066,851 downwards.
GAAGGGTCTACCGAAAATTATCAGGTACCATAGGTCTTCTTTTATATCCATGATTACGAAATCACAATGGACATAAGAGTTCCTCCCCACTCTTACTGGGATATCTTCAATGATTCCCAGGGGTGCAGTAATGGTGGAATCGGTGAGCTGGAGGGTCATTGCTGTAGGTAACAAGTCTTTAAACCCTAATCTTTTGCACATGGAAAATGGCATAATTGATATGCTGGCTCCTAAGTCGGCCAAACCCTTTTTACAAGATGTGTTCCCAATAGATCATTGTATACCAAAAGAGCCGGGGTCCTTCTATTTTTTGGCATTTTATTCAGAATGATATCAGAAGTGGTTTGGGCTAGCTTGACAGTTTCATGCTCCTATGTCATATATTTCTTTGACAGCAGGGTCTTTAGATATTTGGACCAAGCTGGGATTTCAGATAAGGTGTCGAGAAAAGGAATATCAAGATAAAGTTTCTTCATGGCCTCTTTGAGTTTCTGGAATCTAGAGTCTAGTCTAGTTTCCTTTAGCCTGCCAGGATAGGGTATCCTTGGCTTATATTGTGGAACCTCAGGTTCTTTGGGACCTTGTTCCTTTTCTCTCCTTTCATCAGCATTTTGACCTGAGTCTTCTGTTGGGATGATCTCAGTTACATCCCCATCTTCTTGATTAACTGAGATGGTTTCAGTGAGAGCGCGACCAGAACTTGTTGTAACAACATTCAATTGTTCTGGTCTATGTTGTTCGTGTCTTGGATTTGCTTCTATTTGGCCAGCGAAAGTGCCTATTGGAGGTTTTAGCTGAGCTGCTATCTATGCTAATTGAGTTTCCACAACTTTCTGCTGGGCTTGCTGGTTAGCCACCATGGTCTTCTATGATTGCAGCATTTGCCTTATCAAGGATGGTTCATCAGTCTGCTGTGGTGGGGCATTCTTCTGTTGAAATTGAGTGAGTTGTTGCTGCCCTTGAAGTGGTTGTTGTTGAGGTGCTAGCAACTGAGGTGGCTGAGGTTGTTGCATATGAGTTTGTTGTAATTGTGGGTGCAGAGGAGGGTGAGTATATTGGTAGTATGCAGAGGAATTTCTTTGGTAGTTGGATCTCTGGAGATTGTTTCTAAGATTTCCTTGGTTTTGGTTGTAGTTGCTTTGAAATCCAGGTGGTAGTCTGTTGGAGGATCCACCTTGTGTTTGATGTTGCGGGTTAGCAGTCCCCGCAAGATTTCCATATTGAAAGCCAGGATAATTCCTCGGTTGATTTGGATTGTAGTAAGCTTGTCCTGGTATGGAATGAATGGAATTTACTTGTTCTGGCATTTGATCCTCAGGGTGTTCAATGATCGACTCATACTGCGATTGAGGTGGTTGCAAATCCATCATTACATTATACAGAAGACCACATGACAATGTGGGATGATCTAATGCATGACAGGCCTCGCAAGTTCCTGTGGCTGCTTTAGCTTGTTGGGGGTTCTTCTTTCTGTCATACTCCCCAAATGATGCTTCGAGGGCTTGTTGTTTGTTGGCTATGGTTTTCAAAGCTTCAACTATGGCTTTCATTTTCGTAGATTCTTCAGCTTTACAAACCTTTAGAACTCCTCCTGTGGTCTCCCTCCCCCATTTGGATTGATTTTCCGCTCTGAGGGTGATGATTCTCCAGGCGTCCTCGTAGTTTTGTCTCATAAAGTTTCCTCCAGATGAGGAATCTAAAAACTTTTTAATTTCATCGCTTACTCCCCTATAAAAAGTTTCTATGAGTTGATTTTGCGAAATTCCATGGTGAGGGAATTTTTGCAAGAGTTCTTTGAACCTTTCCCATGAGTCATCCAGTGACTCTCCTGGTAGTTGAAGGAATTGGTTGATTTTCCCTTTGATTTGGTAGGTTAGTGAAGGAGGGAAGAATTTCTCCAAGAACTTCTCTTCTAAGGGAGCCCAGGTGGTGATTGGCTCCCAATCCAAAGAATTGTACCAGCTTAGTGCTCTTCTAGACAAGGTGAAATTGAAGAGTCTGAGCATGACTGCATCCATTGTTGTCCCAGCTTGTGGTACCAGCCTGTAGAGAGCTTTGAACCTCTTCAAATGGTCCATGCAGTCATCTCCGACACTTCCAGAGAATGAGATGCCCTGCATTATTTGGATCCATTGCGTCCTAATCTCAAAATTAGGAGTGTCGATGAGTGGTGGTTGGACTGGATGGTTGTCTTCGTAGTTCTTGGGAATAGCGTAGTCCCGTAGTTGCTTGCTTCTTACCAACAGTTGAGTAGCAACACTTGCTGCTTCATTCTCAGCATGGATACGAGCTTGCTCTTTAACCCGTACTTCAATCTGAACTTGGGCGCACGTGTTGGCGATGAGTTGCGCTCGCTGGGCTTCTATGGCAGTGTTGACCCTTTCCATCACTAGTGCAGCTTGGCGTTGATCTTCAGCCATTTGTCTGGCTCTTTGGCGATTAAGTCTAATGCGGTGGTGGAAAATTTTCTCTACCTCAGAGTCGTACTCTGGATCAGGGGAGAATCTGAGATTATATGTTGGTTGCATACACGTCTTCTACCTGAGTAGAGGAAGAAACACACTTTTTAGATGATGTGGGAGATGTGATCAAATCAAGAGAGTATGGAGTAATATCAAAGAAAAAGTGTAAAACCCTAACCAACTAATAACACGATAAATGAAATTAAAACTTTCTGTTGTCCCCAACAACAACACCAATTTTGATGGAGCTTCCACTTGCGTGTAATTGCGTGCACCACTAAAAATCCTAAAGATAGTAAGTCTTTAGGTTTAGCCTTGCTTATACTAGATTGAGAACTCCACCCACGTATGCTAGGATACACGGAAGTCTTATCGTAGTATAGTTAAGGGTCGAATCCACAAGACAACGGTCTTGTTAAGATCAACAAGATAGAAACATTAGAATTTCACTTAACTCCTTAACAGTTGGTATTTAGATCAAAGAGTTGGTTTGGTTGTTTTAAACTAAGTGCAAGTAAAGTAAAAGCAAGAAAGTAAACCAGAAGGTAAATTTAAGGTTGTAAACAATGTTAAGAAACCACTAGGATGTGCTCGGCTTTCACCACCACTACTCATGAATCAAAACATGCAACATAGTAACATAACCTGCAATAAGAGTCTAAACAGTTAGTATACTTGTAGATTTAGTTTCCTTTCGGAGAACTAACTACGAGAAGTGTGGGAATGTTGCAACGCTAGCCATCCCCAAATGAATGGTCACTTACTTTACATCATTCCCTTCGCAAAGTGTGTTCCTCGACTTATCAAGGTTGTACTTTCATACGTCAACTGATTCCATTTCATAGTATGAAAGTACAACGATGGAAGTGAGTTTACTCCACTTCTTGAAAAACACTCCTAGATACCGAAACAGATGCATGGTGGCTACATGCATCAAGAACCAACATTCAATCGAGATTCGAATCTAATAGTACAAACATAGACAATTCATACTAAAAGATAATAAGTAACACAAGTTGGTGATCAAGCAACATGCATTCATTAAACAATTGATGTTGAACTGAAAAGAAGGTATATCTCTATTGCAAACTTATGAATTACATTGCATGAAATGAAAACATGGGTAGCAGGGCTACTCCCTGCACCCTAGTGTATAAGACTACTCGCTCATGGCAAGAACAAAGAAGGAGGCGAGAAGAGAGAGAGAGCATCATCTCCAGGAAGGAGGGAGGAAGGTCGACCCCTTGGAGAGAGAGAGCAACGATCTTCACACTTCGTAGTTTGCTTGATGATGAATCCTCCTCTTCCCACCTTCTTTGTCGATGAGAGAGAAAGTAGCTTGGAGAAGGAGTATGGATCTCAGACCGGCAGCCTCCGGGCAGTGGATGAAGGATGGAATGGCTCTGGAGCAATAGTGGCAGCCTTTGGACGTCTGAAACTTGATGCCTTGTGAGGACCCCTCAGGTCTTATTTATAGGCTTTGAGTGAAGTCCAAACGGTTTGGACGGTTTTGGGCCCAAACGGTCGTGAAAACCATTTGGGTTCTGAGACCGTTTGGACTCTCTCGGTTTCGAAACCGTTTGGACTCTCCTGGTTTGGAAACCGTTTGAGTCCTTGCGGTCTTGAAACCGTTTGCCTTTATTTGGTCTTGGGACCGTGTAACTTTATGTGGTATTGGGACCAGTTGATCTTCATTTGGTCTTGGGACCGTTTGGTCTCCATTCGGTCTTGGGACCGTTCAACGTTCATTCGGTCTTGGGACCGTTTGGCATCCATTCGGTCTTGGGACCGTTTGGAGCTTTTGTAATTTTTTTTTGTATTTTTCTGTAAGAAATGAAAGGGGAAAAGTTAGGCTAATGATATATTTACAAAAGAGTGGAAAATTAAAGATTGTGTCTAATTTATTTAAGAATGAGTATGGAAAACTGAGAAAAAATAGTAAGATAACATCGCAAAATGGGAGGTTATCAACACCACTAAGACACAAAAATGGGCCACTAAGAAGAGGGAGATTAGCAAGCAAAACTTGGTCAAATGGGCCTCCAACCATCCACCTCCACCACCCTTCAGAGTAAATGGTACCGTTGTTCTACCTCTTAAGTTAGAATTTTGACTATGAGGCCATAGTCATATTCAAGCTTGGGGGGGTGTTGGAACAGTCTTTTATCTTAGATTTTCCTTATTTTTTATGATGTTTTATTTTTGAAAAATTTAGTTGTTTATTGCAATTTTTAGGATCCACGGTCTATCTAGTGTAATTTGTGGAGAAGTAAATACATGGTTTCATTTGAGTTTATCAATCTATGCGGTTGGGTGCACATGAAAAATTAGTAAATTTAAAAATTTTGTGAGCTTATCTTGTGAGTAATTAAGTTTCATAACTGAGGAAGTGCTTGGGAGAGTCAGCTCCAGGACATGAGGATATAAATGACCATCTTAATTGTCCAAAGAAAGTGATTGATAAGGTTATTGAGCCTGAACCGACCAAACACTAACGTGACCTTAAACTAAAATTTAAGAGAGAAACCCCTTGATTACCCTATACACAAGTCATTAGAGAGGGACATATGATTTTCTCTAAAGGTTCTATCTCTTAGTTGTGTGATCTTATCCACCACATACATCCACATCACACTCCACCATAAGAAGATTGAGTACATGTTATCATTCTTTCTTTTGATTGCATTTACATTGCATAGTAGATCTTGCATAATAGTTGTTTGTTTTTGCTTGCATTAGTGGAAAATGAAAAACAATATAGAAAAACATACATGCACAACAAAATTCTGGTGCATGTCATGTAGTTGCATAACATCTTATTCATGTAGTTTGTGTATGCATTACATAACATCTTGCAAATATCGTGTCTAGTTTCTTCTTCTCTAATATAAGAAGGTAGTGATTTTTCCCATACCCTTAGAAAAAAGGAAGGAAGAGAAGAATTGAAATAAATCAAATGTGTAGTGCAAGTGGATGCTCGAAGTAACTCTATCATGTTGAAAGGGGGCTTGAAAAAAAAAGGAAAAAAATAAAAAAAGGAAAAAAAAAAGATGAGTATAGTGTCAGAAAGTGAGGGAGAAAGGGCATAATCCTACCTGATCATAAGGAAGAATTAGTACATGATGTAGTTTGTAGATATTTCATCTTATTTTGAGATGAAATGATAGTTGCATGCATCATTCCACCTTCAAAAGTAGGCATTAGGAGCATTTTATAAATTCTCATCATCATAGGTTCATCATAATTTTTTATTGCATGAATGATTTTATATCCTCATGATTCTTCCACAACCACCCATCCCAACCACCCGTTGCTCTTATTGGTAGGCCATTCATATGATTTTCTCCTCATTCATTATCTATCAGGAGAACTGCTTCCATATAGATGGTAGGTAGAGAAAAGAGCAATGTAGATAAGAGATCACACAATGCATCAAGTATGAATCAAATTAGTCTATCATATTAACTGCTTTAATTGATAGTGTTTCATTGATTGGGGGACGAACATCTTTTATAGAGGTTTCTGGTCGCCTAGATGGCAATTAGTGTTCAGTGGTCAGTGAGGGCCAGAATGAGGACCGAAGGTGGAGACTTTTTAGATGTACCTTATGCACTTATGTCCTTCAGCTGACTTATCTCAATCAGATCCAAAGGTGTTGTTACTCGAGGATGAGCAAGGTTTAAGCTTAGGGGAGTTTGATGCACGGGTTTTGAGTCACTTTTATAGGCCTATTTTATACTCATTTTGTGCATTTATTAGTCAATTAGTTGATTATATTTGCATAAATTGTTATTATTGGCTTGTATACTCTATTTACATCAATATATGCTCATTTTATCATAATTACATTATTTTATGCATTCCTCGGCCTTATACACATTTTAATGCATTTTTCAGGTACCTCATGTTCAGTTAAAAGTCAATGCCACCAACCCTCACAATCAGTGCCACTGAGTTAGCAGTAGTGGCTGGGCGATAAGAGACTAGAAGAGTCGGTGCCACCGACCACAAAGTCGGTGCCACCGAGATGGGTTCAGAGTGACAAATCAAACTACACGCATCAGCTTGGTGCCACCGACCATCACAATTGGTGGTACCGACTTCGCCACAACAAGGACCGCACCCGAGGCAGTCAGTGCCACTGACTTTTCTAGAAATCAGCAATCTGATCAGATCGCCCAGATCCGACGATCCACATTATGTGGTACCGTAAGTTGGCCTATGACCTAGCCAAGGACGGCCAGACCTAGGGATCATATCATGTTGCACCGCACAAAGGCCAGAGAAGGGAGAGAGGAGCATGGAGTCGAAGGACGTCAACCGGGAGATCCGAGCACCTCCGACGGACGATTTTGCTGTCAGAAGATCGCAGAACGTGTGTTTCTCGAGGAGGACCATCTGGAACACCTTCTCTCTAGGGGTTACACGAATTTCCTTCATGTTTCCCACATTTTTCTTTTCTCTCTCCATGTATTCGCACTTGAAAACATGTAGAGCTAAACCCCTCCATTCATTAGGACTCAGGAGTAGCCCGGGGAATCGTTGTATCGACTCTTTACATGATTTAATATAGATTTCTCTTTATTCCTGGATATATAGTTGTGTTTTAAACGATCTACCTATGCTTGATCACCATCAGTAGAGTAAAAGACTGATAATCACTCTGGAAGGAGGATTAAAGGTTGGAAAATCACAAGTTATACACTTTCCTACGTGTTCCTTGGGAAAGGTAACATACGGTTAGTGGTAAGAAACCTAGAGTCCTCGATAATGCACCTAGACTAAGATATAAATTACTACAGACGTAGAATTGGCTTAGATCTAGGTAGTGAATTGCACCATGGAAGAGGGCAATTCTGACTACAGGCTTTCTATCCATTGTAGGATTAAAATTTATATTAATTTGGTAAAAATAAGATATAATGAGACCCCGTGGTGAAATCGGTAATCCTAAGGAATCCATCTCATTCGAATCAACCACTTTTAATTTTCTTTTATTTTTTTTAAACTCAAATCCAACTTTTTAATCGGCTTAGTTGATCGTATTGTAGTTAGTAGTAGTCAATGAGACTTCTCTCCCTGAGTTCGACTCGGGTCTCACATAGGCCTATATTACTCAACGTGTGCACTTGCGTTCATACACACATTTTTAGCGTGTCACTTAAGCAAGTAACTAAGTAGCCAATGATTATTATTTTTGTACATACAAACAAGCCACTATCATTTCAGGGTCAAGAGATTAATCATAGCTTATGAGTAGGATGTAGGTTATGATCAATTAGAATAGATTCCTAGAGAAGGTCCAACTCAAAGGGGACCCAAGATATAAAAAGATATATTATGGAGTCTAGATTAGTAAGGTTTTGATACACATATTTTGCATTATGTGGATGTTCCCCTAGACCTAAGTTTAAAGTAGTTCAATCATAGTTCTCACATTTTGACATGCATGCATTCTTTCAACATAGCTTAAGTGTCATAAGTATATTGTAGTTCGAGGTGAAACATCTACACATTATGGTGTCATGAGAGTAACTAATTCTTTGGTATCATGAAATTTAGATTATCACAAAGGTTTAATCATACAAGTTCGTAACTAGTCATATTAGATCAATTTCATCAAAATTGTCACATTCCCAAGTCATATGATCTCAAAATAGCATAGTATGATAAATCTTCTAATAAAAACTCTTCAAATAATAGGTGTAACATTATTGCATGATTCTTGCTAGATTAGAATCCAAAATTCAACATGTGCATCTAGACTCTAGATCATGTTTAAGTGTCACATGTATGTCACATGTAGTAAAAAAGAGCATATGGATGTGTTACATGGATTTCATGTCATTTTTCATTAAAGGAGGTTTGAATAGTTGATGTACGCACAAATTGTCGTTATTTTGATATCTAATTTGGTTATTTTCTTTATCATTTGTGCTTAATTGAATATCTTTTTAATGCATATTTTACCAAATTAGTAAAAATCACTGGTGCATCATTTCTTATATTTTTACATGTATTTTACATGTTTTAATTATTATAGTAAATATTTGATTTTATTCATTGATTATTTTATTGCAGATAATTATTATTTACTGGAGCAAAGTTGATACCATCGACTTGAAACTCGATGGTAGCAACATGGCATCAGAGTACAAATATTTTTTTTCCAGATTGAAAAGGAAAAAGATGTTTTACTGTGAAGAAGTCGATACTATCGACTTCCAACTCGATACCATCGACTCAGACGCTGCGAACTAAATTTTAATGTGGTAAATCTAACACATATTGTATTAAAAATTACATTTTAGGTTTCCTCTTGACCTAAACATGTACGACGGATATAAAAGACACCATTAGAACCACAATTGGGAGATCTATCACGGGGGGATGATACGGCAACCGGACGGAGAGAGAAAAGTAGAGAAACCCTACACGAAAGACCTCAGAGGCGTTTTGGCAGCGGAAACGATGGCAAATTCTCTCCATCTTCTCCAGATCCACTCTTTAACCCTTTCTCCAATTTACTGTATCTCGAAATTCATGTTTTACTTCTTTTCGACTTACTGTGATACCATGTCGTCTATTTTTGGCTAAAAACCGTAATTCCTTAGGACCCGGGAGTAGCCCAGGTAATCGTTGTATGATACTTTTTACATAGTTTATCATAATTTGTCTCTCAAATCCATGGTATGATGTCAATTTCTCCATTATATCATTATGATTGATCACCCTAATGATAATCTAATACCTTTAATTACTTTGAAAGAGGAATTAACGGTTGAAAAGAGACGATAATCACATTAACTAATAAATCCTTTGAACAAGGCGATGTACAATTAATGGTGGAAACCCAGAGTATGATCTTCATGCACCTATTTTAGGGTATAGGTTACTACTACCGTGGAACCGACCTAGATTTAGGTAGTGAATTGTATTGTGAAAGTGAGCAATTCTGACTACATGCCACTACCCAGAATAGGAGACGAATTAGGATAATTGTGTAGGAATTAATACAACGAGAACCTACGGTGAAACCACAATCCTAAGGATTCCATTTTTAATTGATTAAACCAACCATTTAATCGATTGTTTTATTTTCTTTTATTTTTATTTTCTTTTTCAATCAAGTTTTCGGCTTAGCTGATCAATCCTAATTAGTAATAGTCTTTAACCTCACAACTCCCCGTGTTCGATAACTCGGGACTCATAATCCCATATTACTTCGACACGTACACTTGCGTATTACACGCACGTTAAACGCATGTCATGTTTTTGGCACCGTTGTCGGGGAGTTGGCATGGTTAACACTATAAAAAGTTAGGATCAACCACTCTAGGCCATTGTATTTATTTTCTTTTTTTATATTTTTTTTATTCTTCCCATTTTCCATTACATAACACTTTATTGTTATTTTAGGCATTATACATATTCATCTGAATATTTCTTTGTAGTTAGTCTTCTTCCATTAAAAAAAAAAGTAAAAAAAAGCACATTGCCCCTATTTGTTCTGAGTGTGGAAATGCACATGTAGGTTATAGATGTCTGAGTCCACGTTCATTACATCATGAGAAAACCTCAAAGGAAATTCATCGTGAGCATATTAGGATTATGGTTCAATATGTTTTAAATCACAAAGGTCCTATTTCAAATAGAGGATGGGGTAGAATAGAGAAAATGAAAGAAGTTGAGGTTGAGGATAAGGAATTAGAGAGCGAGGAGAACATATTGGAAGAAGTTTTAGAATCACCTCTACCATGTCCTTCCATTGATCCCACACCCACACCCTCGACTCCTAGGATTGATTTTGAATATGATTGGGGTTCTGATGAGGAAAATGAGAAGAATTATGCAAATAATGTGAATGATAATTTTGATACATGTGTTTGGGATATGAATGAAGGAGAGGAGGATCCAAAAGGTGTTTTATTTGATAGTGATCTTAGAGAGGAGGAAGAGAGTGATGAAGAGGATACTGAGAGTGAAAAGGTGGAGGAATTTCCCATTATCCATCACATAATTCCTTCACCACAAGACCCATCTCTTCATTTCCTTATTGAGGATCCTATATGGGATATATATCCAGATGATAATGTTGAAAGTTTTTGTGAGGATATTAATGAATGTGGGGGAATTAAATTATTAGAAGAGGAGGAGGCACATAAATTCACCTTTGATATAACCCCTCCATTATGTGTAGATAGGAGTGATCCATTGGGGATGGTCATAGAAATTAAGGATCAATCATCATTATACCTTTCACCTCATGGCTATCTATTTCTGCATGTTCTCCCAGATCAAGACTTGATTGTGAGCTATGTTCATGTTCATGTTCATGTTCATTGCAATGATAATTTACTGTTGAAATGGAACGTCAACCATACATGTTGGTCTTCTGACTATTATTTATTTTTTCTCATTGTTGCAAGGAACCAAAAGTTTAGAAGGAAGAGGAGGAGAGAGCTTTACCCTCCTCCACGACCACCTGATTATTGTTGATTGACATGTGTCCATCCTAGGACGTTAAATAAGGGAGCTTGTGGGAGGCAACCCACCAACTAGGTTTATTTTGTTAAACTTTCAATTCTACTTTTACATTCATATTTGTAGATTGTGATATCTATTTTTGTTGCAAGTAAAAAAGGTGCCTTGATATGTGTATTCAGTGTGTAGGGACGCATTGAGTCGGTACCACTGACTTCACTATCGGTAGTGTCAAGTTTTCATTAGTGACTTCTCACAAGTTGAGCAAGCATCGACACTTCACCGAGCTTGAGTGCTTATTGGAGGGCATGTCTTAATGTGGATCCCTCCCACTCGTCTTTTGTCCTAAATCTCATCTCACATATCAGTACATCTGTTCCATTTATCTTCCTTTGCTTTTGACATTGGGGACAATGTCATATTCAAGCTTAGGGGGGGGAATGGAACAGTGCTTCTATCTTAACCTCTTGCATCTTTTCTTTTTATCATACATCTACATGTTTTTGTTTCAGAAAAATTAGATTTTTCATTTTGTTTTTAGAGTCCACGTCTATCTAGTGTACTTGTGGACAAAAATATAAATTTTTGGTTAGGATTAGCCGTTTGTTGATGATGTGGTATCAATTCTAAAAATTCTAAATAAAAATTTGAATGTGCTTTTATGCTTTGCTCTTTAAGCTAAAATTGCTATGTTTAGGAGTACATAACTTGAGGAATTGTTTGGATTAGTTAGCTTGAAGACATACTGATTGAATGAAAAACCTAACTTAACCATATGGCTTGTGTTATGACGATGATGTTTGAGTCCAAATCAACCAAATAGTAACGTGATCTTTAATGTGAATTCTAGAAATAAACTCTAAGGTTACCATGTTACACAAGTTGATAGAAGAGGGACATATCATGGTTGGGAAAGACATTGTCTCTTATTCATGTGATCTCATCCACCTTCCATCCATCTTCATTCACCACCATAGGATGATCAAGTTTAATCCAAGTTATTTTCCTCTTGTATGCATTACATGGCATGATAGGAAGCATATAGTTAGTTCAATTTATTATGCATTAGACAAAGAAAAAAAATCATATAATCTCTTTTAAGCATTTGTAGTTTGCATAACAAAATTTCATATAGTTGCATTTGCATTGCATATTTCATAAGATGTTACATATTTATTATCTTCTACGGTCTTCTCTCATGAAAGAGTGTAAAAAAGTTGTATCTCCTTACTCCTTCTCCAAATACAAAAAGCAAAAAAAAACCAAGCATGAACTGTTCATCTTGCTAAAAATAGGGTAAGAAAAAAAAGAGTTATTGAAAAAGAAAAAGAAAAAATAGGAGAAAAGGAGAAAAAGGATTTTAAGTTCAATTCTATATTCTCTCTAAGCAACAAATGAGGGGATTGTGGATCTTTTTATAAGCACATTTCCACCTATACTCATCATTAGGATGAGACATCGATTGCATGCATCATTCCACCAAAAACAATAGTCATTAGAAATCATACATTCACATTTTATCCATCATACAGGTGCATCATATTTTTACTTTTTGCATAAATAATTTGGATGATTCTTTTGAATCCTATTTTCATAGCCACCCATCTTTTCCACCCATTGCTCTGCATGGTAGGACACCATCATAATTAATCCCCTCATCCATTTTTATTTGGGGATCTGCTTCCAAGTAGTTAATTTAGGTAGATCAGAGCAATGTAGATAGGGAGATCACATGGTGCATCAAGCATGTGTCCTACTAGCAATGATATTAACGACTTCATATTGATAGTGTTTTTCATTAATCTTATTGTGGACATCTATTATGAACATGATTGATCGCTTTAGAGTAGTTACTTGTTTAGTGGTTGGCAAGGATCGGTTTGGGACCGACTGGTGGAGGGCGGTTAGAAAAAATAATTCATAGGTACCTGTCTTCTTGTTGACTTTTTAAAACAAATCCAAGAGTAGTGTTGCTCGAGGACGAGCAATATTCAAGCTTAGGGGTGTGATGTATGCACAAATTGTCATTATTTTGATATCTAATTTGGTTATTTTCTTTGTCATTTGTGCTTAATTGAATATCTTTTTAATGCATATTTTACCAAATTAGTAAAAATCACTTGTGAATCATTTCTTATATTTTACATGTATTTTATATGTTTTAATTATTATAGTAATTATTTGATTTTATTCATTGATTATTTTATTGCAGATAATTATTATTTACTGGAGCAAAGTCGATACCATCGACTTGCAACTCGATGGTAGCGACATGGCATCAGAGTACAAATATTTTTTGCTCCATATTGAAAAGGAAAAGGACGTTTCACTGTGAAGAAGTCGATACTATCGACTTCCAACTCGATACCATCGACTCAGACATTGCAGACTAAATTTTAATGTGTTAAATCTAACACATATTGTATTAAAAATTACATTTTAGGTTTCCTCTTGACCTAAACATGTACGACGGCTATAAAAGACACCATTAGAACTGCAATTGGGAGATCTATCACGGGGGGACGATACAGCAGCCGAACGGAGAGAAAAAAAAGTAGAGGAACCCTACACGGAAGACCTCAGAGGCATTTTGGTGGCGGAAACGACGGAAAATTCTCTCCATCTTCTCCAGATCCACTCTTTAACCCTTTCTCCAATTTATTGTATCTCAAAATTCATGTTTTACATCTTTTTGACTTACTGTGATACCATGTCGTCTATTTTCGACTAAAAAAAGTAATTCCTTAGGACACGGGAGTAGCCTGTGGAACCGACCTAGATTTAGGTTACTATTACCGTGGAACCGACCTAGATTTAGGTAGTGAATTGTATCGCGAAAGTGAGAAATTCTGACTACAGGCCACTACCCAGAATAGGAGACGAATTAGGATAATTGTGTAGGAATTAGTACAATGAGAACCTGTGGTGAAACCGCAATCCTAAGGATTCCATTTTTAATTGATTAAACCAACCATTTAATCGATTGTTTTCTTTTCTTTTCTTTTTATTTTCTTTTTCAATCAAATCTTGTTTTCGGCTTAGCTGATCAATCCTAATTAGTAATAGTCTTTAACCTCACAACTCCCCGTATTCGATAACTCAGGACTCATAATCCCATATTACTTCGAGGCGTACACTTGTGTATTACACGCACGTTATACACGTGTCAATAGTATGGATCAAATTTTGCATAAGGGTTAACATTCCAACCATATAACTACTTAAACATCATCACATTTTAGGGAATATCTCACATCATGAAGGCATTAATATGGCATATAGTGGCCAAGTTTGAGTTCATAGCTTAAAAGGTAGCCAACATTACCCATATAGAGTGATCATGACAATTTGAGGCACTCTTGAGCAAGATTTATCTTTAAAGAACTAGTCTTTTTGCATAAAAGCCCATTTAGGTCATGTAAGCCATGTTAGATCATTTTAGGGTACAAAGATAGACAAAGTTTGAATCATGTTTGATCATGTGGTTCATGAAATTATTCTTCATATAAATTAAATCTTTAGAGCATAAAACATCAAGATTATACATTAAATGGTATGAATCATCATAAAAGAACTTCAAAAGTAAGTATTTTATGATATTAGAAGAAGTACGAGCATGAATACGTCATGAAATTATTGTAAGTGGTGGATCTAGTTTTTCTGGTCAATTTTCTATATTGGAAGTCTTGTTTTGGCCAAGGGATCCATAAGATACACATTTTGAAAGATTTACCTCAAGAGAGTTGATCTGAATCCTTAGATCTTGATCCAAGGGCTGAAGGAGGGGCGCTTGGGTGGACAACACCCCACTTGGGCTCTCTGGGCTTGGGGGTAGCCACCCCAACTAGGTACATCCCACTCTAAGTGTGAGTCGACTCGACAATATCGGCCATTGGTCTATGGATCAATGACTCGAGGGTCATCATCCTTTTGGAAAAGCCATCTATACAGGACTAACACAACTTAAGTGCACGTGCTAAATGCAAGTGTACGTGTTAGAGTAGTAAAGGGACTCAGTGAGGCCCTAATATCAAACTTAGGGAATTGGGACTGTAAGAAACTACTACTAATTGTAATAGATCAACTGAGCCAAATAAAGGATTTGATTGGTGGATTACATACTAAGAAGGAAAACTAAATGTGTAGAAGGTAAAATGAATATATGATAAGATGGATTATTTAGAATATTCGTTTCTCCATGTTTTCAACCTATGCATTCTATATGATCAATACAACTTATTTCACTTCCTTGGAATAACATTATAGCTTGTACTATCTACTTTTGTAGCTTAGCACAATGTTTATGTTGGGACCTATTTTTTTATCAGAAGTAATGCCAACCAATAGAGAAAAACCCAAAACCTAAACCCAAACTATGAATAAAAACAACTAATTCTCAAAAAAATCAATTCACACAATATACAACAAACACAAATAAATTTTCCCTTTCTCATTCTCGTTAAAACTCATAAACCGATGTTACATTATAACATAATTTATTCAACTACACTAAAATTAGAATTAAATATTTTTTCTCATATGGAGTTCAGCTTATGCCGCTTCCATATACATGAAAGATAAAAATCAACATACTACCCATCCCAGGAAAGAGAGAGTACATGAACATTCTAATCTATCTAGATCAATTTATTTATAACTTCTTTGTGACAACCTCTTCGTTGGACATGAATATGTTGGATCCTAGGACGGGTGATTGTGTGCACTAGAGGGGGGTGAATAGATCTAAATTCACTTAAATAAAATTCATTGGAACTTCAATATAAATCACAAGACAAGGTTTCTAATATGGTAAATTTGAGTGCAACTAAACATACATAGCAAGGATGAGAGAGATTGAGCACGCATCAATTAACAAGCTATGTAGAGTGGTTTCATACTCCAAACTAGAAGTATGTCAGTCTACTACCTAGAGAGTTCAACCTCTAGGATTTCTCCATTGTACTCTTATATTCCATCATAAGACTTATAATACATGACCTTCCAAAGGACTTACTTATCCATGACAAAAGTCTTTAACCTACCCAAGGACTTACCCACTTTGTAAGGAGTCTTCTACCTTCACCAAGGACTTTCCCACCCTTTCACAAGTCTTCAACCTTGAAGGAATTACCCACGCTTCTTGGATCTTCATCCTTTGACTTCACCTTCACCAAGGAGAAGCTTTCACCAAGGACTTACCCACTTGAGCAAGGAGTCTTCTGCCTTCACCTAGGGCTTACCCACTCTTGCTCCAAGTCTTCAGCCTTGCCTTCTTCTTCACCATGGGACTCCTTCCCTTATTCTTGTTCATCTCTCTTATCCAAGAGAGAGAACCTTCATCTTAACGATTGAAAGAGAGATTGGGAGGTGATGGAAGTGAGAGCCTCACAAGATATACATGTAGGACTAGCTCTCTTACAAATCTCCTACTCACTCTAATGGATGTAGCAAGTGATTAAGATTAGGGAGAGAGAGGAGGTTGTATGATGAACTCAACTATAGAATAGGGACCTTCATAGTGTTTGGCTAACCATGAGATGAAGCCCAAGGGGTCCTATTTATAACCAAGGATGCCTAGAAGCCTTTGGGAACACTTAAGGACTAATTATAGCTATTTGGCATGTTTCAATGGATATTTTTTTGAGTTTTGCAACATTCCAACGGCTAGAAACACTTTTTTGCAACATTTTGTACAGTGCGATCAGTCGAGTTTACTTTTGGGAAACTCTACTAAATGCACTATTTGACAAAACAGATTTGACCAATCAGTCAAGTTTATCCTGGATGAAACTCGATTGATCACTTAAAGCAGTTTTGTTCTAGTACAGGGATCAGTCGAGTTATGTGTATAGGAAACTCGACTAAACCATGACATTCTCAAAATCCATCAAGGACCAGTCGAGTTTGAAACTTGACCTATAAACAGCATGTAATGAATTTTGAAAAATGTCATAAAGTGCTTAAATATTTGATTTAAGTGGTTTTGATTTTTTTATAAGCTTAATTACAAGTTATACAATCATTACATGTGATTTACAACATGATTCTAATGGACTTACATCACATTCCACAAAAGTGCACTTGCATGACTTTGACTTGTCTTTTTCTCCAAGATAGAATGTGTAAATTAGGGAATTTGGAGTGTGTCTATATCTAATCTAAAATCACTCAAGTAGAAGCATTAGACACAATTAATTGTAATGGTTTAGTCATCATCAAAACAAGGGTTTAGTCAATTTAGACCTAGAGTCAACATTGACCTAAAGACACTGAATATACCTAAAAACATTTGAAACAACCTCTGAGACTCATATAGAGACCTAGTGAGTGTATACCTCCCACTTAAGCTAGGCACATGCATCGACATCAAATTATAATGACCTTTAAAGATGCTTGTAGATATTGAAAAGTCTAGCATATAGTTCTAAGAACTACTCAAATCAAATTTATGATAATAATCTAATCAATGAGATAAGGTGATCGCTTAGATTAATTCCAACTTAAAACATCTTTAGAACATGTCTTTGAACAAGTTAGTAGATGATATCTAATTTAGAATGACAACCCTTTAGTATGAGTAATAATTTAATATCTATACATTTAGAATCAATACATAACAATAACATCATCTTTGTGACATCCCACCAGCCATACAAGGAACACATCTTGCAGTCCCAAAGTTGAATTACACATAAGACATGTCTACCAAACATGACTATTCAAATGACAAGTAAGTCCAAATCATATTTAAAGTGGGTATTAAATCCTAGCATCAACCACTTGTCAACATTCAAGATCATATTAAAACCAGACAAATAAGAATTCAAAGATATATTATCTTTATCAAAATTGATTAATTCCTACAATAAGAAACATATCCAACAATAGAAGGTCTACTAAATAGTAGTAAAAGGCATGTAACAGACATTCAATTCACTTACTACATGGATTGTCAACTTTTATATATTTTCCTTGAAACTACTTGGCTTGTACCTCACCAAGTAGAAGTTTCCACACTTGATTCTTATGTCAAAGACTCACTGTCACTATCTTAGTATTTAGCCAGACACCCTAAGACATAAAAAACATACCCTGGTCCACCATAGGGTTGCTTAAAGAGGATCAAGTCCTCATGTCAGGTACATGAGTAGGAACAAACATAGAAGCATATCAAAATATCACATACCATTATATGTCACATGTTTCGTAGTTTTCAATACATCTGAGTCTATTCCTTATGGACATAGACTTTCACAACAGAGGATCTATGCTCAAAATCACACTAGATGACTCATCCCTAAATCCTAGTGGTCTAAACTTCAATGTCTAGATCCACACTCTGAGAATCCTTCTTATAATACTCTGATTACTACAAGGAGATTTGTTTCATTTCCCTAATGTGCACTCGGGAGAAACTCATGGTGTTCAGGGCACCTACCCATACATGTCATTATTTCACTTGTTATCTAATCCATTTTCATCCTTTTACAAGAATTCAAATCATCATGTATCATGTGTCTATATTCTTATACAACTAGAATGACATGAATCCAATTAGGCTTATCAAGAAAGACAATGATTAAAACAAGAAGCACAAAAAATCTATAAATTTTCCATACATGATCGTTGTATTTCCACATCATATCATATCATATCAATCATCATCAGTGGACTTTCAACATGTGACATAATCTTTTCTTTTGTCCTCAAAAACTCATGTTCCTTTTTTTGTGCTTTTTGTAAAAGGTGGATGTAAAAAGTTCAGTGAAGGGGGGGGGCAACCAAAAGAAAAGCAGAATTAAACTATACAACTCACATAAAGGAAAGAAAAGAAGAAAGGATTGAGAACTAAATGGCTTATACACAAGCCCCAAAAAGACAAAGAATAGATGGGATCTGAATCAAATGAAGCACTCCATTTGAAAGAACTACTAGAACAATAACTCAACAACAAAACTCCAGAAGTAGGAGAACTTTAGCAAACACCAAAATGATTAAATTTTACATGTCTCCAAATAATACTAGAAGAATTACTTCTATTCTCATGAACTCTATGATTCCCTTCATTCTAGGTATTATAATAGATCAACATGCAAAAAATGTTGTCTTTGAGAGAACTGATGCTGATAAGATGACCCCAACTTCTAGGAGAAATAATCCTTCCCCTATCATGACTAGCTTGATTCAGAATATCAAGAACAAGCACACATTTAAACAAATTATGATTTGTGTCCTTCTATGCACCCTTGCACAAAACACACACATAAATAGATTGAATCCCCCTTCTCATAGAATAATCACTCGTTGAGATTTTATTTAGAAGCACTTTCCACATATGAACGCATAATCTTTTTAG
Source organism: Alisma plantago-aquatica (assembly GCA_963693085.1). NCBI lineage: Eukaryota > Viridiplantae > Streptophyta > Magnoliopsida > Alismatales > Alismataceae > Alisma > Alisma plantago-aquatica. Next base: position 1,164,047,549 of record OY856412.1, on the reverse strand, counting down.
AATGGAACCATTCCAGATCCATTTAGCTCTCTTATCCAGAGGATCCTTCCTTCTAATAGAATCCCATATCAGCTTCAAATTTGTATGTGTAGAATTCGTGAACTGAATAAAAATTTTACCACCTGAAAGCAAAGGTAAAGATGAGAGAAGATTTGATAACTTCATATTGTTTCTATTAGATAAGCATCTCCAAGTCCCTTCCACAATGAAATGACTGACATTGTAGTCAATTAGACTACCGGATTTTAGAAAAGAATCCTTACCAATATGGTTTTCAATGAAAGACTTATTATGAAACCAATAATCCAACCAGAACTTTGTGCATAAACCATCCCTAGTTTGAAAATTAATATGTTACCAAAGAAAAACTTGTTTTCTCAGATTCTTAGAGAAAAACCAAGACATATTAGTAGAATGATGAATCAAGAAAAACAAGTTTTTTCTTAAGCATCTGTCACAGATCCACTTAATCCACAAAGAATCCTTTTTACTTGCAACATTCCAAGTATTCAAGATGATGCAACAGTCAAACCCATATCTTAACTTTTTTTATGCCAATACCCCTTCCCCCTTAGGGTGAGTAACAAAGTCACATTTCACAAGGTGCAGATTGGATTTGTCATCAGTCTTACCCCACAAGAAATCTCTTCAAACTTTGTCAATGTTGTCAATAATAGAAGAAGGAAGAGGAAAAGACTGAGACAAATACAAATGTAATCTAGAAATTGTAGAATTGATAATCTCTCTCCTAGTTGTAAGAGAAAGAACCCTTTCTTTCCACCCATCCAGTCTCCCCTTCATGCGATCAATAATAGGCATGAAAACCGATTTTGAGAGTTTTCTTATAAAAAGAGGAACACCCAAATATCTAGAAGGGAGGCAACATTCAAAATTTTTAAAGATATTTAAAACTTCATTTTTCTTTGCATACTTGATATAGATAATTTCACTTTTACTGGGGTTAAATTTCCAACAAGAACTCTTCCCAAACTCCTTGAAAAGATTAAGGATAGCTCCCACATTAAATGAGTCTGAATCAAAAAAGATCATCAAGTCATCCACAAAGATGAGATGAGAAATAAGTAAATCTTTCTAGGATTTAATAGGAGAAATCAAAATTTCCCAAACTTTACGTTTGAGGTATGTGGAAATTGGATCATCCTAAAGAATACCGTTGAGGGTGAAAAGCTAGTTGTAGGTTCACCATGAAACAAAATCTGATAAGCAGTCATATTAAAGATCTTAGAAATCCAATTAATCCATATAGATAGAAAACCCATGTTGGACATAATAGAGAAAACATAAGACCAACTCACTGAATCGTCAACCTTAGTCAAATCAACTTTCACATACATTCTTCTCTTAGAATTGTTGTTAGATAAATTGTGAATACCTCCATTCATTAAAAGAATTGCATTTTTTATGTTGCACCCTTTAACAAAAACACATTACTCTGGATCAACAATAGTAGGGAGAACACCCTATAATCTATTAGCCACAATCCTCAAAATTATTTTTTAGATAATGTTGCACAAATATTTTGGCCTCTAATTTTCAGTTCAGTAGCATTAAAACGTTTGGGCAATAAGGTGATGAAAGTGAAATTTGATTCTTTTAAAAGTGTCCCCTTCTTGAAGAAATCTTTGATCGCATTACTAATATTAGGACCAATAACCTTCTATAGTTTCTTTACAAACATAGTATTAAATCTATCAGGCCTAGGATCCTTATATAAGTTTAGATTATCCACCCCATCATCTATTGCCTTCTGGGAAACATTAGAAATGATACTAGATTTTTTATTTTGAAGTTTAGGACCATTCTACTGATTGTTCCATCTCCCAGAGACACCATCAAGATTACTTCATAACTTGGAATAAAAATACAAAAAATGTTGTTTTAAAACATTAGGATCATAAACCATCTCACAATTGATATTAAGAGCCACGATACGAGTTCTTTTCCTTCTTCTTTTGACTGTTGAGTAGAAAAAATTAGTATTAGAACCCCCCTCTTTCAACCAATGTATTCTAGATTTTTTCCTCAATAAACATTCTTCCATATTAGAAGCAATATTTGATTCCTTCCTATAATTTTTAGCAATATACTATAAGAAATATACTATAAGTGTTGGTTTATAGGATTAAGATCTACATCCTCCTTACATTTCCTTGCCAATTCTTAAGATCTTCTTGCATTATCCATCAGATTACCAACCGAGTTCTGATTCCACTACTTCTACTTGTATTTAAAATTAGACAACTTCCTATAAACATGAAACATGGAGAATCCATCAATAGAAATATTCAAACCTTCATTCACAATATCAAGAAAGTCATCATGATACACCCATGAGTTGATAAATATAAACAAAGCTCTGACCACTCTTTGATTCCCAATACTAAGATAGAGGATTCTATAGTGTTGGAAATCAATCCTAGTAGCAATAAAGTCATATCATCCTAATGATTGTCCCAAGTAAACAAAAGACCCTTCATATCCATATCAAAAAGGCCACAATTCAATACACAAGCATTAAATTCCTTGATTGATTTCATAGAAGGTGGATTCCTTACCATCTTTTCATCATCCTTCCTCACAGAGTTAAGTCTCCAATAGTGATCCAAGGAATAGAAATCTCTTGGGTAATGGAATCAATAGAGGTCTTTTAATGCCCAGTCCCACTGCCCTAGGCTCTAGTAGAGTTTCAAGAATGACAACTAGCCCTACAAACCACCACTAGCCTTAACTGCACACTTTTTCCTCACTTACGCACAAGCCATACCTATGACGTCCCCAAATTTTCTAAAACTTAATATGATGTGTGACGTCCAAATTGAAACCTCACCTCAATGAAACTAGAATTTAAACACCCTACACTGGATAAGAAGAAGAATATTAGAGGAAGTTAGAAGGAAACAATAATAGCACATGCACATGAACAATAATAAAACCATACAACACATGTTCACCATTCAACATATAATTACATAATGAATTTTTACAACATTTGATATTACACATTGAACATCAAACTTTTACATATACATGTACTACAACTAAACAACAGGATCTTAAGACAATAGGTCCACCTGTACATTAGCTTGCCATACAACTCTCAACTATCATGGTTCTTCAAGATCATATGTCCACAACCTAAATAAAAGATTACATGTGGTACATGTCACCATAATATTCTAGAATATTATACTGAGTACGCCTACATGCCTTTTATATACCTCTCATTACTAAGCTTGGAAATAAGATAAAATGAATATTTGGAAGTAACAAAAACAATACTTGAACATAGATATGTTTAATTAACAAAAGACAACACATATTTTAAGCACATTTTCCATTATATCATTCATGCATTGACCGACAAAGGTTGAATGCACTGAAGGCCTTATAATCGACTACCAAAGAGTTGGATCATTTCATAATGTGATCAGACTACCAAAGAGTTGAAGTACTTTATTTCCAACACTTGACTACCAAAGAGTTGAAGTGTTTGGATTTAATGGAACATATATATTATGTTTCATGTGTTCATAGTCATAAGTTTGGAAAATCAAGCAAGATCGCATACAAGAACAATCATTTAATCCAATATCATATGCCAAGTATTTTACTACACGTATAACACAAGCATATTGTATAGTAATCCAAGTAAGAGGTAATGGCATACCTTGATCAAGGATAAACCTAATCATCACATATTCTTTATGTCACAATATCCTCTTGGTCGAATCCTTACTTATATAAGTTATCATCTATCATATACTCTAGCTATCAAATATCTGATAAGGATCTAGACATCTAATCTAGATCTACTCTCTCTTCTATCTTGATGTCACTTCCCTTCACTTAGATTACATGAACACCTCCTACTCTCTGTGTGAGGGACACATTTTCAAATTTACATATAAATAATAAAATATTATATAGTTTTTCTCTGAGAAAGCAGACGTCAGAGAAAAATGTCGAGGCTCGAGCCTATTGGAAAATGAAACCAAATCAGCAAAATGAGTGTCCGACACACAGTAGATAGTCTAGTGTCAAGTCACCTAGTGAAATGGTGAGAACATGGTATTTGCTAGTGTAGCTACCCAATACATATGAGCTCTATATGGAAAGGGTTTGACACACTTGTCTAAACCTTGTTCTCGAACATCTAAGTTCTAACCTAGAGGCTAAGTCACACCTTATTCCTATAGAACAACTTACTAAGTTTCTAGGGTTTAAAGTGAAAGGTAATATTAAATTTTATGTTTCCTGATGAGTAATGGTCAGGTGTAGCTATTGTTCATGCTTTGATACCAACTGTAAAGTCCCTGGATTCTACCGTCTTGAGACTTAGAAGCCCCGAGAAGACAAATTTGAAAACATTAGCTAATTGTTCAAGAGAGCGATGGGGAAGAATTGTACGCATACATGAACATACTACTATAGGAATACACCATAAGATTCTCAACATTCAATATGTGTATATCACAAAATGAATTATTACAATATGATTTATAATTACATATTGAACAAAAATTCTACAGTCTATGAACATGTATGCTAACTAGGATCTACACAATAGGTACAATCTCAACTTTACCAACTCGGATGTGCATCCCTAATTTTGGACCTTCTATGAAATCCATTTATTTAGGACTCCAAATTTGGACCAATCTATTACTTTTTTTTGTGGGGGGGGGTGAATTCAGAGGGTTTTTATTCATCTTTCCCCTCTCATGCAAGCTAAGACATTTTTGCCATTACAAGCCTCACTAAAGTAATTGAATTAAACTTGGTAGTACTACTACCATTACAAGACTCTAGATTGATTAAATCATAAAAAAATGGGAACGAGGGGAACCCTTAGAGAAGGTGAAGATGTCATAGATCCTGATATGGCTGAAGATTTTTTGTCTACCCCTAGAGATATGGGATGACGAGATGTTTTTGAGAATTGGTTTGTATCTTGGGAAGCCTCTTCGAACTGATTTGTTGACCTCTGAACTTGCTCGGTTGGAGTATGCGAGGTTGCAAGTCCTGATAGATACATAATTTTCTTTTCCTGAGATGATTGAGATTCAATGTGAGGATGGGCAGGTGGACAGAATCAAGATTGAGTATGAATGGAGGCCGAACACTTGTAGTTTGTGTGGAAACTTCAGGCATGAGTCAGACATTTGTGTTGAGAAGGAGAAGCCCCTTGAGGCTGTTATGAAGCCCCCTTTGAGAAAGCAAATTTGGGTGCCAAAGAAGAAGATTTGTAACACTACTATGGAAGATGAATTGGAGGTTTTTAGTGATGCGGTTGAGGACATTACCCTTGTAGGTGATGCTCTGGTGATTGTGGTGGGAAAGGAGAGGCCATCTGAATAAAGGCGAAATTCACAGCAGAAGCTGCATACGCTGTCTCCTTCACCAGAATGGGTAACACATAGAAGAAGAACTAAATCTCTGCTGAGAGTTGCTTCGAAGCCAGTGTCTATGGCAAGGAACATCCAAATGTCTCCAAACAAGTTCTCGTTGTTGGAAAACTTGGGTGATGGTGTAGGTGGGATTGACAATGTGGGAGGTGAAGTTCTTTCTATACCAAATGGATAGTCCCCTTTCTATTATGTCTTGGAACGTCAGGGGCATTCACAATAAGCTCCATGGCGTTCGTAAGGAGGTGAGGAAGCACAAACCTAATATTCTGATCATTTTGGAATCTAGATTAGAGTGCAAGGAGGTTAAGGGAGTAGTAGAGTTTTTATGGATGGATGCTTCATATGTTGATATTTCTGCGTATTATTCTTATACTAGAATCTTGCTGATGTGGAAGAATCCTGTTATCAATATTACTAAGGAAGCTGAAGGGGACCAGTTCATTCATATTGATTTGTCTATAGGAGATATTAGATTTAGTTTATTAGTTGTGTATGGGGCTAATGGCGACATTGACAGAGTTAATCTTTGGAACTCTTTGAAGGTGTTATAGAGAAGTGGGAGACATTGGGGTTTGATTGGAGACTTTAATGTAGTTAGGAGGAATTCTGAAAGGGTTGGCAAGAGACCACCATCAAGAAAAAGTATGGAAGATTTCAATAACTTCTTGATTGATACGGGGCTGATGGAGATGAATTTCAAAGGCAACTTCTTTACTTGGGACAGTAAAAGCAAGTCAGGAAAAAGTACTTTTTCTAAAATTGATAGATGTTTGTGTGATGATGTTCTTCTAGCTCTTTTCCCATCGCTCTGGGGTGAAGTTGTTCCAAACATAGTCAGTGACCACTGTAGCTTGTTGTGGTAGTTGAACAATAAGAAAAGAATTAAAGCTCCCTTTAGATCTATCAATGCTTGGGTGTCTCAGGTGGGATTCAAAGATGTTGTTCGTAATGCTTGGAGTTCTGATGTAGGGTGTGGTGCACCGATGGTGAAAGTTTACAGAAAGATTAACAGAGTTACTACTGAATTGATTAGTTGGAACAAAAAGAAGGTGGGAAATTTTTCTAGTGTTGCCAGGGAGTTGGAAAATAAGGCTGTTGCTTTGCAGAGACTGGTGGATAACCAACCGTTGAATGAAGAACTACAGAGAGAGCTTATTGAAGCCAGGAAGGAAGCTATGATTTCTATGAACAATGAGGAAACTCTAGTGAGACAAAAAGCTCGTGTTTTATGGTTGAAGGAAGGGAACAAGAATACTAGATTCTTTTATGCTTCGTTGAGATCCAGGAGGGTGCATAATAATATTTGCCTTCTTTTTTATGAGGATAATGATCTTAAGGATCCTGTTGAGATTCGAACGCATGTGGTGAATTACTTTTTTAAAGTTTTCAATTCTGCTGATCATTTGGAGGTCCATTGGTCTGATAAATGGACTCTTCCTATGTTGTCGTCTAGACACTTTGAAGCTCTATGGAAATAGGTGACTAGGGAGGAGATAGAGAAGGTTGTGAAGAATTATAATGGTGATAAGGCTCCTGGCCCAGATGGGTTGAATGCCCTATTTTTTCAAAGCTGTTGGGACATTGTTGGTGATGAGATTATGAAGGCTATTTTGAAATTCTTTGAAACAGGTAAGATGTTGGGTGAATGCAACAAATCTTTTATTGTGTTGATTCCTAAAATCCCAGGGGTGACCAATCTAAAGGATTTCAGGCCGATATCTCTTTGTAATGTCATTTTCAAATTCATCACTAAAATCCTTGCTAATAGGTTGAGTGATGTGTTACCTGAGGTGATTGATCTTAACCAGGATGTGTTCCTTAAGGGGAGGAGTATAGGGGATGTTGTCCTTCTTGCTAATGAATTATTGAGCTCATTTCCTAATCATGGTGTGGAGAAGATGTGTGTGAAGGTGGATTTATCTAAGGCCTATGATACAGTTAGAAGAGACTATCTGTTGTTTATTATGTAAAGAATGGGTTTTCCAGGTTGTTGGTTGATGTGGATCTCATCTTGCTTTGACTCGGCTACATTTTAGGTGGTTGTTAATGGTGTCCCAACTGAAGCTTTTAAAGCTAGTAATGGTGTTAGGCAAGGGGATCCCCTTGTCCCATATTTGTTTGTGTTGGCTATGCAGGGGTTATCTTCTTTAATCAAGTGTTATGTGGAGGATAAGAGAATCAATTCATTGATGGCTTCTGTTGATTATGGGGTGTCCCATATTCTGTTTGTTGATGATCTCCTAATGTTTGCCAAAGCTAATATAGATAATGTGTAGGGGATTGCTGATTTGTTTGCTCAATTCGAACACATTTCTGGTCTGAAGCTTAATAAATTGAAGAGCCAAGTGTTCTTCAGCAGAGGGGCCTTGGATAAGGATAAGTTGAGTGATACTCCGAAGATACCTTGATGCTCATTACCTGTTAGGTATTTGGGCTTACCTTTATTCACTGGAAGACTCACCAAAGTTATTTGCAATCCGATTATGGATAAGTTGAGGAGTAAACTAGATGCATGGAAGAGTAAGTTGTTATCATTTTCTGGAAGAGTGGAGCTTGTGATTTCTACTTTGTCTTCTTATCATCTGTTTTGGACAGCTACTTTCCCTTTGCCGAAAGGTGTTGTGATGGAGATGGAGAAGATTATGAGGGATTTCCTGTGGAATGATAGAGAAAATAAAAGGCATTTGCATATTGTATCCTGGGATGATATTTTTTTGCCTCTTGCTAAAGGTGGTATGGGCATTAGATGTATAGAAGATTGGTCCAAGGATGGTTTACTTAAAAATCTTTGGGATGTGGCCAGTAACAAAGAATCCATGTGGGTCAAATGGATTCATGAAAGGTATATTCAAAACAGTTCTATTTGGGCTGTGGAGAGTTGAAGTACCTCTTCATGGTTGTGGAGGAGGGTTTTGAATTGTAGAGAAGTCCTTAAACATAATGTTGATTTTTGTTTGGGAGATGGAAGTTCTTTTTTGTTGTGGAAGGATCCCTGGCTACCGAAGAAGAAAACTTTGATTGAGTTATGTGATAAACAACAAATGACCAAGTTTGGTAGGGGTGATAACTGCAAAGTTAATTCCTATTTAGTGGAAGGAAGGTGGTGTTATCCGGATATCAGAGGTGCTGAGAAGGTTGTTAATATCCTAAATAGCTTTCCTATTGGTGGTCTTGAAGGGAGAGACAAGGTTACATTCAATAAGGGTGTTGTTTTCAAGGTCAGAGATGGTTGGGAGATCTTCAGGAGACCCAAGGATCGAGTGGTTTGGTCGAAGTGGATCTGGGACAGTAAAGTGCCTAGGAATTGGGCTTGTTTTCTATGGAAGTTTTTCCTTCATCGCCTGCCTAGTTCTGAATTTCTAAAGAAGGTGGGGTATCATCTTGCCACCAGGTGTCCGTTATGTCAAGAGGATGAGGATATCACTGATCATCTGTTCTTTAGTTGTTCGTTTAGTTCTGAGATTTGGGAGCTTTACAAGTAGAGGTTTGGGGTGAGACTTGCCTCTGTTGAAACCTTAACTAATGTTTGAGGAGACAAGAAGTTGGTTGCGATTGCTATTCTGTATCATTTGTGGCTTGAAAGAAACAACAGATTTTTTGTGGGTAGTCGGTGCAGTGCTGCCAGCCTGTGGAAGAAAGTGTGCAGTGATACTTATAGTCTTCTATAGATGGGGAGGGACAGTAGTTCTATGTATAGATAGCTGTTCGGTTCTTTGTTGGTAGCTAGATTGTTTGTTTGTTTTTTTCCTGTTTGTGGGCGCTTTCGTTGTTTGGTCCTTGGACACTCTGTCTGGGGACCGTTATGTACAGTCCTTTTTTAGTCTAATAGATGAGTAACACACCGCTTATACCAAAAAAAAACTAGACTACTAGGTGGGATTTTATAAACATAGAATCCCCCTTGGGGTTTTTGGTGTGTTTTGGTGAGCGTATCTGCCACCTTGTTCCCTTCTCTTGGGATGTCACTACATGACCATGTGTGTTTCCACCTGTCTCTAATGTTGGATAAGCACTTTGCCAATTTTGGATATTCATCTACATTGCCAACAATGGCCTCCCTTGCTCACTTGGAATCTGTCTCAATGATGATATGGTCAGAGATAAGGGTCTACCCCACTTCCACAGCCAGATCAATAGTCCGTAGTTTAGCTTCAAGGACACTAATGGCTCTCACTTTCTTGCCCCAACCACTGATCCATTTTCCATTACAATCTCAACATACCACAGCAATAGAGGTTGGTGTAGCTTTGTTGCTGAAAGTAGCATCTGTGTTTAGCTTCAGACAACCCAGAACTAGTTTCCCCCACCTCATCTTGGCCCGTAGGTTTCTATCTTTGTCACCATCATCCGTGGTCCAAGCTCGACTAGTAATAGACCATTCCTTCTTAATAAGATAAGTTAGATAACTATATGGGTGTTTTATGCCCTCAAAGACCTGCTGGTTCCTGCTCTTCCAGATTTGCCAACACCCGATCATGAATCTATAACTTTCTTCTTTGTCGGGGATGATGTTCTGACATAGCCACAGCCATATGTTAGTGGTATCAAAAAACGTATCCCAAGTCTACCTATCTAAGAGAGCTATCTAGGTATCATAAGCTCTTGAACAATCTCTGAGTGCATGGAACACTGTCTCCTCCTGAGCACCATAGATTGGGCAAGAAGCATCTGTAGTCATTTGGCAGACTACTCTCCTACAGTTGGTTAGGATGGCATTATGGCCTACTAGCCATAGAAAATACCTCACCTTCATATCTACCTTTGCTTTCCAGATAATCTCCCATTTTCTGGGCACTCTAATATCATTCTCACGCCACAAGATGTCATAAGCACTCTTGGTTATGAACTTACCTGTATCAGACTGGATCCACGCCAAGGTGTCGTCCTTTTCCTTAGTGTTGGGAACCTCCTTCATAATGATCTTTTGTGTGATGTCGCGAGGTATCCAATCATTCAAGAAGTCAATATCCCAGTTATTGTTCAGATTCATGAGGCTCGCCACTTTCAAATCTTGTAGATCATTTGGGATAGGTCTGAAAGCATGCTCTGCCAGTGTGCAATCAGTTTTCCACCACTTTCCTTCCAAGCATTTATATCATAACCACCAACCGGAATGAAAATGGAGTTCTTATCTATGAAGTTCTTATAGTTCAACACAACTCGTCCAAGTTTGGACACTCATGGTTTATCTCCTTCCTTATACTTCACATACTTGGGATACAGGCTCATGTTGCAGACAGATTTCCTACCTAAAGAAATTTCCCAAGCGAGTTTGGCTATAAGAGCAGCGTTAAGCTCATGCATAGATCTGAGACCCAATCTGCCATGTTCCTTGTTGCAACTGAGCTTGTTCCAAGCCACAAGAGATAGAGGATGGTTCTTATGGTTTCCCCCCAGATGAAAGCACGAATATTGCTATCAATGCGGTCACACACCTTCATAGGGATTACTGCTATTTGCATCACATAGATGGGTATAGCTGTTAGAGTTGCCTTAGCCAGACAGACTCCACCCGCCAGGATCAGGCTTCTAGCCGACCACAAGTTGATGGAGGAAGCTACTCTATTAACGGTGCTTCTATATGTGTTGTATTTCACTTTGTCATGAATGAGAGGGACTCCCAAGTATTTCCCCAAGTTCTCTGTAATCGTGAAACCGCTCACTCTTCCTATCCTCTTACGACTACTGTTAGGGACACTCTTAGAGAAGAAAATGGATGACTTCTTTATGGAGATGGCTTGCCCAGAGACACGCCCAAACTTCTCAAAACATCTAAGAATGGTTTTCATTTCTCTAACTTCTGCCTTTCCGAACAAAAGCATGTCGTCAGCAAAGCAAAGGTGTGAAATACTTGGGCCATTTCTGTACAGCTTGAAAGGATGCCATTTCTTCTCAGATACTAAGCCTTCAATGGATTGAAAAAGTCTTTCCAGACATAAAATAAATAGGTAGGGGGAGAGGGGATCACCCTATCTTAGACCCCAAGTGGCCTTGAAGGAACCTACATATTTACCATTCCAAAGAATGGATACATCACCACTGGAGATGGAGTTGAGGATGTAATTTTGAATAGTGCAAGGGATATTCAGATTTTCAAGAGTATCAGAGATAAACGGCCATGTCATTTTATCATACGCTTTAGAGAGGTCTATCTTAATATCCATCATCTTATTTGACGATTTCCTCCTCATGATGTGTAGGATTTCCTGAGCTACCATAATGTTATCTGAGATTCTTCTTATGGGGACAAATGCACTCTAGGTAGGGGAGACCCACTGGGCTGGTAGTCCTTCAACCTCTCAATTATCACTTTGGAGGCCAGTTTCAGGTTGATGTTGTGAAGAGAAATAGGTCAGAAATGTTCACACACCTCTGATTTCGATTTCTTTGGGATGAGGACTAAGCTTGTGTCATATAGGTTGTTATCTAGAGGACCTTCTTGTAAGGCATGTATAATCGTCTTCAAAAGAGAATGATTCACAACATGCCAATTTTTTAGAATAAAGCTTCCATCGACTCCATCGGGCCCCGGGGCCTTGTGGGGGTTGGTTTTTTATATAATTTTATAAACTTTGTCAAGTGTTGGAACAGTGATCAACGCTTGTTGAGCTTCCCTATCCATACTACTGAATTCACCAACAAAGTCCCAGATCTCCCTATCATTCTGTTATACTGGTTTAGTGAACATGGTTTTAAAATGTGCGAGCATAAAATTGCAGATAGCCTCATATTCTGTCACCCAGTTCCCCTCGATATCCTTCAGCATAGTGATTGTGTTTTGTCTTCGTCATTGTTTGACATAGGCATTATAGAACTTGGTGTTTGAGTCACCCATGGTGATCCAATTAATATGGATTTTTTTGTTTAAGATCCTCCTCCTCACTCTTTAATATATCAATGTATTGGGTTTCCATACTAGCTATCATGTTAATAGTAGTGTTGTCATAGTTGTCAGCCAAACTCCTTTGCAAGATATTGAGATTCCTTAAAATGCTCTTCTTCTGAAATTGCTGTTTGTGATGATCCATAGCCCACTAATTAATCTTTTCTTTGGATTGCTTGAGAGCTTCATGAAAATTGGACTCCTTGCTCTAGTTCTCTCAAATGAGCTTTTGGAAATCACTCACTAGAGACCACTATTCCTTGATGAAGAACCTCTGTGGTGTTTGATTCTTGAGAGTGTTTCGTATAAGAATAGGGCAGTGGTCTGAGAATGCTCTTGGAAGATGTTCCACCACAAAGTGATGGTATACATTGATGAACTAAGAGTTCGCTACTACCATGTCCAGGCGTTCTTGTAGTCTTCCATGTATATAAGTGAACCTTGGACCGTAGAAACAAAGGCCAGATAAATCATATTCCATCAAAGAGTTGTTGAATATGGTGGCTTCATTGAAGTTGTAATGTATGCTGCCAAACTTTTCCTTAGGCAGTAAGGTAGTATTGAAGTTGCCGACAACCACCCATGGAAGATTGAACAATTTTCCCATAGCAATAAGATGTTTCCATAACAGTTTATGGATGGCTATGTGAGGATTAGCATAAACAAACATGATGTACACAACATTATTCACTTTACATGTTATGAATTGGCGATGGAAGTTTGTAATTTGTATGTCACAACCACCTTCCTTTCAACATAACCATATACCTATAGAGAAGCCCCTTGCCTCACATCGAAATGATTTGTTGAAGCCAATCTCTCTAATCATAGTGAAAGCCTCCCTACAACTAATGTGAGGTTCTAGAATCCCACCAGTTTCAATTTCTTTTGTGAGACTATGTCTCGGAGGACACGACAAGTATCCTTGTTGCCGATTCCCCTTGTATTCCAACAGATTGTATCTAACATTAAATACACAAATAGAAGAGGGTAGATGGGTAGAGAGATTCTTAAGCTTCCGTGGAGTTCTCTTTCTCTTTGACATCAATGACAACCTCAGAAACAACCTCATCCCCATTGACCTCCTTATGTAGTCTAGGACTTTTCCATCTTTGCTCATAGGAGGTTTGGGTCTTGCTGTCTTCATCTTTGGGCCTGAACCTTTTAGTTTTTTGCTTGAGGGTAACCGAGGCGAGACAACATTGCGATCTGACTTGGTTAATGGATCAGTGTCCTTCAAAATTTCCTCATCAGTGTTCTCTTTGTTTTGTTCCTTGTCTTCCTTACCAGTTTCAGTATCAATGATTACTTCCATGCCCACCTCCTCGTTCACCTCTTCATTGGCGTCTTTGTAGTTCTATGTTTTCTCAAGTACAACCTTGCTTGTTTCAATATCCTCTATTTTGATAACCTCATCGACATCAGGGTTAATAGCAAAATGATCTTCATTTTTCTCTCTCTCAGCACACTTTGTCTTGTTTATTTCCCTTAGGACCTCTCTTTTATCATCCGATGTATCAACATTCTTCTTCTTCCATGTCTTAGCCGATATGGTGGTCCTTGTAACTTCCTATTTCTTAGTTGTTGTCTTCTCTGTACCATTATCTGTAGTTTCTTGGCTTTCACCATTGTCTTGGTCTGCTGGTTTAGTGAACATGTTCTAATTGCATGTCCCAGTGCTTGTGCTAGCAGCTTGTTGTTGTGATTTCAATCTCTGCACTTTGGCCTTTCTTTGATGTGGTTGCCATTTGGACCCCTTTTTGTCCTTTTGATTGGATGCATTGTTACCTTGATCCTTGTTTAGATTTTCCTGGTTCTCTTTTTGGCTTGAAGCCTCAGGGTTGGATGGACATCTACTTGATGAGTGGCCTAGTTTTCCACAATGGTCGCAAGATTCAAGAAAGACCTCATATTCAACTTGATAAATCTCGTCATTGATGCAGATAGTATTTATTAGTGGTTTTGATGTGTCGACTTCAATAGCAAGTATGGAAAACTTGCTTCTTGATCTGGCCATAGTATGTGAGTCCACCTTTATTAAGCTTCCTAAAGCCAGGCCAATGTAGTTGAACATGGTAGATACATAGAGATGGAGTGGCAGATCAAGTACTAGGACCCAAGTGATAAGAAATCTCAGAAGGTCGACTAAGGGGTGGAAGGTGGGGTCCCATTGCCAAATGTCTAAGCATTTTCCAAAAAGCTTCCATGGTCCTCCTAATAGGGAAATATTGAAATCACGTCTACAAGAGAATTGCGCCATGTAGTGGCCTAGATTGACTTCATATATATTGTATCTACTAATAGGGTTCCATAGGGTTTTCAACCAGTCCCTCATTGTCATGTATCCCACGTTGGAACTGATGAGTTTTGCTACCACCGTATACTTTCACGGCCTAGCCAATTCCTCCTTGACATTAGGATTGATTTCTAGTATAGGTTGTCTACCGGCTACTTTCAAAGTAACGTCAGATACAAATAGTCTGCTCTCATACAGGCTCTCTAAGAAGCAGTCTGAGTCTTCAGGGAATTCAGCACCATATGATGAAGCTTTAGTTGTTGGAGCAATATAATCTTCATAGAACTTGTTCTTTCCTTTCTCCCCTTCCTCGTTCCAGGTGTTCAGACCAATCGATTACTTGGATTCTCCTAATTAAGAAAACATATTTATTTCTTAAATTTGGAGTTAAAATGAATTGATTACATATTTTAAGTCTTTTTATATAATTAAAATGGTGTTTATAATAAACATCAAAATAAGGATAAAAAACCATAAAATCATATTTCATTTAAAAAATCCTTTCCAACCAGTATTTATTTGTATTTTTCTGATAAACATTCGATTTATTATGAATTATATAAATTGACCAATCACAAAGCAAGAAAAAGCCTCGTGTATAGATCCAACCTTGAGGCTCCTCCAGGATGTTAGTTGGCATTGAGTTGGACCAATCATGGTTGGCCAACTCAGTAGGGAGACTCTCTCCAGAGGTTCAGTGATGAAAAGGGTAAGATCAGGCGATGAAAGATCAAAATGCCCATGCTCGATTAATTATTTGATTAAACAACCTGGGGCAAAAGTGTCATTATAATACAAAACGAAGCTTGCCTTTGCTAGATCAAAGGCGAGCATGAAATCCCAAAAACACCCTTGTGTGTTTAATTGATCGATTGAAAATGTGGGGACATCAAAGTCATTTGATGACCTAGTTTGTTCTACTTCAGGCCATGGCACGAGCAGACAGCCTGAGGTTGTAGCCTCCAATTCCAATCAGAACTAGAGCACCTGTCCTAAGCTACTAAGGTTCTCAACGCCTTTACAGATCCAAATCGAGGCCAATGAGCCAATAGGGAGGTACTCTTATGGTCAAAACTCATCGAACAAACAAGTAAGTTAGGGAGTAGGTCAGAGATCCAAAATCTAAGAATAGGTCAGCAAAAGACCAGCCGAAGATTGAAAAAGGTTCCTAGAAGCAAAACGAAGCCAACGAACCCATTTTTATCATTGTAGGTTCACTGGATCTCCATGGCAAGTAGTTCCAATGGAGAGATGAAACTAAGCTATAGAGTATGACAACTGGGGTGACCACAGGGGAATCTGATGATGGGAAAGCAAAGAAGAAGGGTCAAGGATGCTCACAGTGCTTTCAATCGGGCTGGGGTGCTCGGTGTTGTGTACACCATGTCACTATCGACGGAGAAGAAGGACGAGTAGGTTAGGGGACTTTGGGGTAGTTGAGGGAAAATTGAAAGAGGAGGAGGCTTGCTTGTGGCCTGAGGGTTCTCTACTCATCCTTATATAGGTGAGAGGGGTGCTATAGATCCCTCTGTAACTCCTCGGTGGAGATGAGGAGAAAGCCCTAATTGGGAACTTCATGCTCAAGGCGAGAGAGGATGCAAATTATGGCTCATTCAATCTAAGAGGAAGAGATGAACATGTTATGGAAGGAACCGTGTGAAATAGGTGAGAGAGGAAGGAGAAAGGGATTGCGGATGGGCATCTATGGAGATCGTTCCAAACTGGGTAACGGCTGGAGGTAGGGGATGAGGTCCAAGCCGTTGGATTAGGTTAGGTTTTAGATGATCAGATTCTGGCCGTGGGATGGTGTGTGTGAGGGGAGAGGCATGTGACAATGCAAAAATAAATGGAACTATAGTGTTACACATCACATTAATGAAATCTATTGCAAATCTTGGTCACACTATAATAAATTCTTATAAAATCAATTTGAAGGGTCAAATATGGGTAAAATGACCTCAAATTTGGACCATAGGCTAATATTTATGTCGAGAATAATGCTATACACTGAGATTTTTATTTTGTAGGAGATATGACCCTTAAACAGTATATTGGCCATTAATGTGTATATTAATGTATGAAAAGGTTTTTTAATTAAATCTTTGGGTGAATATTTGAGATAGGCAATATATATAATTTCAATAGTCATATCTCACCACATTATTCCCTTTTTATTTTTATTGCCACATAAGAGGATAGAGAAAGGGAAGAGGGTTATTCTCTCATTAACAAACTCAATTCCACATTATTTCTCATTTCTTGTCCCAAAAAGCCATAAAAACTCTAAATCAATACAATCTACTAATTGTCTCTCACTAATGATCATTTTACATTATTAGACTCTAATAAAAACATTAGTTGAGTTATTTTTGCAAAAACCCATTCACTGTAATAAATGTGGGTCAAATATAATTCACACAATTAAGTATCGCTCAATTTCAACAGTGAGGCCAAAGAGGATAGAAAAGATAGAAAAATTTTAGGAAAAAGGCCAAAAAGGATATGAAGGAAATGAAAAGCTTGAAAATGGGTTAAATTGCAAATAAACCTGAAATTCAGTATGTTACACCAAATCACATAAATTTAGTATTTTTGTCAAAATCTACTCTTAAACTTTCTAATGGTACCTTATTTTCTCTGTTTAGATAAGCCCATCTCAAGATACATAATTTACAAGAAAACACATACTTTATCAATAGGGGTCGTTGATTCTTGATCCAAAGGATCAAATCTATGGTCTCTTTTCCCATCTCTTTTCCTTTCTTCTCTTGGTTCGTAGATCTTCTCTGGGACTTTTTCTCCACAAACCTAGATCCCGACCACCCCTACATCTTCTCAGCTTGCCCGACGTGAACACCAGGTCCTGACCCCTATTTCATCAAAAAATAGGGCGTTGAGGCTCTCCATTGTGTGGAAACCACCCCACCTCTATGGCTTCTCGTAGGGGGTGAAGATGATACGCTACCACATGGCATGCCACTGCCTTTGTCTGGCGTCTAGATCAGGATGCCCAAGGGTCTCGAATTATCATGGCTCGATGCTCCCCTCTGGAGGCATGAACCAGAGCTAGCGTCTACCTTGCTCCATAGACATTGATATCTTAGAGTCCCTCAAGCGCTTGGGATCTCTATAGGGATCAGAAGGTCACTGATGAACTCCATTCTGGATCATTAAGACAACTTGGTGAGGAAGCAAGGTATGGATGACCATAGCAAATAACGGATTTTGGGCAAAGAAAAGGTGATGTATTTTGGTTGCTAGATACCCTATGATACCTCTCAGGGTCTTGGTCTTATAGGGGAAATGTTGTGGGAGCACCCAGAGTCCGAGAAGTCTAAATCATAATGGAACAAGGAGAGTCTCCTCATCAAATTTATCTACAGCAGAAGAGTCCCCAGTGTCAAGAACTCAAGTAAGGGAGAAGGCATTCACCACACAGGATCTAGAATCCAAACTGGAAAAAAAATACATTTGTGTGATAATGTATTAAGACTATAACTATATGAAATCAATCCCATTAAATCACATGACAATACATTGAGGGTTTAGATAATATTGAAACTCTCAAAATCATTTTGGGGGTCAAGTAAAGTCTTTTTTGCCTCAAATTTAGACCAAAGGTGTATTCTAGAGTCTAGAACATGGATATGTAGGTTATTTCTAAATTTAATGACAAAAGGTTAAATTATCACCATAATATAAAGTACATAATTTATGAACATTAATGCATCATGATTGAACTCTAGCATAAGTGACTTTCTTTTTTAGGATCAATTAGGGTTTTTTCTTATTTGATTTGAGCCTATTGGAAGAAATTATTTTAATTAGCACTCATACTATAATTAGGTTACATCGAGGAGATAGAAAGTGCATTATACTTCCACGTTATATGATATTGAATTAACTATCATCTTAAAAAAGTATAAACTACTTAATTTTTTGGATTCTACTTTAAACATTATGTATGGGTGAAAAGTCACATTAGGTTCTTTTTATATATGAAATTTGAAATCTGAAAATTAGGGTTTCTAATTAAACATTAATTTATAAGTTTAAATTTTGAGGATGTTACAGATTCTCAGGTGGCTTCCCTCACTTTTGGTTTATATCGGGAGAATTAGGGAACCACTTGTCCAAACCCCATTAGATGTGACTTGTTTTCATCTTAGTCGTCAAATAAATGTCAACACCACCAACATGAGTCAGTTCCACCCACATGATCCAGTGCCATTAACATGACTTGGTGCCATCCAATTCTTCACTTTTATTACAATTAGGGCTTCAAATATGGATGCTACTAACTTGGTTTGGTGGTACCAAGAATCTTTTTGACATTTTCCCTCCTTTATTATCAATTCTTATTTTCCTATTGTCAGTCGCTTTCCTTATCATGTTGGTTCCATTGAAAAAGTTAGTGGTACCTACTTTATTTTGTTATTGCTCAGTCAAGTCTACAATAAAGACACAATATGTTAAGCAAATAATAAAATGAAGCACTTTCAGTCTAAATACATGTAGAATGAATAATATTGATGCACAAGGGTCATTTTATGTAGTTTAGGAAAATGCTCATAAAACACATGAATATAGGAGAAATCATCCTAAAAACATGCCTAAATATGCCCCACTTTTGGTAGAAAAATTATGTTCACCAAGGGTTGGCTTGCTAGCGACGACACCACAGCAACAGAGTGGAGGACCTCATCGATTATCATGCAAGATGTCATGGAATCTTTGCCAAGATGCCACCCAGATGTGCCATGGCTGTGCAAGAAATCTTGCTAGCTCGACTAGAGCCGAGGTGCATGAACCGGGTAGCAGCCCAGGTGTTGCTTCTAGTAAGAAGGAGGATGCAAAGTGGAAGCAAAGACAAAAAGAGGAAAAAGAAGGAGGGTGGGAACTCATTGGGAGGTCAAATTTAAGCAAAGGTGGTCTGTAAGATAGGTGGGGTATCTTAGCATGTAGGTGTGAAAAAGCTAGTTGTTCCATGTCCTTTGCGTCATGCAAGGGAGGAAGAAGACTTCTTGGTCAGTATATGTGGGTCCATCATGGACTGGGTGTTGATCCAAGGGTAGGGAGGAGATCTCCCTACCACAAGAAAGGGGAAAGTGGGAGAATACGCTCTCTCCCAATCGGGCCCTCTCATTCTCAGAGAGGAGTGCTCATGGATCACTGACGTGGCATGAAAGTACACAATTTGGTTTTCTTTGATTCTCTTGCAAAATTTGTATCTTTCAAAGCATAGCTCTGATTGAGGTGAAATTTTCATAGTTTTATCTTAATTTCCTCTTTATATAAAATGTTTGAATCTAAGGTAATGATGTTTATGGAACTCAATATTTAAAATGTGTGTTCAAAATTGTAATGCACTCACCCTTTGTCAAAATAAGCACAATGTAGTATTTAATCAAGTCCAGTCCATCAACTGAACATAATGTGACTCAAAGTCACTCAGTTGAAAGTGAGGGAGTTATTGAATACAATCGAGTAACATATGAGCCAAGTGTACATGATTAAAGGAGAGAGAAAGATCCTTGTTGTTACACTTTTGTTTTTTTATATCTTGATCTGATTTAAATTTCATTTGAGAAATTGATGATCAAAGGAAAACCTAGCTTTGTGTCAATATTTCCTAAATTCAGCCTGATAAATGACATAATTAGAAATTGAATTGACATGTATAAAACCATATTTGCACTTAATAAGGATGTTTTACTCAAATGTATTTTTGAATCTTTGCTAGAAATATATATGACATGTACATGAGAATCAATATGAGGGTTTAGAATGGAGGTATTTCATGTTTAGGGTTAGTGTTGATGGATTGACTCAAACAAGCCAATGAATCCTTGCATACTTGTAATTAATGAATGGATTTTGTGGAAATGGAAACTAGGGCTTCCATGTTTTGCGAATAGACTTAATGAATCTCTGATCACCATGATTAAGTTAGTGAGTAATAAGGTTCTTATGATTTATTGAACTAAGCTAACTTCTTGAAAACCCTAGAAATTCAGTATTAAGACGAGTATTAGAGAAGCCTGAACTTGTATATAATCTTGTAAATAAGAAGAAAATGATATATTATAGGTAGTGTAACTTCAATTTAAGTTTAGAAAGATGATTAAGATTATCTAAGTCAAATGTATCTATTATCACACACATTTAAGGAATAATGAGCAAATCCCATAATAATGTAAGTCTTCTCTATTAGCCACATAATAATGAATTGGGAAGATGACAAGAGGTTAAGGAGTTAGAAGAAGAACCATGATCCATTCTATTTCATAAAGCGAGTAGTTTATAAGGAATGTAAGGATTTATTTTAGTTACATCGCATTATAAGTCACATGACAAGGTACATGTATCAAAATGCAAGAAAAGAATTGGACATGAGTAAACTAGATTGTGATGATAAATAATGATTGAAATATTAATGAAATGAGTATGAGGAAGTATTTCATCAATTTAGCTCAAATATAATTGGTTTGACCTTAGTTTAATGAAATAAACTTAAATTGGTTTATGAAGGATTTTAATGAAAGGGAATCTATGTGCATTAAGAGAATATAGAATGATCATCTCCTATAATTAAACTAATTGAGAAATAAAAGAAGTTAAGACTAATGAATCTGAAATGAAGGGAAAATAAGTAAATTATTAGTTGGACTTGAGAACCTAACCCTAACCTTAATATTGTGAATAAAACAATAGTAATGAATAATTGGTGGTTAATGATGGTAGATGATTGAATATAGATTGGCATAGTGAGAAGAGAGTAAGTCATAGTTTTTTAATGGTCTTTATAAGAATACAATACAAAATATTAATTATATGCTTTGAATGTTATAATTTGAATCTATGTCTTATTGTGTTTAAATGGGATATCCATGTGTCGTGTGATGCACTTGATTTAGGAACAACAAACACCAAAAAATGATTATACATTGATCTTGTCGCCATTCTAATGTCATCATGAATATATATAGTGAAAAGAGTGCTATGGAATGAAATAATGGGAAATATGATAGATTGAAATGGCTTATAATGATCTACTTTGAGAACCCCATTTAGGGTAAATACATAAGAATGAGATTTCTTTTGAGCTTGATAGGATAATGACGATGAATCATATGAAATGATGTGATAATGGGAAAGAAACATGTACATTGTGAGCCATAGATTGTTGTGATTCTTGATATAGTAATTGTCTTTCTGATTGACCCTCATATAATTCATGCCATTCTAGTAGAAAAAGAATGCCCACACATGATAAATGATGAATTAACTTCTTAATAAAACTAAGAGGATAATATAACAAGTGAAATGATGAATGCATTTAGTTAGGTGCCATTAAAACCTTGAGTTTCCCCTGAGGCCCATATTTAGGAAATTAAAATGACCTTCTTGTCATAACTAGAGGATTACAAGAAGGGTTTCCGGAGTGTGGATCAAGACCTTGAAGTTTAGACACCATGAATTAGGAATGAGTCATATGGCGTGATTCTTTTCCTAAATCCTTTGTTGTTAAAGTCTATGACCACAAGGAATAAACTCCATGATATATAAATTGTGAATCATGATAAATGTTCTAATATGTGATATTCCATTCTATTTGTTCTTATCTTTTGTACCCAAGATGAGGACCTGAGCCTGTTTGGGAAACCCTATAGTGGACCAATGTCTATTGTAGCTAGCTTAGTGGATGGATAAACCCTAAGATAATGATGATGAGCTATTGACACAAGAATTAGGGATGGCTACTTCTACTTGGTAAGGTACGAGCCAAGTAGTTTTAGGGAAAATGAATAAAAAATGACAAGATGTGTAGACAATGAGATGAGTGTTTGTTATATTCCTTTTGCTACAATTTGATAAATCTATTATTGTTGAAGATGTTTCTCATATATGGAAATCTATTTTCTTCTATTAAGGATAAAACGTTGTCATATTCTCATCTTCCTAGTGTGGAATCTGATCTTAATCATATCATGTAGTCTATAAGGGATTTAGTATCTTTCTTGCTATGATTTGTCTTATGTTGCTATGAATAGTCCTATTTGGCAGACATGTATATTATGGACTTTAGCTTTAAGACTACAAGATACATTCCTAGTCTACCTAGTGGAGTGTCACAAATATTGTGTTGTTATTGATGCTAGATTCTACTGTTTAGATCTCAACTTACCTTACAATAGGATTGTCATTATATAATAATTTTAATCTACTACTCTATTAATAGACACACTCTTAAAGATGTTTTAGAATATGGAATTGGACTAAACAAATACTTTGCAGATTGATTAGAGAATTGTCAGAAATTTAAATATTCTAAATTTTAGAATTATTTGTTAGAGTTAGCCATATTTGCAAGTTTATTTTAAGTTCAATATTCTCAATATGATGTCAATGCATGTTACATAGTTCGAGCTAGAGGCATCCACTCACTGGAGCTCTTTACGAGTCTCATGAGGGTGTTGCAAATGTTTTTAGGTATATTGTTATCCATTGGAGAGGTTGTGAAAAAGAAGATCTAAATATAATAATCTAGATTATAGATTCCATGTAATATATCTTTCCAGAATGGGGATATTGTTCAATTTTGTTTCTTTCATATATATGTATTATGTTGCATATCAAATTACATGTGAGTAAATAAGACCTGATTTGTCTTTAATATCATTAAATGGTATTTGTAATAATTGAGTATGTGGATGTTTTGATGTAGAAAATGTTATGTCATGGTTTATGAATAAAAGGAAAATTTACATGTGTTTCTCATATATTGTGTTAATTGTGTCTATTGAGACTCATGTGTCTTGTTCCTTAATATGGGTATAGGTTTAAGGTTTCTCTTTGATGGTTGGAATTTACACTAATCAGAAGAGAGGAACCTACAAATATAGTGCATTTTTTGATCTCACAATATCAAAATCTAACATAGAACTATGGATCTATAAATGATTCAAAAATTTCATAAGGAACTACAATATGCATCGAGAAAGATGTTGTGGAGGAATTAAAAAGTCTATATGAGATGCTTGAGGTAGAACAAGATGTTATCTGAACAAGACTTTTGGCGTCCAAATATGAAAAATGGCACATCATTCCTGACATTGTTATCAATGTTGTGTGCATGCAGTAGAACCAGTTCGCATACATGTGTGGTCTACAAGGAGGAACAATACCACATGAGAAACTCTATTCTTAAACTGTGTATTGCTTATGTATCTCATCATTTGGAATAAGCATGTGGAGTGAACTCATCTCAAAGATACCCATGTGAGTATCAATTTTGGCTTGTACATTCTAGTTTCCTACTTTCTCTCTCTAGTTGTTTCTATGATTTTTAAGACCTTGAAGGGAACTATGAGAAAATGCTATAAAATTCCTAGACATCCACCTCTGATTTTATATATATGGAGGAATGGGAGAGGACAAGGTTCCTTGTATGTAATCTTATACTCTAAGAAATTGGAGGAAATCTTTGACCCTCTTAGTCTTGCAAAATTTCCTAGAGTGATACACACTTTTCGTTTTTCCAGGGCACGTGCCTCCGATTTCTAGAAACTTAATTTGAAAGTCTTGGGTCAAGCACACAATTTTCGGTCCATGAAAATAACTTTTAGGTCCTATATCCATTATAGCATTTATAATAATATACACATTAACCTGTCTTAATGAGTGTGTCCCTGTAGGCACCACTCTGCATTGGAAATTTATTTGCAAATCAAATATTACAAACCATAAGCAATGTGTCTAGAAACACATAATTTCTACTTGAAGATAAGATGAAACCATAAGCAATCAATGTTACTAAATTGTATATCCTTTTGTTAGATATTTCTATATTGTACTAGAGGCAAGAACACTTCATCCTCGTTAAATGAAAACCAAGTTCTTTGATATACAATTAGATCATCAAGATACATAGAATATATGTATCACATATTGAATCACATGAACACATCCATGCATTTTTGTAATACACTTGTTATGAGGCATATATTACCACTCTCATTATATAGTATGGAGAAATATATATTACTCACAATGCATTGAGTGACTCTCTACGTACCCAATTATCACCTTTATGATATCAATTTCAAGATCATGTTGAGTATTATCAAATAGGATGTTTATCAAGTGGTCGTTGTAGTGATTTTAGATTTTACGATCACAACATCATTTCATATTGAGAATTATTTATGACAATCATACAATAGTACATGAAATACCATCAATGTGGGTATGTCCAACACACATATCCTCTAACAAGTTCTATTTGTTTCACTTGGTATCTAATACCTATAGCCTATAAGACATGGACATCAGTCACCATAACATGTATTATAGTATCCAATTCACAATGATACTCAAAAAGGAACATTTAAAATATTTACCTTATAATATATTTGGATCTCCTATACAATTCACGTTTTCTATGTCTCTTGGCGTTGACTCAATGATTCTAAGGACACTTATTATGTACATTTATATCAGAATAAAAATGTACATAAATAAATGGTATTGACTTTACTGAACAAATAAAAAGTATAATATATTCACAAAAATCATCAATTGATTCACTTCCATGGCATATACCTCAACATTGTCTCACTTAAACTAATGAAAATCACTTATGTATATGATACCAAGTGATCGAACATGACTATAAGCTTTTGCTAGAACAATGCTATAGTGAAACATACAAGACTCAATCCCACTTACCAGGTTTAAGCACATAAGGTGTGAGTTACCTAATCATTCTCTATTAACAATTTAAATAATAATATACCTAATTTTATTCTTTTTTATTTAAACATAGGAAAAGACTAAGAACATATGCTTAAGCTTGAAAGTAAACTTTGCTCAATAGAGTCAAATTTTACATCACAAAAGAAACAAAAACAAAAAACCCTCAATGTACAAGTGTGGTCTCATTCTCTTCCTTACTTACTCAATGCTAGAGGAAGAATAAGAGACCTTCTAACTATCTAATTACTCCTCTCTATACAAGTCTTGTAACTAAACTTGAAATAGCTTGTTTTTTTATCATCATGTTGTTGAATACTTGTACCTAATTTTCTTTTTCTGATAGAGTCTACATGCTTAGTGTCTAGAAAGTCACAAAAAGCCAAGATCATGAAAAATATGATATATGAAAATATGAACATGGATGTTAAAAATCAATAAACAATATGACATGGAAAGCATACTGAAGATAACTAAAAGTAAAAACTATATAGAACATGTTGATTAACATCGATTTATCTTATTATTCCCTATATGAATTGAAGTGTACAAAACATGTGAAAGAATAACAAAAGGATATCAATGCAAGACATATAGTTGACCTAGGATTCTAAATCTGCTAAACTAGCTCCTCCTCTTACAATGGAGCTCACAATGTTTGACATCAATGACTATGTTGGTTGGCCATATAAATGGGAATCATATAAATTGGGTACTCATACATATATTCAAAGTTATAATCATCTAAATTGGGTACTCATACATATATTCAAAGTTATAGGATTAAATGCATGCATCCTTGGTTCACTAGGGTTGACGCATTGAGCAACAACAAATAATCTAAATTGCACTAGGTACCATTAGAATATCCAATTAGTATGGGATACCATGAGAGTGTTGCCCTAGGCTTAGTTTCCCTATACCCCTCTATAACACTACAAATACTTCCTCTTAGACTCTTCTAGTCGATAAGAACATTTATTGCTTCATGACACAAACCTCTATGATGTATTCTTATGATGTTTTGGGAATCTAGAGTATGCTTTATTATTTGGTTTTATTGATAAATGATTTACTCTATAGTCCTTAAGTTAACTCTATAATAAATATATTAATCCTAAAATGTAGAGAACATAAATGTAACTAAATTAGTAGAGTTATGTATTGTACATTTTTCTAATATGAAAAATATGGAATACATGAAAAATACTAAACGAACTATGCAATTATCATCTCCAATTTGTAACTAGAAATAATCGAGCTATTGAATCATATTTTCTAGAAACTACTATGGTGTTATCAATTAGGAAAAACCAGAGTATATCATGCTTCTAAAGTCAATTTATAGAGTCTACACAAAATTCACATATATGAAACTTGTGGTTAGTTCTAGTTCGAATCCATCACAGCATATATATTTCATTGGATCATACAAAAATCCTAAGTTTGGAACTTACTGGTTTAAACATCAAAATAAGTAAACTAGGAAATTGATTTAATTCATGTTTTCAATTGGATTACGTAAAATTGTGGCTAGATGTTGATTTTACACTAAACTCTAACTCTATTCCAATTCACAATTTTAGTCTTTCTATACCTGATTCTTAGGTGAAAAGCTACAATATTGGCCCTCTCATAGGTCATTATCCACTCCTCACATGCAAGGATTGCCTGTTGAAGGAATATAAAGAGGGGACTATGAGGGCAAACCCTCAATTCAACTCAAAAAAATTATTTGACCCAAGTAAATAAGTATATAAGAAAGGAAATCCCAATAAAAGACATTTAGTTCAAATGATCTACAACTACGTCTACTACACTTCTATTATTTTTTTGTGTTCTCCCATTTTTTCTCTATTAAACACCCTAATGATTTCTATTACTTTGGTTTTAGGATTTCAATATAGGTAGTGATTAGGAATCTACGCTATGACTTCTCATAATTTATATTAAATTGTGACTTGAGATATTACATTTTTTGTTATTGGTTGATCCAACAAGATTGGGTAGAAACTACATTGACTTCCAGCTAAAGCACTGCATGTAATTTTCTAAAGAACCTAAAAACACTATTATTGTCTTACATAAATCAGTGGGAGAAGGTTTAATCATCTAGGACCATGCCGAAACTGTAGAAGGATGAGTGTTGCAATTACATTAGCTCAAGAGTGACCATGTCAATCTTAGCTATCCAGCCACTGCATGTTGTCTCTATCCCAAAGTAGCCTCCCTTCAACCCTTTAGGCGAATCCAAATGAACCAATGGATCAACGAGCCTTCACATAAACCAGTCCAAACATTTTTCATCCTTCAATTTTTTTTGGTTCAAGCATCATTTTTAATCTTGGAAACTTTTGCAAACTTGCATGTGAAAAGCTTCTCTATATCATTTTTACCTCCTATAATGCTTAAATTGGATGTATGACAAAAACTTATTTTTGACTTAGTAAAATTAATGTTCAATCATAATTAACTACAAATCATGGAAAATAAAATGAAATACTATAAGACAAGATTAGTATTTCTATAACCCTAGAATTACAAGGAAGAAAAAATAGGGTTGTAACATATCCACCTCTACTTAAGGTCTCATCTTAAAATTCTTATAATATAGAAGGATACTTATTACTAATCTCAACTCCCACATAACTTCCTATAAAATGATGATTGATCCACTTGACTTTCACCAATTGTATTTCTCTCTTCCTAAGTTTATGAATCTCACAATATAAATCATGAACTAGGAATTCTACATGGAAAACATTTGGTCTCAGTTGAATAGGTTTTGGGTCTATAACCTTCTCTATAAATGGTAACATTTACTTGACATAGACATATGAAACACATAATGTATATTAGATAGATCTATTGGAAGTTTAATCTTATATGCTATTGGACCAATCTATTCAAAGATTAAATATGGATACATATAACAAGGACTTAGCTTGACTTGCTTTCAAAATATTTATAACTTATTTCTTGAGTGATACTTGTAAGTGTATTCCATATCTAAACTCAAACTCAAGCGGGTCTACATGTTTTCTCGTTATAGCTTTACTTGTCTATCTAGTTTTGCCTTTAATGGTTGATTGATCATTAGTATCTTTCTATCATATCTTTATATAACTATGGGTCTAAGATTTACCTCTTATGAGTTAATAACGGATCTACACTTTCAATAGTATAGTGCCCATATGGAGGCATGCCCAAAATATAATTGCGTATGTTGTGCAAGAAAAATCCATAAGCATAAAGATTCATATCCCAACATTTCCTTAACTATAAAAACAAGCCCACTAGTATCTTCTAGTGTTTAAATAGTCCACTCTATTTGCCACTCTATTCAAGGATGAGATGATGTGGTGAACTTCAATCATATTTTCAAGGCATGATGCAAATGATTCCAGAATCCATATGTGAACTTGGGATCTCTACCCAATATGATAGAAATTGGCAATCCATGTTGAAAACTTCAGCTACATAGATCTATATTGAGTGCATTCCATGTGACCTAACAAGGATAAAATGAGTATAATTTCTAAGTCAGTCCACAATCACCAATATTGAAATAGAACCATGTTATCATCTAAGTAACCCTACCAGAAAGTCCAATTTGATATGTTTCCACTTCCATATAGAAATTGTTACTGGTTACAAGGAACATTGTTGGCTTCTAATGTTCTTTTAACTTGTTGACACACACCAAACATAAATACATGCTCAACCACGTAACTCTTCATAAATGGCCATCAATATGGTCACCTAAGATTTATGTACATCTTGGACCTTCGTACGTGCATTGCATAGATAGAAGAGTGAACTTCCTATAATATCAACTTCTTCAACTCAATATCATATAGTATACATATTATATCTTATTAATACAACAAACTACCATATGAATATCTAAACACAATTGGATTTCCCTCTAACATATTATGTATCAAGTCATTATCATTGTGTTGAAGGTCATTGAGTTGATCATAGAATGTAGGATTGGCTTGCCATCTATAATCTGTCCAACTTTCTTAGACATACTTAAATCTAGGTTCATATATCTCGTATTAACTAGTAGATCTCTTTCCAAATATGTCATGGAGAACATATTTATAGATGATAATGTCTTCCAGCACAAAGTATATGGAAGTGTATTGGGCTTTCCAGGGTGATAATCAAGGTTGACATCACATCCCTTAAAAACTCCACCCATCTATATTGTCCCATATTGAGTTTATTCCAAGTAAAGATGTATTTAAGACTCTTATGATCTACAAATATCTAACATGACTCACCATATAGGTAATTTCATTGTGTATTTAAGGCATGTTCTACTATTTCCATCTCAAGATAATGTGTGGGGTAGTTCTCTTTGTTATTATTTCCATGATTGTCGGGTTTCTCATGGTGTTTAGGATTTGCAGCCTTAGCATGAGTATATCCTAAATATGATAGTGTCTAAATTTTCAATTTTCCCACTGCTAGGGTTCTTTCCATGGTAGGGTATGGACATAATAAACTTGCAAGGTAGTTAGTCTCACTGATGAAACAAAAATCATGATTGGTGATGTAGAGACCATCCCAGAAATGGTCTATGCTATCTTCCTTTTTTAAAACCTAAGAATTACATATAAGGAGACAAAATTCATTTCACACTCAAATACAGACATTTTTTTATGAATGAGGTTATAGACTTGTTCCTATTTCTCCTTCCTCTCAGGAATGGGGATACAAGGTTGGTGAAGATATGCTTGAAGGCTTCTCACTTAGGAGAATGACTTACTATTAGTGGATATAACATTCCCAGCACAGTGTCTCTAGATCCTTGAGCTTGTAGTTAGCATAGGTTGTCTTTTCATTTTTGAAGCATCTAAGGACCCCAAAAGGTATTTTCCACAAAAAAAATTCTTGGCATGGTTTTGTCAAGGACATATCCTACAAGCGTGCCATCAAAGGACTCTTAGTTTAGTTTGGATCATAGATAATAATGGAGTGTGGATAAGGATTTGGGTTATTAATATGAAAATATTCTAGTACTACTGATGTTTTTGCACTGCTAGGATGTGCATAGTATCCATAAGGAGACACATTTTTTTGTCCCATTCCCACCCCCAGAGATGGTATTATAGGTAGGAGTTTCAACCTTAGCCTTAGGTCTATCCATCTTCCCTTTCCCCTTATTAGTGACCTTGGTTCTTCTGATGTTGGTACCATCCTTATTTCAATGGGTCTTAGGATGTATATTCAAGTGATTTTAATGGTATAATTTCCTTGTCATATAGTTTGGAATCAAGTATAAATATCACAATATAATTATCAACTTAGTCCACTTTTTTTGGATAGTTTTTTTATTTTAATTGTACCTCATCTTAGTATACTCAAAATAGAGTGAGTATTCATATAGTCGGTGGAAGAAGAAAGAGCGAAGAATACTACTATAACTTCAACTCTATAGGAGGGTTGAGGTAGTGTTTATAGTAAATGAGATGCTAGAAAACATTATAAGTTAAGGAGACCAATCATTTGATAGAAGATCCACTTTGTCTTGGTAGATTGTAAGAGAGGAACCTTGTCCACAAAAAAGTAGGAAAAAATATGATACAAAAGTCCCAAAGGAAATATATTACTAATAATATTTTATCATTGAGTTCCGAAATTTGAATCATGCCATCATCCCAAAGAAAATTAGATCTTCGTCTTCATTAATTATCTAAATTGTGAAAGCTAAACATTAATGCAATCACATTCGTAAGTTAAAAAATATATAAAATCACAATTTGTAAAAAAAAATGTAATTTGTAGGCCATATTTGTAATAATAACCAAACTCAGTTAGAAAGTTCTTAATTAGAAAACACATTTACGTCAATTCATCTATTATACATTTCATCAACAATATTTTCCACTTCCTAACACTTGAGTATTGAATAGAAGGGCACCTCAATATAGATTTTGACACATTCTTAGCCACTCCTAACACTTATTAAATGAATATAAGGGCTCCACATATATTTCCACATAGGCTTAGCCACTTTTACACTTAATTAGTGGATAGAAGGGTGCCATATTATGTTTAGCCCATACTCCCTCAAATAGGTACACCATCCATTATATAATGGAATTATTATTTATAAATGGTATGGTTCATCAAATTTTTTATGAAAAGTTGTAAAGGTAGTCATAGGAAACATATATTTCAACCAAATACTTAGGCAAAGTAGCACACAAGACTTCAACATAACAAATCATTATCTTCCAAACCTATGGTCGGGTCAATAGGAGGTAAGCATACCTTTTTATATTAATTGAAGAGTAAAAAGGAAGATCTTTGAGATTCAAATCAACTCACTAGAACATATATCCCTAAACATAGGATAGATACTTGGGATCATACACGATTTATCATCAATAATGGACCCACTTGGTCAAGATGGGTGATTAGGTTCTAGCCAATCCCATGGTATAACCCATTCACAGTATATCATGATTTTTATCATTACAATCATCTTATAGTGTAGAGTCACATAAATCCTCAAAATTGAAGGATTCATCATTGTAGGTGACTTGTAAGGCCTTAGATCTAGCTTAATCCTCAAATTTGGTTGATTTCCATAATTAATGCTTAACTATGCCAATTTTGTGATTATTTTGGTTTCAAAATCATTTGTCTGAATGATATCTAAAATTTCCCTTAAATTGTGTTATGTTTGCTTAATTTTGTAGTGTAGTATTCTTTTGTGGGTTCAAGTGCAATTTCACCTTACAATGAGGTTTTAATTGTAAGTTGATCACATGTCTCTTTGGCTTGTTTTATACTTAATAGTTACACATGCTTGGTTCTCCTTTGCATTATTTGAGATTTATATCTAGGGTTTAACCCTTTCTCTTTGACTAAACCTAGATAGTGATATGTGTGTGTGGGTTCTTGGATGTTGGGAATAGACCAATACGGTCATGAGGTCCATGCTATTGTAAGGAGGTAGGGACAACAACAGATGGTTGGGAGACTTGTGGGACCAACCAATGAGAAGTTTGACAATGAAAACCTATGAGTGTCCCCACATATGGTTTTATGATTGCTACTCAATCTAGTAGCATGTCATTAGCCAATGAAAGAACTACTCTCAAGTCAATGAGGAAAGTTGGCATCATTGGGGATCAAGGATGGATGACACCTGATCGATAGGTTCATACTCTCTCAAATGATGAGAGTTCTAGATCCATCAATTGATGGTCAAGGATTGATGAACCAACATCTCTCTTAACCAATGAGAAAGCGTCTATAATGACCAATGATGATGGCTAATGAACATATTACACTCCCAATTAATGATGAGGTAGTGAGCGACAGTTGATGGTGGGTCTTCTACTAACTTAGAAACCTCAGAGGGTAGACTATACCTTCTCTTCTTCCCTCTCTCACCCGAGACCTATAGATACCCATCCCCTCCATCTCTTGGACTTTGTTAGCTTCCAAATTGTTGTAGAGAAGTGTGACAACTATTGCTCGAGGTCATCTAGTGTTTTTGACCAATGAGGAAGATTGTCAAGATCTCTATTGCAAGTTGATGAATAAGAGTTTTCTACCTACAACTCATGCTTTGTTCTTCTTCCCTTGGTTATTGCAAACCCTATTTTCTTCTTCTCAAACCTAATCCACATTATCTTCTCTCTTCTCATATGCTCTTCCTACCTTCTTCTTCCTTGACCATTTTCCATGACTATCCATGATGACATGCTCTAGCATCTAGAACCATGATCTTCTCCATCCTTCTTAACCTGGTTACCTAGTTCATGGAAGAAGGCCTTGTTTGGTGTTTTATAGAGTAAATATTAGGGCTTTAGATCTTGTTGTGGTACTTTGTCATGGAGACCTTTTCCCTCCATCTTTGAGATGAGTGACATTACATACAATGTATTTTGTTTTTTTTTGTGAACAACATACAATGCATTTCTTACCTAATCCTTGATCTAATGTTACTAAAAGGGATAAAAATATTATATTTTATGTTGTATTGCTCATATATGATGGAAATATGAAGTTTTATGTTATTCCTAAACTCTTAAAAAAATTCCTAGATGATAATCACTTGCTTATTTGGTGATGCATGAACTTAGATTCAAGATACATTTGAAAAAAATGTACCCTTTAAAATGGCATTTTTTGGGTGTTGTTGTATCATATGATGGAAATTCAAGCTACATGATGTCACTTTCTATTTTTGAAGAACTATATAATGATTTTTAGAATCTTTCTTACCTGTTATGCAGATGAAATTCAATTGGAAATATATCCACTATCTCAAAGTATCTCTTTTAATTATACAGGTTTTGTTTTTATGCCTTTTATTGCACTTGATCCAACTTCCACATACCCTTGAATCTAAATATAAAATTGTTCATTGTGGGATATTACTATTATATGAAATGGATTCTATAATTTCATGTGATCATGATATTCTTATGAGTTTTTGACATAATATGATAAGAACAATGCTTGTGGTGCCCTAGTTTTACTCCTTGGCCTTGGTATGGTCAAAGGCGTTATATTAACCTTGATTTTGGTAGATGGATTTGTATGGAAACATGTCTGCATCTTCTAATGTTGTGAAGACATGATTAATATTTCTATTAATTTTATGATACTTGTATGTAACTTGATTGATACAGTCAAAAAATGTGTAGTTGATCTAATAATCAAGTGTTACCCTAATCATGTATCTCTATGAGTCTATAGATCTATTCTCTTGAGTTGGCAGAGGAAATAGTGAAAATAGTTAATATTGTAGACATATACAAACTATGAGAAGATGCTTAGATATGTACATATTGGAAAATACAGAGGTGTTTGGGGTTGGTGCACCCCAACATTCTGATGTCTTATATGGACTCACTTGAGATCGATGGTCCAGTGATATGTGATATAGAGAGGGCAACCATAATTTGGTATTTTGGGCAATATATCATGGTTTTGGTGCCCTAGTCTAAGTACCCAGGGTGAACCTATGATATGTGGACTGGCCTTAGAGAAATCCGTGGTAGATTTGTCTTTTTTGAACTATTCCTTGTTTAAAATCACTCCCAATCAAAGGTGTGGAGAGATCTAATGCAGCGTAGTAATTTGTAGATATTATAGGGAGCTAGTATATGATTCACAACCACTATATAGTAGTTTGAGTTGTATGCCTCAAACTACCTAGGTCATAATAAAATAAGTTAACCACACATGTAGTCTATCTACTTAGGTTTTATAAGCAAATCACATCAGATGTGTTGTGTTAGTCTTTTACTTCCTACAAGTATTATATGTGTTCCATAAATATGCACTTGTATCTTCCCTAGTATAATCTCAATATAGTTGTTTTTCATGTTGAAGTACATGTCCAGTGAATACGGTTATATAATTTCCCTATAAGTAATAAATGTTATTAGTTTTTATATCATATACTAGGATTTAAGTCTTACCCGATGGCATTCCATATCATTTAGGTGACTAGTAGATAAACTAGGGTTGTGGTGGCTAGGATATGTCCTTTGGATGACATAAGTAGAAAGGTGGTTGGTATTATCCTTATAGAATAGCTTATTACAGCCGTCCCTATACTTTTAAGTCTAGGAAGGAAGTTCTATAGTGGTTGTATGTTATGACTCAAGGTTTTGGCTTGTATGATATGTAGTGATACACAAGTGGTATATCTATATGAAAAACATACACTTTTCAGTGTGACTAAAGTCACCTAACAATATGTGTAAAATATGTGAAATTATGAATAAATATGGAAAGGGAATATGATAAATTTATCCCTTGGTTATGATTTGTAATATTTATTCCATGTTATTATGTGCAAGTCTTGATAATGATGGTTAATTAATGATTGATCAGTTTTTTTGAGTAATCTCGCACTTGTGTGATAGGTTCTCATAAGTTTTTGTATCCTATCCTAAGTTCACTTAGACTATAGGGATATAGGATTTGGTTGTCATGTCTGTTCTTATGTGTCTACCACATCTAACCATTGGTCATAATTATACTAAAATATGTCCAAACAACATGAAAAAAATGCTGAGAGAAGCTATTTCACACTAGGAAGTGGTGATATGTAGTTGGTGCCTAAGGAGAGAGTACCAGATATTGGGTCAAAGAAGGCCATTCCATCTCCTTTACACCCACAACACTAGTTGACCTAGCATTTCAAACAATTTTTGGGAAATGATGGAAACTTTGTGTAGTTTGCGGAGAAGGTACCAACTCCATCATCGAAGGTATCGTCTCCAAATGTTGACTCTTCAGGTTTTGGGAAGACATTTGAGTGGAGAAAAATGTGTTGGTGCCATAGAGTATGTAGGCACAAAGATACAACAGATGTGGAATTGTGGTTGACAAGGATGGAGAAGGCATTTAGTTTGTTGGATATTGCTAAAGAAGATAAAATTAAGCACACAATCTAACTATTGAAGGGTAGTGTTGTTCATTAGTTATCCATAGAAGAGGAGAAGTGTCTTGGTGTGGTTAACACTTAGGAAAAGTCTAGGAGGGATTTTGTGTAGGGTTTCAAGGGCATGGGAACAACAAAAATACATAATTTTTCTTCTGATAAAAACCCTTAGTAAACATATTTATCATATCCATAAAAGTTGGAATTAAAGAGACAAAAGGGATATCGAATATACCTTGGTGCATTCTAGTTTTCCAACAAATATAGGTATCTTATGTTGGTGTGAACTCACACTTCATTATCTAAATAATAAGTTGGTGTTGTTATCATTACCTCATCCTCACATCAATAACTTGTCTTCACCTTATGAAAGTTTCTCATCCTCAAGCCTCTGCATAAGGACACTGACCATGTTTGTCATCCATGCAGATGCAAGAGACTTGGTGAACCACCTTGGTCACCAAGAGGAAGTAGAACTCAGAGTCTTCCGTGTGCTAACCTCACTTGTTCTCTTTCTCATCCTGTTAGAGGTTTAGTCCTTAGGATGAGTTTCTTTCTCTAATAGGGAGGAATCTTAGACTACTTGAGTCTCCATGTGTGTGTCTCCCTATGGACATCCACCCCTTTATATGGGAGTGTAATGGGCTTGGATTTTCAAAAATGCAATGCCTTTCCTAATCTCAAATCACAAACAGAACCAAACCAAAAAAACTTGACCAAGTCAATCGATTGGGATACCAATCGATTCATTGGCCAGATTAGGTATGGTTAAATATGAACCTAATTGATCAGTTGATTCCAAATTGAACATGTATCCTATTTCCTTATTGTTCACTAATTTTTTTTCCAATTCAATAGATTAGTACACCCAATCGATTGATTGTTCACTTTCCTACAATGTGATGATTCAATCATTTGATAATCAGTCGATCAAATGATCTCAATCACCAACTGATTGATTGGTTAGGAAGTCAGTCTTTACATTATTTAGACCCATTCTAAGCATGTATTTGATTATGAACTCCTTCTCCCTCAAGCATCCTAATGTGTTTGAACATGTACATTCCATATTAAATTGGCAGTGACATCAGATACCTAACAAGCAAAGAGCAGTATGTAAATTACATCATTGTTACCCAAGTAATTAGAATAAGCAAAGAACATCTTTAATCTATAAGTGTCCAACGTTACCATGACCATATAATCTCTTTGTCACAGAAATCTAGATTGAACCTAAGGCATGGATCAATCATCCTCTTAATATTCAATCTATGTTTCTTGAACTAAAGAAGACTAATGAGAATGTGTGAGCTAAATATCATATATTGACTCACATGAGCGTGCCGATGTATTTCATAGTCTCACTTATTAACTTTCCATAATATCACTCCAATATGGGGGAAATTGTGTATATATTACTCAAAATAATCCCCAAGTATCACAATACACCCAATAAAAAAACTGTATGGAAATCCTTTGTCTAGATTCGCATTGGGTAGTGCAAAAGTACACAGAATAACACATGATAATTGTTGTGACCTTAGGTCTAAGGATCATAGTCATCATTGTCACATTGAGATATGAATCTAATTGCCATGATAAGGCTTCTATGCATCATCCTCAAACTGTATGTATCTCGTACAACTTGTTCTCTAACATGTACACTTGTACCTAAAGTGATAGCCAATACCATGCGTAAAATGGCATAGTCATCATTCTGTGTACATACTAGTCATATATATTAGTGATGTAGTATAATACCCAAGATAATAACTAATTAGGGACATTTCAAGAATGATTTCTCTTGATTATACATGTTATCTCATATTTAGGTCATCAACCCAAATCATATGTAATTGAGTCAAAATATTCTGAAGAACTTATTACATTTATTCATTATATCAATAATGAATAAAAATATAAGTAGATTTGTGTTTCATTAATAATCAAATCATATACAATGTATCCTTGTTACAATCATCACATTATGTCCCCCGTGGAATATGATCGACAACTTGATAATCGATACTTCCCTTAGTCATGCAGGGATGAGAAAAATTACCTAGATTGAATAGGTGCACCAGAGGATGTTATTTGTGAATGACTATGAAGCACAACTTAAAGAACCATTGATGTTTTTCCTCATATGTGACCTAGTGAAATGAAAGGACCAGAAGATTGAAAATAAGGATGATGCGTTGAGTAGAAAGTCATCTTTATCTATTGACAAAGTACTATTATACTCTATGAATTGCTATAAGAGGGAAATGTTGGTGTCTCTTCAGAAAATGAATGTATATGTTGAGGTTTCCTTGTTGAAGGTCTTTTTGGCATAGTTTCAAGTCAAGCAAAAAATGATACAACATATAAGAGACACACAACACTGATGATGCCATGATATAGAAGATCATATCAGAGTTTGGCAACAGGAAGTATGATGGGTTTCATGAGAAGAATGATGTGATAGTATGCTATCATAACATAACGGTAGTTCCTAACATGGCTGAGCTGGGGAAGATGGTTCTTGAGGAGGATCATTTCTCAATGTAGGTGATGCATCCTAGAAAGACAACAATACATCATTATAAGGACATGTATTGGTGGTCAATATTGAAAAGCAATGTTGTTGAGTTTGTGGCTGGGTATCTAGTTCATTAATAGGTTCATGTAGAGAATCAAAAGCCTACAAGGATGGTGTACCACTTTTCAGTTATATAGTGTAAGTGGGATCATGTGACCATGGAATTTGTTGTTGGTCTTACTAGGACAACTCATGGTCATGATTCCATATAGGTGATCTTTGATTGGTTGACAAAGTCAACTCACCTTTAATAGTCAAGACTGCTTACACTATAGAAAAGTTAGTATAGATCTAACAAGATGAGATATTTTGTCCACATGTGTTCCTGTGAGCATATTTGATGAAATCGTACTATAGTTACAGAGTACTTTTTGGGATCATATACTTAAAACTTTGGGAACAGAATTGAAGTTCAATACAACACTTCATCAACAAAAATATGGTTAGTTAAAGAGGACTACACAAACTGTTGATTATTCATTGGAAACTTGTATGCTTGAGTTTCTTAGGATATGGTATATTCAACTTAGTTAATCAAGTTTTCCTACAAATATAGTTCTGAGGAGCATCAATATGTCCCAATGAGGCATTTTAGATGCCTCTTTGATGATACAAGGTTAGTGAGTATTATTTGTTGGGTTTAGAGTTGGTTGAACTGATTGTAGAGAATATTGAAGAGATCAAACACCAATTGAAGCAATTTACATACATATGTTGTATGAACATAATCATCGTAGGTCATTAGAGTTTGAGGTTGGATATAGAGAATATCTTAAGGTCTTTCTTGGAAAGATAATCTAAGGTTTTTAAATGGAGGTAAGTTATATCCCATGGTTATGGGAACTTATCCTACTTCTCACGTTGTAAATGGGTACAAGTTCAGCTAGCACCAAAGTTGCACATGTTGAACAACATGTTTCATGTCTACATGTTTATGAAGTGTCATATAGATACTAATTATAATATACAACAAATGGA
Source organism: Alisma plantago-aquatica (assembly GCA_963693085.1). Taxonomy (NCBI): domain Eukaryota; kingdom Viridiplantae; phylum Streptophyta; class Magnoliopsida; order Alismatales; family Alismataceae; genus Alisma; species Alisma plantago-aquatica. The sequence continues at coordinate 1,164,008,195 of OY856412.1, read as the reverse complement.
GGCTTAGCTTGATGATGACATCTTGTATGGTTTGGGATCTGGTGTTGGTCTTGTATAAGCATGTGCATGGGTTGAGAAAGAAGGAAGTTCTGGTGAAGGTGTTGTGGCATCACCCTGAGGGATATAAATATATATATGGGAGTTTGAGTATGGGATGCTTAGAAAGTATATGTCCTTTTTCTCATAGGATTTTTGTAGGAGAATCTTGTTAGGGAATTACTTTTGGAAGGCCCCTAACCTTGATTAATCCTTAAACTTGGTTGATTTCCATAATTATATGTTGAATTATCCAAATTTCATGATTAATTTGGCTTTAAAATCAATCGGTTGAATAGCTTCTCAAATTTTGCATTATGATTTCTTCATTTTGCAATTTAGTATGCATTAATGGATTCAAGTGAAATTTAATATTATGTTGAGGTTTAATTGCAATTTTATCCCACGTTTCTTTGGATAAGTTTATAATTCTTTGCCATTCAGAATTGGTTCTCATTTGCATGCTTTGAGCATAGATAACTATCATTTTAACCCTTGCTCTTATAGATAAGACTAGCTAGTGATGAGTGTGTGGGTGGGTATTTGATGAGGGTCATTGGCCCCTTGATGTCATCATGAGATAGAGATTAAACACTGACAGGTACAAGACTTGTGGTGCTAGACGATTAGGCATCTATTTATGGCAACCAATGGGTGTCCCACGTGGAAATATGATCACTAGTAGATACAGTGTCATGTGGTTAGCTAACGAGAACACTTCTCTTGGGTTAAGGAGGACTCTTGGCCTTGTTAGGGATCAAGGACCAATGGCTCTTGATGGCATAGACTCTCTCCACCAATGAGTGTTCTGGATCCATTGACCAATGGGCAAACAACTCTCTCAACTGATGAAAAATCAGCTTCCATGACCAACAACAATTACTGATGAACCTAAAACACTCACAATCGATCATGAGGAAAATGAGAAAAGATTGATAATAGGTATGCCACTAACCTCAAAATCAAGGAGGTTAGATTATACCTTATCTCTTTCCCTTTCTCATACCTAACCCCACAATTACCCATACCATCCTATCCTCAAACTCTATTAGCTTCCATGATATTGGAGAGAAGCGTGAAAGCTATTATTGAAGGTCATCAAGTATTAATGTTCGATGAGGGATATGGATGAGATCTATATTTCATGTTGATGAACCTATGTTTGTGACATGCATACTATGCATGATTGTTCTTCTTCTTCCCTAGGTGATCGTGGAACCTATTTCCTTCTTATCAACACCAATGTATGTCTACTTCTCTCTTATCACATAATTTCTCAATTTTCTTCCTATGTTCTTCTTTGTTGGCCATTTTCCATGGTTTTCCATGACTTAAGCTTGATCTAGTGTCTAAAATCATATGTTCATCTTTCTTCCTTCTTGCCCTAGTCACCTAGTTTGTGGAAGAAGGCTTTGTTTGAAGTCTTAAAGAGTAAAGATTGGGGATTTCAAGTCTTGGTCATTGTTCTTTATCATGGATCTCATTTCCACCATCTTTGAGTTATGTGAAATAACATATAATACATTTCATAACTACTCTAAATATGCAAATTCTAACCCTTGCTCTAATGCTACTTAAAGTGATTAAAAAATGTCTTTTATGCTATTTTGGTCACATGTAAGATGGAAATCCGAATTTGCATGTTCTTCCCAATCTCCTAAAAGCATTCCTAGATGATAATCACATGCTTATTTTGTCATGCATGTACTTAGATTCAAGATACATGGAAAAACACCATTAAAAGTCCATCTTTAGGTTTTTTTTGTACCATATGATGGAAATTCGAGCTAAAATATTTTCCTTGTTTTAAAACTCTTCTATAATAAATTTTAGGCTCTTCCTTATCCATTATGTTTCTAGATTGTTGTTTGAAATATATCCACTATCTCAAGGTAGCTCTTTTATGCATAAAGGTTGCATTTTTATGATTTTTATTGCACTTGATGAAACTTCAACATAATTCCAAGTTTAAACTCGAATCATGCATGGTGGAATGTTACATTTATGTTTGAATCCATATTTTTAGGTGAATATGAATTTCTATGATGTTTTAAACTCAACATATTATTTGGTGGGTATTCACGCTTGTTGTACCTAATTTGGTTCCTTGTCTTTGGTATTGTTAAAAGGGGTTAAATGCACCTTGATTTGGGTAGTGTGTTTCGTATGGTACTATGTTTTATATATCCACAAGTTGAGATGACTTGATTAATATTTTGACTAATTTTGTGTTACTTGTTTGAGGAAGTTAAAAACAAGAAGTTGATCTAATTAATGATGTGTAACCCTAATCATTGAGTGCCCTAAGTCTGTAGATCTATTTTCTTGATTTGGTGTAGGATATGGTCAAATGGGTTAATCTTGCAACAATTTTAGAATTGTGATAAGATGGTCAGAGCCATATATTGTTAAACATATGGGGGTTTTTAGGGTTAGTGTACCATGGCATCTTGGTTTCTTGTTTGGAATTAGCTAAGACTGGTGGTCTGGTGATATGTGATATGTGATAAAGTGTGATTGCAACTGTATATCATCCAAGTTTCATACCGTAATTTGGTTTCATGACTTAAGTACCTTGAGTGGATATGTGATATGTTGACCGGCCTTTGAGAAATCCACAATACACATGTCCTTTATGCATTCTACCTTGTTTAACCTCACTCTAAATTTGAGTGTGTAGAAATTTAATTGGAGTCTTAAAATTTGTACATCTTATATAGATTTAGTGTAGGCTTTCATCCACTAGCTAGTAGTTTTAGTGGTATGAGACAAGCTACCCAAGGCATAATAAAACAATTAAAGAACATGTGTAGTATACATACTTTAGTTTTATTGGTGAATCACACTAGATGTGTTGTGGTTATAGTTTTAATTTATGTAATTATTATATGTGTTTTTACAAAAATGTATGTAATATTTGCTCTGGTATAATCTTAGTATAGTTTTTATTCTTCTTGAATTACCTGTCATGTCATTTTGGTTATATAACTTGTTGTAAGTAATACATAGTATCTATATTTATATCATATCATTGGGACTTGGGTTCTCACCTTGTGGTTTTCCCCATCATTTAGGTGACTGATAGAGAAACTAGAGTTGCAGTGGTGAGGATCAATCATTAGGAGGATATCAATTGAGAATTGAGAGGAGGTTGGTAATGTCTTAATGGAGTAGCTTGTTAGAGAAGTCCTTGGTCTGGACAAGGAGTTTGATCATGCTTATATATTAAGAATCGAGGTTTGGGATTGTATTCCATATGATGATGTATAAGTAGTAAATCTATATGAAAAGCAACTCTTCTTGTATACAGGTGTGACTGAGATCACTGAACAAATGTATAAAAATACACATGCTTATAAATGATATGGAAATGACGTTTGAGAAATTTATCCTCTGGTTTTGATTCACAATTTTTTCCATGTTTTTCATGTGCAAGTTATTTTCTAATGGTTAATTAGTGATTGATTAACATTTTGTTTGGAATAATCTCGTACTTGCATGGCAGGTGATCAAATTAGTAACCTATAAAACCCTAATACAAATCATGAATCATTATCATGTCTACTATTTGACTAAACTTAAATATTTAAATGAGATAAATAGGTTAGATCTTGAGTAATCAAAGATATCACATAAATCGAGTTAGATCAAGGTCTTGAAAGCAATATTAATTGATTATTCTTATTTCTAATCAAAATGGTATATTGATTTTTATTTTTTTTATTAACTAAGTAACTATAAGAACTTTTCATTTGGTTTTGATACCATCAATTCAGAGTTAAGTAGAAAGACATATGTAAGATAACCTTTAGAACTCCATACATGTGTTATGATTATCTTGTTATGCCCTTTGGGTTAACCAACTCCTCATTTGTTTTCATGAATCAAATCAATGGATTCTTCCAACCATTTGTTTATTGGTTCATTTTTATCTTTATAAACGATAGCCTCATATATTGCAAATGATGTCATTTCACATTGTTTCCAATTTTGTGAAGTCCTTCGAATCCTCTAAAACTAAAATTTGTAATGCCAAAATGTCTAAATGTGAAACTTGAATTCCTGAGTTCATGTTCTCGGGTCACATCATTTATTGTGGGAAAATCTCTATTGATCCTACCAAAGTTTCCATTGTTCTTGAGTGGCAAGCTCACAAAACTGTTTTGAGACTTATACTGTTCTAGGTCTTACAAGTTATAATGTGATGTAGCACACATTTCCAAAGGAAGAGACCAAGAAGAAAACTACAAATTAGTTCTTCAAATCATAATCAACTACCTGGGACAAGCCCCCATGGCTGCTACTTAAAACAAAAATATTTGAAACCCTAGAACTGAGACAATTGCATAAATTTCCTAAAAATAAAATGGAAACTAGGTACATGTAACTAGATAATTGCACTTAACTCTGTAATACAAAATCATAGAGGAAAACAATTAGAATAATGGTTCACATGTCCTGCATCAACTTCCCTGGGATACAAAAAGACAAGCCACAGGTGAGTGAGTCAGGTTCATATCCTACGCGGGATCTCCCAACACTGGCTGATGGTAGGACAAGTGGATTGCATGTCAACAACTAGAATGGAGTTGTTGTCAACCTCATACAAGTAGTAGGGTTAAAGAAGTAGTACTACCTTTTATCTTTGAAACATCAAAAAATCTTGACAACACAAAAATGAGGTATAGGCATCATAGATGTTGTCATGGAATGTGATGAACATGGCTAATACTAAAAAATGTAGTGTAGAAATGAGCTCACCATAACTCAAAAGTATACAGGTAGGTATTGGAATGATGTCAACATTTTAAGAAGCATTGGGACCATATATTGCTAGAGATAGCAAAGAACCTTGCATTGGATCTTCCTCGTCAGGTTTCAGATCACTAGTTACGAATTATGTCATCATTGTCCATTTGTCACTAGTATTGTTTGAGGATAGTATGTCCTCTGGCACAAAGTCAGCCTCTTGTTTCTTGGAACTATAGTTGTGATAAGTTTGGAACCTCAACTAATGTCATCCTCTCCAATTTGCCTCTCCGTTGCCTATATTGCAATGTGCTACTACACCCGGACCTGTAATGACAGGTGGGAAGGGAAGCATGCAGATAACCCTCAGGACCACTTAGAGTAATGGGTCTATGGATCCAGAAGTGCTCATAGCCCCAAATCTATAAAATTGGTGGAATCAGTGACTTCAGATATTTCAATCCAAAGTAGAAAAATAATAGGTAAAGGCATGTCTCAATCAAGCCTACAAATATTCTATAGTCCTTTGTAGCCCAAACCATTTCCTCTATGGAGAAGTATCCCACAAGACACCTCCTCAAGCTCATCAGCTGGTGGAATACACACCCCCACCCTAGTTAAAGGAATGAAATGCGTCCAAGTCAAGAAGGAAGGAGAAACAACAAATCTCTCCCATGTTTCCAACATTGTTACCAAAAAGACAACCTATGGTCAACACAAAGAGAAATACCCTGACCCTCATGGCACCATCAATGATACACTTGCACCGTGCCTCTCACCCTTGTGAAAGAAGGTTTCTTGCAACCAAATAAACTTGACTTTGTATTTCAAAGCCATACCAATGTCATCAAGGTTCACCCTTAGTATCCCAATCAGGTGATCCCCACCATTAATGTCTATATGGTAACTTACATATAGGAATGTCTCCAAAACCTAACATGATGATCCAAGAAAAATCATGCAGGTTTATGGCTATCTCACCAAAGGTGAAGTGAATAGTACTCATCTCTATGTAGAATTTCTCAATCAAGGGAATAAGATAGTGACTATCAACTACCCCCCAGTGAAAAACACTACAAAAGTTAGTTCTCTCATGTAACGCTAACTCCTCAACAATTAACCCGTCATACAATATCCCCAACTCATTATAATATGTCCAAATATATAATTTTGACAATCCAAGACCCTAAAAAGATGGAGTGAAAGACAAAGCCAAAGACTGTTTTCATAGGTGGAAAGTTTGACTCAAGTTTGGCAAACACAAAGAAAATTGTGAGTAGCAATGTTTCCAACTTATAACTCATTTCCAACTCAACAAACTCAATGATGCAAATTCATTCACATCATGCAGGATGAACCATAACCCCTCAGTTGGGAGCATCTCTCCCACAATCCTATTTGAACTACCAATAATCCTACCTAAAGAAAATGCAGATTAGAAATTTCATATGCAGACATGAATTCAACAAATAAAGTAGAAATATATATTGTTGATATGCCTAAGTATCTACATAATCACCCACATCTTGATCATCTATTAGGGGGTCCTCCTCACTATAGTCCCAAGCTACCATTTACAAATTCACTTCCAAAACAACATAAGCTTTGTGAAACAATTCTAATCAGCTCAATCTACTACCATATGACTAAGAAAATGTAAAAATAATGAAAACAACTGAATCATGAATCAAAACACATTTTTCAATCATCTTCAACGTCAAATCATGAAGTACATTGGAAAAGAAAAAAACCAGATGACGTGGCTTAGATTATCGCACTAACAAACTCACTTAGGGTTGAAATCCCTAAGTTTTTAACCAAAACAACGTGCAATAATGCCACCCGCATGCGGACGGGTCTTATCACAGTATAGTTGAGGATCGAATCCCAAGGGACAACGTTTTTAAGAATCTTTCTCTAATTGAATCTAGTTGAATCAAGACTAATATTTAGAACAAGGTAGGTTGAATTGAGTTTAATTAAACTAAATGCAAGGAAAGTAAAAGAGAAGGATTAAAAGTTGACTAAAGATTAATAATGGAAATCGTTGGGATGGTCCCGGGTTTCACCACCACTATACATGCAATCACATCCAAATATCAAACATCCAGGCAAGATATAACCATTCAAATAGAGCTACTGCAGAACCCCCCATACGGGCGTCAGGTTCGCGTAAGCATCACCTTAGGTATCAGATGTCTCGTCACCATCCAGATCACATACTCACGGCTCCGAAGATACAGAAATCCAAATGAAGTTGTGGGCCCCCTATACAGGCGTCAGGCACACAAAAGCGTCACTGTGGGCTAGATGGCTCGTCACCACACAGATCATACACTTACAACCTCAAGGAATCCCATTCTATTTCTAGTTTGGGAGTCAACCGCGTTAATCGACATTCAAAACCTACGCAAAGAAGTTCTCGCAACATAGGAAATGAACAAGATAAATGCAAGCAGGTGATCAATCCACAAGCACAAATCGACAATTAACAATGAAATGAAAGATTATATACATGCCATGGAATGTTTAACAGTTAGATATGAAAGCATGGGCAGCGGGGCTAGTCCCCGCACCCCGGCGAAAGTAAACTACTCGCTCATGGTGAGAGAAGCAAGAATAACAAGAGAGAGAGAAGTTTCCACCATGAGCATGGTGAAGAAGATGATCGCAGCTCGGTGGAGAAATGGTCTTCTACACGATGTCGGGGCAGAGCTGGAGGAGGAGAGAAGAACACCACGGCAGACGGGGCAGATCTTCTCTCTCCACCTTCTTCTTCTTCTTCTTGTAGTCCTCGCTTGCAGCAAGAGGAGCAGCTCGTGGATGAGATGGAGGCGTGGAAGTGGCGTGGACGCGGCAGATCTAGATCTAGATCTAAATCTAGACCTGAACGAGGTGGCTTGCAGATCTGAGTCTTCACTCCAGATCTGGGTGAACAGGCCGCAAAACCACCACGGGGGCAGGTTCTTGGCTGTTGAGGTCATCTCCTTAGGCTCAGGACAGACCTACAGCCTAACGGCGTCTGGAGATGATGATTTGACTGACTGGAGTCGTGTCCTATTTATAGGCAGGCTGGGCACCGTCTTAAGGTCGCGGCCTTTGTCGTGGTCACGGCACTTGTCGAGGTCACGGCCTTTGTCGAGGTCGCGGCCCTTGCCGTGGTCGCGGCCTTTGTCGTGGTCGCGGAAATTGTCATGGTCACGGCCTTTGTCGTGGTCGCGTCCTTTGTCGTGGTCGTGAAAATTGTCATGGTCGTGGCCTTTGTCGTGGTCGCGGCATTTGTCGTGGTCGTGGCTACACGATGGAGTGGGCGGTGTCGATCACTGCTGAGGTGAAGAGGCTGGAGGCATTACTGTCGATCTGTGGTGGATTCCCTCCGCGGGTCGAGGCGAGGGAGCGTCGGACTACTGTGTAGTCGCGGCTGCAAAAGCGGATTGCCGCGGTCGTGATCATCAGCAGGTCATGGCCACGGGCAAATGACCTGGTCGCGGGCAGGTGGAGAAGCCATGGTCGCGGCGTTGGTGGAGGCGATGCCACATTCGCAGCAAGATCACGGTCGCGGCTAAGTGCAACGTGGTCGTGGGAACTGTAGGTCACGACAAAGGAAAAGGGTCGCACATGAGGGAAAAGGAGGAAGGGCCCTCGTTGACCAGCCATTGATCAGAGCTACACAAAGCCCATATTTGGGAAATGGACCAAAACTCGGGCCCAATGCTGAATTTGACCTGCCAAAATGATGTAAAAATCCAATTAAATCTGTGATAATTCAATTAAGCTCAATTACTCACATAATAGAAAGTATAGGTAATAAAAGCTCATTAAAGCAGTTAAGCTGAGTCATCCCGCATATAAGAAGATAGAGCTAGTAAAGGCGAATAATCAGGGCAAAGCTGGGCCAAACGAGGTGATTAGACTCAGATGAATATGCATTCATCACCATATTTCTCCACTGCAAGCCAAAATGGCAAACTAAATCTTAGGGATGAAGACTATACCTCTTACAAGAGGAATGAAGCTGTGATGAATGCATATTCATCATCAAATTCAATTATCACTTCGGGACCAATTCAACTCTATACATACTTTTTCACTCAATATAAATCATAATGTGCAAAACTACTTAGTTGATTCGATTATCAAGGTTTTAACTAAATATTGTTCATTTAATGCAGGTTTTGACAATGCGGTCCCAAGACCGTTTGAGTCCATGCGGTCCCAAGACCGTTTGATTCCATGCGGTCCCAAGACCGTTTGAGCCCATACGTTCCCAAGACCGTTTGAGCCCATGCGGTCCCAAGACCGTTTGAGCCCATGTGGTCTCAAGACCGTTTGAGCACATTCGGTCCCAAGACCGTTTGAGCCCATGCGGTCCCAAGACCATTTGAGCCCATACGGTCCCAAGACCGTTTGAGCCCATACGGTCCCAAGACCGTTTGAGCCCATGTGGTCCCAAGACCGTTTGAGCCCATGCGGTCCCAAGACTGTTTAAGCCCATGCGGTCTCAAGACCGTTTGAGCATGTGAAGATCGTTTGGGCGCCAAGGTCACAAGACCATTTGGCCACGAAGACCGTTTGGCCACGAAGACCGTTTGGTTGCGAAGACTGTTTGGCTGTGAGACCGGTTGGAGCCAGACTTCGAAACTGTTTGCAGCCGGACTGTGGGACCATATGGAAACCATGCATCAAGACAGTTTGGTCTTTTACACAAGACCGCATGGACATGCAGCACAATACAAGACCGAATGAGAGATATTTGCCAAACCGGTTGAATAAAGCCCATGCATGCAGACCGCATGGAGTTGGGGCTGCAGAACTGTTTAATATATTAACACGTACTAAGACTGCATGGTCACTCGCACAGCCAAGACCGAATGGATGATAATTGCTAGAACGTGTGAGGTGCATGAGGACTGAATCGCATCCCATGCAAGACCGTGCTGGAAACCGTTTGGAGAATATATTATTAAACCAATTGGATTTGTTGCTCGCAAACCGTTTGTTGGATTAGAAATAAAGAACTCACATGAACACCAATGCAAAACCATTTGCTATACTCACGTATATGCAAACCGATTGGATACTTGCTGAAATGAGGACCGAAATGCAGCGAAGACCGTTTTCCTGTACCGTGCATAGAGACCGTTTGAATAAAAGATACTCCAAACTGTTTGCTCAAATCGGAATGTGAGACCACCTGCTATCCCAGACCATTTGCCAGAACGCGGAGACCATTTGCTCCATTTTACTAATGAAACCGCATGAGCTCACGAGCGCTGCCAAAACGAATGGCTGAAGACCGATTGCCGAAATGCGGAGATCGTTTGGGCAAGATACTCACGCAGACTGAATGATAAAGTAAATGCATGAAACCGGTTGGACACATGCACGTAAAATCAAGACCGTTTGGTTATATACAGCAAACTGTTTGGTGAAAATATCTTCGGACCATTAGTAAACCGTTTGGACCCACACCAAAAGCATGAGGGCCAGATTTGTGCCTATAAATAGGACCCCAAGGGTCCTCGTTTGGGGCATCAGATCCGGACGCCGTCAGGCTGCCCGAACACAGTTCTGATCCAAATCCAGTCCAGTTTACGCCAGTTCCATTTCACCTACTGCCCGTGCTGCAACCAAGGAGGCTGAGGAGAGAAGGAAGACAGAGTGAGGGAGACTGTCTGGTCTGTCTTGGCAACTCCCGTTCACATCCAGATATGCTCCGACACGATGTAGGAGGCCGTATCTTCTTCACCGAGCTGCGACTACCTTCTGCATCGAGTTCATGGCAGATTTCTCTCTCTTCCTCACTCTCCTTGTTTCTCACATCATGAGCGAGTAGTACCTTTTTGCTGGGGTGCGGGGACTAGCCCCGCTGCCCATGCAAACCATGTTCTTTTGTTAAAATTTCCATGGCAATGAATATATCTCTTCATTTCGTGGTTAACCGTTATGCTTGTAGTTTGATTAATTGCTTGCTTTCATCTCTGTTCTACCTATATTGCGAGAACATCTATATGTAGGAAAAAATGCCGTTTAACAAGTTGACTTCTTGACGAGAACTTCTGAAAGGATTCCTTGAGGTCGTAAGTGTATGATCCGCGAGGGGACGAGCCATCTAGCCTTCGGTGACGCTTCTGTGTACCTAACGCCTTTATAGGGGGTTCACAACCTTAGTTGGATTTTGTATCTTCTTGTTAATCGTCGATGTTCGCTCGTATATTAATCGCCTGCTCGTTTATCGGTTAATACGGCTGACTCCCAAACTAGAAATAGGATGGGATTTCTTCATAGCCGTAAGTAAGTGATCCAGATGGTGACGAGACATCTGATGCCTAAGGTGATGCTTCTGCGAACCTAACGCCCTCACAGGGGGTTCTGCAGTAGCTCTATTTGGATTGATATATCTTGCCTAGTTTGTTTGTGATTGAATGTGTTTGCGTGTGTAGCAGTGGTGAAACCCGGTACCATCCCAGCGATTCCATACCATTAATCTAAATCCAACTTTAATTCAGCTTTTAATTTCTTACAATTAGTTTAATCAACCTCAAATCAACCAATCATTCTAAATATTAGTTTTACTTGAGCTAGATTCGACTGACAAGGATTCTTAAAAAGGTTGTCCTTTGGTTTCGATCCTTAACTATATTGCGATAAGACTCGTCCGCTTGCGGGTGGTATTATTGCACTTTGGTTTTGGTAAAAGCTCGGGGATTTCAACCCCGAGTGATTTTGTTAGTGCGTTTCAAAAATACCACGTCAAATTCTGGCGCCGTTGCCGGGGACAACGGAATCAGTCAGTCAAATCTAGTTCTTTTAAGACTAATCTAGGATTTTGCTTTTTCTTTTGAAACAATCGATCATCTACTTGAATTTGACTCTACTTTGTGGATCTCATTTTCAAAATCTTTCTATTTTCAGGTACAACCCAAGGCATAGTGTATGCACCGTTCGGACAGCCCCGGACTCACAGCGAGCTTTGATCCAGAAACAGATAGAACTTTGCACCGTCAGATCAGAGAGAATCAAGCAAGGATGGCTCAAGAAGAAGAGTTAGCCCGAAGGGTGGCTCAAGCCATCAATGCACAGAGAGAGAGGCTCGTGCAAGAAGCCAGGGCTGCGGTTTAGTAGGAAATCCTAGCAGCACAAGCAGCAGCACAAGCAGCCGAACTACAAAAGGATCTCATAGAGTTCTCAATCCCGAAAGCTGCGAATGTTCATCATCCAGTACAGCCTCCTCCCATCAATGATACCAATTTTGATATTAGGGAACATTGGATCACGTTACTTCAAAAAAACCCTTTCTATGGCAAACAAGCAGAGGACAGCTAAGGACATCTTCTGAGATTCATCGATCTATGTGCTATGACAAAGCAAAACGGAGTCACTGATGATGCCATTCGACTCCGTCTCTTCAAGTATTCCCTTGCTGATAGAGCCATAAGTTGGTACAATTCATTGCAAAGTGAAATACCCATCACCACCTGGGAACAACTCCAAAATGTGTTTCTGGAAAAATTCTATCCTCCATCTCTCACATATGAAATTAGGGGCTGGATAACAAATTTCACTCAAGTCCCTGGAGAAACTCTCGTTGAAGCATGGGATAGGTACAAAGAGCTTGTACGCAAATGACCACACCATGGAATTCCCAAAAACGAACTCATTGAGATTTTCTATAGGGGTGTGGATGATGATATTAAGAGGTTTCTAGATTCCTCGTCTGGAGGAAACTTCATGCGTCAAAGTTATGACAGCGCATGGAGAGTCGTCACCCTGGGAGCAGAAAATCAAGCCAATTGGGGAAGATCTGTAGGTAAAGGAGTCTTGAAGGTAGCTATGGCCGAAGCTATTCCTGAGTACAAGTCTATCGCTGAAACCTTGAAAGTCTTAGTTGCCAAGCAAGACCATATTGAATCATCTTTAGCTGCTATTGGAAGAGGATGTTCACCCACTCGGCGACCAGAACAGGTCAAGTCCACTTCCCTGTTCTGTGAAGCATGTAAGAGCGCCGATCATTCCACTTTATCATGCAATGTTCTCTATGACGTTGTACTGAGCAATGTATGTGGACAAGGAGATAGTGGTCAGATGGAAAATCTTAATGCTATCAACACTATTCCTGGACAATGTTATTACAATCCGAATCAGAATAGGAATCACCTAGGTTTTCAATATGGAAACCCCTCTGGAGCAGTAAACTCGCATCAATTTGGTTCAAACAATCAACCAAGAGGCCCACCAGGATTCTAGTATAATCAGCAACAGAATTTTGGGAATCAAGGAAATTTCAAAGGAAACTTTCAGAATAGGAACTACAATAATTATCAAAACAACTCTCAGTATCAAAATCTTAATCAACAACAAGGACAGCAAGTAGGACCCACCTCTTCTGATGACAAGCTATCAGCCATTGAAAAAATGTTGCAAACTCAGCAAACTATGATAGCCAACCAACAAGCTCAGCAGAAGGCTATTAAATCTCAACTAGCTCAACTTGCAGCTAGCATAAAGCCACCTACTGGAGTCTTTGCTGGCCAACCCGAGAACAATCCTAAGCATCCTGAACAGTTGAAGGCAGTCACCACGAGATCAAGAAAAGACTATTCGGATCCCCCAGTAAAGACACATGTGGTTATTACAGACGAAGATGGACCTGTGATTGTCCAAAACTCAACAACACTAGAGTCTGAATCAAAATATGATAAGACGGATAAAGGAAGTCCTGAGAAAACTACTGATGAAGAAACTTAAATGCCAGAACCTGATCTTCCTGTATATAAGCCTCGTATACCCTTCCCAGCCCGTCTAAGGCAAACCAAGCTTGATACTAGATTCAATAAGTTTAAAGAAGCTATGAAGAAACTTCATGTTGATATACCCTTTTTGGATGCTCTGGCTGAGATACCAGCCTGGACTAAGTACCTAAAGTCACTCCTCACCAGGAAGTATATAACTGAATAATATGAGACAGTAAAACTGGCTACAACTACATCAGATATCATATTGAGCAAAATGCCCAAGAAACAAAAAGACCCAGGATCCTTTGGAATTTCATGTCACATTGGCGACTCATCATGCAAGAAAGGATTGGCAGATCTCGGTGCAAGCATCTCTATTATTCCACTTAGCCTGTGCAAAAGACTAGGGTTTGCATAATTGCTTCCTACTAGTATGACTATACAGCTTGCAGACAATTCGATAAAACATCCGTTAGGGATCCTCGAGGATGTCCTGGTCAAGGTGGGCAAGGACACATATGTTCCATGCGACTTTGTCATTATGGACATAAAAGAAGATGCCAAATATCCTCTCATTTTTGGTCATCCGTTCCTCGCCACTGCAAGAGCCCTGATAGATGTTGAAGCCGGTACATTACTGCTCAGATTAGGCAAAGAAACTCTCGAATTCAAAGTTTTTGAAAGTATGAGAAGACCAAGTATGTAGGAAGAAGTCTATCTGATTGACTGCATTGAACAAATGTCACTCCTGACTCAAGAGCATCATGAATCAAACGATCACTTGGAAATTGCTCTAACAAACCCATCAGTGGATGAACAAATCGACGAACGAGTAAAGGATTGCATCGAATCCCTCGACTCTGCTAAAGAAGATGTCGAAGCCACTAGTGAAGAACTCAAAGTTATCGAAACTACAAAAGAAACAAGCAAAAAACAAGAAGCTCCCAAAATGAAGCCTCTTCCCGAAGGACTGAAGTACGTGTTTTTAGACGATCTCAAGGTTTGTCCAGTTATTATAAATTCCAATCTAACAGCTGAATAAGAAGAGAAACTTTTGAAGGAATTGAGGGAAAGAAAGAAAGCCATCGGTTATAAAATGAGTGACCTCACTGGGGTCAGTCAAGCACTGTGTATGCACAAGATCCCTATGATGGAAGATCACAAACCTACTATTGAGCATCAATGGAAATTGAACCCAAATATGAAGGAAGTGGTCCGTAGCGAGGTCATTAAATTGCTCACAGCAGGAATAATCTATCTGATATCCGATTCGCCATGGGTAAGCCCAGTGCATTTTGTCTCGAAGAAAGGTGGAACGACTGTCATATGGAATGAAAACAATGAACTCATCCCCACTCGAACAGTCACAGGGTGGAGGATGTGCATAGATTATAGGAAATTGAACAAGGCAACTCGAAAAGATCATTTTCCTATGCCCTTCCTTGATCAAGTCTTAGAAAGGTTGGCTCACCAAGAATATTTTTGTTATCTTGACGGTTACTCTGGATTCTATCAAATACCCATACATCCAGATGACCAAGAGAAAACAACCTTTACCTGCCCATTCGGAACATACGCATTTAAACGAATGTCGTTTGGCCTCTGCAATGCACCTGCAACTTTCCAACGTTGCATGGATGCAATATTTGCCGGTCTCACCGAAACCATTATGGAGGTTTTTATGGATGATTTTTCTGTATATGGAGATTCATTTGATTCATGTCTTAAGCACCTTTCCCTGGTCCTCAAATGTTGTGAAGACGCACATCTTGTGCTAAATTGGGAAAAATGCCACTTTATGGTAAAAGAAGGCATTGTCCTCGATCATAGGGTTAGCAATAGAGGAATTGAAGTAGATAAAGCCAAGATTGAAGTGATTTCTAAACTGGCTACATCCACAAATGTAAAAGAAGTTCACGCTTTCCTTGGTCATGCAGGATTTTATAGAAGATTCATAAAGGATTTTCCCAAGATAACGAAGCCAATGACAAACCTATTACTAAAGGATACTGACTTCAATTTCCACGAAGAATGCGTCAAAAGTTTCAACATACTGAAGCAGGCCCTTACAACCACCCCCATCATCAGAGCTCCCGACTGGGACCATCCTTTTGAAATTATGTGCGATGCCAGTGATTATGATGTGGGTGCTGTTTTAGGGAAATATATAGAGAAGAAACACTATGTGATCTATTATGCATCGAAAACTCTCGATGAAGCCCAGAGGAATTACGCAACTACCGAGAAAGAACTTCTAGCAGTCGTGTATGCCTTTGACAAGTTCATATCCTACCTAATTGGTTCGAAGGTCATTGTCTACACAGACCACGCTGCCATTCGTTACCTTCTGGAAAAGAAAGATGTGAAACCCAGGTTAATTAGATGGATTCTCCTATTGCAAGAATTTGATCTGGAGATAAGAGATAAAAAGGGCACAAAGAATGTTGTAGCAGACCACCTCAGTCGCATCCACACTCAGGATATAGAGAAGATTCCGATTAACGATTCTCTTCCGGATGATCAACTAATGAAGGTCTCAGAAGTTATACCGTGGTACTCAAATTTTGTGAACTACCTTGCTGCTGGGGTGATCCACCCTTAATGCACTGGAAATACGCTAAAGAAATGCATGCATGATGTAAAGCAATATCACTAGGATGAGCCATATCTTTTTAAACTATGTGCTGATGGACTGTATAGACGATGTATCGCCGAAGAAGAAGCTCAACTTATTTTGGAACAATGTCACTCAGGACCAGTGGGAGGACATATGAGCTCTAAAAAGACTGCTTTGAAGGTTTTGCAATGTGGATTCTTCTGGCCAACCATATCTAAAGATTCCTACGACTTTGTCATGTCATGTGACAAATGTCAAAGATCAGGCAATATAACAAAGAGGGATGAGATGCCGCTGAATCTCTGGCAGGAAGTAGAGATATTCGATGTATGGGGGATGGACTACATGGGTCCATTCCCATCTTCTCATGGATTTTCATATATCCTAGTGGCAGTAGACTACGTCTCAAAATGGGTTGAAGCCATACCAACCGTCACTAGTGATTCCAAACCCGTAATCAAACTATTCAAAGATATTATCTTCTCACGTTTTGGAGTGCCACAAACCGTGATATCTGACGGAGGGTCCCACTTCCTTGAAAGAAGCTTTGAAGATTTACTGAGAAAATATGGTGTAACACATAAGGTAGCCTCGCCTTACCATCCACAAACAAGTGGACATGTAGAGGTCTCTAACCGTCAACTAAAGGCTATTCTGGAAAAGACCGTAGGACACAATCGGAAGGATTGGTCAACAAAAATCAACGATGCCTTATGGGCCTATCGAACTGCTTATAAAACTCCCATTGGGACTACACCTTTTCGATTAATATATGGAAAAGCTTGCCACCTGCCAATCGAACTGGAACACAGGGCATGGTGGGCAATTAAACAATTGAACTTTGATATGAAAGAAGCAGGCCAAACCAGGATTCTGCAACTCCAAGAGCTGGATGAACTCAGGATGACAGCTTATGAGAATGCACGAATCTACAAAGAATGTACAAAACTTTGGCACGATGGACATCTGAAAAGAAAAGACATACAAGTGGGAGACCAAGTTTTTGTATTCAACTCAAGATTGAAGTTATTCCCAGGAAAACTTCGCTCACGCTGGTCTGGACCATACATCGTCAAGAGCATCTCTCCACATGGTGCCTTCTCATTACAGAGTGAAAAGTCAGGTGAATTTGTAACAAATGGTCACCACTTAAAGAGATATTTCATCTCAACTGACATAGGCACTAAAGCAATGCTGGAACTCACCAATCCAAAAGACCCACCGTGAAGCTGAAGGATCCAGTCGAGCCATCGACATAAAACAAAGGCGCTTGTCGGGAGGCAACTCGATCAATAATTTTTTTTACTTTCGTTTCTTCAATTTTGTTTTTACCTCTTAGTTAATATTTCATTAAATAAAATTAGCATCGCAAGATGCTATTTTAAGATCTAATTGCTCTTTACATTTAAGATTTTCAGATATAAGGATGTTCGCCGATTGGAACGCAACCACACCTGGTGGTCATTCTGGCACGATTTTTCCCTCCATCTTGGATTTAGGGTTTCCTCGAGACGAGCAAATCTCTAAGTTCGGGGTGGAGGGTGGGTGGTACGTACCTTACTTCCCACCTACATACTTAAAAAAAAATTCAAAATTGTTTAATGATTTTCAAAGAAATTGAACAGATACTTGATGAATTTTTGACACTTTTTGACACTTCCTGATTTCATTAAAAGTCACTAACTAATTTGCTATGCATTTTCAATCATTATATCCTCCTTATTCGAAGTAAATCCTCAAAAGGACCAATTTTTGAAACAAGCCTTTTGCTTGAAATCACCTTGTGAGGCTTATGATTCCTAACATCATGATACTTTGCAAAAATGATAAGTATCTATCAAACTGATAAGGGATCAAACACGTCGTGCTTTCTAACTGACTAGTGGAACAATAACATAGAATCTCCACTGGATCCTCATCAAGTCATTATTTGAGCAGAGTACGACAAAGAGAACAACATGTGCACTGAATTGTAAATCAAGTTGCATTCTGATCTGAACTCCCTTCTACACTTCTTCTATCATCTTCGTACCTCTCCATCCATCAAAAAGAAACAAAAGTAGACAAAATAGTGCCAAACCCTAAGTTCGGGGTGGCACACCACTTCCCTCTATATTCGCTTCTTCCATACCCCTAACAAATTAATTGGGGCGTACCACCAAAAATGCAATCTCAAGTCGAATAGAGGAGAGATCTGCAAACAAAAGATGCCAAAGTGCATACAAAAAGAATTGCAATCTCGAGTCGAATAGAGGAGAGATTCGCACAAAAAAATGCAATAAATGAAATTGCAAAGCAAATAAAAATCTGGAGTCGAATAGAGGAGAGATTTACTTCTTCTTCCATACCACCTTTCACTCCATTTTCTACCTAAATGGCACAATGCATGCCCCCACTATCCTAAAAAACACCAGTGTCAGATCAGATGCACACTTGTTGTTCTGCGGGTATCTCTGGACTCATACAAAGCTCTTTGACATGCTTGTTGTTGGAAAAAGTGAGGAGGAAGTGATATTGGAAAATGAACTCAGGAACGAAGATATGGTAAGATGTGTTTAGTGGTCTCAGGAGGTTGAAATACTGAGTCATATTGAGCAGAAAGAAAACATTCGTGATGTGAAGATGAAGCAATCACACGAATTGAAAGTATTCATTTGGCGACTATTTCAGATTTTGTGTTACTCGAGGACGAGCAACATTTAAGTTCGGGGTGTTTTGATGAATGCATTTTCATCATGAAATTCAATTATCACTTCAAGACCGATTCAACTCTATACATACTTTTTCACTCAATATGAATCATAATGTGCAAAACTACTTAGTTGATTCGATTATCAAGGTTTTAACTAAATATTGTTCATTTAATGCAGGTTTTGACAATGCGGTCCCAAGACCGTTTGAGTCCATGCGGTCCCAAGACCTTTTGAGCCCATACGGTCCCAAGACCGTTTGAGCCCATACGGTCCCAAGACTGTTTGAGCCCATGCGGTCCCAAGACCGTTTGAGCCCATGCGGTCTCAAGACCGTTTGAGAGCATTCGGTCCCAAGACCATTTGAGCCCATGCGGTCCCAAGACCGTTTGAGCCCATACGGTCCCAAGACCGTTTGAGCCCATATGGTCCCAAGACCGTTTGAGCCCATGCGGTCCCAAGACCGTTTGAGCCCATACGGTCCCAAGATCGTTTGAGCCCATGCGGTCCCAAGACCGCTTGAGCCCATGCGGTCCCAAGACCATTTGAGCCCATGCGGTCTCAAGACCGTTTGAGCATGTGAAGACCATTTGGGCGCCAAGGTCGCAAGACCGTTTGGCCACGAAAACCGTTTGGCCACGAAGACCGTTTGGCTGTGAAGATCGTTTAGCTGTGAGACCGGTTGGAGCCAGACTTCGAAACCGTTTGCAGCCAGACTGCGGGACCATATGGAAACCATGCATCAAGACCGTTTGGTCTTTTACACAAGACCGCATGGACATGCAGCACAATACAAGACCGAATGAGAGATATCTGCCAAACCGGTTGAATAAAGCCCATGCATGCAGACCGCATGGAGTTGGGGCTGCAGAACTGTTTGATATATTAACACGTACCAAGACCGCATGGTCACTCGCACAGCCAAGACCGAATGGATGATAATTGCTAGAACGTGTGAGGTGCATGAGGACTGAATCGCAGCCCATGCAAGACCGTGCTGGAAACCGTTTGGAGAATATATTATTAAACCAATTGGATTTGTTGCTCGCAAACCGTTTGCTGGATTAGAAATAAAGAACTCACGTGAACACCAATGCAAAACCGTTTGCTATACTCACATATATGCAAACCGATTGGATACTTTCTGAAATGAGGACCGAAATGCAGCGAAGACCGTTTTCTTGTACCGTGCATAGAGACCGTTTGAATAAAAGATACTCCAAACCGTTTGCTCAAATCGGAACGTGAGACCACCTGCTATCCCAAACCATTTGCCAGAATGCGGAGACCGTTTGGGCAAGATACTCACGCAGACCGAATGATAAAGTAAATGCATGAAACCGGTTGGACACATGCACATAAAATCAAGACCGTTTGGTTATATACAGCAAACCGTTTGTTGAAAATATCTTCGGACCATTAGTAAAATGTTAGGACCCACACCAAAAGCATGAGGGCCACATCTGTGCCTATAAATAGGACCCCAAGGGTCCTCATTTGGGGCATCAGATCCGGACGCCGCCAGGCTGCCCGAACACAGTTCTGATCCAAATCCATTCCAGTTTACGCCAGTTCCATTTCACCTACTGCCCGTGCTGCAACCAAGGAGGCTGAGGAGAGAAGGAAGACGGAGCGAGGGAGACTGTCCAGTCTGTCTTGGCAACTCCCGTTCACGTCCAGATCTGCTCTGACATGACGTAGGAGGCCATATCTTCTTCACCGAGCTACGACTACCTTCTGCACCGAGTTCATGGCGGATTTCTCTCTCTTCCTCACTCTCCTTGTTTCTCGCATCATGAGCGAGTAGTACCTTTTCGCTGGGGTGCGGGGACTAGCCCCGCTGCCCATGCAAACCATGTTCTTTTGTTAAACTTTCCATGGCAATGAATATATCTCTTCATTTCACGGTTAACCGTTATGCTTGTAGTTTGATTAATTGCTTGCTTTCATCTCTGTTCTACCTACATTGCGAGAACATCTATATGTAGGAAAGAATGTCGTTTAACAAGTCGACTCCTTGACGAGAACTTCTGAAAGGATTCCTTGAGGTTGTAAGTGTATGATCCGTGAGGGGACGAGCCATCTAGCCTTCAGTGACGCTTCTGTGTACCTAACACCTTTACAGGGGGTTCACAACCTTAGTTGGATTTTGTATCTTCTTGTTAATCGTCGATGTTCCCTCGTATATTAATCGTATGCTCGCTTATCGGTTAATACGACTGACTCCCAAACTAGAAATAGGATGGGATTTCTTCAGAGCCGTAAGTAAGTGATCTGGATGGTGACTAGACATCTGATGCCTAAGGTGATACTTACGCGAACCTAACACCCTCATGGGGGGTTCTGCAGCAGCTCTATTTGGATTGATATATCTTGCATGGTTTGTTTGTGATTGAATGTGTTTGCGCGTGTAGCGGTGGTGAAACTCGGTACCCATCCCAGCGATTCCATACCATTAATCTAAATCCAACTTTAATTCATCTTTTAATTTCTTGCAATTAGTTTAATCAACCTCAAATCAACCAATCGTTCTAAATATTAGTTTTACTTGAGCTAGATTCGACTGACAAGGATTCTTAAAAAGGTTGTCCTTTGGGTTCGATCCTTAACTATACTGTGATAAGACTCGTCCGCTTGCGGGTGGTATTATTGCACTTTGGTTTTGGTAAAAGCTCGGGGATTTCAACCTCGAGTGAGTTTGTTAGTGCGTTTCAAAAATACCACGTCAAGCTGGAATACTCCTAAAGATACCATCTGAGTATGCTATCTAGAGCTCCTTTTCCACCCAGAACCACCAAAGACCACCATTGAATGCCTTAATCCACATTCTTAGTCAATGACAAAACATGAAGTTTCCCCACTACCTTCTGTCTCATTGTTGATGTCGGTAAGAGATGATTTGAGCAATGTTGGATCACTATTTAATGGTTGTTGGGTCAAGGGGATGGGTCAGGGTCAAGACACTGACTCCCACTTAAAGTGCCTCTATTCAAGGGAGATTTCCCTTGGCTCACTAGGTTTGCAGTTGGGCCAGACTCACGGTCTGCCAAGGTGTAAGTGGACCGGGCCCAATTAGGTTAAAAAGGGATTTTTTGGGATAAAAAGAGCACAAACATAGAAAAATCATATGAATTAGTAGAAAACTCCATTGGTCTCAAATTTGGAACATAAGCTCCACATAGGGAATAGATACTTAGGACAAGTTTCAAATCAAGGTGAGTGTGTATGGCCAAGATATTAAGCAAAGGATGTAAGAGCAATTTCAAACTAGGATTTTATAAATTTAGGTTATAAAATTGATTCAAAATGTGGATCTTCACTTTAGATATCATCATAGAGTCATTAACACATGGAAATTATTAGGAATGAAAAAAATCTAGAAACTAAGGGGTTATAAAATAACTAGGTTAGTATTGTGCCAAAATGCACATTGTCACAATCTCCCCCATTAAGAGGAATAATGTCCCCAAAATTCAAAAATATCCACAAAAGATTGGACCCATATACTCTATATTATATTCTCTTCCATACTATAAATATACTTGTGATTTAGTCAAAATATTCACTAATATTGTTGAATTGGTCAAACTAGAGGTCAAACTATCATATTTTATAAATTTCTAATGTAGAGTCCAATTTCAAGTTGTATCAATATTAGTTAATGATCGAGATCAAGAGTCAAGATTAAATGTCAGGGATCAAATTGGGTCCAGATCAAGTAAATTTATGGACGCAAGGGTCAATATTTGATATCAAATACTTTGTGTCCAATCATTCAAGGTCAGGGTTTCTATTCCTATTCAGACCCTGGGTGTGGTCACTCACCCATAAACAACAATATAGTAGTATTATGAAATTTCAACATTGATTTCATCATCAAGTATATTCAAGGTGGTTGAATCATCTAGACCTAGGTCACTTTTAGTAAATTGACCTTATGCATATATTCAACATTACCATCCTCAAATTTATCATCAAGTCAAGATTTCAATATATGAGTATTGGGTCAAAGAGGTCAAATTGCAAGAAGTTATCATCTTCCACTTTCCAATTAAACACAAGATGTACTTTCAGATAATATCCAAATACCATGCTTTCATTCCTTCCTCTCAAGGATGGAGTAAGACACACATAAGAAATTGACATATACTTTTGTTTCTTTGAAAGCTATTTCATTCTAAGATATTATCTAGGTCAAATATCTCTAAAAAGTTAGGAAATAGAGCTTACTTGAAAGGCATTATAGTCAATAGGTGAATTTAAATTATAAGAGATTATGTATAGGTTTCCTCACTTAAGGTAGACCATCATACTAAAGATATTGAGTTCATGTTGAGTATAGCATGGTTATATTATTCAAAGAGTACCTTAAATCCTCATAATATAGCTCAAGTCAAGAGTCACATCATCTCACTCAAAATTTCCAAATTTATTCAATTTTGAGTTATTTCCCATGATACCCAAAATTAAGTGAAACTAATAAATTTAAGACACTTAAAGATAGAGAGAGAGAGAAAATAAGGAGACACCATACTTCAATCTAATGGATGTCTCAGGCTATTCTTTAGAGAAAATATGAGATGATGGAAGACTCTCTACGGTTTCAAAGGAGAACCTTTAGGTAAATCTTTAGATCCACTAAGGCCTGGTAGAGAAGGGAACCTCATCCACTATTGGGAGATGGATGTGAGGTGATTACTAGTCAGAACCATGAGCCTAGACAATTCAATTTTCACCATTGTTGACTTTTAGGTTTCCTACATTGATCCACGATATGATATTTTAAATAATAATCATGTAGAGTTTGTGTGTCTTCTTTTGATACCAACTATCATCGACTTGTTGTTACCCCAATCTCAATCCCAATCCCAATCTCATTGCCTATACAATTGAAATTTTGGATTGAAGTTTCTATAACATACATGAAAAACAAATAAAAATTCTCAGAACATCAAAGGTTTATAAGAGATAACCAACCCAATTAAGATCATCCCTCATGATTCAATGAACTTGTTTGATCTTCATCATCAGATTAGTCCAATGTAGAATAAGATCAACTCACATATTTATGAGGTATCATGTTTTCCTAATAGGGAAAAATCATGACACACGATCATTGCAAATAGGTATAGTCTCGATAAAACATGTGAAATTCCATAAAATAAAATACATTCTCAACATTTATAAAATAAATAGGAACAAACTTTAAGTCATTGAAAATCTTCAAGAAATAACGATATATATTTTATCTCATTTTCCATTATGCTATTCCATGGCCATGATTTCCTCTACCACCTAGGTGTGAGGACATATGTATTGAACCATGTCTACTCAAAAAAGTGTGGGTCTTTTTAACCTTCACATTAGATCCATTTATTGCACCCCTAGGTGTTGATGTTTTTGTATTGATGCATGTTACACCCTTTCATCATCCCTAGGTGAGGGCTTGTTTTAACTCATGCATCAAACCATGGATACACTTAAAGGTGAGGGATCATTTGCATGTTGACATTTTATGTCATAGAAAAATGAATTTCTGGTTTACTTTATGTTCATGTTTCTAAAAATATATTTATAGTTGGAAAAAAAGTATCATATCATAGGAAGTCACTTAATTCAAAAAAGTAATATTATATTCCAAGGAAAGAGATTAAATCATATGATACCTGAAACCACTACCATATGTGAGTCAATAAGAGGATAACAAGCATGCCTTGAAGGTTAGACTAAGAGATCTTGAAAGTCAAAGTAGATCATACTCAAGGTTATGGCACATAGATAACACATATTCATTAATATACTAGTCATCAATATGTATGGGTCACAAGAACTAGGTTAATGTTTTTAAATCTCATTGTTTTTTTATGTGTGATATCTCAAATATGAACAAGATTCAAGTTTTAAAGACAAACATAAACATCATGTTTCATCATCAGGTTCATGGGATGGTTCACATATTATTCACAATGGTCACTTAATCCCAAAACTATCACAAAAGGAGTCAAATTTTCACTAATAGTTGTTCAAGAGTCGAGTCTCATGATAATTTCCACAAGATGGCACAAAGAGTTTTACAAATTTGTCAATGTGGTTAGGTTTAGAACCCCTAACCAAGGTCCATCAAAATCACATACAGATAAATTATAGCCTTGATATTTACATTGGATTATTTATTAATCAAGGTTTAGTCCCATAATTAGTCAAGGCAATATTGAGTCTTAAAGTAATAACCAGATCGAAATTTAGGGTTGTCAAGGTTTAATCATAACATTTGAGTTACAAGAATTGAGGTTTTGGGATATATGTATAAAAGTAATCATAATTAGGCTTTTAAATCATTTTTAAAATAATCCTTGTAATTTTCTAATTAAAATGGTCTATGGGATTAGATTTTTTTATTACGAAGCAAAAGATATGAATTTTACAAGGTTTGATTAGTTTTGTAGAATATTCAGTAGAGTGGGAAGGACACAAAAGGAGAAAAGGGAAGAAATAGAGGATGTTAATTTCATAGTCAATACTTGAAATTTTCATTGGCCGCATGGCCCAAAAAGGGCCATACCACTCGTGAGGTAGTGGGGAAACAAGAAGAAGGGTGTGGCGGCCTCAATGGCAGGCCGGGATGAGAAAAGAGGGAAAGGCAAAGTAGAGAAAGAGAGAGGGTTATAGAGAGTTGTTGATGATCATGAGGGCACAACAAAGCTTGGGGGGGTTATAGGGCAATTGGGGGAATCGAGGTTAGGGTTTTGGTTTGAGCTTTGAAAATGTTGGTGCCAAGATTTCTTGTCTTCCAAGGCATGTTTTGGGAAAAGAAGGGTGTACATGTTTCAGCTTCAAGAGAGGAACGATTGCACCCAATGTGTGGCGAATCAAGGGGGTTTCCCCTAGTTCACCAGCTCCATGGTCATGTAGGATCGTAGGCTCCCAAGATATAACTGGGTTGTGACTAGTTATATTTGAAAAGGGATTTTTAGGCCTAAAAAGAGCACAAACATAGAGAATTCATATAGATTTGTAGAAAAGTCAAATTGGTCTTAAATATGAAACATAACTTAACATAGAGAATACAATATTTAGGATAAGTTTCAAATCAAGGTGAGTATGTAAGATCAAGATGTTAATTGAAGCATCCAATAATTTTTAAACTAGGGTTTTATGAACTTAGGCTATAATTTTGATTCAAAATGTGGATCATCACTTTAGTGTTCATCATGGAGTCACTAAAACTTGGAAACTATTAGGAACAAGAAGGTCTAAGTATTTGAGGGTAATAGAGTAATTAGATCAGTATTGTGCCAAATTGTACATTGTCACACATACATATGATGTTGTGTAGTGCTTGGGTACAACACTGGATAAGAGTTATTGTTGAGACAGACAATGACATTGTTGCGAAGGTGATTATGGATAATGATAGAAGCATTCTAAGAATTTACTCATGGATATATCAAATTATAGAGCATATGAATCTATAGTGGTATATGATACTCAATAAGATTACATGGGCAGATAATTGAGACACTTTTCATATGTCTAAGTTGCATCATCCTATGGTGTCCCCTTTTAATATTTACACCTCTCCACCTGTGGGGTTTATTGTGTAATTTTTAATGTTGTCTAACTAGATACTGGGAAAATCTCATCCATGCAATTTGTGCATGATCATTAATGAAACCTAGTCTCCCAAAAAATGACTCTAACACCATTAATCTTGGTTGTCTATGTCAAAATTTGGTACCACCAACTTAGAGTAAGCTCCTCTAGTTTTTTACTGAGCAAATCATCTTCCTTATTAAGCTAGAAACATTGTTAAAAAAGCTATACCATGAAGGTACCATCAACTTAATGTTAGTATTACTAATTTTTGCACCAGAAAATAACAATTTCTTACAATGTAAATATGTGATCAATTAGTCAAAATATAATTTTAATAAAATATGAAAAATTCATGAAATAAAGATAATAATTGATGCACAAGTAGCATGTATCTTAAATTGGTTTAAATAAATGAAAATACATGTAAATTGATATCAATTGACACATAAAACATATGAATTAGGACATGAAAAATAACAAAATTTATGTGTGCATCAAAACCCCATAAGCTTGGATACTTGTCCTTGAGAAATACTACTATTAGATTTGGTTGAAGAAGTTGAGAATACGACAAATCCAATGAACATTATTATCCTAACCACCCTCCGCCTATTAGACTCAAACTCATCCTGGACAACCACAAAGTGCATAGCTACTCTAAAGTGATCAATCATGCTCATAATTGAAACATTGACAATAATTCAATGAAAACACAAATTTTTCAATGCATAATAACATCGTGGTCAGTAGGATAGACACTTGGTGTAGTACATGATCTCCCTATCTACATTGCTCTGAAAAAGAATCATTCTAAAATGGATTCAAACCCCGAATATAAATGAAGGAGGGGAATAATTATGGAGGTATCATACCATTCAAAGTAATGGGTGGATGGAATAGGTGGCATTGAATAAGAAATAAAAAAACCAAGCCATCATGCAATTTATGATAAAATGATGCACCTATATGATGGATGTTAATGCCTACTGAAATGGAGGTGAAGTGATGAATGCACATATGCATCATCCTAATGATGAGATTTGAGGTGGAAGGCATTTTTCATGACTAGGATTTCACTTTTTTTACATTAAGAGTCATGGAGATATTTTTAGACTTGAGGATCCTTTTTCTCCTTTACCTCTTTTTTATTTTCTTTTATTTCATTTTCTTATGTTTTTAAGTACCCTCTATTAGTAAAAAGTTGATCATTCTAAGTCCTTCACAACTTTTTTGTGAGATGGTGTAAAGATATAAATCCTCTTAATTTATGAAACAAAGATCACAACTTTGAAAGTATCTTATGAATGATATATGTGCATGCAATCTAAATGACAATTGATACACAACTAAATGAATGATATTTTTCTAACCTCAAAAAAATGAATGATATTTTTCTTGATGATAAAGAAAATTTGATATGTATGAATCTGAATATGGTGTGTAATATGATCAAAAGAAAATAACTTGAATCATCGTGTTCTTTATATGGTGGTAGTGAATGTGATGAGGGTGGATGAGATCATATGACAAAGAGACATTGTCTTACCAGCCATGATATGTCACTCTCCTATTAACTTATGAATCAAGGTTAACTAGAAGTATATTTATGAAACTTCAATAAGAAATCATGCTACTTATTTGTTGGTTTGGACTCGAACATCATCATCATACCACAATCAATAGGATTAAGTTAGGTCTATTCTTCATTAAACATGTCTCCAAGCCTACTAGTCCAAGTCAATTCTAAAATTTGTGTACCCTAGAAAACAATTATCGCTTACATAGTAGAAAAACTCATTTCAAAAAAAACTTTCATACCATGTCAACAAAGAGAATCTAACCTGAACTAAAATACACAATTTAGGGTTTACGTCCATGGATACACTAGACAGAAGTGGGCCTTTGAAAATTGTGAAAAAAGTAATGCACAAATGAAGATAGAGAGATGAAAATAATGATGCAGAGATAAAGAGAAGAATTTGTTATATTCCTCCCCCCTAAGTTTGAGTTTAACATTGTCCTCGGTGTCAAAAGAAAGAGAGAAAGATGGAAAGAGGTACTGATGTGTCTTGGATGTAGGAGACAAACATGGTGACCCAATGTTATCCTCTCTACTTGATGATAAAATACAGTGATGAATGTTTGCTAGGAACTTGACATGTTGAAATGTTTGATATCATATAAGAAATTGTGTTTGAGGAGCGGAGGTGATAGTGTGAGTGAGCATCTCATAAAATTCTCCCTTCATTGATCTACAGAATTCATAGATCAGGTTGTTTTACTGCCACTAAGATTAAATTGGTGGTATTGACTTTGGTCTTGGTAGATGTTGTTGGTAACTGCTCTGGCTAAAAGATACTATCTGTTTGTTGGTTTTATGACACTGACTATGAAGTTGTTGGTAATTAGATTTTATTGTTTGAAATTGTCGTCTATCTTGGTTCTACCAACATTGATGTCGGTGTTGTCGAGATAACCCTATTATATTTTTTAAGGGTGGGAATGGTCGGATCTAACCCTAAAACCATGGACCGATCTATAGATAGTAATAAAAACATTTCTACACAAAACTTAACTTGACTATGAACATATGGTTGAGTTTGGTTATGTTAGATCCAAAAACATGTTTTTACTAAGTACTTCTATACACTTAAATGGTGTCAATTAAGGTCACTTTCAATTATTGTAAAGGCCTACAATTGTCCACCACAATGTAAAGTTTAGGAGGAAATTGGCACATGTAGCATGGATAAAGAATTAGCAACATCAAGGTTCACTTTTGGTCAACTAACTGAGATGTTTTAGGTGATGGTTTCATTAGTTATCACTCAATTTGTCATATTTTCTATTACAATTTGTTATGAATACTTTATAAGAATACATATTACAAGATTGTTCTGCATATGTACTAGTATGGTGATATTTCTTCATGGAATCATATTTGTCATAGTAAAAATATGAATCATTTAATTCTTCATTTTATATAGTTTGTAAATTTTAGTCTGATTGGTTAACCAATCTCCTTGACTTTAACTAGACTACATATGAATGGTCTGAAGAAATTATATTCAAAACTTGACCACTTGAATACATAAACCATACTAGACCGCATTGTTTGGTCAAGTCTGGTTTGGTATGGTGTTCAAGTTTGGTGATATGCCCAACCCTAATAATTTTTAAGCAGCAACGGTGGAAGTCAGTGCCACCAACATGAGGTAGGCAGTGTCGAATTTAGGCAAATAATTATCTCAGTAATTTTATTGGATGAATTTGGTGCCATCGACAATCATGTCTATGGTCACAAGTTTGTGATTTTTGTTCTTAGTAACAAATCAAAGATATGTCAATGTCACTGACTTTGGTCGATGATATTGACTCTGTGTAATTTCTACAAATGAAACAAACACATTATGATACATTCTTTACTCACATCAAAATCATTATATCTTTTAACTATTAACTAACATGAACTAATCCTATCAAGAACATATAACTATTGAACAAAAATCTAGTAAAATCAAACGTTAATGAATTATCCTAATTTGTGAGTTGCCTCTTGTAAATGACCCTCTCTTATGTCTTAGGATTGACAAACTCTCACCTCTAATATGGGTTATCATAGGTGGGTGATGAAGATTGCTTTGGCAATCTGAACTCTACCCTATCATCAGTAATGCCCAATGTGAGGTATCCACTTCCCATTGCAATCATCACATTTATAGTAAGTTGGAAAGGCATCCCACAAGCAATTCCAACCCCATGATTCTCTTATAGGTACAACACCACAAAATGGGATGGATAGATGAACTTGTCTGCTTTACGAGCACATCTTCATAGATCCCAAATGACCTAATGGTAAACTTGGCAGTCAATTGGATGGTCATGTTAGTATATGTTATCTCCTTTAGTCTTGGGATTCAGAAAGTGTGAGCGGCATGAGATTTATGCTCACCCTAAATCACAAAAATAACTTTTGAATGTAGTGTTTCCAATGGAACATGGGATACTGAAACATCCTAGATCTCTCTTCTTAAGTAGAAACCTTCTTTAAATCATTGCACTTATCACCTCATTCACTTCCACATTGATCTTGCATTTCGTGGTGATTATTTCTTTCAAGAACTTGGCCTACATCGGTATGTGCTCTATTGCCTCTAGGAAAGGGATATATAAGTTTTTTGAAGACGTCTAATATTTTATTGAATCAGGTCTGCTTCTTCCTGACTTCAAACTAGCGAGATTGGGAACTTGGGGACATGTGAGTGCTGATGTGGGGGAATATATGTCTCCTTAAGGGCTCCCCTGTAAGCTTTGTATAGAATTGCCCTCCACTATAACATGATCTTGTGAAGCTATATCATATGGGTGGGATATCTCCTATTAAGTTGGTTGAGTAGGCATGGTGATAGTGAAGTCTTGGAGTGAATCTCAATTTGGAACAAGTGTGTTTGGAATTCCTTTTCTAATCCTCAAAGTCATATGGATGTGCTTCTCTACATGTGCTAGATATTCACCAACATGTACTTTACATCTTATGATGTGTATATTTTCCCTCCTAATATCAAGATGTCGGGGAAAGTAACTGATGGTACATATATTCACATAGGATGAGGTACATATGGATCCATGGGAAACTCCTTAGTCACATAGGCTTTCCCAATGTATATTGAAATATGTTTAGGTTTCAAATGAACATGGACTTACTCTGTGTTGTTCAGGAAACCTATACGGAGTTGCCATGTAATGACTCCGCCTCCCGGTAACCCCCAATTAAGGGAGACCGAAAGGTCAGAGCCATTAACCAATAACCCAGATCAAAGGTTCGACAAATAATCAATAACAATTAATAAACTTTACCAACTAAACTGAAATCTGGTATTAAAATAAAACTTTGCATACCTTTTGAAAACTTTGGAAAACTATCTATCCACAACTTGAATTATTCTATCTAACCCTCCTTGTACTTTACTTCTTATTTTCACAATGTGTCACTTTACTATTTGTCCTTTTCAAGCTTGTACCTAAAACGCCGACAAACAAAATGTCGGTCAGCATATCGGAATATGCCGGTATGTGGGAACAACCAAAATTTCACAGATATGGCTAACAATTTAATAATCACAATCAAATTATTTAATAAGACAATTTACATTTTCAATGTGTCATTCTCCACCGCTTTTTCCCTAACCCTGGCATACCCCTCTAGGGTTTCTCTTTTGCCATTGACTTAAGGCCACCTTCTCAATCCTGAGCTTGGTGCCTGGGAGTCACCTCTCATGGTGCTCCATAGTCATGCATCATAGACCACCTTCTCATTCCCGAGCTTGGTGTTTGGGGTCACCTCTCATGGTGCCCATGGGTCTACCCTCTTGGGCCTGACCTTTATGGCATCTTCCATCAGGGTGGCATGTAGGTGCGAGAATACACACTTCTTTATAATTGTGATAACCATAGTGACTTTATAATTTTGCAAGTATGAACATCCAATTGTTTAGATTGCATTCAATATGAGGAAACATATGGAAAACCCTTGGGAAACTAATGTGATTAACCATAATTAACCACATACATGTTCAAGTTGACATGAGACAGAAATAATCCAATCAATCAATAGGCAAGCAAGCATTCAATAAGATCCTGAAACAATTATACAATTTCCTTTTATTACTCATATCATTAAGATCTATTAAATCTAGCTCGCTTCCTAGGGTTTCTAGTCCACTTTTAGGGTTTCCATTGCAATTAGGGCTTCCCTTTAGCTTTTACTATTTTAAACCTTAATTTAACGCAATTGATCACAAACCCTAATTATTTCAACATCTAATCCTCAATTTTGGATTGAAGGCATAATTAATCATTAATTAAGTTAATTAATCCTCTTTTACATTAAAGCTACTATTTTTATACTTTTAATCCATGGAAAGATCATTATACACATTTATCATCAATTCATAGTTCATCATGGTCCAATTCACATCTGAACTCGATTTGCCATTAATTCCACCTTTTATTCATGAGAAAACCCTAATTACTACATTTAGGGTATTTATCAAAAAATTAGGAACTTTAATGCTCGAAATATCTTATAACCATGAAAACTCAGTTCTATACATGAAATCAAATAATTAAAGCCATTAGTAGTCCTAATTGCCAACATTAGGGTTTCAAGGCCCATTCAAGCCTATTTATGCACATGAAACTCTAAATTAAACTAACTACATGTAAATCTCATCCTTTTTATTCCTAATGTTCTCTTTTATCATTAACAGTTTAATACCAACTCTAATCATCCATTAAACCCTTATAAATATATTATTCATATCAAAATAGGGTTCTTTAAACATTAATACATTAAAGTTGGCATCTTCCATTAATTTTCGAATTTCAAGAGGAATCAAGCCTCAATTATATTCTTAATGGACTCCCCTCGATTTTCTGAGCAACTTTCATATTATATGCGTGCTAATCTGAGCTACGAATAATTAACTATGAATTTTGTAAAGTTCACTTGCTTTGGACCAACCAGAAGCCGCCACGTCGTTTGATTCTCATTTAATGTGATCGATTTTGGAAACATTTCGAAAGGTTTCTTTTGCCCCTAGTTTAGTCAGCCGCCCCTTCAGCCCGTGGAGGGCAAAATGGTCCAACGGCCGTCATCTTCCTCCTCGGTTAAGCAACAGCAGCGGCCGCCTAGGGTAGGCCTTGGCGCGGCTCTCCCGCCCAGGTCCGGGCTCGAACTCCACCGAGAACGTTGTCTTTGCCTCTGCCTTGCTCGGGCACACACATATGTCCCTCAAATCATGGCCAAGATGGCTGTTTTCTCCCTCGTCGGCCATGCCTATTGCAGCCACCGTTGCAGCCTTGCGGCTGCTGATATGCGCGCTCCAGGGCCTAGCTTCAATGGCCAAGTTTCTCTTCGGCAATGTGGCACATCAAGCCACCATATTGACCTTGCCTTGACTCCTTCTAC
Organism: Alisma plantago-aquatica; assembly: GCA_963693085.1. NCBI lineage: Eukaryota > Viridiplantae > Streptophyta > Magnoliopsida > Alismatales > Alismataceae > Alisma > Alisma plantago-aquatica. The sequence goes on along the minus strand of OY856412.1, from coordinate 1,163,974,802 downwards.
CTCCATGCTCATGCTGCTACCCAGGGCTAGGGTTTAAGAATGAAAATAAGAAGGAAGAGTGGAGGACTACGTGTGGGGTCTTCTGGATTCGGTCCAGGCTCGTATCCCTCATATAGGGGAGAGTATGAATCCCTAAGGCGTGCCTCATGAGGACTCAAGTCCTAAACTCAAAAGGAAACGTACTTTCCTTGGTTGTGAAGCAACCATCTCTCTCTCTTCATTATCTCCTATTTCCTTGATATTCCTTATTGCATGGATATTTAAGAATTTGAAATTTCTCTCCCTTATTCTCTTCATTCTTGTCTTTTAATTCATTGGCCTCAAAATTATATCCTCCTCAAGTAGGAAATACTCCTTTTTAATAAAACCACATAATTCCATTAATTATGTATTCCCATTATCCTTTTATTTTGCAATTTTGGTATTTTCTCTTTCTTTCCTATTTATTGGGACTCCTTGGATCCCAAGAAACTCTATTATTTCGAAATCCTTTTTATTGGATACTCATTATCCTTCTAGATGCATCTAAATGCATTATTCTTCATTATCATGTGTATTTCTTATTAAAATATTTCTTTTTGAGGATTTCTCTTTATTTCTCTTTTATTTTCCTCATTAGTATTGCTTTTATCATTAGGAATCCTTGGGATACAAAATTCCACTAAGGATTACCCAATTATACCTCTTTCCACTTATTTTCCGCATTTTGTCATCGTTTTCAATTTCTTTCTTAATAAAGAAATACTTAATTGATCTTTTCTTTTCTTTTTGCATTATCTTTGCAACTTTGGACTCCTTGGGACCTAAGGAATCCATGTGGCACGAAATCCACCTTTGGATTAAGTTCTTTTTCCTTCTAGAGGTTTCCACACCTTTCTTTTCTCAAACTCTCAATTATTCATTTACTAATTGAATTTCCTTGTTATTGGGCCCAATAGCCAATAAAGCCCACAACACAATCATCAAGGCTATTATATCATTATTTTTCCAATTATCTCCAATATGAGTGATTACATTTCTCATCAAATGAACCCAAAATTTGGGGTTGTAACATCCTTCCCCTCTTATAAGAATTTTGTCCTCAAAATTCCATCAAGCAAACAAACAGTTCAGGATAAGTCTTTCATACGTCCATCAGGGCTCCCATGTGGCTTCACCCTTTCCATTGTGCTTACCAAGAACCTTCATCATCTCATATTCTTCCATATGAGTTCCTTCTTACCTTGGTATATTATACCCTCATAGGTGACTCAGGACATTTCAGCCTCTCAAAAGTTGAATAGGTTCAAGGCTCAGTACATGGCTTGGGTACCTCACATAGTGCTCTAGATCAGACTCATGGAACACATTACACACCATGTTATCCTGAGGGGTAAGGTTAAACATATCCATCTCCACCAATCCATCTCTAATGGACCCATATATCGGGGACTCAGCTTTCTCAGTTGTAGCTTAGAGGGGTCAGATTTTCACATCACCTACTTTCCTACAGTGAACTGCATGTCAGTCTGCTTTGCATCAGCTCACAACTCATGTCGTCTCTAGGCTCTCTCTCTCAGCCATTGCACGATCAAAGTGACTTCATCTGCACCCACTATGGTTCTTTTCTGACCTTCGTGAGGCCTCCTTCACCAACATCATCTTAATGAAGTGGTGACTGACACAACCTCCTTCTAGAACTTATTGCATCCCGATAAAGGCTATGGTGGGTATCATCACATCTTAAGAACTGTCTCTTTGTATCACCCTAAATGAGCACACATGCTCTCATCAGAACCTCTAGTCTGGATCATACTAACCATTAGTAAGGGGTGATAAACTGTACTAACATCGAGTTCTTCACACATCTGCTTCCACCTTATGGAAGTGAACCCTTAGGCCCTATTCAAGAACTTTGGAACTCGCATCATGTTGTAGTTGAACTGGATCTGTCCCTTAACAGTATTCTTTCTTTCTCATGTCATCTAGGTAAGGCGATCTACCATAACCCATATTGGATCTCGACCATCCTTGGTCTAGGGGAGACTTACCACAACTTCCATAGTGGTGAACTCCCACTCCCTCTCGGGGACTCTTTTTTTTTATCCTCCATGTCAAAGCACTGGGTTACTGGTGTTCGTCCTTCACCCTTGACTTGCATGGCCACATGCTACATGCAACTTCACATCAAGCAACCAAAGTGCTACTATCACTTACTATCTTTTTAGTATCACAGTGTTTGGTGATCCTAAAACCATGATCTCCTGTATGTCATGATTCCTCAAGCTTGATACCTCAGAAACCCTAAACCACTCTCATCAGGGTTTCCTCACTTTCCTTTCCAAAGAAGCACATCTGAGGTTCTACAACCATCATTTCATTATATCACAGACTAGGCTGGATAACCAAACAATCATTTACTTGATTAACCGCTATTGATACATCTGGGTGTTAGCCAAACTTATCTCTTTTTCTCATCTTAAGGTTAGCCTAACAACCTCAACTTCTTCTAGCTTCCAGCTAAACTAAGTAGCTATATCTCAACCAGAGCATTCATTACCACTTCTTATCCTTAGGTGTTAGGTAATGTTGAAGACATACACCTCCATGTATTCTACTTATCATCTCATCTCTAAGTTTGTCTTCTTCAAGAAACTCTGAGCTCCTCTTCATGGTGATCAAACTCAACCTTGCATAACTTGCAAATTCTAGATAGCTCTTGGTATCACATCCTCACCAGATGATCTCCTTAATACTCTTAGTGTTTGTAAACCATCCATGTATCATTCATTCCACAAGGGTATGTTATTATCTCTATTCTCATACCTTGTAGCAACGTTCCAACTCACATCATCTTTATCCTTGGTGTATGGCATGTGTATTGTCCTATCTCTCACTCCCATAACAAGAGGAAATAAGCATTTGGCTGCAATCCAAATACATAGTTCTTCCTGTTCCAAGAATAGAGATGGTACAGCCCACCTTGCCAGTACACCTTTACATCTAAGTTGAAACGTGCCACATATGTCTCTACAAACATCACGATATCAAAAATTACTTCCATGGAAAACTGGTCTCGAACCTACTGAGGTTTACACACATTCCTTGGTCATCTCCTCTAGGTCTATAGGGTGTCGGCACTTTTGGGGTCATCCATCTTCCCTTATGCATTCAGAGAGTTCCCTACTCATCTGCCCTTTGGGTCCCATGAGTTCATGAAGGTGATCAATCTCCTAACCCATGGCCCTTAGACAATGATAGATGTTACCTCCCGACCCTATGGTCATGTGCAACTAGGGAATTAGGCAACTCCTACTTCCATCGGTCTTATCCCGCCCTGACCCTAGGATAGACTTAGGATTCCATTATAGTACATGTCTAGCTTAGAACCTTACCCAAGCCTTCATCATCTCTCTCTACATTCACAACTGACTTTCATTCCTTCATAGGGGTCATGGTAACCTTCCTACCTTGGTTAGGCCCCATACCGGTTACCTCCATGGTAACACATCCACATGCACTTAGAGATGGTTATCTATGGGTCTACAGGTTCATTCTCATACCATGTACTTTTCACTTAGCTTCTCAAGATCCTATGAAACCTCTTTAGGTTACATCAAAACCAACAAAATAGGTATACACCCTACCAAAGGGTCCCTCTCCTAGGATGGGAGGAAACTTCAACTCTTGACAACAAGGTCACAACTGTCCTTATGTTTAGGGTCTGCATCCACATGAGCATGCCTAACCCAGCAGCTACTAAGGCACAAGCAGACCACCTATCAACCCATGCTAGGTCATACTTGATTCTCTTTCCTCAACATTAGATCAACTTAGTTGTGAGGGGTTCATCAAACATACCCTTAACTTAAGGGGTTTCCTTTTCCTCTACACATGAGGAGTACCATGCTCGAAATTATAGAGACTCAAATCTCATCCTGAGCATTGGGTACACTGCTTCCCCTCTTAGGCCTAGGAACCCTAGGTTCTCCTTTGAGTGTCCAACAGCATGCTCAATCTCTTTACCATGAATCAATCATGTCCAAGGTATGTCATGTACTTCCATGATCCCTTTATATGAGCAACACCTCAGGGTTGAGTCCTCCTCAAGGACAACCAACTAGGTATAAGGCCTCACAACCTATTACTAAACCTTTCTTGGTCTATAGAACTCTTCTTCCTATCTCAGAAGGTAAACATCTATATCATAGGCACATAGGTACCAGAAGCCTCATCCTCTCTCTAGGGTTTGGTTCCTCTAAAGGAAACCAAGGTATCATCAGGCAACCACTATCATCCACTTAGGTCACATCATCCTCAACTCCCCACTATTCCTCATATCTCGAGGTTTTAGGCTTCCAACCTCCTTGTTGGGGTCCTGCTTTCTCTCTCTAGAGCTAACTCCACATCCAGCCATACTACTAGAGGTCCTCTCTCCATGAAGGATCAAGCTCACAAGCATACTTCTACATGGGTGATGCCTATGTTTAACTTTTTTTTCTCGAGGTTATCCTTAGTTCTTTATGCTTATCTCATAAGCCATCCATCATGTCCTTCTGACCTCGATTTTAACTTACTGTTCATACTAGTGATGTACTCTGGGTGCAAGCTATATCCTACTTGCAAAAGCCCATAAGGTTTCTATAGGTTCTTCTCTAACCTCATCCATGAAGGAGATATCCTTCGCTCAAACATGCACGACCCTCTCCAGGGTTGGGTTGCCAAAGATACCAGGCCATCTAACCTCTCATGGCTCATATGACATCCAAGGCATGTCTATCCAAACATCTGGTCTACCAAGACAACTAACTCATCATGTCATATCTCCCTCTAACCTTCACTTAGGGTTAGGGTTACCATCATCCTCAAAGGATGTGCTAGGTCTCTACTTTTAATGGAGATATCTACCTCCAAGACTAACTCTCTCTACTCATCCTCCTGTCAAGGAGGTCTAGCCTCAGGTCTTCTCCTGAGGGGCAATGACAACTCACGTCATACGACCTAAGCATGTATATATTCTTTAGTTTGTGCTTAATCTATTAAGCTTATGTCCATGACATCTTATTTACATGCTTTTCATTAATTTGGTGGAGGATTCCTTAGACCTTATTAACCTTACCCATACCTCAAGAGGGTGAGGAGAAGAGAGGAAACCCTAATCCTTAAGGTCCTTAACAGAATTTGAGTTGAGAAGGGATGAACAAGATGAGAGATTCCTAAAGGTATCTTACTTCGAGTCATATCCTAAGACATCGGCCAGGCAGTCACACAATCTGGGAGTCCTCGTATTCTGACTAGTGGTGCAGAGGAAATTATTGCCAGCCCCCAGTCGTGATCCTTTTCTAGACACCTTTGTCTTTCGGATAATCCTCTAATAACTCCCTTGGGTTCTACAGAATTTGTAAAATTTAATAATTATTAAAGATTAAGTGAGGAACCTATGCTCTGATACCAATTGTAATGACCCTGCCTCCTGGTAACCCCCAATTAAGGGAGACCGAAAGGTCAGAGCGGTTAACCAATAACCCGGATCAAAGGTTTGACAAATAATCAATAACAATTAATAAACTTTACCAACTAAACTGAAATCTGGTATTAAAATAAAACTTTGCATACCTTTTGAAAACTTTGGAAAACTATCTATCCACAACTTGAATTATTCTATCTAACCCTCCTTGTACTTTACTTCTTATTTTCCTGATGTGTCACTTTACTGTTTGTCCATTTCAAGCTTGTACCTAAAATGCTGACAAACAAAACGTCGGTCAGCATATCGGAATATGTCGGTATGTGGGGACATCCAAAATTTCACAGATATGGCTAACAATTTAATAATCACAATCAAATTATTTAATAAGACAATTTACGTTTTCAATGTGTCATTCTCCACCGCTTTTTCCCTAACCCTGGCATACCCCTCTAGGGTTTCTCTTTTGCCATTGACTTAAGGCCACCTTCTCAATCCTGAGCTTGGTGCCTGGGAGTCACCTCTCATGGTGCTCCATAGTCATGCATCATAGACTACCTTCTCATTCCCGATCTTGGTGTCTGGGATCACCTCTCATGGTGCCCATGGGTCTACCCTCTTGGTCCTGACCTTTATGGCATCTTCCATCAGGGTGGCATGTAGGTGCGAGAATACACACTTCTTTATAATTGTGATAACCATGGTGACTTTATAATTTTGCAAGTATGAACATCCAATTGTTTAGATTGCATTCAATACAAGGAAACATATGGAAAACCCTCAGGAAACTAATGTGATTAACCATAATTAACCACATACCTGTTCAAGTTGATGTGAGACAGAAATAATCCAATCAATCAATAGGAAAACAAGATTTCAATAAGATCCTAAAACAATTATATAATTTACTTGTATTACTCATGTCATTAAGATCTATTAAATCTATCTCGCTTCCTAGGGTTTCTAGTCCACTTTTAGGGTTTCCATTGCAATTAGGGCTTCCCTTCAGCTTTTACTATTTTAAACCCTAATTTAACGCAATTGATCACAAACCCTAATTGTTTCAACATCTAATCCTCAATTTCAGATTAAAGGCATAATTAATCATTAATTAAGTTCATTAATCCTCTTTTACATTAAAGCTACTATTTTTATACTTTTAATCCATGGCAAGATCATTATACGCATTTATCATCAATTCATAGTTCATCATGGTCCAATTCACATCTGAACTCGATTTGCCATTAATTCCACCTTTTATTCATGAGAAAACCCTAATTACTACATTTAGGGTATTTATCCACAAATTAGGAACTTTAATGCTCGAAATATCTTATAACCATGAAAACTCAGTTCTATACATGAAATCAAATAATTAAAGCCATTAGTAGTCCTAATTACCAACATTAGGGTTTCAAGGCCCATTAAAGCCTATTTATGCACATGAAACTCTAAATTAAACTAACTACATGCAAATCTCATCCTTTTTATTACTAATGTTCTCTTTTATCATTAATAGTTTAATACCAACTCTAATCATCCATTAAACCCTTATAAATATATTATTCATATCAAAATAGGGTTCTTTAAACATTAATACATTAAAGTTGACATCTTCCATTACTTTTCGAATTGCAAGAGGAATCAAGCTTCAATTATATTTTTAATGGACTCCCCTAAATTTTCTGAGAAACTTTCATATTTTATGTGTGCTAATTCGAGCTACGAATAATTAGCTATGAATTTTGTAAAGTTCACTTACTTTGGACCAACCAGAAGCTGCCACGTCGTTCGATTCTCATGCAATGCGGTCGATTTTGGAAACATTTCGAAAGGTTTCTTTTGCCCATGGTTAAGTCAGTCGTCCCTTCAGCCCGTGGAGGGCAAAACGGTCCAACGGTCATCATCCTCCTCCTCGATTAAGCAATAGCAGCGGCCGCCTAGGACAGGCCTTGGCTCGGCTCTCCCGCCCAGGTCTGGGCACGAACTCCACTGGGAACGCTCTCTTTGCCTCCGCCTTGCTTGGGCGCACACAGCCATCCCTCAAACCATGGCCAAGTTGGCCGGTTTCTCCCTCGTCGGCCATGCCTATTGCAGCCGCCCCTGTAGCCTTGCGGCTTCCGATATGCGTGCTCCAGGGCCTAGCTTCGATGGCCAAGTTGCTCTTCGACAACGTGGCACATCAAGCCACCATATTGACCTTGCCTTGGCTCCTTCTACCTCCATGCTCACGTTGCTACCCAGGGTTAGGGTTTAAGAATGAAAACAAGAAGGAAGAGTGGAGGACTACGTGTGGGATCTTCTGGATTCGTTCCAGGCTCGTATCCCTCATATAGGGGAGAGTATGAAGCCCTAAGGCGTGCCTCATGAGGACTCAAGTCCTAAACTCGAAAGGAAACATACTTTCATTAGTTGTGAAGCAACCATCTCTCTCTCTCTCTCTTCATTATCTCCTATTTCCTTGATATTCCTTGTTGCATGGATATTTAAGAATTTGAAATTTCTCTCCCTTATTCTCTTCATTCTTGTCTTTTAATTCATTGGACTCGAAGTTATATCCTCCTCAAGTAGGAAATACTCCTTTTTAATAAAACCACATAATTCCATTAATTATGTATTCCCATTATCCTTTTATTTTGCAATTTTGGTATTTTCTCTTTTTTTCCTCTTTATTGGGACTCCTTGGATCCCAAGAAACTCTATTATTTCGAAATCCTTTTTATTGGATACTCATTATCCTTCTAGATGCATCTAAATGCATTATTCTTCATTATCATGTGTATTTCTTCTTAAAATATTTCTTTGTGAGGATTTCTCTTTATTTCTATTTTATTTTCCTCATTAGTATTCCTTTTATCATTAGGAATCCTTGGGATACGAAATTCCACTAAGGATTACCCAATTATATCTCTTTCCACTTATTTTCCACATTTTGTCATTGTTTTCAATTTCTTTCTTAATAAAGAAATACTTAATTAATCTTTTCTTTTCTTTTTGCATTATCTTTGCAACTTTGGACTCCTTGGAACCCAAGTAACCCATGTGGTACGAAATCCACCTTTGGATTAAGTTCTTTTGCCTTCTATAGGTTTCCACACCTTTCTTTTCTCAAATTCTCAATTATTCATTTACTAATTGAATTTCCTTGTTATTGGGCTCAATAGCCAATAAAGCCCACAACACAATCATCATGGCTATTGTAAACGAAACTCATTTATTCAAAACAAATTATATCATTATTTGTCCAATTATCTCCAATATGAGAGATTACATTTCTCATCAAATGAACCCAAAATTTGGGGTTGTAACATGGCATCTTTTGATCTACAATATTTGTAGCTAACTATGATATTTGGGTCTTTATCTCCAAATTTGGAACCCTGGGCTGGTCATAAAAGGATTTCATCTTCAAGACAAACTATGCAATGCGATCATTTAACTCGTTAAATCTGCTAAGGCCCATGTATTATTGTGTGGGATGTTGTTTAGATAGACCTTGCTGAAAATTATTTGGATCCCTCCAATAAAACATGGTATTATTTTTTTAGGAGTACTGACCATTGTGCCTACTGTTGGGTTATGCCATATTTTTACTCTTCCTCCTGAGATGTGTTGAAGTTCAAGGACCCCAACAGATTTGTGCGCCTATTCATCTATGAATTCGTCTCCATTATATCATGTGTCTTAAAGCCACTCTTTTTTCCTCAAGAGTCTCACATTCTTCTCCCCAAGATTGATTCCTAGCCATGTTCTTCATGATCTCTTAACTTTTCTTGGATTTATTATTCAAGAAAAATTTGACACTTACACTATCAAGTACCCTTCTCTATCCCATGTGTACACTATGGTATAAGATTTTTCCTTGATCAAAGAGGCCTATGCCATGATGAGGGACCATATTGAACATACCATGTTAGCTCTTATGTGCCAATGAATAAGATTGTGACAGAGTGAGTTTCCAAATACCTTGTTTATTCTGAATTATGTTCACTAATAGCCTTAAATCATTTAATCTTAATTACCTAACCTTTTTGGACCCTCCATCTTGAAATATGATAATTAATTTGAATAATAGGCACTATGCGACTTTCAACTAGGTTAATAATATACTTTAATCAAAGTAGTACATTAAAGGATATAAATTCATCATATGGCTCCCAAACATTTTCTACAAATTCTACACATCTTTGTGAGCCTTTGTTCCAAATTTCACCTCATTTGGACATTCCTATAATTTTCTACAATTTATTGAAGTTTTAAGTGCATTATTTAAACTAGGACCTAAGTTCTGACTTTTAATTAGATGTGTGACATTTATGTGTCGCACCTGCCTTCTTTACCTTAGGAGCAGGAGGCTTAATTGATTAAGGAATCCTGACCACCCAATCTGATCACCATGGATTGGATAAAGATCCAACGGCCCAGTCTTCGTCCCCTACCTCCCATGTATCTCGGCCCCAGCTCCAATTGATCAAGACAACCAACCATGACTCTACATGCCTGACCGAGGAATACCCGTGTGAGATATTTGGAGGATAACCTCCTCTCATCAAGCCAAGCTCAATGAGCCAAAGTAGATCTCCCCTAGTCCTCAGATCTGGGAGAATGACCTCCCAACTTCCCGGGTATCTCTCCTAACAGTGGCACCACTTTTAGGGCTTCCTCCAACGCCCACTCTCCTATCTATTTGAGGGTCCCGTTAGCACCACCGACGTCCCTTTAACCCTCCTCAACCCTCTTTTTACCTGAAGGATGCTCCTTGCTCCCTAACCTGAACCACCTCCACCTCAACTGAACCCGAGAACCCCCTTACTCTTGGAGCCTCCACCCTCTAATAAACCGTGCTCGTATGCTCTAGAGACCTCGATGAGAAGAACCGCATCACCGTTTGGAGCCATAGAGGGGAATAAGTGTGGGTCGACTATTGCATATGATCAAGATGTAAAGCTTCACCACCAGAGGAGATGGGACATCCTTGCACTCCAGTAAGGCTCGTGGAACACTTTTGGACCTTGCACAGAGCTCCCTGATCCCTTAATTCAACTAGAGGGGAGGTAAGCCTCTCAAATCCATTCTACCTCCTTTACACCTATTCTTATTGAAACCAGGGATATAGTCCCCCTTTGACCCTCTTCTCTAGTTTGTTGAAATTGATGTGATCCCGCAAACACAACCCACTCCTAAATACACACTCAGCAACTACCTAGATATCCTGAGCCATCAACACCTTCACTCTGCTTGCACTGCGGCCATGGTGTGAGCCATTAATGAATTAAGCATGTGTATTTCCCTTTCCGATCACACTGGGTCACACATATAATTTCGACGCCATGGGCATTCTGGTCCATCTAACCCTCGCTCAACCCTCTATTTGGTAGTGCTAGCTCGTAGGTTAAGAGGAGGATCTGCGGAGCCGAATCCCTCCTCTAATCTGCGAGGCCTGGCTTCTTTTCCTTTTTTTATTTTCTTTTTAAAACCCTAGCCTTTTTCTAATTGGTCGATTCTATAAAATCCATAACAAACAATTTTAGTACCTAAAACATTCCCATGAAATACCCAAGTTCTTAGAAAAATGAGGAGAACCTTTATAAATTATTACTTGTACCTAAATTAAACCCTAGATTGACGTATCATTTTATGACTTTAATTTATGTCCTTTTTAGTATTTAACTTGAAGAAAATCAATATGAAGTTAGATGTCAGTATTTTGTGAAACCTTGTGATATCAAACCTAACCCTGAGTCCTCTGACTCAAAATCCTAATTTGTTGATCAATAATAGACTTGAAACTCCTAATATCATATGAAATAACTATTTCTTTATCTCTCTCTTTTTCAATAATGGTAATTAAAGGAAAAATCAATTATTCAGTATACCTGGCCCACTCTCAAAACCCTGAAATGAGGATTCCCCCTATAAACACTATGACTAGAGCCAATGACTATATGAAAACCATAGTAAGTCTGAAACCCTAATATGAGGTGTTGAAAACACATAATGATACTAGGTATTTATTTCTCTTTTAGGGAAATCTACTCTCTTGATATAGACTTGTTGAAATCAAGATATGAGATTCAAGGTACTTGGATATAAGTATAAGACTAGTTTTCCTTGGTTGCATAATGATATAATGTACCTTGGATGAATATATTTGTTTATGAATTATTGGATGCTTACTAGTATTGTATGCTTCGCCAAAACTTAAAGGAACATAAAAGAATATTGATGAGTTTTAGCTACTAAAGTCAGCACAACCCCATAGCCTAAGAGGCGGGGAATGGCCCAGTATGTATGTATGATAAATTTCTCACTATGGATGTATGATAAATTTCCCATTATAGATGTATGATAAATTTCCCAATATGGATGTATGATAAATTGCTCATGTTGGGTGTATGATAAAGTGTTGATATAGATAGTAGTACAACTGCATCTAAAGATATTCCTAAAAGATGTGTTTACTTGATTTTCCATCTTAATTAATGGCTTTCCTTTTCTTTCTTCTTTCTTCAAGTATTTTGGAATACGCCAGTATAGTACTATATTCTTTAACCACATACCAACCTTGTGTTGATGATTTTGTTTCTCATATTTTCTAGGTGCAAGGAACAAATAATGTATCTCAGAGTACCAGAAGTTGTTAAATAAATGATCATGGAGGATAGCTAGCTATATTGCTGCTTCTCATATTTATTTATGTTAGATAGTTATTTCCTTTTCTCTAGATGATGTATAGGATGCTTTATATCCTATGTACTTTCCATTCCATATAACTAGTCTTTCTCTTCTTAAATAATGTGTTATGACTTTTACCTTTATGAATAATGATTCTTGTGTCTATCTATGTGATGTTATGAACAATGATTTGGATTTTGTGTAACTTTAGATGACAATTAAAATCCCTTAAATTTTTCCTCTTGACATCTTATAGATATGAGTGCACGCATATCTAGGGAATGTCAACTCAGAAAGTGTACATGAATTGGGGTCGTAACAGTTGGTAACAGAGCCAATGTTCACACAACATAGTCACATGAAACCTCATTCACTCTATTGTGAGTCTAGGGTAGTCCTTGAGTTCGGGATGTGAAGGGTGGAGGTGTCTAGGATATCATCTTCAATGGGTCTGATTAAAGTCTCCGAGCCACTTTGCTTGGCAATCATGAGGCTACCTTTATGGCATTATAAGTCTACCTGGCCAATACCCTAAGTGTCCCCTACTTCTTGGAAATACCTTAATTAAGACCCTTCTCATCTATAAATATTCCCTCTCACCCCCTCTACAAAAAAAATTCCCCCTCATCTTTTATTTATAAATATCTTTCCCTCTCATCTCTATGATATAAGGTTAGGAAAATAGTCACTCTATTTAGAAGTCCTAAGGACCAAATGATAATGATTTTAGGGTATCCTCCACAAATCTTAACATTAAGATCATGAATACATAATAAATAAGAATAATGAAATACAATATGGAAAAAATGATGATGGTATGTCTAATGTATTTCACCTAATTTCATGATGCCTCCAAAGACTCGTAACTCTAAGGCTTCTAAGGAATCATCCTCTAAGAAGAGGAAAGAACATGAAACTCATGAAGATTTTGAATCTGAGAAAATGGCCAGGGATAGGAGGGAAGAACAAAATAAAGTCCTCCTAGACTTCATGGAGACCCTTGCCCTAAAAGGAACCCCTAAACCCAGCTCATCTAGAAAGAAGGAAGTAACAGTAATAGATTTCATCAAACTTAACCCTGACACCTTTTAGGGGGAAGACCAGCCTGAGGTGATGGATAAGGCTAAAGCCTGGACCCTATCTGTGGAAAATTCCTTTCATACCCTAGAAGTACCCAATGAAAAGAAGGTCAAATTTTCCACACATCGGCTTAAGGGAGGGGCAACAATATGAAGGGAAAACTATGGCGGGATTAGGGGAGAATAGGTGGACAACATGGGATGAGAACCCTTCAATGACCTTTTTATGCCTATATCTGAGAGGAAGAGGAAGGAAAGGATATATATTGAGCTTAAGTAGGGCAGTCTCTCAGTAGTTGACTGTACCTAGAAGTTTAGGATGCTAGAATGATACACACCCATTAGGACAGAAGACTGCCTTGTAGAGCACTATGTTTATTGTCTAGCCACCCACCTAAAAACCCTATTCATCACCTCTCATCCTAGAAGCATAGATTAAGCCCTAGATATGGCCCTTAAGCAGGAGAGGGAACAAGGTTTGCAGAAGCCGTCAAGCATGGGATACCTAGGGTTAACCACCACGGAGGAGGATAAGTCTAGGAAGTTCCACCATGGCCATAACAAAGGATCAAGTAAAGGGGAAGGTTTAGGTAAAGGAGGACATCAGAATAACCAGAATCAACTGAAGACCTACCACAATAGATGTAAGACCTGTGGATGAGGACACGAAGGACATTGTCGTAATCCTAAGCTTGTGTACTACAACTGCAAAAAGGAGGGCCATTTCATCGCCAAGTGCCCGACTCCATCCATCTTTGGTAATCCTACAATAGGTGCCCCACCCCCTCAGGGACACCACAATGCCAGAGTAGTCACAGTAGTTGTAGAGGAAGCCAAGGCAAATCTCAACCAGCTTGTTGAAGGTAACCTAAATTCTTTTCGTATGTTTAATATCTTGCTCAATGCCTCTAAATTATTCTTTATATAATTATCTTATGTGGCCATTGTTTTCTTGAATGATAATCCTGTTAAAGCTTTATTATATTTTGGATGAACAAAAACATTCATTTCTCAAAATCTGGCATCTATGTTACACTTGCATATAAGGGACTTGGGATATATTCTTGATGTGTCAACTCCTAGTGGAAAAATACTTACTAATTTATAGAAAACAGATGTCCTACCTCTAAAATTCGAAAATCATAATATGCCCTTTGAATTCATCCTCTTAACTATGAAAGACTTTGATATTATACTTGGTATGGATTGGCTATACAATCATTCCATATCAACCTCATTCTTGTCTTGTGGTGATCCCTAGGGGAAGTAGATTCTGTAATAATATTATAATTTCCTCTCTTAAAGCTAAAAAGCTCATTTCTAAAGGATGTAGAGTCTTCCTCACCTTAGTCTTAGAGACCAATCCTAGTAGTGGGCATGTAGAAAGACTAGAGGTCGTACATGATTTTCTTGATGTATTTCTAGAGGAGCTTCATGGGTTGCTTACAAATAGAGACATTAAGTTCTCCATAGATCTTCTCCCTAGAACCACTCTGATTTCTAGGGCACCTTATAGGATGGCTCCTACTGAGCTTATGGAGTTGAAGAAATCGCTACAAGAACTTCTTGATAAAGTATATATATGTCCTAGTGTTTCCCTTTGAGGTGCGTCTGTCCTTTTTGTCAAAAAGAAAGACGGTTCTATGTGTATGTGTATTGACTACCGCATGTTGAACCAGGCCACCATTAAAAATAAGTATCCTCTTCCTCGTATTAATCACCTCTTTGATCAGCTTCACACTACCAAAGTTTTCTCAAAAATTGATCTTCGTTTTGGCTACCATCAACATAAAGTTTCAGATTATTTCTAAAACTGCATTTCGAACTCGTTATGGGCATTACAAATTTCTAGTGATGCCAATCGGGTTGACCTACACACTGGCATATTTACGAATCTAATGAACAAAATCTTCCAACCTTATTTTGATGAGTTTGTGGTCATCTTTATTGATGATATTCTGATTTATTCCTAGGGCTGTCAATGAGGAGGGTAAGGTCTTACCCTTACCCTTACCCACCAAGTTTGGCAGGTAAGGGTATGGGTAATTCCCCACTCCACCAATATCCTTACCCTTACCCTCTTACCCACAAGGAAAATGGGGAGGGTAAGGGCGAAGTGGGGAATTTATATGTCATCTTCAAATTTGTGGTAATATTAATAATAATGGTCTAGCTAGTACATTCATGTATTTGAGTGAAATATCAAGATGTTCCATAATGGATTTTAAATATCCAAAATGTTTCTAAGTAATATTCTACAAGTGTTGTAGTGAATGCATGTACAAATGGTAGTACCCTAACATTGGTGTGTGAAAAAATAAATTATTCCTAGTAGATTAAGACTTCTACGTTAAAATTCTATTAAAGGACAATATGTCATAGAGAGATTATTCTTAGAAACATGCATATCTTATACCCTCTAAAATTTTGTTGCATCCAAAAAAATAAAGCACAAATAAAATAGATAACACCACCTCACATATGTATCAAATGATATATTAAAGATTAAGTCTGGTTATTATAAACATGTTTGCCTTACACCACAAATTATGTAATAGAACATAGACTACTTATATACATATGTCTTGCACCTCCAAAATAGTGTTGTATACACAACCAAGTTAACTATATAAGAAGTAGAAAGGAATATCATGCATTATTTAAAATGATGACCCCATAATATTAAATATTACATAGATTCAAACAACACATGACCATACATTTAATATAATATACATAAATATTGGCGGGTATTGGGTTAGAGGGTATGGGTAATGGCTTACCCTTACCCTTACCCATTAAGGTAGTGGGTTAGAGGGTAGAGGGTAGGCAGGTAAAGGGTAAGAAAATCCTTTACCCTTACCCTACAGGGTATGGGTAAATGGGTAAATGAGTTTACCCTTAGCCATTGATAGCCCTATTTATTCCAACTCTATGGAGAAGCACCGTGAGCACTTGAAAGCAGTTCTTGAAATCCTTTGAGCCCGACAATTCTATGGTAAACTTTCTAAATGTGAATTCTGGATTGACAAGTCATGTTTCTTGGACATATTTTTTTGGGGGGTAATGTATCAATTGATCCTGCCAAAGTGTTTGTAGTTCTTGATTGGTAACCTCCTTGAAACCCTTCTGAAATCTGGAGCTTCTTGGGTTTAGTAGGATATTATCGTCGTTTCATTCCCAACTTCTTCAAAGTGGCACTTCCTCTGACTAAGCTTACTCGGAAGGATGAGGACTTCATATGGTCAGTTGCTTGTGAGTCCATTTTCTAGGAATTAAAGCATAAGTTGACATCGACTCATGTTCTAGTTTGAGCTTCTGGAAATGAAGGGTTTGTGATCTTCATTGATGCTCCAAGAAATGGGTTAGGATGTGTCCTAAAAAAACACAAAAAGGTAGTAGTCTTTACATCCAGAAAACTAAAACCTAATGAGCTAAATTATACCACACATGATTTAGAGTTAGCTTCCATCATTCATGCTCTCAAAATCTAGAGGCACTACCTATTTGGGGTGACATTTGATATCTTCATCGACACATCCTGACTCATAAGGACCTAAACCTGCGTCAACGTTGATGGATTGAGTATCTAAAGGACTATGATTTCACTATTGGCTACCATCCAGGAAAGGCGAATGTAGTTGTAGATGCCCTTAGCATGAAAAGGGCAGTATGTGCATCCTTGTTTGTTCCTGAGTGGAGGAATATGGAGGATCTGGTGGGATGGAAACCACAATTTTTATTTGATCATCTCTAGGTCAACAACATCTCCATTATGTCTAGTCTTCAGTCTGAACTTCTTGAGGAATAGAAAGCTAGTCATGAGATTGTATAGATCTTCTCTCTCCTATCAAAGCCTCAAACTCATCTCTCTGTGGGTCTTGATGGTGGAATTTGATATAAGAAATGTATGTGGGTTCTTGAGTAGCCAACTGTGAAGATAAAGATTCTTAGTGAGGCACATGGGTCAAAGTACACAGTTCATCCTGATACAACTAAGATGTACAAAGACCTACAACACCAGTTCTGGTGGAGGGGCATGAAGTGTGATATCGCTGAATTCATGTCCAGGAGTCTGACATGCCAGAGGATTAAGGCCGAGCACTAGAGACTAGGTGGTCTAATATAGCCCCTTGAAATCCCGGAATGGAAATGGGAACACATCACCATGGATTTCGTGGTGGGACTACCCAGGACCAGAAAGGGATATGATTCTACATGGGTTATAGTGGATCGTCTCACAAAGTCTTCTCACTTTCTCCCTATGAAGACTAGTGCCTAAGTATCTAAGTTGACCGATCTCTATATACGGGAGATAGTACATATGCATGGAGTTCCAGCATCCATTGTCTCAGACAAGGAACCAAAGTTCAGTTCAAAGTTGTGGGAACATGTTCAAGAAGAATTGGGCACCAAATTGAACTTTAGTACAACCTATCATCTACAGACAGACGGGCATTCAGAGCACACAATACAGATTCTAGAGGATCTTCTATGAGCTTGTGTTCTTGATTGGGAAGGCTCGTGGGACCACTATTTGCCTCTAGCTGAGTTTGCATATAATAATAGCTATCAGGCGAGTATTTGGATGCCTCCCTATGAAGCTATCTATGGTCAACCCTACATGTATCCATTACATTGGGATGACGTTGGGGAACATACTTCGATGAAATTTGAGGAGATGTAGCTATATACATATAAAGTTTCTTTGATCAGGCAAAGGATGAAATGGGCACATGATAGGTAGAAATCATATATGGACGCTCATCGACAGGAATGTCAGTTTAAGGAGGGTGATCATGTTTTCTGAAGATCAGACCTATCTAAGACTTGGCAAAGAACAAGGGAAAGCTTAGTCCTCGCTATGTGGGACTCTATAAGATCCTAGAAAGGGTTGATGAATGTGCCTATCATCTTGCTTTTCCAACTCAGTATAGTGACATGCATAATGTCTTTCATGTATCAAATGTGAAGTGTTATGACAAAGACCCAACATTCTAAATCATGAGCCTCTAGAGCTGAAAGATGATCTATCTTGTGATGAATCCCCAGTCAGAATTCTTGATTTCAAGACAAAGGACCTTCGTAGTAATTGGCACATAGATATGGTGAAAGTTCTCTAGAGCCACCATGATCTGATTGGTTCCACTTGGGAGCTCAAGTCCAAGGTCGGGCAGAAATATCCACATCTCTTTTAGGCAGTTTGAATTTTGAGGACAAAACTCTTAAAAGTAGGGGAGAATGTGACAGAGTGAGTTTTCCAAATACCTTGTTTATTCACAATTATGTTCACTAGCAGCCTTAAATCATTTAATCTTAATTACTTAACCTTTTTGGACCCTCCATCTTGAAATATGATAATTAATTTGAATAATATGCACTATGTGACTTTCAATTAGGTTAATTATCGACTTTAATCAAAGTAGTACATTAAAGGATATAACTTCATCATATGGCTCCCAAACTTTTTCTATAAATTCTACACATCTTTGTGAGCCTTTGATCCAAATTTCACCTCATTTGGACATTCCTATAATTTTCTACGATTTATTAAAATTTTAAGTGCATTATTTAAACTAGGACCTAACTTCTAACTTTTAATTAGATGTGTGACATTTACGTGTCAAACCTTCCTTCTTTACCTTAGGTGCGGGAGGCTTAATTGATTAAGGAATCGCGACCGCCCGATCTGATCGCCATGGATTGGATGGAGATCCAACGACCTGAGCTTCGTCTCCTACCTCTCGTGTATCTCGGCCCCGACTCCAGCTAATCAAGCCAACCAACCACGACTCCATGCACCTGACTGGGGAATATTCATGTGAGATATTGAGAGGATAACCTCTTCTCGTCAAGCTGAGCTCAACGAGCCAAACTAGATCGCCCCTAGTCCTCAAATCATGGAGAACGACTTCTCGACTTCCCGAGTATCTCACTTGATGGTGGCTCCACTTTTAGGGCTTCCTCCTACGCCCACTCTCCTACCAATTTAAGGGTCTCATTATCACCGTTGACATCCCTTTAACCCTCCTCAACCCTCTACTGTCCCAAAGGACACTCCTTGCTCCATGACCTGAACCACCTCCACCTCACCTGAACTTGAGAACCCCCTCACTCCTGGAGCATCCACCCTGGAATCAACCGAGCTCGTACGCTCCAGAGACCTCGATGAGAAGAACTGCATCACCGGCTGGAGTCATAGAGGATCAGAAGTGTGGGTCGATTAGCACCTATGATCAAGCTGTAAAGCTTCACTGCCAAAGGAGCTGGGACATCCTCACACTCCAGTAGGGATCGTCGAACATATCTAGACCTCACACAAAGCTCCCTGATCCCTCAACTCAACTAGAGGGGAGGTAAGCCTCTCAGCTCTGGTCTACCTCCTTTACACATGTTCTTATGAAAACCAGGGATATAGTCCCCCTCCGACCACCTTCTCTAGTTTGGTGAACTCGGTGTGGTCCTGTGAACATAACCCACTCCTCAACACACACTTAGAAACTACCTAGCTACCCTGAGCCATCACCACCTTCACTCTGCTTGCATTGCGTCCATGGCGCGAGCCATTGATGAAATAGGCATGTGTATTTCCCTTTCTAACCACACTGGGTCACACATATCATTTCGACGCCATGGGCATTCTGGTCCATCTAACCCTCGCTCGTCCCTCTCTTTGGCAGGGCTAGCTCGGGGGCTAAGAGGAGGTTCCCTAGAGCCAGATCCCTTCTCTAATCTGCGAGGCCTGACCACTTTTCCTTTTTTTATTTTCTTTTTAAAACCCTAGCCTTTTCTGATCGGTCAATTCTATAAATCCATAATAAATGATTTCAGTACCCAAAAAGTCCCATAAAATACCCAAGTTCTCATAAAAATGAGGAGAACCTTTATAAATTATCACATGTACCTAAATTCAACCCTAGATCGATGTATCATTTTATGACTTTAATTTATGCCCTTTTAGTATATAAATTGAAGAAAATGAATACAAAGTTAGATGTCAGTATTTTGTGTAACCTTGTGATATCAAACCTGACCATGAGTCCTCTGTTGATCAATAATAGACTTAGAACTCCTAATATCATATGAAATAGCCATTTCTTTCTCTCTCTTTTTCAATAATGGTAATTAAAGGAAAAATCAATTATCCTATAGACCTAACCCACTCTCAAAACCCTAAAATGAGGATTCCCCCTCTAAATACTATGACCAAAGCCAATAACTATACATGAAAACCCTAGTAAGACCGAAACCCTAATATGAGGTGTTGAAAACACATAATGACACTAGGTATTTATTTCTCTTTCAGGGCGATCTACTCTCTTGATATAGACTTTTTGAAATCAAGATCTGAGATTCAAGGTACGTGGATATAAGTATAAAACTAGTTTTCAATGGTTGCATAATGATATAATGTACCTTGGATGAATCTATTTGTTTATGAATTATTGGATGCTTACTAGTATTGTATGCTTTACCAAAACTTAAAGGAACAGAAAATAATATTGATGAGTTGTAGGTACTAAAATCAGCACAACACCATAGCCTAAGAGGCGGGGAATTGCCCAGTATGGATGTATGATTAATTCCCATTATGGATGTATGATAAATTACCCATTATGGATGTATGATAAATTACCCAATAAGGATGTATGATAAATTTCTCACGCTTGATGTATGATAACGTGATGACATAGATAGTAGTACAAAAACATCTAAAGATATGCCTAAAAGATGTGTTTACCTAATTTTCAGTTTTAATTAATGGTTTTCCATTTCTTTTCTTCTTTCTTTAAGTATTTTGGAATATGTCAGTATCGTAATATATTCTTTAACCATGTACTAACCTTGTGTTGATGATTTTTTTCTCATATTTTTTAGGTGCAAGGAATAAATAATGTATATCATAGTACCAGAAGTTGCTAAATAAATGATCATGGAGGATAGCTAGCTAGATTGCTGCTTCTTGTCTTTATTTATGTTACGATCTCCTCCTTTGTTCTCCTATTGCACCAGTGATTTCGTATCCAGCGGATCTTCGATCCTTCTCCCTTGCTTGACTGAACTTTTGTAAAAGACGTATCAAAATTGTTCTCCCAGTTATTTCCTTTTCTCTAGATGATGTATAGGATGATTTATGTCCTATGTACTTTTCATTCCATAGAACTAGTCTTTCTCCTCTTGAATAATGTGTTATGACTTTTGCCTTTAGGTCCTGTCTGGGTGACTCATTTTTAATTACTGTAGCAGTTAGCAAGTAATGGGATTCTGACTATCGAATTAACAAATTCCATAATTCTTCATCACAACGTTTGGACGACAACTAGTAGTGGTTATATTAGTAAATGCAACCATATTCCTTACTCCAGCTAGTCGCCATGTGAGGCAGCACCCACGGTCGTCGACGAAGTCATACTCGCCTTTCCAACGTACCCTTCTTTATTGGCCCTTACCATCTCCATGACCATAGAATGACCTTCCGTGGGGGTTCCCATTCCCATCCTTTTCCCCGTCGTGTCGAGCAGGCTCACCATGGTAACTGGAGCCTGCGGAAGAGGTGGGGAAGGCAGACCCTGCCCAACAACGGAGGATTAGGAGGACAGGTTGGAGGGATCAGAGTCAGTGGCGCAGCGGGCTGGGACAGGAGACGGTCATGTGAAGAGGCGGATTGAAAAGGGCATAGATTCATTTGCTCTGGGTCCAAGGCGGTGGTGGATGGTTGCTTTCCTGGTGAAGCTCTATGGTGGGGTGGTGGATCAGGGGAGACGGAAGGCAGATGGGGTCAGAACCCTAATGAGAGTGGGCAAAGTGAAGGTAGAGAGACAGGTGGGAGGAGTGGTGGTGGTAGCAGAAGCAGAATGGGGAGGAGACCATTAGAGGAGCGGGAATCGTGGTTGGAGAAGACAGGGATCAAGGGGGATCGAGAGAGTCAGGAGGCGGAAGTCTTCTTCTGGAATTCCAAAAGTTTGCCAATTTCTGTGTCTTTTACGAGGGTAGCGGAATGCATAGGAAGCTGACTACGGCATTTAGATGGTCGAATTTGATAAAATCACAAGCTATTGTCCAAATGACACAATTGACAATACCGTAGTTAGAATACCCTACTAAAATACAACACCACGTTAAACTACTTCATCCAAATGGCCCCTTATGAATGATGATTTGTGTGGCTATCTATATGATGTTATGAACAACGTTCTAGCTTCCGTGTAACTTTAGATGACAATCACAATCCCTTACATTTTCCCTCTTGACATAATATAGATATGAATGAACACATATCTAGGGAATGACAACTTGGAAAGTGTACATGAATTGGGGTCATCACAAAGATTCATCTCAGTGTTTCTTTAAATTATAAAATTTCCCTACCAACTTTATGATATTCTATGGGGGAAATACCTCTATAAGAATATATGTATCATCTCGTCCCATATCTCAATAGACTCCAGTTACATGGTATGAAACCATGTCCCCACCCTATCCATTAGAGAGAAAGGAAATGCTTTCAAGCATATAATTGTGCTATCCACCCTATCAATTTTCAAGATATCACAAATTTCCATATATTTTTAAATGCATCATCAGATGCTCATGTGGGTGTCCATGGCAAGATTGTGATTTCACCAGATCAACCAAGCTTGGATCAATCTTGTATCTTCCTACATTCACAACTTTTCACTTGATTGGATGCAGTGTAATGTGGTAGATTACACATTGGTCCTTTGTCAAATGGTCAATTCATCATCTCAACCCCCTACATTGTCTACATCATCATCACTATGATTAGAAGTTTCTAGTCCTTCTTTTTGTATCTCTGGTTCTTCTTTATCTTCCAGCGGTTCTTCTTGATTTTTTCTAGTAGTAGAGTTAAGACAAGTGATGAGGATGTTGAAAACTTCCTTGCTCATTGTGAATTGACTCCCAATGTAGCAATGGTCTTGCACCATAAGTAGTACATGCAAAGAATAAAAAAGTGTGGATCATAGAGGACTAATAGAAATTGAGACAAAACTATTAACCATGATATTAAAAAATAAAAAAATCTAGCATATAGTGGTTGGTCCTAATTTTGGTAGTGTGAACGTTGTTATCTCCTTCATAACGGTACAAAAAACTTGATATATGTAAACCGTCTGTGTAATGTGCAACTGTACATATTGAAGTAATCAGGTCTAAGTTTCTTGAATTGTCAAATCCATGAATTTTTTCTACTAGAGAACCTAATGAACTAGGCTAAAGAAATATTTAGATTGGGATGAATATTAAACTACTTATCAAGAACTAAAGAAACCAATCAATAGAATTATTAAGATTAAGATGACAAGAATTTCTAGGAAATTCAATTTCACCAAGCATTAGATATAGTCGAGTTTTATCTCATTTACAATGGATTCATGTTGCTTTATGATTAGGTATATATAATAGTATCATCCTCTTTTGAAGCATAATACAATGTCTAGTTAAGGCAAAACCTCAATTTTGTGGTATTAATAGTTCCTAACACTGATTAGGAAGGATGATATCACAATTATCCTCTTCTAGTGGTTAGCCTACTTTTATAGCATTATATTGAGTACATTTATGAAAATTCCCCTAATATAAAATCCCTCTTTTGAAGAAATTAATCATTGAAATTATTACCTAAGGTGATCAAGATTAGATAACATATTTCACTATCAAATATCAAAAAATCATGCAGTGATATTGATGAAATTATACACAACATCACATTGGACTACTCTTGAGTCCTAGAGATATAAATGGGAAGAGAGAATACATCAAAATAAAAATATTGATCCATGCATAAGAAAATAATGAAGCAATCTAGAGAATATGGGGGTGATCCACCCTTATTTTATTTGAGTTATTCCTTATTTGCATTTCTCTATTTGTATGCCAATCCAACACAACTACTGATTGATAAAAGTATTTTCCTTATCGGTCTAGAAACTTTGTTGAAATAACTACGATGGCATGTCCACCACAAACTTAATGTAAGTAGTCAACTTTTGCTCTATAAAATAATAATTTCTTACAATGTATATATGCAACTAATTATGTGAAATAATATTACGATAAAATATGAAAATACAAGAAAAAAGAGGATAATTAATGCACAAGTAATCCATATCCTAATTTGATGTAAGTGAATGAAAATAAATACATATAAGAGCAATTGAGACATAAAAATACCTATATTGGGACATGAAAATTATGTCAATTATGCATGCCTCAACACATATAATAGATGCATGCTTGTGATTAATCTCTCACACCAATACATGTCGAGTATAGAGTTCACAGAGTTGTTTATAAGACTTGGTGCCTTTTTCCAAATGAGTATGAATTTGTCACTTGAACAGCCACTACCCAACATGCTTTTAGTTAACTAGTGAGACATCCATGGTCAATGGAGCATCTGATATCTCTTATCCCTTGGGCAAATGATCCCTTCATGGTAGAACATGTCATGTATATCCAAAGAGAGGAAGCAACCAATAACTAGTAGTAAGACATGATACATGATTAAACATGATGGGGATCCCTGCCTATCATAAACACAAGTACCACAAAGAGGTAGAAGGGAATAACTATGGAGATCTTATTCTCCATTAGGTTGATCCACATAACCTTACAACCATCCCTCATACTTGAAAACACACAAATCAAAGAATCATGATAGACCAAGGTCACTAGACTCTCAACGAAGGGGGATTATCTATAAAGACCTTATAGATATTGGAATTTTGAGCCACAAAACTCAAGAACATAAACTAAAAACATCAAGGATGGAGCAACAAAGTATAAAGCCACATACCATGTTAAACATATATTCATATTTTTCTAAAACTTGCTTTATTGATTATACAAAATAGTAAACATTAGAAAGTCTAGCAAACAAATAAACAATACTGTCAATAAAAGAAAGAGATACAATCAATGAAAAAATCTTTGCAATAAACAATCAAGGATAAAAATCCTAGATGCATGATGCATAATTACTCGGATTGCCATCTGCACCACGGTACCATTTCTGATGGAGATGAAGCCAACCACATTAACTAACATGGAGTACAATCCTTCCCAAAACGGAAGGCGTCTAATGTCATCCTCTAACAACCACACCATATCTTGACTAACATCTCCTAGACCTTATGGGATCCATCATGAATATAATAATAGATACTAGAAACTCCTTTACATTATAGAAGCACTCATGATGAACAAACTTTCTCGGAACACACGTAATAAGTAAGCATCAAACTGATCTAACTTCAACATAATGATCATCCACAAAAACTTGGGTATCACTATCCCACATAAAGATGTGTTAAGAAAAAAGTTCATTCAGCTAAAGGGCATGTCAGATGAGAAATCCAATGTGTGGAATCCCCATCACACTAGAAAGGATTGGCTATCTTGAAGTTCCTCATTAGAAATTCATGTATAAATATATGATGTGGTTTTGTCATCTCCTAAAATCTGATAGGAAAAAACATATTCCTGGATAAATCAATAACACCTTGAAGGTTTCCTACATCCTCCAATAAGCTTTTCCTCATCCAAGCATTGATACCCCCAAGATTGTTGTGCACCTCATATCACCATGCCAAACTGCATATATGATGACCATAAAGGATGCTAACACCTAGATCGCCACCTCTTCAAAGAATAACTTAGCAAATAAGATCACACTATAGGATCACAGGAGAGTCATATCTAGAAATTATGCACCTCAACACACTAAATTCCTAAGCCATTGACAAGGAGGTGCTATCTTGATGAAGTGAACCTCTTTAGAAAATCATTAAGAATATTTAGGATTCTCATTCCCAACATATCACCAAGCACACATATATGGATCCACCCCTTGGGAAAAAATCAACCAAGAACCATCTAAATCCAGATGATTATATTGGGAAGATCCTCCATCCTAGGAGTCAATAATTCATCCCTGAAGCAGAATGTTTGACTCTGCGCATCCGATTAGCAAAATTCCATCGACATCACTTCCCAAATAGTGAATACATACATAAGAAGATGAAGGAGGAAGTCATGGTAATGTTATCCCGATTTACCTGCTCTATATTTGGCGTATCAATTATCCACTTCTACACCAAGGATAGGTTAAAGGGAAGAATTAGTGGTAAAGAAATATCACCTACTATTAAAATATACAAGGAGTCAAAAGACTTGATTTCTCAAATGGTGAATGGATGAAGAGAAGCAAAGTGACTAAGATTTTATAAATGAAATTCTAGGTTGAAAGAAATATTCTAGGCATGCTTCTCGATGCAACCAAACTCATATATTAAGAGCACAATGAATTACTAAAATATGCCTCCCAGCATGGCTCAATAAATAAAAGAATTCTATGAGCCACAATGCATTATCCAAAATCTTAATGATAGTTAGATATGGAATCCCCTCTGGCATGTTAATTATACCAAAATAAAGCATAGTCCTGGAGTTTCTACTCAGTTCATAGATGCATCACTATTTGTTTTTCTAAACCTAACTCAATATTTTATCATAAAACATTACTTGTTTCAAATCACGATGTCATTACATGAATTTATTATAAGATATTCAACTTACACACTAGCATAGAAAAATAATACAATGCAAAAAGGAAAATGAAGACAAGCTTAACTACTCCTTTAGCTTTGTAGCCGTCTTCTTAAACCAACTTGAGGCATCTGCACAAGGGTGTTTGCTTGTACAAGGAGTTTGAAGAATGATATTATAGTCTCACATCAAGATACACCATGCTCTTAGACCAATGCAGAATTGAAGTCAACTATCACAGAACTATTTGTTACCCAAATCCTAACTCCAAATGACTATAAAGTCAATGGCAACAAGACTTGGGTGGCCATCCCTAGCATGGTATTATCAAAGTGTGAATGTGGAAGCATAAAGCTTAGCATTACATGAACAAATAACAAGATAAAAGCACCAATCATAATCTCAACATTCAATAAGTATTATTAAGCAACATCCCTTTATTACAAGATTTCAATGACAATTTGACAGTCAATATACACAAGTTTGCTCATGTACACTAGGGATCTTACAACAACTATACCTGACATAGCTCACCATTTCCATCAACTTCCAGTCATCTCTAAACCTATAAAATACGTGAAACAAGGTGGGTCAAGCACACAAGGTGTTGAGTATAGGGCTAAAAGATACATATGCATAAGCTTTTTCATAATTTGAAAAGATTTACAGAGGTAACGAACAAGAAATAAACAAGTTAAGTATTTAATAAGACAAGAGTGTGTGTTTTATGTCATTTCACTCCAATCATACCATCATTTTGTGCATTCATCAATAGCATGTATTTGCAAGGCCTTTTATGGACAACTTCTCATTAGAAGAGTCGATGAGGGTGCTCAAAATTAGACCACCCTTTTATCAAGAATTCACCCTAATTTGATAACTCAAGTAGGGAACCCAACCTTATGTCCTTACTCCAAAACTTTAGGTAGGTTCATGTGGTTTGTATAATGGAGTTTATGTATTATGTTTGCAAGTTATAAAAAAATGATATCGAGATAAACATCAGGTACAATACCAGAATACTACATGGCAATAATTGAGTAAGTAAACACACATACATATGTATCACATTTCAAGAAAGAAAGCCATAGTCATATAATTATTTAAATCCCATACCTAATTCATAGATTTCATAATCTATCCTTGACCATCTAGATCTCAAGCAACACTTGGTTTACGAACAAGATAACATACATGTATTAGATTCTCATCATCAACCCTAACTAGCTTCATTTTAGGGTTGTTGGCCAAGTTAGCTTCCAAGTTGGTTATTAGTATATTGGATGATCTTTTACTAATATAGAGACCGTCATGAAGTTGTGGTTCAAGTTTCATGTCATTCCGAGGTTTCATGCATTATATATAATAATTACAAGATTCATGTACCTCATGTACATTTTGGGGTCAAAACACTCATAATAGGGCAAACATGTTCAATATTCATCAAGACATGAGGAGCGATCATAAGATATGGTTTAGATCAACAATTTAGTGACATAGGAAGCTTATCAAAGATGGGGGGATGTTCCCTAGAGTCTAGGCATCAAACAACCATCATTTGGTATCCAGATTTTAAACATACATGTAGCCATCAACCTATTACACATATGTCATAAGGTTCAACATGAGAATAGGGTGGGACATCCACATTCAATATATAAAGAGATAAAGGATTTCCTGATTTATAAGTTAAGGACAAGATATCAAGACTAATTTCAATATAAGGGCACAAGAAAGATAAGCAAGCAATATGTTGGAATATAGGTCAAAAAGGTGTGTCCATACATCATTATATCATGAATGAAGTTGGCCTTATCCCATTGGGTCGCAACACATCTCCAATTACTGATTTAAAAGATCTACTATAGTTGGAGGCATCAAGGGGATCAAAGGTATCATTGGTTTAAGGTAGAACAAGCAACAATACAAAAAGGGTCACAATTATGAATATTATGTCATATGAGGTGAACAAGTAAGAAATAGTGAGGCCATTGAAATACATGTTTCATGGCATCATAAGGTCACTTATTTGAATTTGTTTAGTAATTAGTTATCAATTATATGGATGGTCATAACATTGGTCAAGATTCATCAACTAAGGTCCCAATAATTACGGTACAATGTCGTCATGAATCCACAAAGTAATGCAAAAGTATAATCCAAAATGATTATTAGGCTACAAGGTTTCATAAGCTACTTATTAGAGTCACAAGAAATAAGAAGGATCATAATTTGATCATTATTTAACACTATAGTGCATTAAATATGTTAAGAAGATCAAAAGGGAGCATTTTTTGGAAAAACATGAGAACTAGGAGAATATTCAGGGTCTTCAAGTATGTTATTTGTGTAGGGCTTATTGAACTCATCTATTTGGCATATCCAAATGTTACTTTTGGCCAAGTGATTTGAGAGTTATGTATTTTATAGATTTTGCATCAAAAGACTACAGTTCAAAACAAGGCATTACCGAAATCATTTGATGCTTCATATGCACCGTTGATCCAAGATCCGGTGTTGCAGATCATCCCTATCACATAGGGTCACTCACGTGTCAATGGGGCTGTGTAGCAGACACCCACTCATCACTAACCCTCACCCTAGCGTTGATTGGCCACTTGCGACTGGATCTCACAGTGCCCCAGTGATCGCATGCCACCTGCCAACACTTCGTATCGTCATCCCTTCGCATGTGCATGCTTGCGCAAAGGCCACCTACCCTTCGTGACGTGGCATGGTGTTGCTTGCCAGAGCACTTGGAGATGGCATGCTAGTCAACATTACCCACCAAAACCATGCCACCCGGCTCTGTCTCCCTACTGCAGAGTCGTGGTTGGGTATTGAAAAAAAGCCCAAAAGGGGCGCCGCCATGGCCACAACGTGAAGAAGGAGGGGCGAGCTAGGGTGAGTGGAAAGAGGAGAAAAAGATAAGGCAAATGAATGGGATGGTGAAAAGAACCTATTGGGATTCTCAATTTCTCAAAAGAGGCTAAGACATTGCTCAAAAGCACGTGTGATAAAGTGTACGGACTAAGGAAGGGGATGACCTTGGAGCCGTCAGATCAAGGGTAGAATCTGTGGGTGAGGATCTTATGGATATAATTGATTGAAAACAAATCAAATGACCACCAACTTATCAAGGGAGGCGGCCACCCAAATTGGGCCGCGCTCTCGATTTTAGGCCCATTTAGGGTCAAATCGCATTAAATCAATTAAAACAAGTTTAATTGAGTAAATTTCAAAGGGCCATAACTTGGGGTACAGAGGTCCATTTGAGACAATTTTTCCATCAATGGAAAGCTAATTGAGATCTCTAAAACATGATATACATTATATAGCATTATATTCATATTGGATATGTTCAATATATCTTGCAAGATGGTGATTATTAACTTATGAAACTTAGACAAAAAGTGGAAATTGATGGCACACATGGTGAATTTGATCACCGATGTGACCAAATTGCAGCATCATCACATTCAAATTATGAAATTGATATCACATTGAGAAAGAGGGCACTCAATGAGAGAGAAAGAGTGCAATAGAGGAGAGAGAAAAGGTCAAGTTGTCACATCCTTCTCTCCTTTAAAGAAAATTTCATCCTCGAAATTTGTCCAAGATCATAGTCGAAAGTCAAAGTTTATATTCAAAGTATTTAGGCAACTGAACCTAGGTTTCAAGGCATCCATCATCATGGGGTATGCATATATGTTGCTACCCTTAAAGGCATATCCATCCCAAATAGACATGTTACTTGGTGTTTTATATTTCATCATGTTATGACACCATCTTGACAATAGGGTTCCATGACCCTTATTCCATTACATTAGGATTTTTCTCATGTATTCATACAAGGATACGGTGCATCATCAAAATATATTTTGTCAATTCTCAAATGTACATGTTCATCATCATGCCTTTCCAACGAGCTTCTTATTGAATTTTCATGTCATCGCTATAGTAGATTTCATGCATGTTATAGTTTTCCCCAAGTTCTGCCGACTCTAATCAGTTATGATCATTGATTTTTTGTTCATCATGTTTGTTTGAGTTATGACCCCAAGAGCATCTTAATATCAAGTTCATCATTTCTAAATTACATCTTTCATGTATATTATGACTTCATATTAGGTCTAGCTTATCAGAATGACTTATCGTACATATTCAAAAAAAAATTACATAAGTGAGATCATTTCATACATCATGAATTATTGGAGGAACAACATTATCAATAACATCATCAAGGTTTCATAATTATATCACTTTTATCTCAAAGGAGCTCCATAAGCTCAAGCCACTCAAGCTATGACCTACCTATGTCCAACAAGACATGCTAACCACTAACCAAATTTTCTACCCAACTTTCAAAGAACAAGGGAAACTGCTAGATTCCTTTACATACAACCACTAACCCAAGTATGAGGCTCATCATGGAGATCGCACATCATGTACACCATCTTAGGGTCTTGGGACATCTCCCTCACCTATATAGCAAACATCATATACTCAATTGCCTCTTCGCTAGGGTTAGATATTTTCATAGGAAATCTAGCATTTAACATTTTCAAGGGAACTGTACACCAGGAGAATCAACTCATATACTTACGAAGTATCCTATCTAAGGACTCATCATCATGCATTTCATAATTCTTATATTTTTTACAACATTTCACACATATTTTGGAGGTTAGGGGATTTGACCTTCTCCCGTGTCAGGTTCACTCATATCAAGAGTTCACCCTATTCACATGTCCCATGCTAGAGGTCCTTTTCTATACAGGTTGAGTCCTACGTTGGTCCTGAAGCATATCTCACTATATGTATCTCAATGTATATACACGACTAGGCACCAAAAATCATTCCAACCCACTAGCTATGTTTAGTACATCCACTAAGTCACATGTATTGTATAAGGTTCAAGGTTTAGATAGGGTGGCATGGTCAAATCTCATTTCATATCATCGAGCATACTTGAATCATCCTACATCAAAATATGTAAACATGAAGCAAACTCATATCATCAACGTCGACATCATTATCAACATCACCATCATCGTCATCGTCATCGTCATTGTCGTCGTCATCGTCATCGTCATCATCATCATCATCGTCGTCGTCGTCGTCGTCGTCATCATCATCATCATAGGTCATCTGGGCTACCTATTAGCCTAACCTTTATCATGGCTCTAGACAACTCAAGAGGCTACAACTAGCATCTAAACACTCTCATCTAATCTTGATTTTACTTCTCTTTCTCTTAGTTTAAATGGACACTCACTGCCTTTCTACGTGTGGTAACATTTTCACATGTACATATAATAATACTTGAAATAGGTTTTCCCCAATGTTGAAACCAACGATGGAAGACACCATACTCCATCTGAATAAAACCAAAACCACCATGACACCTATAGAACTAGCAAGAACATGATGCACACTTGTGTAGTTACCCAAAGCACATGTCATGAATATATGTCTATGGTTGTAGTAAGAACTCCCTTTTCTCACCCTCCTAAACCTACAACCCATACTAGATGATAGAAGGAGGAGAAAAGAAAGGTTCAAGGGATTATACAAGCCCACACCTAGTTCTAGAAAGTCTAAGTTCTAACCTAAAGGCAAAGTCAACTTAGTCCACAAGGGACAACTCATTAAGTTTCTAGGGCTGATATGTACGATGACTTTAGTTTGTGTTTCATGTGAGCAATGTATGGTGTAGTTATTGTTCATGCTATGATACCATCTATCACAGCACCATTTTTTACCCAAATCCTAACTCCATATGATTATAAAGTCAATGGCGATAGGACATGGGTGCCCATCCCTACATTGGTATTATTAAAGTGTGAATGTAGAAGCGTAAAGCCTATCATACATGAACATATAACAAGATAAAGGCACCAATCATAATCTCAACACTCAACAAGTATTATTAAGCAACATACTTTTATAATAAGATTTCAGTTATAATTTGAGAGTCAATATACACAAGTATTCTCATGTACACTAGGGATCTTACAACAAGTACACCTTATATTGATCACCATGCCCATCAACTTCCAGCCATCTCTAAACCTATAAAATATGTGAAGCAAGGTGGGTCAAGCACATGAGGTGTTGAGTACAGGGCTAAAAGATACATATACATAATCTTTTCATAATTTGAACAGATTTACAGAGGTAACAAACAAGAAATAAACAATTTAAGTATTTAGCAAAATGAGATCCCGTGTTTTATGTCATTTCTCTCCAATTATACCATCATTTTGTGCATTCATCAATATCATGTATTCGTAAGGAATTTTATGGACAACTTCTCATTGGAAGAGTTAATGAAGGTGCTCAAGATTATCTAATGATTTTATCAATGATCCTCCCTATCTTGATAACTCAAGTAGGGTGCCCAACCTTATGTACTTACCCCAAAACTTTAGGTAGGTGCATGAGGTTTGTATAATGGAGTTTATGTATTATGTTTGAAAGTTATAAAATAATGATAGAAACATAAACATTAGATACAATACTAAAATACTACAGGACAATAATTGAGCAAGTAAACAAGCATACATATGTAGCACATTTCAAGCAAGAAATCCATAGTCATGTAATTAGTTAAAGCCCGTATTTGATTAAGATATTTCATAACCTATCATTGACCATATATATCTCAAGCAACACCTGGTTTAAGAACAATATTAAATACATATATTAGATTATCATCATTAACCCTAACTGGATTCATTTTAGGGTTTTTGCCAAGTTAGGCTCAAAGTTGGTTATTAGTATATTAGATGATCTTTTACTATTATAGAGGTCATCATGAAGTTGTAGTTCAAGTTTCATGTCATTCTGAGGTTCCATGCATTATATATGATAATTACACAATTCATGTTCCTCATGTACATTTTGGGGTCAAAATATCATAATAAGGAAAACATGTTCAATATTCATTAAGATACGAGGACCGATCATAAGATATGGTCTCAATTAGAAATTTAGTGACATAGTAAGATAGGGGGGATGTCCCCTAGAGTCTAGGCATCAAACAACCAACATTTGGTATCCATATTTCAAACATACATGTAGCCATCCATATATTCCACATATGTCATAAGGTTCAGCATGAGAATAGGGTGGGACATCCACATCCAAGATATAAAAGAGATAAAGTATTCCTTAATTTATAAGTCAAGGACAAGAGATTAAGACTAATTTCAATATAAGGGCACAAGAAAGATAAGCAAGCAATGTGTGGGCATATAAGTCAAAATGGAGTATACATACATCATTATATCATGAATGAAGTTGGCCTTAGCCCATTGGGTAACAACACATCACCAATTACTTATTTTAGATATCTACTATAGTTGGAGGCATCAAGGGGGTCAAAGGTATCATTTTTTTAAGGTAGAACAAGCAACAACACAAAAAGGGTCACAATTATGAATATTAGGTCATGTGAGGTGAACAAGAATGAAATGGTGTGGCCATCGACATACATGTTTCATGGCATCATAAGGTCACTGATTTGAAGTAGTTTAGTCATTATTTATCAGTTATATGCATTGTAACGACCCACACTTTTGAGTGTCTAGAAGACCTTAAAGTCGCGAATCATTACTCATAAATTCCAGGATTAGATTCAAGAAATAATACATAATAGTAAACAACTCCAATTAATGAACAAATAATTACATGTTTGCATAAAAAGCTCCTCTAAGGAGTTACACAAATTTTTAGAAAGAGTTAACATGTACATGTATGATGATATACCATTATATCTAAACCTTCATGAATAACTTTAGTGTCTTCAACATCTTTATCTGTAACATCATGTCCACGAATCAAGTATACCTGATACCTAAAATGTCTACAAACAAATATGTGGTTAGTATATTTCTATATTGGTACGTGGGTTCAACCAATAATCACAAGTACACATATAATCAAACATCTTTTACTTGCATATAAGAACATAAACTTGTTTTCGTATTCTAATCCATATCTAGTCTACTACCTTAGGTGTAATCATTGTCCCTCTGGGGATCGTGTGCATTACCATTAAGATCAGTCTAACCCAGGGTTCATAATATTGTTATTTACTTACATGATACTCATAGGAACTTTATAATGTGCAAGAAGTAAATAAACAAGCAAGCAGTTTATCATTCGTTCAATCTCATTGAGAAATCTCAGCAAACTCAGAATTCGATACATGTATTCATAAGCATAGCCACATACCTTATGCCATCACAGAAACCATGCAGAATATCACATGTACTTTAAGAGTGCATCCAAACATCCATGCAACAAAGTATTCAATCGTGTTTTCCATGCAGATCCAACCTGGCCCAATGGCCCGTGTCCACATCAGCAAGCATGCCCTATCAGTAGGTTCTCTAAATAAGGTCAAAATGAGCAAAATGTCATCCTACCTTATGCGTGAGTGTAAGGGCAGAACAACCCTTTCCCAGCAGGCCGTCTCCCTTCTCACGCAAGTGCATCTTTGATCACGTGGGTGTACAACTATCACCGTTCTCATCACTCTCACTGGTGCCAAGGCTACCTCACACACCAAGCCTTCAACCTGGGGGTGTTGTCCCCATGCCCCATCCTCCGCGCCACCCCACTACAGTCCACAACGGATGTCCCGACCCCTCAAGCCATCACTCTTCCTTCATAGAAATTTGCCATGGCCAACAGCTGATAGGGAGTCAGCGCCGCCTCTGACCCAGTCCCCCCTGTAAGAAGCAGCCTCAGCCGGCACAACCTTTCTCTTCTCCCTTTCCTGACCTCACATCCATCGACCTCCACCTTCCTGCATGGCTCCACGCTCTGTGCTGTGTCAACCATTGGTGCCCACCCAGGTGCGATCAAGGTGGAGAGGCGCTTGCCTTTCTTGATCCTAACCTGATGGGAACTGCCTCGAAGCCACTGGATCTAAACCTTCCTTCTCCTATCTTCACCATCGGCTGAACCCTGGTTATGTAGAAGTACAGCGCAGCAGCATTGGCCACCTTGGCTGCTGCGGAAGCCCTTCTAGCCGCCACCTCCCACACCCAAGACTCCTGGCCTCAGACAGAGAGGCACAACACCTTCTCCCTCTACTTGCGACTGCGGTGGAGGGACACTCTTCTCCGCAGCCCTCCTTTCTCAGACCTTGGAACCTTGTACACTTCATGGGAGGATTTGCCTCCTTCCCTATCCACTCATTTCCGACTACATGGGGTGGCGGCAAGCTATGTGGCGGCTGGCTTGACTCTACTCCCGCACATGGTTCAACCATGTTTGATAGTTTGAAGAACAACCCTACAGATGTCCCCTCCCATAAGCGTGACTAAGCATCAGTTTTGGTCAAGGAGAGGCTTCGATGACCCCTTATATAGATCCTAGTGGTACCCCTAGGGTTTGGAGAAGAGAATGGTAGAGAACAAGAGGGATGGTGGCAATATGGGTTTTGATTCCCCTTTACTCGCAAGGCAATGTGAGTTTCTTCTCTAATTTGTTTCTTATTATGGATATTAATATCTCACCAACTCTTCTTTTCCCTCGTGTTACCATTATCAACAATGTAAGAGTTTGAGTTGGTGGTTACTTAGGGTCAAAGCATAGTGCCCACGAGTGTAAAAACTCCATATTTCTCTTTATTCATCCTTTATTAATACATTTCTTAAATTGAATATCCACATTACTTAGTTGACCCACCAAAAAGCATGTGCACATTATCCATTATTTGTCTTCTAAGTAAATAGTGTATAATCCCTTTAACTAATTATCTAGGACACATTTATCTTGGATTGTTCTAGAAATTTCCTCATTATCCTATATTTTGATCATCTATCCAACAATAATATCTTGGATATATATTATTATCATGAATATCCACCATATCCAATTCATATCCCAGGGACCCCTACGTAAACCATGGTTAACTAATTGGGCTGAAACATGTCCCTAAGGCCCATGAATCACATCTGGGACCTTACAAGCTTGATTACATTCCCAATTACTAACTTAAGGCTTTGGTAACCTTTGCATCTTATATTCACCTCATATGAACACATATGTTCAAAAGTACATTATTAACTTAAATTGAACATTTATTATGAGTCTAGGGTTTGGCATCATCAATCAAGATCATTCAAAACACTTCATTGTTATATGTTCTCTAATTCATTTAGGCTTGACATCTATGAATTTCAAGGATGTAACATTCACCCCTCCTTAAAAGGAATTGTGTCCTCAAAATTCAGGCCTACTAAGCCTAGGTGAATGATAACTCATATTATCGTCAAAACTTAGGGTTAGCACCCCACTTAGATAGCTTAACAACTTTTCTTTAGTATATAAATTTTCATTTTATTACTAAGATTGGCACCTGAAATTGAAATTCAAGTATATCCACATCTATAGTATACACGTTTTACCATCACTTGACGATTTCATTCTCATTGGTGATTTCATTTTTACTTGGTGATTTCTCTTTTCACCTAGGTTTCCAACCTATTATTCATTATTTTCACATGAGGGTGAGGTGACACCTCTAACCCTAGTTCATGTCATTGCACATTCAATGTAGGAATTCATCCTCTTTATCTCAATTTTAAGCATAACATGTGTCTATCCAATCTCCCTCCCTCATAGTGAGATGAAATAAGCATTTGACTACAGCCCAAACACAAAGTTCATTCCATTCCAAGAGCGGAGATGGTACATCCACACATTACCTTTCAATTTCACATTTTAAGTTGAATCATACTTTATATGACTATAAACATATTGTTTTGAATTCCATAGTATTCTTATATTCCATGAAGCCAAGTGTCCCTTTTCTTACTCTTAAGTTAGGGCACAACTTCTCTCGAGTTTTCATGACTTCATTACATCTTTTATATTTACATCTCATGTATCATCATGAGCCTTAGCCAAAATCTTGAGGTATCTAGGGGTATAGGTACCTTTGGAGTGATCTCATCCTTATGCATCAAGAGAGTGCCTTTCACATTCACCCTTTTGGCTACCTGATCCTCATGGAGGTAGCTAATCTCCTGTGTCATGTACCTTGGGTAAACATAGTTGTTACCTCTCGACCACATGGTCATGTGCATTTAAGGAATATCAACTCCCAACCCATCGGTCCTATGTACCTCTAATACCCCCTACTTGACCCTAGGATTGCATTAGGACTCTACCCTTCCTGAGGGTTTCTTTTGAGATGTCACATCTTTTAAGCATATTATTCTCTCATTTAATTCTTTAACCTGGATTGCCTTCATCTCTCTATTCTAAGTACACATTATGTAGTGTACTCCCAACATTGGACTCGGGCCACCTTCCTTCCAGGGCTTTGTGCCATGTCAGTCTTCCCTCTTGTACTTGACCTTCTATGATCTTCCCCTCTAGGGGCTTGATCATAAACATCTGCACTGTAAACTTGGGCCACCTTCCCTCTTGGGCTTGGTGCCATGTCAATCTTCCCTCCTAGGCGTGACCTTCTGTGATCATCCCCTCTAGGCTTGATCCTGACCTTCCCTCCTGGGTTTGGTCATCCACTTAGGCCACCTTCCCTCCAGGGCTTGGTGCCATACTGGTCTTCCCTCTTGGGCTTGGCCAGTTGTGTCACTCAGAGATGGCATCCTTAGGCTCAAAGAATATAAGTGCTTTCATTTTTATATCTTTAACTCTTCACCCCTCTAGGTGAGGATTAAGGTTATCTCAATACTTAAATACATTTATTCACTTACCTTTTAAGGGAGTGTCCTAGCCTAGGGTTCTTTCTTGGCTCATAGGAGGAGGTTAGCTTTCTAGCCACAACATGATCCCCAGATCTAACGTTTTGCCTCCCTCATAGGTCATCTTCCCACTCTTGGGTTGACCCACCCCAGGTTGGCACACTAACCCTAAAGGTTTCATAGATATCCCTTTTTTCATCATTAATTAGGCATAACATTTTATCATTATAACATTTCAACCCATGTTTGCTCGATCTCTGGGCTACCCCCTCATGGGTTCTATCCATTCAATGAACTTGGGCCACCTTCCCTCCAAAGGCTTGGTTCTACATCGGCCTTCCCCTCCAGGGGCTTGACCATCATCACCAAACTTCTAGAGACTGCATGAGGGGTTTGAGAAAGTTGTATTCAAACTTCCATTTTCATGTAACTATTGGGTTCTTTTATTTCTTAAGACCTCTTACATAAGTGTCTTGCCCCTCATGCACATGTTCATGGGAGACTGAGTCACCTAAACCCATCCCTTTATCTTTTTTTATTCCTGATTTCAAGTTTCACATGGGTGGTGTTCTATATCACCATGCCATTCTCATTATTTAAGACTACAGTTTTAGGGTTAGGGTTAGGGACTATACTCTACATCTTAGAGTTTCCATATCCCTTGACCTACTAGTGTTTTCATAACTTAATTGAAGTCTTTCCTCTGTGAAAGGGCTTACCCATACTTATATCTTTCTAGTATTTTACCCTTCCTAAAGGAACCCACACTATAGGTTACATCTTTTCACATTTACTTCTCTAATTAACAATTTCTTTTCAATACTTATTCAACAAAGAGATGAGAAGTAGATGAAAAGTGAGATGATAAACCTAAAAGATACCTTATGATTTACTAATTTGTCTCTTAAATTTCTAAAGATGATTTGAAATTATAAACTATTAAGTATTAGTTGATGAATTTGTACTCTGATACCAAATGTAATGCCCATGCCCACTGCCCAAGGCTCTAGTAGAGTTTCATGAATGATGACTAGCCCAACAGACCACTACTAGCCTTAATTGTGTGCTTTATCCTCACTCACCCACAAGCTAGGGTCAACTTCCCCACTGGTCACCCATCCTAGTACATGGTCATAACGTTGATCAAGATTCATCAACAAAGGCTCCAAGAATTAGGGTACAATGGCATCAGGAAGCCATAAAGTAATGCAAAAGTATAATTTAAAATGATTATTAGGCTACAAGGTGTCATAAGTTATTCATTAGAGTCACAACAAACTAGAAGGGTCATCATTTGATCATTATTTAACACTATAGTGCATTAAGTATGTCAAGAAGATCAAAAGGGAATAGTTTTTGGCAAAATAGGAGAACGGGGAGAATATTCAGGGTTACAAGTATGTTCATTGTGTAGGGCTCGTTGAGCTAATCAATTTGGAATATCATATCGTTACTTTTAACTAAGGGATTTGAGAGTTGGGTATTTTACAACATTTGCGTCAAAAGACTATAGTTTGAAACAAGGCACTACCGAAATCGTTTGATTCTTCATCCGCACCATTGATCCAATATCCGTCACTACGGATCACCCCTCTCACATGGGGTCACTCACGCGGCCATGGGTCTAGGTGGCGCACACCCATTTGTCAATGCCCCTCACCCTAGTGTTGTTTGGCTGCTTGTGGCTGGATTTGACTACGCCCCAACGATCGCACGCCGCCTGCCAACACTTAGTATCACCATCCATCCACACGTGCCTGCCACGCGAAGGTCACCTGCCCGTCGTGACATGGTGTGGTGTTGTTTTCTGGAGAACTTGGAGATGGCGTGCGAGTCAACATCTCCCACCAAAATCATGCTGCCCGGCTCCATCTCCCTACTACAGAATCATGGCTGGCTACAGATCTAGCCGAAAGGGGCTAGAAAAGAAAAGCCTGAAAGGGGCGCTGCCATGGCCACAGCGGTTAGAAGGAGGGGTGAGACAGGTTGAGAGGAAAGAGGAGAAAAAGATAGGGGAAATGAATGGGAGGGTGAAAAGCACCTATTGGGGTTGTCAATTTCTCAAAAGAGGCTAAGTTGTAATAGATTGGTTGCTCAAAAGCACCTTTGCTACAGTGTATGAGCTAAGGAAGGGGATGACCTTGGAGCCATCGAATTAGGGTAGAATCCGTGGGTGAGGATTTGATGGCTCTGATTGTTTGAAAACAAATCGAGGAACACCAACTTATCAAAGGAGGCACCCACCCAAATTGGGTCGCGCTTCCGGTTTTAGGCCCATTTTGGGTCAAAATCATATTAAATCGATTAAAACAAGTTTAATTGAGTAAATTTTGAAGGGCCATAACTTGGGCTATAGAGGTCCGTTTGAGATGATTAATCCACCATTGGAAAGATAATTGAGATATATAAAATATGACATACATAA
The DNA here is from genome assembly GCA_963693085.1 of Alisma plantago-aquatica. Taxonomy (NCBI): domain Eukaryota; kingdom Viridiplantae; phylum Streptophyta; class Magnoliopsida; order Alismatales; family Alismataceae; genus Alisma; species Alisma plantago-aquatica. The sequence continues at coordinate 1,163,933,876 of OY856412.1, read as the reverse complement.
GAGAGCATTATATTTATATTGTATAGGTTTGATATATCTTACAAGATGATGATCATTAACTTATGAAACTTAGACAAAAAGGGTAAATTGATGTCACACATGGTGAATTTGATCACCGATGTGACCTAATTGGAGCATCATCACATTCAAATTATGTAATTGACATCAAACTGAGAAAGAGGCCACTCTATGAGAGATAAAGAGTGCAATAAAGGAGAGAAAAAAGGTCAAGTTGTCACATCAACCCACTTTCCAGATCACCAATGCTTTAAGATGTGTCACTCTAGTGACAAGGATCTGGATCGACAATCATCAAAAGTGACTCCACAGTCGCAACACTACCTTATGGATATAGTGAAAATATCGGTTCCTCTACAAGGAGCCAGCATACTTGCATTGGACTATGGTGACCCTGGGAAACCTTGAACTACTGGCACTATCTGTATCCTTTCAAGATGCTCCATACAAAGATGTCATTGGAAGCCAGTGGAAATCTACCCCTTCAAAGTCAACGTCATTGTCTATTCTCAAATGGTGGGGAAATGTATCAAAGCTCCAACACCATGATCATGATGACGATGCAATCTTAGAAAGTCATAGAAGCCCTGAGGCACCTCCCTCATAGTCTCAAGAGGAACTAGAGTCACCTGATGATGTTCATTTGAGGTTGAGGGACATGGCTGTGTAGGCTCAAACTAATTACCATCCTTCTTCTTGCCATAATTAAAGTCAATCAACTTCACACAACAACCAACATTTAACATTTTTCTTCAAAAACTAAAGAGACATGACAATACAAACATTAAACCTGACCAGCTGAGGATGATGCATACCTTGATTAGCTTATGGAGAGAATAAAAATGATTTCTCATGCTAATAAAACCACTAGAGATGTACCACATGACTCATCTAAACACCCATCATGATCCATTCCATGTGAACAATCCTAGTTCCAAGTTAAATAAGCTCCATAGGAGGGTTATTGTGGGATGTGCTAACCCTCCACCCATTGTTAGCTTACAAGCTCACCCATGTAAAGCACACTCCCAAAGGCAGACTCAGAGAAGATCTTCCTCACATACACACCATAGAGTGGAAGAGCTCTGACTAAAATCTACTAGGCATACCAGACTTATATCTAACCATGATCTTAAAGTGCATCCAAAAAAAGCAAACAAAGGATAAGCACTTTAAAGGTAAGAAAATTGAACTGCATAAATTAATGTTTACACATCCAATAGAAATGTATTCTAGATCATCTCTCAATTTTAAGTAGGAGGGTTGTCTACTACAATTGACCAATAACAACGAACTGAAAAAGGAACAATCAAGTGACCATAAGGACAACTCAATGCCAAATTTAGGTGTACTCATACTCCTAAAGCTGCAGGTTAGATCAACAAATCATTCACAAAACTTCAAAGCACTAAGTAGAAATGAAGATCCTAAAAGATAGGATGGATACCTCTAAGATGGTAATAATACTTGAACAACTCTTGAGGGATCAAATGGATCTATTTATGGTGAAATCTCCATTGACACATACCCTCATACATGTCAGAAAATGGGCATACATGCCCCCTCCCATGTCATAAAATGAGATGATGTTCAACTTTGACATATAAAAAACCATCACACATAAACACAGTTCCTATCATTATAGACAAAAAGATATCAAATAATAAAGAAGAATAGAAAGAACATGATACATGGGCTAGTGAAGTTCTGCTTGTTCATTTTCCTAACCTCTCCCTTCCAACAAAAAATATGGAGTGATTGAAAAAACTTGACGTCATACTATGATTCCATGCCCTTATAAAATGGATTGAATCCCTAGACAAGTTGGACATGCCCCTATCCTCAGAACTGCATATTAGAAAAACCCTTCATTCAAATCTTGCCAAGGTCAAACATGTGATACACTTTATCTCACTCAAGTTGATGTACAACTCACCAAAGATAAGGTGAAAGGTTCTAGTCTCTGGGTGAAACATTCAATCAAATTGATGGCGTAGCTCTTGTATACATTAGCATAATAACACATATTGTCAAAACTATAAGATCCATCTTTTTTGCAACTAGAAGAAAATGCAATCTCCCCAATTCCTTCCAATAAGACCGAAAAAACCATGAGTGGTAATCATGTCCCTAAAAAGGTAATATGTGAAGTCAAAACAACAATCCTAACATTTTATAACAAAATATCCTTGGTGAAAATTTGAGCATGTTCATATTCGAAGATCAAATAGAATAAGAAAGAGCAAAGTACTAGATATATACCTCATCAAGTGCATGGCATCTCCAATGGTGGTAGTTCAACTACCATGAACTCACCTAAAACACAAAACTCTTTAGTCGGAAGGTTCTCCCCCTCAATCCCATCCTCACCTCCATTATGACTACAAAAAACAAAAACAACTAACAACTTTTTTAGCTTTATGAAAATTACAATCTACAATAGAAACTAGGACTCACATGGGATGGGCCTCAACAATCATGCCCTCACCCTAAGAAAACCAATCCTCAATCGTAGGTCCCTCCTAAGGGACTCCCACCTCATCCACCAAGCCAGTCACTAGGATACAACATCATAATCAGCTAATCAGTACATTGACTTCAAGTTCACAACACAAGTTTGATAAGCCAAATTAAGCACAGTAAGCTGACTGAAATGTCAAAACAAAAAAATAGAAACTTGCAAATAAAAACACAAAAGAGTTATTCTTCAACTATCAAAATGCGAAGAACACAAAGAAGCTAATATATTGATACCGCTTGAAAACACCAAAAATAATGGATCAAAATTTATAATAGAGATATTATACCTTTCTAAATCTAAAAGGAGTGAAAGTTGGCAAAATTATGCCTAAAAACAAGCTCAATTTCATCTGGAAAAGCTTCTCACACAAGCTAATTGAGGCTCTCTACTACAATTGCATTCCATGGAGCACCCTCAATGACAAAATGCTTTACTCAATAACATGGGTCCTAGATGTGTTGGTTGGTGCAGATCAAGAGATGAAGAAACAAAGAAGGAGGTTGCTACCACATTGGCAATATGAGGAAGAAGATGATGACATGTGTTCCCCTCTCCAATCCCTTTTAACTACAAGACTTCTTACATATTTAGAAAATAATCCCTATAATTTCAAACAAATTTCAAAAAAAACCTTTATAATCTTAAAAATATACTAATAACAAAACAAATCAAGAAAAATACTCAAAATTCTAGAACAAATTATTAAACTCATTTTTGACATCACAATAGAGAAGTCTATCTCACAGAAAAGATAAAATACATTATTCTTAAGCAAGCTTATGAGCACATCAAACTGAATTCAAATAATAAATGATTCAACATGATCACCATCACCATCACCATCACCACTGAGATAGACTTATATTTTGGATCCCAATTGCATGAGCTCAATCCACATCTCACAATCAAACAACAATTCTATAAATCATCATGATTAGACTCAATGACCTAACACATTCAAAGTTTGTGGCCAAAACATGATCCAAAGTTGGCCCTAAGTCTTCAAAATTGGCATACAACACCCTAACTTAAGCATGCACATAAATTTAAAGAATCCTATCCAGAGTAAGTATCTTTATTCTAACACACTTTCATCATAATAGGATCTTGGATCATGACACTAAATTAGACTATATGCCTTGTTTTTCAAGCACCATTCTAAATATGCATATCTTGGAACAAACCTCTCCTTGCATTTGTACTTTTGTGTCCCTTACTCAAGGTCCTATATAATTGATGAATTCATATTCATCTTAGTTCCATTTTCATTTTATGTTCCATTTTGCATTTAGATCTCTCCATTTACCTATGATTTTTCCTCTATATAGTTTTCCTTAATTTTATGTAAATATGTTGGGTTTTGATCAAATCTATGGGTTTCCATGGTAGGATTCAGCTTCAAAAGATGCACACCATCTTAGGCCACGATGGTCCCACTAATTGACTAGCGGGCCCAAGAAACTTTTAATGAGTTGGACCTTGTTTAATCAATCCATTCATCAATCTGCATCCGCATCATTCCATCCCTTCATTGACAGTGACCTCCGATGGCACATTGATAGACCCCACCCCAGGGATGGGATTACTCTAAAGTAGAACTACTAGTGACCAATGACACACAAGATTGATGACTCATTACTAGTTTCCCGAACAGCCGAGCATGATGCTCCCTTTGATCCTCCATCAAAAAGCCCTTGATGGGGATCCTACCCAACAAGTGGGTAGGCCCATGCCCTAATTGGAGGTTTACTTGAAATAGAGAATCTGCCTCTCTAGCAGTCCACCTCCGACGAATTGGTCGACTCCCATGACCAGTTGAGTCTAGCCCTTATGGCTAATCCCTATAGGATATCTTCGCACCTGTGATCGACGATCAAACATACCCATTGATTGATGAGGCTCCTGTAAGCTATGGCTGATGGAACCATTGCCCCTTCGTCGGTCTACCTCCGAGGACCACCCAACATGCCATAGGTCGATGGTGCTGCTACACCTCTATGTCAACCTACACCCAAAGAAAATCCAATCGATGAGCCCCTACTCCACTGATCGACAAAGACTCTCTTCGGTGCCCTAATGGGCAATGCTACAATGGTGAACCAAACTGATGATCCTTCTAGACCCTGACGAGAAAGCAAATCTAAAACTCAGTTGATGAACCTTCTGCCCTTACTCCATGATGGAATCTCATCTCCACATGTCTATGGGAATGCTTTCGTGTCCTATAAATATTCAAACTCTCGCCTCCAATGGAGGTATATCTCTTCTCCTCTCAATGACACCGCAAGGCTTCCACATTCTATCCAGCCCCAAAATATAATATCCATTGATATCCCCTCCATCAGTTGCCTCTGTGGTGCCTTTATTGTGCTGTCGTCCATCCACCAACTGCCCTTCTTAGGACAATCAATCCCAAGGAAGAAGAAGGGTTAAGAATAATGCAATATCGATGAGAGTCCATATTACCACCTCCTCCTTAGTTAGATCCAATCGCTTCACTAGGAATGAAAGGTGGTTCTATTCATGCCAAGTCATACCCCTTCTACATGTTGTGACAATGGACTTCTCCTCCACCTCTCTTGTTTGATCTAATCTTTCCATGAAGAACGAGTAGTCCTTCTTGATAGGGTGTGGGGACTGGCCATGCTACTTGTACATACAAGTCCATTTTTGATGTTCCATGGATTGTATATAACTCTTTCATTCAATGTTAATTGTCGGATTGCATGTTAGTGGCTTGATCTCCCAATTTTTATGATAAATTATAATCCTAGGTTTTGAGAACTTCAATGGTTAGGTTTTGAATATCGATTAACTTGGTTAACACCCCGACAAAAACATTAGAAGGGATGTCTTCAAAGTAGTAGATACATGATTGGTGAACAATGAGACATCATGATCACGAAGATATCTACCTAATTTTCTTGCATCTAATAGATGAAAACTTACTTTTGATCCAATTGAATGGTATGATAAAGTTTGGATATGTTATGGATGTGTATGTGCATGTAGGAGAGGTGAAAGTCAATTCTACCCCAGTGACTTCTATCATTAATCTTGATCCTATTTCACTTCAACCATTTAATTTCCTAGCAATTAGGTTAACTCAACCCAATCAAATCTTAGTTTTAAATATTAGTCTTAGTTCAATTGGATACAAGCTAGCAAGGTTTCTTAAAAGGGATGTCCCGTAGGATTTGATCCTCAACTATACTACAATAAGTCTCATTTTCTTGCGGGAGGTATTATTTCACATTATTTTGGTAAAAACTAGGGAATTATTCATTTGGTAAATTTGTTAGTACAATAATAGGCCATGTCAAATTCTAGCATCATTGCCAAGAACAACAAAATCATCTAGCATGATTGAGTTCTATTAAGATTAATTTTGGATTTTACTTTTACCATTGACATTATTTCATATCCACTTGAACTTAATATTTATATGTCCACCTGACCTGTGGAAGATCTTTCTATCTCAAATACCACAAACTAGTGCATGCGACGCTCCACCAAAATTGGCCTTGCATCAAACTTTCATGCTAAGATAGACACATATTTTCACCATTGAAACAAAGCGAACCAAATTAGAATGGTTGAGGAAGAAATCACCTGATGGGTGAACCTTTCCATTATAGCATATAGAGAAGCTTACACATGAAGATCTGACTATCGTTCAAGAGAAAATTTGTACAACTTAAGATTCTACACATGAGCCGAGTGCAAGAGCTTAGGGAATTCTTGATCTCAAAGGCTACGAATGTTTGACATCAAGTACGACCACCTCCTATCTATGCCTATAACTTCAAAATTAGTATGCATTGCATCATACCACAAAGCAATCCCTTTTTGGGAAAACAAGGAGGAGATTGTCAATAGCACATTTTGAAATTATTTGACCTATGTGTTATGATTAAGCAAGTTTCTAATCATGTTATTAGACTATGTCTTTTCAAATATTCACTTGCAGATAGAGCCACGAGTTGGTATAATGATTTTTTAGATGATCCAATCACCATTATAGAACAACTTCAAAACAAATCCCTTGAGAAATTCTATCCCCCTTCCCTCACATACACCATCAAAGGCCAGATAATGCAGTTTACACAGGTCCCAAGTGAAACACTGGTAGATGCATGGGTAAGATACAATGAGCTTCCCCGTAAGTGTCTACACTATGGTCTCTCTGAGAATCAGATCATTGAGTTTTCCTATAGAGGTGTGCATGACGATATCAAAAAATTTCCAGACTCCTCTTTGGAGAAAATTTCATGCGCCAAGGTTATAATAGTGTCTGGAAGTTAGTGAGACTTGGAGTTTGAAAATCAATCCAATTAGGGAAGATCTGTAGGCAAGGGAGTGTTAAAGGTAGCTATAATAGAGAGTTAATCTAAGTTGGAAGTCTATTGTGGAACCTCTAAAGCTACTAGCACTCAAGAAAGATAGTCTTGAGACATCCTTTAATGCCTATAAAAGAAGAAATTCACCACCATGACAACAATAGGTCAAGACAGTCATGCAATTATGAGAAGCATGTGAAGGAACTGACCACTCTACCTTGGGTTGTAATATTCTTTTTGATGTGGTAATGATCAATGTTTCAACTCAAGGAGACAATGATCAAATTGAGGGTCTAAAATTCATCCATAGTATTGTTGGACAAGGATATCATACTCTGATCAAACCAAAATCCATCATGTTTTTCAATACAACAATCCTATAGGAGCAAAAACTCCCAACAGCTCGTACATGATATTTATCAAGTTCAAGGTCCTCCAGGCTTCCATATGAACTAGCAAAAAAAATTCAAAAGTCAAGGAAACTATAGAGGTAACTTCTAAAACATGAATTACAACCCATACTCGAATCCTAACCATGTCCCACATCAGCAAAAATAGGGACAACATGCTAATGTTCCTTCATCGATGATAAACTTGCAGCCATTAAGAAGATCTTATAGTCACAAAAAATGATGATTGTAAATCAACAAGATCATCAGAAATCCATTGAATATCAATAGGCTCAACTTTGAGCAAGCCTTCGCCTACTGCATGAGTATTTGCAAGATAGCCAAAAGTTAGTCCTAAACACCAACAAAAATTGAAGGTTTTTGCTACACGGCCAAGAAGAGTCTTTGCATATGTGTCTACCAAGACTACTTTGATCTACATGGATGAGGACAATTTTGTAATCACTCATGAATCAAAAGTACATATTTCACTATTACAAGAAGAAGTGACGCAATAACATAGAAGTAAAAGATATTGTATTCATAGACAACACAGATAAAGTTGACTTAGGAGAACCTGCCATCATGGATATAAGTCATCATCCATTACAAGACTGCTTAAGGTAGACACGGCTTGACACTCATTTTATGAATTTCAATGAGAGAATTATAATGCATCATGTGGATATCCATTTCTTAGATGCCTTAGCAGAGATGCCCGCCTGGTCAAGGTATTTGAAGATGCTCCTCGAGGAAATACACAACTAAAAATATATGATGGTTAAGCTTTCTAAACAACATTTGATATAATTCAAAATAAAGTTCTAAAGAAGAAAAAGGATCAATGCTCTTTTGGGATTGCATGTTGTATTAGCAACTCTACATGTAAGAAAGGACTAACCGACCTCGGGGCCAACATGTCCATTATGCCCTATATCTTGTGTAAGCATCTAGGATTCTCATAACTATTCCCAACTGGAATGACAATATAGATCACACACTCTTAGTTGACTGTCTTGATGGGAATCATTAAGGATGTTCCAATCAAGGTGGAAAAAGATCTTTATGTTCCTTGTGACTTTTTTTCATGACATAAAGGAGGATGTTAGATACCCTCTTATTATTTTCCAACCTTTACTTTCCACAACAAGAGTTAATTGATGTCGAGGTAGAACCTTACTTTTGAGTCCAGGGAAGGAAATCCTTAAATTTGGGGTTTTTGATAGCATGAAGAGGCATGCAAGAAGTTTTCTTGTTAGATTGTATAGAAAACATGTCACTCCACACATACAAGATAGTTCATAATCTAATAATCCTTTAGAGACTTCCCTTGTAGATCCTAAATCTACCAAGCTTATTGATGAACAAGTAAAGCAGTGCACACTTCACCTTGATTCAACACAAGAAGAATCAAAAGCTGAATTTGAAAAACTTAAGCAGTCTATCCATCGAGGAGAAAAAAAACACCAAAGGCCCCTAAGATGAAACCTTTATTAGAAGAGATGAAGTATGTCTTCCTAGATGATCTGAAGGTCAACCCAGTGATAATAAATTGTGTCATGGCATCTAAGCTGGAAGACAAACTATTATCTGAACTAAGGAAAAGCATAGGTTACAAGATGAGTGATATCATTGGGGTGAGTCAAAATATATGCATGCACAATATCCCTATGGTGAAGGACCAAAAACCATATGTAGCACACCTACATGAATTGAACCCTAACATGAAGGAAGTAGTTTACCTTGAAGTTGTGAAGTTGCTCACTTTTAGCATCATTTACCCTATCTTTGATTCATTATGAGTGAGCCCAGTACAAGTCATCACAAAGAAAGGAGGCATCAAAGTGGCATGCAATGAAAATAATGAACTCATCCCCACTCACACTTTCATTTGTCATTAGTGGAGGATGTGCATCTGTTATAGAACGTTAAATAAATCTACACACAAGGATCATTTTCCTTTACCCTTCCTAGACCAGGTCCTACAGTGCCTAGCCCATAAAGAATACTTCTGCTATCCCAGATGTCCATGAGAAAACTACTTTTACTTAAGCCTTTGGAACCTATGCCTTCAGAAGAATGCCCTTTGGTCTTTACAATGAGCCAACTGTGCTCTAACATTGCATGGTAGCCATTTTCACTAGATTAACTGAAACCATTATGGGAGTTTTCATGGATGATTTATCCATGTATTGGGATTCATTCAACTCATGCATGCTCTAACTCTATGAAGAAGCACACCTGGTACTCAACTAGGAGAACTATCTTTTTTTGGTAAAGGAAGGCATTGTTCTAGGTCATGCAGTCAACAACCAAGGAATTGAAGTAGACAAGGCAAAACTATAAGTGATTGCTAAGCTTAGTCATCCAATAATAGTGAATGAAGTTAGAGCCTTCTTAGGTCATGCATGCTTCTATTGAAGATCCATCAAGTATTTTTCCAATATAGATAAGTCAATGAAAAACCCATTGCTCAAGGATGTTGAATTCCACTTTGAAAAAAAGTGCATGAAGATTTTCAATAGTATGAAAGAAGCCCTTAATTCAACCCCCATTCTTTGAGTGCCATAATGGTCAGAAATTTTTGAGATTATGTGTGATTCTAGTGAATATGTTGTGGGATCCGATTGGATCAACACATTGATAGAAACACCATGTTATCCACTATGAGTCCAAGATTCTTGATCAATCTAGATAAATTACACAACTACTAAGAAGAATTTATTAACAATTGTGTATCATTTCGATAAATTCAGACCATACCTTGTGAGCTCAAAATTTATAATTCATATTAACCATTTGCAACCTATTATTTTTTGGCAAAGAATGATGCAAAATAGAGATTGATCAGATGGATTTTTCTTCTACAAGAGTTTGACTAGAGGTACGAGACAAGAATGGGCTGAGAACATAGTTACCGTTCACTTCAGTCACATTCACATTCACGATACATACATTGTCCCCTTCAATGACTCCCTACCAGATAATCAACTTATAAATGTCTCACTCGCCATTCCATCGCAAGAAGATTTTGTAAACGATCTCACCGCATATATTATTCACCCAAAGTGCACGGGTAATGAAAGGAAGAATTTCATGCATAGTGTTAAATAGTACTAATTGGATGAACAATACCTATTCAAACTATGTGTGTACGGTCTCTATAGTTGTTGTATTGCACAAGAGGAAGCTCTGCTAATTATAGAAAGTGACACTCAGGACCCGCTAGAGACCACATGAGTTCCAAGAAGACTGCACTAAAGGTCCTATAATATAGATTCTTTTGGCCAAAGATATCCAAGGATGCTTACAATTTCATCGTGTCTTGTGATAAATGTCAAAGTTTTGGAAATATCACCAAGAGAGACCCAATGCCCTTGAAGCTCAAGCTAGAAGTCAAAATGTTTGTTGTATGAGGTGTGAACTACATGGGCCCATTCCCCTCTTCATAAGGATTCTCTTACATCTTGGTCGATGTATACTATGTCTCTAAATGGGTAGTTTCCAACCCTACAATTACAAGTAATTCAAAGCATGTTATCAAGCTATTCAATGGCATTATCTTTCCTTGTTTTAGAGAGACTCACATTGTCATATCTAATGGAGTTTCTCGTTTACTGGAACAAAGCTTTGAAACACTTTTGAGGAAATGTGACATGTATGAAAAGTAGCTTCTTCATATCACCCGTGAATAAGAGGGCAAGTAAATGTATCAAATAAAAAAACTCCAATCCATTTTGGAGAGAACCATCAGCTAAAATTTGAAGGGTTGGTCCAACAAAATAAATGATGCTCTATGGGCTTATAAAACAACATTCAAGACACCTCTAGGAAACACACCCTTCATATTGATATATGGAAAGTCATGTCACCCCCTTCGAGTTAGAACATAAAGCATGGTGGGTAATTAAGAAACTGAACTTTGACTTGAAGAAAGCTAGCCACAACAGACTGTTGCATCAACAAGAGCTTAAGGAACTCATATTGATTGCATAGAAGAATGTGTGGGTCTATAAAGAGCAAACAAAATTTTGGAATGATGGTCATCTATAGATTAAGACATACAAGTGAGACATTAGGTTCTGCTTTTTAGCTCATAGATTAAACAAATTTATAATCCTTTGACTCATAACTATAGTTGTAATTCAAAAATGGGCGCCCAAGCGGCCCATAATATTGAATGACATCTAATAAAACTACCCACCCAAACTAAATCAGTAACCTTAACTCAACTTCGAGAATGCACTTTTGTGGGCTGACTTGTAAAGGTTTTCTAGGTAAACTCCAATCGTGCTAGTGTGGGCCATACATCATAAGGCACATCTACCTACATGGTGCCTTCATCTTCTGGAGTGAAAAGTCTGACGAGTTCATAGAAAATGGCCAAAGTTTGAACACATACTTTATAATGGCAGACATGAATGTTGAACTACTTCTCATCCTCTAAAAACCCACTCCTCCATTGAAAAATCAAAATCAATGTATCAAGAAAATGACATAAAATTCATGCACTTTCTAGAAAGCAACCCAATCTTTAATTTAGTTTCTGCTTACAATCTTAGATTAGACAATTTTGCAAATTTTTAGATAATACATCACAGTATGCAATCTTAGTATGTGAATATTCCTTTTTTGGATTTCAGATGGATAAAACAATGTTGATAGGAATATGTCAACATCTAGTAGTCTGACTAGCATGGTTTTTCTCTTCCATCTTAGATTTAGTGTTTACTCGAGATGATCAAATTTCTATGTTTGGGAAGGAGGATGGGTGTTACATATTCTACTTTATGTCTACACCTGTCTATTTAAGACTTAAGATTTCATAATTGCATTTTTATTAAGTTTTACAAACAATTATTTTATATAAAATTTTCAAATTTTGATGTTTTTAAAATAATTAAAGCCATTATCTAGCTGGCTAGTATCTTTTCCCATGAAATTTTGCATCATTAGACCTCTCTTATTCGAAGAAAACTCTCAAATAGAACAACTTCTAAAACTAATCAATGGCTAGAAATAAGTTGAGGGGCTTATGAATCCTAACATCATTATCCTAAAAAGAGACGGCAAGTATCGATGGAACTGAGAGGGATCAAACACATTCTACTTTCTACTAACAAGTGGAACAATTGCATAGAATCGCCACTTCATCCCCATCAAATCATTATTTTAGTGTAGTGTGGCAAGGAGAATGACCCATTGCATTTGACTTGTAAATCAAGTTGCATTATGATCTGAACCCTCTTCTAAACTTCTTCTTTCGTCTTCATACCTCTTTATCAATTAAAAAGAAACAAAAATCCACAAAATAGTGTCAAACCCTAAGTTTGAGTGGCACACCCCCTCTCTCTATCAGCTTCTTCCACCCCTCTATATGTAATACAAATGTACCAGCAAAAGCAAAAGAAACGATGCCAATGTGCACATAGAAACTACAATCTCAAGTCAAATAGAGGAGAAATTCATATACATAAAAATGAAATCAATATAATTGTACCATAAAATAAAAACTCAAGTCAAATAGAGAAGAGATTTTCCACTTTCCCTCATGCCTTCATTCACTCTTTTTACAACTCTCTTGAAAAATACCAATGTCAGATTAGATGTATACTTGTTGTTCTATGGATCTCTATGAACTCTAGTAGAGCTCTTAGACATGCATGATGTTGGTAACAATAGGGAGAAAGTGTTTTCGCGAAACAAAATGGGGAACAAAGATATTTTAGGATGTGTTTAGTGATCTTAGGAAGTTGAGATACTTAGCCATGCTCGCAACAAAGAAACTAACATGATATGAAGATGAGGCAACCACAAGGGTTTAAGACATTCAATTTGTGATAGTTTCAAATTTTATGTTACTCAAGGATGGTCAACATTTAAGTTTGGGCTATTTTTATGAATGCATATTCATCTTAGTTTTAGCAGCATTTTTTTCAGTTTTGCAATTAGATCTCTCCATTACCTTTGATTTTGCCTCTATATAGTTTTCCTTAGGTTTATGTAAATATATGGGGTTTTGTTCAAATCTATGGGTTTCCATGGAAGGATTGATCTTCGATAGATGCACACTATCTTAGGCTATGGTGTTCTAGCTAACTGACTAGCAGTCCCAAGAATCTTTTGACAATTTGGACTTGATTTTTGATAATCAGTCCCATCATCGATATGCATCCCCATTGGTCCATCCCTTTGTTGAGGTGACCTCCAATGGCATGTTTATAGCCCCCATTGGTGGGTTTAGTCTGAATTACAACTACCATCGACCAACATCATACAAGATCTAATGACCCATCGGTCATCACCTGATGGTCGAGCCCGACGCTCCCTTTGACCCTCCATCAATGAGCCCCCAATAGGAATCATGTCCGATGAGCGGGCATGCCCGGACTCCAATGGAATATTTACCTCTAATATAGCCTATTCTTTTTCATTGATCCATCTCCAATGGTTGGGTGAACTCCCATGACTGATGGAGTCCATCCCTGATGTCCAAGTCTGATGGCATTTCTTTGATCCCATCGATCGATGATAAAACATACCCATCGATCGACGATTCCCATGCAATCTACGCCTGATGGAAAATTTGCCCCTTCTCCATATACCTCTGACGACCACCCTACGTTCGATAGGCCAATGGTGTTGTTGCACCTAACCATTGACCTGCACCCAAAAAAATTCCAACCAATGGATCCCCTACTCCATTGGACAAGGAAGACTCTACTACATGCCCCAATGGACAACCCTCTAATGGTGAACCTATTGGTGATATGCCCTGAGACCCAATCATATGATGATTGTAATGGAACATCTTGTAATTGATTTGGTTATTAATAAATGCAATTCCAATTATTATGCTTATTTCATATGAGATAATGAATAAATATAATAATGTCTAAAGAATGATATTACTCAATTATGTATGTCTTTAGGTTAAGGACCTGAATAATGGGATCATACGAATGTCAAGAGTATATACATTATTGTTATGTCCCTAGTCAAATGTTATTGTGGAAGGCTAATGAACAACAATAACACATAAGACTAGAGTGTGTGTTGGTTGATGACAAAATCTCATTAGCCATGATATGTGATATCAAATCAAACACATAAGTAATTATTATGAATAAGTGTACTGGACAAACCCACTTTGAGTGTGATACATGGAAGCCAATGATGGCGGTTAGAATCACATCTCAATGTGACCAATGGTGATATTATTCCTTAGACATGAAGTCAATACAATAATGGCATGTTGTTCAATGTGCTTTCACACTGCTCAACGCAATCTTGAAAAGGGTTTCCATATAGATAGTTCTTAGGTGCATTGTGACACATGTAGATTATTGTGAGTTATGTAGATGGTATTTGTCCATCCCATTGGAGTGATATTCTGGCCACTTGATGAGTGAGACTAAGAAATGTATGGCCATGCTCATGTGAGTCTGTATATGATAGTGATATGATGTGTATCTCAATAGTCTACTCTAGATCAAGTAATAAAGATTGAACATTAATAGCATGATGTTACCATGCCTCAGAATCAATCTGGAAATGAGATACAAAGGTATTATACAATCACTATAACACTGATCACAATACTAGGTTAAGTTGTTCTCCAACTTCTCCAATTACTTGGTAGCAATAAAGTCTTGCTATATACCAATCATTGCTTGTGAAATCATAATATGACTGTGAATATCATTGCCAGTGTAATTTGAAGCCTACCAAGTCACACGCATAGGATGTATTAGAATAGGAGTATAATTGTGGATGAGATTGGAAATGTTTAGAATTACATTGATTACTAAAAAATTTAGGTAATCAACTAGAATAATATTGGAATATAATCTAAGTTAATTGGTGAAAGTATTTAAGCCAATTAATTAGATTTAAATTATTAATTCGGTTAGCTATTCCTGAACGATTGATAAGAGCTAGATGACAAAATTAGTTAATCAAATAATATGATTAATTGGTTAATTAACTCTAGAATATTCTTTTAATAGTCCACGAGCGGATCATTTTAAATGCAGTTGCAGCCTTTTATTTTTCTAGGGTTTTGGAAAATCTGCTTCCTTTCCTCTTCTATTTATAGGGGCATGACGGCTGGATTTTAGAGACACACTCTTGTATGTGAATCCTAGCCATCATAACCTCTAAGAGAGAGAAGGAGAGTGATCACGATGCTAGCACGTCATCAAGAAGAAATCTACTTCTTCCTTCCAGTTTAAGAAGCACGACGTGCAATTCTCATCCATTTGCTTGGACGAAGTAAAGACGTAGACATCAAGTGCCTGCGTTTGGAGGGCGTCGACTACGACCTCTATGCACGCAAGGAGTCACACACATCACCGTGTGAAGGGACGTCACTGAACTTACTCTATGACAAGGTATATCCCGCACATCCTCTTTCCAAATATGTTGTTATCGATAAGATCTGCTAGTAGGATATTTGGAGATTTTTTATTGTTTTTGTTGTGCTTGTCGCCTCCATGAAACCTAACAAAACCATACCCAAGATCCTTCTAGACCCTAACAAGCAAGAAGAACTAAGACTTCAGTTGATGAACCTTCTACACTTACTCCCCGACGGAGCCTTTGCTCAACATGTCGACAGAAATATAAATAGTCGATCCCAGTCAACCTAAGAATATGATCTTCATTGACCTCCATGAAACCTAACAAAACCATACCCAAGATCCTTCTAGACCCTGACAAGAAAGAAGAACTAAGACTTCAGTTGATGAACCTTCTACACTTACTCCCTGATGGAGCCTTTGCTCAACATGTCGACAGAAACATTATCACAACCTATAAATAATCGATCACTGCCTCCATTGGAGGCATATAAATAGTCGATCCCAGCCAACCTAAGAAGATGATCTTCATTGACCTCCCCTCTATTAATTGCCTTGGTGGAGCCTTTAAGGTCCCTGCATCAGTCCACATATTGCCCTTCTATGGCATATTAGTCCCAAGGAAGAAGGAAGGATGAAGAAGAAGCAATCTCGACAAGAGTCTAAACTGCCTACACTTCCTTTGATTGAATCCAGCTGGTTCACTAGACATGAAGGCATTGTTGTTCACACCAAATCATGCCCCTTATACATGTTGCAATGATGGCCTTCTGATCCTTCTGCCTTGTTTCCTCTAACCTCACCATGAAGAGTGAGTATTCCTTCTTGGTGGGGTGTGGGAACTATCCCCACTACTTGTACTTACATGTCAATTTTTGATGTTTCCTGGCTTGGATATAACTCTTTAATTCAATGTCAATCGTTTGATATCATGTTAAGTGGCTTGATCTCCCTCCTTTGCATGATCTGTTATAATTGTAGCTTGCATAGGTTTAGAATATCGATTAACTTGGTTGACACCCAAATAAGAACTTAGGAAGGGTTGTCTTGGAAGTAGTAGATTCATAATCTTTGTACAACATGACATCATGCTCACAGATATATCTATGCGATTTCCTTGCACCTAATGGAATAGAAATTGATTTTTCACCAATTGAATAGTTTTATCAAGTTTTAGATTTGTTATTGATGTGTTTGTGCTTGTAGTAGTGGTGAAACTTGATTCCAACTCAATGGTTTTCCTCATTAATCTAGATCCCATTTTACTTAAACTAATTACTTTCCTTACAATCAATATAAATCAACCCAATCAACTCTCCATTTTAATTAGTTTTATTTCAACTAGATACAAGCTAGCAAGGCTCTTAAAAAGGTTGTCTCTTAGGATTCTATCCTCAATTATACTCTGACAAGACCCATCCACTTGTAGGTGATTATTGCATGTTGTTTTGGTATAAACTAGTAGGGAATTATTTCTCTGGTGAACTTGTTAGTGTGATAATACCCCATGTCAATTATGACCTTAAAGTAGACAACCATACCTACCAAAATGTTCATATCCAACGAGTCATGAACTATTATCTAAAATTGAACCCTTCTCAGCCTCATTTGAGGAGATCAGTCTAGCATCACACCCCGTTCATGGAGATAAATAAAACATCCTACCCATTTGAGGAGAAAGATAAAACACCCTACGTTATTTGAGGAGATACGAAAAATACCTTTCCGTATTTGAGGAGATAAATCAAATATATTACCCTATATCATGATATAAATCAAACTCCTATCCCCATTTGAGGAGATACATTAAATACCTTGCCCCATTTGAGATGATGAGTTAGACACTCTCTATATTCTTTTACCATATAGATAATGAGACATTAAATTAATTTATGCATCTCACTAATAATTTAAACCCATATAGGTCCAAAATATTTACCTTATACACTCAATAATCTAATCACAAGATTTTATAGAGAACTATACTCTTCAAAATCATGCATTTAATTTTTAAAAGTTACAACATCTAGTCTCATGATCACTAGATTATCTCTTGATGAGTATGTCCTTTGAGTTTACCAAATATGTGGGCCATACTTGGCTAAAGCATATGTTTCTCACTCATACCTTAAACTTTGTCTAGGGAGGGGTAAATGATTGACATGACATGATTGATTATTTGATAAAAAGTAACAACAAAATCAACTCTCTAGATAATGATAAATCATTATCCTATTTTACATATTTTCTAAATATTTTCCACCTATTCAATCCATCCATTTACCTATATTTTTCCTATAAGGTCCACAAACGAAGTACATTCATACTATGGAGTTTTGCACAATTTGGACTCTAGTTGAACTTTCTACAAACCTCTTTCAATAAATTTCCCAAATTTTGTTATCCACAAATACAATATATTTCAAATCCTAGTTAAAAATTCAATTGAATTCAAATTTCTCTTCACTATCATAAATGGAGGATAAAGGAGAAAGTGAAGACTTCGACTCCAATCATTGCACATTTATTCTATTTTAACTCTTATTCTCTATTTCCAAAAATGAAACCCATTCATGAAATATTAAAATTCTTTTGCACTTAGAAATCAAGATAAAAAGATCATATTAGACTAAAATGAGCATCTAGGAGTTCTACAATCAATTCAATTGAAATAGGAAACTTAAGATCCATAAAAACTTTCTTTCCTTGGGATCTATTCCCTGGAGAATTCTAAAGGTTGCCATAGATGTCAAAACCTCTCATTTGATCAACATAAATGCCAACCATTAGATAGAAACCCTAAACCTAATCCATGATTAAGCAATAAAACACTTTATTATCAACAAACACAAGTAATACAGTATATGAAAAACACAGGTATTTTTTTTCTTCATGAAACCTCACAAACAATGTCACATTATCACATATCTTATTCAACTCCATTAAAACCTAAATCAAGATCTTGCACTCATATGCAGTTTAGTTTACATTAGTTACATGTACATGAAATAACAAATTTAGTATACTACCATTCCAGGAAAGAGAGAATGCATGGACATTCTAATCTATCTAGATTATTCTTCTATTTACATCTTGCTTGTCATGGCCTTTTCACTAGATAACATAATACCTAAAACATTTGAAACAACCTCATGAGACTCATATTGTTCCCCAGTGAGTGCATACCTCCCACTCAAGATGAGTGCATGCCTCAACATCATATTAAGAATAATGAACTTAAATGAAACATGTAGATATTGCTAAGTACAACATACAGTTCTAGCATTTTCCATGTACATTTTATGAAAATAATCCAATCATTGAGATAATTTATTCACTAATGCCAATTCCAAATATAAAACATCTTTAAGAGAATTCATATGAACAAGTCAGTGGATTCTACTTACTTTAGGAATATCTTGTAGTATGAGTAATAATTCAAGATCTAAACAACTAGGATCAAGATATAACAATAACATCATCTTTGAGACACCCCACCAGCCAGACCAAGAATACGTCATATAGTCTTGAAGATGAATTACACATAAGACATGCTTGCCAAACATGCCTATTCAAATGACAAGTAAATCTAATTCATATTCAGAGTGGATATTAAATCCCAACATCAACCACATGTCAACACATCACGATCAGATTCCAAAATAGATATATAATATTGTGGAAACATATTATCTATATAAAAGAATAATTACTTTCCACAATAAGAGATGTAATCAACAACATCAGGTCCATCATCTAGTAGTAGAAGGCATGCAACATACGTTCAACTCATATTCTACATGGCTTGTCATCTTTTATTCATTTGTACTTAAACTACTTGGCTTCTACCTCACCAAGTAGAAGTTTCCACACCTGATTCTTGTGTCAACAACTACCATCACTATCTTAGGATTTAGCAGGCCATCCTAAGACATCAACAACAGACCCAGGTCCAGGACAGGGTTTCCTAAAGA
Source organism: Alisma plantago-aquatica (assembly GCA_963693085.1). NCBI lineage: Eukaryota > Viridiplantae > Streptophyta > Magnoliopsida > Alismatales > Alismataceae > Alisma > Alisma plantago-aquatica. The sequence goes on along the minus strand of OY856412.1, from coordinate 1,163,914,274 downwards.
GACTCATGTTTGCATCTCGGGTATACGAGGTAGGAACCAACATAAAAAATATCACATATCATCATTAAATATCACACATCATCATGTTTCACATGTTTCACAGTTTTTATTTTAATAGAGTGTATTCCTCATGGACATTGACTTTCACAATAGAGGATTTAGGATAGAATCACACTAGATGACTCATCCCTAAATCTTGGTGGTCTAAACTTAAAGGTCTAGATCCAGACTCTGAAAATCTTACTCATAATACTCTGATTACTACAAGGAGATCCGTTTCATTTCCCCAGTGTGGTACTCAGGGAAACTCATGGTGTTCATGGCACCTAACTAGATGTACACTTGTTATTGATCCCTTTCAGTCATCTTAAAGAAAAACCAAATCATCATTTATCATATGTGTATCTTCTCATGCAATTAGAATGAAATGAATCATAATAGGCTTGTCAAGAGAGATATTGACCAAAACAAGAATCACAACAATATGTAAATTTTCAACATATAAGATTTTTTCCATTTCTACATCATATCATAACAATCATCATCACTGGGCAATCAACCAGAGACATAATCTCATTGTCTAATATTTACCCTAAACATGGTTTATCAAAAGTAATAAAATCATGTTAATTCCATCTCAATATATTTCTCATCATTTCATAGTTCTCATCAAATATTTACAAAGACATTAGAACTAGCAATAGTATAAGCATACATACATCTTGTATCATTCATCATACTTAGAATAGGTTCACCATGCAATATATACTTATTCCATCCCAATACTATAGATATGAATAAATCTCAAGCATAAATGTGCATAACACACTTAATACTCCTCATTTACTATTTACCATTTTTTCAATTAGGGTTACTGTCCATCATATGTGTAATCTCATTTAAAATCCATCACATTATACCATTCTTAGAATACAAGTGTCTATAGACAATACAATCCAAACATTTATTCATATGATTCAAATCACATCCTTGAACTTCATCTTGTACTTTTATTAGATTATATTTATGAACATTCCTTGATTCCTCATTTTAGAATGTTATTCATTATTGTCACATAGCTCATCGTATTAGTGTTAGGGTTAGGATATTAAATCCAATAGCTCATCATATTAGTGTTATGGTTAGGATATTAGATTCAATAGCTCATTTTATTAGTGTTAGAGTTAGGATATTAGATCCAACTATGAATTTTCTTCCTTTCCCTTCAATTGACAATCATTACTCATTGATTATTTCATATCATGTTCACTACTATTCTTAGAATCAGTCATTATAATTTTACTTACGCATAAAGTTTCTCTCTCCTTAAAATCCTTTATAGTCCAATTGTAGTGTATTCCATTCATTTTAGGTCAACCCAGATATATTAAAGTAAAAATATAAAAGACTTCCTCATACTTATATATTAATATTTTATTCATTGCATATCATCACAATTCATATCCCCTTTGTTCATTTCTTATTTTGCATCTAGATACATGTACCATGTCATTTGACTCATGGTGGCATTTTGCTAAATAAAAGTAACCCTTCTATTCCTTATAACTCTCAAATTAGAAGGTACCACATATTAAGGTTTCTTCTTTTTACTCCTTAGTCTTTATTCATCTCTCGATTCATCATTAAGTGACTTGTACAATAGTTTAGCATTCATGTGAAGTTTTCTCGTATTCCATATATTATACTAGAATACATGCATTAGGCTTATATCATCTTAATAAGGCTTATCACATTTAATTAAAGCAATAACATCTAAAATTAATCATTTTTTCACATTCATATGATAAACATGTGAGTTTGGTTTTATCTCTCATACTCATCTTAATACTATATTTCTAGGGTTCAAGAAGCCATATTAGTTCAACACATCATAAGAATCATATTATTTAATGATTTCCTCATGGTGCACATGGTTTCATTGGGTCTATTCACACACATGGAAACCTTAGTTTCCATTTACACATATTTCATCCATCAATCATAAGTATGCATTGATTCATTGGCTCATTTGAGTCAATCCTTCAACACAGACCCTAGACATGGGATATCTCCATTACAAGCCTTGATACTAATTCTTATGTACATGCCATATCAAATTTTAGTAGCATTCAAAAATACACTTGTGTAATTCAAGTTAATACAATTCAAATATTCTATACATGTCAACTCAATTTTCAAGCATGTCGTTCATTAGGCTAATTTTTAGGTATTATTAACATTAAATAGCACAGTTATCTATCAATATGGGTTGTCATTGAGTTTCAATCAAACAAATACAATTAAATGAGAAAGTGTTTAATTAGTAGAATTTGATTCTGTAATATCTTCCCATATGGATACCCAATTGCATACAAATACAAACAAGGATCTCAATTAATTTAGTCGGAGAGAATTAGGCTTTCAACATGAATATAAAGATTAAGATAAAGATAAAACTCACCTAAGGTGACAAGCACCTTAAAAACGTGGATCATACTCTAAATTTCTAGAAATCCAATTAAACCTCTATCCATCAACTCCTTTTCTTCCTCCTTCCAACTCAAAAACCCTAGAAATGTAGAATAGGAGAGAAAGAAAGAGAAAAGACAACAATTTCCTATCATTTTGATTCAAATCAGAGGAAAGATGAAATCTATATATAGGAGAGAAAGTTCACCATGAAATCATATCTTGGGTTGAAGAACTTACATGAATTTGCAAGCTTTAGGAATCCAAAACCTAAATTCAACACTTCCAACAATTTTTTCCTCCAAAACCCTAACTCTTCTCTCTCTCTCTATCTCTCTCTCATTTTATATCTATAATAGGGATGAAGAATTATGTGAGCTACTAGGATGTTAGGCTGATATTATAGATGAATTGAGGTGCTTGGGATATTTACAAACAAGTCACCAAAACTATTTTTATCCTTCTTTTTTATTTAAATAGATTGTTGGCTGGATGAGTTGTCATTGATAAGAATCTTGGTCGACACCAAACTATGTAAAATCCAAATATCATCCAAAAATTATAAAATCTTAATTGAAGAAAATTGAATTAATAAACTACAATTAAAATTTCAGATCGTTTGGATGTACCAATAAAAAGATAAAATTCAAATGCAAGATTGATATATTTCAGCCAGAATACATGGTCGGCTGACTTTGTCCTGTAGAAACTTGACCAACAAACAAGTCAACAAAATACTCAAAAAAATTGGTATTATGCAAGAACACTTACGTTTAAGTTGTACAAACCATGTATGCATTTCAAGTAAATCAGAGTTATATCTAAAATACTAAAAGTCATTCACTACACCACTACATTTATCAAATTATGTATTCATATGCTACCAAAATCCTAATTTGACCGATTAGGGTTTTAAATTCTCAAGCCTAATTATTTTAAATAAGACATGCTTAAAGTTTCACATTAGGTTTAAAACATCATAATCAAACTATCATCATGAATCAATATTAACCAATAATCATTCTAGTTAAGCATGTAATCATTTGAGTAAGATTTAATTAGATGGATAGTTGTGAAACAATTTGTTACAATAGAGGCTATGTGGAGAATTCAGACATTCTATTAGACATTTAGAGACCGTTGAACAAGGTATTTGATTAGTTTACTACACCTAAAGGTCCCAAATCTACTAATAAATGAGATGACATCACAATCCCTAAATTATGTCCCCATTCCTAAACCTTATGACTATCTCGAACACCTCGATATACCTTTATATTCAACAATAAACCTTTCCCCTCTTATTTCTACTTAATCCTGAGGGCGAACTATCTTTCTATTCCAAACCCTAACATATTCTTTCTAGTAAGATCCTTCCTGTAAGGACCCTGACCTGGGTTTTGGGCTAACCCTATTTGTTTTGCATAAGTAAGTTGCATAGAACTTTAATGTAATCCTTTGAGGTGTTTTGTAATCACGTAACACGCTTATGTTTCAAGGTTGGCTTTGTTTAATGTTGTTTGAGCAATGATTGTTTGTTTTGGACCAGAGTGAAATTTACCCAAGATAAGGGGTTATCTTGCAATATGTCACATGATGAGTGTTCCCTTAGTGCTTTATCATCATAAGAGATAGAATGATGCAATGAAGTGCCTTATAGAGAGTTCAAGTATCAAGTTGAGCCTGTGTGGATGATGCTTGTGTTTTATGTGCTAGTGTTGGCGTAAATTGCAATCTACTTAAAGTGAAGGGTTAATATGCAATTTACCATCTATAGAGTGTTCCTCCTCTTGTTTGATATTATATATAGGATAAATGAAGAGGTGGTCACCTTTTTTGGGCCTTAGTCATGTGGTAACATCTTTGGTGATATATAGAACACATGAGTGAGATGTGTTTTGCTCTTAGATGTGTTATCTCAGGTTAGAGAGCCTTAGAGAGGCTGCCTATCAGTTTATGAGTGTGTAGGGTTGTGCCTTATCAATTTGTGATTGTTTAGGGTTGTTCCCTATTAGTTTATGAGTGTGTAGGGTTATGCCCTATCAGTTTGTGAGTGTGTAGGGTTATTCTCTATCAGTTTGTGAGTGAGTTGGGTTTTACCATATCGGTTTGTGGGTGTGTAGGGTTTTGGCATATCAAGCATGACCTTGGTAGGAGACCAAGAGGGCGATATCTAGCCTAGATCATATCTCCATGGCAAGCATGTTGAGATAGATAGGTTGCATGTGGCCTTTGTACATGGACAAGTGTCACCTAGACTCTTAAGGTGATGACACCTCTCCTTTGATCTCTCTTCCTTCCCTCAAGTATACAACCCCCTCCTTCTTCATACAAGTGAACCCTTTCATCCATTCTTGTTCCTCTCCTCTTGGTGGACGAGCTTGGGAGATTATGGAGTAAAAGGAAGTCTCCATAGAGCTTGGGAGGTCGAGTTCCTTGCTCATGGTGATTCTTGGCTTAACTTCCATCTTGGTGAGTCATGTTTATTTGATGACCATTTCTTTGAGCTCTCTTTTTCATCTACTTCTCCCTATCTCAGACATGGATCACACCTTAGATTAAGGATGATTATGTTGTGGTACTCCCCCTCTTTCCTTTCTTCTTGAGCTATCATAACCATGGCATCTTCTTCTTCTTCTTTCTACAGGTGATGTTGAGATCAAGTTGGGACTCTTGATGGGCTATCTTCCACCTTGAGAACGTGTGCTTTGGAGCTTTGATCATGGATCTTGAACCCTTGATGGAGACATTCTTGAGGTGGGTTATATAACTCTTAATCTCCTTTGTTATTATCACTCTTCATATGCTTATATTGTTCTTCACCTCTAGATCATTTATTTCATGCATGCTACTAGTTTTGGTGGTTTTGAGAATAGTTTTGGTGAAGGATTTCTTGCCATGATAATATATGGACTTGTGTCTGAGTTTCCTAATGTTGAATATGACCAAGTTGACACCCATGTGCACCATATTGTCGGTGCTTGTCATGACTTGTGGTGGATAGACCGACACATCATGTCACAAGTCGTCATGACTTGGGGGATGCTATACTGGTATGTTTGTTAAACTGACATGACATGCTAAACCGATATGTTTGTTAAACCGACATGCCATGATAAACCAATACACTTTGATGGGTGCTAAACCGTCATGCCCTAGAGGTGCTTAGACCGATATGATGCCTAAATTGATATGCTTTGAGGGTATGATGCATGGTTTTTTAGTCATTTTCACAGACATATTTTCCTCGATTCTATGGGTTGATTTGTCATTTATTTGATTAATTATGCATAAAGTTCTATCAATGACATGTTCTATCTAAATGCATCAAATTATATGACTTTTACTATTTAAAACAGATTAATATTCATCTCGAGTACTTTTCCGAGTTCTTGTGCAATTTTAGGTACAATCGAGCTTCAAGGACTCGGTACTACCGACACCAAAAGTTGGTGGTACCGACTTCATGTCATTAATGGACAAGAAAACTCTCCCAAACTCAATACTACCGACACTCAAATTTGGTAGTATCGAAACCTCGTCAGTAAAGCGCAAGAATGAATCGAGAAAAGTCAGTACTACTGAGTTCACCGACTCGATACTACTGAGATGGCATCAGGGAAGTAGTGCTTGAATGACCTAAAGACTTAGTGCTATCGAAACAAGTCGATAGTACCAACATTTTCATGAATCACGGTTATCCTAGAAACTCAATACTATTGACTTTCCAGTCAGTACTACCGAGTCTTCCCGATCAGATAATCTAAAGATAGCACACTAATCCATCAGCTGGCATTACTTCGTACCTAAAGTGATTCCTATGACTTGAGAGGAGTTCATCCAGACTAGAGGAGGTAGCCGCTTTCCATTACATGACATCAGAGAGAGAGGAGAGAAGAGTAAGGAATGAAAGGCTTCACCGGAGATGATCTGAGCACCTATGGAAGGCGAATCTGCAACCAAAAGACAGCAGATTGCACACACAACATAGGGGATCATCTGATCAGCCATTCTCCACGGGTTACTTTAGTTTTTCTAATGTTTCCCACATTTTTCTCTTTCTCAACCATGTATTTGTCAATGAAAACCATGTGGGGCTAAACCCCTTGATTCCTTAGGATTCAAGAGTAGCATGTATATGCATTGTAATTGATTTCCATGCATTAATATCATCTTTATCCCTATTTTCTGGATATAAATCTATGAAATTGTCTTGTTTTGTTTGTGCTTGATCACCATAGATAGATTATCAGACCCTTAATCATTTCGGGAGAGAGGTTCAGGGTTGGAAAAGCATAGATTTACCCATTTATTGCACCCCTTGGGAAAGGTGGAGAATAAACGGGAGGAGAAACCCATAGATTAATCGTAAAGCACCTAACTAATCAACCAATTACTATGGAAATGGGATTGGCATTAGAATAGGTAGTGAACTACACTGCGGGAGTGGGTAGTTCTGGCTACTAGATCTTTGTCTAGGGATAGGGGTAATAGATATTAGTATGTTGAGTAAATTGCAATGTTATCTTTGGTGACACCATTATCCTAAGGAATTCCCTTTAATCAAAGAAACTTAATCTTTAAGCTTGTTTTGTTTCTAAAATTATTTTTGTTCGATCAAACCAATTCACTTTTACCAGCCTAGCTGGTTAGATCACATTTAGTAGTAGTATCATGGAGAACATTTACATGTGTTTGACTCGGGCCTCAAAAGCCTTATATTACTTCGATACGCTCACTTGCGTCTAACACACGGTAAACACGTGTCAAGTTTTTGGCGTCATTGCCTGGGAAACAGAAACATGCAGCACTACGAGTGTTGTGGTCGACCACTCTAGGCCAACCCTTTTTATTTTTTAATTCTATTTTAATTAAAGTTGAATCATAACATCATTATTATTTCTAGATCCACTATCATGTTCTGACAATTATTTTGCTACTTTCAGGTACTAGCGTATGGCGCATACTCGAGCCCACGATTATGGAGAACCGTCTTCACTAGGTTTCAAGCAAGAAGAAATCCTTCACAGAGAAAGGGAATTTGGAAGATTTGTAGACAAATTCAACCAAACTCCACCACTAACACCTTTACCTGAAGGACCTAAAACACTAGAGGAACCTGAGTCAGTAGAAATGGGTGATGGAGCTGAAGAGAAGACGATATGGGAGAGGATCAAAGCCTCTTCCTCAATAGCTCAAAAAGGACCAATCAAAAGACAAGCCATCAATGTGGGTAGCTATAAAATTGTTCCAGGATTGATCTCTCTAGTCAAATCCCAAGCTTTCCACAGCCACAGTTCTGAAGACCCGATGACACACATCAATAACTTTGTTGAGAACTATGATATGGTCAAGATAGACAAAGTATTGACAAATGTCATATATCTAAAACTGTTTCCGTCATCTCTGGAAGACAATGCAAAGTCTTGGTTTCACAATCTCAATGATGAGTGTATTGAGACATGGGATCAGGTGATGGATGCTTTCTTCGAGCATTACTTCCCTCCACATAAGACAAATGACCTGGTGAAGAAGATCCATAATTTCAGGCGGCACACTGACGAATCCTATTCTGAAGCATGGGAGAGATTCGAAAATATATTGAGGAAGGTACTGCATCACGGTATTGATTTGTTGAGGCAGGCAAAGATCTTCTATTATAGTCTGCATAAGGGAGAGAGAACCACATTTGACAGTGCAGGGGCAGGTTTCTTCCTCAACAACAAACCTGCCCGCTGTCATGAGATATTAAAGAACATGTCCAAAAACCAGTCGTGGGGCAATGAGAGAGAGCTTCTGACAATTGTCAAAAGTTTCAGGGAGTCCAAAGTCATCTCTACATTAAATGAGAAGCTAGAGCTGATTGCAAAAAAGTTGTGTGCCAACGAAGGACCACCTTTAAAAGAAGAAGAAGAGGAATGCAAGTTTGTGCGCCAACAATAGCAGTATCGAGGAAATGAATATTCATGGAGGAAGGATCCTAAGTTCTCATGAAGGATCCCAAGAATTTTCAACAAGACCCTTCTCAAGCGTAACAACCCAAGCCACAACAGTTTGGTGGCCAAGCCAAATATCAACAAGAACAAAAGAAGATTGACCGTATTGAAGAAATGCTTGGAAAGCTAGTCAGTCAAAATGAAGTACTTATTGGTCAAACTCAGAGAGAACTCTAGAACCAAGGGGCACGAATCCACAACATTGAAACATAGATTTCTGAAATAGCAATGGATGCGGGTACATTGAAGAAGCCAAACCAGCAGGGGTTCCCAGCAAATACTAAAGTACCTTCTGGAAATCAACATGTCAATGCAGTCTTACTCCATAGTGGTAGGATGCTGCTGAATGATGCACCAGCAAGTTCAAGTGCAGGTGAAGTTATAGGAAGAACAACTCGGGCTATGATAGCAGATGCAGATAAACCTGATGTGTTAGAAAAGGAAAAGACAACTGAGGAGCACAATGATGAGGTGGAGGATACATGATCAAAAGCATATGTCCCGCCTCACCAGAGGACACTAGTGATACTAGTGCCTTTTCCAAACAACTTAAAGGCAACCAAAGTAGACCGACAGTTCCAAAAATTCCTAGACGGCTTTAAGAAATTATCTGCCAATATTCCACTCATTGATGCAATTGAGAAGATACCATCGTACGACAAGTTCTTGAAAGACTCAACCTGAGGAAGATGTGGTGGTGTTAAAGGAGTAGGTGAGTGCTTTTATTCTAGGAATGATACCTCCTAAAAGACATGATCTAGGTTGTTTCAACATCACTTGCTTCATAGGAAAGACCAAGTTCGGTGAAGCGCTATGTGATTTAGGGGCAATCATCAACCTTATGCCTTTATCAATTTTCAAGAAGCTATGTCTCAAGGAGACTAGGAAAAGTAGTATGACTATATAATTGGCTCACAACTCTGTGGTCTGGCCATATGGCATTTGTGAAGATGTTTTTGTAAAAGTGGACAGATTTGTTTTTCCTGTTGACTTTGTGGCGATGGAAATGCAGGAGGTTCATGGCAAGAAACTCTTACTAGGTAGGCCATTTCAAGACATGGGTCATATGGTTCTAGAAATGGGTAGAGGACGTCTTACCATGGGCACCCATGATGATCGGTTTGAGATTAAGATGCCTGAGCACTCACAAGAAAAGGGGAACAAAGCACAATGTAACATGCTTCAACACATGGAAGGAAATATTTCTCTATTTCTGGGGAAACCATTCTTGGACATGACTCATGTAATGACCAAAGTAGATAGGGGAACTTTAGCAGTGGATATCATGGAAAACACCAAGGTGATCTCATTAGCCAAGGTAGTGTGTTACTCAGACGATGAAGAAGACTATGACCCAGCTACCATAGAGGAGGCCACAGTTGATTCCTTATTGTAGACATATCCAAATCTACCATTAGAAGCATGCTTGATGAACATGGTGGAGGGTAGTACACACAACCTCTCTCTAGAAGAGTGTGAGTTGATGTCGAAGGCGCTACCTTGCTACTACACAAGATATTTTGAAGATTTAGGACTACCTCCTTCGCCATGGGTCCCATCTTTGTTGAGCCTACCTGAGTTAGAATTGAAACCCCTGCCACCGCATCTGAAATATGTCTTCTTGGCTACTGAAGAGAAGCTCATGGTGATCATATCATCATCCTTGAGAAGTGATGAGGTGAAGCAGTTACTCACTATGCTGAAGAACCATCGAGCCACTTTTGGGTGGTCTGTAGTAGACATCAAAGGAATCTCTTTGAGCTTGTGCCAGCACAAAATCCGGCTGGAAGAAGGAGCTAAGGCAATAGTTCAACCTCAGTGGCAACTCAACCCTATCATGACTGAGGTAGTAAATAAGGAAGTGGGCAAGATCCTATTGACATGTACCATTTATGCAATTTTGGACTCCATGTGGGTTAGCTCAACTCAAGTAGTTCCTAAGAAATGTGGGATCATTGTCACAACTATAACTACTAATGAGTTAATCTCAACTAGGTTATTGATAGGGTGGCATGTATGCATAAACTATTGACGTTTGAATGTTGTCACCTTAATTGACCACTTTCCCTTGTCGTTCATTGATCAGATCTTGGAACGACTCACCGGTCGTTTGCACTTTTGCTTCCTCGATGGGTATTCTTATTATAATTATATTTTATTGAGCTGAAGGGTCAGGAGAAATCTACTTTCACCTGCCCTTATGGCACGTTTGCATATAGACGGATGTCGTTCAGCCTTTGTAACACACCCACCACTTTCTAACACTATATGCTTTCCATCTTTTCTGATATGGTGGAGCAGTGCCTAGAGGTGTTCATAGATGATTTTTCTATGTATAGGGAGTCATTCAGTGATTTGCTATATAATTTGGACAAGGTTTTACAAAGGTGTGAGGACACTCACTTATTCTTGAATTGGGAGAAGTGTCATATGATGGTGAGTGTGAGACCCCTAACCTTGCTTAAAGTGTTGAACAAGCTTAATTATCATAATTAAATTCTTATAACCTTAATATAAACTTTTTATATGCTTTGTAATCATAAAACAAGCTTAAGTTTCAAGTTTGGTCCAATTTGGACACTGTTTGTGCAAGTTATGTAATTTTATGCACATTTTGGACTTTTCTACAATTTAATCAATCGAGAGGTTTTATTTGCAATTTTTCACATGAATCATGTTTCTTAGATGTTATCTTATCATTATTTATCTTTTTGATCCATGGGGATCCTGGTTAAACCTTGGTTTGAAGGTGTTTTCTCCAAGGGTATTTTAGGGTTTACCCCTTCACGGATGAGCTACCTTTAGTAGCTATCAACTAATGAATTATTTGATTGGATTGCAAATTCGACAAAGGAAAGATAAACAGGTCTATATGGATGTTGGGGGAGCTTCTTGTGTGTGTGGTTGTATATACTTAATAGTTTAAGGCCATGGATACTTGGAAAGATACTAGAACTTCAACTTTTTCTTTTTCTTTATCTTAAAGTTTCATATATTTATCCCTAAGCATCCAAACGAGAAATTTTCTCTCCACCACTTACCTCCTTATACTAACCTCATTCTACCTCTGTGCTTCTGTGGATTTCCTGTCCAAGGAAGAAGAAAGAGGGGATCGTCTTGGAAAAAGAATCTAGGGTTGCAATTGACTTCCTTTTAGGGTTTAAAAAGCTTCCTTCTAGTAATCTTGACCTAGAAGAGTAAGAATCCCCTTCTTTACTCCATTTATTTCTTTTTTATCCTTCCTCCTACCTTTTTGTAGGTCTGAACCTTGCTGTTCCATGGTAGAAATTGCTCTAAAGCTCTAAAATCCTACCTTTCTTGCTCCTTATGCTTAGGGTTTGCTCATTTGATATAGAAACGTGCTAGATCGACGAGTTCACAGGTTATGCTTGGATTTCCTAACCTATCTGCTCATGTTTTCTTCTGTTTGGGAGTTTATCTTCTAATTAGAGGTAAGTTTTATAACTTTCTCCATGTTTATTGCTTACCATAAGCTTGCTAGCTCATGTTCTTGCTTTTAAATAATGATCCGTGCACTAAAAAGCTATGCTTGACTTGGATTTCGATTTTTATAATATTCCATGTTTTAATTTCAGTTCTAGATTAACCTGTGATCATGTGTAAATTATTCCTAAGGTATAATATGACTTGTATCAGGTTGGTTTGACAACCTATGGTGCTAAGAACCTATCAACCAATGGTCAATTTTAGGGTTTTAAACTGATTTCTTTTATAAACCCATGACCCGATGATGGTACCATTGCAACTACCCTATGGTGTTGTCTTCATGACAGTTGATGGTGGGGACCAAGTGTGTCAACTTATGTTCACCCCTTAGGTAATGTTTTGGCTTAATTATAAGCTTAATGATCAACAACTAAGTACCCTAATGATGCTATCAATCAATGGTGACATTAGCTTAATATTCAATGGTGATTAATAAATATAGTGTTGATCTAACAACCTATGGTGACTTAATGGTCACTAGTGATGGTGGATCAGGTCTCCACAACCTATAGTGAGTTAAGTATGTAGTTGTAGCATCAATTAAGCCTTAAACCAATGGTTCTTGGGTCATTTGATGCAATGGTCGGACATATACTCCAATTAATGGTTTTAATATATGAACTTGACCTAATGGTTAAGATCTAATGTTTCTTCATCCAATAAACTGGAATGATGACTAAATATAATATTTTGGTCCTAATAAAGTGATTTAAATGGTTTACTTTATGAGATCAACTCAAGAATCTCAATTACTAATGGCTTGTTTTAAATAAACAATCACTTGGGGGTTTTACCCTACTCTCAATGGAACTTTTTATGTTGTTAATCAAAGGATGTCTAGGGTTAGATGGTGACTCTTTCTAGAGAACAACTCAATGACTTCATAGGTGGTTTGTTCAAGATGTTTACTTATGTAAACGACCAATGGCTTTACCTTTTCAACATTTAATGGTTAGAAGTTGATGCCTCAATATTCCCATTGTTTTGGGTTAAGCGTGTAGTGTAATGTTATGATTCCAATTATGAGAATTTGATGGTTCAATACCTTAAACTTGTAGTCTTACCCTTTCCCTCATATGATTATGATTCATAATCACCATAATGAATTAATGGATAACCCTAATGAGGTATAGCTTGTTATACCTAGCTTTAATATAACTAAATGATGGTAATTGGGTATGAATAGTCCTTGAATGATTAATGCAATCATGGAGTACTCTCTTATTATTGTTGAAACCCTAGTATGCTATAACCCGATGGTTACACCTTGATTTATGTGTGGGTTCATACTTGAGAATAATATGGAATGTGATGGTGATGCTTCACCTTATGCATCCATGATCCAATGGGGATGCCGTGAGTTAGGGTTTGGGTATGAGTACTGATTAGTAACATGGTTTGGGTATGAGTGCTGATTAATAACATTAATAAAATTTATCTTGTTGAACCTAAATCTAATGCAAATAGATAAAGATAAGTATTCATATTTAACCTTCTTATATGATGGCATGATGGTGAAATAACCTCCTTAATATGATCATAACCTTAATGTGTTAATTGATGGTTATCCTAGCCACATTGTTGATACTTTCTTATGCTTAACATGTGCATTATGAATATGACCAGGGTTAAACATATCTAGATTCCTTGCATGTTGATGTAATAAAAGAATATTATTAATGCTAATATAACCCTTCTATGATGGTTTATGAATATATCCTAGCTCATTAATGATATTATGTTAATCTGGTGTACTATATGTAAGTGATGTTGTTGAGCCTTGTTATTAGGCATGGAATGATAATGATGATCTTGCAGGGAATAGTATGATGGTCTTAATGATCTTTGGGCATGGTTGATCCCTAAATGAGGTGTATTCCTCTTGTCTTGATAAGGGTTGATACCCTATGGTATTGTGAAAAGGATTTATATCATGTGATAGTATGATGCCAAGTGCAGTCTCATGAATGGCAAGTGAATAGCGTCATGTAATGATGAGATGATGAACAATATGTCTCATATGTTTCATATCTTCTAAAATTGTTATATAGCAATATTTGCTAGAAGTGAATTAGGGTTTGTATGTCCACTTGTTTGATGCAGCCTTAATTCACCCAATTGGAGATAACTAATCAAGTGAAACTCTAATCATGTAGTGTATTGTGCCATAGAACCATCTTCAATGTCAGAACTTGTTGGATGGTGAAATGAGTATACCTAAGGGAAACTCGAAGCGCATACTATTGAGTATTCAGGGTGCTTGTCATCCTGACATCAAGTGTTTCAGGAGGATGGATGCGGTCATACCTAGCCCGCTTTTTGAGAACAACTTTGGTTGGGTCTCAGTGATTATAACATGATGAGATTAGAGGATAACTACGGTTGCACCTCAGTGATTGGGTTTGAATACCCTAGATGCTAGCATTGTGACATGTACCAAGGTGGGCTAATTACAGGACTATATGTCGCTATTTTGCAGTTTGACTATGTGTCACTACGGTGTAGACTCATATTGATCGAGTATGGAGAAGATCTTGGAGTTCAGCTATTCTTAGATACTATATGGAACTGATTGCGACCAAGCGGTGGTTAGTTGCACTTTGAATGGTATGACTCAAACTCTCCAGGGCATAATAAAAGATGTAATACAGCCGTGTAGCATATTTGTTTAGGGTTATACATGATGTTTCACATTGGATGATAACCTTTGTTTGTTATCTTTACATAAAGATGATGCTTAGTGCAATTAAGAGATAGTAGATATACTTAGGTTGTGGATATGCTTAAGATTGTAGATGCGTACATACAGTAGCTATGCTTATGTTGATAACTATATTGTTACTGCTGATTATAATCATGATGCTAGCTATCTCATGTTGTTATTTATGTTTAGCATGCTAGCCATGCCTTTGTAACTAGAGATGCATATACTACTAATCATGCTTATACAGATAGTTGTGCTTATGTTGTAGCTCTTCTTATGATGTTGATATGTTCAACCTGTTAGACATGCTAATGTTGTTAGCTATGCATATGATACTAGACTTATTCATGATGTTGGAGATGCTCATGATGCTAGACTCCTTATATTGTTAATAGGGATATGAGAATAGGTTGGTTAATGAAGATAGTTATTATCTGCTCCTTTATGTATTTTGTTAATCATTAGTGTTGTTGAGCTTATTTTTTATATATGATTAAACTGCTTAAATTGTCTCATTAAATAAAAATGTTGGAATCAATAAACAATGTTGGAGGTTATATCTCTTGCGGGGACATGGGTCTCACCCTTGTGGTTCGCCATTTTTTTAGGTAATCGGAAGTGACGAAAAACAAACATGTGGCAGCAAAGAGGAGCTATAGTAATGAATCTTTGAGAAAATTGATTAGATGTCTAGTATATCCTAGATTCATCCATGTACTCTCAGGTTCAGGCAAGAAAAGTTTGTATATGGTGTTTCAAATGAATCAGAATTTTGTTAGCATGTTAATATTTGTTGTGTGGCATATACAAATATTGTTTTCCTATGTATATATGTTGTGGCTAAGGCGATAGAACAATTTGTATCAAATTCTTGGCATAGTATGGATATAAAAAAGATGTTGGGCTCTTATGCAAATGTTTCTGAGCGGGAGCTGACGTTGAAATTGGTTTTAATTTACCCATATATTTGGGTGTGTGATTAATTAGTGATTGGTTGTGTTTTATATTTTGAGTAATCTTGTTTAGTGTAACGGGTTCTCACAGAGAGTGAGGGCATAGTGCTTGGACACAAGGTGTCCAACAAGGGTATGGAAGTAGACCCAGTTAATATAGAAGTTATCCCCAAGCTACATCCACCGACATCGGTGAAGGAGTAAGGAGCTTTTGGGGACATGTTGGGTTTTACCATCGTTTCATCAAAGATTTTTCAAAAATTGCTAAACCTTTGTCGCAATTGTTGGAAAAAGACGCTGAATTTTCTTTCGATGAATGATGCTTGAACGCCTTTGAAGTGCTAAAGGAGAAGCTTAGCTCTATGCCTATTGTGCAGGCTCCTGATTGGAGCCTACCATTTGAGTCAATGTGTGACACATCAGATTGTGCAGTAGGAGCTGTGTTGGGTCAACACAAAGATAAGGCTCCTACATTCATATATTATGTATCTAAAACCTTGAATGATGTGCAACTCAATTATAAAACCACACAAAAAAAGAAGTCTTAGTGGTTGTTTTTTGCATTTGAGAAGTTTCTACAATACCTAGTTGGGGATAAGGTGATTGTTTGGACCGACCATGCTGCCATCAAATATTATTACAAAAGAAAGATGCAAAACCTAGATTAATTAGGTAGATTTTACTTCTATAGGAATTTGACATAGAAATTAATGATAATGTAGGGGTGGAAAATGTGGTAGCAGATCACCTATCTAGGTTGGAAAGAGTGAATGAAAAATATGTAGATATCCCTATTGTTGAGGATTTTCCGGATGAAAAACTTTTTGCTATTAAGACCAAGGATCCCTAGTTTGTGGATATTGTTAATTATTTAGCCTACAAAGAGATGCCTGTAGATTGGGGATACCAAGAAAAGAAGAGATTTTTACATTCATTAAGGTTTTACATCTGGGATGACCCGATTCTTCTTAAACAATGTAGGGATGGAATTTTGAGGAAGTGTGTACCCGAATGTGAGGTTGAGAGCATTTTATCACACTTTTGTTCTCTACCTATAGGGGGGCATCACGCTAGCTCTAGTGCCGCGACCAAAGTCTTAGAGAGTGGGTTTTACTGGCCAATGCTATTTAAATATTCTCACAATTTTGTTTGTCGTTCTGATGCATGTCAATGTGTAGGTAATATTTCTAAGCGACATGAAATGCCACTAAATGTGTTTCAAGAGATTGAAGTGTTTGATCTATGGGGCATTGATTTCATGGGCCCATTTGTGTCATCTAATTTTAATATCTATATTTTACTTGCGGTTGGCTATGTATCTAAGTGGGTGGAAGTAATTCCAACCCACACCAATGACGCACAAGTTGTGTGCAGATTTGTGAAGGATAACATTTTCTGCAGATTTGGTGTTCCCCGACTGATTATTAGTGATGGTGGATCACATTTCACCAATAGGAAATTTGGAGCCTTATTGAGTAAATATGGGGTGAAACATCGAGTGGGTACTCCTTACCACCCACAAATGCAAGGTCAAGTTGAGGTGTCCAACAGAGAAGTGAAGAAGATTTTTGAAAGGACAGTCTCAACTAATAGGACAAATTGGAGTTTTGTGCTTAATGATGCTCTTTGGGCATATATGACAACCTATAAAGCACCTATATGAACTACACCTTTTAGGTTGGTTTATATATGTGCTTTCCATCTACCCATGGAACTTGAGCATAAGGCAAAATGGGTGTTGAAAAAGCTAAATTTTGGACTGGATGAAGCAGGTAGAAAGAGGTTATTAGAGCTGAATGAACTAGATGAGCTTAGGAGGGATTCTTATGAAAGTTCTAGAATTTATAAGGAGAGGAAGAAGAAGATTCATAATAGGCATATCTTAAATAGAGTGTTTCTCCCAGGACAAAAGGTTCTTCTTTTTAATTCTAGACTTAAGTTACATCCGGGCAAATTGAGATCCAAATGAAGTGGACCATTTGTGATAGAGTAGGTTTTTCCCCATGGTGTTGTGAAGATTATAGATGGGACTAGGTCATTCCTTGTCAATGGCCAAAGATTAAAGCACTACTATGGTGGGGAAGTGGAGCCAAGAATAGAAGAAGTGCAACTTATGGCAATCCATTAGATTCTTGCCCTTAGGAACGTCTAGTCTAGGACGTTAAATAATGGCGCTTGTTGGGAGGCAACCCAACCTTCTTTTCTCATTATTCATGTTCATTTTAGCATTGTAGTTGTCTTTTCATTCTTAATTCTTGAAAAAAGGTACCTTGACTTGTTTGTTGGAGTGTGCCGATTATACAGAGTCGGTACTACCGAGTCCACAAGTCGGTAGTACCGAATTCACATCAGTAAGTCATCCACAAAAGAAAGATAGATTGGGTACTACTAACTATACCAGTCGATACTACTGAGTCTTTGAAGATTTCCAAGCACCTAACTGATAAGAACTCAGTAGTATCAACATCTGAGTCGGTACTACTGACTTTTTAGCGCTCCCAAGTTCGAAATACTTAGATGAAAATTTGAAAATGTCGAGGCAGAATTGCCAACTCGGTACTACCGATGGAAAAATCGGTAGTACCAACACATGGCATTAGTAATATGTGGACGCTCGATTCAACAATGGATGCGATCTTCATCGAGCGATTGGTAGTATTGATCTGTAACTCAAGTCAGTACTACCGACATGGACTCAGTACTACCGAATCCGAGCGATCCACACTTGGGACATCATCAAACGTCAGTCGTCAAAACATCCGAGCCACAGATTCATGCTTGCAACTCGATACTACCGACTTAAAGTCAGTAGTACCGACTCTGCCTGACTCATTTATATAAGGAGGGGTGGTGAATCCATTCTCTTCACACCACCTCCTCCACTCCTCCTAAAACTCAGAGCAAAGCTGCACTGGGTGCCGACGATCTTCACTAAGCCTCTCTTTCTCCATCTTCCTTCTTACATCATCATCATGGCACCGAGGAGAGGTCCTACTACATCGGCGGAGCAAGGAGAGTTGGTCCCTAGACCAACACACATTCAACATCCATCTGTAGAGGTCATGAAGGTGTACAAAGAGATTCATACGAGGATGATAGTGCCAACGTGATATGGAGATCACGCCTTGATCGAGCGAGCGGGCTTCACCGACAACCTATAGTGGGTTTGTCAATGCCAGCTAATGGAGGGGGATAATCCTTTCTTTAGCAACTAGCAGACCTACTCGGAACTCATCCTCAAGTTCTTGGCATCACTGGAGGTTCTTGTCACCCCTGAGCAACAATTAGGAGGTGAATGGCGGGAAGGCAAAGTCAGTTTCCGCCTCTTCAACACCAACTACTCCATCACTCTATGGGCGTGCAATCACATCTTCAACTGGGCCCATGTTCCAAAATGCTCTACCCCTTTAGATTTTGACTATGACCTGGCTTAGGAGCAGCTGAATGAGGTTCCAGAAGGTTTTCGCATCAGTTGGCACGTCAACTCTGTCACTGACATCGAGCACCCCTTTGCTCGAATTCTTCACTACCTCTGCAGCAACACTATCTTCGCTCGTTCTGGCCAAGCCCAAGGGAAGGTCAAAAGGAAGGACCTCTACTTCCTCTATAGGCTATTGGAGGGATAAACTGTCAACTTTGGGTCCTTCCTTCTCCTCCATATGATCTCAATTTGGCATAATGTACAGAGGAAAGTGCCAATTGTGTTTGGGGGGTTGATTACCCTAATAGCACTGCATCTCTGCCTCGACTTATCCACCCTCACACCGATGGAATCTATGAAGAAACTGGATCTCCAAAACTTCTACAAGGTGAGCCTCCTCAGCTTACACCATAACACGTTGTATGCAAGTTGCACACATCGAGGACGGTTCCAGGAGCGTAGCCTCCCCGACCCCATCTTCAACCTATAAGGAGTAGTGCATCTTCGGTAGCTGCTGGACAAGGGAGAGGAAGAGGACACACCCAAGGTAGCAACCCATGATGACAATGAGCAGCAAGGTGATGATGGAAACTTTGATGATGAGGTTGAGGAGGTGGAGGACACCATCCCCATTACCCGAAGAGCGGTCCTACAAAAAAGGGCTTGTACCTATGCTACCTCGACTTCATCTGCCCCACCCCCTTCTTAGGAGGAGCACGACCCATACAACATGGCAGGTATGTATGGGATGCTGCAGGAGATCCAGACAAGACAACATCAACATCAGGAGATGTTGGTTGGTGTGCATGAGATACAAGGATGGTTGTACCAAAATCAGCAGGCGATATATGAGAATGAACGCCTTTAGTTGCCCAACCGAGAGAATGTCCACATGAACCTATAGCGGATGGAGCAATATCAGCAGCCATTATTCGACCACTACTGGAACCAAGGGTACTTTGAAGGGTACCCGCAACCATCGCAAATGTCACCATCAAATCTATCTTTTCAGGGGATGTTTCCTTCCCATGACCCCAACATGCCACATCCACCACCTCCTCCATGTTGAGAAATGGTACCTTTGTTCCACCTCTTAAGTGTGAGTATCGACTATGTGGACATAGTCTTATTCAAGCTTGGGGGGGTGCTGGAACAATCATCTATCTTAGCTTTTTATTTCATTTTTATCTTAGTTTATTATTATTATTTTTATTTATGAAATTTTAGGATCCACGCCTATCTAGTGTAATTGTGGAGCAGTAAATGCATGGTTTCACATATTGAATAGGTTGTACACATAGGTGTCCTTGCATGGTTATGATCATTTCTTTATAGCTTAATTTTGCAAAAATCTTTCTGCAACACCACTTGAGGAAGTGTTTGGTTAAGTCATCTTTAGGACATAGGATATGAATGAAGATCTAAATCAACTAGGAATGTGAATGATGATGTTGGTGAGCCTAAGCTGGTCAGACCTTTAATGAGATCTTAAATGGAAATCTAAGAAAGAAACCTTAAGATTACCCTATGCACAGGTCATTAAAGAGGGACATATCATAATCATATGAAAGGCATTGTCTCTTAGTTATGTGATTCCATCCATCTCTTCCATCCAATTTTGATTCACCACCTCAAGATGAATGAGTACTCCAACTTATTTCTTTTGATTGCATGGCATGGCATAATAGGTGACATGATAGATTAGCTTATTCTTGCTTGCATTCCAAAAGGGAAAAAAAGAAGAAGAAGAAATTGCATTTGTATGCATGAACAACTTTAGTACATACCATCTTAGTTGCATAACAATTTCATGTAGATTACATACATTTCATAGCACTCATTTATTTTTTTCATTTGGATTGTAGTCTCCGTTTATGAAGATTGAAGTAGGGACATACCTCCAAATCAAAAAAAAGGAAGAAAAAAAGGAGTATGAACTGAAATCCCGAGCAGAAACCTAATCATGCTGAAGATAAGAAAAATTATGGGCTAGAAAAAAAAATCAAAATTTCTTTGAGAGAAATTATGTCCTTGAGTCTTCTTGAAGAGATGAATTAATCCACATGATGCATTTGTTTTTTTTTACATTCTTATTTTTTTAATGAGATAGCTTCATACATGCATCATGTGTTAAAAAGAAAAAAAGATACAATAGGCATTAAGATTCATGCATGACATTCTTTTTACGCATGTAAACCATCTTTCTTTTTGCATGAATAAGTTCAATGTACTTGTAATTTTTCAATTGCCACCTATCTCATATAATTAATTAATTTCATTGGTAGGCCACTCAAATGATTTATCTCCTCATCCATTCTTATAAGGAGATCTGCTTCCAATTAGTTGATAGTTAGGAGAGAGCAATTTAGAATAGGGAATCCCATAGTGCACCAAGCGAACACCTGAATTATTATGATATTAACTGCTTTCTTGATAGTGTTCATTGATCAAAAGGTGGACATCTTCTATGGAAATTTTTGGTCACTTCATAGTAGTTATCGGTTCAGTGGTCATTGAGGGCCGATTTAGGGATTGTTTGGTGGACATGATTAAGAAAAGATTTCATGTGTTATGTCCTTTTACTGACTTACCTCAAACAGATCTACGAGAGTGTTGCTCAAGGATGAGCAACATTTAAGCTTAAGGGAGTTTGATGCATGGGTTTTTAGTCATTTTCACGGGCATATTTTCCTTAATTTTATGTGTTGATTTGTCATTTATTTGATTAATTATGCATAAAATTCTATCAATGGTATGTTCTATCTAAATGCATCAAATTATATGATTTTTACTATTTAAAATGGTTTACTATTCATCTCGAGTACTTTTCTAAGTTCTTATGCAATTTTAAGTACAATTGAGCTTCACAGATTCGATACTACTGACACCAAAAGTCAGTGATATCGACTTCACATCAGTACTGAAGCAGATGACTTGCCGAGACTCGATACTACTGACAGTCAAAGTCAGTAGTACTGAAACCTTATCAGTAAAGCATTCATACCAAAAAAAGTGTAAGAATGAGTTAAGAAAAGCCAGTCTTACCGAGTTCACTGACTCGGTACTACCAAGATGGCATCAGGGAAGCAATGCTCGAATGATCTAAAGACTCGGTGCTATCAAGACAAGTCAATAGTACCAACATTGTGATGAATTGCAACTACCCTAGAAACTTGGTACTATCGACTTTCCAGTCGGTACTATTGAGTCTGCCTGATCAGGCAATCTGAAGATAACACTCTAATCCAACAGATGGCATTATTTCATACCTTAAATGATTCCTATGACTTGAGGGGTGTTCATCTAGACTAGAGGAGGTAACCACTTTCTATTGCATGACACCGAAGAGAGAGGAGAGAAGAGTAAGGAACTGAAGGCTTCACCCGGGACAATCTGAGCACCTCTGGAAGGAAAATCTACATCCGAAAGACAGTAGATTGCACACATGACGTAGGGGATCATATGGATCAACCATTCTCTAGGGGTTACTTTAGTTTTTCTAATGTTTCCCACATTTTTCTCTTTCTCAACCATGCATTCATCAATGAAAACCATGCATGGCTAAACCCCTTGATTCCTTAGGATCTGGGAGTAGCCCAGATATGCATTGAATTGATTTACATGCATTAATATCATCTTTATCCCCATTTTCTGAATATAAATCTATGAAATTGTCTTTTTCTATTTGTGCTTGATGGCCATAGATAGATTATCAGACCCTTAATCTTTTTGGGAGAGAGGTTAAGGGTTGGAAAAGCATAGATTTACCCATTTATTGAACCCCTTGGGAAAGGTGGAGAATAAATGGGAGGAGAAACCCAGAGATTAATCATAAAGCACCTAACTTATCAACCAATTACTATGGAAATGGGATTGGTATTAGAATAGTTAGTAAACTACACTACGGGAGTGGGTAATTCTGGCTTTAGGCTCTTTATCCAGGGATAGGGGTAATATATATTAGTGTGTCAAGTAAATTGCAATGTTATCTATGGTGAAACCATTGTCCTGAGGAATTTTCCTTAATATGAGTAACTTAATCTTTAAGCTTGTTTTGTTTCGGCAATTGTTTCTGTTCAATCAAACCAATTCACTTTTATCGGCCTAGCTGATTAGATCACAGTTACTAGTAGTATTCTAGAGAACATTTCCATGTGTTCGACTTGGGCCTCGAAAGGCATGTATTACTTTGATACGTTCACTTGCGTCTAATGCATGGTAAACATGTGTTAGGGTGTTAGCCCGTCATGAACATTAGGATACCTTGTGGGCTGATATGCTTTGAGCACTAAACCGTGATGTCCTTGGTTGAGTGAGAGGCTGACATGGCAAACCCTAACAACCCGCCACACCTAGGGTTGCCTGATACACCTAGGGTTGCCCGATACACTTAGGGTTGCCCGTCACCCTTTCATGTAGGGTTTCCCGTCACACTTTAAGAAGGGCTAAACTAATACATACCATGAGCGCTAAATCGATACACTTCTTGTGTGGTTAATTTGACGCCTCAAGTGTAGCTAACCCATCACACCTTATGTGTAGTTAACGCGACATGCTTGGACAAGATGGTCTAAACCAATACACCACATGGTGGTCTAAACTAATACACCACTAGAGGGTCTAAATTGATACCTTGGATGATCTCACCTGACATACCTAAATGTGTTAACCCAACACACCATGATGTATTCAAGATGACACATGTGGATGATGTGAAATTAATATCACACGATGAGGGTTTAAGGGTATGCTTGGATACTCAATGATGTACACATATGAGAAATGCATGATATAGAAAAGTTTTGTTTTGGATAATGTATGATTAATCTTAATTTCTTCTCCTAAATCTAGTGTACCAAAGGATGATGTTACTATGAGTGCTCCATCCTTAACTAAAGAGCTTAGCCCTAAACTCTCCAAAAATGTGAGAAGTAATGGATGTAGGGTTTGATGATTGAATATCCATATAATAACCTTAATCATGGAAGAATATGACCCATGTGCTCATCTTAAGGAAAGTTAATAATCCATGACAAGTGTATACTATATTTCCTTTTCATAAAATCTTAACTTGTGAAGTGAGGTTAATGACACAACAATGTGAATATATGTAAGGGTGGTGATAAGCCTTGCTGGAATAAAAAGGAGACAACATTTGTGTAGAAATCATATAACAAGTCTAATGATCTAATAAATGCATTGTGGATAGTTTGAAGTGAAACCCACTAGTTATGTAATCTACAGTTTGACTACCCTTAGTATAATATGTGGTTAATGATTTGTAAGAAGCAATAATGTATGGGTCACAAAATGATGAAATATTATGAATGGTGCATGGTCAACATGTTTACATAATGCATTGTTGTAATACATATGTACATGTAAGCTATGGTGATACCTAGTGCTGATGACACAATAAATTGTGCATATCTAACTAATGTTGTTCAAACCTAAATCCGTTTTAAGAATGTGGAAATTGGTGTGATTAGGGTTTGGTGATGTAACCATGAGGTGAAACCCTAATCGGCTATATGTGAAGAGCATTGACCCTAATTCTAAGGGTAGGTCATATTATTGAATGCATGTGAATCGAAAGCATGATATTGTTATCTCTCTTAATTGCATGACTTTAACCTAATGGGTTAATTAGGTGTTATAACTTGTTAGTACCATGAAAGTGGTTAAATAATATTTAGTTTTTGCTATGAACCTTGATAAGGGAACATGGGAAGTATGAATTTGCACTAGCATAGAAATGATATATAACGTCACATTTCATGGCGTCAGTTACATATCAACAACCGACGCCATAAACCAATGACGTCGGTGAAATACTACAACCGTCACCAATATGTGAAGTCTGGCTGATTTATAAAAGACACGAGTACTGCTTTTACTATAACGTCAGTTTGTTTGCCAAAAAACCGACGACTAAAATCACCCACGAAATACAATTTTCCAAGGAAAAAAATTTGCCTCCAAAATTTTCAATATGGCATTGGTTGTGTAGAAACTGACGACAAAGGTTCCGTTCCATGGTCCCGCAAATTTTTTTATCCCTTATTAGTCGTCGGTTGTTCGTCAGCAACCAACGACTAATCACCCTTCGTGAAACAAAATTTATTCCCTTATTAGTCGTCGGTTTTTCTCGAAGAACCGATGACTAGGTATTTTCATGCGTTGTCCCCGCAAAAATATTTTCTCCCTAATATGCTTCTTCGGCGTCGATTTTGGTTAGGCAACCGACAACTATGGTGACAAAATTTTTTGTTGTGATTTGTTAATAGACGTCGGTTCTGTACCTAGAAACTGATGATTAAAACCCTATCCGGGTGCATTTTTTTTTAAATTGCACTTAGTTGTCAGTTTTTCACATGTGATTGACGTGTATTGGTATTAGGCATCAATTTTTTCAAACAACCGATGACCAAAGTGAACTTATACCACTCGCACAGAATGGAATCTTCCTCTTCTCTATTTCATCGCGATTGAGCTAGGTCTCTCTAATGATTTTCCCCTCCACCACTGCCGCTTCGTTGCTTGCTGACCGCTGCTCTTCCTCCAGATATTGAGAAGATGTCGGAGCTTGGGAAGACATCAGAGCCACCTTCGGTGCTGTCTGCCTAGCTCCAGCTACTCAGTTGGTCATCGTCGTCACTCTATCGACCTCCTCCAGCTGCCGCTCTATCAACCTCTGTTGACCTCCACCGCCGCTGCTCTGTTGACCTCTGTCGTCACTTTGTCGACCTCCTCCAACTGCTGAGTTGGTCGTCACTCTGCCTCCTCCATGGCCGCTCTGTCAACCCCGGCCAGCTACTGAGTACGCCAGCCACCGCCCAAGACCAATATCGACTCCGCCCTTCCCTAGAAGAGGAGCTCTCTTCTCATCCCTATTGCTATGTTGTTCAAGGTGATTGTCTCCCCTCTCTTTAACAATGATATTTACAATATATTATTCACATTTGATTGATGATAAATATTCCTAATGATAAACTAGTTAGTTCTTAATGATACATTGATTCAAAATTCTTCTTAATTATATGAGGTCAAAATACTTCTAAAATTGAATGATGAAATGTAACTAGGGTTTTAATTTTGAATTGAAGAAACTATTTGGGTGCATTGTTCAATTTGGATAATAAGTGTTTGTATGTTTGGGAACATTGATCAAATTGAATGTTTTATTGATAAATAATTGGTGTGTATTATTATGTTGGATATCAATAAATATGTGATGTTTCTAAGATCTAACATGTCTTGATAAACCTTAACCTTGTTTTCCCTATTATCCGTTGGCCTAGAAACCCATTCGAGATTTACTCATTAGGAGTAAATCTTGGATAGTCCCCAGTTTGGGACTGTTCTTGAACACTTAATCTCACTTAAGATGTAAGTGTATAATGTATATTTGGTTTTCGTGATGTTTCGTTAGCACTTCCCCATTTGTTCTCTAAGTACATATGTTGGTGGGCATTTCCCCATGCACATCGGTGTACTTGGAGAACATCGGGGAAATGTTGCCGAAATTTTCTTGAAAACCCAATACACATTATAAACTTACTAGTGATATTAGGTGTTCAAAAATGGGATAGGTGGTACACATTTATTATATATATAATACCCTGGAATCTAATCTTTTAACCCTAAACCCTAATATTTTAACACTAAAATCTAATCTTTAAATCTTTATCCCTAAATCTAAAACAATAAAACCCTAATAATATTCTATCAGTAAATCCTTAACTTAATATGTAAACCCTAAACCCTAATATATACTTGTTTTTTCTTTGATCATAGAATGGATAGATCATGGATGTCCATTCCAAATGAATGCACCCCAGAGTTTATTGCTAGTCTTGGTTAGTTTATTAGATTTATGGAGGATCATAAGAAACAACCTAGAGATAAGTTCTATTGTCCATGTAGGCATTGCGGTAACAACTTGAAAGTCAACACCGGTGACAAAATCAAAAGTCATGTCATGTGCGACGAGATTGTACAAGGCTATACAGAATGGTACTAGCATGGAGAGATTTCAAACCTGAAATTAGTAGACATCGATAGCAGTGCTTGTGTGGAAGAAGAAATTGCCTCTGATGACGTAGATGTGAACGAACATGTTCCAATAGACATCATTGATGAGATGTTGGATAGTTGTGTGGTAGAGCACACCGATCCACCTCCCATGTTTACGAAATTGTGCATGAAGCTGAGAGACCATGATACACAGGTTGTACTAAGTTTATGAAGCTTAGTGTTGTGTTGAGATTGTATAAGCTGAAGGCTAATAATAAACGGAGTGACAAAAGCTTCACGTCATTGTTGTCTTTGTTGAAAGAAATTCTTCCTGAAGGAAACGAGCTTCTAATCTCAACATATGAGTTAAAGAAATTATTGTGCCCAATGGGAATGGAGGCTAAGAAGATACATGCATGCCCAAATGATTGTGTATTATTTTAAAAGGACTGTGTGGATTTGAAAGATTGTCCAAAATGTGGGGCGTCAAGGTATAAAATGACGACTTTGGAAAAGTCCAAAATTGGTTCTCCTACCAAGGTGATGTGGTATCTACCTATAATACCATGGTTTCAACGCTTGTTTTCCAATCTGATAGATGCAAAGAATTTGAGGTGGCATGCATAGGTTAAGAAAAATAATGATGGGATCCTACGACATACATTTGATTCTTCACAGTGGAAGAAGATTGATTTATTATACCCTGAATTTGGTGAAGAAGTCAGGAATCTAAGACTTGGGCTTTGTACCAATGGGATGAATCAATATGAGACATTGAGTAGCCAACATAGCATTTGGCCTGTTATGCTTGTTATATACAATTTTCTTCCCTGATTGAATATGAAAAATAAGTACGTTATGCTGTCATTATTGATATCGGGCCCTAAACAACCTGGAAATGATATGGACATTTATCTTGAACCTCTGATTGATGACATAAAGAAACTCTAGGGTGAGGGTATGATGACCTATGATGCTTTACTTAGAGAAACATTTCATTTGCATGCTATGTTGTTTTTCACTATTAATGACTTTCCAGCATATGGGAATTTGCCTGGATATAGTGTAAAAGGATCTAAAGCGTGTCCTATATGTGAAGAGAACACAGATTCAATACGACTAACACGTGACGGCAAGACTGTATATCTTGGTCATCGAAGGTTTCTTCCAAAATTCCATCCGTACTGACAGTTGTGCAAAACATTCAATGGATGAAATGAGGAACGGAGTGCACCTAAACCTATACCAGAGGAGCTTGTTTATGATAGAGTAAAAAGACTTTGTCAATGAATTTGGTAAGAGATCACAATGTACCATGCCCACACAAAGTGACAAATCTTTATTCAAGAAGAAGTCAATATTTTGGGTTCTTCCTTATTGGAGTTCTTTGGCAGTTAGGCATTATATCGATGTCATGCATGTTGAGAAAAATGTTTGTGATAGCATCATTAGTACTCTATTGAATATACCAGGTAAGACTAAAGATGGGATCAAATCCATAATGGACCTACGTGAAATGGGAATAAGGACAAAATTAACAGAAGTAGTTAGTACTGATCAGAGAACATATTTACCTCCTGCTTGTTACATATTTTCTAGAAAGAATTTGTCGTTGCAGAGGGTGAGGCTTACCCACCCTTTCTAGGGCACACGATTCATGGCACTCCAGTACCCGATGGTATGGTTTGTGTGAGCCCGAGGCTTGTGTTCGCTACTTGAAGGCATCATCCATTACCATATGCCCACCCAAATGCTGACACACTTGGTGAAGCAGAAGGCAGAGTGATATTATGGCCCGAAATGGATGTCATCTATACTGATCATGTATGGTAAATTTACATTATGTTAAGAAAGTATATATGTATATACATGACAATTGATATAAAATTATACATATAGGACAAAGGGAAGAAACCCACTACAACTCGTCCTCCTCCACCTCCACCTCTTCTTGAAGCACCTGGTTGGATTGCAAAGGACTTATATGACTCATTAGGTCCTCAATGCAGGGGTATGGCAATATGGATAGGTGAGCATCCTGAAAATTGTCCTATGATTGTTTCTATTAAGGAGGCTGCAGACCAAGCATACGATAATAACATATTTATACAAGATATTTTGGAGTTGTTTACTTATGCTTGGCTGAATACATCTATGGTAGAACTATGGATATAGTGAGATCTTATTTATATATCTATATACCTTATTTTATATATGGTGATCTATTTTCTTATATATTAATGCATACATAATTTATGTTTTGCAGCCACTTACATAGGGTTTGTACAGATTTTTCATTTACCCATGTGGGATTTCTAATTCCATCCTTGATCAGTCGTGTACATAAAGACCCTTGATCAATTACCTTATATTGCTCTATCATTTTAAATATTTTGGTAAAGCAAAGAAGAATGTGATGATAGCTCCATTCAATGTTGAGTAAGTTTACTTTGCTTATATTTGGACTTAAGAAAATTACATTTTATTGTGGATTTTGAGTTATATATTTTCAACTTTCTTATCTCTAGTGGTAAGCATTGGGAGTTATTGGTTGTTGTCCCCAAGACGTTGACTGTTTCTTATCTAGACTCTGAGGGGAATGAATTAGACAGTTTGGGACACATAATGAAAAAGCCATTGTTCATGTGAGAATTTTTTTATATTTATATCCATTAACATCTATTATAACATTAATATTTAGTAATGCAATTTAATGTGTTACATTAACATGTAGGGCATTAAAAGATTTCAAAAAATCTGTAGGAGACATGGGCAAGCAAAAGAAATCACTAGTCTGGGAGAATGTGAAAGTAGTTTCCTGACTCCAATGCATATATTATTTATGTGAACTATGCTTATTTTTATTTATTAACATTTTATATGATGAAATTTATAGTGTGTTGTACAAGACAACGGCTGGGCATGTGCATACTACATGATGTGGTATATGGAACTAATTGTCAGATATGTTGCAGAAGAAATCGAAAACATACAACATATATTATATATTCTTGATCATCATATATAGTATAGTCTCATTAGATAATATAAAAATCAAACTTATTAATTATATATATGTCACTCTATTTTTAGGTGTTTAAAACTAGTGATTTCACTACAGGAGAAAAGTTATTAGATGTACGTGATCCCTATACGATTGAACAATTAGATGACATAAGAGGACAATGGGCAAAAGCCTTTGAAAGGGAGGCAATTTTTTATCATAATTGGGGTAGTGATGATGATAAAGAATGACATTTCTAAACTTTGATGTCATAATTATTTAAGTATTTGATGGCATTACTAAACCTTGAAAGACAAGCTTATATGTACATGATGTACATGTATGAATGACTTTTTTTGAATTGTCTTATTGAAATTTGATTTATATATATGTGTGTGAATGTGAAGATGAATGAATGAATGTGCTTCTATATGTGTGTGAATGTGAAAATAGTTGAATGAATGGAATTGTAGGTTTGTACATGTGTGTGAATGTGAAAATGGTTGAATGAACGGAACTGCAAGTTTTCTACATGCGTGTGAATGTGAAAATGGTTGAATGAATGGAACTACATGTTTCTACATGTGTGTGAATCATGTGAATGAATTAATTGTGTTTCTACATGTGTGTGAATATGATGTATATAATCTTCATCATCTTGTATTATTACAGGTTTGTAGCCTATTGTTTAGCTGAAATCAAAGGATGTTGTAAACCTACAATTCAAAACTGAACTACAGGTTCTGCATCCTGCTGACCAACCAGACAGTAGACTTGCAAACTGATAATAAATAAAACCAATACATAGTCGTCAGTTATTTAATAAAACCGTCAGCCAATGTCAACGACATCACTTAAGTATAGTAAACTGATAGGTATGCTCTAACCCGGGGCCAATTTTTTTATTCGAACATGGAGATAAGTGTCGGTTACATAATACAAAACCGACGACTATACCAGACTTTTTTTTCGCTCTATAGTAATAGGCATCAATTTTCTAATACATAACCGACACATATGGTCATAATGGTGTCATTTCTTGTTTTGGTTGCAATCGGAGCCGAATCTATGTCGTCAGTTCTATAACTGACACGGTATGATTCTACTGTTAGTGACACCCACTTGGGTGTTGCTTGAAAACCGACGTTAAAAGCTCATTTTAACCGATGTTAAAAGTGGTATATGTACTAGTGATGTGAATGTGCATACTTGGTTAAATTATCTAATTCTTAGCCTCATATACTCCAACTTATGGGAGGTAGTGAAAGTCAGAGATTTGAGATAGAATGATGCTTGGGAACCTTATGTGAAATCAGCATGAAGCCTAATCCTAAAATAGAGAACTTATGATACATTGTTTACCTTATTTAAAGGTGTATGATGTGTTGAAACATATTCTCTCTCTGATTATACAATATTAATTTTGTTACATAGATGAATGTATTAGCTAATGTATTAGCTAATGGTTGCTATGAGATGTATATGTGATATGGCACAAATGATGATTGGTATAAGTAATGCTTATATGTCCAATGAAGCATGATGAGGTAACCATGAATCACAAGTGCAATGTGATGGGTTTTAGGACCTAAAAAAGGCTAAGTGACTAGTTGAGGTGGTATCCTCCGATACTGGAATGAGGGATTGATATCCCATGATAGTATGTTGATGATGATAGCCTTCTGGTTGGCAGTGATATAGTGTTATGAGATGATGGGAATCAATCTATAGTTTAAACGATGATATCTGCTGTTGTAATACTATGCCCCTTTCTTTTGAAGGATTTGTTTGTCATTTGTACTTGTAACTTGATTTATGTTAAAAGACACTTTAATTGATCTAATTAACTAAGTGGAATCTAATCATATAGCTTGTCCTGTACCATAGATCCATTTAGTATCGACATTTGTTAGATGGTAAAATGAGTAACTCCTATGGGAAACTCAGAGTGCATATTGTTGAGTATGTGGGGACAACTTGGCATCCTAATATCAAGAAATAGAGTGCGACTTCTAATCATAGCTCAATGATACGTGACACATGATTGGTTGTGGGCCATACTCAGGAAAGAGTGCGGCTTCGGGCCGTAGCTCAGTGATATGTGACATAGGATTGGTTGCGGGCCATACCCTGGAAGAGTGCGGCTGTGGGCCGTAGTTCAATTTCACTAGTGCCGTGACCTGTACCAAGGCGGGCTGGGTTTGTATAACTGGAATATATGTTACTAAAAGCAGTTGACTCGTGATGTCACTGTAGGTTCACTCGTACTGATCGAGGGGGAGAGGTCATGGATTCTGATACTTCCACTAGACCTTGTATGACACCAATTTCGACTTAGCAGTGGTCAGTTGGATTTGGGTGGTACGACTCAAATCCTTAGGGCATAATAAATATGTAATCAACCGTATAGTGTACATGTATAGGATTAAATATGGAAACATTGGATGAAGCATTGCCTTGCTTTTATACTGTTAAGTTTATAACGGTTATACATGTTCTTCATATTCTTTTTTAAATTATTAGTTGTTCTATTTACTCATTGGCAAGTGCCTATTACTGCTCTATTTACTTCATCCATGAGATATATGTCATTTAGTTAATCCTATTTAACATGCTCAGTATGATAGTTTATCTACTTAGTTATCTATGATAATAATAGAATTGGTGGAGAGTTATATCTCTCGCTGAGACTTTTATCTAACCCTATTGGTTAAAAATATTTTAGGTGGACGTGCATGATAAGCTAAAGATTAGATAGTAGAGGATATATATATATATATATATATATATATATATATATATATATATATATATATATATATATATATATATATATATATATATAAAGAGGAACTACACCTGGTGGATCATGGTACATGGATAGTGTCCAGTAATAGAGTCCTATGTGTTGTCCCTGCACACTCAGATCCTTGGGGGTATTCTCGACCTATTTTGTAGACATGATGATCGATATGTGGTTTCTAGCTTGTGTGCCTATATGTATATGCATGTGGAACCGTTATCTTATGTAACATTTTGATTGGAATATGATGATGTAGCACCTTGAATATATGTTATGAAATGCAAGTATTGGCTCTTGTGTAATAAATCTCATCTCCTGGTGCTTGTTACAATTTGGTTTTAATTTCCTGTGATTTTCAGTAATCCACTGTTAAGGGTGTCACACTTCCTCTAGAACAAACAATTTGACACACCAGGAGGTTTCTTAGTGGTAAGGGAGACATAAAGGACATATAGGTCTACATGTAGAAATAACTTATTATCTATATTATATATCTTGCATGTTTAAATGGTTTTAACTACTTCTTGGTGTTCAAGTCCACATTTAATAATTAGTTTGCTTATTTTAGTTTCTTCTATCACCAATTGATCATGACTAAAATCCATTGCTCTAGTTAGGACCAATAGACATCTTATTTTTTGGTCAGTCAAAAAGCGTGTTACTATTAATACCAAAAACTTTGGGCACTAAGTACCCCATTACATCAACAGGAGCTAAAAGCTCATACAAGGATCAAGACCCCACGTAGGGGAAACACATGATTTCTAAAAAAATTAGACGAACTAAGACGACCTATCTAACTAAAGTAGCTAGATCCAAGCAATCCTACCAGAAGAAGACTAATTACAAGCCACAGATACATGCATTCAGCATACCCACAAGTAGTATCAGTAGCTTGACATAGATCAAAAACAAGTTATCCTGCCTGAACTAGCCTTGAAGTTACTGACCTTCTTAGCCATCTGAACATTGGGTTTCTACCTGGGTGAAAACACCCAGAAAGGAACCCCTAGCACCGGATCAACAAAACACTGATCATGCCGGATAAGAGCAAGAGCCAACACTTTTAACAACAGTGTGTGGATGGGAGAGCAGCTCCAAATTACCCATCATGCTTAGCAAAGCACCAACTATCTATAAGAGTACCCACAAAGTGTGGTACTATGCCAAGATTAAGGATCACCTTCAACTATCCACCCACCCACAGCCAGGTTGCTAACCAGTAGGAGTTCTTGAACTTCGATATCTGTTGTTTACACAGCACAGAACAAAGCCGGAGAAAGTCCAGCACAAGCCAGTGACATCACGTCAAACAACTGAAGGCGTCACTGCAATGGCATAGGGACCTAGGAGGAGACAACTTGATCTACTCCCCAAACCCGACAGCCCATAAGCATGCATGAACGCCTCTCAGGGGCATTCCGTCGAGTGCCCAAGGAGCTCCAACGCCTAGCAGCAGAGGAACTAGGGGGAAAGGAGATGAAGGTCCTACCCCCGATTGCCCAGGCCACGCTTGACAAACCGGCAAGGATCCGGGGCCAAGTCGCTAGAAGAACCGAGGAGCGCACAGCAGCAAACCAACACAGGGGGCTGCTCGTCGAACACCTTGGGGGTGTCCCTCCACCCAGCAGAGGAGGTGAAGTCAGTAGGATAGAACCGACCCCAACACTCCTTACTGAACCTTGACCAGGAATAAGCTCCGAGGAGCATATCACGTCGAGTAGGCACGCGGCGGCGACTGCCTCCATTTACTGGCAGGGGCTAGGGCGGAGCCGACCATCAGCTGAGATGAGGGCGCCGCCCTGTCGTGAGCGCCCACAGCAGCGCCAAACTACAGGTGGCCAGCAGCCAATGTCAGGACGCCTAAAATGACGCCTGGGGACTCCCTCCATTATGACGGGAAGCCCAGATCTGGAGAAGAAAGGGCACCCGCTGACATCTTATTTACATGATCATATCATATGATTATCTAGTTAATCTAACTATGTTCTTATAAATTCATCTAGGTTACTACTAGAACTCATGCTTCCATGACTTGATCATATGCATGTCTAGTTCGTCTTGAATTTCCAAAAACATTGATCCTAATTGATATATAAACCTAATGTAACTCTAATTATAAAATCTTAAGACTATCTTATGAAATTTATTAATCTTAAGATTGCTTAGTTTTTTGATTTCATGCCATCACCTTGATCTTTTTGACTTTTCCTAATGTCTCTCTAAATATCACAAAAACCCATCTCATTACTTTCACATGGGATGGATTTCTTTCGTGGGATATGTTCGGGAGATTGAGTTCTTTAACCCACTACAATTCTTAGGACTGCTGATAGATTGTTTTGTGATCATCTTAAGGCCACAAATACTCACCAATATAATTTTTTTTATTGCTACCACTTTGTTTTTTTCTTTAACCCAAAACCCCTTATTTCAATCCAACCTGAACCATTTCCGAACTTCATGGTTACATTCAATATCAACCTTTTGGTACGAAGCATGGGTACTTCATACCTTACCTAGGCTTTTGGCAACAATTTGTTTTCTTATCTATCTTTCAGTGGAGTCATATTTTGGTCTTTTTAATATTTTCCTGCTAATTTAAAGTTCTATCTCTAATCATTCTTTTTTTCTCTAAAAATTGTAGTTTTGTCTCTATCTTTTTTCTTAGTTTTGCACCACCCACATATGGGGATATTTTTCCCAACAAGCAAAATATGATGCAACTAATACATATATAAAGGAGTGGAAACATCCACAACTATAGATTGCCTTCTTGGCATGCCCCTTCCACCATCAGTAACCTGAATGCTTTTTGGACTGAGCAATATTGTTACCCTTCCTTGATTAGGGCTTTAGGAAAGGATATGTGTTGTTTGAGTGATATGCTTTAGACCAGAAATGGGAAAATAAAAGCATGTAAACCTATGATTATTTCAATACACCAATTAAAAATATCAAGCAAGATGTGAATGAAAATGTATGTCAAAAGATATTATTTTTGGCAAAGAAGTACATATTATTATGCAAGCTTTCATGTGTGCATATTTTTCTTAGCCTTTTCAATCATGCACTATTATGTTAAAGATATGTCATATTTATATCCTAGCAAATTACACCAAAAAGGTTAAAAATATTTTCATCTCATGATATCACATAATTTGCTTATTATTTTAATATTTATTATCTAAATATCCAACTTAGTTATTCTAGTAAGGAGACTGGATATAGACTAGAATTACCATAAGATCAATTGGTTCAAATTAAAGTTATTTGGATAAGCTGGACTTATTTAGTCCATCATTTCAATATTGACCCATCTTTTGGCAATGGGGTTTCATTACTTACTAATGAGGTGCTAAGGCTATGTTTGATTAATGGGTAAATCAGGGAAGGGGAAGGGATATCATATTCTCAATAACTTGTATGGTTAGTATTGGGTAGGAAAGAAAAAGAAAAAAGGCATAAAAAATGAAAGTTCTCTTTCTATTCTCTTTGAAAAGAAAATGTAAAACGCAAGAAGACGTTATAGTTCCCTTCTTCTCTTCTCCACCCAATTCGGCAAGGAAAGAAGATGTACACGGTCCATTCCCCTTCTTTTTCAGTCAATTTGTCTATCTAAACACATGGCACCTCTTCCCCACTACCTCCATCCCACTACTAATACGAGCATTGCTTATGTACCAAACATAGGGCGGGTAAAGTTCGATCACATTTGAACTGTTACATAGGTGTAGTTGGTGAGGAGAACTGAAAGAAGTGGAAAGTAACCGGGTCCAATGGGAATACATAAATCATAGCTCTAGTTTTGGCCATTGTAGATGGTTATGGAAACTAATTCCTATGTTTATTTTAGTAAAGTAGACAAAAGTATATTATACGGGAATCTCGTCTCTTGAATTTAAAAAAAGAAAGAACGAGAAATTATTTAAGTAGATATCGAGTAGAAGGTGCATGGACTTACAAATCGATACATCGAACTAATGCCGAACTTCAAAACTGGTGGGACCCGTCTATGGGCGTGGCTGGCACTATGGAAGGGCGTCCTTGAACCGCGGGAAGGAAGGAGACGACGGGGTCTCTCGTCTGTGCTGTCGCTGCTCCCTCCCCTCCTTCCCTCCTCCAACCAATGCCACCCCCACCACCGTCGTGTCCGCCTCTCTTTTACTTTCTGCCGGCCTTCTGTTATAACGCCGCCGCCCCGGGCTCCCGCCCCTCTTTCTCTCTAAACACCTTCCCTTCAAAACCATACACGTTCTCCCCTCAGGTAGGCACGTACTCTTCCGACCAGCTATCTCTCTTCATATTGTCTTCTCGATTCTCTTTCTCCGTCTCTACTTGTTGCTTCCTCCAGGTAAACATCCATTGACATTACTTCTGTGGCGGGTGGTTACATTGTTGCTTCACATTTTGTTTGCGTTTTTCTTGAAGATCATTGTCATGCATGTTTCGCGGTGCACCGGATGCAGCCATTTGTCAGATGAACCATTATTTTCTAGCTTTTTTTCTTGATGTCATACGTGCATATCTTGAAAAAGTTATTCGTATTGTATCTGGGTTACAGTCATCGACGGTGTCTGATGACTCCTTATTGGGATGCTTGAGCGCTCTATGTGATGCAAATATATCATTAAAATTGAATAGGTTACTTTGGTTGGATCATCATAAATAGATAAGAAATCTGGCGCTCTCTGTTATGGCGAATCAACCTGTTTTCATGGGTGCCAGATCCTAACCAAAAGCACCTACATTGAGAATGTTACCATGATTCTGAAATGGTGAAGGAAACTGTCAGGAAGCACCGTAGCAACCTCTCGTGCTTAATTTGAAGATTGGTTGGGATCTCTCAAGGCAACATATTTTTTCTCATCAGAAGGGAAAAATAAGGAGAAGAGGGTGGGCGATACAGGGAATCAGCCCTCTAGTTCTTTTGGTTTGATTTATAGCTGGTTGACCAAAAACACTTTAAATTATGGAAAAAAAAACATATAGAAGCTTGAGCAAAAGTAATTAGCCTGTGTTAGTTCTGTCAATAGACCAAATTAAAAGCTCTTCACGAAACTTGTCCATATAGGGAAACGAATCGAACTTACACTTTTTTCTGATCTTGTCTACTTTTATTAACTACTGACAAACAGTGCTCGATGATCCTTTCAGGTGTTTAGAGAGCCCCTGCACTGATATTCTCCATGAATTTTTGATTCCACTTCTCCTTGAATTAACTCTACAAAACCGCAAACATCAACTATGACTGACGTTGTGTCTGGTAAGTTCTATGTATCCTTGTTTCAATAAGTAATGTTTTTTACAGTATAATAGGTATTTGTATGCCAGAACATCTGTATGGGTCTTTCCAGAATTCTGGAGAGACAATGTATGCATAGTCTTTGAAAACCACAGGGAGTTGATGAACATATAAATGACAAAGTTTGATTAATAAAACTCCAATCTCAGAGTTGAGAAATATCTACAAAGAAATGCAAGTCTCGCTCATATTTGGAATAATGATTCTTGTAATTGAGATATGTCATTTATGGTTAAAAAACACTCATATTTGAACAATATTTAGTTTTCATGATTCGGGCTCTATATACTACTAAAAATCAATCATAGGATTAGGCTCTCTAGTGTCCAGATCTGTGAAATTTGGATATTCTTTCTTTCTTATGTTATTGTAATCCATAAAATTAAATCCATATGATTACTTACAGTCTCTGAAACATTTCATACTCTAGGCATTATAGTGAGCTGCATCCAGTTCCTTGTTGCGTCAGCAGGAGTTACTATTCTCCCTGTAACGGTGGCTTCATGTCACATTTAGATCGCCAATCAAATAAGTTCATGATGAAGATCTACAATTATTTGTTTCACGTGTTGTTCTTCTAAGGGACCATACCACTTTCAAAAGAGTCGTCCATGATTTCTTAACTAGAACCTGTGGATTTGTAGGAGTTGGTCTTGGTTACTAGTTACTACTAGTGTTTGACCACTCATCCATGTCTTTTGCTAAGAGTCCCTTTTAGATAGTGTTGGCTGTCATCTTGGAACTGTTTTCGTATGAATCATCTTTCATCTTCCATCAGAAGGAAGTTAGTTGACAACCAAATCACCTGAAGATGATGATTTCTTAGTGGAGTTATAATCTTAGTACAAATGATAGTTCAGGGTCTTCAGATGGTTTGTTATTTATGTTGGAATGGTGTGCCTGGCCATTTCTCATCTGTATTTCCTTTGTGTACTCTAATCCCTAGGCTTATGTTGGAAAGTAGTAGTGCTAATTAAAATTTCCAACCAATAAAGAAACTTGATAATTGATATAATACTCGTTGCTTACTAGAAAATTCTTAGAAGAACCTGACTTAAAGCGTAAATGCAGCATTAATCAAATATAAAAATCACAAGAAGATTTGATAAAAAGACAGACGAAAGTAGGAGCTTATGAATGAGGTACATCAGAGGATTACTTGACTCAAAAGAAAATTTTCGCTGCTCTTATGCCAAGCTTTGTCGGTGATCAAGTCCCTAAACTTTGACCCCTCCTAGCTGGTGGTATGGTCTCTCACTGCCAAAAGGAGGGCCCTGTC
Organism: Alisma plantago-aquatica; assembly: GCA_963693085.1. Classification (NCBI taxonomy): domain Eukaryota; kingdom Viridiplantae; phylum Streptophyta; class Magnoliopsida; order Alismatales; family Alismataceae; genus Alisma; species Alisma plantago-aquatica. The sequence goes on along the minus strand of OY856412.1, from coordinate 1,163,874,817 downwards.
ATATCTGGTCACAGCACAAATATCGCATGAGAAAGGACGAACCGTTCAGTGAAAACTTCGAGATGCATAGTCACATACATGAAGGGAACAACAATTTTGAAGAGGGAAAAGAACACCCAGCAGAAGGAAGTGAGCATCAGGACAATTAAGTATTTTTTGGTGGCGACTTTTGGAGGCGCGGTGGAAGGTGGAACTCCAATATTAGTCTTGCTTTCTTTTTAATGTCTCAAAATGACGTGAAAAATCCATTTATAACCAAATAATTCCTTGGCACCCAAGGAAAGTAATAATTTACGCCAACAGTTTCGTCCAGACTACTAGATTAGGTGGCAAAACCAATTCTGGTCAGCAATGAAGGGCCATATTTTGTATTTTAGGAAGGTAAATCAGTGCCATTAATGACTAGATGCCATAAACGTTGTGCCAATGAAGTGGAGTATGCACCTTGGGATTGTTTCACATCTTGGATTTTAGTATGTTAATATTATTGTCTACATTTTATTATGCCTAACTAAAATTGGAGTATGCCTAAATTGTCTACATTTTAGTATGTTAATATTATTTTTTATACATTGCTGACGTCACCGGTTGAACCGGTTCAACCACAGGTCAAACCGGTTAACCGGGAACCAGTAGCTTCACCGGTTCGATGGCCAGTCCGGTCCTGATAACATTGCGTATAAGTGTCGAAAAAGAGAATAAGACAAGAAAATATTTTTAAATATGAAAAACTATTAAGTATGCTGCAACTAATTCTCTGAATTAACCCAAGAGAAGTAGAAAACATTCAACATTTAATCGAAAGAAGAGTATATAGTTAACATTAGAATTTGTTGATACAGCTTTTTGGCCAACCTCTTGGTTTTATACTTTTATGTCAAGATTCCTTTAAGTTACTTTGATTTGAAATCATTAGAATTTGTTGATACAGGTTTTTGGCTAACCTCCTGGTTTTATACTTTTATGTCAAGCTTCCTTTAAGTTACTTTGATTTGAAATCATCACCATTATCATCATCGAAGTCTCAATCCTAATCACGTTGAGGCTGGCTACATGAATCCTTCTTTTCCATTAAACGATGTTATGAGTTATGTACTCATCAAGATGTAAAGATTCTAAAAATCTCCTTAGAATCTCTCCCGAGGTGGATCTAGTCTGGCCTCTTCCCCTTTTAACAAAGCTTGACTTAGTAAGATACCTTTGAACTGGTGCTTTTGTCGATCTTACTTCTACATGTCCTTACCATCTCAAGCGACCCTCCCTTAGCTTGTCCTCATTGTTCACCACCTCTGCTTTATTCCTTAATAGTTAAATTATCAGTAACCTTTTCTTATCCTCACACATCCTCTTTATAGAGATATGTAGTTTCATGTGTTTTTCTGTTCCTTTACTTTGAGTGTCATGTGCTTGGCATGTGCCTCACTTACTCCTTTTCTTATGTTGTTTAGTCCCATATGGGTAGCGCTTAGTTTAGTCTCTTGTTATGTTTGCTATATAAGAGACTCCTATGTAATCAGTTTTATTCATTCAATAAACAACACTCTTCCTTATAACATGGTATCAAGAGTAGGCCCTCAATTTCTCCCACCCTAATTTCCCACCCATGCAATAACAGCCCCCCCCCCCCCCCCCCCCGCCGCCACAGCCCCTCTCCCTCACCTCCTCCTCCCTCCACCCCTCCTAACCCTATCCCTAGCCACCGCCCCCCCCCCCTCCAACAGCCGCCGCCAACCCCCCCAGCCGCCGCCGCCAGCAGCGGCAACCTGCTGCTACCGCACCACCCAACAGCCCCCTCCCATTCTTTTTACCCACTCCCTTCATCCCTCCCCACACTACCCTCTCCTCCATATCTTCCATCCTCACCATATCCACCATTTCCCCCACAATTTCCCTCCCAATCACCTTCTAAATCCTTACGTACAGCCCTGTGCACTTTCTAATTTTTCTCCGTCTACGTCCGGGAGATTGCGGATTTGTGATCGGGAAACCTCTGGCCTTCTAAGTTGAGAGTCTACTTTGTTCCTCGGGATTTCTGCCTGCGCCTCATGTTGGAACGTTGATTTTTCCTCATGATGGCGTAGGTTTCTATGTCTTATTTGCCCATATTGGGTCCTTCTGATCTGACTTGTCCGATCTCTGCTACTTCTGCCCATTAAGGGTCTCTGCTGCCTCTGCTGTCCGGGGGTTCTACTGCTTCTCTACGGCGTGGTCCATTCTGCAGCCATGGCATATTTTGAGCCACCCAGATCTCTATGCGTCACCACTGTCAAACTTGAAGGGGGATCCAACTACCATCTGTGGTCTGCGTCGTTTGTGCTATATGTCAAGGCACAAGGTCGGTACCATCATCTCACTGCTGATCCCCCGGCTGCCCCTACTGCTGATGCTGAAGACAAGACTAAACAGGACTACATTCAGTGGTCCAAGGATGACTCCGACGTCATGTCCTGGATTCTCAACATCACCGAGCCTAGGATCAGCCAGTCTCTACTCTGCTTGCATGATGCCAAGACGATGTGGGACCAATTGGCACATGTTTATTCCCACCAGGAGAATCCCAAACGGGTGTTCGAGATTTTCAAACAACTCGTCAAGAAGGAGTTCTCCAATGACTTGTCGATCGATGACTTCTACAACCAATGCTCTGCTTTATGGAATGAATACGAGCTGTATCATCCGTTGACTGCCGATATTAAAGTTGCACAGCAGCACCGCAATGAACTTCGCCTGGTGCAGTTTCTGGCTGCGCTTCCTGACTCCTTCTCAGGGGTTGTAGATCAAATCCTGTCCAGTGACCCGCTTCCAACTGTTCGAGATGTCCTCAAAAGAGTCCAGCGACTACCTTCGCTGACTCCTGCTTCTGCTCCTGCACCTTCGGCTCTGGTTGCTCGCTCTACTGATTACGGCCGTGGTCGTGGCCGCGGTCGAGGCCGTGGTGGACGACCTCCTACTTCTAGCGGACGGGGCACTCCTGCACCTGGACGGAGCACTTCACCTCATCCACACCACTGCGGCTGGTGTGGCCGTGATAACCATATTGAGGACCGCTGCTGGATAAAGCATGGCAAACCTGCTTGGGCCAACCAAGCGGCTGATGATACTACTCCTGCTGCTTCTTCTGTGGATCAATCTGCTGCACCACCTAACACTGAATGGTTGCGCTCGGAGTTTGACAGAATGTTTCAAGAACGTGTGGCACAACTACCATCTACCTCAGACTCATCAACCATGCTTGCCTCGTCCTCGTCCGGTAACACAAAGTGGTGCATCGACTCTGGTGCTTCCACTCATATGACTGGTACTCGTCATTTATTTTCACACCTTACCAACCGTACTCCTATTTCTTCTGTCACTGTGGCAAATGGTTCAAGAACTACTGTTAGTGGCATTGGCACTGTTCCTCTATCAAAGGAATTATTTCTTCGTTCTATTTTATATATCCCAAACTTTCCTGTCAATTTACTTTCGGTCAGTAAAATGGTTAAACAATTAAACTGCTATGTTAAATTTGACCCGTCTGGTTGTATTATGAAGGACCTCCGCACGAAGACGAGGATTGGTTCGGGCCGTGAGGGACCAGATGGGCTGTACTACCTGGATGGGCCACCTACTCCAAAGGCGATGCTCTCTACCTCGGTGACAGAACTTCAACTGCATGTTAGACTTGGTCATCCATCTGCGGCGAAATTAAAACATCTTTTTCCTGGCATCTCTGGCAATAGCTTTACTTGTGAATCTTGTGTAATGGGCAAGCATACAAGATCTGTTTTTCCTGCAAAAAAATCTATTTCTTCTTCAGCACCTTTTGAACTTGTGCATGCGGATATTTGGGGGCCATGTTCTGTGCCCAGTCATTCTGGAGTAAAATATTTTCTGACTTTTATTGATGATTACTCTCGTCTTACTTGGCTGTTTTTACTCAAAGGTCGAAACACTGTTTTAGAGTGCATTCATACCTTTTTTGCTGAAATTAAAACTCAATTTGATCGGCCTATTAAAACCTTCCGGACTGACATTGCACTAGAATTTATGCAACAATCTGTGACTCAGTTTTGCATCTCCCATGGCACACTCCACCAAACCACTTGCCCATACACTCCACAACAGAATGGTATAGCAGAACGGAAAAATCGCCATATTCTTGAGGTTGCTCGCACTCTCCTGTTTCATTACAAGGTGCCTCACTGTTTTTGGCCTGATGCAGTTTCGACAGCATGCTATCTTATTAATCGCATGCCTTCTTCTGTTTTGCAAAACAAAGTTCCCTACACTCTGTTATTTCCTGATAAACCCTTATTCTCTGTGCCGCCTCGCATCTTTGGTTGTACATGTTTTGTTAAAAACCTTCGCCCTGGTCTCACAAAGTTGGATGCCCGATCTGTGAAATGTGTATTTTTGGGATATTCCCGGACTCAGAAAGGCTATCGCTGTTTTGACCCTGATAAGAAACAATGGTTTGTAAGTGCGGATGTGATATTCTTTGAACACATGCCGTTCTACTCTGCTGCTGGGGACCGCCTGACTGCTGATATTTTGAATAGCACTCCTCTTCCAGTAGTTGAAGAAATACCTTCTGTTCCTACTTCACAAGAGAAACCTCTACAGGTATACAAGTGAAGACCAAAGCCCCTTACTGCCCCGGCCGAACCAAATCCTGCGTCAACGGAGGATCCACCACAGACTGAGGTATTTTCTGATTTGCATCTTCCTATTAGTTTACGAAAAGGGGTTCGTTCATGTACTCAGCATCGTATTAGTCACTTTTGTTCTACTGATCATCTGAGTGACAGTCTTGCATACTTTACATCTGCATTATCTGCTGTGCACATTCCTAAAACTGCTGATGAAGCTCTTCGCCACCCTGCCTGGAGACATGCCATGGAACAAGAAATGCAAGCCCTATATGAACAACACACCTGGGATCTGGTTGATAAACCTTCTTCTTGTCATCCAGTTGGCTGTCGATGGATCTTTACTGTTAAATATGAACCAAATGGCACCATTGCACGTTTGAAAGCTCGATTAGTGGCGAAAGGATATATGCAAACTTATGGAGTTGATTACTTTGAGACGTTTTCTCCAGTCGCCCGTCTTAATTCTGTTCGTATTTTGGTTTCTGTTGCTGTCAATAAAGATTGGCCTCTTTATCAACTGGATGTGAAAAATGCTTTCTTATATGGCGACCTTCAGGAGGATGTCTATATGGAGCAACCCCCAGGATTTGTTGCTCAGGGGGAGTCTGCTTCTCAAATCTGCAAGCTGCGCAAGGCGATTTATGGGTTAAAACAAAGTCCACGTGCATGGTTCGACAAACTTAGCAAAATCTTAATGTCCTTTGGATTTCGACGGTCGCAGGCTGATCACTCTGTTTTCATATGCAAAACCACAACAGGGCTGGTTATTCTTATTGTATATGTTGATGACATCATCTTATCTGGCAGTGACCCCGCAGGGATACACGCAACCAAGCAATATCTCGCACAACACTTCATTACAAAAGACCTGGGCAAATTGCGTTATTTTCTGGGGATTGAGGTTGCTCGATCCTCTGCAGGTGTTTCTCTTTCTCAGCGCAAATATGTTCTTGACTTATTACAAGAAACAGGAATGTTGGGATGCAAGCCAACCACCACTCCTCTGGACCCCAATATGGATTGGGACAGTGATTCATCTCCTGCATATGCTGACCGCCATCAGTTCCGAAGAATAGTGGGCAAACTCATTTATCTGACTGTCACCAGAGCTGATTTAGCTGCTGCTGTGGGATTTGTTAGCCGCTATCTTGATAAACCAAGGCAATGCCACTGGGATGCTATTATTCATATTCTTCGGTATCTTAAAAGTGCTCCTGGAAAAGGCCTTCTGTATAAGAAACATGGCCACTGTGACCTATCTGGGTTTTCTGATTCAGATTATGCAGGGAGTCGGTCTGACAGGAAATCCACTTCTGGATACTGCACATTTGTGGGCGGCAATCTAGTTACCTGGCGCAGTAAAAAACAAACTGTTGTGGCAAGATCAAGCGCTGAGGCAGAATATAGAGCGATGGCTCATACTACTTGCGAGCTGCTATGGGTTCATAGTCTTCTGAAGGAGTTTGACATATCTCCGCCTAGCCCTATGCCCATGTTCTGTGACAATAAAGCGGCCATTTTCATTGCGAGCAACCCAACCTTCCATGAAAGAACCAAGTACATTGAGGTCGACTGCCACTTTGTACGGGAAAAGGTTCTTTCAGGTCAGATCTACACTCCATATATCAGTACAGAACAACAACTTGCGGATATCTTCACCAAAGTGCTACCCAAGACTCGCTTTCAGAATCTGAGTTCCAAGCTGGGCTTCGTCGATATCTTCGCTCCAGCTTGAGGGGGAGTATAGAGATATGTAGTTTCATGTGTTTTTCTGTTCCTTTACTTTGAGTGTCATGTGCTTGGCATGTGCCTCACTTACTCCTTTTCTTATGTTGTTTAGTCCCATATGGGTAGCGCTTAGTTTAGTCTCTTGTTATGTTTTCTATATAAGAGACTCCTATGTAATCAGTTTTATTCATTCAATAAACAACACTCTTCCTTATAACACTCTTAACACTGACATTTCTGCACATTCATCTTGTTGATGTCTTGGTTCTTCATTGCCAAACATTCACTTCCATACAACATGGTTGGCTGCTGTATAGCTTTTTTCTAATGTTTGCCTGTTGATCTGAGTGGCATATTCTAGTCACTTTCTATTCTGGTTGCACTGTTCCATTTCATCCATCCTGATATAATCCTATGACAAACATTCTCTTAAACATCGCAATCTGTGAATAATGGAACCTAAATAACAACACTTTTCATATTTTTACAACTACTCCATTTAACTGTGCACCACCACTCCAAAGCTGTAAAGTGTTTGAAATTGAAATGTATATACCATGTTTGACTTCTACTAATCTTAAATATATTAGATTGCAACACATTTCTCCAAAGTTCCAACTTTGTTAATTAACCTTTCTTTAGTTTCATCAATCAACACAATATATTCAGAAAATTGCATACACCAGAGGATATCATCATTAACATGATTTCAACTCTTCACAATAAGAATGATCATAGTTGATCCTTGAAGTACTGAAACTATACTAGGAAATCGTGGTGTCCCTTCTCTAGGAGTCCTATCACACATAGTTGAGATATCATACACGTCTTTCATTAGTTTAGTGTATTTGATTGGGACACCCTTTTTCATTTAAACCCACCAAAGAACTTCTTTGGGCATTCAATCACAGGGCTCTTCTCAAATCAATACTAAACTGTTGAAGACCTCTTTTGTTTTTTCTATACCGTAGAATAAGACTCTGATTGAAATTGTGAAATTTCATTCAAATTTTCAATATCGGTGGGGATCAGATATAAATAACCTACCACAGTCTTGGTCTTGCGTTCACGACATTTCCCAACAAAAAATGAATATTTGACAGTTTTAATCAATTCACGTGTTTCACATATTTCAGAATAAAACCACACAGGCACACACTCACTAAAAAGCTCACTTATTTTGAGAAATATACACAGTCAAATATTATGATCAGCTGATTGGAGAAGAGCTACTACTTTGGAGATATTCTAGCTTGTATCTAAGGCAAGCCTTCTAGCTTGTATCTAAGGCATCTTAACCTTGGTGCTACCAATTTCTACCACCATCTTCCACTTCTACCCCCTTGTAACCACAATTACAACAATTAATCCAAAATAGGTGAAATGCAAGTTGTAGATCCACTCAAATTTGGGGATCTACATCTCAACTCTCTAGATTACTAAGTAATATTATCTTTGAGTAATAGTCCACACATAATCTTGTACAGATCTTCTGCACACACACTTCACAAACTTATGGTAAATTTACCACTAAGTATCACACTTCTTTCTTTCATATAATGAATTACTACACACTTCACGTTGCATCTTGTTTCTTATAACCGAAACTGTAGACTCTAATATAGTAATATTTGCAATCCTTCATACACTAGTTCCTTCATTCACAAAAGAACACCCCTTCATATCCAATATTGTTTTTGGATGACGTCGGAACCACCCTAGAGGAGGCGACACTTCGGTGACCCACCTCGACAGTGTAAACCCCCCCCCCCCCCCCGACTACCCGCACACCAGAGGGGGTGATTAAATCACACAGTGGGCCAACCTACATGATGGGATAATTCGTTTCCAAGGTGCACAACCTGGGTTTCGAACTTAGGTCCCTTCTTTGAGGAGCCCGGGCCTTTACCACCTGAGCTACAACCTTGCTGGCTCCTTCATATCCAAAATATCCTCTTCATAATCAATATATGATATGTTTGCTCAAAGAAATATATTGATGACTATAAAACGTGATTGCCAATTTGATAATTGAATTCCTTGTGCATTGAAATTGCTAGGTATAGTAGACTAAAATTGTAATATTATACTAACATCTGCACTCCATACTAAGTAATAGATCTAAAAATCGACGATGTTGACATCGACGGATGGGAAGTCAAAGGCTTGATAAGTCGACTTGGTCACAATATCGACCCGATTGGCTTGGCCCAACTCATTTTTGTCACAAAGTCGTCGATGTTGTCGATTAATCCCCGATGTTGGTGTCAACAAGCCGACATTTAGACGACAACATTCAGCCCACTTAATTGTCCTGCTCGAGTATTATTTAAACAAGATTAGTGCTTGAATTGCCCTCCCACTTCACTCAGTAAATTGAAGATTGGTGTGTGCTAGGAACTTGGTGTTTTCACTCGTTTAAGTGTTGGAGTTTGAGGAGGCACCCATTATGCTTGAATTTGAAGAAGAAAGTTGTTGGCCCGCTATTATGTAGTTAATTTACTCTCACATTTCCATTCTCTACTTATTGACTTGTGAATCTCGTTTCGTGTTGTGAACTCATGATTTTATGTTAAAATTGACATGTTTAAGGTAGAGTTATAAGTTCTAAAAAATTAGAAGTTTTCCATCGATGTTCTCTTTGGATTTGCTTCATTTTCTTTCAAAAATGGCATCAAAGTTTTACCCATGTTTGTTGAAGTTTGCGTCTAAACTTCCTCGAAACTTACCCGATGTTTCCACAAACTTCCACTTCCACACCTGGCGAAGTTGACATAAACTCGAAGTTCTACACCATGATACTAACATCTACACTCCCCAAGCATCCCTTGCATTTCAATATAAGATATAGTTGCATGATTTTGTGTCTTATGCCTACATATTGTTCTTGCAAAATTCCATAACTTAATTACTCATTTTACCACCGAGACCTACCATCAAAATACACATATGAGTTGGCTTTCCTTCACTCACAAATGTAGAATCCCCTAGCTCTATGTGAGATTATTGCTAAATATGTGTTTTTTGCGATGTAATCATTTCGGTAAAAAATTGTCTTTTTATGCCCTCATTTCAGTGTCGAATCATTACATACGTAAATACTAAAATTATCCTCAAATTTTTTGTTTTTAGACTAGCGAACTCATGGAAATCAAACGTTTTCATCTTTTCTTTGCTCTTCTAAATACACTTCCTTATCATAAATATAACAAATGTTGTGGATCTTCCCAGTGCGAAACCAAATTGGTTGTCTGATATTTGCATTATATATCTTAGTCTTTGCTCAATAATCCTCTCCCACAACGTTGCCTTGTAAGTAGCTTGATACCTTGACAATTTGTGCAACTTTAGCATCTCCCTTGTTCTTGTAGATACGAGATATTATTTGTCCATTCTTCCAACATTTTCTTCGTCCTCATAATCATATTGAAAAAGTTGTTCGCTACATAAATCCTTTCCCCAATAGTCTTTCATACATCAACTGTAATGCTCCTATTCCTTTCCCATTTTCATCTTTATCACAATATTTTGACGCTCTGATTGTGTAACTTGTCCTGTAGTAGGGAATAGTCTTGTATCCATATCACCCAAGTCGTTGAAATTATTTGGAGTATCTCATTAAAAATCATATGGAAGTAGTTTCACATTTTATATGTTAGAGGAATTGGATTATACACGTTGATCATTGTAAGTCTGGACCTATCCGGAATACATCTAAGATCTTATTACATTGATAAGTTTTATTTAAACTCTTTCTTTGTGTTTCAATATGTGACATGGTAGGGTTACAACTTACAAGTACTACAGGTAGGATATGCTACTATGGGAAATTAAGATATATGTTAGCTATTCATTAAATATACATATACATTGTTGCCACTACTTACTACAAACAATAATTAGTAGCTATAATATATGAATGATAACATATTTAAAAAAAAGCTATGAAAAGAAGATACGAAAGGGAGCCATGCATTTAATCTAATTTATTTGTCATTGTCACGTAAGGAAACACAGAGCGTAAGATCCGATGCAAATCTTCTCCTATACTTATATTAATGAGAAAAGGGAAAACTACATAAAGAGTCCATGCAATAATATGGACTTAGCAGAAAGTAAAAGACAAATAAAGAAATGCTACTAACTCCTTTGTTCTAACACTCCCCCTCAAGCTAGAGTATGCACATCATTCATCCCAACTTGCACATCATATATTTAAATGTAGTAGGAAGAAGAGGTTTGGTGAAGATATCTGCAATTTGCTCTTCAGTCCTCACATGAGGAGTCTTCACCCTTTTAGCCAATACTAAATCACGCACAAAATGACAATCCACTTCAATATGCTTTGTCCTCTCATGAAAAACAAAATTACTAGCAATATGAATAGCTGCTTGATTGTCACACATCAGAGTAGCATGAGTATCCACACTAATCCCCATCTTAGATTGAATAGAAAGAACCCACTGTAGTTCACAACATGCATGGGCCATAGCCCGATATTCGGTTTCAGCATTAGAACGAGCCAACACCTTACTTTTTACTCTTCCAAGTAAAAAAGATGAGATCCCAAAAAAATACAGTATCCAGTAGTAGACCGCCTGTCCTTTGCATCACCAGCCTAATCTGCATCAGTGTAGCTAATAACCTGAAGAGTAGAACTCGCTGATTGCTCACAGAATATGTAAGTCCCCTGCCATGAGCTCCTTTTAATTTCCTCAAAATACGACATATTGCCGTCGAATGACTGCTCTTTGGTGTGCTCATGTATTGCGTGACTACTCCAACTGCATAAGAAATATCAGGATGTGTCACGGTCAAATAAGTTAATTTTCCAACAACCCTCCTGTATAACAAAGGATCATGAAAATCATCATCATTGTTGGGAATCACTTTAGAATGTTAGTCCATGGGTGTAGAGACAGACTTGGACTCAAGCATACCAGTCTCATCCAATAAGTCCAAAGTATATTTCCTCTGAGAAAGATTAATCCCCTTCCAGGAACGCAACACTTCTATTCCAAGAAAGTATCATAGCTTCCTGAGATCTCTTGTGCAAAACTGTGTTTGAAGCCAGACCTTGAGATTAGAAATACCCTCATTGTCATCACTAGTATGAACAATGTCATCAACGTACACATCAAAAACAATGACACCCTTAGTACTTCGCAAGTAAAATAAGGAGTAATCTGTAGAAGAGCAGCTAAAACCAAAACAAGTGAGAACATTGCTGAATTTGTCAAACCATGCATGAGGAGATTGTTTAAGACCATAGATAGCCTTTTTCAGTTTGCATACCTTCCTCTGACACTCTTCCTAAGAAACATACCCAAGTGGTTGCTTCATTTAAACCTCCTCTAATAAATCACCATGAAGAAAGGCATTCTTCACATCAAGCTGATACAAGGGCACTCATAGTGAGTAGCAATAGAAATAATAATCCTCACAAAGGCCAAATGAGCAACTGGTGAGGACTCAAAGAAACCAACACCATATGTCTACGTATAGCCTTTGGCAACAAGGTGTGCTTTCGATTTGTCAATACTACCATCTGGTTTTTATTTCACCATATATACCCAACGAAAACCAACAATACACTTGTCGGAGGCAAGTCAACCAACTCCCAAGTATCATTTTGCCGTAAGGCTTCAATTTCAAGATCCATAGCCTTAGTCCATCCTTTATCTTGCAAAGATGCAGTACAAGACTTGGGAATATTGATAGAATCAAGACCTAGAGAAAATGAACGAGCAAAAGAGACAAATTTTGTAGGCAATAGACATTAGACACAGGGTGTCGAATGGTACAAGAACACACACACCTACGAGCAACAAAAGAAAGATCTAAGTCTGTAGTAAGATTATCATTAAGAGTCACAGAAGAAGAGTCGGGTACCTTTGGAGTATCAGACAAAGATGGTACCGTCACTGGGATTGATGTCGCTCCTTCCTCTGGATCTCGTACAACTCATCTGGGGTAATCCTGGGGAAAGGTTTGGATAGTGGAAGTGGAATGCAGTTCTGAGTTTCTCTCCAAGAAAAACATGCTCTCTTCGCTCACAATGGGTAAGGGTGGCTCTCTGGATAAGGAAAACTCTCTCTCTCCTCACTCATGGTGGCAGCTGGTATCTCCTCCTGATGTGTGGCATCATCATAAAAGTAAGAGGTAGACTCATGAAAGGTGGCATCGTTTGATACAAAAACACAAAGCAAGGAGGGTGAATAACATTTGTACTCTTTTTGGGTACTGGAGTAACCCACAAAGAGAGTTTTGACAGACCTAGGAGACAACTTATTTGCTTTATGTTCAAAATTATGAACGAAAGCAGCGCATCCAAAAACCTTTAAAGGAATATGAAAACAAACATCATGAGGACGCAAAATAGAGAAAGGTGTGACACCTTGAAAAACAGATGAAGGTTGACGATTAGTCAAAAAACATGCAGTAAGAACTGCATCAAACCAAAACTGGTTAGGAACATGAGATTGAAACAAAAATGTCCTAGCAATATCAAGAAGATGGCAATTATTACGCTCAACCACCCCATTTTGTTGTGACACATGAGCACAAGAAGTTTGGTGAATCATGCCAGTTGAATTACATAAATCAGAAACAGACTTTTGAACATACTCTAAAGCATTGTCTGAACAAAACGCTTGAATGGAGCAATCAAACTGATCTTTTATTAATTGATAGAAAATTTTCAATACAAATACAACCTCCTCTCCGGACTTCATGCGATACACCCATGTCATCCTAGAGAAATCATCAACGAAAGACACAAAATAATGATATCCATTATAACTAGATTCTTTGACAGGACCCTAAACATCATTATGAATAATTTGAATAGGGCGTGCAACATATTTAATGACACAACCAGGATAAGGCACCCTATGGTGCTTTCCAGACTGACACGAATGACACTCAATTGACAAAAGAGAAGATAAACTAGGCTCCAGTTTCTTGAGAGTCTCTAGAGACGGATGACCATAATGACAATGCCACTACGAAGGGGAGATACCAAGGAAGGCTCTAGGCATATGACAAGTTGGACGATCACTGTGGAGAAAGTAGAGATCACCTTTCGTAGGCCCCCCACCAATCATCTTCTAACTCTTGAGATCCTGTAGAAGAAAACATGAAGGACCAACCATTATCCAACAATGTAAAGAATCAACCAATTTTGAAACAGACATAAGGTTGAACGGACAATCAGGAACATATTGAACATAGTCCATAGTAAAGGAAGAGGATGGACGAACAATCCCACATGACTGAACATGTCTGACGAAGCCATCAACGAGTGTAACAGAGGTATGTGGTATTTGGATATCATAAGTTTGCAACAAAGACTTCATAACCGTCATATGTTGTGGAGCTCCATAATCTACCACCCAAGCGGTTGACGAGTGTGATGTCAGGAAGTGGAATGATTACCTTCAGTAGACAATAACTTGGAAGCCTCAGTTGAAGAAAGTGAAGAAGAATTAACTGATACACTCTGAACGCCTGAATAAAATGATCATATTTTTCCTTTGATATGGTCACATCATATTGAGTCCTTGTAGAAGTAACATCAGATGACTCAGCATAATGTGTAGCACCAGAAGAGCCTATAGCAATAGACAGACGCCCGTGTTTTTGATAGCACCTGTCCACGTTGTGCCCTAATCGACATGCTATAAAGGACGCCCGTGTTTTTGATAGCACCTGTCCACGTTGTGCCCTAATCGACCACAGAAAGTACACTTGTATTGGCTTCCTCTTCCACGACCTGTGCCCCATCCATGTTCTCGAGCAATATCTACTCCCCATCCATGTTCTCGAGCAATATCTACTAGTGACGTATGAGCTTTAGAAATGACTGATGATCTTGTAACATCAGGAATAGGCTCAAAAGAAGCCTGCTGTATCCATGCATATACCTCCTCAAGATTGGGAAGTTTGTCTGTGGCAAGGATCAAACTCCTTGCTGCATTGAACACATGAGCTAATCCAGAAAGAAAACATGCAGTCACTAAGTCGTCTTGCTCTTTCATCTGGTCATCTGTTTTTAAAGGCTGATAAAAAATCCACTTTGTGCGCTATAGATTGAATGGAGCCAAAGTATTCATCAAGATATTTGTTTTCCTGCTTCTCTGCAAACAGCCTACCATAAACTTTGTAGAGGCGAAGGGCATTCTTTTCGTGTGAAAAATGCTTCTTTGCAGCATCCCAAACTTGTTTAGCTGAAGAATAAAACATGAATCTTGTAGCAATAGATGCATCTATACTATTCCATAACCAGGACTTTACAGGCCGTTGTACTTCCTCCATTCAGCGTTGGAAGGATTGGCTTGAACAGGGGGTTCTTCTTTAATGTACTTCACTTTGTCCTGTGATTCTGAAACAATATAGATTGCGTTCATCCACAACAAATAATTCTCTGTGTTCAACTTGACAGTAGTGATGTGAGATTGATCATTGTAGACTACGGTTTGGGAATAACATTGCTTGATTCACTCTTTTTCTCCATAGTGCAAAGGCTGAATAAATAGGATCAACAAATAAACTGGACAGGTGTAAGCACCGTCACACAGAAACAAGGACGGTAATCAGCACCGTCGTAAGAGAAATATGATGCAAAACTGATGCATCAACAGTCCCCTGGTAACATATACTCTCAAACACATATAGGGGAAGTGTGTGGTGAGGGAGACCGGAGATGAGGGGCCTGTTCCAAAAACTGACGCTACTTTTACACCTGCGTCACGGGGAATAAAACTCTGCTACGTCAAATGGAACAGGCTTTGCGGAAAGCTTTTCCTATGTCTGGCTGATTAGGATCAACAGATATCACTACCGTGGCTGGAGGGATCAATGCTTGGTGATTGCCGCCACCGTGATAGGTCGCTGCTCCACCTAGCCGCTGCTCCGCCTAGACGTTGAGTCCGCTTGCCCGCAGAGCCTGGCATGGAGCAAGGAGATCGCTAAGACCAGCATAGCTGCCGCCCTAGGAAGAGCCGCAGTCGCCCCTCTTGGGTTTCCTACAGGAGACGCCATAAACGCTCTGGTACCATGTCATGTAAGGAAACACGAAGCGTAAGATCCGATGCAGATCTGCTTCTATACTTATATTAATACATAAACACTCCACATGATAATATGGACTTAACAGAATGTAAAAGACAAACAAAGAAATACTACTAACTCCTTTATTCTAACAGTCATATTAGACGACAACACAAATGAAGTTTCTTTAGTTCTACACTACACAAATATTCGATGTATTCTTGTGTTAATTATAAACTTGGGTAGGTGTACCTTTCCGATGTGTGTGTTACACCCGAATCCATGTTAAGGCAACCTAAATGTCACGCCTATATCACCCAAATAGACCTATCCAACTAGGAGAATTCTGTTATCTACATAAGTGATCTATTTAGTTCTCAAAAATCAAAAGAAGAGCTGCACTTTGCCTAAGTCACTAGCTTTGAGGACTTCTAACATCCTAACCTTAATACAAACGTATCTTCTTATATCTGAAATGTTTCCATGACTTGACTTCTTTTTCCTTAGCATATTTAAGTTCATTTGTGTTGTATATTTACCTTCATTCCCCAGGTTACAACATTTTTATACCATATGGCCTACCATATCTACATCATATAACTCCTCTTTAATCTCTCTTAGTAGTTACTACTAGAACTAATTATGTTGGAGAAGAAATGTAACTGTTTTGCTCTTTGTTCTTGCATTATAAAGTTGACAGGTCGCCCATCATAAAGTGTAGTCCTACAATACTCTTATCCCTAAAATATCTAACCTTACCATCCTGGCATCCAATACCTGAAAGCTGAATAACATTCAGATATGTTGTATACCTTGTGAATAAAGAGAAGGGACGAGCCTGCTTTTCCATAACCTCGACACCCACTGTTATCCATAGGCACATACACATATTTTTTAGCTTAATTTTGCGATTGCTTAAAGCCACTCTTATCCATAGGCATATATATGGTTTTCTCTTTACTTCACTCTAGCACATGAGCCTCGTGGTTGCAAGTAGCAGATCAAGATGCTTGCCTGGATCAAGCCCTTTTTTCCATCTTTATCTCCATCATCGAAATAGATGATGTACCCTTAGCCACCTCTTAATTTAGTAGAATCGCAAACCCTATCCTATTTTAGGTGCAACAACCAAAGTTGTATACTTTTTTGGTCATTATTGTCCACTCTGTGTCATTGCTTAACAATGACTTAATTTATCACTATGAAACAATGTAGACGACAGAAACAAGCATCATCATCCAACCAACCAAAGAGGGAATCACCTGTTTGTTTTCCTTCTACTTGGTTGTCTGCTTCTCCTACTTGATTGTAACTCTTTCTACTATTTCATTGTAGCCAATATATAGAAGTCAACATGAGGTAGCACAAGAAAAGTTCTACATATTTCTGGGTCCATGTTCTTGGCATGTTGATTGTTGGTTCCTCTGAATTTTATTAGTTGTTGGCTTTACTTTTTCTTGCTTATATTAACTAGCCAGCTTATTGAGCTGTTTGCCACCTTTTCTCTTGCTTACGTTATAGGGAGTTGGTCAGTAGCTTTAAATTGAGCCATTTTCTTTGGATTTTTATAACTACTGGCATCATTTAATTTCAGCCAGCTTGCTAATCCAGTTGTTTGTTCAACTTTTTTGGCTGGCTCCATTTTTTTGCTTACGGCATTGGGTTTTGTAAGCAAAAGCTTTGTTTTATCCCCATATGTGTTGGTAATAGATCTACTTTCTCTTACTCTTTGTTGTTGTTTCTGCTTATTTTCTTCCTTATTGCTCCATTTGTTTTTTTCTCTTTGACCAATCCCTTTGTTCATATATATATATATTGCCTAGTCGGGTAACTAAGGTTAGTTACCTGTGGATCCAGTCAGTGTTTCGAAAAACGGTCCATGCGGCCGCATCTGCAGTTCAGTCCCTTGACCGAACCGCATATGGGAATTCAATGGCTAAAACGGACCATGGCCGCATATACGGCTGCGTAGCCGCATAAAAGGACGATTTGTCCCCGATTTTTGAATGGAAAAACTGCTAAGCTGGCAAGTTTTGACGTCACCCCCCTAACCATCACCTACATTTAGCCTACCTTCTGCTTTCATTTCCTCTTTTTTGCATTACATTCATCTATGATCGTTATTCGTTTAGTTCATTATTGCACATTTGTATGTATTTAAGAGGTGTTTAATTGCATATTTGCATGATTGCATCTAAAATATGTAATTCTACAAATTCTATCGTACTACAACGGTGATACTGTAGCAGCCGCCTCCAAGTCTCGGGGTCACAACTGCCCCGATTCTCGAGGTCACAGATGCCGCTCTAGCGCCACCCATTGTGGCACCTCGCCAGAGGCCCCTTCATCATGACATTACTTCTCTGACTACTTATATGGGCTGATTCTGCGATTCTTTCAGTTGCTGTTCTTCTGTACTCCATCTTTGATTTTTGCAAATAAAAAAAAACAAAAGTCCCAGTATCTGCTCTTATAAAACACCTAAAAAAATAAAGGGGCATCTTATTTCTTTTTCCTTCCCATGGGTTTCCCTTAACACACATGGGTGAGTGCTTCATGCAATCTCTTCCGTTATCTCTATTTTTTACTACCACGCTTACACTATGGTAGCATGTTTTTTCTATTTACCGTGCTATATCTCGATAAATCCTTGTTTTACATTAATGTTTCCTGATAAAGTTGCTCCTCCCTCTATGATCATTTATAATAATTCACATGCCAAATCAATTTTCAAACTTAATGGTAGCAATTACTTTCTATGGATGAATGTTGTCTACACCTTTCTTGAATCTCACAACAAGCTCAAATATATCACAGATTATCTAATAGCAAAACCAGATGATGACGCCACCTGGGCTACCAAAAACAACCAAATTCTTTACTGGCTACGGGGTAGCATGGAGCCTCAAGCCATCACGAAATACATTTTTCGTCATAATGCAAAAGACATGTGGGACGAATTGAAGGAATTCTACATTTATGAACAAAATTGTCTATACATGTATAATATAAAGGACAAACTTTTCTCTAAGAAACAGGGAGATCGATCTCATGATGTCAACTACGACGCCGTGAAGGCAGTGGCAAATGAACTCAGTTCTCTCCCACCATGTCGATGGATGTCACCATAGTTTTTTGGCTAGTTTCTGAACGACCTTCATCTTTGTTACACTGTGGTATGCCAACTGCTCTTAGGCAGGACACCCTTACCCTCCATGCAACAAGTCTATTAACGTCTCTCCCAGTCCGATGTGTCATCATCCACCACCACATTGGTACAGTCTTCAGAGGCCCAAGTTGCACTTTCTACAACACCTCATAGACGTAGACAATGTCCCCGCTGTACTCATTGTCAATTGTTTTGTCACATCGAGGAAGGTTGCCACACCAAGAAGGCAGCCCAACTCCTGGTCATGGTAGAGGTACTGCTCATCTGATCCAGGCACCACCAAGCATAACTGCTCAGTCTACTACATATGGCTCTTCCTCACATGTCGCTCTCACCAATGATGAGTATGAATGACTCCTAGAATCGCCCAACAAGGTGGATCTTCCCCTCTCCATGTCCAGCCACTCAACGTAATCTCTGCCTACTCTGTCAACTTAGAGTGGTCCATTGTTCATTCTCCAATATATCCATCTTAGGCTTCATCCTCATCTCATCTCGCTGCTGCACCCCGAGGTAATATCGAGTCATCCATGTTGGCTATTGACTCCAATTGGATTGTGGACTTAGGCACACCCAACACATGAATGGTATGAAACACCTTCTTACCACCTATAATCAACACATTCCTTACGCGTCTTTCACGCGAGCATATGGATCGGTTAAAACAAGTACACAAAGTGGCCCGATTCCTCTCACATCCACTATCACATTTCCTTATGTACATTATGTCCAAAATTTCTTCATAGAATACTTTTTGGTAGAAAATCTTGTTGATTCCCTTAATTTCTGTCTCACTTTTGTTCCTTCGGGCTTTGTCATGTGGTATTTTAGGAATTTGGGGACGATTGGATAGGGGACCCACTCTGATGACCTCTTGTACCCCTCCACATCTTTGCTGTCACATTCTATTGCCCTTGTTACCAACATGCCTCTGCATCAACACTCTCATTTTGACCATCCTTCTTTAGATAAATTAATAGTTTTATTTCCCT
Source organism: Alisma plantago-aquatica (assembly GCA_963693085.1). Taxonomy (NCBI): domain Eukaryota; kingdom Viridiplantae; phylum Streptophyta; class Magnoliopsida; order Alismatales; family Alismataceae; genus Alisma; species Alisma plantago-aquatica. The sequence continues at coordinate 1,163,855,243 of OY856412.1, read as the reverse complement.
ATGTTTCTTCCCTCTCCTCACTTCTGCGTGAGGCATGTCATTTAGGAAAAAACCACCACAACTATTTTTCTGCTCGAACTCAAGCAATCTATAACTGTTTTTGAATTAATACATAGTGATATTTGCGGCCCCTTTCACACTAATAGTGGTTACAATTTTTTTTATCTTTGTTGATTATTTTTCCCGCATGACTTAGTTGTAATTGCTTAAAACTAGGGAAGATGTTTTTGCTCTCATGAAAGCCTACCATAAAATTATCTCCGTCCGATATGACTCACATATTGAAATTCTTTGAATCGACAATGCCCTTGAGTATATTCAAGGAGCCATCTCCTCTTTTTTCCACATTGTCGCTATGATCCATCACCGCTTGTGTGCTCACATTCTGTAACAAAATGGCATCGTTGAACGTAAAAACCGACGTTTTCTTGACACCACTCGGTCTTTGGCCATTGAAGCTCATTTACCCAAACACTTCTAGTATGAAGATGTATTGACCATTTGCTTTCTCATAAATCACAAAATGTCATCTATTATTAAAGGAAAAAGTCCTACTCTATTCTTCACCCTATGAATAACCCCTTTCTTCTTGCTCCTTGGGTGTTTTGGCTGTGTCGCCTTTATGCATAACTTCGATCTGAGGGCTACAAACTTTCACCTCATGCCTTAAAAATTGTCTTCTTGTGGTACTCATAGGTGTTGAAAGGATTCAAATGCTTGAATCTTAGTACCAATCGCCTGCATGTCTCTGGCTCTCTACTGATGCCACCTTCCATTAACATGACATCTACATCTTCAAGAAGTGTCTCGCCCCCACGCCACCACAATAGTTCATATCAATACCCCTCGATATCGACCCCTTCCCATCTCTACCTACTCCTACCATCCTTACCACAATCAATACTCCACCATCGCCTCCACCACTACTACCTTAGTTCTATTCCCAAGGTGTATAGTAGGAAATCGATAGTTGTTCAAACGGCTGCCCCGCCGTCATCCTTGGTTCTAATAGAATCCGACGGGATGACCTCCCACCATAAAGGTAAGTGTTAGATAATATTTTTATTTATGTCTTTGTTATATTGTCTTGATATTTACATATTCTGTAAGGACCTTTCTGTAAATGTTTATTCTATAAATATATGGGGTACACACATTGTGCACCCCAACGCTTACCGCTCACTCAAGATGGTATCAAGGCAGGCACACTAGTCGCCACCTTCCCCTCCTCTCTCCTTCCTCTACCCTAGCCGCCGCCCCCTACATATGAGCTTGCTCCTACAATCTTACTGGAGTAGCATTAAACGCACATTGATCCATCTCTACAAACATCCTCAAGAGAAGACTATCTCTATATCTGGATATGCCGACGCTGATTGGGCAGGTGACACTCAAGACCAGCGATCCACTTCTGATTTAATAAATAAACAATTTTTGCCATATCAAGCACAAAAGCCTAATATAAGGCAAATGCACATGCCTGCTGTGATTTATAGTGGGTCATGTTCATCCTTTCTGATTTTGGAATCCATGTACAATCGTAAAACAATACCAAAAAATATGCATAAACACCCACATGCAAACAACATCATATATGAGCTAAATGTTAGCCATATTTTCATGAACACCCACATGAAAAGTTCATGTCATCCATTCATTAATGATATGGTAGTCAACATTGTATTGACCATCACTCTAATTAAGTGGTTGCTAGGGGATATAGATGACCACATTTTATAATTCTTATTATCTGAATGAAGCCGCTCATGGACTCCAAAAAGATAACCATGGCGGTTTGAAGGAGGGAAACCACATGAAGCGATCAGGGATTGAGGGGTCCCTAGTGATGTTAAAGAATGAGAATAGTGGGGAAAATCCCCTTAAGTATTTCTTTATTGATAGACGGAAAACCCCACTCCTATATATAGGAGAGGAGGTAAGTACAAGGAAGTGAACATAACCCTAATCGGCCAAGACAATTCGGCCCATGATACAAAAGAGCATATTAACTAAATAGATCAATAATGCTTTCTAACAAGTGATATTCTGCAATGTGCAGTGGCAAGACCGACAAAGATGTGATCTGAAGCATGTGTATTAGTCTTGCATTCAATATTCTATCAAAAAAGTTTATAGAAGGAAAGAAAAGATCTTCTAAATTTTGAAGTGTGTTGCAATGTACAACATGAAAAAGGGTTGGAATCTTAAGCCGGTTTGGTAGTTTAGGCAGATTTTGAAGTGCGTTGCAATATATGACATGATGCAATTACAGACTGATTGGACATCAAAAGAATAATTATAAAGAACATTCTCACAAATCAATAATGTTCAAATGTGTAAATTAATGACTAGATCTAGTATTAACCATCGCTTGAAAGAAAAAGACACAGATCATGATTTTATAAACCAAAATTAAAACCAATCAATCTAATTGAAAAAGCAACCCAATTTAGGTGCAACTGAGTGAGTTTCAGGGTTTCAAACATCAAATTGAAAGCATCCTAGGTTGATAAAGCCGTCTAGATTAACAAAATCTAGACTTAAAGCCCGTCTATTTTAAGTCTGATTGTGTTTAGTTCGTGAGCATCTGATACAATTTTAGTAGTTAAGAATATGTCTGCTTTGATTTTTTTTTGTACGAAAAGACATCAAACCTCTAAGAAACCATTAGTTATTGTTAACATATATTCGTGTTTTATATATTCTGTTAGTTGTTTTGTTATTTCCATATTATATGTGGACCTCTCTGTAAATGTTTCAGTGTTATATATATGAGGGTGCACACATTGTGCAACCCTACGCTTCCCAAAACTGCTTTGTGTTTCACATGGTATCAGAGCAGTAGATCCAGCCGCCACCCTCCCACCCCTCTCTCTCTTCTCCGGCCGCCCCCCCCCCCCGCCCGCCCGCAGCCGCACAGCCGCCAGGGCCGGGCACCCTCTCCGCCGCAGGGGGCCGGTGCGCCTCCGCGGTTCCTAGCCGTCGGTACGTTGGCTCCGTGAAGTTCTGCAGCGGTCTGGTGGCTTGAAGTTGGTGTGACGTAGACCGCTTTTTCGGTCTTTTGCCTGCCTGCCCGTGTAGGCCGTTGTGCCACTGGGTTCTGTTCTGCGCTTCGGCGTAGACCGTATGTGAGAGGTCTTCTCCGTTGTTTTGTGCCTGCTGTGCTTGTCTGACGGCGTAGACCGTCTCCTGCCTGATCGTGCCTGTTACTTCTGTGCCTACTACTCACATGGCGTCCTCGAGTGATGACTTCCTCCGTCAGGTTACTACTGTGAAGCTTGATGGGCGCAACTATCCACATTGGGTCTGCTCCATGACGATCTATGCCAGATCCCAGGGCAAGTACTCGCATCTTACCCGTGCTGGGCCGCCAGTACCAGCAGAGGACGCTGATGCTAAAGATGTGAAGGCGTATGACGACTGGGTTCGTGACGACTCGACTGTGATGACCTGGATTCTCAACAGCAGCATTGAGAAGATTAGCGTCACACTTCTTCACTTGCCTACGACGAAGCAGATGTGGGATCAGCTCGCCGGTACATACTCGCATAGTCAGAACCCCAAGAAGGTGTTTGACATCACCAAGCAGCTGGGACGTCTACAGTTCACGGGGACGGACATTGCGGATTACTTCTCTGACTTTACTAGATTATGGGGTGAACTGGAATCCTATCACCCTCTCTCCACGGACCTGGCTACCATGCAGCGTCAGCGCCAGGAGCTTCAGTTAGTCCAGTTTCTTTGTGGACTGCCCGAGTCCTACGCTGGAGTTGTGGACCAGATCTTAGCCAGTGACCCTTTGCCGTCACTACAGAGTGCCTACAAACGTCTTCAGCGTTTGCCTTCGTCTTCATCGTCTATGACTACTGATGTTGGGGACTCTTCGGCTCTTGCAGCAGCATCTGCGTGGCCGTGGTCGTGGCCGTGGTCGCTTTACTGACAGCCGTCCTCCCCTGGGTGGAGGAAGAGGACGGGCTGCTCCTGGGTGGAGCCTCTTCTACTGCCCCTACTGCTGGTGCGCGCCCTCAGTCAGGACAGCGCCTTTGTACCTTCTGTGGCCGGTCCAACCATATTGAAGAAAAATGTTGGGAAAAATATGGTAAGCCGACGTGGGCCAATGCAGCTGCTGACTCCACTACTACTGCATCAGAAGGAACGACTCAGCCTACTGACTCTGCCTCCTCGGGTGCGACTGCTGACTACATCCGTGCTGAAGTGGAGCGTCTTCTTCTTGAGCGAGCTGGTGCGTCGTCTCAAGCTTCGACTAGTGGAGCTAATGCCGCAGCTTATTCTGGTTATGACACTGCCTTCTTGAGCTCTTCTTTTACTCCTGGTAATACTAAGTGGGTCATCGACTCCGGTGCCTCTTCACATATTTCTGGAAATCGATCACTGTTTCACAAATTATATAAACCTGCTCGACCCTCATCTGTTATGCTGGCTGATGGTTCCAAGTCTGCGGTGTCTGGAGTAGGGGATATTGTTTCTGACTTTCTGCTGAAATCAGCCTTATATGTGCTTAGATTTCCTTTGAATCTATTGTCTGTCAGCAAGATATTGAGAAACCTACAGTGTAGTCTGACTTTTATTCCTGGTTCATGTGTTTTTCAGGACCTTCGCACGAGGATGAAGATTGGTGGGGGGTATGAAGGTGCTGATGGACTTTTCTATCTGGATCATTTGCCAAAAGCAACTACAGCAACTGTGACTCCTGCATTATCTACCTCAGTTTCTGCATTACAGTGGCACTACCGGCTGGGCCATCCATCATCTGAAAAGCTTCGACATTTAGTTTCTGATCTTGGCATTTGTAGCTTTCAATGCGAGTCATGTCAACTTGGAAAGCAGACTAGAGGTGTTTATCCTAGACGCAGTCAGATTAGCAGTAAAACTATGTTTGATCTAATGCATTCTGATGTATGGGGACCTTGTCATGTGCCGAGTCTATCTGGTCATAAGTATTTTATTCTGTTTATTGATGATTTTTCAAGGACTACTTGGTTGTTTATGATGAAAAGTAGGTCCGAAGTTTTGTCTATTATCAAGTTCTTTTTTGCTGAAATAAAAACACAATATGGTGTGCCTGTCAAAATTTTTCGTACGGATAATGCGCTAGAATTCGTTAAAAAAGATGTGGATGTTTTTTGTAAATCTGTGGGTACAATACATCAGACCTCCTGTGCTTATACACCTCAGCAAAATGGTGTGGCTGAGCGTAAAAATAGACATGTGTTAGAGGTGGCTAGAACTATTATGATGCATGCACATGTTCCTCGTTCTTTTTGGCCTGAGGCTATATTGACTGCTTGTTTTCTGATAAATAGAATGCCATCATCTGTGATTGGAAACAAAATACCTATTCAAGTTCTTCAACCCGATATTCAGTTATTTACTGTGCCTCCGCGGATCTTTGGATGTACCTGTTTTGTAAGGTTACTTGGACCTACTTCTGATAAACTGTCTCCTCGTGGTGAGAAGTGCATTTTTTTGGGATATTCTCGTACCCAGAAGGGATACAGGTGTTACAGTCCTACTGCAAGAAAATGGTATACTAGCAGTGATGTAGTTTTCTTTGAGGATACCCCTTACTATTCTACTCGTGGTGACAGTTTACAGTCTGATCTTATTGCCTCTCCTCTACCTGTTACTACTGATTGTGTGCCTGATATTACTGATAAAGTCACTACTGAGGCTGATAAACCTCCTCTTATAGTTTATCAACGCAGGAACAGAACACCTTCTACTCAAGAAACCCCCCATGAAAACCAATCTTTACCTCCAGAAGGTTCTACTACACCTGAGGTACATTCTGATCTTGATTTACCCATTGCTCTTAGAAAGGGTACTCGTTCCTGCACATCACACAATATTGCTCAGTTTGTTTCTACTGATCATCTGAATGTTCATTCTAGCAATTTTGTATATGCCTTATCTGCTGTTGCTGTTCCAAAGAATATCCAGGATGCTCTACAGAGTACTGGATGGTTGTCTGCTATGAAGGAGGAGATGTTGGCTCTTGCTGAACGAGATACTTGGGAGCTGGTGGATCCACCTCCTCAGTGTAAACCTGTAGGTTGCAGATGGGTGTATGCTGTGAAATATCAACCTGACGGCACTGTTGAAAGGCTGAAGGCACGGTTAGTTGCTAAAGGCTACACCCAAACTTATGGTATTGACTATTTTGAGACTTTCTCTCCTGTTGCTCGTCTTAATTCTGTCAGAATTCTTCTGTCTGTTGCTGTTAATCTTGACTGGCCACTGTTGCAACTAGATGTGAAAAATGCTTTCTTGTATGGCGATTTACAAGAAGAAGTCTATATGGAGCAACCTCCTGGGTTTGTTGCTCAGGGGGAGTCTCACAAAGTTTGCAGGTTAAAGAAGTCTATTTATGGGCTTAAGCAGAGTCCCCGTGCCTGGTTTGATAAATTGAGCAAAATTATGATTGATTTTGGGTTTCTGCGATCTCAGGTGGATCATTCTGTTTTCACCAAGAAGACTTCAGCTGGTATTATTATTCTGATTGTCTATGTTGATGATATTATCATATCTGGCAGTGATTCTCTTGGTATTCAGGCTACTAAATCTCATCTAGGCAAGCACTTTGCTACCAAAGATTTGGACAAACTTAGATATTTTCTGGGCATAGAAGTTTCTAGAAACTCTAATGCTCTTGTGTTGTCTCAGCAAAAATATGTCCTAGACATACTGCAGGAGACTGGTATGCTGGGGGCGAGACCTGCTGATATTCCTCTAGATCCTAATGTAAATTGGGATGATGACTCTTCTCCTCTCTTTGCTGATCATAAAAAGTACAGGAGGCTGATTGGTAAACTCATTTATTTGACTGTCACCAGAGCTGACATTTCTACTGCAGTGGGTCTTCTTAGCAGGTACCTTGATAAACCCAGACAGTGTCACTGGGATGCTCTTTGTCAGATTCTACGATATTTGAAGAAGTCTCCTGGCAAGGGACTTCACTACATGAAGCATGGACACTGTTCTCTTGAAGGGTACTCTGATTTTGATTATGCAGGCAGCAGAGTTGACAGAAAATCTACTTCTGGGTATTGTACGTATGTTGGAGGTAATCTTGTTACCTGAAGGAGTAAAAAACAAAATGTTGTGGCCAGGTCCAGTGCTGAAGCTGAATATAGGGCCATGGCCCATACTGCCTGTGAATTGTTGTGGGTGCGCTCTTTGTTAAAAGAGTTCGGGGTTGACTCTTCTTCTGCTATACCTATGCACTGTGATAATAAAGCTGCTATCTTCATTGCGAATAATCCAGTTTATCATGAGCGCACTAAACACATTGAAGTAGATTGTCATTTTATTCGGGAATCCATTCTTACTGGCAAGATCTGCACTCCCTTCACTCGTTCTGAAGACCAAGTTGCTGACATCTTCACCAAGCTGCTGGCGAAGAAGCAATTCTACACACTGAAGGACAAGTTGGGCATGATTGATATCTATGCTCCAACTTGAGGGGGAGTGTTAACATATATTCCTGTTTTATATATTCTGTTAGTTGTTTTGTTATTTCCATATTATATGTGGACCTCTCTGTAAATGTTTCAGTGTTATATATATGAGGGTGCACACATTGTGCAACGCTACGCTTCCCAAAACTGCTTTGTGTTTCACAGTTATCATTAGTTCCCGATGAAATGGAACCAGTTGGTTGAACAAGTTACTAGAATAAGAAGTAAAATATGTTACTGAGTCTCAAATTAGGCCCGAGGGTTATATTAGTAACCTGCCAATTCTATCGAATTGGATGTCAGATAGGTGTTTATTATATGAAAATTTACTTCAATTTATTTGTATAATCTATTCAAAAAGTAAGTTTAGTAATGTATCTCTAGGCAACTTGCTTTGCAAGTTAGATTAATGTTGTAAGTCAATATAGTTCATCTTCATGTTATTATGATTGTAAGTTAGGTTAATATTGATCGCTTAAACAAAGTGATAGTGACAATGAATGAATATAATCCATGAAAACTATAAAGGAAAAATAGTAGACTTATATTATGGAGAAATTCTTTTTTAGAAGAAATAGATTTTTTCCTATACGATTAGGATGACCTATATAAAACTATTCTAACTTAATCCATTCCTATGTAAAAAGTAAAAGATTAATGTTGAATATTTCACAAATATTTGCACATGCAACCTGTATATCAGCAAGTAATTTGTCTTGTAAGGATTTAGATTTGGTACATCTTAATGCTAATAATTTAGCTTTCTATGTTATAAGTTTCCTGTTATGGTGTTAAATATAAAATGTCATGTTTATGAGTCAATATGTGATTGTCAATTATAATTTGTTTATTCTATATATAATTGTTTAATTTTTTACAAGTACATTATGTCAACTCAACTGTATCCCACATGCTTAGTACGTATTTTCTGTTAGTTTTCATATTATTTCTAATTGAGATATATTATTCCTTGAGCAGTTATGGATGCAGCAACTTTCCATGAAAAGAAATTCGATATGGAGAGCATGGATGATGACAGGAAAGGCAGAATGGGATCACTAAAGAAGAAAGCAATGAATGCTTCGTATAAGTTCAAACATTCATTAAAAAAACGTAGCAGAAGAAGTAGCAAAGTCATGTCCGTCTCAATTGAGGATGAACGTGATGCTGAAGAAGTAAAAGCCGTTGATGCATTCCGTCAAATACTTCTACTGGAAGAGTTACTTCCATCCAAACATGATGATTATCATATGATGCTGAGGTGATGTTTCAATCATGCTCTGTCTGATATGTTTGCTTGTCAAATTATAGAAACAAATATTTTCATGGAGATTCCGGAAAAATGGGCCTTTTTCATGTTGAGCAAACATATTCTATCCTACTGTATTATATATCCTGCTTACTTTAGCATTCTTCCATCTCTTAAGTATTTAGGCTTCCATGGATCTGCAGGTTTTTGAAGGCTAGGAAGTTTGATATTGAGAAAACCAAACAAATGTGGTCTGATATGCTGCAATGGAGAAAAGAGTTCGGTGCTGACACCATTTTAGAGGTGTAAATGAAAACTCTGATTGCATTGTTTTGGATTTTGTAAGGTGTCATTATCTCATCAGTTCCTTAACAGATAATTATAGGACTATCTTCGAACTTTACATCTCCTCAATTTAAGAATAAGAAAAATGATTAACAAAATGCTTATGCACTGAAAGATTTGCTCATAATAGCCGGCTTTAAATAATTTAGGACGAATGTCCAGGCATAGGAATTACCTTGGAGTATGATCTCATTCAGGTTTCAGAATCAGTTGGATAATAGAATTGCATCATATTTTGCTGTAATAAACACAGACGACTCTTAACAGGTTTACATCGAAACATTGGATTATAAATTAAGTGAACACTGACTTTCCAATATATATGCCTAGGATTTCGAGTTCAAAGAGCTTGATCAAGTGCTGGAGTACTATCCTCAAGGTCATCATGGGGTAGACAAGGAAGGAAGACCTGTATACTTTGAGAGACTAGGTAAAGTCGACCCCACCAAGCTCATGCAAGTGACTGATATGGATCGCTATGTCAAATACCATGTCAAGGAATTCGAGAGAACCTTTGCTGTCAAGTTTCCTGCATGCTCTATTGCAGCAAAAAGACATATTGATCAGAGTACAACTATTCTTGATGTGCAAGGAGTGGTACGCATACAGTTACAGTACAAATACTTTTTTTAGTAGTATATGTGCTACCAAATATTTTACACATTCTTTTTCAAACAAATGTCCTTCTTTTATTGTAAGATGTATGTATTTCTTGTAACAGGTTCATAATTTCCTAGGTGAACTCTGTATTTTCTGATGCTTACCTTTTTGTTTTGTCTTATTTATTGTAGTAGTCACAAAGGTGTTTGATTTTGTTAACAATTCATGTATACTGCTTGGAATTCTCTAGCTTTATAATGCAAAGATTACTCTCAATTTGAATTTTATAGTGTATTTGCCATCTATTGTCTCATGAAGAGTTGTTCAATGACTGCTTTCTTCCACTTGTGTAATTTTACTATCCAACATGTTGCCAACAAGTTTTACTTCACTTTCTGTGTATGAGCTATGATGAGTTTTCACTAGTTTTTTCCACTCCAATATATGTATTTATATGACTCGATAATGTATATAAAGTATTTCAGCATTTGATATGATCCTTCCATGAACAATCAAGAGATTGCTTTTTCTGAACAATAAGCCTGTACTCTGAATTTTCAATTTCTGATGTGGACAAATATCGGGTTCCAGTTTACATTTAGGATTTATCTGTTAAAGTTATCTAAGTTTTGTCTTACAATCCATTTAAAGAGAAAATGGCTCTTTTGTATAGGGGCTTAAAAATTTTAACAAGGCTGCAAGGGATCTAGTAACGCGTCTTCAAAAAATCGACGGCGACAACTATCCTGAGGTACTTTGTGCTCAATCAAACAGGTTCTTACTGTTTCTAGTAAGATAAGTTATTCAGCTTCTTTGTCATTGTTCGTAATTGATTTCAGACCCTATGCCGTATGTTCATCGTCAATGCTGGTCCAGGATTCAGAATGTTGTGGAATACCGTAAAGTCTTTCCTTGACCCCAAAACCACTGCAAAGATACATGTAAGTGTATTAATTTTTAGTTATCAATCACATTTATATGTTGATAAAATTGTATATGTTAAGGTGAATTGTTTTACTGCTAGGTTCTTGGGAACAAGTATCAAAGCAAACTGCTTGAAATCATTGATGCAAGGTATGAATTCAGTATGCACCACATTATCTCCAGTCCTGTGTATACATTTGTCTAGACATACATTTCCTACAAAAATTTGCATCCTTGCTTGTTAAGAGGTTGTGAACCAATATGTTTGAAACTTTGATTTTGTTTTTTCCATGTAATATATACAATCATATTGACGCACTTGTATGTGCTTTTGTCAGTGAATTGCCTGAGTTCCTTGGTGGAACTTGTACATGTGCAGACAAAGGTGGATGTCTTCGCTCAGATAAAGGCCCTTGGAATGACCCTGAAGTCGTGAAGGTCTATTTTTAGTCATTCTTTGTAAATACAAACTTGCACATCTGGTTTCTTAACCTAACTATTGGCAAACAGATAATTGAAAATGGTGATGCAAAATTTGGAAGACTGTCTGTTTCATTCATGGATGAAAAAACTATTCAAGAGGATGAAACATTCTACCCAAAGGTATATTCTGATCGAACATGATTACTATCCTTGGTGCATTCATATTTTATATTTTAATATACATATAGTTTGTTCGATCTTTACCTACAAGATAATGATGTTAGGTTATTACTATCACATATTCCGATCTGTTTAAATGCCTTTAACTCTTTATTAGAACAGGCACGGAAATCATGCTCTTGGGATGATCCAGATGAAAAAAGGGCAACATCTCTGAAATACATCGAGCATCCTCATCTTTCCCCTGTCCGTGAAGAGGTGGGTGTGGATTTTGTAGTGGTTCAACTACCGAAACCTGCTAAAAGTCTTCTTGTTCACTGTCTCTCCTAAACCAGTCTTAGCTGAATGTTAGTTGAATCAGATACTAAAATCAATTCATCTGCTTGTTTATTCTGAGTTTTTTTATTTGTTTTGGGAAAGGATATAGAAGGCAGTGGTTGGTCCATCTTGCTACTGATGCAGGTGTTATTTGGTAGTACGTGGTGGGACTGTTGCACAGGCAGGGTTTTGTGCTTAGTAAAGGGACAACAACTGAAGTTAACTTACCAATACATAGAAAATCTGTACGAATTCACATCTCTTGGTGGCTGCTCGCCATAGTGGATTCTAGCCTTAGCCTTCTTTAAACTACATAGTAACAGAATTAAATCTGCTAATATAAAAAAGCAACCATATTGATGCAATCACAGTAGAGAAGCTTCAACGACTTCTGCATTTTCAATTGTAATAGTGACTGTATGTGTCTGCGTGTCACATATCACAATATGCGTGTCACATATCACAATATATGGTGGCTTCCAAGTAAGAATAGGGTATAATTTAGTGTCTGAAACACAGTGTAGGACATCAATTTCGTTTTGATTCACTATGTGTGGAAATGGAAGTTTGAGGAAACCTTGAGGAAGTTTCAGAGAAGTTTTTGATGCAAACTTTGATGTCATTCTTGTAATAAAATGGTGAAGATTTGATGAAATCTTTTGAATATGGTATATAGAAATACTGTGTTAATTACTTATTCTATTGTGTTATTTCTTATACTGCTCTATTGTATTAGTCCCATATTGTTCGCTTGTGTATATGTCTCAACTCTCTGTAGCTATATAAGAGAGTACCCTGTACACCTTTTTACTCACTGAATAAACAATTCCCTTCCTACCTATATGGTATCAAGAGCAGGTTCACCGTTTCCCCGCCCACCCATTCACCCATGACGTAAGTCAACCCCCCTTCCACCAACCCACCCCTCCCCCCCGCCGCTACCCTCCTTCCCCCCCTCCCTGCCCGCCGCCATCTCTGCCCCGCCCCCCCCCCCCCCGCCCGCCGCCACCACCCCCACCCCTCCGCAGCCGCCCCTCACCCGCCCGCTGCCTCCACCCCTCCACTACCTCCCGTAGCCGCCACCCTCCTCCTTCCACCCACTCGCCGCCACCCTCCTCCAACCACCCACCCTCCCCCCCGCCACCACCTCTCCCACCGTCATCTTCTCTCCCCACCGACCAACCCCACCCACCGCCTTCTCCCTCCTCCAAGCTTCTACCCTTTCGGCCGACTGCAACTGGTTTTTACCTCCCTTCTCCCTCTACGTCCGGGTGATCTTCATATCTACGTTCGGACATCCGCTTGTCGGCTAAGTTGAAAGTCGTTTCGTCTCACCGTCTTCTCTGCCTGCGCCTCATGACGACGTATGTTTCTCTATGCATCTTCTGCCCTATACGGGTTATCTGATCTGACTCGTCAGATCCGTGTTGCTGTTTTATGTCCCTTTGTGGGTCTCTACTCTACTCTGCTGCTGCGTCGACTACTGCCTCTGCCATGGCCTTACCTGAGCCTCCTCGCTCCCTGTGTGTCACCACGGTGAAGCTCGACGGCGGCTCCAACTATCATCTCTGGTCGGCGTCCTTTGTTCTATATGTCAAAGCACAAGGCCGGTATCACCATCTTACGGAAGAGCCTCCTGCTTTTCCTACTGTTGATTCGGATAAAAAACCCAGACAAAGCTATGTGCAATGGTCCAAGGATGACTCCGGCGTCATGTCTTGGATCCTCAATAGTACCGAGCCTCGAATCAGCCAATCACTTCTCTGCCTTCATGATGCTAAGGCTATGTGGGATCAACTGTCCCATGTCTATTCTCATCAGGAGAATCCAAAGCGCGTCTTTGAAATTTTCAAAACTCTGACGAAAAAGGAGTTCTCCACTGACACTTCCATTGATGACTTCTACAATCAATGCTCGGCTATGTGGAATGAGTTTGAACTCTGCCACCCCTTGACGGCGGACATCAAAATTGCTCAGAAGCAGTGCAACGAACTGCAACTGGTGCAATTTTTGGCTGTACTTCCTACCTCTTTTTCTGGTGTGGTTGACCAGATCCTGTCAAGTGATCCGCTGCCAACCCTTCGGGATGTTTTGAAAAGAGTCCAACGCCTGCCGTCCATGACTCCTACGCCTGCTGTTGAGCATCCTGCGCTTATTGCTCGCTCTGCTGATTCTGGCCGTGGTCGTGGTCGCGGTCGTGGCCGTGGCGGTCGCCCTCCTCCTTCAGGAGGTCGATGTACATCTACTCCTGGATGTGGTACTGCTCCCGACCCTCGCTACTGCAACTGGTGTGGCCGGGAAAATCATACTGAAGATCGCTGCTGGATTAAGTACGACAAGCCCGCTTGGGCTAACCAGGCTGCTACACACACTGCTGCTGATTCTACCACTGACGCACCTGCTGCTTCTGCTAACACAGAATGGTTATGATCGGAGTTCGAGAAGATGTTCCAAGAACATCTCGCACAAATGCCATCCTCGTCTAAACCAGGACCCTCTGCCATGCTCGCCTCTCCATCATCTGGTAACAAGCAGTGGTGCATTGACTCAGGTGCATCCACTCATATGGCTGGTGATCTTCGCCTTTTCTCTATTATCAATAAAACTGCTCCTATATCATCTGTTACTATTGCAAATGGGTCCAAAACTGCTGTTCATGGCACTGGCGTAGTTCCTCTTTCACCAAAAATACAGTTGCATTCTGTTTTATATATTCCAAAGTTTCCTGTTAATCTATTGTCAGTCAGTAAGATGATAAAGCAACGCAACTGCTCTATTAAATTTGATCCTTCTGGTTGTATTTTGAAGGATCTCCGCACGAAGACGGGGATTGGTTCGGGCCGTGAAGGACCAGATGGGCTGTATTATCTGGATGGACCTCCTACTACTGCTATGCTATCTACTTCAGTGACGGGACTACAATGGCAATTTCGTCTGAGACATCCATCTGCTGCCAAATTAAAGCATTTATTCCCTACTTTATCTGAGAACAGTTTTTCCTGTGAAACTTGTGTTTTAGGCAAACAAACTCGATCTGTTTTTCCTGCTAAGAACGTTATTGCTTCTAAAGAAATTTTTGACTTTGTTCATGCTGATATTTGGGGACCGTGCTCAGTATCAAGTCACTCGGGTGTGAAATATTTTATGACATTTATTGATGATTATTCTCGCGCCACATGGTTGTTTCTGCTTAAAGGTCGAGATACTGTGTTAGATACTATTCACACCTTCTTTGCTGAAATTCACACTCAATTTAATCGACCTATTAAATTTTTTCGTACTGATAATGCATTGGAGTTCATGCAACAATCTGTTACATCCTTTTGTGCTGCCCGTGGAACCATACATCAAAACACTTGCCCATACACTCCTCAACAAAATGGCGTCGCTGAAAGAAAAAATCGTCACCTACTTGAGGTTGCTCGCACCCTTCTCATACACTACAAAGTAACCCATCACTTCTGGCCTGAAGCTGTCTCTACGGCGTGCTATCTCATCAATCGCATGCCTTCCTCTGATTTGAAAAATCAGGTCCCGTATGCCATTTTGTTTCCTGATAAACCCTTATTCTCTCTGCCTCCTCGCATTTTTGGGAGTACTTGTTTTGTGAAAAATCTCCGTCCTGGTCTCACTAAACTTGATGCTCGCTCAGTCAAATGTATTTTTTTGGGATATTCCCGTACACAGAAAGGCTACCGCTGTTTTGATCCTATTAAAAAACAGTGGCTTGTTCGTGCGGATGTGACCTTTTTTGAGCATATGCCTTACTATTCTACTGATGGTGAAAAATTGTCGGCTGATATTATGGCTACCACACCGTTACCATTAGTTGTTGAGGAATTACCAGCTCCTGATGTGCCTAAAGAACGCCCATTGCAAGTCTATCGACGCCGGTCAAAGATCATCAATGCTTCTGAAGCCCCGGCTGAACCAAATCCTGCGTCTGCGGTTGATCCCCCATCCACTGAGGTATTTTCTGACCTGGATCTTCCTATCAGTTTAAGGAAAGATGTTCGATCATGTACTCAGCATCCTATCAGTAATTTTTGTTCATCTGACAATCTCTGTGGTGGCTTTGCTTGCTTCAATTCTGTTTTGTCTGCTGTGACAATTCCTAAATCAGCCGAAGAGGCCCTTCGCAATCCTGCCTGGAAACATGCTATGAAGCAGGAAATGCATGCGCTCTATGATCGTCAGACATGGGATCTGGTTGACCGTCCCTCTTCATGCCATACTGTTGGCTGTCGCTGGATATTTACCATTAAATATCAACCGGATGGTACCATTGAACGCCTGAAAGCCCGATTAGTTGCGAAAGGGTATACTCAGACATATGGAGTTGATTATTTTGAAACCTTTTCTCCAGTCGCACGCTTAAATTCTGTTCGTATTCTGATATCTATTGCTGTTAATAAAGACCGGCCTCTGTTTCAACTTGATGTCAAAAGCGCCTTTCTATATGGAGATCTACAGGAAGAGGTCTACATGGAGCAACCTCTGGGATTTGTTGCTCATGGGGAGTCTGCTTCTAAAATCTGTAAACTCAGAAAGGCGATCTATGATCTGAAACAAAGCCCACGTGCATGGTTTGACAAGCTCAGTCAGATCTTACTTACCTTTGGCTTTTGGCGTTCACAATTTGATCATTCTGTATTTATTCGTAAAACTGCAGCAGGACTTGTCATCCTTATTGTGTATGTTGATGATATTGTCTTATCTGGCAGTGACAGTGCAGGGATACATGCAACCAAAAAGTATTTAGCGCAACACTTCATCACCAAAGACCTAGGGAAACTACGATATTTTCTAGGTATTGAGGTTGCTAGATCTTCTGCAGGGCTATGCCTGTCACAGAGGAAATATGTTCTTGATCTTTTGCAGGAGACAGGCATGCTGGGCTGCAAGCCAGCCAACACTCCTCTGGATCCCAATATGGATTGGGATAATGATACTTCTCCTCCTTATGTTGATCGTCACCAATTCAGGAGACTGGTTGACAAGCTTATCTATTTGACTGTCACTAGAACTGACCTGGCAGCTGCTGTAGGATTCATAAGTCGATATTTTGATAAACCCCGACAATGCCACTGGGATGCTATTTGTCACATCTTACGATATCTCAAAAGCTCTCCAGGGAGAGGTCTTCTATACAAAAAGCATGGCCATTGCAATTTATCTGGATTTTCTGATTCTGACTATGCAAGAAGTCGATCTGACAGGAAATCTACATCTGGATATTGCACTTTTGTGGGGGGAAATCTAGTTACTTGGCGCAGCAAAAAGCATACAGTTGTTGCCCGATCTAGTGCAGAGGCAGAATATAGAGCCATGGATCATACTGCATGTGAGCACCTGTGGGTCCGTGGTCTTCTGAACGAGTTTGATATTACCTCTCCCAGCCCCATTCCTATGTTTTGCGACAATAAGGCTTCCATTTTCATTGCGAGCAACCCCACCTTTCATGAAAGAACAAAACATATTGAGGTTGATTGCCACTTTGTTCGGGAGAAAGTCCTATCTGGACACATTTGCACTCCATATCTCAGCACTGAGAAGCAGCTTGCAGACATCTTCACCAAAGTTCTCCCTAAAGCTCGTTTCCAGACTCTGATTGACAAGCTGGGCTTATTCGACTTCTACGCTCCAGCTTGAGGGGGAGTATTAGAAATACTGTGTTATTTACTTATTCTGCTGTGTTATTTCTTATACTGCTCTATTGTATTAATCCCATATTGCTCGCTTGTGTATATGTCTCAACTCTCTGTAGCTATATAAGAGAGTACCCTGTACACCTTTTTACTCACTGAATAAACAATTCCCTTCCTATCTATATGGTATAAACATCTATATTACATGCGTTCATAACCTTAAATCACAAATACAATATTCTACACTCTCTAGGTAGGTAGACTCCTAAACCCCGATTCACATGATAAAGAGTTACAAACTATATATATAAGATACAACATAATTGAAAGTGATACTTGAATTTAAATCCTATAAAATGTAAGTGCCACTTTAGCTTCATACAATTATAAGGTATGATTCTACATACCCAAATATATAAACTATGTGAGCTATACGTATGGGGATTGTGAAACAACCTGCTTCCCGGTCGATACCATCGACAGGTGGTCGATGGTATCAAGACTATCACAACAACAGAACATCATTCTGTCGATACCATCGACAGATCTGTCGATGGTATCGACAGAAGGTCAGAGGCGGAATCTAGCGATCTGCCTCTTGTCTTTATTTTTATTATATCACTTGTTTTATTGTTTTTCTTGGATTTTCTCCTTTGTACCACCTTGTATCTTACCCTAATATATAAAAAGGAGTGAGACGACTATTGCCATCACACACAACAACTGCACCTAGCAGCCACCAACATTGTTCGTCTCCCTTCTCTCTCATTAACATGGTATCAGAGCAAGGTCTGCTCTAGGCCACCGTCTCTCTCCACCGACAGTCCCTCCCTCTTCCTTCTTCTTCCTCCTTGTCCGCTGGATCTTCTCCTTCCTTCCTCCCTCCAGATCTTCTCACCGCGGCACCGACAACAGCAGTTGCGGCTGAACCGCTGCACGGCGTGCAGCCGTAATCCGCCGCTTTGAGGATCTTCGGGTGATCCGACGGCGACCTAAAATCTGAACCAGAGGACTAGTCTCTCTACGGTTATTATCCTAGTCACACTTCCTCCATGTGTGATTAGGAAAATCGTCCGGAGGCTGTGAATGCGTCAGTAACACATTTCTCTTTATTTCTTGTGTGACGTGTATCTCTCCGTCACCTCAGTCTTCTTTGTGGCGTGTATCAATCCGTCACACAATCCCGTTCTATAATGGGGGACATCAAGACGCTTATGATCTACAACGAGGTGTCTCCTATCGCCTCCATCAAGCTCGACGGGAAGAATTTTCTTCTATGGATGAATGATGTTCACACTGTCCTGGAGTCTCGTGACAAGGTGGGACATGTTGACTCAGGTCCTCTGGCCTCTACTGACAAAGGATATGCTGAATGGAAGCGTCATGATAGTCTGGTGAAGACTTGGTTGTGGAACAGCATGGAACCTGCAATTGCAGCAAGGTTCATGTTCTATTCAACAACTAAGGAGATATGGGACGCAGGGAAGCAGTATTATTCTCTAGAAAAAAATGCGCTTCGGCAATTCATGATCTATGACCGTTTGTTTGCTGAGAAGCAGGGTGACAAATCTCTTGAGGAGTACTTTGGAGCTATTCAGGCACTTGCTCAAGAGCTGAGTTATTATCATCCAGTGACTGTTGCTGAACAGATCAAGGACATGGACGATCTAGTTACGGCTAAATTTTTATCTGGGCTTAACCCTTCGTGCGGTTCCGTCCGGAGTGTCATTCTGGCTTCTGATAAATTACCTAGTTTTGTGGAAGCTTATTCAAGAATACAACAATCTATCTTTGAGTCTGCTACTCCTGATCCTGCTATATCTTCTGGGGAGTCTTATGCATCCGTAGCTGCTGCGGTGAGAGCAGGACGACCTGGTATGGGCAGAGGGCGTGGGACACGTCCTAAGTGCACTTTCTGTGACAAATTGGGACATACAGTGGAGAAGTGCTGGAAGAAACATGGGAGACCTGCTGCACCACCTGTAGGGACAGCACATTATGCCACTACTACAGATTCCTCTTCTTCTTCTGCTGTGGGAACTACTTCTGGAACCGGTATCACGCTTACTCAAGAGGAGTATGATCGGTTTATTCAGGTTACACAACACATGAGTATGGGATCATCATCATCATCGTCAGCAAACCTGGCATCTACTGCGGGTAATCAGGCTACATCTCTCATAGCTTCTGGCTCTACTTCATCTTGGGTGGTTGATTCCGGCGCGTCATAGCACATGACTGATATGAGGAGATTGCTCCACTCTATTGACTCATATATCCCTCACCAATCTGTTACACTGGCAGATGGTTCAGTGAGGAGAGTGTTAGCTAGTGAATCTGTCCCTCTAACACCCAAGATTGATCTCAAATCTGTACACTTTGTGCCTGAGTTTCCTTTTAATCTTCTTTCTGTTGCAAAATTGATTGACACTGTAAACTGTACGGTAACATTTGGGCCTTCTTGTTTTGTATTACAGGATCTCAAGAGTATGAGGACGGTTGGTAGGGGACCTAGGAAAGGTGATCTCTACCTTTTTAATGGTGACAGTCTGCCTCGCCAAGTATCTGCTCCTGCTCCATCCGTCCTGTTGAGTGGTTCCCCCTTACTATGGCATTGCAGATATGGACATCCTTCCTTAGAGAGTCTGCGCAAGTTGGAACCAGAGTTGTCCCAAGTGTCATCTTTAGAGTGTCAGTCATGTCAGCTGGGAAAGCATCATAGGTTATCTTATCCCAGTAGTGTTAATAAACGGGCTTCTTGTCCTTTTGAGTTAGTCCACAGTGATGTGTGGGGTCCTATTAAAGACCAGAGTTATAATGGTTTTCGTTACTTTATTTCTTTTGTGGATGATTTTTCTCGAATGACATGGATCTACCTTCTCAAAAGTCGAGAGTCTGTGCTATCTATTGTGAAACATTTCCATACTGAAATAAAAGTCCAGTTTGACTGCAATATAAAAATTCTTCAATCTGATAATGCTTTAGAATATGTTCAAAAGGCTATGTCTGATTTTTGCAGCTCTGTAGGTATGATCCATCGCACATCGTGCCTTACACCCCTCAGCAGAATGGGGTGGCTGAGCGGAAAAATCGCCATCTGCTTGATATTGCTCGATCTATTATGTTTCAATCCAATGTTCCCAAGAAATTCTGGCCTGAAGCCCTTTTAACTGCTTGTTTCTTAATTAATAGACAACCATCTTCGGTTCTTAAAGGACAGACTCCCTTCTCTGTGTTGCGACCCACGGATCAACCCTTTTCTGTTCCCCTTAGAGTGTTTAGTTGCACTTCCTTTGTCCATAATGTTGACCCTAAGGCCGACAAGCTTTCTCCTAGGTCTGTTAAAACCTTGTTCTTTGGTTACTCTAGTACTAGCAAAGGATACAAGTGTTACTGTCCTAGTCTTCGTCGGATGTTTGTGTCTCGGGATGTTACTTTCCATGAGACCACTCCATATTTCTCCGATGCTATAAGTAAGGGGGAGCAATTGAGAGAGGGAGTGCCACCAGTTTTTCAGAGTGATAGAGTGGCGCCATCTGTGCAGAGTGAGGGAGCGCCACCCATCATTCCTGATTATACTTTTATTCTGGATGAGCAAGCAGCAGACATGTCTGTTATTGAGCATTACCCACATGTTTATAGTAGGCGAGGTAGACATGATCCAGAAGTGGTAGCGACACCAGTCTCTGAGCCTTCATCTTCGTCTTCTACTGATGGGATTCCTACAGAAGCATCAGATCTTGATATTCCTATTGTTGTTAGGAAAGGTACTCGCTCTTGTACTATTAGACATCCTATTACAAATGTGTGTTGTCTGTCCCACTTATCTAAGCAGGCCTGCGCATTTGCTATTGGGATTGATTCTGTTGATATACCAAGGAATCACTATGATGCTATGAAGGACAATGGCTGGAAACAGGCAATGCAGCTTGAGATGTCAGCTCTTTTGCATAATGACACATGGGATCTTGTTGACTTACCTACAGAGAAGAAAGCAGTGGGTTGCAGATGGGTTTTCACCATCAAACATAATCCGGATGGATCTGTTGAGAGGTTGAAGGCCAGATTGGTAGCAAAAGGCTACACACAGACCTATGGAGTTGATTTCTTTGAGACTTTTTCTCCAATAGCTCGTCTAAATTATGTGCAAATTATTATTTCTCTGGCTACTACCTTTGATTGGCCCCTATTTCAGCTTGATGTTAAGAATGCCTTTCTACATGGTGACCTCCAGGAAGAGGTATATATGGAGCAACCTCCTAGGTTTGTTGCTCAGGGGGAGTGTCAGAAGGTCTGTAAATTGAAGAAAGCCATATATGGTTTGAAACAGTCTCCTCGAGTGTGGTTTGACAAGTTCAGTGAGGTTGTACTCCAGATGGGCTTCTCTCGCTCCATGACTGATCACTCTTTATTCTACTCTAGCTCTTCTTGTGGCTCTATCATTATGGAAGTATATGTTGATGACATAGTAATTACTGGCAGTGATTTTACATGCATATCTCGTGTGAAGGAAGGGTTGCAGAGACACTTCCAAACGAAGGATCTGGGTAAACTGAGATATTTTCTAGGCATTGAGGTGCTTAGATCTCATGCAAGTATCAATCTATCTCAGAGGAAATATGTGCTGGACTTACTACAGGAGACATACATGACTGAATCTAAACCAGTATCTACTCCTATGGATTATCACATCAAGGAGACGGTTGATGATGTTGAGTACTCAGATCCAAGATATTACAGGAGAATAGTTGGCAAGCTAATATATCTGACTGTTACACGACCTGACATCTCTTTTGCTGTAGGAGTTGTGAGTCAACATATGCACTCACCACGACAGTCACACTGGACAGCAGTTTGCCGGATTCTGAGATATCTGAAGAGTGCTCCTGGTAAAGGGATCACATATTCTAAACCCAAGGTGCTTCCATCTACTTTGACTCTCACTGGGTATTCAGATGCAGATTGGGCTGGTGATCATACTGATAGAAGGTCTACATTAGGCTATTGTAATTTCCTAGGTGACCATTTGATTACCTGGAAAAGCAAAAAGCAGAATGTGGTAGCCAGATCCAGCACTGAGGCGGAATATCGTGCTATGGCCCATGCATGTTGTGAACTACAATGGGTCAAATCTGTTCTTTCTGAGTTAAAAATCCCTATTATGTCTTCTATGGAGCTCAAGTGTGACAACCAGTCTGCTATACACATTGCCATGAATCCTATCTTTCATGAGCGTACAAAGCATATAGAAGTTGATTGCCATTTTATTCGTGATCAAATCAAACATGGCACTATTGTGACGCCATACGTCAAGTCTGAAGATCAACTGACGGAAATCTTGACAAAGCCTTTGGGTCCGGCAGCTTTTCAGAGGTTATGTGGCAAGCTGGGCATACACGATGTGTACTCTCCAGCTTGAGGGGGAGTGTGAAACAACCTGCTTCCCGGTCGATACCATCGACAGGTGGTCGATGGTATCGAGACTATCACAACAACAGAACATCATTCTGTCGATACCATCGACAGACCTGTCGATGGTATTGACAAAAGGTCAGAGGCGGAATCTGGCGATCTGCCTCTTGTCTCTATTTTTATTATATCACTTGTTTTATTGTTTTTCTTGGATTTTCTCCTTTGTACCACCTTGTATCTTACCCTAATATATAAAAAGGAGTGAGACGGCTATTGCCCTCACACAACAACTGCACCTAGCAGCCGCCAACATTGTTCGTCTCCCTTCTCTCTCGTTAACAGGGATCGTATATATAAGCTAGACGTAGCTTTGACTTAGAATAGATGTAATTCAGATCTAGCTTAAATCTAGTGAAACATTAGTCAAATATATGTAATGGTTGTTTTTGTTAACATAACTTTTTTGAGAGAAGTATACATACCTGCATCATCTCTTCCATTCTCCATTTTAAATGGCAAACATGAGCAAGATCATAAGTATGATGCCACACAATGTAGTGACAGTACGATTCTTCAGAATTTAAGTGTAGCAGACTTAGGTGTAAACTTCGCCTGAACTTTGCCGCCAACTCGATGATTTGGAAACAACTTTGTGGAAATTGTGGTGAAACCTTATTGCTTAAATCCAACTTCGACGACTTTGCCCAAAATTTTCCAGGAAGTTTATACCAAGTCAAGGTTTTGGAGGTTCAACTTTGCCAAGGATCCAAATATTAATGTTTTGGTGAAATTTTGCTAAAATTTGATGATTTTTAGATCCATGAGGAGTCATTTTCTTTTAAATTATTTTTCTGTTTCTGTTTCTGCTTCATTGGGTTATGCTTTCTTGCAAGAGCTATCATTTTTAACATAAATATCAACAGGCAAACTGTCCAAGCAGTTGTGCAGATGATGACGTCCCAGTTGTTGACAAAGCAATGGATTTAGGCTGGCAGAACGAAAAAAACACAAGGAAAAAAGGTGTGGCCAGTCATCATTTTAGAAGTTCTTTTGTATTTAAGACCTGCAAACTCTTCTTGGATGCATCTTAGGTCGATAACAAATTACGTGTAATTTAATCTATGAAATTATTGCGTTACTTTCTTTGTTTTGTTAAAATCTTAGATGCTTCCACAGTTTCTTTCTATTGGCTCTCGAAAAGAGTGCCTTGTTATGACCTAAATAGTTGCAATGTCTTCCCCTAAACCTAGCAGAAAATTGGCCTTGCCTCTGACCAGATACTCATGTGACACGACCATTTTTTCCTTTTACGACTTGTCCCAAAATGCAACGAACATAGTTGCATTCGGATTTAGACTCAATCAGAGTTTCTGAAGCAGGTGTGTATTTTAGGCAGTGCAAAATATCATATATGTTTTTGGCAGTGGGTCACTTTCATATATCTGAGTGGTATCTCAGATCTGAATTAGGCAGACCAGAAAAAAAAGTGTATTAAACCTATATTTCTATGAAGTTCTTGAAGAGTAACTAGATCGATTGGCAGTGGATGCTAGGTATCAAGTTTGTCACAGAGTCCAACAAACCTAGACAACTGATCCTTACTGAGTACTTTTTTGAGCTTCAACCCCCTTATTCTTATAGATATCAGATGCATTGAATGAATTGTTTTTGTTGAGATGGATCCAAATCAGACCATCATGCATTGCCTGGTGGTAGACACACGTCATGTTGCTTGTTATGCATTGTTTGGAGCTATTCAAATGAAAGACATAACTTCCGAATTAGTTCTAATCCAAGCCTTCCATTCCATTACTTTATCATCCTCATTATCATATGGTTTCTTAGGAGGATCTTTCTCCATATCAAAGGACTTTCTAAAGAGTCTAAATCTTCCACTCCCTTAGTTTTCCTTACTATGAGATCGTTCTTTCTATCTTACTTGCAATGTTGCAATGATAGTCTGAAAATGAGAATTCATTTTCAGAGTTTCATCTAAAGAACCTGTACAGGATTCCAATGCCACAAAGAACCACAGAAGTCATGCATGATGGGAAGGAAGGTGTGGCAGGATACCCAAAAAGGCCATTAGACATAAACCTTATGGTGGCTTGCGGATCCTATGGGAATCAAGGGTGTCGTGCAGCAAACAGTCACGAAGAAAGAGAGACTGTCACATCCGGGGACAGATGACAATGGGTGAATTGGTGGTGAATGGTGATGGCAAGTAGCCCTAGAGAGTGGCAATGGAGGCATGCCCGAAACTACATAATACCTATTATTGTTACTCTGCCACCATTGCAAGATGACTGTATTCGGGACTAAATAAGTAGCTACCTTATTTACAGTCAGGATTACAAGCAGCAGGTGAAAGGAAAAAAAAAGGCAAAATTACAAACTGAACCCATGAAAGTAGAAAGAAAAGAGTCCTTTGACAAACTTTATGAGCATACTCTGGTAGTCCAGCAGTAATCTTTAGTCCCACTTTTTTGAGAGATAAAAAAGTACAAAAGTGTATTTTCATTCTATATTACATGCAGTAAGTTGCAAAAATATTTCTTCTCAACATGTTTGATCAATGGATTAAGTTATACACACTATATGTTAAGTTTTTCTTGTTAGTACCCTTACTCTAGCATGGGGAGGGGCTGTTGAATTGTATTTGCTATTATCCTTTTTGCCTTTTCTTTCTTGTTGTGACAAGATCTTTCTGAAATAGGTTGAGTTTTTGAGGTTTTTCTGGACAGATTTAGTATAACCTATCTTTGTGGTTGTTATGTTTCCTACAAATTTAGAATGCCATTGCAGTTTATAGAAAATAAACAAGGATCCTGAACTATCTGATTTCATTTTTGTGAAAGACAATGAGATTTGGAGAGCTTAGGGTTGCACAATGTGTGCACCCTTATATTTATAGTAATGTGACAATTACAAAGAAGTCCAAATATAATGTAAAATAACAAAATAAAAATAACAGAACATATATATTAACACTCCCCCTCAAGTTGGAGCATAGATGTCAATCATGCCCAACTTGTCCACAAGTGTGCAGAACTGCTTCTTAGCAAGCAACTTGGTGAAGATATCAGCAACCTGGTCTTCAGAGGGTAAAAGGAGTGTAAATTTTGCCAGTCAGGATAGATTCCCGAATGAAATGACAGTCAACCTCGATATGCTTGGTGCGCTCATGATAAATAAGATTGTTTGCAATGAAGATAGCAGCTTTATTATCGCAGTGCATGGGTATAGCAGAAGAGGACTGAACCCCAAAGTCTTTTAGGAGAGAACACACCCATAGGAGCTCACAGGCAGTATGGGCCATTGCCCTATATTCAGCTTCAGCACTAGATTTGGCAACCACATTTTGTTTCTTGCTTCTCCA
Organism: Alisma plantago-aquatica; assembly: GCA_963693085.1. Taxonomy (NCBI): domain Eukaryota; kingdom Viridiplantae; phylum Streptophyta; class Magnoliopsida; order Alismatales; family Alismataceae; genus Alisma; species Alisma plantago-aquatica. The sequence goes on along the minus strand of OY856412.1, from coordinate 1,163,829,287 downwards.
TGTGACCAGATTACCTCCAACATAGGTACAATAGCCAGAAGTTGATTTCCTGTCAATTTTGCTCCCTGCATAGTCAGCATCAGAATAACCCTCAAGAGAACAATGTCCATTTTTCCTGTAGTGAAGTCCCTTGCCAGGAGACTTTTTTAGATATCGCAGAATATGACAGAGTGCATCCCAGTGACACTGTCTGGGTTTATCTAAATACCTGCTAAGAAGACCCACAGCAGTAGCTATGTCAGCTCTAGTCACAGTCAGATATATCATTTTACCGATCAGCCTCCTGTATTTTTTATTATCAGCAAAGAGTGGAGAAGACTCATCATCCCAATTGACATTGGGATCCAGAGGAGTATCAGCAGGTCTAGCTCCAAGCATACCAGTCTCCTGCAGAAGATCTAAGATATATTTTCTCTGAGATAGCACAAGAGCATTAGAAGTTCTAGATACCTCTATGCCCAAAAAATACCACAGTTTACCCAAATCTTTAGTAGCAAAGTGTTTGCAGAGATGAGCTTTAGTAGCCTGAATAGCAATAGAGTCACTGCCAGAAAGTATAATATCATCCACATACACAATCAGAATCACAATACCAGCAAAAGTCTTCTTAGTAAAGACAGAATGATCCACCTGAGATCTCAGAAAACCAAAGTCAATCAGAATATTGCTCAATTTATCAAACCAGGTACAAGGACTCTGTTTGAGCCCATAAATTGACTTCTTTAGCCTGCAGACTTTATATGACTCCCCCTGAGCAACAAATCCGAGAGGTTGCTCCATATAGACCTCCTCTTGCAGATCACCATATAAGAAAGCATTTTTAACATCTAGTTGTACTAGAGGCCAGTCAAGATTAACAACAACAGATAAGAGAACTCTGACATAATTAAGACGGGAAACATGTGAAAAAGTTTCAAAGTAGTCAATACCATAGGTCTGTGTATAACCTTTAGCAACAAGACGTGCCTTCAGACGTTCTACAGTACCATCTGGTTGATACTTGACAGCATACACCCATCTGCAGCCTACAGGCTTACACTGAGGAGGTGGATCCACCAACTCCCAAGTTTGTTTGTCAGAAAGAGCAAGCATTTCTTCCTTCATAGCAGTTGTCCAAGCTGTACTTTGCAAGGCATCCTGTACAGTCTTTGGGATGGCAACAACAGATAAAGCAGTGACAAAGTTGCTAACATGAACACTTAAATGATCAGTTGATACATAGTTAGCAATATTGTGAATAGTACAGGAACGAGTGCCCTTCCTAAGAGCAATAGGCACATCAAGGTCAAATATTACCTCAGGTGATGCAAAACCTTATAGAGGAGAAGATTGGCTTGGTTGGGGGGGATCTTGTGTAGGTTGAGCTCTGTTCCTGTACTGATAAACAATAAGAGGAGGTGTCGGTTGTACAGAAGTAGTGGCATCAGAAACACAGTCACTAGTAATAGGTAGTGGAGAAGTAATAAGCTCAGACTGAAGACTATCTCCTTGAGTAGAGTAGTATGGTGTACCCTCAAAAAAGACAACATCACTGCTAGTGAACCATCTCTTGGTAGTTGGGCTATAGCATCTGTACCCTTTCTGTGTACGAGAGTACCCCAAAAAAATACAATTTTCAGCACGTGGAGATAGTTTATCATGCATTGGGCCAAGCAACTTTACAAAGCATGTAGAGCCAAAAATGCGAGGGGGTACAGTAAATAAAGGTTTATCAAGATTCAGAATTTGCACAGCTATTTTATTTCCAATTACCGAAGAAGGCATCCGATTTATTAGAAAAAAGCAGTCAAGATGGCTTCTGGCCAGAATCCCCGAGGTACATTAGCATGCAACATAATAGTTCTGGCAACCTCTAGTAAATGTCTATTCTTTCTTTCTGCAATGCCATTTTGCTGAGGTGTGTATGCACACGAAGTCTGGTGGATAGTGCCAATGGATTTACAAAACATCTTTTTGAACAAATTCAAGTGCATTATCCGTTTTAAAAATTTTAACAGGCATAGAATATTGTGTTTTCATCTCAGCAAAAAAGAATTTAATAGTGGACAATACTTCAGATTTACTCTTCAAAAGAAATAACCATGTGGCTCGATAAAAATTATCAATGAATAGAATAAAATATTTGTTTCCAGATAGACTAGGGACATGACAAGGGCCCCATACATCAGCATGAACAAGATCAAAAACATTTTTACTGCTAATCTGAGAACGTTTAGGATAAACAACCCTAGTCTGTTTGCCTAACTGACACGATTCACATTGAAACACATTTGTTCCTACATCAGGTACAATATGGTGCAATTTCTCAGATGATGGGTGCCCAAGTCTGTAATGCCACTGTAGAGCTGATACTGACGAAGATAATGCAGAAGCCAGAGCCACATTGTCCACTTTTTTTAGATAGTCCAGGTAGTACAAGCCATCAGAGCCTTCATGCCCCCCACCAATCTTCATCCTCGTGCGAAGGTCCTGAAAAACACATGAGCCAGGTACTAAAGTCAGGCTACAGTTCAAGTTACGCAAAGTTTTGCTAACAAATAATAAATTCAACGGAAAACAAGGCACATATAGAGCAGATTTCAGCACAATATCAGAAACAATGTCTCCAATTCCGAAAACGGTAGACTTGGAGCCATCAGCAAGCATAACAGAGGAATTAGTAGCCAGTCTAGATAATTTTCTGAACAATGACCGATTCCCAGAAATATGAGAAGATGCGCCCGAATCTATGACCCATTTCGTATTACCAGTAGTAGAGGATGGTGCAGAAAGGAAGGCAGTGTCACAACCAGAGTATGTCGCAGCATGTGCTCCCGTGGTGGTGGCAGTAGACGAAGAGCCAATACGCTCCAGTAACCGGCGCTCGACCTCGGCACGAATGAAGTCAGCAGTAGAAGTATCCGGGGCATCAGGCTGGGTAGACGTCTCAGAAGATGTAGTAGCATTAGTGGCCGCATTGGCCCAAGCTGGTTTGCCGTATTTTTCCCAGCACTTGTCTTCAACATGATTAGACCGGCCACAGAAGTTGCAGAAGCGTTGGCCAGTCTGAGAACGAGCAGTAGCAGTAGTAGGTCTAGAGGATGCTCCATGACCTAAAGAATTCCTCCCCCGACCAACACCAAGAGGAGGACGAGCATCATATGAGTGACTGCGTCCACGGCCACGGCCACGACCAGACATCGCAGCAAAACAGTCGAATTCCTTGTATCGGTAGGAGTCTTAGATGACGAAGCAGGCAAGCGCTGTAGTCTCTGAAAGGCAGTCTGTAGAGTAGGCAGCGGATCACTAGCGAGAATCTGATCGACCACCCCTGCATAGGAATCAGGTAGGCCACAAAGGAACTGGACTACTTGCAACTCCTGTCGCTGTCGTTGCATAGTAGCCAAATCAGTAGACAAGGGATGGTAGGCTTCCAATTCCCCCCATTGTCCCTTGAAAGAAGAAAAGTAATCCGTCAGATCGGATCCAGAGAAACGCAGGCGGCTAAGCTGCTTGTTGATGTCAAACACCTTCTTGGGATTCTGACTGTGTGAATAAGTGCTGGCAAGCTGATCCCACATATGCTTCGCCGTTTGCAGGTATAATAAGGTGACGCTAATCTTGGTCTCACTACTATTCAGAATCCATGTCATGACTGTGGAGTCGTCCTTCACCCAATCATCATAGGCTTTCACATCCTTCGAATCGGCTGTTGCAGGAGGCACGAGTGGTGGATCTCGCGTTAGGTGCGACATTTTTCCTTGTGATTTAACATATATCTGCATAGAGCACACCCAGTGCTGGTAGTTTCGCCCATCTAGCTTCACAGTTGTCACCTGACGTCGCAGATCTTCATGAGTAGACGCCATCAGGAAGAAACAGATGCAGACGTAGAGTTACAGGCAGGCAGCAGCAGTCAGGCACATGCAGTAGAAGGCTACCTACGGATCCAGGTAGGCAGCAGCAGGCACAGAGCAGGCACAACAGTAGTAGTCAGCAGTCAGAGGCAGAAGTCCAACACATGGACTAGTAGTAGAAGGTAGAAGATCCATGCATGGATCTTAAAAAAAAAAACCACGTAGAGGCAGCAGATGAAGAGAAAAAACCTACGCCAACATAGAGGATCAGTCACTCCACCATGAGGCGCAGGCAGACAGAGAGGATGAAGCCCGTTACGCCGTCAACGTGCCAGAACTGGAAAATTACCGAGGCTGTCCGAAGATTTCAAAAAGAGAAATGGAGCTAGATGGAGGGGCCTGTGGTGGATTAGGCCACAAGGATGGAGTTTATTAGGGGATTAGAGGTGGATGGAGGGCTACGGAGGGGTGGACGGCGCTACTGTAGCAAAGGCGGCGCTACTGTAGCAGTACTGTAGCGGCGAAAAAAAGAGATTTCGGAGTGTGGCAGCGGCTAGGGTTGGTGGAGAGAGAGAGGGATTAGGTTTAAGGTGGATCAGCCCGCTCTGATACCATGTGAAAGACAATGAGATTTGGAGAGCTTAGGGTTGCACAATGTGTGCACCCTTATATTTATAGTATTGTGACAATTACAAAGAAGTCCAAATATAATGTAAAATAACAAAATAAAAATAACAGAACATATATATTAACAATTTTCAAACTTTGCTAGGGTATTCTATATATGAAATTTTGCAATGAGATGGTGGACAAAATCTAGTGATCCATGCATTCACATCTTACTCAACAACTATATATTTATTGGAGTATATAATATACAAAGTATATTTGGTTTTGGATTTAATAAATTAATAATATATAATCATAAAATGACATATCCAATTTATAAATTGTAATATATGCAACTATATATCTATTAATGTAAAAATATTTATATACATGTGTGATATGTATATATGTTTGTATATAAGTATATAAATAAGGAATATGTGTGCAATATATGTAGAGATATTAAAAATATTTATACATATTAATGTACCAATATTTGTGTAGAGTGTGTATGTGCATGTGAATAAATTAAAATGTAAGAATAAATGTACATGCGTGTCTGGAATGCGTGTATATGTAGCTATATTGTGTATATTGTATCCATATGAATATATCAAAAGCCAAAAGGTATACACATAAACGTATGAATGCATGTTAAAATCTGTTATATAACTTAAATGTTTATGTATGAATATATGACTATATTTAAATATAAAATGCATATATCCAGACATGTAGTTTGGGTGTAGGTAGTGGACTTTAATCGACCGCTTAATCGGTCAAGCGGTTACATATGCGGCCCATGACCGCTTATTGGACCAGTTAGCAATATGCAGTGCAACAGGGTGACCGCTTAGGCATATGCGGGAGTATATGCGGCTGTGCAAACTGATTTTTGAAATAGTGACACAGATATCAAAATATCCTGCTTGAGCTCACTCTTAGGAACTGAACTTTAATAGTTCATCTACTCGTTCATCTATCTCTGATTGAAAACTTGGCCCTTCAGTTTTGGTTTTTAGCCTAGTTTGCTAACATGATATATCTTGTTCCACATTGGATGGAGTGATATGAACATATATTTGTTATGCATACTTGTTAAATAACGTTAAATCATTAAGGCCTATTTTGTTAACAGAATGCATGAAGCATGTATTTGTTTGATAAAAAGTCTGCTTCTATAATAATAATAAGAAATATTGCAAAGACTAAATTAATCACCTAACTTTGCCCATAAATCTCCTTCATCCCAGAATGACATTGATCTTAAGCAGTCCTTTTGCAGCAGTTTCAAAAAGATTTCATGTTTCACCTTTATCTGCTCGTATGATAGACAACAAATGTTATCATCAACTAGTCTTTTGCAATCCGACCAAAAAAAATTTACCGACCAAAAAAACTAGTCTTTGCAATGATGTCTATATGAAAGCTAGTATCATTCAAAAGATGACAAGTGACAACTGTATATGATGTGACCTTCAAGTTCATGCTAATTATGTCTTGTCAGATTCCAAATGCTAACCTGAAAATGCCGCTGCAGATGAGCTGGAATTGCAGATTGTGCCCAGAACAACAGAAGGTTTCAGGATACCTCTAGTTTCTGGGGCTATGACACTTGTTATGGGCATTGCTGCAATGCTGCGATTGACACGAAACATGCCCAAAAAAACAGCTGGTAATCCAGATATCAATTGTTTTGTCGGCACAACAGTCAAGAACAAAGTGAATCCTGAGCAGGGTCCACCAGCAGTGGTCTCTCAAGAAGAATATTCAGCCGTTAAGAAACGGTTGGCTGAGCTAGAAGAGAAAGTCAGCATTATTGATGCAAAGCCTGCCGAGATACCATTAGAAAAAGAAAAAATGCTGAATGCTGCTATGAACCGCATTGATATATTGGAACTTGAGCTCGCTGCAACCAAGAAGGTAAAATCGGCACCCTATATTTATGCTCCTGATTTGTTATTTAGGCATGATAAGTGGACTGAAGTAGAAAAGAAGAGAGAGAATGGTATATTTTTCTTTATATTGTGGAATGCCTCCATTAAACTAGTCACTTTTTTTTTTACAAAGTTAATGATCTGTTTAAAATACTCTCACCATTTTGAGATCTCATATGCATTACATATACTATATAATTGTGTCAAACAAAAAAAAAATCGGACCCACCACCAAGACTCTAATGTTAAAGGCTAATTATTCGTATTTTCTTTTGAGGTATTGTTTTGGTCGGATTATTACGAGAAACATATATATAATTTATTTTCTTAAGACTTTTATACAAAGTTCTTGTCTTCCCTATAACATTCTTAATTTGTTCATTGAGAAAGTTACCTTGAAGGTAGAGGGATGGCAGACTTTCACTGAATATCTATGAGTTCATGTTGCTACTAACTAGTAGCATTTGAAGGAGACACACTGACTGCTTTGTATGTTGCACAATGATGAATACATAACCTGTAAACTGGGAAGTTCATAACATTTTCAAGTCTGATTATTAGAAGTAGATCAACTAAAAGCTACAATTGTTTATCAAACTTTTAAATTGTGTTATACATGTTTTACATTTATAACTTATATACAATACAATATGATAAGGTAGAGTATAATATAATATATAATATGAGATGAGATGATATGACATGACTCATGAAGAAAAATTCAAGAAGGTTTGTGCAATATAGTTTTCTAGACCTGAAATCTAAGTTGAAGGTACGAAACCAGGGGTTAAAAGTTTGCCAATTATATTGTCAATTTAGGGGTCACTTCTTTGTAACAACTAGCTGATACTGTTAACCATCAAAGTCTCAATCCCAACCATGTTGGGGTCGGTTACATGGATCCTTCTTTTCCAATCAGCTCTGTTATGGGCCATACTATGATCAAGATGTAAAGATTCAAAATCTCTCTTTATAAACTCTTCCCAAGTTAATTTAGGTCTGCCTCTTTCTTTTTTAATTGTGCTTGGCTCGATAAGCTTGCTTCGAATAGGTGCATTTGTCGGTCTGCGTTGCACATGTCCATATCATCTTAGACGACCTTCACGCAACTTGTCCTCGATGCTCACCACCCCCATTTTGTTCTTGATATATTCATTCCTTAAACGATCTTTTCTTGTCTTCCCACACATCCATCTCAGCATACACATTCGGGCCACATTCATCTTATTGGAGATCTTGTTTCTTCACTGCCCAACATTCACTCCCATATATCATGACTGACAGTATAACTGTTCTATAAAACTTACTTTTTCATCCGAGAGGGATCTTCTGGTCATATACTACTCCTATTGCATTCCTCCACTTCAACCATCCTGCTGTGATCCTGTGACAAATATCATCTTGGACCTCACCCTCCTTTTCAATAAAAGAACCCAAGTAACGAAACTTATCACATATTGGTACATCTATTCGATCCAACTTGACTCCACCATTCACAATTCTAGATTGGCCAAAATTGCAATGCATATATTTAGTTTTGCTTCTACAGATCATAAATGCTTTAGATTCCAATGCATTTCTCCAAAGTTCAACTTTATCATTCAATATTTCTTTTCTTTCATCAATCAACACAATATCATCAGCAAATAACATGCACCAAGGGATATTATCTTAAACATACTTTGTCAAATCATCCATAACAAGAACAAATAGATATGGACTGAGTGTTGATCCTTGATGTACCCCAAAGGTGATAGGAAAAGTTTGTGTCTCTCCTCCCGAAGTCCTAACACTTGCAGCTAAGCCATCATACATGTCTTTAATTAGATCAATGTATTGGATAGCCACACCCTTTTTATGCAAAACCCTTCATAACACTTCCCTGAGTACTTGATCATAGGCCTTTTCCAGATCAATAAACACCATATGAAGATCTCTTTTGTTTTCTCTGTACTTCTCCATAAGCCTCCTTATCAGAAAAATAGCATTTGTTATTGATCTTTCTGGCATAAAACCAAACTAGTTGTCTGATATCTGTGTTATCGATCTTATCCTTTGCTCAATAATCCTCTCCCAAAGCTTCATAATGTGATTCATCAACTTAATACCTCTGTACTCTGTACAACTCTGTGTTGACTCAAGGTCTAAATTGACTAAACCCTTATTTTGATGATGACTAAACCATTCCACTTATTTGTGTCTAATGTATCTACTTGAGTGATTTCATATTAGGTATAGACACACTCCAAATGCCCTAACTTGCGCATATCAAATTGGAGAAAAGACAAGTCAAAGTCAATACAAGTGCACATTTTTGTAATATGATGTAAATCCATTAGAATCATGTTGTAAATCACTTGTAATGATTGTATGACTTGTAATTAAGCTTAAAAAAATCAGGAGCACTTAGATCGAATATTTAAGCACTCAAAAGCCATTTTCCAAAATTCACATTAGGCTGTTCATCGGTCGAGTTGCAAACTCGACCAATCCTGATTGGATCTTGAAAATGACTTTTGATTGGTCGAGTTTACACTTCACAGAATTTGACCGATCCCTCTACTGACCAAAACTGATTTAAGTGAATCGGTCGAGTTACCCCAAGACAAACCGACCGATGGCCTAAATTGGTCTTGTCTCTTAGTGGGATCGGTTGAGTTACCTTTATAAAAACTTGACTGATTGCACTGTACGAAAAAGTACAGAAAAGTGTTTCTAGCCGTTGTGGAGTTGCAACAAGTGAAAATATATCCGTTGCAAGCCACAAAACAACTAGTTTTCGTTTTCAAGTGTTCCCAAAGGCTAAGAGGCATCCCCAACTATAAATAGGACCCCTTGGGCTTCATTCCAAGGTCGAGCATTCAATGCAAAACTCTATGTGAGGTTCCTATTCTATAGTTGAGTGCTTCCTACAACCTCCTCTCTCTCTCTAAGCTTAATCACTTGCTACATTCGTTAGAGTGAGTAGGAAATCTGTAAGAGAGCTAGTCCTGCATGTATATCTTGTGAGACTCTCACTTCCACCACCTCCCTACCTCTCATTTCAACCATGAAGATGAAGGTTCTCTCTCTTGGTTAAGAGAGGTGAAGAAGGACAAGGGAAGGCGTCCCTTGGTGAAGATCAAGGCTGAAGACTTGGAGCAAGAGTGGGTAAGCCCTTGGTGAAGGCAGAAGACTCCTTGCTCAAGTGGGTAAGTCCTTGGTGAAAGCTTCTCCGAGTGAATGTGAAGTCAAAGGCTGAAGATCCAAGAAGAGTGGGTAATCCCTGCAAGGTTGAAGACTTGTGCAAGAGTAAGTCCTTGGTGAAGGCCGAAGACTCATTGCAAAGTGGGTAAGTCCTTGGTAAGGTTGAAGACTCTTTGTATTGGATAGGTAAGTCCTTTGTTTGGTCATGTATTGTAAGTCTTATGAATGAATATAAGAGTGCAATGGTTAAGAAATCCTAGAGGTTGACTTCTCTAGGTAATGGACTGACTCACTTTTAATTTGAAGTGTGGAACCACTCTAAATAGCTTGTCTACTTGTGTATGTTCAATCTCTCTCTCCCTTGCTATGCATGTTTTAGTTGCACTCAAACTTCCTGTTTAGCAACCTTATCTTTTGATATATCTTGAAGGTCTAATGAATTTTTTTTAAGTGCATTCAGCTCTATTACCCCCCTCTAGAGCATCCAATCACCCATCTAGGATCCAACACTCTGAACATCTCCTTTGTTCATGTAGATCGGGACTATACTATTTCTCCATTCATCCGACATCTTCTTTGTCTTCATAATCTTATTAAAGAAATTTGTTAACATATAGCTTCTTCATCCCCCATATTCTTCCATACATCAATGGGAATACCGTCTAGACCACATGCCTTTTTCATTTTCATCTTTTTCAAAGCATTTTTAACCTCAGATATTGAAATTCGTCGTGTGTAAGTGATATCTCTTGCATTCATGTCACATGAGTCTCTTACTCTGTTGCCAGTATCTCCATTGAAAAGCTTATGAAAGTAGTTTCTCCACTGGTTCTTTATATCATCATCATTCACCAACACTCTGCCATCTTCATGCTTGATGTATTTTACTTGACTCAAGTCTCTTCCTTTCCTTTCTCTTATACAAGCCATTTTATAAGAACCCTTTTCACCTTCTCTAGTGTCCAACTTCTTATATATCTCATCAATATATGGACCTTGCCTCTTGGACTGCCTTCTTAGCATCTTTCTTAGCTAGTTTGTATCTATGAAAAGTTGCATCTTCTCTAGATTTGGGCAAGCTCCTATGGATCTCCTTTTTGAGTTTAATAGCCTTCTGTACTTCATCGTTCCACCACCAAGTCTCTTTCGGTGGAGGCTCACACCCTTTGGACTCTCTCAAAACCTCTTTGATGATTTTTGTTATGCAGGAGCTCATACTTTGCCACGTAGAGTCAACATCAGTCTCCAAGTTCCAAGTTCTCTCCTTGATAAGTTTATCATAAAATGTCAATTTCTTTTCTCTTATAAGATCCTACCACGTGATCCTTCTATCTTGGCTTTTGTTATACTTACCTTTGTTGATCTTCATGTTCACATCCAAAACCATCAATCTATGTTGGGTGGTGAGTTCTTCCCCATGGATCACTTTACAATCCTTGCATACTTTTCGATCCAGTCGTCTTGTAAGGAAATAATCAATTTGACTACGATTGCGCCCGCTCTTGAAGTTGAAAGTAATAATATGAGGATCTCTTTTCTTGAAATGTGTATCTACCAAGATCATATCATAAGTAACAACAAAATCTAAAATTCTCTCTCCTCCATTTCTGCTGCCATGTCCAAAACCTCCATGAACTCTCTCATATCCAACATTACCACTCCCCACATGGCCATTGAAGTCACTCCTGATAATGATATTCTCCTCTATCGATATTCCTTGCATTAGTTCATCCATGTTATCCCATAATTCCTTCTTTGCCTCCTCACTAAGGCCAACTTGGGGGGCACAAGCGCTAATAATATTAAATGTCTTTCCCCAAAAAAACAACTTTGATAGTTATGATTCTATCACCCATCTGTGTGATCTTGACTATATCATCTTTCAACATCTTATCAATAGTAATTCCAACGCCATTTCTATGTTTGTTAAAACCTGTATACCAAAATTTGTACCCTGTGTCTCCAATCTCTCTGCATCGTTCCCCTGTCCATTTGGTTCCCTACAAGCAGATAATGTTAACTTGTCTTCTAATCATGATATCCACTATCTCCAAAGACTTTCCTGACAAAGAGCCAATATTCCAAGATCCCAGTCTAATATGTTTTTGTTGAACTTGCTCTTTTAGTTGTCTCCTTCAAAAAGATTACCCTTGAACATTTTTCACTAAATCTGGGAAATGATGCAGCGGACTAGCTTCTTTACTCACACCGTCCAAGGTGTAGAAACCCTTGTTTTTCCTTCAACGCAACTGAGCGCCGCTACCCCTTGCATATTTATCACTACACCCGGGTACTGATGCAGCACATCGCTAGGTAGGGACGCTCCAACAAATTTTTTATAAGGGTCCTTGTCATAAGAAAGTGACAAAGTTTTATGGTTTCCTGTCAACCTATCACCAACCATCCTCCTTTACCCGGGCTTGGGACCTACTACATTTGTATAGAATATACGGAAACATAGGCGCAGTTATGTTACTAAGTGTACATATGTGTGTGTAAGTGTGTATATATGTATGTATAATGCATATGATCCTAGACAAAAGGCATGAATACTAACACGAACAAACTGAAAAAAAGAGTTTTGAGATGGATGAGTAGCCCCACAGTTCACACTAGCCTCTACAACATGTTGCATTTGACTCACGCATAGATTGGATAAGCATCCCGACAGGTTACCCATCCTAGTACTACTCCGGGCCAAGCAAGTTTCACCATGGAGTACGTATGGATTACCTATCTGAAAAGGAGGTACATCTTATTTATATGGATATTCCAATCATTCCTATTAACATCGTTTTATCTGAGGCCTCAAACCCTGGGATGTTACAATCTACCCCACTTATACTCTTGAAGTCCTTGTCAAGACCCAACTATATGGCCTCATAATCTCTTCTTCATTTCACTACAGAGCCATAATGCCTATGTACACCCATCTTCTATTCATGGCTACCAGCACAAGGTTGACTCCATCTCACCTCAGTGAATAGTCCTTTCTTTTACTTGCATGGCTCAAGACCGGGATGCCAAATGCCTAGTGGGCCCCATACCTACTAGAGGGATTCTAGCTCTGATATCATTTGTAACACATACACTCCCATCTCAATGCTCTAGTAGAGTTTTGGGAATGATGATTGTCCCCACAGGACAACAGGGGCCTCGGTTGTGTGCTTTGTTTACACTCACACAAGCTCGAAAAAACTTCCCTCTAAATCACCCATCTCAATATTACTCTGAGTTGAGCACGTTTAACAGAGTACCTATTAATGTGACACTTGAAAAGGAGGTGTATCTTGTTTATATGGATGTTTAGTCATTCCTTTTGAGATTGTTTTTATCTAATGCCATAAATCTTGGGATACTACAACTCCCCTCTTCAGACTCATTGGTGCATCACTAAACGCATCTTGCGACAGGTAATTAGTACTCCAGGAAGAAGTTTATTCTATGAACAACCTACATAGAGGACTATACTAGTCTTTAGATATGTGGATGAAGATTGGGCAAGAGACACTCAAGATCGTTGATCTACATCTGGAATCTAAATATTGATAGACAAACATCTTGTTGCATGGAGGAGTAGAAAGTTGTCAGTCGTTTCTCGAGCAAGCACAAAAGCATATTACAGAGCAACAACTCATCCCAACTGTACCTCTAGCATGCACAATCTGTTTTTTCTGAATTTGAGATTTTTGTTCAGAATCCAACAACACTCTTATGGTGACAACTAAACAACTATGCATATGGCAAACAATCTAGTATTCCACTAGCACAGAAAGCATATTGAAGTTGTCATTTTGTGCAAGATCTCATCAAAGCCAAGAAAATTGTCAGGCCATATGTCTGGACTCGGGATCAAGTTGTTGATATTCTTACCAAGACACTACCTCCATCCTTATTCCAAGATATGGGTACCAGTCTGGGACTACACAATGTGTAATCTCCGGCTTAAGGGCGAGTTTTAGTATATAGACATGTACCCATTATGTATTTATTTTATCTCTCTCTACTTGATATACTTTGTGAGGAACCATCTACAACTTGATATAACTCTTTGTACTCCTATATATAGTAGAGCATGTAATAACTTTGGTTGAGTAATGAGAAGTATCTTTGGATTATCATTTACATAGACATTAAGGTATTTAAATGATATTTTGCAAAGTTTGTATATCATATCATTTGCAACAAATAGTTGTTAATACAGCTTTGGAAGAGTCACAAGCCTTGTGTATATGTTGTCCTCATGCATAATATGTGCATGTTTGGGTACATATATTTTATAGTTAAATGAATTATTTATATATGGATCCATGTTTTTGTAATTTCTTTGCACATGTTACTAGAGCTGATGTATTCGCTAACAACACCAACACCGCAAGATATGTATGGTTGGTTGATTATCAAATAAATTCATTTCCCGACAATGCGTCGATATTTCTCCAGATAAGGAAGTAACTCCCCCTCATTTTGAGGCTTTGTATGGTAGTAGTCCATAGGAGTAGAGACTTGCTTGGCATCTAGAATCCCTATTTCCTTTAGTAGATTCATGACATATCATCTCTGGGAGTGTCTATTCATAATATACATATAAGTACCTCTATGTCAAGGAAGTCTTAAAGATCTCCCAATTCCTTACTGTGGAAATGGGATTGCAGATATTTCTTGAGACCATATTCCCTTGATATCACTACCTGTGATTACAATATCATCGATATACATAACAAGAAGGATATGACCTTGAGGTGAGTGGGAGAAGAATTATGAATGATGCATCTATATATCTTTTGAAAGCCTAGATGTTTGAGAACAATGCTTGGCTTGTTAAACCAGGCCCGTGGGGATCATTTTAGTCCATATAAGGAGTGATGACCCTGTAGACTTTGTGAGAATACTCCCCCTCATCAACAAACCTAGATTATTGCTGCATGTATACTTCTTCAGTTAGATTTCCATGAAGAAACAAATTTTATAATGTCAATCTAACAAAGAGGCCAATCTAGATGCGCTATCATGGATATTAAAATATGGACTGAGGAAACCCTAATGAATGGAGAGGACATCACAAAATAGTTGATGTCAAAAGTAGAGTATATCCTTTGCCAATTAACCATGTCTTGAGGTGCTAGACGGAACCATCTGAGTGATGTTTTACAGAAAAGACCCACCGCTATATAACAATGTTATTGTCGGGGTGGATTTATTAGATTTCAAGTGCCATTGTCCCGAAGCAACTGCATCTCTTCCATCATTGCAGCTTTCCACCCATGGTGCCAAAGGACATCCATAGGGTGTTTGGGAACAGCGGTATTGCCTAAGGCCGTGTAAAAGGCGTGAGAAGAGGTAGAGAGATGAGAAAGACAACAAGCATTAGAAATATAATGCTCTTTAGTACAAGAACAAATATCCTTTAGAAGTGCCATTGGTCTGTTGGATTATGTTGGAGTAGATGAGGTGAAGGAATAGCTGGATATGAATCAGCTTCCTTATGCTATCAATAGAAATTTGGATAGAATTGTAGTGGTGGAGGTGGAGGAGGTGGTGGAGGAGACACGTGAGGTGTTAGGTTCAAGGTGTAGGGGAAATGGATCATGAAGAGAGATCATTTGATTTGCGAAGATGAAGAGAAGAAAAGATCATCTTCATGGAAGGCAACATAAGCCAAACTATATAGGCATCCAACCATAAGAACAATGCGCTTATATCCTTTTTAAAGCCCAAAATAGCCTAGAAGAACAATCTTAATCACTCATAGGGGATAGTTTATCATCTCTTGGATCCAAATCACGAAGGAGATGTAGCCAAAACCCTCAAACAAGAATTGATTTAGTAATTTGGCATGGAATGATAGAAAACATGCAGTACAAAGGTCACTTTTTTGCGATGAACATGTTGTTTTGTTCTGTGGTATATGCGCACGAGAGCTGGTGGATCATAACCATGTCTCGAAAAAACAAGGACACAAAAGTTGAATATATTTGATCGGTGTGCAAAATTTTTATAGGAGTAGAGAATTGAACATATATCACTATATGAAAAACAAGAATTAGAGGAAAAAACTTCATCACGGGTTTTAAGTAGATAAAACAAAGTCATCCTTGTGAAGTCGTCAATAAATGTCAGAAAATACTTGTAATTATTATGACTTGTTGTCCGAAAAGGATCACAAACATTAGTCTGAATCAGATCAAAGAGTTATTCACTCTGTTTTTTGGTACAAACAGGAAAATATACATGACAGTGCTTCCCTAATATATAAGTTTCACAAGAATATTAAGAAAGAGACAATACAAATGAATCCAAAGTTTTTAGTTTCTCTAACGAAGGGTGATCAAATGAAGGTTCAACTGAGGTGGTGTTGCAGTGACACAGGTAGTAGGTTGGGATGATAGAGGATTGGGAGAAGTAATATAGTTCAGCAGAGCACACTCCCTAACCAATCATCATCATATTTCGTGAATCCTGCATGAATAACCAGTATCTTTGAAGGTTATGTAGCAACGTAAAGAATCAATAAGTTTATCCACAAACAATAAATTGTACAAGAATTAGGGACATAATGGGATGAGGATAGTTTTAAATTGGCTAAAGAGGGACGATACCACATTGGTCAACCTGTTTATTAGACTCATCTGCTGAGGAGATAGTGGAGTGAGGAATGAAAGAGTCGGTAGTAGTGATTGTTGCATATATGTCATTTGTTGGGTAGAGCAGAAATGCACAATCCAATTGGAGTGGGTGGAGAAATAGATATCACTGAGTTACCTTGGTGGGATGTTGCAAAACACCCGAGGGTGAGACAGTCGATGAGTCACCAATCTTCCAGTTAAATGGGTCAGGTAGGCAGAGGATGTGCTGGTTGGGAGTGTAGTGGCGCATCCTGAAATTTATGTGAGGCATGAAGAAGGTGCTTGTATTCTTCGGTAGTCAGGAAAACATGAGAAGAGTTCTTGATTGTATTCCTAAAACTCATGGTCAGAACAGGCTGGTTCTGGCTGATATGGATTGATGGAGTCAACATAGATGAGAAGCTCCTCCACTACATCCTCACATATAATGAGGAAGATATCGATGCTTGGAATGGAAGGCATCTTTGGTATGGGTGAATTTTCTGCAATATGTGCATTTGGGACATGGTCATCGTCCATGTCTGTACTCTCGTACTGTTGCAAGCTCAACTGCTTTCTCCTCAAAAGACTCTATGTGGATGGTATAAAACATCTCCACGTCAGATTGAGAAATGCATGCATATGCCTAATCCACAGAGGGTAAAGATGTGCCTACTAGAAAAAGTTGACTAACATCGGCGTAACGAGGTTGGAAAATATTTATCAAACAACCCGAGATGATGGAATCCCAATTTTGGTGACTTCTGCAAATGTAGTTGGTGAGAAAAAAAGAGTTGATTTTCCATCTCCTTCATTGAGTTATAGTAGACATTCAGGGTCCAATCACCCTATTGCTTAGGGAACAACTTGCCCATAATGTTGTATAAGTGAAGGCATTCTCCTTCGGTATGTGAAACTGCTTCATCTTACTCTGTATGTCCTGTTGTTACGGTTTCACATACTTTACAGCAATTTGGGGCTCCATGCTCCCCCACAACTAGTGGAGAACTTGACTTTTCCCTATCACCCATGCTTCATGTTTTGGTTTGGCTGGCGGCTCATCCTTGATGAGCTTAAGCTTGCTACTTGACTTGATATAAGTTTTGAACATCACACCAAATTAGAAAATTATTTTTGCAAAATTTAATAACAGTTATTGCAAGCGTATATTTAAATGTCAAAATATACAAATGAGGGCTTTATTTTTAGCCATTAATACAAATATGTGTAACAGAATGTAGCATGTTATAGGAAGAGAGCCTTACCGGTATAAGTGCATGGCGGGAGAGAATGAGAAAAAATAAAATCAGAATAGAGAGTACAATAGGAGATGATTAAAGGAGTTTAACATCGTGATACAAATACATATACAAGTCCCTTATTAGTTAATACTGTATTCAGCCATGCAGTTAGAGGATCCACATGGAGAGGAAAACAAAAAGTAACGCTTTGCCCCCTTTTTTGTTTAGATTAACCAGGGTGTTTGCTTTCTCTCTTTCGTATTTTAATATTACAAAGGATTAAAACAACATGGAAGAAGATGAAGATTGAACTATCACTTGCCCCATGCTCCAACATTGTTTACAACAAACCCTCCTAATCCTACTTTGCCGCACAGAGAGGAGGTGGTGGCCCCCCTGTTGTTGGGATGACAACAACCCCTCTGGGATGTTGTTCCACACATGGGTGACAACCCCATTTTCTATCTATCACAATAGTTGTTGCTCCTCATGGATGGCGGAAGTGGTGGACCCTGTAGGATGTTGGTGCTGTGTGGGACATGGGCTGCTACCCTCTGTCCTAGACCATCGATCACTCATCCCAGGCTGTTGCTTCTGCTCGGTATCTTCTTAAGGAGAGAGAGGGGGTGGCAACTATATGATAAAAAAAAAGGAGAGGGTTTAGGTTTAGAGCAAATTGCTATCATACTATTTAAAAGAGTATATATACATATATAGTTCTTATCAGTTAACAAAAGTGAATACATGCTTCCTACATAAAGGAGGTATGATAAATTTTATGGATATGAGTGGTAAATGGATCCTCAAAGAAGTAAGTCAAGTAGAAAGAGAAATACATAATGGGCCTAGGCCCAAATCTATACACACTTATGCGTCGAATTGTGTATTAAATGCGTAATGAATCAAGGTCTAGACTTAATACTCGAAATCACTTATAATCATGAATATCGTCATGTCAGCCTTGTTGGGATAAACTAATTGGAGCCTTGTTTCCATCAGGTCTAGTGCTTAGATTAACCAGACTAATACTCAAGCATACTTTGTTCTTTCTTTGTATACGATAAATGTCTATAACCTTTCATATGAAAGTAGAATAACCTACATTAGTGTCAAGGTATCTTAAAATTATAGGGATGTAATTTCTTAGACCTTGATGTATGATCCAAAAGTATCTAGCTGAAGTTTTAGGTATTAGTTATTGAAATGAAGTGAAACAACCAAACAATATTATCTAACTAAAGTGAATTTACATGGAATTCTGTATCTGAATATTTCCTACAATGCAAATAGATTTTTTTTTTGTAATTTATAATAATTCAAAGATTGAACAAGATGTTAATCAATATTGCAGTGAGCTAATTTATATCCCTTGTAAGTCTTAAGTGTCGTATAATATTTCTTTGTTCATAAACAATAATTGTAGAATATTTTGGCTGCTAACGATATTTTTTTGGAAGTATATTCACTTCTTTTTTATCACCATTTGAGAAAACCACATTTTTTGCATAACACCCCACAGCATATGTATCTGTGTGGAAGCCCATAGGCATAAGACTTCCCCTAGGAGCGCATAATCCCACAAAGATATGTAGGTAGGTCAAGTGCTAGTGCACTGTGGCACAAATTACAAGACAAACTAGAGAATCTCATAAAATTTTGACCCTAGTAGAAATTGTACCCAAGATCTTTTAGCTAGCACCATGGAAAATTACTATTGCAATATACCGTTTGCAATATACCGTAGTGGGTCATATTTATGATTTGTTGATTACATTTGTGCATATGTATGTTATTATGATTTATGAGTATCTAATGACTGAATTTTGAATTGAACTAGGAATGAAATCATTTGGTAAACTAATGCTCAGATGAACAGTATTACACCGAAAGAACACATAAATATACTTCAAACAATTATTTATCATGCACGCATGCATGATGCATCCACTTGTTCTGGAGGATTGTTTACGGGAGTCAATAGAAGGAAGCCTCTAGACCCATAATCAAGCGAAGGCTAGACAAAGGTGGTAGGAACCTATATGGGTGACTAGAAACTGCAACCTCTTCTTCAGGAGGTGGGATTTAAACCATTTCTTCTGGCTCATGCCAATGAAAAATAGTAAAACATATATGAAGCTGAAACTGTGTGCCCAACTTAAATCCACAATTTGTCCCTTGGAAGCTTGGACATGGTTCAGACAAAAACAAGGACATGAGATATGACTCTTTCTGAAATATAGTATTAGTATATAGACTTTCCTGTGTTTTTTACTTAGTCTATTTTTTCTCTTTACTGTGTTATTCTTGTATTTTGTTTTATCCCACATGGGTTATCTCTAAATCCTATGGTCTTCTCTTGTCTTATAAAAGAGAACCCTGTACTCCTTTTTTTATCATCTCAATAAGAGGATTATTAGCCACAACTACTGCTACTGCTGATCCTTGTTGTGCCCGTACTTCTGTTCTGCTCTGGTCTGATGGCGACTCCAAATCTCCCGCGCACTCTCTGTGTTACTACGGTGAAGTTGGACAGTTCCAACTATCACCTATGGGCTGCCTCCTTTGAGTTGTATGTCAAATCCCAAGGTCGCCACTCTCATCTGACTACAAAAGGCCCGTCTCTTCCTGCCCCTGATGCTGACGAGAAGACGAAACAAGCCTATAATCTCTAGTCCAAAGAGGACTATGGGGTCATGACATGGATGGTCAACAACGCTGAAGCCAAGATCAGCCAGTCCCTACTCCGTCTTCAGACTGCCAAAGAAATGTGGGAGCAACTCTCCCATGTTTACTCGCACCAACAGAATCCTAAGAAGGTCTTTGAGATCTTCAAGCAACTTGCCAAATAGGAGTATTCTGCTACTGACTCTGTCGAGGATTACTACAACTCCTGCTGTGCCCTCTGGGATGAGTTCCAGGTGTATCATCCTCTTTCTACTGACATCGATGAAGTTCATCGACAGCGGAACGAACTTATGTTAGTTCAGTTCCTCGCGGGCCTACCTGCTTCCTTTGCTGGTGTTGTGGACCAAATTCTCTCCGGTGACCCTTTACCCACTCTCCGCGATGTGCTTAAAAGGGTCCAGCGCTTACCTTCTGTGTCCTAGTCCGTGCCTGACTCTTCTGATGGGGCAGCTCTCGCTGTCCGCTCTGGTGATTCCTTTTGTGGTCGCGGTCGTGGCAGAGGTCGTGGCCGCGGAGGACGTTCTTCTGCTCCTGGCCGTGGCTCTGGCGCTGATCCTGTGGAGTCCCGCTACTGCACTCACTGCAAGCGCACCAACCATACTGAAGATCGTTGCCGGATCAAATACGGCAAACCTGACTGGGCTAATAAAGTGACTTTTGACCAGACTGAACCTGCTCCACCAACAGCTGACTGGATCCACTCGGAATTTGAAAAACTGCTTCAAGCTCGCCTGGCTTCCTCTACTGATGGTAGCGCCGCCCTTCTGACCAAGACTGGTAAACCTTCATGGGTGATTGACTCTGGTGCGACCTCTCATATTTCTGGCAATCCTACTTTATTCTCTAAATTGCACAAGACATCTTTTATACCGCCTGTTACTTTAGCTGATGGCTCTAAATCACCGGTTACTGGAATTGGTGATATAAGTTCTACTGGTAGTCTGCCATTACAGTCCACTCTTTATGTCCCTAAGTTTCCCCTTAATTTACTATCTGTCAATAAAGTTGTGAAGAGCCTTCGTTGCTCAATTACGTTTGATCCGGATGGTGTTCTGTTTCAGGATCTGCGCACGAGGATGACGATTGGTTCAGGCCATGAGGGACCGGATGGGCTCTACTACTTGGACGATCCGAAGCCAACTGCATATTTGACATCATCTGTGGCCGACATTCAGTGGCATTATAGATTGGGACATCCCTCTGCTGCAAAATTAAAAGCTTTATTACCTGATGTAGTTAGTTATGTTTTTCATTGTGAGACATGCCAGCTTGGCAAGCAAGCTTGTGCTACTTTTTCACCAAAATTTTGCATTAGTTCTAAAGATATCTTCGATATTATACATGCTGATGTTTGGGGTCCATGTGCTGTGACGAGTACTTCTGGTTTTAAATATTTTCTGAGCTTCATTGATGATTTCTCTAGAACAACCTGGCTGTTTTTACTAAAAGATAGATCTACCATTCTTGAGAAAATTACTGACTTCTTTGTTGAAATCCGTACCCAGTTTGCTAAGCCCATTAAAATTTTGCGCACTGACAATGCTTTGGAGTTTATGCAAGCCTCTGTTAGTAGTTTTTGTCGTCGCCAGGGCACCATCCACCAAACTTCTTGTGCCTATACCCCGCAATAAAACGGTGTCGCTGAACGCAAAAACCGTCATCTCCTTGAAGTTGCGCGTACCCTTCTTTTTCACTACCATGTTCCTCAATCTTTTTGGCCCGAGGCGATATCTACTGCTTGCTACCTCATTAATCGTATGCCATTCTCTGTGCTCGGCAATAAGATTCTATATCAGGTCTTGTTTCTTGATGCACTTCTTTTCTCTGTGCCTCCTCGTATCTTTGGGAGCACGTGCTTTGTTAAAAATATCCGACCTGGCCTTACCAAATTGGATCCTAGAACTACTAAGTGTGTTTTCTTGGGATACTCTCGCACTCAAAAAGGGTATCGATGCTACGATCCTGTTTCTAAAAAGTGGCGTCTCTGCGGATGTCGTATTCTTCGAGCACATGCCTTTCTATTCTCCGGCTGGTTCTGCACTCACATCGGATTTACTGGTTGATACACCTTTACCTGTTGTGGATGATTTGACTAATAATTCTGATGCTGCCTCCCCACCTGAAAAGCCACCTCTGAAAGTGTATCACAGAAGACAAAAGTCGACAGCTCCCTCTATGGCCTCTCCATCGTCTTCATCCTCTGTGCCAGATCAACCACCTCCGCAGGTATTTTCTGACCTTGATCTCCCTATTAGCCTGAGAAAAGGGACACAGACTTGTACTAAGCATCCCATTGAGAATTTTTGTTCTACTGATAATCTGGGTGCTAATTTTGCTAATTTTACTACGGCCCTTTCTGCTATATCTGTTCCTAAAACTGCTGCTCAGGCCATTAAAAATCCTGCATGGCGTCAGGCTATGGAAACCAAAATGCAGGCGCTTACTGAGCGCAATACATGGCAACTTGTTGATCCACCTGCTGATTTCTCTCATGTTGGTTTTCGCCGGGTCTTCACGGTAAAGTATCAACCGGATGGAACTGTTGAATGCCTTAAGGCGAGATTAGTGGCTAAAGGCTATACACAAACCTATGGGGTCGACTACTTTGAGACTTTCTCTCTGGTGGCACGGTTGAACTCTGTGAGAATTTTTATTTCTGTTGCTATTAATTCTGACTGGCCTCTGTATCAGCTTGATGTCAAGAATGCTTTCCTGTATGGTGACCTTCATGAAGAAGTCTACATGTCACAACCCCCTGGTTTTGTTGCTCAGGGGGAGTCCTCTAAAGTATGCAGACTGAAAAAGGCGATCTATGGCTTGAAACAGAGTCCCAGAGCTTGGTTCGATAAATTAAGCACTATTCTTCAGAAGTTTTCCTTCAAGCGCTCCCAGTCCGATCACTCAGTCTTTGTCAAGAATACTCCTGCTGGCATTATTATTCTCATTGTTTATGTTGATGGTATTATCCTCTCAGGAAGTGATCCTGCTGGTATTCAGTCCACCAAGCACTACCTGGAAAAATATTTCGTCACTAAAGATCTTGGGTCTCTCAGGTATTTTCTTGGGATAGAGGTGTCCCAGTCTTCTTCTGGCCTCTGCTTATCTCAGCGCAAGTATGTTCTGGATCTACTATCTGAAACTGGTCTTCTAGGTGCTAAGCCTGCTAGCACACCTCTGGATCCGAACACTGACTGGGATGATGCGAATTCTCCTGCCTATCCTGACAATCATCAATATCGAAGAATGGTCGGTAAACTCATCTATCTTACTGTTACACGGGCCGATATTACTGCTGCTGTTGGATTGGTTAGTCGTTACCTAGATAAGCCTCGACAATGTCATTGGAACGATGTCTGTCATATTCTGAAATATCTGAAAAGTTCTCCTGGAAAAGGCCTGCTTTACAAGAAACATGGACACTGCAAACTTCTTGGCTATTCTGATTCCGATTACGCTGGCAGCAAGGTTGATCGTCGTTCTACTTCTGGCTACTGCACGTTTGTGGGAGGCAACCTTGTCACTTGGCGAAGCAAAAAGCAGTCTGTAGTTGCTCGCTCAAGTGCTGAAGCTGAATATCGTGCCATGGCACACACTACTTGTGAACTATTCTGGATTAGGAGCTTACTGAAGGACTTTGGTATCTCTAACTCGTCTCCTATTCCAATGTATTGTGACAACAAAGCAGCTACATTCATTGCCAGTAACCCTACTTTCCATGAGCGGACCAAGCACATTGAGGTGGATTGTCATTTTGTCCGCGAAGCTGTTCTCTCTGGCCAGGTCTCTACTCCCTACATTCATATGACTGATCAGGTGGCTGACATCTTCACAAAGATTCTACCAAAGACAAAGTTCACTGCTATGACATCCAAGCTGGGCATGATAGACATCTACGCTCCAGCTTGAGGGGGAGTATTAGTATAAGATCCTACCACGTGATCCTTCTATCTTGGCTTTTGTTATACTTACCTTTGTTGATCTTCATGTTCACATCCAAAACCATCAATCTATGTTGGGTGGTGAGTTCTTCCCCATGGATCACTTTACAATCCTTGCATACTTTTCGATCCAGTCGTCTTGTAAGGAAATAATCAATTTGACTACGATTGCGCCCGCTCTTGAAGTTGAAAGTAATAATATGAGGATCTCTTTTCTTGAAATGTGTATCTACCAAGATCATATCATAAGTAACAACAAAATCTAAAATTCTCTCTCCTCCATTTCTGCTGCCATGTCCAAAACCTCCATGAACTCTCTCATATCCAACATTACCACTCCCCACATGGCCATTGAAGTCACTCCTGATAATGATATTCTCCTCTATCGATATTCCTTGCATTAGTTCATCCATGTTATCCCATAATTCCTTCTTTGCCTCCTCACTAAGGCCAACTTGGGGGGCACAAGCGCTAATAATATTAAATGTCTTTCCCCAAAAAAACAACTTTGATAGTTATGATTCTATCACCCATCTGTGTGATCTTGACTATATCATCTTTCAACATCTTATCAATAGTAATTCCAACGCCATTTCTATGTTTGTTAAAACCTGTATACCAAAATTTGTACCCTGTGTCTCCAATCTCTCTGCATCGTTCCCCTGTCCATTTGGTTCCCTACAAGCAGATAATGTTAACTTGTCTTCTAATCATGATATCCACTATCTCCAAAGACTTTCCTGACAAAGAGCCAATATTCCAAGATCCCAGTCTAATATGTTTTTGTTGAACTTGCTCTTTTAGTTGTCTCCTTCAAAAAGATTACCCTTGAACATTTTTCACTAAATCTGGGAAATGATGCAGCGGACTAGCTTCTTTACTCACACCGTCCAAGGTGTAGAAACCCTTGTTTTTCCTTCAACGCAACTGAGCGCCGCTACCCCTTGCATATTTATCACTACACCCGGGTACTGATGCAGCACATCGCTAGGTAGGGACGCTCCAACAAATTTTTTATAAGGGTCCTTGTCATAAGAAAGTGACAAAGTTTTATGGTTTCCTGTCAACCTATCACCAACCATCCTCCTTTACCCGGGCTTGGGACCTACTACATTTGTATAGAATATACGGAAACATAGGCGCAGTTATGTTACTAAGTGTACATATGTGTGTGTAAGTGTGTATATATGTATGTATAATGCATATGATCCTAGACAAAAGGCATGAATACTAACACGAACAAACTGAAAAAAAGAGTTTTGAGATGGATGAGTAGCCCCACAGTTCACACTAGCCTCTACAACATGTTGCATTTGACTCACGCATAGATTGGATAAGCATCCCGACAGGTTACCCATCCTAGTACTACTCCGGGCCAAGCAAGTTTCACCATGGAGTACGTATGGATTACCTATCTGAAAAGGAGGTACATCTTATTTATATGGATATTCCAATCATTCCTATTAACATCGTTTTATCTGAGGCCTCAAACCCTGGGATGTTACAATCTACCCCACTTATACTCTTGAAGTCCTTGTCAAGACCCAACTATATGGCCTCATAATCTCTTCTTCATTTCACTACAGAGCCATAATGCCTATGTACACCCATCTTCTATTCATGGCTACCAGCACAAGGTTGACTCCATCTCACCTCAGTGAATAGTCCTTTCTTTTACTTGCATGGCTCAAGACCGGGATGCCAAATGCCTAGTGGGCCCCATACCTACTAGAGGGATTCTAGCTCTGATATCATTTGTAACACATACACTCCCATCTCAATGCTCTAGTAGAGTTTTGGGAATGATGATTGTCCCCACAGGACAACAGGGGCCTCGGTTGTGTGCTTTGTTTACACTCACACAAGCTCGAAAAAACTTCCCTCTAAATCACCCATCTCAATATTACTCTGAGTTGAGCACGTTTAACAGAGTACCTATTAATGTGACACTTGAAAAGGAGGTGTATCTTGTTTATATGGATGTTTAGTCATTCCTTTTGAGATTGTTTTTATCTAATGCCATAAATCTTGGGATACTACAACTCCCCTCTTCAGACTCATTGGTGCATCACTAAACGCATCTTGCGACAGGTAATTAGTACTCCAGGAAGAAGTTTATTCTATGAACAACCTACATAGAGGACTATACTAGTCTTTAGATATGTGGATGAAGATTGGGCAAGAGACACTCAAGATCGTTGATCTACATCTGGAATCTAAATATTGATAGACAAACATCTTGTTGCATGGAGGAGTAGAAAGTTGTCAGTCGTTTCTCGAGCAAGCACAAAAGCATATTACAGAGCAACAACTCATCCCAACTGTACCTCTAGCATGCACAATCTGTTTTTTCTGAATTTGAGATTTTTGTTCAGAATCCAACAACACTCTTATGGTGACAACTAAACAACTATGCATATGGCAAACAATCTAGTATTCCACTAGCACAGAAAGCATATTGAAGTTGTCATTTTGTGCAAGATCTCATCAAAGCCAAGAAAATTGTCAGGCCATATGTCTGGACTCGGGATCAAGTTGTTGATATTCTTACCAAGACACTACCTCCATCCTTATTCCAAGATATGGGTACCAGTCTGGGACTACACAATGTGTAATCTCCGGCTTAAGGGCGAGTTTTAGTATATAGACATGTACCCATTATGTATTTATTTTATCTCTCTCTACTTGATATACTTTGTGAGGAACCATCTACAACTTGATATAACTCTTTGTACTCCTATATATAGTAGAGCATGTAATAACTTTGGTTGAGTAATGAGAAGTATCTTTGGATTATCATTTACATAGACATTAAGGTATTTAAATGATATTTTGCAAAGTTTGTATATCATATCATTTGCAACAAATAGTTGTTAATACAGCTTTGGAAGAGTCACAAGCCTTGTGTATATGTTGTCCTCATGCATAATATGTGCATGTTTGGGTACATATATTTTATAGTTAAATGAATTATTTATATATGGATCCATGTTTTTGTAATTTCTTTGCACATGTTACTAGAGCTGATGTATTCGCTAACAACACCAACACCGCAAGATATGTATGGTTGGTTGATTATCAAATAAATTCATTTCCCGACAATGCGTCGATATTTCTCCAGATAAGGAAGTAACTCCCCCTCATTTTGAGGCTTTGTATGGTAGTAGTCCATAGGAGTAGAGACTTGCTTGGCATCTAGAATCCCTATTTCCTTTAGTAGATTCATGACATATCATCTCTGGGAGTGTCTATTCATAATATACATATAAGTACCTCTATGTCAAGGAAGTCTTAAAGATCTCCCAATTCCTTACTGTGGAAATGGGATTGCAGATATTTCTTGAGACCATATTCCCTTGATATCACTACCTGTGATTACAATATCATCGATATACATAACAAGAAGGATATGACCTTGAGGTGAGTGGGAGAAGAATTATGAATGATGCATCTATATATCTTTTGAAAGCCTAGATGTTTGAGAACAATGCTTGGCTTGTTAAACCAGGCCCGTGGGGATCATTTTAGTCCATATAAGGAGTGATGACCCTGTAGACTTTGTGAGAATACTCCCCCTCATCAACAAACCTAGATTATTGCTGCATGTATACTTCTTCAGTTAGATTTCCATGAAGAAACAAATTTTATAATGTCAATCTAACAAAGAGGCCAATCTAGATGCGCTATCATGGATATTAAAATATGGACTGAGGAAACCCTAATGAATGGAGAGGACATCACAAAATAGTTGATGTCAAAAGTAGAGTATATCCTTTGCCAATTAACCATGTCTTGAGGTGCTAGACGGAACCATCTGAGTGATGTTTTACAGAAAAGACCCACCGCTATATAACAATGTTATTGTCGGGGTGGATTTATTAGATTTCAAGTGCCATTGTCCCGAAGCAACTGCATCTCTTCCATCATTGCAGCTTTCCACCCATGGTGCCAAAGGACATCCATAGGGTGTTTGGGAACAGCGGTATTGCCTAAGGCCGTGTAAAAGGCGTGAGAAGAGGTAGAGAGATGAGAAAGACAACAAGCATTAGAAATATAATGCTCTTTAGTACAAGAACAAATATCCTTTAGAAGTGCCATTGGTCTGTTGGATTATGTTGGAGTAGATGAGGTGAAGGAATAGCTGGATATGAATCAGCTTCCTTATGCTATCAATAGAAATTTGGATAGAATTGTAGTGGTGGAGGTGGAGGAGGTGGTGGAGGAGACACGTGAGGTGTTAGGTTCAAGGTGTAGGGGAAATGGATCATGAAGAGAGATCATTTGATTTGCGAAGATGAAGAGAAGAAAAGATCATCTTCATGGAAGGCAACATAAGCCAAACTATATAGGCATCCAACCATAAGAACAATGCGCTTATATCCTTTTTAAAGCCCAAAATAGCCTAGAAGAACAATCTTAATCACTCATAGGGGATAGTTTATCATCTCTTGGATCCAAATCACGAAGGAGATGTAGCCAAAACCCTCAAACAAGAATTGATTTAGTAATTTGGCATGGAATGATAGAAAACATGCAGTACAAAGGTCACTTTTTTGCGATGAACATGTTGTTTTGTTCTGTGGTATATGCGCACGAGAGCTGGTGGATCATAACCATGTCTCGAAAAAACAAGGACACAAAAGTTGAATATATTTGATCGGTGTGCAAAATTTTTATAGGAGTAGAGAATTGAACATATATCACTATATGAAAAACAAGAATTAGAGGAAAAAACTTCATCACGGGTTTTAAGTAGATAAAACAAAGTCATCCTTGTGAAGTCGTCAATAAATGTCAGAAAATACTTGTAATTATTATGACTTGTTGTCCGAAAAGGATCACAAACATTAGTCTGAATCAGATCAAAGAGTTATTCACTCTGTTTTTTGGTACAAACAGGAAAATATACATGACAGTGCTTCCCTAATATATAAGTTTCACAAGAATATTAAGAAAGAGACAATACAAATGAATCCAAAGTTTTTAGTTTCTCTAACGAAGGGTGATCAAATGAAGGTTCAACTGAGGTGGTGTTGCAGTGACACAGGTAGTAGGTTGGGATGATAGAGGATTGGGAGAAGTAATATAGTTCAGCAGAGCACACTCCCTAACCAATCATCATCATATTTCGTGAATCCTGCATGAATAACCAGTATCTTTGAAGGTTATGTAGCAACGTAAAGAATCAATAAGTTTATCCACAAACAATAAATTGTACAAGAATTAGGGACATAATGGGATGAGGATAGTTTTAAATTGGCTAAAGAGGGACGATACCACATTGGTCAACCTGTTTATTAGACTCATCTGCTGAGGAGATAGTGGAGTGAGGAATGAAAGAGTCGGTAGTAGTGATTGTTGCATATATGTCATTTGTTGGGTAGAGCAGAAATGCACAATCCAATTGGAGTGGGTGGAGAAATAGATATCACTGAGTTACCTTGGTGGGATGTTGCAAAACACCCGAGGGTGAGACAGTCGATGAGTCACCAATCTTCCAGTTAAATGGGTCAGGTAGGCAGAGGATGTGCTGGTTGGGAGTGTAGTGGCGCATCCTGAAATTTATGTGAGGCATGAAGAAGGTGCTTGTATTCTTCGGTAGTCAGGAAAACATGAGAAGAGTTCTTGATTGTATTCCTAAAACTCATGGTCAGAACAGGCTGGTTCTGGCTGATATGGATTGATGGAGTCAACATAGATGAGAAGCTCCTCCACTACATCCTCACATATAATGAGGAAGATATCGATGCTTGGAATGGAAGGCATCTTTGGTATGGGTGAATTTTCTGCAATATGTGCATTTGGGACATGGTCATCGTCCATGTCTGTACTCTCGTACTGTTGCAAGCTCAACTGCTTTCTCCTCAAAAGACTCTATGTGGATGGTATAAAACATCTCCACGTCAGATTGAGAAATGCATGCATATGCCTAATCCACAGAGGGTAAAGATGTGCCTACTAGAAAAAGTTGACTAACATCGGCGTAACGAGGTTGGAAAATATTTATCAAACAACCCGAGATGATGGAATCCCAATTTTGGTGACTTCTGCAAATGTAGTTGGTGAGAAAAAAAGAGTTGATTTTCCATCTCCTTCATTGAGTTATAGTAGACATTCAGGGTCCAATCACCCTATTGCTTAGGGAACAACTTGCCCATAATGTTGTATAAGTGAAGGCATTCTCCTTCGGTATGTGA
Organism: Alisma plantago-aquatica; assembly: GCA_963693085.1. Taxonomy (NCBI): domain Eukaryota; kingdom Viridiplantae; phylum Streptophyta; class Magnoliopsida; order Alismatales; family Alismataceae; genus Alisma; species Alisma plantago-aquatica. The sequence continues at coordinate 1,163,799,053 of OY856412.1, read as the reverse complement.
AACTGCTTCATCTTACTCTGTATGTCCTGTTGTTACGGTTTCACATACTTTACAGCAATTTGGGGCTCCATGCTCCCCCACAACTAGTGGAGAACTTGACTTTTCCCTATCACCCATGCTTCATGTTTTGGTTTGGCTGGCGGCTCATCCTTGATGAGCTTAAGCTTGCTACTTGACTTGATATAAGTTTTGAACATCACACCAAATTAGAAAATTATTTTTGCAAAATTTAATAACAGTTATTGCAAGCGTATATTTAAATGTCAAAATATACAAATGAGGGCTTTATTTTTAGCCATTAATACAAATATGTGTAACAGAATGTAGCATGTTATAGGAAGAGAGCCTTACCGGTATAAGTGCATGGCGGGAGAGAATGAGAAAAAATAAAATCAGAATAGAGAGTACAATAGGAGATGATTAAAGGAGTTTAACATCGTGATACAAATACATATACAAGTCCCTTATTAGTTAATACTGTATTCAGCCATGCAGTTAGAGGATCCACATGGAGAGGAAAACAAAAAGTAACGCTTTGCCCCCTTTTTTGTTTAGATTAACCAGGGTGTTTGCTTTCTCTCTTTCGTATTTTAATATTACAAAGGATTAAAACAACATGGAAGAAGATGAAGATTGAACTATCACTTGCCCCATGCTCCAACATTGTTTACAACAAACCCTCCTAATCCTACTTTGCCGCACAGAGAGGAGGTGGTGGCCCCCCTGTTGTTGGGATGACAACAACCCCTCTGGGATGTTGTTCCACACATGGGTGACAACCCCATTTTCTATCTATCACAATAGTTGTTGCTCCTCATGGATGGCGGAAGTGGTGGACCCTGTAGGATGTTGGTGCTGTGTGGGACATGGGCTGCTACCCTCTGTCCTAGACCATCGATCACTCATCCCAGGCTGTTGCTTCTGCTCGGTATCTTCTTAAGGAGAGAGAGGGGGTGGCAACTATATGATAAAAAAAAAGGAGAGGGTTTAGGTTTAGAGCAAATTGCTATCATACTATTTAAAAGAGTATATATACATATATAGTTCTTATCAGTTAACAAAAGTGAATACATGCTTCCTACATAAAGGAGGTATGATAAATTTTATGGATATGAGTGGTAAATGGATCCTCAAAGAAGTAAGTCAAGTAGAAAGAGAAATACATAATGGGCCTAGGCCCAAATCTATACACACTTATGCGTCGAATTGTGTATTAAATGCGTAATGAATCAAGGTCTAGACTTAATACTCGAAATCACTTATAATCATGAATATCGTCATGTCAGCCTTGTTGGGATAAACTAATTGGAGCCTTGTTTCCATCAGGTCTAGTGCTTAGATTAACCAGACTAATACTCAAGCATACTTTGTTCTTTCTTTGTATACGATAAATGTCTATAACCTTTCATATGAAAGTAGAATAACCTACATTAGTGTCAAGGTATCTTAAAATTATAGGGATGTAATTTCTTAGACCTTGATGTATGATCCAAAAGTATCTAGCTGAAGTTTTAGGTATTAGTTATTGAAATGAAGTGAAACAACCAAACAATATTATCTAACTAAAGTGAATTTACATGGAATTCTGTATCTGAATATTTCCTACAATGCAAATAGATTTTTTTTTTGTAATTTATAATAATTCAAAGATTGAACAAGATGTTAATCAATATTGCAGTGAGCTAATTTATATCCCTTGTAAGTCTTAAGTGTCGTATAATATTTCTTTGTTCATAAACAATAATTGTAGAATATTTTGGCTGCTAACGATATTTTTTTGGAAGTATATTCACTTCTTTTTTATCACCATTTGAGAAAACCACATTTTTTGCATAACACCCCACAGCATATGTATCTGTGTGGAAGCCCATAGGCATAAGACTTCCCCTAGGAGCGCATAATCCCACAAAGATATGTAGGTAGGTCAAGTGCTAGTGCACTGTGGCACAAATTACAAGACAAACTAGAGAATCTCATAAAATTTTGACCCTAGTAGAAATTGTACCCAAGATCTTTTAGCTAGCACCATGGAAAATTACTATTGCAATATACCGTTTGCAATATACCGTAGTGGGTCATATTTATGATTTGTTGATTACATTTGTGCATATGTATGTTATTATGATTTATGAGTATCTAATGACTGAATTTTGAATTGAACTAGGAATGAAATCATTTGGTAAACTAATGCTCAGATGAACAGTATTACACCGAAAGAACACATAAATATACTTCAAACAATTATTTATCATGCACGCATGCATGATGCATCCACTTGTTCTGGAGGATTGTTTACGGGAGTCAATAGAAGGAAGCCTCTAGACCCATAATCAAGCGAAGGCTAGACAAAGGTGGTAGGAACCTATATGGGTGACTAGAAACTGCAACCTCTTCTTCAGGAGGTGGGATTTAAACCATTTCTTCTGGCTCATGCCAATGAAAAATAGTAAAACATATATGAAGCTGAAACTGTGTGCCCAACTTAAATCCACAATTTGTCCCTTGGAAGCTTGGACATGGTTCAGACAAAAACAAGGACATGAGATATGACTCTTTCTGAAATATAGTATTAGTATATAGACTTTCCTGTGTTTTTTACTTAGTCTATTTTTTCTCTTTACTGTGTTATTCTTGTATTTTGTTTTATCCCACATGGGTTATCTCTAAATCCTATGGTCTTCTCTTGTCTTATAAAAGAGAACCCTGTACTCCTTTTTTTATCATCTCAATAAGAGGATTATTAGCCACAACTACTGCTACTGCTGATCCTTGTTGTGCCCGTACTTCTGTTCTGCTCTGGTCTGATGGCGACTCCAAATCTCCCGCGCACTCTCTGTGTTACTACGGTGAAGTTGGACAGTTCCAACTATCACCTATGGGCTGCCTCCTTTGAGTTGTATGTCAAATCCCAAGGTCGCCACTCTCATCTGACTACAAAAGGCCCGTCTCTTCCTGCCCCTGATGCTGACGAGAAGACGAAACAAGCCTATAATCTCTAGTCCAAAGAGGACTATGGGGTCATGACATGGATGGTCAACAACGCTGAAGCCAAGATCAGCCAGTCCCTACTCCGTCTTCAGACTGCCAAAGAAATGTGGGAGCAACTCTCCCATGTTTACTCGCACCAACAGAATCCTAAGAAGGTCTTTGAGATCTTCAAGCAACTTGCCAAATAGGAGTATTCTGCTACTGACTCTGTCGAGGATTACTACAACTCCTGCTGTGCCCTCTGGGATGAGTTCCAGGTGTATCATCCTCTTTCTACTGACATCGATGAAGTTCATCGACAGCGGAACGAACTTATGTTAGTTCAGTTCCTCGCGGGCCTACCTGCTTCCTTTGCTGGTGTTGTGGACCAAATTCTCTCCGGTGACCCTTTACCCACTCTCCGCGATGTGCTTAAAAGGGTCCAGCGCTTACCTTCTGTGTCCTAGTCCGTGCCTGACTCTTCTGATGGGGCAGCTCTCGCTGTCCGCTCTGGTGATTCCTTTTGTGGTCGCGGTCGTGGCAGAGGTCGTGGCCGCGGAGGACGTTCTTCTGCTCCTGGCCGTGGCTCTGGCGCTGATCCTGTGGAGTCCCGCTACTGCACTCACTGCAAGCGCACCAACCATACTGAAGATCGTTGCCGGATCAAATACGGCAAACCTGACTGGGCTAATAAAGTGACTTTTGACCAGACTGAACCTGCTCCACCAACAGCTGACTGGATCCACTCGGAATTTGAAAAACTGCTTCAAGCTCGCCTGGCTTCCTCTACTGATGGTAGCGCCGCCCTTCTGACCAAGACTGGTAAACCTTCATGGGTGATTGACTCTGGTGCGACCTCTCATATTTCTGGCAATCCTACTTTATTCTCTAAATTGCACAAGACATCTTTTATACCGCCTGTTACTTTAGCTGATGGCTCTAAATCACCGGTTACTGGAATTGGTGATATAAGTTCTACTGGTAGTCTGCCATTACAGTCCACTCTTTATGTCCCTAAGTTTCCCCTTAATTTACTATCTGTCAATAAAGTTGTGAAGAGCCTTCGTTGCTCAATTACGTTTGATCCGGATGGTGTTCTGTTTCAGGATCTGCGCACGAGGATGACGATTGGTTCAGGCCATGAGGGACCGGATGGGCTCTACTACTTGGACGATCCGAAGCCAACTGCATATTTGACATCATCTGTGGCCGACATTCAGTGGCATTATAGATTGGGACATCCCTCTGCTGCAAAATTAAAAGCTTTATTACCTGATGTAGTTAGTTATGTTTTTCATTGTGAGACATGCCAGCTTGGCAAGCAAGCTTGTGCTACTTTTTCACCAAAATTTTGCATTAGTTCTAAAGATATCTTCGATATTATACATGCTGATGTTTGGGGTCCATGTGCTGTGACGAGTACTTCTGGTTTTAAATATTTTCTGAGCTTCATTGATGATTTCTCTAGAACAACCTGGCTGTTTTTACTAAAAGATAGATCTACCATTCTTGAGAAAATTACTGACTTCTTTGTTGAAATCCGTACCCAGTTTGCTAAGCCCATTAAAATTTTGCGCACTGACAATGCTTTGGAGTTTATGCAAGCCTCTGTTAGTAGTTTTTGTCGTCGCCAGGGCACCATCCACCAAACTTCTTGTGCCTATACCCCGCAATAAAACGGTGTCGCTGAACGCAAAAACCGTCATCTCCTTGAAGTTGCGCGTACCCTTCTTTTTCACTACCATGTTCCTCAATCTTTTTGGCCCGAGGCGATATCTACTGCTTGCTACCTCATTAATCGTATGCCATTCTCTGTGCTCGGCAATAAGATTCTATATCAGGTCTTGTTTCTTGATGCACTTCTTTTCTCTGTGCCTCCTCGTATCTTTGGGAGCACGTGCTTTGTTAAAAATATCCGACCTGGCCTTACCAAATTGGATCCTAGAACTACTAAGTGTGTTTTCTTGGGATACTCTCGCACTCAAAAAGGGTATCGATGCTACGATCCTGTTTCTAAAAAGTGGCGTCTCTGCGGATGTCGTATTCTTCGAGCACATGCCTTTCTATTCTCCGGCTGGTTCTGCACTCACATCGGATTTACTGGTTGATACACCTTTACCTGTTGTGGATGATTTGACTAATAATTCTGATGCTGCCTCCCCACCTGAAAAGCCACCTCTGAAAGTGTATCACAGAAGACAAAAGTCGACAGCTCCCTCTATGGCCTCTCCATCGTCTTCATCCTCTGTGCCAGATCAACCACCTCCGCAGGTATTTTCTGACCTTGATCTCCCTATTAGCCTGAGAAAAGGGACACAGACTTGTACTAAGCATCCCATTGAGAATTTTTGTTCTACTGATAATCTGGGTGCTAATTTTGCTAATTTTACTACGGCCCTTTCTGCTATATCTGTTCCTAAAACTGCTGCTCAGGCCATTAAAAATCCTGCATGGCGTCAGGCTATGGAAACCAAAATGCAGGCGCTTACTGAGCGCAATACATGGCAACTTGTTGATCCACCTGCTGATTTCTCTCATGTTGGTTTTCGCCGGGTCTTCACGGTAAAGTATCAACCGGATGGAACTGTTGAATGCCTTAAGGCGAGATTAGTGGCTAAAGGCTATACACAAACCTATGGGGTCGACTACTTTGAGACTTTCTCTCTGGTGGCACGGTTGAACTCTGTGAGAATTTTTATTTCTGTTGCTATTAATTCTGACTGGCCTCTGTATCAGCTTGATGTCAAGAATGCTTTCCTGTATGGTGACCTTCATGAAGAAGTCTACATGTCACAACCCCCTGGTTTTGTTGCTCAGGGGGAGTCCTCTAAAGTATGCAGACTGAAAAAGGCGATCTATGGCTTGAAACAGAGTCCCAGAGCTTGGTTCGATAAATTAAGCACTATTCTTCAGAAGTTTTCCTTCAAGCGCTCCCAGTCCGATCACTCAGTCTTTGTCAAGAATACTCCTGCTGGCATTATTATTCTCATTGTTTATGTTGATGGTATTATCCTCTCAGGAAGTGATCCTGCTGGTATTCAGTCCACCAAGCACTACCTGGAAAAATATTTCGTCACTAAAGATCTTGGGTCTCTCAGGTATTTTCTTGGGATAGAGGTGTCCCAGTCTTCTTCTGGCCTCTGCTTATCTCAGCGCAAGTATGTTCTGGATCTACTATCTGAAACTGGTCTTCTAGGTGCTAAGCCTGCTAGCACACCTCTGGATCCGAACACTGACTGGGATGATGCGAATTCTCCTGCCTATCCTGACAATCATCAATATCGAAGAATGGTCGGTAAACTCATCTATCTTACTGTTACACGGGCCGATATTACTGCTGCTGTTGGATTGGTTAGTCGTTACCTAGATAAGCCTCGACAATGTCATTGGAACGATGTCTGTCATATTCTGAAATATCTGAAAAGTTCTCCTGGAAAAGGCCTGCTTTACAAGAAACATGGACACTGCAAACTTCTTGGCTATTCTGATTCCGATTACGCTGGCAGCAAGGTTGATCGTCGTTCTACTTCTGGCTACTGCACGTTTGTGGGAGGCAACCTTGTCACTTGGCGAAGCAAAAAGCAGTCTGTAGTTGCTCGCTCAAGTGCTGAAGCTGAATATCGTGCCATGGCACACACTACTTGTGAACTATTCTGGATTAGGAGCTTACTGAAGGACTTTGGTATCTCTAACTCGTCTCCTATTCCAATGTATTGTGACAACAAAGCAGCTACATTCATTGCCAGTAACCCTACTTTCCATGAGCGGACCAAGCACATTGAGGTGGATTGTCATTTTGTCCGCGAAGCTGTTCTCTCTGGCCAGGTCTCTACTCCCTACATTCATATGACTGATCAGGTGGCTGACATCTTCACAAAGATTCTACCAAAGACAAAGTTCACTGCTATGACATCCAAGCTGGGCATGATAGACATCTACGCTCCAGCTTGAGGGGGAGTATTAGTATATAGACTTTCCTGTGTTTTTTACTTAGTCTATTTTTTCTCTTTACTGTGTTATTCTTGTGTTTTGTTTTATCCCACATGGGTTATCTCTAAATCCTATGGTCTTCTCTTGTCTTATAAAAGAGAACCCTGTACTCCTTTTTTTATCATCTCAATAAGAGGATTATTAGCCACAACTCCTAGATATAGGACTTGAGCACGATGGTAGGACAAAAAGATGTCTATGGCAATAGAATGATATAATTAAACCAGAATGTAGTATACATGTATAATATTATAATTCTATTTAAATAATGGTCCATATTAACTTCTTTGCAAATGTATGACTCATGGATCATGTTATTATGTCCTACTTTCCACTGAATATCAAACCTATACTATAATTGACTAAAACTTGAGAAACAAAAATGGGTTACAAGCATTGTTTATAAAACACATCAAGAGGTAAGTGTGCGGACAACACCTTGTAACTGGTTAAGCGGTAAACGAGTGATTTTTGAAAAAACAGGTTTTAGTTTCCCATATAATTTTATACAAAATTACACATATACGTATATAAATACTATACTTTTCAGAACTTTTATATATGTCGAAACCAATGTTTTAAAAAACGTTAAGCGGTAAGCGTGTGGACAACACCTTGTAACTGGTTAAGCGGTAAGCGACCGATTAAGCGGCCGATTTTTGAAAAAACGGGTTTTGATTTTCTATACAATTTTATAAAAAAATGCACATGTATGCATATATATACTATACTTTTTGGAACCTTTATACATATCTGAACACCCTAAATAACCATACTAAACACCCAAATACTTTATAACACAACTATAAAACAATGATTATAGCTAAACTATTAAACAATAGACTTGTCACACATAAAACACCCTATACAACTATAAAACAAAAAAGTATTAAGTATATATGCATGATACAATAACTATTTTGCATGACATTACAACAGACTTATCTTTGATACCTTACTAACTTATTGCTACATTTACATATCATCACTTGATCAAAAATTACAGCAGTACATTTAACCAAAGCATGCATTCTAAAATTTGTCATGATTAGTTACATGTAATTTACTTGGATATACAGCAGTACCCGATTACTATGTCTTACATACAAAGTATGCATATTAAATTAACTAAGGCTTATCATAGAACATGTATTGTATATAAGTTCAATATATTACAGTCAATAATTATTTTACTTTCAAAAATTACTTAATGTTACAGGCTTGCAGCAGTTTTCTTAAAAAAAATGGGTCTGAGCGGCCGATTAAGCGGCTGATTAAGCGGGTTAAGCGGGAAAAAAATGCCCGTTTTTTAAAAAAAAATTAATCGGGCGCTTAGGGGGTATTTTAAACGGCTGGACTGCTGAACCGATTAAGCGGCCGCACAGAACGTTTTTCATTTCACTGGTCGAAACACTCTACCCAACAATATAAAACACCCAAATAGTCTATAACACAACTATAACACAATGAATATAGCATAATATAGTAAACAAATGACTTGCCATGGATAAAACACCCTACATACATGATACAACGAAATTTTTGCATCACATGTTTACATAGATAAACAGTACACAATAGACTTATCATGGATACCTTGCTAACTTTGTTATATACCTACATTTGCATATCATCATTTAGTCATACATTACAGCAGTACATTTAATCAACATATGCATTCTAAATTAGATAATAGTCACATATAATTTACTTGTATCATTATAATAGTACCCTATTATCACAACTTACATACAAAGTATGCATTCTACATTAGAACTACGGCTTATCATAGAACATGTAATATATGTAAGTTAATATATTATAATCAATAATACTTGAACCATATAATTTACTTAATGCTATAGGTTTACAACAATATTTTTAAAAAAGAGCAAAATGCGGGAAAAAATAAAGCAAAAAGCAAGAAAAAGGCGAGTTGAAGCGGGCAAAAAGTGGTCTGTTTTTGCTCAGGGGCAAATTTAAACGGCTGAAGGGCTTGTCCGCTTAAGTGGCCACTTTAGCGGCCACTCAAAACGTTTTTCAATACAGTGCGTACAAGTTATGGCTCAATTGACAAATGATAGATGCAAAAGATATACCATGACAACATTACTGTCTAACTTTTCTTTTGTCGTAGCGTTGAAGAAATGGGGGGTAGCTTTTATTTATTTACTTACTCTAGTTTCTTCTGGTAAATGACTAAGAGGAAAAAATGTCAAAACATTTACAAGAAAGACAATCATATTTTCATTTTTTGCTATTCTATAAGTACATGGGAAATGCCTAGACACAAATGGGATATGACTAGGAGTGTCCAATATATTTCAAGTTATGCCCTTGAAGTGCGACCAATATGTGTTGGACAAGGTAGATACAACAATGTGCCATGCCTCCTAGCTCCATCCTAACTACCACTTTTGGCTGACAAGGAGTGGCTCAAGTGGTCAAGCACGGTGTCCCCTAAGAAAGGGACATGGATTTGAATCCCAGTTGCCGCCTTGATTTACCACCCTCCCGGGCGTTCGGCCTCCGCCACGGGCATGGGGGGAGAGGGGGAGAGAATGCCTCTCTTAATCCCAACTATCACTTTTGCATTTTTTGTTATATGGCTATATTTATGGACACATGCACTTCAAAACACACTTTTTGTGAAAAGAGAGATACCATGAAGAAGTAAAAATACAAATACCAAAAAGTAGATATAAGATGCAAGTCACACATAAAATTGTTGATAAAGTAAACCTAGAGAATAGGACATGACAGTTACACAGAAAGACAAGTGACAAAATGAAACTAGTACATAATTTTTTAAATATAAATCCAATTGTGTTTGTGTGCTTTTGATCTTTTTGTTTATATATGAAGGATTGTATTTCCTTGAGAAAGTACTAAAAAATGATTTGGAAAATTCTGCAACAGATGTATTTAAAATGAAAATTTCTGTCGTTTACTCGTTTAGATTAATTGCCTAAACATATCAAAATTGGGATTTTCGGTGTTTACTATTTACAGTGAAAGAAATGGATCAACTCAATCTAAAATGACGGAGAAACATATGTGAGTTTAGGGATTATAAATGGAAATAGATATGCACTATGATGTATCCAATATAGAATGAGATAACTAAACAGTAAACACACTCATGATGAAACCAAAGATAAAGTGAATCAAATTTGAATCACAGAGAAAGCCATTGACATTTATAGTTTAAAACGTAGTATCGCCAATCACAACTGTGCATTTGTAGTTTTAGGCAATCTAGAAGAAATATCAAGGTTGTGATAGGTTTCATGTGATTGGGATTGCAAATGCATAAGATTCGTTCTTTAAGATGCATATCCAAGTGGAAGGAGAACTACATTAGGATATACATGGTTTTAAAAAGCGGTTTGCGTTGTACGTTCGGAGAGGTCACTGAATAGAATATATGCGGTATGCGGGAGAATATGCAGTTTTGAATTTTTAAAAATTTTCAATTATTATATATATATAAATATTCAATAATCATATAGTTACACATTTAATTTGTAGAATTACATATTTCAAATGCAATCATGCAAATATGCAATCAAACAAAACTTAAATATACAAATATGCAATAATGAGCTAAATTTATAACAACCATAGATGAATGTAATGTAAAAAAGAGAAAATGGAAGCAGAAGGTAGGCTGCATGTAGGTGGTGGTTTTAGTTACATGAAGGATAGCGGGTGAAGTTACAAAATTTCCAGCTTAACAATTTGACCATTCAAAAATCGAGGATTAGTCGGCCTTATATGCGGTCATGGTCCGTTTTAGGCACCGATTTCCCATATGTGGTTAGGTCAAGGGTCCGAACTACATATGCGGCTGCATGAACCGTTTTTTGAAACACTGAGAATATATGTCATAGGATAAAATTAGTGAACACAGCCATATTGTAATGTTTTGAATCTCGATTCATGTAAAATGAAGCTTTAACAAAATGGGTATTGCAAAAATGAGTTATATTTTGTGGTATTGGTCAATGATAACGTAAAAAATCACATTTTAAGTAGCTATATAAGATATAAACATAAGTTGAAAATCTCAAGGTCAAACTTCAGAGGCCCTTTCTTAGACAGCTTAAGCATCCAACATAGGCTAATGAATACACTTGTCAAAATAAGTCACATTATCAAGATTGAAGGAGTTATGAAGGGAAGAACTAGATCGAAAATAATAGGGGAAGAGTTAGTAAAGAAGACTTTACAACCTCACCACCCAATGAAAACAAGGCAAAAACACACAACTGACTGAAAAAGAAGGTTTCTATCTGGACCCAACATGATTATATTGACTAAAGGTTAGATGTTATTTTTTATGCATGCTAGGGAAGTAGACCTGAAAGAGATCCCATTTCCTTGTGGAAGTGTCTTAGATCACGATCCTTTAGCTCAATGTATCCCAGCTCTGAGGGAACAACTGCTTTTTCTATGTGCAATAGGTCAATGGCCGGGTAATATTCTCATCATTTAACTATCATTTTTTCCCGGCCACATTTCTAGGACCAACTAGGGTAGTGATCAATAGTAAAACACACTTTAAAGGCTCACAAAGATCCATTTATAGGACAGGACCTTTTGAAATTCTTTCAACATTGTAGTATTTTCAATTATCTCTTGACCTCATTATCTTAGGATCTTTGACCATTGTAACACCTCAAGATGTGTGTTTGATGCACATGTATCATACGTAGCTGTGTTACATATAATATGGAACTATAATCAAGGCAAGCAAAAATATAACTCATAACTAACATATTTTATCCTGAAACATCAATAAACACCGTTTGAAACGGTGTGAAATGTATATGATTATAATGTTAGAAGGTATATAATGTCATTTACTTTTTATACCTTTGCTTAACTTGAGTTAAACATCACACCAATATTTACTTCCACTGCAGGCTCTAAAGGAGGTCCTTGTTCAACATAGAGAGGTTCTTGCATATGTGGAAAAGAAGAAAAAGAAGAAGAGCAAGCTGGTTAGCTCCTTTTATTTATAGTTGATTGAATCAGTTTCTTATAGTTATGTGGCTATCCGATTAAAAAAGAATATTTTCTTACTTGGTGTTTTTTTCTACAATTTTTTTTTCTTGGTGGGAACCTGCTACAATATATATATTATTACCTGGTGGGATCTTGCTACAGTTAACAAATGACATGCTCCTATTTGCAACAAACATTAATTGTCTTAGGAACATTTCTATCATTGTTAGAATCTAACATTTTGACATCCACTAGCAGGAAGGATTTTGCTTTTTATGATATCAAGTAAATTACTTGCAAATTTCCTTGGAACTTGTTGCTTACATTTTAGTTCATACTTTGTATTGATTAAGGTGATGCTGGTTTCGTCTAAATCATTGTAAGGCATATAAAATTAAAAAGTAAAACAAAAACCTAGTGGATCTTTCAATTTACCCATGCAGTTCTTTCTACATGAAATATAGTACAGTGAGCTTTTTCCCTATGCCCTGTCATTTATAGTGCACCTGAGTTACCAGTTATCTAGCATGTACGAACCAGACACTTTTCCTGATTGGTAGACAAGCAGTCCAGGAGTTCATGGCTCAGGGATGCCAATCACCTTTGTTGCATCTGGTAGAGATGGTGGCCAATTGAAATTTTAAAGTGTTCACAACACAGGAGTATACACACCTATGTTGAACATGGTAAAGATGGGCACTTTGTCTATGGCATGTGGAAGCTTACTTTATAGCCTTGAGGGGAATGAGGTAAGTCTGTGCATTGGTAGCCTTGAAACAAATGCCTTGAATGGATAGTTAGGCATTAGAGTAACAAGAGAGGAGACGCGCTGAAGCGGAGACTCTAGCAAGAGAGCATAGAATCTCTTCAGGATACAATGGAACGCGCCTTGAACAGGCCTAGAAGGATAACTATTTCTGAAATTTTATTCTGAAATCTAACTTAAACTAACCTTGAAAAAAAATTCTGCTCTTATAAAATAATGCCTCATAGAACAATGATCCAGAAAAGGGGTAGAAAGTGTAGAACTGATACTAGATCAGTCAATCGAAAACATGGTAAAATGAATAACCTCTTGGCAAGATAACCCAAAGTCTACAAAGCTACTTATAACCCAATCATGCTGGAACATCAAGGCTAATTGTTTCTTAAGTATGATATCATTTGTTACTGCTAGTATAAATGAAAAAGAAAACTGCAGAATAGTACATGGTACATGCTTATATAGTAACTAAGAAGATAACCACTTCCCTGAATACAGGATGTTGGACTACACGTGTATAAAGCATGTTTAGGCCCAAGTGGTCTCACTAATTACACAAACAATACTCAACACCCCCCATAAACTGGAGCTCATATATCAATGATTCTCAGCTTGTTCACTGAGGTGCATAAAAGGTCTTCCTTCCCACTTAATCCTTCCATCTTCTCATCCCCTTTTGCTCTTCACCATATTTGGCATAGGAAATGCAATGCTTGATTGAATGATTATAGTTTCTATGCAATTTTATGATGTTATCCTTGATGTGTTTTCTTTTCCTTGATTTCCATATATTATAAGATTTTAAAAATATTTTGTGACGTCAGTTGACATCACCGGTTGAACCGATCCAACTACTGGTTGAACCGGTGAACCAAGAAAGCCTCACCAGTTTGCTCACCGGTTCGGTTCTCGAACACAGCTTCCCTAATTACACGATGTGGGAACAAACATGTAATTTGTAAGCATGTTGGCCCAACAGGCCCACCACTAGCACAAGGAAAACTCAACAAAAACAACTTGTTGAAAGCAAAACATAGATTCTGCTCCAAGAAAACAATGTCTCATTGACATGGTAACCAAAAAGGGAAGGGAGTTGAAAGGTAGATCCATAACTCTTATCGATCAATGAGGAGTATATCTAGAGATAAATTGGTGATATGAGAAAAATACTCTTGTTATTCTTGTGGCTACTTCATGGCATTTAACTTGTATTAGTATTCATTAAAATAAAGACGATGGAATACAAGTAGATGTAGGCTCTTTCATGGAAATACTGGTTTGTGGTTAAACTGATTAGTAGTCTAACCAATAGCTGTTGAAGCAATTCATTCTAGCAAGAACGTAGTATTTTAGAATGTTGACCACAACTCCATTAACTATTGTTCATGGTGTGCTGTGTTATGACCTATTTCAATGTAGAAAAAGGTAGATTACAATGTTAAAAGAAAAGAGAGAAAAAGCACAAGAGGTGATTTACATGACTTTGTAGTATGCCTATTGCGAATCTGTAAATGGGAGGCAGTTGTTATGCACTTTCCTGAATGTTAAGGTTGTATTGCCAGCCATAAGTTGTTAGGGTTTGGATAAAATAAATATCATCATAGCCCTCATTTTTAGAGAATATAATAATGCCACAGAACAGTTGCCCTTCCTACTATGGCCTAACTGCTTGATTATCCTCTACACCAACCTCCAGTTGCGCATAGAGATCAAAGATGCACATGCCGCACATAATGAATGCTATATAAAGATTTGCTTTGAAAGAACTCAGATCAACGACTTTGCCTTTAGATTTTTATATATGGTACAGATAGTTGTCCTTCATTGATATTTTCTCTAATGAAGTGTTAACTCCATATGATTTGTTCAGCCATATCGCACCAGACTATTTTTTTATATGATACGTGAGTATCATAGGTAAATCTCATACGTGCAGTTAGAATAGACACCAGTAACACAGTAGTAGCTTTGTTTCTGACAATTTTGTGACCCCTTCTTCCATTACGTGATATTTCTCCTCCATACTAGACCTTGCTATTACAGATTTCACTTGCTCCTCCAAGCCACAAGATTACCGCCCAGGTAGATATCATAGGCATTAATTAAGCTTCCATCATCCACACATGTTTTGTAATTTAGAATCAACTAATTTTGTTATCTTTGTGTGTAAGTTTCCTCTACCTCTTTATTGAGGCAAAGTGCAGTGGATCCAAGAAAGCCTCCTATGGTTTAAAAAAAAATCTCAAAATGCTTGGCTTAATTAAGTCTAAATTGGTATGAGGTGCCTCAGTGACTCTCAAATCATGACCTTACTATTACTCTGGAGGAATTTTCATGTAATCTTATTCTTTAAATCCTCATATAAGAATGCATTTTTGTTTGTCAACTGATAAAAGTCACAATAATAGTGAGCTTGCATAAATGGGCAAAAATCTCTTGATAATCAACACCAAATGCCTGTGTGAACCCTTTATAACCAATGAGTTGTATACCATGTAACAGATCCATCTTCCTTATCTTAATAGTTAAAACCAAATTGAATTCCTCAATATTCTTAATCCCAAGTATGATTTATCCTAAAACTTGCATCTCCTCTTCTATAGCCTTTTCCACTAGAGAATTTTTAGAGCCTGATCAGGGTCATAGGAACATATTTAGAAGACAGTTTATGCAAAGAAGTAAAATATATGAGAGATCCAGGAGTACCTAACAGATTTAGTAATCGACTTTAAGGTGGTATTTTCCATTTGAGTAAATTGCGTTTGCACAAATATGTTTCGATTTTCTAAGATCAATTTGGATATATAGATTTTAGGAAACTTAGAGGGATCATTATGACACTAGATAACAGAACTTTATGTCTTTCTTCATGCTGAATCAAATATTTATGCTTAGTTCAATGAAGTCAAGGTTGAGTGCCAGATTTTGTGCTTTAGAACCTCATAATTAATATCCAACCCCATGTAGATACTAAAGGGTTTGACAAAACTCGTCATAGCCCTAGGAAATATTAGGAATTCTAACAAAGTCTAGTGATATACACTAACCAAACAGTTTATTATTCATTTAGAGTCAAAACAGGCTTTCTGGTTATATGATGTCTCATAAATTCGTGATGTTATTATTTTAAGTACTCAAGAGAGTGTTGTTTACCGTATATAAAGTTAAATCCTACAACCAAATCATCTAGATCAGCCATAACTCCCACGTATCAATCAGAGGTGAGAGAAGAGAAGGTTCGCAATCTAGCAGGCTAGTTGTTGGGTAGTGCTGCATTTTAGCTGGTTATTGCAGCCTTGTACTTTAGCATATTGTAGTGAATAGTGTTAGATTATACACTGTGGAAAATAGAAGTCAGTGACGATCCCCAATGACAACACGATGTATGGCAGCAGCCTCAAGAATCTAGGATCTCCTTTCACGGGAGTAGCAGACGTGCTACCTTTTTGTGCTCTGATGTGAACAAATTAGGGGCATAAATCCCTCCAAGCTGGATCTTCCGTGACTTAAATGTATTCCTTGGCCACCGAGAAACTGATGGTTGCACATTTGGTTGAGAAACTCCACATATTGGAAAGAGAAGAGCATATAGCCACAAGAAGAGATGGAATAATATGCTTTAGGAATACCACAATGTGGGATTGTGCAGCACTGGCAGGAATGTAGCTTTTTTATCCAATGTCTCATATTATGGTTGCACAACCAGCCTTTATAAGCTGTGAGAATTTACACACAACTACAATATTGGAAGAACCCTCATTTCATAGATAAACAGTGATCCTAATAAAAATACCAATAAACAGTGAGCCCTAATTTAGTAACTATGGGATAAAGAGAGGCATTCTCTCCCCCTCTCCCACGCCCGTGACGGAGGCCGAACGTCCGGGAGGCTGGTAAACCAATGCGGCAACTGGGAACTAATTTAGTAACTATGTATTTATTAAGGTTTGCATGTTTGACATGTATCATTGATGTGGACGATACTATACACTTGAAAGGAAATACAACTCCTCTTGAGGTCTATGAATAGAAGTGTATAGTCTGGTATGGAGTTCAATATTAGAACACCGTCCTTGAGAGTTTTCTGGCTTTAATTATAGTTTCTTCAAGATAATTATATTTGAGTTTGATAATCTTGTTGTATACAATTGAGACACTTAAGTTTCGTTCTTAATACTAATAACCCTTAGGCAACCGAGTGAGATCACAAGTATATATTCTGATAAGAGCCTGGTTGAGAGGTAAAATTTGTTTCATTTAGAAGGCATACAATTCTAAAACAAGAAAACAAACTACCTCAACTTGGGCTCAATTTGTTATACATTGTTTTCTACATAATGAAACAAAAACAAGATGCACTTTGTTTATGTACACTGTTGTTGTTTTGCACCAAACCAAACGATATCACAACACTGTATTAGTTTCACCGCAACCAACTATTAGGTGAGAAACTGACGGGCCCCAACCAACTGTTAGGGGAGAAACTGACGGGCCACGGTCTGGCCTAACAAGTGATCTACTTGGGGTTCCATCCCAAAACCAACAGGTAATGGGAGGAATAGTCCAATGACAAATATTAGATTTTGCAGTTGCATATGATATGATTTTGGCAAACACCCATTTCAAGAAAAGAGAATCTCATAAGATTACTGTCAAGAGTGGGTACAATTGTAGTCAAATTGATTACCTCCTTACAAGGCGGGAGGATCGTAAAGTATACAAGGACCGTAAAGTTATTCCTGGCGACGAACTCACGACCCAACATAGGTTGGTGGTTTTTGATATTATCATGAAGATCAATAAAGGCAAGCATAACAAAAATCAAGATAGCAGGATCAAGTGGTGGAATCTTAAAGGAGAAAAGAAATTGACCTTTCTTGATAAACTCATTAAGGAGGGAACTTGGAACTTAGAGTCTGATGTCACTACTGTGTGCCATAACATGAGCTCCTGCATAACAAAAATTTCCGGAGAGATTTTGGGGGAGTCTAAAGGTTGTGGGCCTCTACAAAAAGGGACTTGGTGGTGGAATGATGAAGTACAAAAGACTATTAAACTGAAAATGGAGATATCTAGGAGCTTACCCAAATCTCAAGATGATGCAACGTTCCAAAGATACAAGCAAGCAAGGAAAGAAGTGAAAAAGGTTGTTCAGGAGGCAAGGTCTAGATACTTTGATGATATTTATAAGAAGCTGGACACTAGAGAAGGGAAAAAAGATATATTAAAATGGCTCGTATAAGAGAAAGGAAAGGAAGAGACTTGAGTCAAGTAAAATGCATCAGAAGATGGTAGAGTGCTGGTAAAGGACGATGATATCAAGAACCAATGGAGAAATTACTTCCATAAGCTTTTCAATGGAGATATTGTAAATAATGTTAGAGACGCGTGTGACAGGGATACAAGAGATATCATTTACACGCAAAGAGTTTCACATTTTGAGGTCAAGAATGCCTTGAAAAAGATGAAAATGAGAAAGGCATGCGGACCAGACGGTATTCCCATTGATGTATAGAAGAGTATGGGGGATGAAGGAGTTATGTGGTTAACAAATTTATTTAACAAGATCATGAAGGCAAAGAAGATGTCGGATGAGTGGAGAAATAGTACTATAGAGAGCTGCACAAACTACAGAGGTATCAAGTTGATGAGTCACAGAATGAAGCTTTGGGAGAGGATTATTGAGCAGAGGCTAAGATCTATAACGCAGATATCAAACAATCAATTTAGTTTCATGCCTGGTAGATCAACGACAGATGCCATTTTTCTGATAAGGAGGCTTATGGAGAAGTATAGGGAAAGAAAAAGAGATCTTCACATGGTTTTTATCGATTTGGAAAAGGCTTATGATCGAGTACCCAGAGAAGTGTTGTGGATGGTTTTGAGGAAAAAGGGCGTCAATCAAATACATTGACTTGATTAAAGACATGTATGGTAGCTCTACTGCAAGTGTGAAGACTCCTGGAGGAGAGACACCAACATTTCCCATCACAGTTGGGGTGCACCAAGGATCCACACTCAACCCATATCTGTTCGTTCTTGTTATGGATGAGTTGACAAAAAATGTTCAGGATGATGTTCCTTGGTGTATGTTATTTGCTGATGATATTGTATTGATTGACGAAACTAAAGATGGTTTGAATGATAAAGTTGAACTTTGGAGAAAGGCATTGGAATCAAATGGATTGACGATTAGTGGGAGCAAAACTGAGTATATGCATTGCAATTTCAGCCAATCTCGCAGTGTGAATGGTGGAGCCAAGTTAGACGAAGTAGATATACCAAAAGGTGATAAATTTCGTTACTTGGGCTCTATCATTCAAACAGCCAGGGATGTCCAAAATGATGTTTGTCATAGGATCACTACAGGATGGTTGAAATGGATGAGTGCAACTGGAGTATTATGTGATCGGAAGATCCCTCTCAGACTAAAAAGTAAGTTTTATAAAACTGCTATACGGCCAGCCATGCTCTATGGGAGTGAATGTTGGGTGGTGAAGAAACAAGGAATCAACAAGATGAACGTGGCTGAAATGTGTATGTTGAGATGGATGTGTGGGAAGACAAGAAAAGATTGCTTGAGAAATGACTACATCAGGAATAAAGTGGGGGTGGCGAGCATTGATGACAAGTTGCGGGAGGGCCGACTCAAATGGTATGGACATGTGCAACGCAGACTGACTAATGCGCCTATATGAACTGATACTATTGAGGCAATCACAATTAATAGAAGAAGAAGAAGGCCTAAATTAACATGGGAAGAGCTTATAAAGAGAGATTTTAAATCTCTACATCTCAATCAAAATATGACTCATGATAGAGCTGAATGAAAAAGAAGGATCCATGCAGCCGACCCCAACATAGTTGGGATTGAGACTTAGTTGATGATGATGATGATGATGATGAGTCTCCATAAGCAGGCAGTGTGGGACTAAATTCATTCACATATGCTCAACAATCTTCCCTTCATGTATGAGCCTATAAACTATAATCTCCCCCTCGAACTAAACAAACTATACTACAAATGCCCCACCACATAGCCCAGTAGTATATTTCAGAAAGGTGCTAAGCCCCAAAGCTCAAACTTAGCTCTGATACCACTTATTAGGGGAGAAACTTAGGGGGCAAGACCCGGCCTAACATGTGATCCACTTAGGATTCCATCCCAAAACCAATTGGCGATGGGAGGAATTGTCCAATGACTTATATTTTGATGCACATCTCTATAAGTAGACACTCTCGGATTAAATTCATTCACACATGACTTAACACCAACATCCCCTTTAACCAACATTTTGTGTCCATTATAATTTTGTAAAAAAGCTGCCTGCCGTATGTCTGATCTTTCGCATACAAATATTTTATAGAATTACGAAATACAGTGCTGTTCATTTTTTATGTCAGAAAATATAACTACTCTATCCATTATCTAATATGGCATATATTTCTTGAATGCAGAATCCATTTTGCTGGTAAACCTGAGTTGGTGGAAGCTGTCTTTATGTCAGATGTTGTCAAGTTTCCTCCAAGATAGCCCTGGGCTTACTTTGTTTTATTTTCAGCTGATATCTTCAAGGTTTCCGACGACACTGTTTGATGGGATACGTTGTTTTAATTTGAGGAGAATGTGGAAATGGTGTGTGCAACTCTAGATGGAATATATTGCTTAATTGTGTGTGGAAATTTGATTAATTTCTGGGGAGGGAGGGACAAACATGTTTGAGCGGGAGCTATTTTAAGTGAAGCAGTTTGATGCGGTCCGTAGAGGCCAAAGACTATTGTATATGGCATCTAAAACGGGAGCGAGGAATAATGATATATATCTAAATCAATGATGGATTTCTCAATAATGTGATAGATTCCACGTTCAGATCAGTTTTGTTAGATAATCTCAGTTTATTTTCACGTTATTTTCAAATGGTAACCAACAAAAGAAAAGGACACTCCCTTTAAATCACTCAGTTTTGCTAAACACGAGCATCACGCATCTCAGGTTTGGCCCAAAAACATGGCCTGCGGATAGTTGAGCACAAATTGTTTATCATGATGTTCGAAAAGGGTCCTTTGCAGGTGGCTCCTCTCGAATTGATATATACTGCGGGTTGCGGCCTCCTAAGGCTGCATTTGGTACGTGGTGACATTACTAAGGCTGTATTTGATACATGGTGATAAAATGCGTAGTGACGGTGACAGTGATAGTGACGGTGACGGTGAAATTGTTAAAATTTGTTGTTTGGTAACACTGCATGGTGATGACGAGAGGAATGAGAAAATATTTAAAAAATGTTGTTTGTTACATGGTTACGGTTACGGAGATATGAAACTATTTTTATAGAAAACACCTAATACAAATATAAATTCTATTTATGAAACACCTCGTACATGAAAATTTCTTATGACATAAATGTTGGATCTTAGATGGGTGATTAGATGTTCTAGAGGGGGGAGAATAAAGCTGAAAGCATTTAAACAAAACTCATTAAACCTTCAAGATATATGACAAGATATGGTTGCTAAATAAGTAATTTGAGTGCAACTAAAATATACATAGCAAGGATGAGAGAGATTGAACATACACCAAGTAGACAAACTATTTAGAGTGGTTCCACACTTCAAATTAGAAGTATGTCAGTCCACTTACCTAGAGAGGTCAATCTCTAGGATTTCATAACCATTGCATTCTTATATTTATTCATAAGACTTACAATACATGACCAAACAAAGGACTTACCTATCCAATACAAAGAGTCTTCAACCTTACCAAGATCTTACCCACTTTGCAAGAGTCTTTGGCATTCTCCAAGGACTTACCCACTCTTGCACAAGTCTTCAGCCTTGCAGGGATCACCTACTCTTTTTGGATCTTCAGCTTTTGACTTCACCTTCACTCGGAGAAGCTTCCACCAAGGACTTACCCACTTGAGCAAGGAGTCATCTGCCTTCACCAAGGGCTTATCCACTCTAGCTCCAAGTATTCAGCCTTGATCTTCAGCAAGGGACTCCTTCCCTTGTTCTTCTTCACCTCTCTTGGACAAGAGAGAGAACCTTCATCTTCATGATTGAAATGAGAGATGGGGAGGTGGTGGAAGTGAGAGCCTCACAAGATATACATGTAGGACTAGCTCTCTTACAGATTTCCTACTCACTCTAATGGATGTAGCAAGTGATTAAGCTGAGAGAGAGAGGAGGCTGTAGGAAGCACTCAACTATAGAATAGGGACATCACATAGAGTTTTGCAATGAATGCTCAACCTTGGAATGAAGCCCAAGGGGTCCTATTTATAGCTGGGGATGCCTCTTAGCCTTTGGGAATACTTGAGAACGAAAACTAGCCGTTTTGTGGCTTGCAACGGATATATTTTCACTTTTTGCAACTCCACAACGGCTAGAAGTACTTTTCTGCACTTTTCCGCACTTTTCCGTACAATACAATCGGTCGAGTTTCTATAAGGGTAACTCGACCGATGCAATCTGCAGAAAATTGATCAAAGATGATCAGTCAAGTTTTCAGGCTGGGAAACTCGACCGAC
Source organism: Alisma plantago-aquatica (assembly GCA_963693085.1). Taxonomy (NCBI): domain Eukaryota; kingdom Viridiplantae; phylum Streptophyta; class Magnoliopsida; order Alismatales; family Alismataceae; genus Alisma; species Alisma plantago-aquatica. The sequence goes on along the minus strand of OY856412.1, from coordinate 1,163,776,793 downwards.
AAAGTGCCTATAATCAATTTTCAATGTTGCATCTAAAGTGATCTAACATTCGATCTAAGTGCTCCTGGTTTTTTCTAAGCTTAATTACAAGTCATACAATCATTACAAGTGATTTACAACATGATTCTAATGGATTTACATCATATTACAAAAACGTGCACTTGTATGACTTTGACTTGTCTTTTCTCCAATTTAATATGCCCAAGTTAGGGCATTTGTAGTGTGTCTATACCTAATCTGAAAATACTCAAGTAGAAGCATTCGACACCAATATGTGGAATGGTTAGTCATCATCAAAACACGGGTTTAGTCAATTTAGACGTGAGTCAACAATGACCTAATTGACCTTGAGTCAACAATCTCCCCCTTTTTGAAGATGGCAAATCATTCCATAAATGTATTGAAAGCTTTTAAGTAAAATCATACCTTCGGAGAAACCTAGGGGTTTCAATATGATTGAGCTCATATGCTCCCCCTCAATTGATGTGCATGGAGTTCTCATACTCCCCCTCAATTGATGATATTTCTCCTGCATGGTTAACTTTCATAACATTTATAGAAACTATGTCTTCTACTCATATATGTTCTACACATATATGTATTCTCCCCTTTACCTACTCCCTTTACATGAACATATTTCTCCTCTTCATGTTAGACATGCCTTCTTCCTCTTTTAAAAGAAGACATACCTTTCTCCCCCTTTGTCATTTCAAAAAGTGGGGTTATGAAGAAATAAGAAACATCACTTGTTAAAGAGAAAGGAGATAATATAAATATAGATAAGGAGAGTAGAAGAGCACAGATAGGGGCTTGTCCAAGCATAAAAAGAAAAGCAAGTTAAAACATATACTTGAACAACCCCAAAAGCAAGATAAAGTGCTGTAGAAAAACAATAAAATATAATTTTGACCCTTAAGATGACGAAATTTGACCAAAAACCATCAGAGCTCATCGCGAAGCAATGAGTCTTGCTCAGAAGGTTGTTTCTGCATGAAAGACACTAGTCTTGCACCAAAAACTAAAACTGGAGCAAAATCTGCATAAAATCCAAAAATACTCCAATTTCTACATATAATGTAGATCTATGTACCCTGCATCACAATGTTATGCAAGCAACTCAAGATAGTAGATATGCAATTCAAGGCACAATCTTGAGCATGTATGAGACAAGATACACGCATATCATATAGATGAGCAAAGATGCCAATTTTAAACAAGGTTAGAACTACATGTATATGAACTACTAGTAGATGATATCACAAGTTAGGACTACTAGTAGGATCTAGATCATAGCAAGAGATACTAAAAGATACACAAGATAGATCGAACTATGAGTAGATGAAGAGATATATCCAAACAAAGAGATAAACAATTTTAGAAGCATGAAAGGATATAACTCACTACAAATATGCATCATTACCAAAAAGATGATTACCACTAAGAACCTCAAGGTTGTATCAAAATAAGATATACACCTAGATAGATGTAGCAAGTTAGAGCATAACGGAAGCAATTTAGGACACAACCACGAGATCCAAAGAGATCATCATCAAAACCTGCAAAACAACTCAAAACAAGTAATTGCAAGATATAGATATACCAATTTAGAGCAATTAGAGAGACAGAGTTGCATGCAAGATAGGAAATTTAGAACAAGGCAATATGCATATATAAATATACCAAATGAGAGTGCCAAATAATAAGGCTATTGGTTGAGAAAAACTAGTTGAGAGGGAAATTCTCATTCAATAAGCCAAATGTGTATTCTATGCACAATGTTATCGGTCGAGTTTTGTGCATTGACAACTCGACCGATGACAGCTGTTGGCAAAACCCATTGGTGCCTATCGGTCGAGTTTCAATCAGGACCAACTCGACCGACAGACCAGCTGTCAAAAGGCATATATATTTCATAAAAACATATTTAAAGACATGCTAAAAATACAAACCATATCCAAACATGTCTAAGCAAGTTGGTAATGCACTATAGAAGAATTAGAAATAGTTTTTGAGCAAGAGTGTGAAGAGAAACACAAAATACCACTTTTGACTCAAAAACCATATGTATAGTGCACACTAACTTGACAAAGGCAAGTTAGAAATAGTTATAAGAAAGAAAACAATACCTTTGTTCTTACCATTCCTTTTTCCATTTGTTATCACCCTCTGCACATCTCACCTTTCTTCTTTCATGTGGATTGAGAAGTCAATTTGCAATTCAATAGCTCAAGTCAATTCATTTGCAAGTACCTACAAGAAGAAAGATGGAATGGTCCCCAATCATATTTTTGGGTCTATAGGGGTTAGTTTAGCAACCCAAGTCCTATTGCTCTTGAGTGCTTTCCTAAAAGGACAACAAGTAGAATAATGACCAATTTCATTGCAATAGTTGCATGTGCCCATAGTCTTGGAACTAGAGGATTCTCCATGGAATATTGGAGGTCCTTTATCTTTGTTGTTTCCTTGACTACTATTATATCCTAAACTATGTCTACCAATTTGTTTAGTAGTATGGTATATGATATCATTAAGATTCTTTTTACCAACTAAGAATCTTTGCAAAGAAGATCTCAAACTGTCATTATCATGCTTAAGAGAAGCAATAGTACAAGACAAATGATTTATATTATCTTTAACATGCAAAAGATCATTTTCTAAGCAAAGAACTTTAGTTAAGTAAGAATCTCTATCGATATGAAGAGCAGCAACATCATTCTATCTACTAGTAGAACTAGAACAAGATTCATGCACATTGATTTTAGCAAGCAAGGAGGCATTTTCTGTTTCTAATTCTTGCAAAACAAAATATTTGTCCTTGTTTTCAGATTTAAGAACATCAATATCATGCATGAGAGAATCAACAATTAAAGTATGCTCTTCATTAGAATTAGGCATAAGAGGTTGAGCTTCTAGAAATCTAATCTTATCAAGAAAACTAGCATTTTCAAGTTTAAGGGAGTCTACTTGGCTAAGACAATCATTTTTATCATCAAGCAAGCAAGAATTGGCATGTTCAAGATCATCTAGTTCTACATGCAAATTATCAATAATTCTAGCAAGCTTTTTCTTTTTCTTTTAGAAGACTTAAGAGAGGCACAAGTATCATGAATAATAGCAATCAAGGATTCTTTATCTAAAGAGTTTAGATTTACCTCACTTGAGTCCTCACTTGTTGATGCTATAAGAGTAAAATGGCATTCTCCTTCATCACTAGAGCTTGAGCTTGATCCTTCACTTGAATCTTCACTTGAGCTTGAGTTAGAGGAGCCACTAGAGATTGAGTGCCATTTCTCCTTCTTGTTGTGAAGATGGGTCTTTTTGCCTTGTGGGCAGTTTTCTTTGTAGTGACCCTTCTTTCCACATGTGAAGCACCGGATGGAGGAGGACTTGCCTTTGTAGAATTTACCCTTGGAGTACATGGCATCTTCTTTAGTTTGAGAGGATGGAGAGACTTGTTCCATGATAGCTTCAATTTGAGCCTTCATTTCAGTCTTCTTCATTCTCTTTAGCTCTTTATTCTCTTGTCTTTCTACTTCCTCCCTCTTGTCAAGTGTGGCTTCACGTTCTTTTAGATTTCCAATGAGCTCTTCAATAGGAATATCCCTAAGAGACCTTGCTTCTTCAATGGAAGTCACCTTGGGTTCCATCTCTTGGGGAGAGTTCTAAGGATCTTTGAGTTGATTTCTCCACTACACATAGGATGTCCTAGAACAACAAAACCATTCAAAATGGTGTTGAGCCTTGAGTACATGTTGGCTATCCTCTCCTCCTTTCCCATATTGAAGTTCTCAAGCAACCCTTTGAGCATGTAGACTTTGCTTTCCTTCACTTGATCTGTCCCTTCATAAGTGATGCAAAGATTTCTCCATACCTCATAGGCTGTTTCACATGAAGAAATCCGATTGAACTCGGTGGGGGTCATGGATGCATAGAGGATGTGCATGTCTCTAGTATTCAAAGTTGCTTTCCTCAAGGTAGCTTCATCTCATTCTTCAATCTTTGTCTTTGGTAGCATGTATGGGCTGTTCACCATTTGCCACATCTCAATACTTGATCCTTGGATGTAGAATTGAAGCCTTCTTCTCCAATAGAGGAAGTTGCTCCCATCAAAGATTGGAAGCCTGATCGAGTATCTCCCTCCTTGGTAGTCACCCATCTTCTCCTACTTGTTGAAGTATGCTTGGAGAAGACCCGCTCTGATACCAATTGTTGGATCCTAGATGGGTGATTAGATGCTCTAGAGGGGGGTGAATAGAGCTGAAAACACTTAAACAAAACTCATTAAACCTTCAAGATATATGACAAGATAAGGTTGCTAAATAGGTAATTTGAGTGCAACTAAAACATACATAGCAAGGATGAGAGAGATTGAACATACACCAAGTAGACAAGCTATTTAGAGTGGTTCCACACTTCAAACTAGAAGTATGTCAGTCCACTTACCTAGAGAGGTCAACCTCTAGGATTTCCTAACCATTGTATTCTTATATGAGTCAGGCTAGAATACACTCGAGTGTATCCGGAGCGGAATACACTCAAGTAGTTTTTAATGATGCAATATTTTTTTTGAAAATCTAATCCGTTGATCTTCTTAAACATCTTGTGAACAACTCATACACAAAATTTGAGCACATTTGGATATGTATAGCTCATGTTATGAAGACCACAAAAATTATGCATTTCAAATTAGTTTCGCGCGTCGATTTTGTTTCCCTTGGATGAGTGACTTATACTCATCTAAATGGGCTCAAAATTTGTATGTAGCCTAGTTATAGTATGACGGTGAAGATCAACGATTTACATTTTGCAAAAAATAGTCTTGATATGCAAACACACTTGAGTGTATTCGTGCGATCCGTACACTCGAGTGTATTCTAGCCCGACTCTTCTTATATTTATTCATAAGACTTACAATACATGACCAAACAAAGGACTTACCTATCCAATACAAAGAGTCTTCAACCTTACCAAGGACTTACCCACTTTGCAATGAGTCTTCGGCCTTCTCCAAGGACTTACCCACTCTTGCACAAGTCTTCATCCTTGCAGGGATCATCCACTCTTCTTAGATCTTCAGCTTTTGACTTCACTTTCACTCGGAGAAGCTTCCACCAAGGACTTACCCACTTGAGCAAGGAGATCATCTGCCTTCACCAAGGGCTTACCCACTCTAGCTCCAAGTATTCATCCTTGATCTTCAGCAAGGGACTCCTTCCCTTGTTCTTCTTCACCTCTCTTAGACAAGAGAGAAAACCTTCATATTCATGATTGAAATGAGAGATGGGGAGGTGGTGGAAGTGCGAGCCTTACAAGATATATATGTAGGACTAGCTCTCTTACAGATTTCCTACTCACTCTAATGGATATAGCAAGTGATTAAGCTTAGAGAGAGAGGAGGCTGTAGGAAGCACTCAACTATAGAATAGGGACCTCACATAGAGTTTTGCAATGAATGCTCAACCTTGGAATGAAGCCCAAGGGGTCCTATTTATAGCTGTGGATGCCTCTTAGCCTTTGGGAACACTTGAGAACGAAAACTAGCCGTTTTGTAGCTTGCAACGGATATATTTTCACTTGTTGCAACTCCACAATGGCTAGAAGCACTTTTCTGCACTTTTCCGTACAGTGCAATCGGTCGAGTTTCTATAAGGGTAACTGGACCGATGCAATATGCAGAAAATTGATCAAGGATGATCGGTCGAGTTTTCAGGCTGGGAAACTCGACCGACAAAGTGCATGTAATCAATTTTTAAAGTTGCATCTAAAGTGATCTAACATTCGATCTAAGTGCTCCTGATTTTTTCTAAGCTTAATTACAAGTCATACAATCATTACAAGTGATTTACAACATGATTCTAATAGATTTACATCATATTACAAAAACATGCACTTGTATAACTTTGACTTGTCTTTTCTCCAATTTAATATGCGCAAGTTAGGACATTTGGAGTGTGTCTATACCTAATCTGAAAACACTCAAGTAGAAGCATTAGACACCAATATGTGGAATGGTTAGTCATCATCAAAACACGGGTTTAGTCAATTTAGACGTGAGTCAACATTGACCTAATTGACCTTGAGTCAACAATGAATAACGCAAAATTCTATCATCAAATTTTAGTGGAAAATTTTATCTTGGGGGGAAAATGGTGTGGTGGGAAACGTCGTCTTGGAGGGAAAAAATATCTTGGAGGAAAAAATGTGACGGGAAATTTTTTCTTGGAGAGAAAAAGACTTGACGAAAAATTGTCTTGTAAGAAAAAAGATTTAGTGGGAAACTTTATCTTGGAGGGGAAAATATGTGGCGGAAAATGTTGTCCTGGTGGGGAAAAAGGTGTCTTTGAAGAAAATGTATGGTGGAAAATTTGGCTTGGAGGGAGAAAACTCATCTTGGAGAGAAACGTTGAGAAGGGAGATTTTTAATGATAAATAAATATTTTTAGTTAGTAGTGGGTACAATAACAAATAAAAAAGACAACGAGAAAAAAATTGTTCGAAAAAATAAGATATATAAATAGTATTTAGAGCAAAATAAGTTTTAGTAGGAAGTCAAAACTCGTTGGCAGGAAAGAAATCTTGGAGGGAAACATGTTGCATAGGAAAGGAAGGAAAAATATAGTAGAATTTTTCTTTACACATATGTCTATATATTAATGGTGATTTAAAAAGAACTTTTTTCACCGTCATTCACTATACTTTTTCATGGAGACAAAAACAAGCTAAAATTCACAATGAATTCACTACGGAAAAATACTCTATCACTGTCATGTGCTTACCAAACAACATTTTTATTTCAGCATCATTTTCATCACCATGATTCACCACGTACCAAACACCTATCCGAAGGAGCCCTCACACGCATTGTGAGGTTCCCGGAGTTGATGCAATCGCTCATCGAAATATCCAGTTTCTTCATAGACCGGGTCAAACCGAAAAATCCAGAAAACAGTGGGGTCGGATTAACCTATAGGGCTCTGACGAGGTTAGGTTACAGAGGAGAAGAGGATCAATCAGGTTCTGCGAATGGGAGGCGGACGGAGGGTTTGCGACGGCAAGTCATGCCGTTTTCAAGCAGAATATAAAGACAATGGTGTTCGCTATTCATTTACACCTGGTAGTGGTTAGGGTAGCGACTCGCAGGCCGGCGAAATCAAAGGAAAACGTTAGCTAGCTTTATTCTAAACAGCCGGAATCTAGTGCCAGTTGGGGAGGGCGTGTATCAAATTACTGACGACGAGCCAAACCAAGGTTCTTCCGAACTTCAATGAGGTGTAGTGACTTTGGTGGGGCTCAATGAATTTTCACGTAGTATACCATGGGTTTTGGATCACTCCTTTGGCTCATGGAGATACTCCACGCCTAGGGAATAGCTCCGCTGAAGTTGAGGTCACTGGAGAAAAGACGGGGTGGGAACTAATTGAGCGTTGGAATTGTTTTGGTGGTATATGCCATGCTTTGATTGGTCTTATATAGGATCAAGGTCGTCATCTGCGAAATATTTGGAGATGCAAATGAGAAGGAGATTGGATGTCTCCTCATTTTCAAGCAGTAAGGCTTCAATTATGGATTAAACTCTTTGAGATGTTTCCAAGTAGTCATTGGAGAAGAAATTGGGAAAAAAGATTGATTGGCTAGAGAGTTACAGCGTGAGGAGGATGTGTGCACGACTCTAACTTGTTTGTCTCAAGATAGGAGATAACTTGGAGGCTGCTGTTGGAAGTTTCAATCGCGATCTAATGGCACCTAATAGGGCTCACATTAATCAAAGGGCGAGTATGTGGGCGGTTATTTAGACTATATTCAATCAAGTTGATTTTTGACTCAACGGGAAGATAATATAGCTAGGATCTAATTAAGATAATATTTCCTTCAATTAATTTCATTGACCGCAAAGAAATTCCAATTTAGCTGCAAATTTAGGTTTACCTTTTATTTGACATTATTATCTCTAGGGATCGTGCTCAAGGAAAACCAAGAATCCTATAACTCCCTAACTGATTCGTCATTTGTTTTCCACATTATTGAATTAGCTCAAATATTGTTTAGAGAATCGTATTCACTTAATCTCTATCGTATTATACTATCACTCCATGTTTTGAAGCAAAAATCACCTACTTTTTTGTCCGACTCAGGCATGAATGCAAACTTATATTAACCATTTTTGGTCCTCCTGAAACTTAAAAGCAATCTCCCATTAGCAAATATAGTTTCTTTTTATGACAAGGAGCTTGAAACTCAAATTAAAACTTTAAGAATGCAGCACATCAGATTTAATATTTGGAAATACACCTTATTACATCCTCTCCCAATCTTACAATATTTCCCCCTCAAAATTCAACTTAAGAAGAAAAAAAGTGGGGATGGGATTTCTCCATGTCTAGCTTTAGCTCCAGCAAGGCATCATGTTCACCATAATGCTTCCAAAACACTTTGAGCATCTTGATATTGTTGTTTTTGAGTTCCTTTACTTTAAAATTCGATATTCTCATTGGTGCTTCCTAGTACACTAGGTTCCCCTTTAGCTTGATTGACTCACAATTCAACACAAGTGTTTGGTCCTTCACGTAACGTTTCAAACTGGGAACACGGAGCATGTCGTGCATCACCATATACTAAGGTGGTGGGCTAGTCTCTAGGCACACTTTCTAATTTTCTCTAGGACCTTGAAAGGTCAAACAAATCTTGGCTTAGCTTCCCATAATTCTTAGAAATGGCATAGAGAGGTCAACTTTAAAGGAAGATGTGATCTCTTGGAAATAAGTATGCCAATATGCTTGGCATATACATAGGCTTCTTCCCATCTTGTGCTCTCCCGAGCATTTTCTTGATAAAAACTACCTTTTACATGTACACTTGCAACTCCTTCAACTTTAGAATTTCCCTCTTACCCAAATCACCCCAATGGAGGGGCGAGCGGGGCGAGCGGAACAACCTTCAATACAAAGCCTCATATGGTTACATGCCTATGCTATCTCAAAAGGTACTATTATACGCATGTTTTGCTAGTGGGTAGATAGCAACCTCATGATCCTCCTAGTGTAGGAAACTTGCTCTAATCAAGTAATGCATGGTATGGATTGCCATCTAGGATTGACAACCCGTCAAAGTGTTATGTGTAGTGCTAAGTTTTAATTTGGTCCCTACTTCTTCCTTGAATTCTCTCTAAAACTTAATGGTGAAATTTGGGTGATTGTCATAGATGAATGAGCTTGGAACTCCATGCAAACAGACTATCTCATGTATGTTAAGGTTTGCTAAATGTGTAACTTTGGCAGTGGTTTTTCTTATGGGAAAGTATGCTTATTTAGTCAACCAGTTGATGTGAAACTCATATAGCATTGTACCTAGGGGTAGTAATCTCGGACCTGACCCAATTTTCATTACTTGATTTAAACATGAAAAGTGTTTATTTGTTTCCAAACTAAAATTCAATGACGTATATACATATTAGTTTGTAGGGACTTGAACAACTCAAACCTAATCCACTTGACCGAAAGTAATCTGAAACAACTGTTAATGCGCCTTAGGTGTATTTTGTAAAAGTATAAAGGCTTGCCAAGACCTCAATAGCCCATCTTGGGAAACCAAAACAAGACACGTCTAAATAGCATGTTAGTTTGAGATGTCTTATCTTGTTAGGATCAGGAAGCCTCATCCAATGACAGTGGAAAGCATGTATTAGAATGGCATAATGGAGACTTTTTTAGATGAGAAGCAAGACCATATCCACTTGAAACTCATCTTCATAACATTTTCGGCATTTCATATAAAGAGTATTATGTGTTTTCATATTTGCATATTTCATATGGTTTATAGTAAAAACATGTCGAGTGTTGTTGGATTTATGGGTTTATTATTTAGTTTGTAATATGGGCCCAAGTGTGTCTTAGATCGTTAGGGTCATGGGTTGTGCCTGAGTCTATATGCTTCCCCCTTCTCCTGTATATAAGAAAGAGGGGTTTCTCTTATCAAATATATCAAGTAGTCGTCTATTTTCTTTATAACATGGTAACAAAGTAGGGATCCAAAAACTTATTTTTTAAGTGAGAGGGAGAAAAGAGAGGGAGCTGTAGCCTACAACCGCCCACATGCGCTATCCATAATCCATGGATTTTGTTGCTCCTTCCTCTTCCTTTTGTTGTTTTTTTTATTCCTCCTCCTCTTATTTCTTCTTGCCTTATTATCAATGTCTGAAGTCTTCTCAAGACCATTATATGAATTTGATAATGCACCAGGACACCTATTCTTCACTTCTAACCATGTTGTTACAATATGTTACTATAACATGATGGGATTGATGGATATTTAATCCCCTTGCTTCATGCTTTCTATATACCTCAAGCAAACACCTTCTCTTCCTTTATCCCTTGGAGGCTTGCATGAGAAGAAATGTCTCTACCTTTTGCCTTGAAGAAGGGGGTATGTTACTTTCATTCTACTCATCAATGGCATGTTGTAAGAGAAACTTTATTTGAAATTTTTTGCATGTACTTAGTGGTTCTTCTCTCCAAAAAAATCTCTTCCAGTAGTCTCCCTAAATCTCTCCTTCTTCCCCTAGTACCTTTCTTTGCTCTAATGTGGAAAGAGGAAGAGATCTGGCAACCTTTTCTAGACAGCTAAGGTTGTGGTCACTGTTGCAACTACCATAAAGTTTGTTGCTGAATTCAGCTACATATATTCTCGACATGTAATGTGTCTCTATCCTCAAACATATTTTTATATATTTTATTATGCTTATTTTTGTCTAATCTTCTTCTACCTCTTCTATTTACACTCATTATTCTCATCTCATCATGAACATATTTAAAGTGGGGGACTATATTTGTCTATCCCAACTACTCTCCACTCTAGATTCTATACATATTTGGATTGAAGGGAAAGATGTATTAGAGGAGAGTGATGAAATGGTCAAGTGAAAGAGGCAAAAATGAAAATTGATATTCTTTAGCAGATTTTCTATTTCCACTCTTCCAAAATTTAAACGGGACCTTTTACTTCATTATTCGAGTATCTTGGAGTTATGGTGTGCATGTCTACTTTGTTGTAGCCATTGGTGTAATCCTACTACATCGTCTCAATTACTTTTCACTATGGATCAAAACACTTTGGATTTCCATGAGATGCTATGTATGCATGGACTTACTACTTCCAACACTCTTTAGACCCTCTATTACATGTGATCCAACACTTTCTAGACTACTCAATGATAATAACAAATGAGATGAAGCACATATTGTTCTTGTCTATTGTGACTCCAGATGTGGTTCTCGTCTTCTTGAAGGTTCTTTGTTACCTATTTATTAATACTAATGTTAAATTCTTTACGATAATGTTTGAGTGTTGAACTATGAGATTCATGGGGAGTGATCATTTGTATGGGTTGGTTATATCTTTCATATTTCTTTTGAAGTTGTATGTCATATTGAGTTTCTCTACAAGTTTCCTTATAATTATCCCACACTTCATCTTTAAGGGGAGTGTTGAGAGTTATTTAGTTTAGGGGTTTATTAATTAGTTTGTAATATGGTCCCAAGTATTAGGCTTGTGTTTGAGTCTGTATGCTCCCCCTTCTCGTACATACAAGAGAGAGCTTTTCTCTTATCAAATACATCAAGTATTCATCTATATTCTTTCTAATAAAACCCAATTAGGATCTGAATTAATCTCGAAGTTCACTTCATAGGTCGAACCTCAGTCTGACCTAACCCAATTTCCAAGTCTAGTTGTACCCCTTTCTGGTACTGGGAAGACACCAAAAATTTCATGGCTATCTGGTTACATTTCCATTCAAGGATATCAATAGGTTGTGGTACTCACCTATTTTTCTTTCACCTTATATAAGGTCAAACAATTGGACACACACTAAGCTATGTATTGCTTCATCACTTGACACAAGTAGCATCCTAAGTTCTTATATGTATTAGTGATACCAATATGTAAAATTCAGTTGGACTTATGTACTTCATGTATGATTGAATTGTTTAGTTCACACTCCCTATGAACTCATATGCTATGTTTTTATGATATTTTACCATTAACTCCCAGATAGAGATGTGTTTGGGGCTTTGTTAGAAAGGTCTTCATTTCAACTAGATCTATGTTGAAGGTTTGGTCCTAAAGTAGCCCAGTGAGGAGGCCATGAACAATTTGGATGTTATATGGAACTACTGATCTAGGCTTGGATAGGAGACCACTCAATTATTTCCTTGATATGCTTCTACTGGGTGGACAAGGTTGAGATACAATTCAAGAACTTTTAACTCATGTCATTGGCTACCACATTAGGTTTATCTTGATGGTACTATACTGAAATACAAGACCTTGAGGTACTCCATCTATTTTTGTAGGAACAAGTTCAAGCCCTTCTTGGTAGACAAGCATTTCAAGATTTTATTTTTGGTGAAGATGTCAAATCTATCTTTCTACATGTAATGCTGACCCAATTTTAGGATGTAAATGATTGTAGTAAGCTTCATACTGTGTTAGATAATTGATCATGTGGTCTTAATTTAATGCGTTGTGTAGGAGACCACTTCTCCATTTTTTTATGAGGAAACCCAAGCTGTACACACAAAATAACCCAATCATTTCTAGAAGGTAGGATCGACAAGGGAGAATAAGTGAGTTTCTTCTTGAACTTGGAAGCTAAGTTCACATGTATGCGTCCAGATGAACTTCTCATTCTTCCTTATGAGATTATGAGAGGAAGTGCAATCTTTGAGAAGTTGGGGATAAAAATTTGATGATAATTTCTAGTCCGAAAAAGTTAAAATTCCTTGTCAGTATCTTTGGTGGTTGTAAATCTAGCACAAGAATAACTTTGGTAGGATTGACTAGTTCCTTCAGATTTGATGTGTCCAAGGAATATGGAGTTGTCTATCCTTGACTCATAGTTTGAATATTTCCCATAGGTAAGTTCATCTCTAAGTATCTCATGTACTTGTCATATATGTTCCCAATGTGTTTAACACTCCAACTTCTATAGTAGAAGAATAAGCATCCATTCATTTTTTTCATTAGGTGTTTCGCCAACATGATACTCATTGCAATAATAACTATGAAAAAATTATCACATACTAGTGAATAAAATATGCTCTCATAATTTTTTTTGCATCAACCTTAATAAGAAATATTGAATAGATGATGTAAAAGTCTACCATTCTATCTTCAAATTTTGGATTGGGTGGATGGCAACCCATCAAGAAAAACTCCTATAAATTATAAATGTGCTCCATATTTACCAAACATCTTGAAACTTGATACTTGTGGGCATCCATCCCCAGCCATGCACAAATAGAAAATCTACAGATAACATAAGAGACATTGAATTCTTAATAAGAAAAACAAGAATGTACTACAATAGGAAGTTTAAGCTAAAAATTGAAAGTTGTATACTTATACTTATCTTTTGTTTATGTCATTTATCTACTTGTTTTCAACATTATACAATGAGTCCTCTATGAGATGGCATGGTATTACCTCAAATTGGAGTGGTTTTTAGTGGGAAGGTAAATGAATATTACTTGGGTGGTAATGATGTGTGGATAGACGCCAATCTTTGCTTGTGTTTTTTTGGACATCAGTGCCAACTTAATTAGGAGCCTATTTGGTCATGCATATAAGGATGCACAAGAAAATTGATGTTTTTAATCAAACATATGATTAGAATGATTCTGAATCATAAATATTCTAGAATTATGTTTTTTCAAGCCCATGACTCTCCTATATAAAATGGCACATATAAAAGGGTGAGATACATCTTTGAAACACAACTTGTGACATAAGTTGGCCATCCTCTCTCTCTCCAAGAGAAAGGGAAACCCTAAGGCTATTGTCTGAGAAAGGGGACGAGAGGAAGTTCTAGGATAATAAGCATGTCCACAACTTATGTTCTCTTCAATAGGGTGCAAACGTGGTGCACCATGTACTCTCTCATCCATATGGATGAAGTAGAGGACAATGTGGATCCTTTATCCTCCTTTAGGGTCTCTTGATTACCAATTCAAATTTGAATTGGATAGATCAAGATATTTACCAACAAAAGGCACATCTTGTTGTTTTGAAAAAAGCAGGCGCAAATGTGTCACCTTTATGCCTCTTTTTTTCTTTCACATACTGGAGTTTTATAGATACGATGGATCAGTGGGCATGTGAATTTTTAGAAGAGAGTTTAAATATTCCACCACATCCCCTTTCCTGAAACCATGCAATGGTATTAGAGTCAATATCGTATGTTTTCTATGCCTATTTGGGTATTGAACCACATCGATTCGTTGGATGAATATTGTGCAAATTGTTTCCATGTTAAAATCTAATATATATATACATACATATATATATATATATATATATATATATATATATATAATACAAAGTGTGTGATGCCTTGAAAGTCATTTTGTTTTGTGGATGTATGGATATGGAAACTAGATTTCTTGTGGTGTGATTTACAAAAATGTAATATCGTGGTTTTGTTTTTGATCAAACATCATGTAACATGTATATGGATTGCATTCCATGCCTCTATCGATCATTCTCCATGTTATAATTTCAATTATTCAATGATGTAAAATCACCAATGGCGGACCACGGTGGAAAGGAGGAGAAGATCAGATGCCAACACCAAAGAGGAAAATCCTTGGATGGTTCGTGAACAAGATGAGGTGGTGGATCAACAAAAACACAAGATTTTCTATAACAAGAACTTTTGACCGACTGATCATCTTGTCTGATCAGGTGATCATAAACCCTAACAAGGATCTATCCAACTGATCACAAAATTTAAACCGACTGATCAACTTGCTCAATCAGGTGATCAAAAGAACCTTGAAGGAGTAGATCAGGGAATTATGATCAACCGATCAACTTGTCTTATCGGATGACCAGAAAACCCTAAAGGCATAATAACAGTTTTGTCAAGTGTGAATGTCTTGGTTGGTTTTTCTACAACAATTGTTGGCTCAAGTCATTGTACTAGTTTCCACATCCTATTGTGATTGTTATAGTATATGATATGTATAGTGTATATGTAATAGTGATTGGATACATATGAATATATATATATATATATATATATATATATATATATATATATATATATATATATATATATATATATATATATCCATGTAATATCAATGTTGAAGATGCCTTCTAAGTGCAATACAGTGGGCATTACAAGTGTGGTGCACCATCTACCGTGGGGAAGTGTAATAATAAGTGTTTGGGCATATCAACCAAGGTACATATCATATTTTATTGACCCTAGGTTTGTCTTAACTAGGTGATCTTAACGAGATTAAGCACCTAGAGGCATAAATATGGCATATAATTTATACAATGAACTATTGACAAGGAGTTGTGAAACCATCTATCCAAGAATTACATATGATGCAACTGGTAATTGTCACCTACCTTAATAATTAAGTTATGGACACTGATGTTAGTTGGGTAATACCTTAATGTATTCTGGATCTTAGCTCACTAGAATATTCTCACTCTAATCTTACAATTAATAGTGAGGGTTTTTAATTTGATAAAATAGTCAGAGGCTAATTAATTAAAGTTCAAATTAATTCTTTCAAATCAAAATTTTGAAATAAAATTGATTTTCAATCAATTTTATTGACTCATGCAAAATTATCTTCTGTTGAAGATCAATGGAAAACACAAACCACAATCCATTTTCACTATGATTTGTCCTTGATAAAGAAAAACTTAACCAGAATACCTTCCACAACTGGTTCAGATGTTGAGAATTGTTCTCACATAGGGGCATAAGTTCTATGTCTTGGACACACCAACACCTAATGAACTGACTCCAAATGCACCTAGAGAGGAAAGGGATGCTTACAACTAGCATTTTTAAGATGCCATGGACATCAAATTTCTAATAATGTGATCCATGAAGAAGGAGCTTCAGATGCAACATGAGAACATGGATTCTATTGAGATGATAATACATCTTAGGAACATGTATAAAGAAAAAGCATGACAAGAAAGGTATGATGTTTTCAAGGCCCATTATAAGTGTAAAATGGTAGAAGGTGATCCAGTTGGACCTCATGTACTCAAGTTAATTGGGTACGTGGAAAAACTTGCAAGACTAAGATTTCCTTTGGGTCAATAGTTGGTCATAAATGTAATCTTGTAATTGTTTTCAGATTCATACAAGAATGTTTTCATGAAATATTAAATAAACAATTCTGATAAGATGATTGAGCTACTAGGCATGTCGAGAATGGATGAGGGACACATGTAAGACAAGCCCAAATTTGTGTTGATGGTCAACATAGAAAAAGGAAAGTCCAAGGGCAAGGAAAAAGCTAAGAAAGAATCTAAAGGTAACCCAAAGTCTACTACACTTAAAACAAAAGTAGGAGCGGGTAAGTGAGACAATTGTCACCATTGTCACCAGGTTGTCCATTGGAAGAAAAATTTCCCTCTCTACCTTGAGAAACTGAAGGAGAAGAAGGAGATAGAGATATCCACTTCTAATATATATGTTATTGAAATAAACTTATCTACTTCTTCATCATGGGTATTGGATATCATATGTGGATCTCATATATGCTTAGATATGCAAGATTTGAAAAGAAGTAGGCCCTTGAAGATAGGGGAGGTGGAACTATAAGTTGTAAATGGAGAAAGAGTTGTTGCCACTACTGCATACATATACTATTTATCTCTGACAAGCAGGTTTGTAATAGAGTTAGAAAGCTTCTATTATGTTCCTACCATAAATAGAAATAGTATTTCTATGTATTGTTTGGACGAGAATAAGTTTGAGTTCCTAATAAAGAATGATAGTTTATCCATTTTGAATATATTTTATGGCATTGACCCTATGTCTTATGGTCTTTATTTATTAGATCCTATGACAAATGTATATAACATATATACCAAAAAGTTAAAAATTAATGACTTAAATAAAACATATGTTTGTCACTATCACTTAGGGCACATAAACGAGAAGTACATTTCTATAATCCATAAAGATGGTTATCTATAATCTTTTGATTTCACATGTATAGCGAGATGTGAATCTTGTTTATTTGGCAAGATGACAAAAACACCTTTAACTCGCAACAGTGAGAGAGCAAGTGACTTATTAGGACTCATACACGCTGTTGTTTGTGGACCTTTTTAGGACAAGTGCTAGAGGTGCAGATCAATACTTCATCACTTATAATGATGATTTTAGTAGATTTGGATATGTGTATCTTATGAAACACAAATCGGAATCTTTTGAAAAGATCAAGGAATTCATGAATGAATTACAATACCAACTTGACAAATGAATTAAAACACTTCAATCATATTGAGGTGGTGAATATGTTAAGCAAGAGTTTGACTTACTTGTAAGGGATTGTGGTATTGTATCATAATGGACTCCACCTAGAACACCACAACATAATGGTGTACCAGAAAGAAGGAAACACACCTTGATGGACATGGTACGATCAATGATGAGTTTAAATAATATTCCTCTTTCCTTTTAATTACATGTTCTTAAAAATGCTACATTTACACTTAACTGAATACCTTGCAAATCTATTGAAAAGACACCATATGCGATATGGAATGAGAAACGTCCCAATATGTCTTTCATGAAAGTTTGGGGATGTGAAGCCAATGTAAAGAAACAATTTCATGAAAATATTGGACCCAAATCAGATAAATATATCTTTATTGGTTACTGTAAGGAAACTAAGGGTTACTAAGTGTTACAACTCCACAATATCTGGAAAGAATACACTAGTATTATGATCTTGAACTACAACGTCCTCCTATATATGGACCATCATAGTTGACTCTTCTTCGGAGTCTCGCAGCCATAATGCCCACCGTCTACACTTAGGATCTAGCTAGTCGAATAGGTCCTTTGCAATCCATGCAGGTAATTGAATATCATGGAGGAGGAAGTGTAGGAGGAACTGTAGGTGGTTTATTAGGTGTTGTGATCTACATATATTCTCATATCAATTGCCAATTATATACTCAAGTAGAGAGGAATCATAGATATACACACGATGAAAATTTGGCATACATTGATGCACTATTTATTTGCCATTTTTACAAGCTATTTTGTATTGATTTTTGTGCACTTTTTGGTCAAATCTCATATTAATTGTGCATATTTTACTTTTATTATCCCGTGATACTCATTTGCATCAAATAAGCATAATTTTAATGTTCCAAATGATTTAATCTATTTTCAGAGCTTATGTTCGGATTTCATGCATTTCAGGTGAATGTAAAAGAATCTACACATCTCAGTATTACCAACTCTGGAGTCAATGATACTGACATATGCTCAGGTTGCAACAAAAGAAATCAAGAAGATTCGATATTACCCACATTCAAGTCGATACTATCGACGATGTTACAGTGTTTTTGTCAAAGAATTTCAAAGCAACTCAATACTATTGACAGACAAGTCGGTAGTACCGACAACTTGACAGGTGGTCGTGTAATTAGAGGAGTCAGTAGTATAGACACTGTGTCGGTAGTACCAACATGTTTGGATCAAGATGATATAAAGGCTTTGTTTAATCCAACACATGAGTTTCTAACTCACCCTAAGTCATGCCTATGACTTAGGGGAAGTGCAGGCAGACCTAATCATCTCATCTTTTTCCATTGTACGACAATCGGGAGCAAGAGGAGGAGATAGCAAAGAAGACGGTCACGTTTCGGACGATCCATGCACTTCTAGTGGATAGAATTACAATCAAAAGGTAGAAAATTGGCACGTTTGTGAGAAGGGATCATTTGAACCATCTACTTCAGGGGTTCTTCATGTTCTCCATATTTTTTCTTTCTCCTTTGATGTCATTGACTATGGAAACCATGAGGGGCTAATCCCCACATTTATTAGGACCCGGGAGTAGCCCGATTATGCATTGCATTTGACTCTTATGCATTAATTTGTCAATTTCTCTTAATTTTGGATTTATTTCTATCTGAATGAATGAACTATCCATGCTTGATCACCATAGGTAGTACTTGGACTATTAATTGTTTTTAAAAAAGAAAAATTAATGGTCAGAACTTCATAGAAATACACATTCTATAAAACCCTTTGAGAAAGGTAGTTTGAAAATGCAAGGAGATTACCCCGAGTATTCAATAAAGCACCTATCTAATAACACAATCGATATGAGAGTGGGGTTGGTATTAGATTAGGTAGTGAATTACACCATGAGAGCAGATAATTCTCACTGCATGCTCTTAATCTAGGGTTAGGAGAGATTTTTATTAATGTATTAGGACTAAAGTGCAATGTTAACTGTAGTGAAACCAATATCCTAAGGAATTCACTAAGACTGAGAATAACAACCAATAATTTAGATTTATTTTCTATTTTAGATAATTAACCAAATCATTCAAGTTTCTTCAGCCTAAGCTGATCGCATTATAGTTAGTACTAGTTTTTGAAGTCACGTTTCCATGTGTTTGATATACGTGCCTTATTGGCCTATATTATTATGATACTGTATGCTTGCATTTTGAGCGTATAGAAAATACCTATCAAGTTTTTGGTGTTGTTGCTGGGGTCACGGTAACTTTAGCACTACGAGTGTTGTAGTCGGCCATTCTAGGCCAACCCTTTTATTTTTCTTTTATTCATTCAAAGTAGAATTTTCATATTTTTGTTGTTTCTACCATTAGTACCATTTTCTCACAACCATTTTTTGATATTAGTAGGTACTCATGCATGGTGCATACCCAAGATCACGACTACGAAGAGTCATCTCCACTGGGATTAGGTCAAGTAGAGCTCATATGTAGAGGACTAGAGTATAGAGGATCAATTGACATATTTAATCAAACTCCACCACCTATACCTCTAGCAGAAGAACCTTAACCACCAGAGGAACCTGAGCCATCATAAATTGATTACCAAGAAGAAGAACGGATGATTTGGGAAAGGATCAAGACATCTTCTTCGACTGCTTAAAAGGGGCCAATTAAAAGACAAGCCATCAATGTCGGCAGCTACAAGATTGGTCTAGGGTTGGTGTCATTAGTCAAATCACATGCTTTCCATGACCACAACTCTGAAGATCTAATGACACACATAAGCAATTTTGTTGAAAGCTGTGATATGATCTAGATAAACATGGTGTCGACTACTATCATATACTTGAAGATATTCCCATCATCATTGGCGTACAGTGTTGAGTCTTGGTTTCATAACCTTGATGATTGCATTGAAATGTGGGAGCAAATGATTGATTCTTTCTTTGAGTGGTACTTCCCACCCCAGAAGACAAATGACATGGTCAAGAAAATCTACAACTATATACAACAAGCTGATGAGTCATATTTTGAGGTATGGGAGATATTCCAGAACATGTTGTGGAAGGTC
Source organism: Alisma plantago-aquatica (assembly GCA_963693085.1). Lineage (NCBI taxonomy): Eukaryota > Viridiplantae > Streptophyta > Magnoliopsida > Alismatales > Alismataceae > Alisma > Alisma plantago-aquatica. Next base: position 1,163,756,419 of record OY856412.1, on the reverse strand, counting down.
CTTCACCATGACATCGACTTGTTAGGTCAAGCAAAGATTTTTTACTATGGTATGCATAAGGGAGAAAGGACTATGCTTGATAGTGCATGAGTGGGCTTCTTCCTCAACAACTAGCCAGCCCACTATCATGAAATCTTAAAGAACATGTCTATGAACCAAACATGGGGAAAAGAGAGGGAGCACCCTGCAACCCTTAAAAGTGTCGAGGAGTTCAAGGTTATTTCAGCACTAAATGAGAAGTTGGACTTGATTTCTAAAAAGTTGTGTGAGAAAGATGGAAATTCTTCAGAAGGGGAAGATGAGGAGTGCAAGTTTGCATAAAACCAACAACAGTACAGAAATAACAACTACTCTTAGAGGAAGGATCCTAATTCTCCTGGAAGGATCCCAATAATCTCTAGCAAGACCCATCTCAGGCATAGCAGAATAAGACACAATAGGTAGGTGGTCAACAACAGGACAAGGGTCCCAGTAAAATTGATTGCATTAAAGAGATGCTCGAGAAGTTAGTAAGCCAAAATGAAGTGCTTATCAGCCAAAATCAAAGAGAGCTACAAAACCAAGGAGCACAGATCTACAGTATAGAAACACTGATTTTTCAAATTGCAGTAGAAGTGGCTTCCTTGAAGAAGCCAGGACAGTAAGGGTTTCCAGCGAACACTAATGCACCTTCTGGAAATCAACAGGTCAAGGCGGTTTAACTTTGCAGTGGAAGAAAATTTCTTAATGACACACCATCTAGTTCAAATGTAGGAGAGGCCACAGGTGCTAAAGACAAGGCAATGATTGTAGATACAGTGGAACCATATATTGTAGTAGACAAAAAGATAGTTGAGGAAGAGGTTGATGAGATAGAGGAAATAAGAAAAAAGACATATGTCCCACCTTATCAAAGGAAAGTAGTATAGTTGGTACCCTTTCCAAATAGTCTGAAAGAAACAAAGGTTGATCAACAATTTTAGAAATTTTTAGACAGCTTCAAAAAATTGCATGTCAATATCCCTTTAATTCATGCAATTGAGCTACTCTCTTCCTATGGAAATTTTCTAAAGGATTTGATCAACAAGAAAAGGAGGATAGATGATTCTAAGGTGGTAGTTCTGAAAAAGCAAGTCAGTACCTTCATTTTGGGTACATTGCCATCGAAAAGACATGATCTGAGCTGTTTCAATATATCTTGTTTTATTGGGAAGACGAAATTTGGAAAGGCCTCGTGTGACTCAGGGGCTAGCATCAATCTAATGCCCTTGACCACCTTCAAGAAGCTAGGTCTATAGGAGTCTAGAAAGAGTAATATGACTATTCATCTGGTGGACAGTTTTGTGGTGAGTCCTTATGGTATTTGTGAGATGTTCTTGACAAGGTGGACATGTTTGTATTTCCAGCAAACTTTGTTGTCATGGAGATGCATGATGGGAAAGGCAACAAACTATTACTGGGGAGGCCATTCCAAGTCACAGCTGATATAATTCTAGAGATGGTAAGAGGAAGACTGACATTGGGCAACAGAGAGGAGCGATTGGAAATCTGGATGCCTGAGCCTACACAGACTGCCAAGGCTAAAGCCCAGTGTCATATGTTGCAACAGGTCCAAGAAAATGTGTCATTATTCCTGGGAAAGACATTTCTTGAGATGGCTCATGTGATGACATAGGTCCACAAGGGCACACTGGTGGTGGACATCTTGGACAACACAAAGGAGATGTCTTTGATAAAGGTGGTGCAACATCCCAATGATAAAGAAGAGGACTTTTTCCCAACAACAATTGAGGAGGAAGCCTCAACCGCTCTTGTACAAGCATATCCATAGTTGCCTTTAGAGGCATGTCTCATGAATCTGGTAGATGATTATACCATACATTGTTCCTTCGAGGAGTGTGTCTTGCTTCTCAAGAGCTTGCCTTGCTACTATACCAAATATTTTGAGGATTTGGGACCACCCCCACCACCATTGGTCCCTTCTTTGCTGAGTCCCTCAAAATTGGAGCTGAAGCCATTGCCACCTCATTTGAATACATTTTCTTGGAAGAAGAGGAGAAACTCCTAGTCATAATCTCAGCTTCACTAAGTGTTTGAAAAGAGGAGAAATTGTTTGGGGTTCTAAAGAATCATCGTGCTACATTCAGTTGGTTAGTAGCAGATATGAAGGGGATCTCCCCTAGTTTCTATCAACAAAAGATCAAACTGGAGGAAGGAGCCAAAACCATAGTACAACCTCAATGTCGACTCAAACCCATCATGAATGAGGTAGTGAAAAAAGAGGTAGTGAAACTTTTATCTGCAAGTATTATATATGCTATCTCTGATTCGAACTAGGTTAGTCCAACCCAAGTGGTTCTTAAAAAGGGGGGTATAACGATCACTACTAATTCTAATGATAAACTAATTTCTACTTGACTAGTTACTGAGTGGTGTGTTTGCATAGACTATAGACTATAGATGCTTGAAGATCTCCACGGTAAAATATCATTTCCACTCCCTTTTATCGACCATATTTTAGAGTGGCTCGCCAGCCGCTCTCATTTTTGTTTCCTTAACGGTTATTTAGGATACAATCAAATTTCCATTGAGCCACATGATCAAGAGAAGTCGACCTTCACTTGTCCCTGTGGCACATTTGTGTATCACTATATGTCGTTCAGTCTTTGCAATGCACCAACCACTTTCCAGCGATGCATGCTTACCATTTTTTCTGATATGGTGGAGAGATGTCTGGAAGTATTTATGGATGATTTTTCAGTGTACGAGGAGTCCTTTGATGATTGCCATGACAATCTAGATATAGTTTTGCAAAGATGCGAGGACACCCACCTTGTTTTGAATTGGGAAAAGTGTCACATGATGGTGAGTGAAGGAATTGTCTTGGGATACAAGGTGTCTAATAGAGGCATGGAGGTAGACCGGGTCAAAATAGAGGTGATCTCCAAACTACCTCCACTGTCATTCGTGAAGTGAGTAAGGAGATTTTTAGAACCTGGATTTTTCCATTGCTTTATTAAAGAGTTTTCTAAGTTTGCTAAACCTCTCTCTGAGTTGTTGGAAAAAGATGTTGACTTTAAATTTGATGAGCGATGTTTGAAATCTTTCGAGGTGTTAAAGGAGAAGTTGGTCTCCGCACCCATTGTCCAGGCTCCAGATTGGAGCCAACCTTTTGAGCTTATGTGTGACACATCAGATTACACAGTAGGGGCTGTTCTAGGACAACACCAAGATAAAGTCCATGTTGTCATCTATTATGCATCTAAAACTTTAAATGATGCCAAACTGAAGTATACAATAACTAAAAAGGAATTGTTGGCAGTTATTTTCACTTTTGAGAAGTTTCATCAATATTTTGATTGGGGCCAAGGTTGTGGTATGGACAGATCACGCAACCATCAAATACTTGTTGTAGAAAAAAGATGTCAAGCCTAGGTTGATTAGGTGGAATTTATTATTGTAGGAATTTGATATAGAAATCAAGGATAAAGTCGACACAGATAATGTGGTGGCAAATCATCTTTCTAGACTTGAATGGATGGATGAAAAGGATATTGGTATACCCATTGTGGAAGAGTTCCCTGATGAGCAGCTCTTTGCTATGAAAAGTAGAGACCCATGGTTCACAAACATTGTGAACTACTTGGTATGTGGAGACCTGCCAAGAGATTGGGGATACCTAGAGAAGAAAATATTTTTCCACTCCCTAAGATATTATATATGGGATCACCCTATCTTGATTAGGCAGTGTAGAGTTGGTATTCCGAGGAAGTGTGTGTCGGATTGTGGATTCCATAATATTTTGGCACACTATCATTCTTTACCTATAGGAGGTCAACATACTAGTTCTAGGACTATGACCAAAGTTTTGTAATGTTGTTTTTATTGGCCGACAATTTGTAAAGATGCATACAATTATGTTCGTCAATGTGATGTGTGTCAATGTGCAGGTAATATCTCAAAAAGACACAAAATTCCTCTGAATGTTTTTTAGGAAATAGAGGTATTTGAATTATGGGGCATAGATTTCATGGGCCCTTTTGTGTCTTCAAATTTCTAATCTTTATATATTACTTATTGTGGATTATGTATATAAGTGGGTGGGAGCAATTCCAACCCACACCAATGATGCCCAGGTGGTAGTAAATTTGTGAAGGAACACATCTTTTGCAGGTTTGGGGTGCCCATGTTGATAATTAGTGACGGTGGTTCTCACTTCACCAATAGAAAATTTGGGGTGCTATTGAGAAAATATGGGGTGAAACATAGGGTAGATACTCCATATCACCACCAAATTCAAGGACAAGTTGAAGTTTCTAATATAGAGATAATAAGATTTTAGAAAAGACAGTTTCAACCAATAGGGATAATTGGAGCATGTTGCTCAATGATGCTCTTTGGGTGTATAGGACTGCCTATAAGACACCTATAGGTATTGCTGCTTTTAGGTTGGTTTATGGGAGGGTTTTTCATCTACCTATAGAGTTAGAGCATAAGGCTAAGTGGGCTATGAGGAAATTAAACTACAATTTGGACAATGTAGGAAAAAGGAGGTTGTTAGAGTTGAATGAATTAAATGAGCTTAGGTTTGATGCATATGAGAGCTCAAGAATTTATAAGGAGAGGACTAAGCCATTTCATGATCACTATATTTTGCAGAGGGCATTCACTCCAGGATAGAATGTCCTTTTGTTTAATTCTAGATTGAAGCTACATCCTGGTAAGTTGAGGTCTAGAAAGAGTGGATCCTTTGAGGTGATTAAAGCTTTCTCCCATGGAGCTGTGGAGATGAGCAATGGGGCCGAGCCATTTCTTGTTAGTGGCCAGCATCTTAAGCATTACTTTGGGGGATATGTGATTAGGAAGGAAGATGAATTGAATCTCATGGATATTCACTAATATCATGGAATTGGGATCATCGAGCCTATGACGTAAAACAAGGGCACTTGTTGGGAGGCAACCCAACCATCTTTCATGTTCTTTACACTCCAATTTGTAGTTTTGTAGTTGTAATTATCATTTTTACATAGTTTGATATAAAAAAGGTACCTTGATCAATTTGGTGTAGTGTACAGGCTAAATATCAGTCGGTGCTACCAACAAGGTTACAGGAAAAGATGGAGTTGACTGCAAAAGTTGGTACTACCGACAGCCAGCTCGGTAGTACCAATGACATCACAGGGAATTCATGCAAATTGAGCAAATCAATGCGGTACTACCGATCGCAATGTTGGTAGCACTGACTTTCTGTAGAAAAGAGGGTCGAGTAACTGATAAGGACTTAGTACTATTGACAGATCATCAGTAGTACCGACAAAAGAATGTGCCCCAAGTTTAAGACACCGAGTTCCCGATTGGAAGCATCAATTGAATTTGAACTAGTCAGTAATATTGACACAAAGTCAATACTACCAACATCTGACGTCAACAATCTGTGGGGAGCGCCAATAAGCAATTGAGATCAGCTGCATCTAACGCTCAGTAATACCGATCTGTGGGTATGTCAGTACTACTGATAGAATGTCGGTACTACCGACGAACGACGATCGACAACATCACATCCAGTCAAGCGAGACCGTTGGTACCACTGATCACGCAGATTGGCGACCAAAAATTAGTACTACCAACACATTGCCAGTAGTTCCGATGTGGCGAAAGAGAGGCAGATACAACTATAAAAGGAGGGGTTGTGAATCATTTCTCTTTACACCTTCTCAACTCCTCTTTAAAGCAAGTGTGTGTAAGAATATCTAGACATTCAGACTCTACACCGAGCTCTTATTTCCTTAACCTCTTTCTTGTTCTGGATATGGCACCAAGGTACAAGACTTCTTCATCGACGGGGATTCCAAACCTGGTTCCCAAACCAAGCTGAATAGCCCACCCCAATGCCGACATCAAGTAGATCTATGAGGAGTTATAAAGATAGAAATGCATGCAACACGGTACGACGACCGTGAGTTCATAGCTTCCATTGGCTTTGTCAAAAGCATGTGCATGATCTGTGAGCGTCAAGGGCTGGTAGGCGATCATACCTTCTTCAACTACTGGATGACGTACCCAGATCTCATCTGTGAGTTCCTGGCATCACTGGAGGTATGTGTCATCCCTGAGCATGGGGATGAATGGAGGGTTAGCATCATCAACTTCCATCTCTACAACACTAATTACACCTTGACGTTGTAGCAATTCAACACCATTTATGGATGGCCATCTGAAGGAGACTACTACTACCCTGACAATTTCAATTTTCTGATGGCATGGGAGTTACTGTCTGAGCTACCGGAGGGCCAACACATCAGTTGGCATACGAACTCCATCAACGACTTCAAGCATCTCTTTGATCACATTCTCCATCACCTCATCACCAACACCATCTTCTCCAAATCCAGGCAAGGGTAAGGGAAAACCCAACGGGTTGACCTCTACTTTCTGTACAAGCTGCTGGAGCTAAGGAGCAGAAGTTTGAACTTCGACACCTTCTTTTTTCATCACATGACAGGAGTCAAGCGTCAGGTGGGGAGGAAACCTCCAATTCATTTTGGAGGGTTGATCACACTGATTGCTCTTCATATCAACCTCGACCTCTCCACAACCAAACCACTGAAGACCACCCAGAAGCTTGATCCCAAGCATTTTAGAAAATCCAGCCTCATCAATACATGCCTTACTACTATATATGCATGTTGTACAATAGGCACACAATATAAGGAGAGGGCACTGCCAGATACTATTTTCAACTTGTAGGGAATCCACCTCATGTAGTTGTTTATGGTGAGTTCATCAGATGAGGAGGAAGAAGAGGCAGCTGAAGCAGAAGACTAGCCACATGAGCACAATGAAGAAGAAGAGGAGGAGAAGGAGGTGGAGCCAACCATCCCAGTCACAAGGAGGCCGGTTCCACACAAGCGTCCATGACATTATGCAGCCTCCACTTCTTGTGCTCCCCTGCCATCACAAGAAGATGACCCATACTCCATGGAGGGAATGTATGACATGCTGAAGGAGATCCAACAGGGACAACAGTAGAAGATGACTACGTTGGTAGGTATCCACAATGTGCAGGGACGACTGTACCAGAACCAACAAGTGATATTCAAAAAAGAGAAACTTCTCTTGGCCAACCAAGAGAACATGCGCATGCGTCTGCAATGAATGGAGGGGTACCAACAGTCATTCTTTGATCATTATTGGAACTAGGGATACTTTGGAGGATATCCACAACCCCCACCACCACCATAACAACCTCCAAGTTTTCAGGGGACATTCTACCCCTTTGATCCCACTATGCCACAGCCTCCACCACCACCCATGTGATACGGTACCACTGTTCCACCTCTTAAGTAGAATTTTGACTATGTGAACACAGTCAAGTCCAATCTTGGGGGGGTATCTAGAACAATTTCTATCTTTAGTTTTATTCTCTTTAGTTTTTAGTCTTATTTTTTTAGTTCTCTTTTTAAAGTTGTAGGATCCACATCTTTCTAGTTTAAAAGTGGAGTTAAATTTCATGATTCATGCTTATGTTAATTGCTTTTGTTGTGTGCAATGAAATGAAAAAAATTTAAAGAGGTGTTAGCTTAGTTGTAAAATTCTTAAGTTGCACGACTTAGAGGAAGTGTATGGGAAAGTCAGCTTAAGGACATTTAATATGAATGGACATCTTAATTATTCATGTAATGTGGATGAAGATGGGATTTGATCTTGAATGGATCAAATAGTTAATGAGACCTTAAATTGAAATTTAAGGAAGAAATCCTAAGGTTACCATGTTCACATGTCATTAGAGAGGGACATATCATATTTTCATGAAAAGCTTTGTCTCTTAATTATGTGATTCCACCCATCTTTCACTCATTATTGAATCACTACCTTAAGATGAACAAGTACTCCAAATTATTTCCTCTTGTTGCATCGCATGGCATGACAGGTGACATGATAGTTAACTTGCTTTTATTACATTCTTAAAAAACCAATTTGTGTGCATATCATTTTAATTGCATAAGTAATTTCATATAGACTACATGCATTTTATATCATTCAATGGATATCAGTCTCTATAGAAATTTGAGTGCAGGGATATACATCCATACCAGTAGAAAAAAGAAAAAGAAAAAATGAATGGTGTTAGTGAAGTCCACACATAATTTTCCAGCATGTGAGAATCATGGCCAATAAATGAAAAAAAGTGTTTCAAAGTTAAGAGTTAGAAAGGATGCCCTTAAATCTGCTGAAAGAGATTAAGAGATTCACATGATGCATTCTTTTGTTTTCTGACTTCATTCTCATTTAGTTGATGAGATTGTTTGATTCATGCATCATTTTATTTAGAAAAAGTAGGCATTAGGATTCATGCATTTTCTCACTTTTACTCATATAGGTTCATCATGTTTATTTTGCAAAAATTATTTGGATGTACTTGTGATTCTTAAATAGCCACCCATTTCATGCCATCCATTGCTCTTATTGGTAGGCCACCGATATGATTTTTCTCCTCATTAATTTTTATATGGAGATCTGCTTCCAAGAAGATTGGTAGTTAGGAAAGAGCAATGTAGAATAGGGAACTACATAATGCACCATGCAAATTCCTAATTGAATGATGTTAACTATTCTCTTGATAGTGTTCATTTATCTAAGGGTGGATGTCTTTTATGAATGTTTTTGGTCTCTATACAAAAGTTAATTGTTCAGTGATTAATGAAGGCCGCTTTGGGACCTCCAAGTGGGGATAGTTGAGAAATGATATTCATATTAGTCTATCATTTTGCTGACTTGTCTCAAATAAATCTGAAAGTGAGTTGCTCGAGGATGAGCAACATTTAAGCTTAGGGGAGTTTGACGCACTGTTTATTTTCCGTTTTCATAGGCTATATTGTATTGATTTTGTGCACTTTTTGTTCAAATCTCATAGTAATTGTGCATGATTTACTTTTATTAGCTTATCATACTCATTTGCATCAAATAAGCATAATTTTAATATTCCAAATGATTTAATCTATTTATAGAGCTTATGTTCGGATTTCATGCATTTCAGGTGAATGTACAAGAATTTACACAACTCGGTACTACTGGCTTTGGAGTCAGTGGTACTAACACATGATCAGGTTGCAACCAAAGAAATCCAGAAGACTCAGTAGTATCGACACTCAAGTCGATACTACCGATGATACTACAACATTTTTGTCAAAGAATTTCGAAGCAACTCGGTACTATCGACAGCCAAGTCGATAGTACCGACAGCTTGATAGGTGGATGTACAATTAGAGGAGTCGGCAGTACTGACGCCTTGTTCATAGTAACGACATGTCAGGATCAGGAAGATCTGAAGATATTGTTTAATCCAACGACTGAGGTTCTAACTTGCCCTAAGTCATGCCTATGACTTAGGGGAAGTGTGGCCAGACCTAATCATCTCATCTTTTTCCATTGAACGACAACTAAGAGCAAGAGGAGGAGATAACAAAGAAGAAGGACACGTTATGGACAATATGGACACTTCTAGTGGACAGAATTGTAGCCAGAAGGTAGCAAATTAGCACGTACGTGAGAAGGGACCGTTTGAACCATCTACTTTAGGGGTTCTTCATGCTCTCCACATATTTTCTTTCTCCTTTCATGTCTTTGACTATAAAAACCATGAGGGGCTAATCCCCACATTCCTTAGGACCCGAGAGTAGCCCGATTATATATTGTATTTGACTCTTATGCATTAATTTATCAATTCCTCTTAATTTATAAATTTATTTCTATGTGAATGAATGAACTATCCATGCTTGATCATCATAGGTAGTACTTGGACTGTTAATTGCTTTAAAAAAGGAAAATTCATGGTCAGAACTTCATAGAAATACACATTCTATGAAACCCTTTTAGAAAGGCAGTTTAAAAACATGAGGAGATTATCCAGAGTATTCAATAAAGCACCTATCTAATAACACAATCGATACAAGGGTTGGGTTGGTATTAAGTTAGGTAGTGAATTACACCGTAAGAGTGGGTAATTCTCACTACAAGCTCTTAATCCAGGGTTAGGAGAGATTTTTATGAATGTATTAGGACTAAAGTGCAATGTAAACTATGGTGAAACCAATATCCTAAGGAATTCACCAAGACTGAGAACAACAACCAATAATTTAGTTTTTTTGTTTTAGATAATTAACTGAATCATTCAAGTTTCTTCGGCCTAAGCAGATCACATTACAGTTAGTAGTAGTTTTTGAAGTCACGTTTCCCTATATTCGACATCTGGGCCTCATTGTCCTATATTACTATGATAGTGTATACTTGCATTTTAAGCATATAGAAAATACCTATCATACATCTAAATAGAAAACTCCCACATCAGGCCAGACAACCACATTGTCTTCTACATCACCTATCATCTCATGCTCGGGGTGACCCCATGGCTGCAATGTCTATTTTCATTCGTTATAGACAAGCCTGATAGACACACGAACTGCATCAGCAGACATTGGACCACCATGAATCATGTCACCTGGAAGGGTTTGATAAGCATATTCTAATGAAACACCATACAAGGAAAGTTCTATTAATGTAAGACAACATGACCTCAACCCCTACAAAGTTGTATATAATATTATATATACCTAAATACAAGCACATTATAAATTCGTCAGAAGACTATTATATAACAAAAAAGCATTCTAGGTGTGCCAGTTGGCGAGTCCATTAGATTACACCCAACCACCTCTGTCATAGGGGGGTCAACCTCATTAGAAGATAGGGACAACACACGTACTGTCTGAGGAGGTTGAGATTGAGAAGCCTAAAATGGTCTCATTGCTTCCTCTATTCCCTTTGTAATCACGTCTTGTACCTGCTCTTGTGAAAATCCTTCTTTCTTGAAAAATTTGCACTTATGCTCTAATGACCCAAAAGAGGATCTTATACCAAAACCAACCACAGTGGTCCTAACATGGCTATGATTCCTTAGAGTACCTTGAGCATATGTCAGTTCATCCCTTTGGCCCTCAGGGAAGAACTTTCCTTCTTATCTTTTCTTGTAGATCTCCCACTAATCATCATCAATAGTAATTGGTCAATAAAACATAACAATCAAGGTAAAAAAATGAATACATACTAAGAGAGTTGAATTATACCATTTTTTTAGCCACCTCAGTAGTTGAGGGGTTGGGTATTTCTCCACATTGGTTTTCCCTCACATCTATCCACTCCTTGTGGCAAAATAAAGGTACAAGAGTAGTAGAAGGCTCAATCAACCTAGGTGTAGGATGCTTAGAAGAATACACTTCTAGTCTCTGTTGGAGGCGCCTTGTGTTGCCACCTGGACCCAAGTTGTGGTCATGCACATTCTTTGCATGCATTTCTTTTTTAGCATCATATAGATCATGGTTAATCCAAAACATATGTTAATTACATAATACATTGAATTCATCTAATTAATCATAAGAATGTATTTTAAATGGGGAGGCTTAATATCTTGAATTCAAGGGTTTTTCTTGAAGCAACAAATACTATATAGAAACCTTTGGGTCAAGATATGACCATTTTTTAGTAGAATATTTCTTCTTCTTATCACTCATTATGTATTCTATTTTCATATTTGTCCTATAATTCCTTAATATCCTCCCACGGTGTTGCATCATCTTTTTATGATGCAATTTTTCATCATGGTCACAAATTCTCTAAAAAAATTCATATACATAATGGTTTATATTTATAAATAAAATTGTTAATTTCTTTAAAAATCAGAATATCTCACAACTATATCCTTCCATATGTAGCCTATCATGCAAGAATCAAGTATATGCCCAGGTTCTATTGTTATATCACTTTTCTATGAGTAATAACCCCTAGATATTGTGTGCATTAATGTGATTCTTCCCAATAGGATTTCCTACATCATCAAAATCGACATCCAACTTTGGTCCTTTACCCCTTTACACTAATAACTTGTTCATCAAGGTGATGTCTCTTTTACGTGGACAATCACACTTCTCCTCAGTAGACACAACAAGATCTCGGGGTGTACATCCTTAGGATGATCATCTTAAAATTGTCAAGAAACACTAGGTTTACGACAAAACCTAGAAATCAATCACTGATCTAAACCTCTATAGGATAGACCTCAACAGAAAATTATTGAGTAATGGCAGCAAGTGATTGAGTTCTGTAGTTCTTCATAAGTGATAGATATGCAACTTATATAACTTTGATAAAAGATATAAAATGCACATCTATGTAATAACATAATACAACTTACACTAGACTCATCCTTACGATGTACATCATCATGGTGCTCATTCTCACAGTCAGATGCCATCTAAAAGATGCCATATTAAAAATAGTCAAAGAATGAAATATAAGTGATAATGAATGTAAATGGTAAATGTAGCATATAAAACATATATAACTTTAATAAAGAACACAAAAAACACTTCTAGCATTTAAAAAATAATATACATCTAGTAGCATCAAAAGTCTTAGTTGCACACCTACAATATTGGTTGGATCTTTGATCAGTTAATCTATATTCCTTTTGTGTCATATCCACTCGTATATAAGTTAGTGTTAGCTTCAAATTGGCAAGCCAACTGAGGACGGACTGGACTCATCATACTTTTCATAGTTTTCTTCTTCATGTATAGGATCTACAATAAATGTCATTTTCCATGAAGAACGACATACCTTTTTCATTTATAAGATAATTGATGTAGAATACTTACTTTGTATGTGATGTCATTATGATTAATTCACCCTTCTTGCCAATCTTTTTAAAATTCACTAATGTGAAACCCAATTCTTCCTATACAACTCCTTTGTTGTTATCAACCTAACTATACCTAAAGATAGAAACTCTAAAATCTGTGTAGTCAAACTCCCATATGTGTCCAATGAAATAATAAGATATTTTAGCTTCCCATGGATTCTTATCCTTCATACTAGAAAATACAATGAATATGATTTGAGGATGACCCCACTATTTTGAACGAAACTTTTATCATCTTGAATTTTTTAGTAATATAAAAATACATGAATGTCAAATGCTTCTTAACACACAATATTCATTTTTTGTTTAATTGAAAGTTGTTTGACATTTTCAATAACAATATTTGGTGTTGAGATAGTTGAAAAAAAACTTTATCTTCAAACTACATAATAAATGTCTTATTATGCTCTCCAAGAAGCAACATTGAACTGGATGAGGATATTTTGTTTGATAAAATTGACATATTTGATAATATAATTAACCACTTCGTCTATGTTGTGAAGAACATACATGTTTGCTTGATCCCACATCTCAAGACTAATTACTATCACTCATTCTCATGTAGTCCCTTTGCTGGAATAGGGATCAATATTATTTTCTCTGATAGGAGTTTAATTACACCTCTGAAAGTCATTGCAAACATCCATAACCTCTGTATCCACATAACCCTCAATCTCCCTTCAAGCCGATAACAATTTCGACATCACCTTTAAAAACACACATGTACAGTTCAAGATTTAGGCAAAATATTATTGTCTTTTTGCCGGTCCTTGTTGTTACATACGTCTTATGCCACTCCAGAGACCCACTCTATTTTGACAGACACTTACTATCAAACAATCATCCAACAATTCAATACAAATGGCCTATCCCAACCTCAATAAGGTATTCTTACTTCTCTACAAGCCGACTACACACATGACTTCCTTCTTTCATTTCCAATTAATGTCTTGGGCTTGTCTAGGTCACTTTTTGAGTATTAAGATATCCTTCAATATCGACTCATGATCCCTTTGTACCCCGGTAATGAATGTCACCCATTGTACGACATTGCAGATGTTGATTCTTTCGGTGATAATGCTACCACACATGGCCTACTTTCAATGATCATGCTGCCGCACATGGCCTGGTTATAAGTTTCAACATGATGTTGTTTGTAATGCAATATTTAACCTTGTCTCTTGTGTTGGGTTAAAGTTCATGAAAAAAGCATTGATAGCCTTCCTTGGCACTCAGTGTGATGGCCTTCACTCCTAAAGACCTACTGATATTTTATTATTTGATTGGATAGATGGTAGACACACATGTGTTGACCTCACTAGAATTTCCCCATTGATAGGCATCCTATCAAACAACTTTAAATTTGGTCAGGCAGCATCTGATGCTGCATTACGAAAAGTTCACAAGCATGGAGTAGCTTATGAGGTAAATCATCATCATTTCTTACCTTTTGCTTTTGATACCTTTTGGGGTTTCTTCCTAATGATGTCATTTCTCTGCTTCGACTCATTCAACATATAACAAATAGGAATGTTATGTTGTATTTTTCTATATTTAATAATTTGTGTTTAGATCTACCAATTTCGTCATCCATAGGTAGCCCAATTTGTTTCCCGATCTTCTGTGAAGGCATTCTTGTAAAAGCATTATATATATCACTATTATAAAAAAGTCCGTAGTTCAAAAGGATACTTCCTATCCAAGAAAATAGACCCAAAGATTTCACTTCCCTAGTAAAATGGACAACAAGATGTACCATGAATCAATGAATGAAGGAGAAAATGCATCTCAAGCTAGCATAGGGTAAATGCTACTTCACTTTACAACTTATCAAGATTTTCAGGATCAATAATGTTGCTATATAGAGTGTTGAAGAAGAAACAAAGTCTGGTGATTGCAAACCTTATATGCTTCTACAATATAGATCAAATAGCCACAAGCAATATTGCTGCATTAGAGTGTGAAAATCATGAGATTTAAGACCTGTCATATTCAGATCCTTCATTGATAGTAATCTATGAACATTGAAAGAATATCCTTGTGGTACCTTAACATTAAGCAAGCACTAACTAAAATTCAATGATGTGTATACATATTAGTTTGTAGGGACTTGAACAACTCAAAACTAATCCACTTGACCAAAAGTAATTTGAAACAACCACTAATGTGCCTTAGGTGTATTTTGTAAAAGTATAAAGGATTTCCAAGATCTCAATAGCCCGTCTTGGGAAAAAAAACAAGACACACTGAAACATCATATTAGTTTGATATGTCTCATATTGTTAGGATCAGGAAGCCCCATCCAATGACAGTGGAAAACATGTATTGGAATGGCTTAGTGGAGACTTTTTCAGACGAGAAGCAAGACCATATCCCACTTGAAACTCATATTCATAACATTTTTGGCATTTCATATAAAGAGTATTATGTGTTTTCATATTGCACATTTCATATGGTTTACAGTAAAAACATGTTGTGAGTTATTGAATTTATGGGCTTATTATTTAGTTTGTAATATGGGCCCAAGTGTGTCTTGGATCATTAGGGTCATGGGTTGTTCCTGAGTCTATGTATACGTCCGGGCCCACTACCCAAGCCTCTAGTAGAGTTTCACGAATGATGACTGGCCCCATAAACCACCACTATCCTTAACTGTGTGTTTTTTCCTCATGCAAGTGCAAGCCAGGGTCAACTTCCTGACTAGTCACCCATCCTAGTACTACTCCAAGATGAGCACGCTTAACTATGGAGTTCTTTATTGATGGGCTCCCGGAAAAGGAGGTGCTCCTTGGCGATATGGGTAGTCCAATCATTCCTTTTAATATCATGTTATTCGAGGCCTGAAATCCTGGGACGTTACAATCTCCCCCACTTGGACTCTTGACGTCCTCATTAAGACTCAACTATATGTCCTCATAATATTTCCCCATTTTAGTGTAGACCCAGAATGGCCCATGGACACCCAGCTCTCGATCACAGAATACCATCACAAGGGTGGCTACATCAACCATGGACAACCCTTTTCAACATGCCTGGACTGCACAACTCAAGACTGGCATGCCACATGCCCATGTGGGCCCCATCTACTGGAGGGGCATTGGCTCTGATACCATTTGCATACGCCCGGTCCCACTACCCAAGGCTCTAGTAGAGTTTCAAGAATGATGACTGGCCCCACAAACCACCACTAGCCTTAACTGCGTATTTTTTCCTCATGCACGTACAAGCCGGGGTCAACTTCCTGACTGGTCACCCATCCTAGTACTACTCCAAGCTGAACATGCTTAACTATGGAGTTCTTTACTGATGGGCTCCTAGAAAAGGAGGTGCACCTTGGTGATATAGGTAGTCCTATCATTCCTCTTAAGATCATGTTATTTGAGGCCTGAAATCCTGGGACGTTACAATATCCCACTTGAAACTCATCTTCATAACATTTTTGGCATTTCATATAAAGAGTATTATGTGTTTTCATATTGCACATTTCATATGGTTTATAGTAAAAACATGTTGTGAGTTATTGAATTTATGGGCTTATTATTTAGTTTGTAATATGGGCCCAAGTGTGTCTTGGATCATTAGGGTCATGGGTTGTTCCTGAGTCTATATGCTTCCCCCTTCTCCTATATATAAGAGAGGGGTTTCTCTTATCAAATATATCGAGTATCCATCTATTTTCTTTATAACATGGTAACAGAGTAGGGATCCAAAACCTTCTTTATTAAGTGAGAGGGAGAAAAGAGAGGGAGTTGTAGCCCGCAACCACCCACATGCGCTATTCGTAATCCATGGATTTTGTTTCTCCTTCCTCTTCTTTTTGTTGTTTTTTATTATTCCTTCTCCTCTAAATTTCTTCTTGCTTTATTGTCAATGTCAAAAGTCTTCTCAATACCTCTATATGAATTTGATAATGCACCTGGACACCTATTCTTCACTTCTAACCATGTTGTTACAATATGTTACTATAGCATGATGGGATTGATGGATATTTGAGCCCCTTACTTCATGGTTTCTATCCACTTCAAGCAAACACCTTCTCTTCCTTTATCCCATGGAGGCTTGCATGAGAAGAAAGGTCTCTGCCTTTTTTCCTTGAAGAAGGGGGTATGTCACTTTCATTCTACTCATCAGTGGCATGTTGTAATTGAGACTTTATTTGAAAGTTGTTGCATGTACTTAGTGATTTTTCTCTCCATTAGATTTTATTCTAGTAGTCACCCTAGATCTCTCCTTCCTCCCCTAGTACCTTTGTTTTCTCTAGTGTGGAAAGAGGAAGAGATCTGGCAATGTTTTCTGGACATCTAAGGTTATGGTCATTGTTGCAACTACCTTAAAGTTTGTTGCTGAATTCAGATACATATATTATCGACATGTAATGTGTCCCTCTCCTCAAACACATTTTTATATATTTTATTATCCTCATTTTTTCTACTCTTCTTTTACCTCTTCTATTTACACTCATTATTCTCATCTCATCGTGAACATATTGAAAAGTGGGGGACTGTATTTGGAGTTATGGGGTGCATGTTTACTTCATTGTTGCCATTAGTGTAATCCTACTATATCGTCTCAACTACTTTTTACTATGAATAAACACACTTTGGCTTTCCATGTGATGCTATGTATGCATGGACTTACTACTTCCAATACTCTTTAGACCCTCTACTACCTGTGATCCAACACTTTCTAGACTACTCAATGATAATAACAAATGAGATGAAGACATGCACATATTGTTCTTGTCTATTGTGACTCCAAATGTGGTTCTCATCTTCTTAAAGGTTCTTTGTTACCTATTTGTTAATGTTGATGTAAATTCTTTACGGGAGTGTTTGAGTGTTGAACTATGAGATTCATGGGGAGTGATCATTTGTATGGGTTGGTTATATCTTTCATATTTCTTTTGAAGTTGTATGTCATATTGAGTTTCTCTACAAGTTTCCTTATAATTATCCCACACTTCATCTTGAAGGTGAGTGTTGAGAGTTATTTAGTTTAGGGGTTTATTAAATAGTTTGTAATATGGCCCCAAGTATTAGGCTTGTGTTTGAGTCTGTATGCTCCCCCCTTCTCGTACATATAGGAGAGAGCTTTTCTCTTATCAAATACATCAAGTATTCATCTATTTTCTTTCTAATAAAACCCAATTAGGATCTGAATTGATCTCGAAGTTCAATTCATATGTCGAACCTCAGTCTGACCTAATCCAATTTCCAAGTCTAGTTGTACCCCTTTCTGGTACTGGGAAGACACCAAAAATTTCATGTCTATCTAGTTACATTTCCATTCAAGAATATCAATAGGTTGTGGTACTCCACCTATTTTTCTTTCACCTTATATAAGGTCAAACAATTGGACAGACACTAAGCTATGTATTGCTTCATCACTTGCCACAAGAAGTAGCATTCTAAGTTCTTATGTGTATTAGTGATACCAATATGTAAAGTTCACTTGAACTTATGTACTTCATGTATGATTGAATTGTTTAGTTCACACTCCCTATGAACTCATATGCCATGTTTTTATGATATTTTACCATTAACTCACAGATAGAGATGTGTTTGGGGCTTTGTTAGAAAGGTCTTCATTTCAACTAGATATGTGTTGAAGGTTTGGTCCTAAAGTAGCCCAGTGAGGAGGCCAGGAACAATTTGGATGTTATATGTAACAATTGATCTAGGCTTGGAATAGGAGTCCACTCAATTATTTCCTTGATATGCTTCCACTGGGTGGACAAGGTTGAGACACAATTCAAGCACTTTTAACTCATGTCATTGGCTACCACATTAGGTTTATCTTGATGGTACTATACTGAAATACAAGTCCTAGAGGTACTCCATCTATTTTTATAGGAACAAGTTCAAGCCCTTCTTGGTAAGCAAGAATTTCAATATTTTATTTTTTGTGAAGATGTCAAATCTATCTTTCTACATGTAATGCCGACCCAATTTTAGGATGTAAATGATTGTAGTAAGCTTCAAACTGGGTGTTAGATAATTGATCATGTGGTCTTAATTTAATGTGTTGTGTAGGAGACCACTTCTCCATTTTTTATGAGGAAACCCAAGATGGAAACACAAAATAACGTGATCATTTCTAGAGGATAGGATCGACAAAGGAGAATAAGTGAGTTTCTTCTTGAGCTTGGAAGCTAAGTTCACATGTATACATCCATATGAACTTCTCATTCTTCCTAGTGAGATTATGAGAGGAAGTCCAATCTTTGAGAAGTTCGGGATAAAAATTTGATGATAATTGTCTAGTCCAAAAAAGTTAAAATTCCTTGTCAGTATTTTTGGTGGTTGTTAATCTAGAACATGAATAACTTTGGTAGGATTGACTGGTTCCTTTAGATTTGATGTGTCCAAGGAATATGGAGTCTTCTATCCTTAACTCATAGTTTGAATATTTCCCGTAGGTAAGTTTATCTCTATGTATCTCATGTACTAGTGATATATGTTCCCAATGTGTTTAACACTCCAACTTCTATAGTAGAAGAATAAGCATCCATTCATTTTGTTCATTCGGTGTTTTTCCAACATGATACTCATTGCAATAATAACTATGAAAAAATTATCACATACTAGTGAATAAAATATGCTCTCATAATTTTTTTACATCAACCATAATAAAAAATATTGAATATACGATGTAAAAGTCTACCATTCTATCTTAAAATTTTGGATTGTGTAGATGGTGCCATCAATTAAAAATCCTATAAATTATAAATGCACACCATATTTACCAAACATCTTGAAAATTGATACTTGTGGAGACCCATCCCCAACCATGAAAAAATAGAAAATCTTGAAATAGCATAAGTGACATTGAATTCTTAATAAGACAAATAAGAATGTACTACGATAGGAAGTTGAAGCTAAAAATTGAAAGTAGTAAACTTATCTTTTGTTTGTGTCATGTCTCTACTTGTTTCCACCATTATACAATGAGTCCTCTATGAGATGGCATGGTAATGCCTCAAATTGGAGTGGTTAATCTTTTTTTATTTGCATAATGTTCTTATGAATGACACCAAGGTTTCTTTAATTTGGATTGGCTACTCCTCTTAAATGGGAGGATGTTACTATGAATCATCCAAGGAAGACTGGTGAGAATTTCTCATATAATGTATCATATGAAGGTTCTATCTCATTTAAATTTGATTATCTAAAATTTGAACTACTAAACTATGAATATGGAGATTTTATTGGTTGTATGCCCTGACAGCCATCATGTGATGATTGCAATAGAGATACTTTGTATTTGATTTTATTATTAATAAAAGGAAACTCCACTTATCATGTTTATTTCAATATTCATATAATGAATAAACTTAATAAAGTTCTAAGAATGATATGACTCAATGACATATGGCTTGGATTTAGGACCTGAATATGAGATCATATGTATAATTAGATTACTCAATCTTGTTATGTTCTAGTTTGTTATTATTATGGATAGTATAGGACAACAATAATACACAAAACTAGCATGAATGGTGAGTGATGACTATGTCTCAGTAGTCATGATATTAGATATTGACTCAGATGCATGGGTACTTGTTAGAGAACAAGTTAATTGGATAGACCCACCTTGATCTTGGCACATGAAAGTCATATAATGACATGTCATAGTTATGTCTCAATGTGATAGTGGTGATTGTGATACTTAGACCTAAATTCAATGCAATAAGACATGTAGTTATGTTTACTTTGACACTATCCCAATGAGTGCTAAAATACAAATGTCTAAAATAGTGGTGACTGGGTATACTACAACATATGGGGCATGTTGTGAGTGATGTAGATGGAAATTGTCTTTGGAGTGATATCCCTGACCACTTGATAAGCAAGACTATCATATGCATGGCCATGCTCATGTGAATCAATATATGATACTGAGATCGCATTGCCTCAAATAGTCACTTTAGTTCAAGGAATAATATTCAATGTTAAGAATATGACATTCTGTGACTACATCTCAGTCTGGATATCGGTGATAAAGGGACTATACAACCATGGCAGCATAGATCACTTTACATGTTATAGTTGTTCTCCAACTCATTCCTATTACTTGGGTGGTAATGATGTGTGAATAGATGCCAATCTTTGCTTGTGTTTTTTGGACATTAGTGCCGACATAATTAGGAGCCTATTTGGTCATGCATATAAGGATGCACAAGAAAATTGAAGTTTCCAATCAAACATATGATTATAATGATTTTGAATAATAAATGTTCCGTATTAGGTTTTTTTCAAGCCCATGACTCTCCTATATAATGGGGCACATATAAAAGGGTGAGTTACATCTTTGAAACCCAACTTGTGATATAAGTTGTCCACTCTCTCTATCTCTCTAAGAGAAAGGGAATCCTTAAGGCTATCATTCGAGATAGGAGAAGAGAGGAAATTATAGGACAATAAGCATGTCCACAACTTATGTTCCTCTTCAATAGGGTGACAAACATGGTGCACCATGTCCTCTCTCATCCATGTGGACAAAGTAGAGGACAATGCACAATGTCAAAAGCTTAAAGAACATCTTCTACAAGATGATTTTTTTTTGTTTAGAGGTCAATGTGGAAACTTTCTCTTCCATCTGGGTCTCTCAATCACCAATTCAAATTCGAATTGGATAGATCAGGATCTTTACCAAAAAAAGACACATCTTGTTGTTTTGAAAAAATAGGTTCAAAGGTATCACCATTATACCTTTTCTTTTCTGTCATATTCTAGAGTTTTATAGATATGATGGATCAGTTGGCATGTAAATTTTTGGAAGAAAATTTAAATAGCCCACTGCACCCCCTTCCTAAAACCCTACAATGGTTACATCAATATTGTACATTTTTCATGCCTATTTGGGTTTTGAACCACATGGATTCGTTGGATGAATATTGTGCAAATTGTTTCCATGTTAAAATCTAATATCATATATATATATATATATATATAGGTGGATATAGGAATTATGTACCCGAGTACATGTTGCTTGCATGTACCACCTTCTTTTATGATGATTTTAAAATTAAGTTTTACTATCCAACCTTATGGATGTGATGTATACCACTTAGATAAGATGTGTTTAAAAAATAACCAAAATATGATATTCATATATCTTCCAATAAAATAATTTTGTGTTATCTAATCAATGGTAAGTTGTAGATATTTTAGAAACCATTGGATGATGTATTGGTATATCTCATGATTATATGAGTTATGGTTATGATTTTGTAAACACATATAATCTATATAATATTGAATCAATCCATATGGTTGGATTTTATTAACATACTCCACATGTGCCATTTTAATGGCCAGTACATGTAAGTTACATGTACCAGTCGGTACACACTTCCTAACCTCTCTCTCTCTCTCTCTCTCTATCTATATATCTATATATATATATATATATATATATATATATATATAAAGTGAGCAATGCGTTGAAAGTCACTTTGTTACATGGATATGTGGATATGGAAACTAGATTTCTTGTGGTATGATCTACAAAAAAGTAATATCAATGTTTTGATTTTGATCAAACATCATGTAACATGTATATCTCTTGCATTCCATGCCTCTATCTATCATTCTCAATTATTCAATGATGTAAAATCACCAATGATGGACCACGGTGGAAAGGAGGAGAAGATCATATGCCAACGCCAAAGAGAAAAGTCCTTGGATGGTTCGTGAACAAGATGAGGCGGTGGATCAACAAAAACACAAGATTTTTCATATCAAGAATTTTTGATCGAATGATCATCTTATTTGATTAGGTGATCATGAACCCTGATAAGGGTCTATCCAACTGATCAGGAAATTTAGACTGACTGATCAACTTTCTCGATCAGGTGATCAAAAAAACCTTGAAGGAGTAGATCAAGGAATTATGATAAATCAATCAACTTGTCTTATCGGGTGACCAAAAAACCCTAAAAGCATAATAACAGTTACGTCAGATGTGAATGGCTTGGTTGGTTTTTCTACAACACTTGTTGACTCAAGTAATTGTACTAGTTGCCATCTCTTATTTTATAGCATGTGATGATTGTTATAGTATACGTTACATATAGTGTATATGTAATGTTGATTGGACACATATGAATATATATATATATATATATATATATATATATATATATATATATATATATCATATGTATCCATGTAATATCAATGTTTAAGATGCCTTCTAAGTGAAATACATATGAAACCTTGTTTGATTAAGTGTGGGCACTCTAAGTGTGGTGCACCGTCTACGTTGGGGAAGTGTGATAATAAGTGTGTGGGGCTGTCAACTACGGTACATATCTGATTTTATTGACCCTAGGTTGGACTTAACTAGGTGATCTTAACGAGATTAAGAACCTAGAGGCATATAATTCATACAATGAACTATTGACAACATGTTGTGCATCCATTTATCCAAGAATGACATATGATGCAACTAGTAATTATCACCTACCTTAATAATTAAGTTATGGACACCGATGTTGGTTGGGTAATACCTTAATGTATTCTGGATCTTGGCTCACTGGAATATTCTCACTATGATCTTCCATTTAATAGTGAGGGTTGTTTATTTGATAAAATAGTTGGGAAATAATTAATTAAAGTCCAAATTAATTCTTTCAAATCAAAATTTTGAAATAAAATTGATTTTCAATCAATTTTATTGAGTCATGCAAAACTATCTTCTATTGTAGATCAACGGAAAACACAAAACACAATCCATTTTCACTATGATTTGTCCTTGATAAAGAAAAACTTAACCAGAATAACTTCAACGACTAGTTCAGATGTTGAGAATTGTTCTCACATAGGGGCATAAGTTGTATGTCCTGGACACACCAATACAAAATGAACTGACTCCAAATGCACCTAGAGAGGAAAGGGATATTTACAACAATCATTTTGATGATGCTATGGACATTAAATGTCTAATGATGTGCTCCATGAAGAGTGAGCTTCATATGCAACATGAGAACATGAATTCTATTGAGATGATAACACATCTCAGGAACATGTATAAAGAAAAAGAATGACAAGAAATGTATGATGTTGTCAAAGCCCAATATAAGTGTAAAGTGGAAGAAGGTGATCCAGTTGGACCTCATGTACTCAAGGTAATTGGGTATGTGCAAAGACTTGTAAGACTAAGATTTCCTTTGGGTCAATAGTTGGTCATAGATGGAATCTTGCAATTGTTTCTGGATTCATATAAGAAATTTGTCATGAACTATTAAATATACAATTTTGATAAGATGATTGAGCTACTAGGCATGTCGAGAATTATTGAGGGATAAATGTAAGATAAGCCCAAATTTGCACTGATGGTCAACAAAGAAAAAGGAAAGTCCAAGGGTAAGGAAAAAGCTAAGAAAGGATCTAAAGGTAACCCAAAGTTTACTACACTTAAAACAAAAGTAAGAGTGAGTAAGTGATACAATTGTCGCCATTGTCACCAGGTTGTACATTGGAAGACAAATTTCCCTCTCTACCTTGAGGAACTAAAGGAGAAGAAGTAAGAGATAGAGATATCCACTTTCGGTATATATGTTATTGAAATAAACTTGTCTACTTCTTCTTCATGGGTATTAGATACCATATGTGGATCTCACATATGCTCAGATATGCAAGATTTGAAAAGAAGTAGGTCCTTGAAGAAAGGGGAGGTGGAACTATGAGTTTCAAATGGATCAAGAGTTGTTGCCACTACTGCATACATCTACTATTTATTTCTGTCAAGTGGGTTTGTAATAGAGTTATAAACTTCTATTATGTTCCTACCATAAATAGAAACATTATTTCTATATATTGTTAGGACAAGAATAACTTTGAGTTCCTAATAAAGAATGGTAGTATTTCCATTTTGAATATATTTTATGGCATTTAACCTATGTCTTATGGTCTTTATTTATTAAATCTTGTGACAAATGTATATAACATATATACCAAAAAGTTAAAAATTAATGACTCAATTAAAACATATCGTTGGTGCTATCACTAAGGGCACATAAATAAGAAGCACATTTCTACACTCCATAAGGATGGTTATCTAGACTCTTTTGATTTCAAATCCATAGTGACATGTGAAAAGGGAGGATAATATGGCGGCAGATATGCTGGCCAAATACCACCAAAAAATTGGGATTAATTTCTATGTTTATAGAAATACTCCCTCAAAATTAGTTAATCTTATTAGACTAGAAGCTTGTAATGGTAGTAGTACTATCAAATTTAATCTTGTTAACCCTAGTATGGAATGTAATAAACCAAATGATTTTGCTTGCATGAGGAGGGCGAGATCAATAAAAACCTCCTGACTTCACCCAAAAAGATACCACCTTTTGCTCACAACAGTGAGAGAGTAAGTGACTTATTAGGACTCATACAAACTGATGTTTGTGGACCTTTTTAGGATAAGTTCTAGAGGTGGAGATAAATATTTCATCACTTATGCTAATGATTTTAGTATATTTGGATATGTGTGTCTTATGAAACACAAATCAATGAAAAGATCAAGGAATTCATGAATGAACTACAATACCAACTTGACAAATGAATTAAAACACTTCAATCGGATTGAGGTGGTGAATATGTTAAGCAAGAGTTTGAGTTCCTTGTAAGGGATTGTGGTATTGTATCACAATGGACTCCACCTAGAACACCATCACATAATGGTGTATTAGATAGAAGGAATCACACCTTGATGGACATGGTATGATTAATGATGAGTTTAGCTAATCTTCCACTTTCCTTTTGATCCATGTTCTTAAAACTGCTACATTTACACTTAACCAAATACCTTAAAAATTCATTGAAAAGACACCATATGTGATATGGAATGAGAAACGTTCCAATATGTCATTCATGAAAGTTTCGAGATGTGAAGCTAATGTGAAGAAACAATTTCATGAAAAGATTGAACCCAAGTCAGATAAATATATCTTTATTGGTTACTATAAAGAAACTAAGGGTTACTAAGTGTTACAACTCCACAATATCTGGCAAGAATACACTAGTATTATGATCTTGAACTACATCATCCTCCTGTATATGGATCATCATAGTTAACTCTTCTTCTGAGTCTCATAGCCATAATACCCACCACCTACACTTAGGATATAGCTAGTAAAATAGGCCCTTTGCAATCCATGAAGGTAATTGAATATCATGGAGGAGGAAGTGCATGAGGAACTTTAGGTAGTTTCTTAGGTGCTATGATCTAAATTTATTCTCATATCAATTTACAATGATATACACAAGTAGAGAGGAACCAAAAATATACACGACAAAAATTTGGCATACATCTAAATAGAAAACTCCCACTTTGGGCCAGACAACCACACCACCTTCTGCATCACCTATCATCTCATGCTCAGGGTGACCACATGGCAGTAATATCTATTTTCAAGTATTATAGACAAGCATGATAGACACACGAACCACATCAGTGGGCATTGGAGTACCATTAATCATGTCACCTGGAACGGGTTGGTAAGCATCTTCGAATGCAACGTCATGGAAGGTAGGTTCTATTAATGTAAGACAACATGACCTCAACCCCTACAAATTTGTATATAGCATTATATATACCTAAACACAACATATTTTAAATTCATCAAAAGACTATTATATCACAAAAAAAACATATTGAGCGTGCTAGTTGGTGAGTCCATCGGATTACTCCCAACCACATCTGTCGTAGGGGGTCCATCTCGTAAGAAGAGAGGGATAACACATGTGCTATCTGAGGATGTTGAGATTGAGAAGCCTGAAACTATCTCATTTCTTCCTCTATTCCCTTTATAATCACATCTTGTACCTACTCTTGTGATAGTCCTTCTTTCTAGAAAAATTTGCACTTATGCTCTAATGACCCAAAAGAGGATCTTATACCAACACCCCAGTAGCACTAACATGGCCATGATTCTTTGGAGTACCTAGAGCATATGTCAATTCATCCCATTGGACCTCAGGGGAGAAATTTCCTTCATGTATTTGATTGTAGAGCTCCCACGAATCATCATCAATAGTAATTGATCGGTAAAACATAACAATCAAGGTAAAAAATAAAACACACTCTGGGATTTGAATTTTATCATTTTTTTAGCCATCTCAGTAGTTGCGGGGTTGGGTATTTCTCCATATTGGTTTTCCCTCACATCTATCTACTCCTTGTGGCAAAGTAAAGGTACATGAGTAGTAGAAGACTCAGCTGACCTAGGTGTAGGTTGCTCAAAAGAAGACACTTCCAGTCTCTATTGGAGACGCCTTGTGTTGCCACTAGGACCCAAGTTGTGGTCGTGCACATTCTTTGCATGCCTTTCTTATTGAGCATCATGTAGATCATGGTTTATCCAAAACATATTTTAATTACATAATACATTAAATTCATCTAATTAATCATAAGAATGTATTTTAAATGTGGAGGCTGAATACCTTGAATTTATGGGTTTGTCTTGAAGCAATAAACACTATAGTGAAACCTTTGGATCAAGATATGACCATTTCTTAGTAGAATACATCTTCTTGTTGATCATTATGTATTCTCTTGTCAAATTTGTCCTATAATTCCTTAATATCCCCCCATGGTGTTGCATCATCTTTTACGATCCAATTTTTCATCAAGGTCAAAGATTCTCTAAAAAAATTGATATACATAATGGTGTATTTTTGTAAATAGAATTATTAATTTCTTTAAAAACCAGAATATCTCATAACTATGTCCTTCCATATGTAGTCTTTCATTTAAGGATCAAGTATATGCCAAGATTCTATTGTTATGCACTTTGCTATGAGTAATAACCCCTAGATATTGTGTGAATTAATGTGATTCTTCCCAATAGGATTTCCTACATCATCAAAGTCAAAATCCAACTTTGGTCCTTTACCCCTTTGCACTATTAACTTGGTCATCAAGGTGATGCCTCTTTTACGTGCATGATCACACTGCTCCTCAGTAGACCCAACAAGATCCTCAGGGTGAACATCCTTAGGATGATCATCCTAAAATTGTCAAGAAACACATATAAGTGATAGAAATGTAACTTATGTAACTTTGATAAAGAATGTAAAATGCACATATATGTAATAAGATAATACAAGTTACACCAAACTCATCCTAACGGTGTACATCATCACGATGCTCATTCTCATGGTCAGATGCAACCTAAAAGATGTCATATCAAAAATAGTCAAAGAATGAAATATAAGTGATAAAGAATGTACATGGTACATGTAGCATATAAAACATATATAAATTCAATAAATAAAACAAAAAGAACTTCTAGCATTTTAAAAGTAATATACATCAAGTAACATCAAAAGTCTTAGTCGCACGCCTATAGAATTGGTTGGATCTTTGATTAGTTAATATATATTCCTTTGGTGTGATCTTCACACATATATAAGTTAGTGTTATCTTCAAATTGGCTAGCAAACTGAGAATGGATGGGAGTCACCATACTTTTCATAGTGCTCTTCTTCATCTATAGGATCTACAATAAATATCTTTTTCCATGAAGAATAACGTACCATTTTTCATCTGTAGGATCATTGATGTAGAATACTTACTTTGTCTGTGATGTCATTATGAATATTTCACCCTTCTTGCCGATCTTTTCAAAATTAACTAATGTGAAATCTAATTCTTCCTCTACAACTCCTTTGTTGTTATCAACCTAATTACAACTAAAGATAGAAACTCTGAAATTTGTGTAGTCAAACTCCCATATGTCTTCAATGACACTGTAATAAGACATTTTAGCTTCCCAAGGATTCTTATCCTTCATACTAGAAAAATACATTGAAGATGATTCGAGGGTGACCCCACTATTATGGACGACACTCTTATCATCTTGAAATTTTTTGTAATATAAAAATCCATGAATGTCAAACGCTTCTTAACACACAATATTCATTTTTTGTTTAAATGCAAGTTGTTTGACATTTTCAGTAACATTATTTGGTGTTTGAGATAGTTGATAGAAAACTTTATCTTCAATCTACGTAATAAATATCCTATTATGCTCTCCAACAAGCAACATCAAATTGGCTAAGGATATTTTGTCTGATAAAATTGACATATTTGGTGATATAAATAACCACTTCGTCGATGTTGTGAAAAAACATACATGTGTGCTTGATCCCACAACTCACGACTAATTACTTTCACTCATTCTCCTGTAGTCCCTTTTCTGGAATAGGGATCAATATTCTTTTCTCTAGTAGGAGCTTAATTTCAACTCAGAAAGTCATTGCAAACGTCCATAACCTCCCTATCCACTTAACCCTCAATCCCCCTTCAGACTGATAACAATTTCAATATCACCTTTAAAAAAACTCATGTATAGTTCAAGATTTAGGAAAAATCTTATTATCTTTTATTGGTCATTTGTTACATACATCTTCTGCCACTCCAAAGACCCACTTTATTTTTATAGCCACTTCCTACTGAATAATCATCCAACAACTCACTACAAATGGCTTATCCTAATGTCGACAAGGTATTACTTACTTCTCTACAAGATGACCACACATAAGACTTCCTTCTTTCATTTTCGATTAATGTCTTGGGCTTGTCTATGTCACCTATTGAGTATCAAGATATTCTTCGATATCGACTCATGATCCCTTTATACCCAGGTAATGAACGTTGCCCATTATGTGATATTGCAGATGTTGTTGCTTTCGATGATCGATCTTTCGTACATGGCTTGGTTATAATTTTTGACATTATGCTATTTGTGATGCAATATTTAACCTTATCTCCTGTGTTGGGTTAAGGTTCATGAAAAAAACACCGATAGCCTTCCTTGGCACTCAGTCTAATGACCTTCACTCCCAATGACCTATTGATATTTTATTATTTGATTGGATAGATGGTAGACACACATGTGTTGACCTCACTAGAATTCCCCGCTTGACAGGCGTCCTATCAAACAACTTTGAAGTTGGTCAGGTAGCATCTGAAGCTGCATTGGCAAAAGTTCACAAGCATGGAGCAACTTGTGAAGTAAATCATCATCATTTCTTACCTTTTGCTTTTGATACCTTTTGGGGGTTCTTGCAAATCATTTCTCTACTTCGTCTTATTCAACATATAACATATAGGAATCTTATGTTGTCTTTTTTTATATTTAATAATTTGTGTTCAGATCTATCACTTTTGCCATCCAGAAGTAGCCCAATTTATTTCTTGTTCTTCTGTGAAGGCATTCTTGTAAAAGCATTAGATTTATCTCTATTATAAAAAAAAGTCTGTAGTTCAAAAGGATACTTCCAATCCAAGAAAATAGACCCAAAAATCTCACTTCCCTAGTCAAATAGACAACAAGATGTACCATGATATCAATGAGTGAAGAAGAAAAATGCATCTCAAGCTGGCACCGGGTAAAGGCTACTTCACCTTTACAACTTATCAAGATTCTCAGGATCAATAACTTTGCTATATAGAGTGTTGAAGAAGAAACAAAGTCGGGTGATTACAAACCTTACATGCTTCCGCAATATAGATCAAATAGCCATGAGCAATATTGCTACATTAGAGTGTGATAATCATGAGATTTAAGACCTATCATTCAGATCCTTCATTGATACTAATCTACAAAATATTGAAAGAGTGTCCTTGTGGTACCTTAACATTAAGCAAGAACTAACAAAAAGTTCTCTTCTCCTATCTACACAATGTGTAACAGGTTGGAGGTAAATATGTTTTTGATCATTTCTAACTTCTATTGTTAATTCTTTCCTTATACCAATTTCTCGTAGGTCCAATCTAGATTTAATTCCATCTTTGGTCTTACCTAATATATTCAACAGAGTATTGATGATGCTTTCATAGACATTTTTCTCAACATTCATTACATTGATACAATGCTTATTTTCCAAAGAACTCTAATAAGGAAGATCCCAGAATATTGACCTCTTCTTAAATAAAGATTTGTCATATTGTGTAGGAATATTATATTGTAACCTCTTACCTAATGTATTGAAAAAGTCTTTTATCCTTTCATAAACAACCTCACTTGACATAGGTTTAGGGCACTCCATTCTGCATTTGATCCATTGAATTCTTTGCGCAACCTTTGGTAAGGATGCACTTCTAGAAGAAGCCTTTGACGACTAAGATACGCAATCTTGTCTTTATGTTTTCATCATATTGAATCAATGTTCTCCTCACATATAGGGCATGCTTTGTATCCTTTTACACTGTATCCAGAAAAAATTGGCATACACTGGAAAGTCATTAAAAGTGTAAAACAACATACCATGCATTCCAAATATCTCTCTACATGAAGCATCATAGGTCATTACACCTTCACCCTAGAGTTTCTTTAAGTCATCAATCATAGGTTTAAGAAAAGCATCAATATCATTTGTAGGTTGTTTGTGGCTCAACATCAACAAGGAAAACATGACATAATTATTCTCCATATACAATTGGGAAGAAAGATTGTATACATCAATCATTTTTTTTTGGATAAGGTAAAATATTACTATTGATCTCAAAAAGTATAGGGTATGAGGCCTGTATACTATACAAAGGGGTGAGTTACAAAAGGCCCCAATGCTCCATCACCGCTTGGTCCATACCCTTAGTCATTTCGGGTCTGACCTTAGAAAGCCCTTTTAAGTTATTTACAATGTCATCAAAAAACCCCAACTAATCTCTATCAGGTCCGCCATGGAGCCTAGAGTTGCGCTCCTTCCAAACAAAAAACAAAATGGCAGTAATACAAATACTACCGAGCCATCTAGTGGGTTTACAGTGCTTTGTGTTATCTAACACCCATTCAATAGAATCATCCAGCTCGTATGGGGAACTGCCGCCCCAACCCATCTTGAGGGTGGCCTTGCACCAGATGTATCTCACATAGGAGCAGCTCCACATGAGGTGTGCATGCGACTCTTCATGTTGTTTACAAAGCAGACATGAGCCCACAATGTTCGCACCCCATTTCTTTAAGTGATCACAGGTGGGAAGCTTGCCATGGATTCCTCTATACAAGGTGAAGCTCCACTTGGGAACATGTAATTTGTTCCAAAGAAGTTGATCCCATGACACCTTCAGGCCGATGACAGGTAGAGCCCACGGCTTCTTGCAACCTCTGAACCAATCAGCCCCAACACAATTGTAGTCTGCCTTCACTAGACACCAGCTTTGGGCCATGCGCCTCCAGCTTCTAGAGCTGCAATGCTGATCACATATTTCTAGGCAGCTGCCATAGCGTTGTTTCATCCAGGAGGTCCATGGCTGCTAGTTATGGCATAGGAAAGTGTCAATCCTTCTACATGTAGCCTTCAGTGCCAAGTGGTCCAGATTAGGGAGATTAAGTCCTCCCAAATGCAGTGGCTTCGTGACTGTTGTCCATGCAATTGCATGTCCTTTGCCAGCCCAAAGAAAATTGCTAAGGATTGATTTGGCTTTGTCGAGGATGAACATCGGTATTTCAGCTTGCCTGTACCAGAATATCAATTTGCTCCCAAGGACGGACCGAATTAGTACAGCACTCCCAGCCATGGAGAGGTTCATCCATGTCCATCTCTCCACCGTCCTCCTTAAATCATCTAGTAAGGAGGCATAGTCCTTCTCGCATCCTCTACCACCTGCAATAGGTATGCCAAGGTAGGTGACAGGGAAGCTCCCTATCTGCAGTCTGGCTGCCATCTTGAGACGCTCCTTCTAGCATCACATGATCTAGAGATAAAAACTCTGGATTTTATGTCACTTATGTACAACCATGTTAATCTCCAAAAGCTGCTCATAATCTTTCTAGAAGTTCTTAGATACTTATCATGACCCGCCATAAAGAGAATAACATCATCGGCATAGATCATGTGCGATAGCACTAGGGTTCCACACACTTTGAAGGTCTTCAAAGCACCTTCATTTTTAGATTTTTGTAACAAAAAGGACAGAGCCTCCATTACCAGAGTGAACAAAAGGGGAGACAAGGGGTCGCCTTGTCAAAGTCTGTTGGAAGCCTGAAACAACCCTTTGGGTATGCCGTTGATGAGAACTGAGAAAGATGTAGTCTCCACACATTGCTTCATAAGCTCAATCCATCTTCTAAAGAAGCCAAGGGCCTCCATCACATTCCACATAGCTTGCCAATTGACATGATCATATGCCTTAGTCAAGTCAACCTTAATGCAGGCCTTCTTCATTTTGTTCTTGTTATTGAAGTCAAAAAGAAATTCTCCCACAAGGAGAGAACTGTCAGAGATGGATCTTACCTTCACATAGGCTGATTGGTTGGTGGACACAATGTCCGGAAGAACCATCTTCAGCCTATTAGCTAGCAGCTTGGCTATCACCTTATAGAAGATTGAGCAACAGGCGATGGGTTTGTAGTCTGCCAGGGAAGTCAGAATGTTCTTTTTTGGTATGAGTCTTAGGAAGGAATGATTCACCTTCCTAACCATGTAGCCGCCTACAAGAAACCTTATGACCGACTTGCAAATGTCCTCCTTGATAACATTCCAATTCTTCTTAAAGAACTTGGCATTGAATCCATCAGGGCCAGGTGCCTTGGATGAGCCAATGGAGAACATAGCATCTTTAATCTCCATGTCTGGTGCCGGGCCACAAAGCTTCCTGTTCATCTCAACTGTAACCCTCTTTGGAGGAAGGTCACAAGGCACCGAGGTCTTGCCTTGGTTGTATAGATCTTGGAAGTAGTCAACAGCTTCCTTGGCGACATCAATCAGGCTGTTAACAGATCGTCCATCGGGCAGCAGCAGAGCATGTATGCAGTCTCTCATGTGATTCTTTTTGGTGGCCCTATGATACACCTTAGTGTTGCGGTCGCCATCCTTGATCCATTGTAACCTGCTTCTTTGCCAAAACATCATTTCTTCAGCCTTTTCTAATTGTAGCAGCCTCTTAGCCTTAGCTTCTTCACTTTTGATGGACTCCTCGCATAGAGGCTTGTGTCTCAGCTCTTCAGCAGCCTTTTGATATTCATATGTTGTTGTTTTTACTAAGGAAGGTAAGTCCATCAGCTCATGTGACCACTTCTTCAATGTTGTCTTTGTGATTTTCAATTTTTCTGCCATAACAAAAATGGGGTTGCCCTCCACCCTAGTTAGCCAAGCCTCCTGTATCACCTTCTCACAGCTAGGCCACTCGAGCCAATGATTGAGGAATATGAACGGTCTATTTGGTTTGGGTTGTTTAACCAGTTCAACCTTCATCCAGGCGTGGTCGCTGTTCGGGTGACCACCCAGCTTAATGGAGGCTTTGGGGAAGTCATTGATCCAAGCAGCATTAGCAAGCCCACGATTAAGGTAGCTAGAAATTCTTTGTTGCGGGCTTCTTTTGTTTTTCCAAGTTATTATACCGCCTTCCATGTTGATCTCAACAAGATTTGCAGCGTCAATAGCTTCATTAAACCTCTCCACAATAGAGCCAGGAATGGGTTTACCACCAATCTTATCATACGCCTTCCTCACATGGTTGAAGTCACCTATGATCAGCTGCGGAAGGACCTGTTGAGTGGTTGCTTTTATTAGGTCCCATAAGTTCCGTCAGTTTCCTTCATTGTTGAAGCCATACACAGCGCTGACTACACAATGCCATCCACCCCTATTGATGCAACTAGCCACCACAAGCTGGTCAAATTTCTCAATACACTGGACATCCCAACACTGCGGATTCCACCTGATTGTAATTCTACCTCTGTCCACTTGTGCCAAATTGGATTCACATTGCCATCCATACGGGAACATGTTGTGGACATTCTCCTCCATACCTCTTTGAATCTTGGTCTCTAGACAGATCACCAGTGTCGCACAAACCTCTGTGATTATGATGCAAAGTCTTCTCTGCCGTCCTGGCCTAGAGGCCCCCCTCACATTCCATGTGAGGATGGTCATTAAGAGCATGATGATGATCCACCTCTTCCTGAGGTGCATATTCTAGCAGACGTTCTTCTACCTCTGTCATATGGACCTCCTCTATTCTTGTGGATGGAAGACACAGATCCAGCAGACACCTGTATCTCACCGTCTAGTTCTTCAAGCACAGTGAAAGGATTTACACATTTGGTTGGCGGTGGGGCGGCGATGCTGACCACAGCAGGCTGCTGCTGAACCATAGTTGTCATTTCTTCCACCACCTCAGGAGGATCACTCACAGGTAGGTCTCCCCCAGGGGCAGATGTCGAGTTGGCTATCACCCCTGTACTATCCTTCTCTTGTCCTTCATCCACCTGAGCCTCCAGTGCTTGAGCTGTTGCAGCAGTACTATTGTCAGGCTTTTTATTTTTGTTCTTGTTCTTCTTCCTGTGTGGACGACGGCTGAACGAGCGTCCACGATTGCTTTCCAGATGGTTGCCAACATTTTTATGTTTTGGGCATCTATTAGTCAAATGTCCGAACACCTTGCAGGCCTCACATCTTTTGGGTAAAGCATCATATAGCACCTTGATCTCCAATGCCTTGCCGTATGGCATTTCAACCATCACCATAGGAGGTGGAGTTTTGTTGGCATCCACTTCTACGCATAGATGAGCAGCGCCCAGGTGTTTGCCTCTCTGCCATAAGTTGACAACCTTAGGGACTCTGATCCCATATGCTATTATAGAGATCGCCCGCATCATCCAGTAGATGTCGACGTCTGGGAGGGTCACCCACACCGGGGCAGACGTTAGAGCGGCACGTCGAGTATCTGATTCCGGTGTCCATTTTCTCACCAGGACCAGCTGACTGTCAAAAAACCAAGGCCCATCATCCATTGGAGTCTTCATATCATCTTCATTCGCAAACTGCACCAGAAACATGCCGTCTTTGAGCGGTGATAACTGAATCTCCCCCTTAGGTTTCCAAACTCTAAGGATCCATCCATACAGTTGACCTGTGAAAGGAGTGTTCGTCCCCATGATATGCAGAGTCACCGTGCATTTTTGGAAGTCATCCATAGCCTCCACGATAGGCACTGTGAACTGCATCCAAGGTATGACATCCCCGTCTTTGTAGACCGGCGCCTTGGGGTCACCAGGCAGGTCCACAGGTCTGCACAATTGTCTCACCTCCATTGGCTTCCGGACAACGTCCGCCCATACACGACCCCTGTCATCCGCTTGGGCCACCAGGGGAACGGCGGCGGAGAGGCATGGACCCGATCTAGAGGGTGGGGGAGGGGGTTGGTGGCGGAGGGGGTGGGGATGAGGATGGGGTGGAGGGTGGTAGAAGGAGAGGCACTGGGAACAGTGTGAGGGGATGAAGGTGGAGGGCGGGAGGCGGCCACAGCCGTCGCCCCCGACATCCCCAGGCATCGTCTTTCCTAGAGAGCGGGGAGAGCTCTGGTTAGAGAGAGAGTGGCAGAGTAGGTCATATCTTTTTTTATACATCAATCATAATAGTCTTAGTTCTATGTTGGATACTTAGTGTTAGATATGGATTCATTCCATCAGTACAAAGCCTAAGTCTTAGATTCCTGACTTCTTCACCAAATTCATGGTAGAATATATCAAATTTCTTCCATTGTGGGGAATGAAAGGCATGTCCTAGGATCCCATCATTATTTTTTTTGCATCTGCATGCCAAGGTAAATTCTTCACATCCATGGTATCGAAAAATAAGCATTTAAATGTAGTATTATAGGTAGGCACCACATCACCTTCGCAGGAATGTCAGTTTTGTACTTACCCAAAGTCGTCATTTTGTGCCTTGACACCCCACATTTTGGACAATCTTTCAAATTTATATAGTCATTTTCAAATAACACAATCATTTAGACATGTATATATCTTCTTAGCCTCCATTCCTAATGGAAAAACCTTTTTCTTTAATTTTGTATGTTGAGATTGGAAGCTTGTTGCCTTTAGGAATAATTTCTTTCTATAATGACACCTAAGATGTGAAGATATTGTTTCTCCATATATTATTAGCCTTTCGAGTATATATACTCAACACAACACCCAACTTCGTAAACCTCGTAAAACCTAAGTATAATAGTCTCTTAAAATCATGCACAATGTTTCTATAGGGATGATGGATCAATAATATTTACCCCAAAACTATCTCGCATCAAATCTACCATGACAATTGAAATCAATTCGTCCATCTCTACATCACTGGTAATTTCTTCTTCAACACAAGTATGTCTGTTGACATCTACTAATCTCCTAGTAGGAATCTCTCTATGGTAATACCATTTTGTATAGTCATGCATAATCTTGTTGCACATGGCATGACTTTTGATTTCATCTATAGTGTCAATTTTCAAGTTGCTACTACAATTCCTATATGGACAACAAAACCTATCTCAAGTCATTTTCTACATTCTCTGCAAATCTTATAAGTTGATCAAGACTAGTAATAAACCTCAGAGTGCATCCATTTGTAATGGACATCTAGATCGATCCATTCTATAGTCACAAATGAAATGATTATTGAATCAGGTATTTAGATATTAGGGTTTAAAGATTTTGGTTTAGGGTTTATAGATTGAAGTTTAAGGTTTAGGGTTTAGTAATGAATGTGTACCACCTATACCATTCTCGAACACCTAATATCACTAGTAAGTGTATAATGTGTTTTTGGTTTTCAAGAATATTTTGGCAGCATTTTCCCCTAGTTCTTCAAATACACCTGTGTAGATGGGCAAATAGCCACCTACATATGTAGTTAGAGAACAAATGGGGAAGTGTTGACAAAACATCTTGAAAACCTAATACACATTGTACACTTGCATCCTAAGTGGGATTAAGTGTTCAAGAACAGTCATAACCAGGGGACTATCCAAGATTTACTCCTAATGAGTAAATCTCAGATGAGTTTCTAGGCCAACAAGATATATGTATATATTAAGATTTATAGTTTAGAATTTAGGTAAATATAACAAATTCAATCTAAACCGAGCTAATTTTGGTAATTCATATCAATTTAGTTTAATTAATTCTTAGGTGTGATTATTTATCCATACAACACTCAAAATGCACAATACACCAAATTATACAAGCATTTATACATGAAGTTACTGTAAAAGTATGATTTCCAATTTGTAAATTTTAACACTAGTTACATATCGTCAATAAAAAATGTGTAACTCATATCAAGTTAATAAAACAATTATACAACAACGTACTTGACAAACAATTATAAACCAATGCACTCAAAAAATAATTATAATTATATAGGCAGATGACATATTGCTCAAATTCAACAAACTATACATACATTTGGTGACACAAAAGTATATAAAAAGAAGAAGGAGAAGAAGGACCTTTTCTGGTAGGGGAAGAGGGCACACTCATACACTGGTAGAGCAACAGAAGCAGGGGTAGAAGATGCGAACAATAGTTGGAAGCTAGAAGTAGATCAGGGGTAGTACAACAACGGTAGTGGGACTGGTCCCCTTGTAGGCAAAATTTGTTGTTAGTTTTTGTATAGTTGACACAATAGGCTTCTTTCAAATTTCTCTGCTAAAAATTGAATTTCACAGGCTATCTTTGTTGCCAATTCTTAAAAAAAAATATCGACCTTATAATAAAAGTAGTTCCCATGTTTTTTCTTAATCAGAAAGATTTGACTAGTAGTGACATTTTTGTTTTACCAATCGACGCTATAGGCATGTACTCTAATGTGGGAAGGCAATGAAGTTCAATTCAAGAGACCACTATAGAGTGGAGCAGACGTAACATGTAGTTCCTTACCGAAAGCTAGATCTCGTTGGTGCTACCTAAACTATAGGTGGTGGATCTGTGACATTGTTGGTTTGTGATAAAATCAGACGTTAAAAAAAAGTGACACCACATGTCAAAAATGTACTACTGCTCAGAGTTGGTATTTTCATTTTGATGAAACTATAAACAATTTGTCTTTACTCAAAATTAATATGAACCTTGTGTTTACAACTAGGTTAGTGAGATCATGATTATATTTATCATATTGTATATAGATGACATATTGTTGATGGGAAATGACATACATACCTACTCCACAATTGGCTAAAATAGGGCAAGGAAATACCTTGTCCATGAAGGACTTAGGCAAAGCATACTATATTTTAGGAATCAAGATCTATAGAGATTGATCTAGAAGGATGATTGGCCTAAGCCAAAGCGCATACAGTGATAAAATACTAAATAGGTTTAGCACACATAATTCTAAGATAGGAAACTTACCCATGTCTCATAGAGTAAGTCTCTCTAGAAATCATTGTCCCAACTCTTTGGAAGAATAATAACACATGAGTAAGATTAAAATTGGATCTATCATATTAATCTTACTCATGAGTAAGATTAAAATTGGATCTATAATATTCGTGGATCTATTCTCCGTGCTTTTGTGAGTTAGTTAAGAATGTTTGGGGCATTGGCAATGATGGTGCGTCTATGTATAAACTCTATACCAAATTGAATAATCTGAGAATGGCTCTTGTCAAGTGGAATAGAGATGTTGTTGGGAATTTTCATTCTATAGCTAAAAGTTTGGAAGCTCGTGCCAACAGTATTTAGGATAAAGTTGATAGATTCCCTGATAACCTTTCTCTTCAAGACAATCTTAGGGATGTAAGAACTGAAGCTAATAATGCCCTTATCAAGGAGGAAAGATTGTATAGATAGAAATCTAGAGTCCAGTGGTTAAAGGAGGGTAAGAGGAACTCTAGGTTCTTTTACCCCTATATGAAAACCATACGCCTTATTAACAGTATTCACCTTCTCAATATTGATGGTGTCCCTTTCTCTGATCCCAAAACTATTTCTGAACATATGGTGTCCTTCTATTCTAACCTTTTTAACTCTTGTTCTTCTACTC
The DNA here is from genome assembly GCA_963693085.1 of Alisma plantago-aquatica. Lineage (NCBI taxonomy): Eukaryota > Viridiplantae > Streptophyta > Magnoliopsida > Alismatales > Alismataceae > Alisma > Alisma plantago-aquatica. Next base: position 1,163,716,909 of record OY856412.1, on the reverse strand, counting down.
CTATCATTTGGAAATCTAAATGGAGATTACCTATTCTTAGATCTGACCAAAAAATTAATCTTAAGAAATGGATTACGAAGGAGGAATTAGTTAGTACTGTTATGAATATGAAGAAGGATAAGTCACCTGGGGTTGATGGTTATAACATTGAGTTCTTTATCTCATGCTAGGACATCATTGGGCCTGATGTGGTTTCGGCCATCATTAATTTTTTTCAAAATGGAAAACAAAGATTGTAACAAGACCTTCATCACCTTTATTCCTACAGTAAAAGATGTGAAGGATTATAGACCTATCTCTCTTTGCAATTTCATTTATGAAGTGATTACAAAAATCTTGGCAAACATGCTTAAACATGTCCTTCCTGATCTCATTGATCCTAGTCAACATGCCTTTATTCATGGTAGGAGAATTGGCAATGCGATCCTTCTTGCAAATGAAGTGTTGAGATCCTTCTCTAAACAAAATAGTAGAAATATGTGCATCAAGGCTGATCTCACTAAAGATTATGACTCTGTTGGGAGAGATTATATCATTCTTGTTATGAAGATCATGGGTTTCTCTGGATATTGGCTTGATTGGATTGATGTTTGTTTATCTCCGGCTTCCTATCAAATTCTTATTAATGGTTCCCCCTCTAGTCCTTTCAAAGCCTCTAACGGGGTTAGGCAGGGTGATCCAATAGCCCCCTATCTCTTCGTCATTGCTATGTAGGGGCTATCAGCCATCATCCAATTTAAAGTTCAAAGTAAAAACCTGCTCCCTTTAGTGAATGGAAATGCAAGTGTCTCTCATTATCTGTTTGGTGATGACTTATTGTTATTTTCAAAAGTGAATACAAGGAATGCTTTGCTTATTAAAAATGTTCTGGACTCCTTTACTTTTGTGTCTGGTCTCAAGCTGAATGATAGAAAAAGTCAACTTTTTCTTAGTCATGGGTGTTGTGAGAAGGAAATTTCTTAGATTCTTAACATCAGTGCATCTTGTTTCCCAGTGAGGTACCTTGGCCTTCCTTTGTTTATAGGTAGGTTTACTAAGTCTATGTGCAATCCCATTATCGATAAGGTGGCATCCAAACTTGATTCCTAGAAATGTAGGCTTTTGTCTATGGTAGGTAGGATTGAATTGGTAATTTCTACCCTTTCCTCCTATCATATTTTCTGCTCCGTTACCTTTCCTCTCTATAAGCATGTTATCGTGAAGTTGGAAAATAAGTTCAGGGACTTTATTTAGGGTGATTATGAGGTGAACAAGAATATGCACTTGATTTCTTGGTCTCAAATTTGTAAGCCCAAAGTTGAAGGTGGCTTGGGTGTCAGGTGTATTTTTGACTGGTCGCTTGTTGGCATCATTAAAAATTTGTGGGACATTGCTAGTGACAAGAAAACCTTGTGGGTCAAATGGTTACATGGGAAATATCTCTCATAGAGTTTGGTTTGGTCTGTTAAGCCTAAAATATGACTCTTGGCTCTGGAAGAATTTGCTCAAGTACAAAGATCTGCTTTTGCCTCATGTTAAGTTCAACTTGGGTAATGGTTCCCATTTCCTTCTATGGTTGGATCCTTGGTGTGGTGAAGGTTCCTGCCTTGTTGATCATATCGACCTTCAATTAATGTACGAACTTGGTATGGGGACGTCCTGTCATGTGGACTCTTGTATTTCTAATGGAAATTGGTATATCCCTCCTAATATCCGTGGAGGTGATAAAGCTGTCATGGTCCTTTACAGTATTGGTAGGCCTGTCCCATGGAAGGATGATTGTGTTTCTGTGGATGGCAAAGGTTCCTTGTCTCTTAGGGACTGTTGGGAGTTGTGTCGAGTGAAAGATTGTCCCTTTCCTGCCCTAGGTATATCTGGATCAGTTTGGTCCCAAGTAATGTCTTCATCTTTCTCTAGAAGTGCTATCATCTTCCCACTCAGGAGATTCTAAAAAGGTTTTCCTTTCAGATGCCGTCCTTTTGCTTTCTCTATCGGTCTTCTAAAGAAAATGATCATCATCTATTCTCTTCTTGCCATTTTTCTTCTGAGCTTTGGAGTTCCTTTCACTCTTAATTTGGGTGCATGCCTACTTGCTTGGATGGTACTCTTGTTCTCAATAAAAAGGCAAGATGAGTGACTTTTTTCCTATATTATCACATGAGGCATGAGAGGAATAGATGTATCTTCTCTGATCATTCATGTGATCATAATATGATTTGGTCCTTTTGTATATGGGACCTTAATGTCAGGTAAAGATAGTCCTTTTTTGTTTGTATTTTTTTTGCCTTTTGGCATTGTACAGAGTTGTTGCTCTAAATTCTTATTGTTAATAAAAGGAGGAGGCATGCATGGTTCAACAAAAAAACTAGATCTATCATGTATGCAATGATATATACGTGCCTAGATGTCTTGTATACTTTGAGAATGATGAGCATATACTACCCAGATTCCAATGATGGTTACTTGATACCTATGAAGAATATCCTTAAGTACTTGAGAAGAACTAAGGATCAATTTCTTATTTATGATTTTGAGGAAGAGTTAGTTGTAAAGGGTTGCACTGGTGTAAGCTTCTAAACCAACAAGGACAATTATAGATTGCAATTAGGATTTGTGTTTTGCGTAAATGATGGAGTTATAAGCTAGAAGAGTTGCAAGAAATAGATTATGGTTGATTCTACTATAGAGGCTGAGTATATTTCCACAGCCATTGCAACAAAGGAAGCAGTATGGATCAAGAAGTTCATTAGTGAACTTGAGGTGGTTCCAATCACGAAAGATATGATAGAGTTTTAATGTGACAACAATGGAGCTATTACACAAGCTAAAGAACCCAAATAGCATTAGCTTTCCAAGAACATACTCAAGCATTACCATCTCATACGTGAGATTATAAAATGGGGAGATATTACAATTTGTAGAGCATACACTGAAAGCAACATCACTAATCCCTTAACAAAAGCACTTCCAGAACAGAAGCATTATGGTCATGATAGTTCACTTGGAATTAGATTCATGTGTGATTGGATCTAGCTCACATGGGAGATTGTGGGTTGTATACTTGTATGTCCTGACAACCATCATGTGATGATTGTAATATGTTTACTTTATACTTGATTTGATAACTAATAAATGACAATTACACTTATTTTAATTTCAATATTGAGATAATGAATAAAACTAATGATGTCCTACAAATAATATGACTCAATGATATACATTTTGATTGAGGACTGGAACATGAAATCATATGTATAATAAGAGTATTCATTCTTATTATGTTCCTAGTCAATTATTTTTGTAAATAGTATATGACAACAATAATACACAAGACTAGAAAGTATGGTGAGAGATAAATATGTTTCTTTAGTCATGTTATTGGATATCGACTCAAATTCATGGGTACTTGTTAGATAACAAGTTGAACTGGATAGAGCCACCTTGAGTTTGACACATGGAAGTCATGCAATGACATGTCAGAGTCATATCTCAATGTGAAGTGGTGGTTGCGATTTGTAGAGCTGAAGTCACTACAATAACACATGTTGTTATGTAGACTTTGACACTTTCCCAACATGATATGAAGTACAAGTTTCAAAAAGGTGGAAATTGGGTATATTGTGACACATGGGGCATGTTGCGAGTGATGTAAATGGAATGTGTCCCTCCTTTGGAGTGATATCCCAGGCCACTTGATAAGAGAGACTATGAAATGCATGGCATGCTCACATGAGTCAATATATGATATTGAGCTCATGTTATCTTATGTAATCTTCTCTAGTTCAAGGAATAAGATTGAATGTTAAGAAGAATAAATTCTATGTCTCAAGTTCAATTATTTGTGATAAAGGGATTATACAATCATGAAAACATGGATCACTTCATAGGTATAGTTTTTCTCCAACTCATTCCTATTACTTGGGTGGCAATGATATGTGGCTAGACACAAATCTTTTCTTGTGTTGTTTTGAACGTCAAGACCAACATAATTAGGAACCTACAGGGTCACACACATAGGATGTATATGAAAATTGAAGTTTGTAATAAAAATTATGATTAGAATGAATCTAAATCATAAACATGTTGGTTTAACCTATGATCCTATCACTAGAATGTATGATTGTTCGATCATATTAATTGGGTCAATAGATCAATTGATTGTCAATTGATTGATTGAGATTTTCAATGGACACAGATGATCAGCCAATCAAGCCACCTGATCAAGCAATCACATTGTTACAATGAAATTCTAAAATTGGAAAACATATCAATTCTAGAGCTATACTTTTGTGATACGATAATCAGCTAATGTGTTCCAGTAATCAGGGGATGTGATCTAGTGATCATGAAACATGATTGGTCAACAACCTATCATGCTTGTTTTCAACATTGTACTGTTTTTGGGATTATAAATAGGAATGGGATTGGAATTAGGTTATTCTAAGCCCATGAATCTCCTATATAAAAGGGGCACATCCCAAAGGGCGAGACACATCTTTGAGACACAACTTGTGAGACAAGTTGGTTATACTCCCTCTCTCTCTCCAATATAAATAGAAACCCTATGGTTTCCATCCAAGACATGCAAAGAAAGGAAGTTTTGAGATGACTAGAACATCCACAACTTCTGTTCCTATTCAATAGGGTGACCAAGGTAGTGTAACATGTCCTCCCTCATACATGTGGATGAATTAGAGGACAAGTCACAATGTGCGGAGGCTTGGAGAACATCATACACAAGACAACAAATGACTGCTATTTGGAGGGAAATCTAGATCCTTTCATTGAGATTTTGATGTCTTGGTTACCAACTCAAATTTGATTCTAGTATATCGAGATCTTCAGTGACAAATGAAGTATCCAGTTGTTGGACAACAAGCATGCGGAATGTTATAATATTTGTACCTCCTTTGTTCTTTTATATACCAGAGTTTTATAGCTATAGAAGATCTATTTACATGAGAATTCCAAGAAGAAAAATTCAATATTTTGTTGTGCCCCCTTCCCTAAAACCCTACATATCTTTCATATTGTAACTAGATATTTATAACTTGATTTGATACTAAATATGAATCTAATTCTTGTAAGTGAATTATTCACATATTGCAATCAATTACTTAAAAATTCATAATAGAAGATGAAATTATATATTATGATTAACTATGCATAATTCTATGGATTCTTGTTATGCACAAAAATAGACTGAAAAAGTTGAACAACTTCAGCTATAACTATTTCTTTATATGAACTAAAGAATAGTCCAGATCTAATATTTTAGACTGGTAGTCTAGATATGATGAAAAGGACCAAATTCAATGGGAATTCCCCACTTACTTTGGTACTGATAACATCCTTAATGTAGTCTTGATCCATTCATCCATAACCTAATCACATGGACCCCATTAGCGTTTTAGAAGTCAATGTCCATTCCTTCTTCATATCTCTAGAATCCTAACCATACTCTAAACATAAGACAATTAGGATTATTGCTTGGGCGTCATAAGAACTCTAATATAAAACCATGTTGTGATATAATTAATAACTTAAGAAAAATCTCACATTATATAACAACTACATACAAATATACGCATTTGAACCAAAATAGTCATCTTATATACTAATATATGACTATATACATCATTAACTGAGATAAAATATTAGAACATACTCAAATTTCTAAAATTACTAACATTATTAAAACAAAGTTATATACGATTAAATATTCCATATCAATTCTATACATCACGTATTGTCTCACAAATAAACATAGAGTACTTTACATAATGGCTACTTAGGACAAAACCAAATAAAAACATACTACTGCATGAAAGTTTACCAAAGCCAAAAAATAGTAATATGATATAGACTAGTGTTTATATAAAAGTATCATGTTATTTCTGAATAAAATACCAAAAATGTTCTTATTAGTGTTTACATCAAAAACTTGGTAAATAATCAAATCTTCAAGGTCAATCTCAACAATTAGGTCAACAATATTAATAAATGCATACCTTCACAATTTCAAAATTATTTGAAACTTATTACATTTTATAGACCTTGAAAAAATATACAACTTTAGTACACATATAGGATTAACTAGTAAACTTCCAAAACCTCAATTTAAAGAGCTTTAGTAAAATTCTTGAGTTCACAAGAGTCCCTACGGTATGTTACTTATTGAATTTGGCCCTACATATGTAAGTTTTGAATCAAATACCTTGTAGAAAAACATGCCTTTTGATCAAGATCCAAAGGCCCCAACTTCCTTCCTCTTTATCCTAGCACGATGTGAGCACACCAGTACACATGTATCTGCACCCTCCAAACTAAGAGTATCTCCAAAGATTGAAAATCACCCAAGGAAGACTCCCCTCAACATGACAAGATGGAGCAAGACCCTTACACCATCCTATAATAGAATATGTGACCACCCTACTTTGGATGTTGCAGCTAGGATGTCCAAACCACATAAGCCCCAATGGCTTCACCATGAAGGTGAAAATAATAGACACCATGTATATGTCATTCGCATAACTCAAACTACTATTTCTTTGGCCCACCAACATCATCCAAAAGAACCATGGTGTCAACTACCACCTCCCTTGGTTTTACACATGTTTGATCTCCTCCATATGGGATTAAGAGAGGAACTCTCTCCCCCTCTCCCATGCTCGTGGCGGAGGCTGAATGCCCGGGAGGGTGGGAAATCAAGGCAGCAACTAGGATTTGAACCTGTGTCATCTATATATATAAATATGTAAGGGTGCATGATAACTACATACTAAAAGAAGCTTACACTCGGGGTAACAACATGATCCATGTCCATAATTTTTCCAACTTTTCCTTAAATGTTGTATACACATGGACTATAATGACCCCTCCCCTATTATTCCCCATTAAGGTGGACCGAGAGGGTAGGGGTCATTACTATATTTTTACAAGATTGAGGTTTATCAAATAGCCAGAAATAAGTTAAATTTTTTTCACTAAATGGAAAAGATTTTGAACAATATAAATATAGACTCTCCACTAAGGAGTTACATTAAAAGGGAAACTATTGTTTGCAACATGAAAAATAAAAATGACCTATCTAAATCCTCCAGAATTACTTTAGGTCTTTTCTTTCGGTGTTTTTTGCTCTGGATGTCCATTTTTCATCATACTTGTAGAATAATAGTAGTTTAACCTAAAACTCCGTGAAACAAAAACATGATCAATATAATAAGTTATACTAGTATGTGGGGAAAATAAAATATTTGCATGTAGGTGTAACAATATAATAATCCAAAGCAACAATTGTAATTACAAAATTCAACAAGCATTTTCTTATTTTAACCTCGCCACCCTTATCCTTTTATCTCAATGGTGTGCCCTCTCTATGATGAGCCTATTTATGGGGAACCTTCTCTAAAGGTTTTGGTCCCTACAATGAACATTTCACAACTTTCCCTCTCCTGTGCTAGGTTTCATACATAGACATTCCTTTATGTGCCTACCTGTGGTGATCTTCCTGTTTGGGCCTAATCACTAGTCATCCCCATGATGACATTAATCACATTATGCTCTTTGACTCACCAGAGATGATACATGGCTTAAGAAGGTTACATTTATATACTGTGATATCCATAGTGACTTTATAGATTGCATAAATTAAATAAATAAGAAACAATTTATTTGCAATCAATCCGCCAAACCTCAAAAACTACAAAAGTCATTTAAGTTGGGTAGTCATAGGAGTACCCACATACCTTTTTAGAAGAGATCAAAAGTCCAAAATTTATCATTAAGATTGACTTGGGTTCCAAGTTAGAGTTTCATTAGGGTTTTGGTTTCTGAAACCCTAATTACCACTTTTAAGGTCTTTTTAACTTATAACCCTAATCTTGATGTTTAATGCATTATCAAACCCTAATTAGGTCAAAAATGTCTCTTTTATCCAAACAAACCCAACTTTATCTAATTAAGTCATTTAAACATGATACGACCATTAAACTCAAGAAATTAAGATTTCCATGGTTTTATTACATTAAAGATGATAACTTCAGGCACTTTTAGAGTTAGGGATACAATTAGGTCTTGGAGCTATTTTTTATTGTAGTACTCATATCTTTATGATCATTTTTCATATATTACATGTTACCGTTGGACCATCCTACTAGTAATTATTATTTTTTGCAAGATTAAATGATTTTTAACCAATTAGAAGCCTCTGCCTAGGAAGCAAGTCCCGGGTCCCAGCTTTTCCACCTTGGATGGGCTGAGCCAATGGGATCGCACCACCAAGTGGAACACTCCTACATGGACTCACTTACTCAGGTGACAAAAAGAAGAGAAAGGACAAAAGTTCCCTTACCTGTTAGAAGATAAGTCGGGAGTAAATCGGTATTTTTGTAGCGAGCCATATTCAACTTGTACTCATCTCTTCCCCATAAACCAGACAGTCAACTAGCAAGTTAACTCTAAGATCCTAATGTAGGGAAACATGGGCGCAGAGTAGGCAATAGAAGAAAAAAAATTATCCATCCATATTACCCAGAACAATAAGATCGTATCAACAACTATGTAATGAGAAGGATGTTTAACGAGTTTATACCTGGTCATGGAGTAAGTCCAGTAACTATAACTCGTTGTTCTAGTCATGCACTCCTAGTTGCACTAGGAAGCATCTGTACAACTCCTGGTCTCTACCACAAATAGCAAATTCAGTCTACGTCTACAACAAATCCTCCACATACTATAATATGACGTTATACTCCTAGAGGAAAAAGTATCCACGCCTCTAGAGAAGTCCACACAGACCACCTAGAACTCCTATTATTCTAGTAGAAAAGAAAGGAAGGACTTGTCCCTCCTGTTGGTGTACTAGTCACCAACTTGCTCTCTCATAATTGTTTCTCCCTTGCTATCCCTCCCTTTAGCAGGTAGGACTTTCTCAAGCTCGCTATTGGTTACCACAACCATAGAGGACAAAAATTTTCAGAGGAAATTGAGTTGTGTTCTAGGAAGCCCATAATACCCCTCTATTTATAGGAGGGGTTAGGTTATGGGTTCCCAATATGTGTGGGTGTGGAAGGGACCGAAAGATCATGAATTTTCACAACTTGCAAGCATTGAACCGATTGGTTCACAAGCAAACCGGTCATTCACATGTGAGTCGATTGGTTCTCTCTACGAACCAATCATTTATCCATGTTTCCCAATGACATATGAATTGGCAATTTGAATCCAATTAATGTCCAACATTAATTCCTTGTACCAATAAAATTGAACAAGTGAAACGATCAACTATTCTCATGATCGAGAAAATCACTAGTAGCTTTGGTTGGCATGACTGAGTCAGTCGGTTCACCAGGTGAACTGGTCATCTCACCAAACTTAAGTTGATCGATTAACCTAGTGAGCCGATCGATTGTTGTCCTGGCTCATGCAGAATTCAGCCAATTCAATTTCCAATCAATCTGACACCTAAGAAGTTAGTCCAACACTTGAACTTGATGGCTCTGATTCCAGTCAGTTCATTGGTTGTCTAATTGAATACCTAAACACTTTAGTAATCAATTCAATTAACATTCATGATTAACCTCCTCTTCTAGGTGAATTCTTATGTGTGTGACCCTATAGGGCCCATATCACATTGGCAATGAATGTCCATGACTAGTTTATGGCATCACAAGCAAAGAGTGGTGCCTAGTCACACATAAGTTCTACCCAAGTGAATGGAAAGTTGGACAACAACTTCATCCTACAATCTACATCAGGTGTTACAGTGATTATATAATTCCTTTGTCACTGTATCTAGAATGAACTCAAGGCATGGAATCTTCACCCTCTCAATGTTCAATCCATATTCCTTGAACCAACAGTAGACTGTCTAAGATGTATGTGACCTCAATATCATATATTGATTCACATGTGCATGCACATGCTTTTCCCAGTCTCGCTTATCAAGTGGCCTGGATATGATACTCTAGTAGGAGGGACAAATCCCATCTACATCGCTTACAATCATCCCCATATGTCACAATACACCCAATCATCACCTTTATGGCAACCCTTATTCAGGATCACGGTGGATGATGTCGAAGCACACCGAATGACATGTGATGAGTGTATTAACTTTAGGTCTAAGAACCACAATCACCACCTTCACTGTGAGCTATGACTATGACCACCAAATATGATTTGTAAGGAGGCGAGATCACCCCCTTACTAAAATTTAACAGAAAATACAAAACATCCCTCATTTATATAAAACTTTGATGAGGAAGGATGCAATGCATAATAATTCCATTTAAATAAGCATGAATCAAATACAACAAAGTCAATAGTAGTTCCAGAAGAAAAAGATGAGAAGCCTATGCTATTACATGTATCAATATTAGATGTTTTTAACATAGCATGAACAACAAACTACAGGATCTAGCAATAGCAACCTATGCATGATGGCAGCTCTACTCTTGTCCTGGTACTCCTTGCCCTTGATCTAGTCCTTGCCTTGTCCTGGGTGGTTGGGAGTCACCCAGAAAAAGGAGATAAAAAGTATGTGTCAAAACATGACTAAGGACAAGTAACATTCTAACATATGGCAAAGTAAAATTCACTACACTAAAATTTATCAAGAGTATGAGGCATGTTAACAATTTAGATTTCTTCCAAGCAAAATAATAAGAAATGAGAAATCATGATTCATTATGACTACATTAAGCTAACATAGGGATGAGGCACCTACCTAACCTCAACCAAGATGAGAGGGGCAATTTTAACATTCCCTAACCTCCTATATGTATATAAAATGTGGGGAGAATTTTAACGTTCCCCTGGGCAAATTTTAACATGCCCACTATGGGTGGTTTGAACTCATGTACACTACATTAGTTAATTAGTCATTTACATCATCATCATACTTAAAATAATCAAATGGTAGACATAGGAGATTTTCAATATTGGAGGTGGGTTCTAAGACCCAATAAACATTAAAGTACTCACAATAAGCAAGTTTTGTATAATATGTGTATAAGCTCAATTCACAATAAGCAAAATATGGTGTAGCAAATATATAGGCTCATGCCTCATTGGGAAAATAGGATTGGATTAAAATGATGCCCAACTTAGGTGTTAGAATGCACATACTTGATATTAGATCCCTAGATATGATTTTTCCACCAATTGATTAGTCCAAGTCACTTTAACCCTAGGTACAAGGTTCATTACATGTATTAGATATTTGAAAGGACTTAAGTGTAAAATACTCAAATCGAACCTTCTAAACAAACCGTCGATTTAGGGCTTGACCAATCGATTCCCAATATTTTTTAATTAAGAAAACATATTTATTTATCAAAATTGGACTTAGGATGCATGAGTTATCATTTTTGGAATATTAAATATGATTAATATGGTGCACATATTAGATATCAGAAAAAAACTGAGACTCGGTAATCAAAAACCTAAAATTCGAATTCTACTTGAAATAAGCTTTCCAACAAGTATTTATTTGCATTTTTCCGATAAGGTATCGATTTTCTATGAATTAAATGCTCTAGACCAATCAAAAGGCGAGAAAATGCCATGTAGGAATAAATGCTAGCGACAGAGGGAGCGGGCCACACAACTGAATTATGTTGACTTGGGCCAATGGCATGTGGCCCAGTCAGCAGTCCACGCTCACGTGGCCTTGGTCAAAGTGCGCGGACAAAAGACTAAAGGACGAGACTGCCCCCGGCGAAAAAATGAGGAAAAGAGGGAAAGCAGGGGCAGAAGGGACAAATTGCAATGGGGCTTCTTCCTCCCCTCACGCCCTGCCATGGCTGAGAGCTGCTTCAGCCCCTTTTGGGTGTTTCTACGTTTCTGGACCAAAACGCATGTTTAGATACTCGAAACGAAGAGGAAGCAAAGATGAACTCACCGGAGTTGTCTATTGGCTCGTCAATGTTGTCTAGACCTAAGAGGGTGTGTCACAAGGCAGAGTGAGAAGCAGAGGCATTGGGGCTACACGAGGGAGATTTGGGCCAATTAGTGCTAGGGAAATATTGTAAGGAGGCCATTGGAGGTGTAGAGGTAGCTACATATAGGTGTGGAGGTGTGAAGAGTCGAAATGTCATGGGAGAGGAGAAGCCATGGTCGGCGCCATTGGTCATTTTGGCCATGGTGCACAGGAGTGGGCGTGCCATGTCTTAAATGAAACGGGATGAAGGGGTGGATCATTTGGTGAAGGAATCATGTAAAAAGCTCAAGAAATGAGGGAGAACGGTGTCGAGGGGGTCAAGGTTCACTATACACGAAGAGACTGGAGGTAGAAGACGGGTCACTGGCCGTTGGATGTGGGCCAGATCACTTACGTGTCATTGGATCGACGGACCATGCTGGTCCAGCACGCGTGACACATAAATTGAACAAACTTAAGAGTTATTCGTCATTTAAATGATATATATACAATTCAATGTCCCACTTTATTTGAAATTTAATAAATACATTTGAGGGTCAAACGAAGTCCAAAAGACCTCAAATTTTAACCTAGGTTAATTATAACAACTAGAATGATGCTATGCATTTAGTTTTTCAATTTACCTAAGATTAGGCCCTTAATTAATATATTACCCATTAATATATATATTAGTGTATAATTTGAGTAAATTAATATGAAGAGGCTTTGTGTTAACGTTTTGGCTATATTTTTTAGATAAGCCAACCAAGAGTCTTTCCCCACTCTATTAACTACATTTCTAAGTTTTTATCACCCCATAAGAAGAGAGAGAAAGAAAGGGGTTATTTATTACTCAACATTAATTATTTCTTACTCATTATGCATTAAACTTTTATATTAACATTATCCATTGGTAATATCTTATATATGCAACAATTATTTCATTTTTGTGAACAGTTGCATCATTGCCCTTACTAATAATATTAATAGAGGTAATTTGTGCACTAACCCCTTATGTTGGCATGTATATGTTCTCCAAACCACTCAATTCCCATAAATTCAACATTAAGGTCAAAACAAAGGGAAAATGAGATAACACGAAGTATAGGGTGGAAATTGCAAATATTATTTGAAACTCAGTTTGTTACAGCACTCCACCTGTTAGAAAAGATTTTGTCCCTAAATTCTCATACAAAAAGAGAAGGGTGAGATCGGAGCATTTCATCTCTCAGCTCCCAAGTGGATTTCTCTAACCCACGGTACTTCCATAACACCTTCACTAACTCAATCTCCTTATTCTTCAACTATTTAACTCGAGTGTCTAGGATCTTCACAGGTAACTCCTCATAGGTTAGGTTTTCATGAATCTCCAAAGGTTCTATTGTGAGCACATGAGAAGGATCTTTCACATACTTTCTAAGCATCGAGATATGAAACACATTGTGGATTTTGTCATAGGTAGGCGGAAGATCCAGACGGTATGCACATTCCCCTATCTCAGCCATGATCTCAAAAGGTCCTATGTAACAAGGACTAAGCTTGCCTTTGACTTTAGGTAGGGAATCGAGTGTATAGGCTTGACCTTCAGAAATACATGGTCACCTACCAAGAAGCTCACATCAGACCTATGCTTGTCGGCATACATCTTCTATCAGTCTTGAGCAGCTTTCATATGCTTCTTAATCATTTGAACCTTCTCTATCATCATTTGCATGTTATCAGTCTTCACTAGAGCGTGTTCACCCACATCATCCCAATGCAATGGGGAATGACAAGGTCTTCCATATAACGCTTCATACGGAGGCATCCCTATGCTGGCTTGATAGCTATTATTGTATGCAAACTCAGCCAAGGGTAGGTATCTATCCCATGCATCTCCCCAGTCCATTACATAGGCATGAAGCAGATCCTCCAGAATCTACATAGTTCTTTCTGACTGCCCATCGGTTTGTGGGTGGTAAGCAGTGTTGAACTGTAGGTCGGTTCCCATCTCTTCTTGAATTTGACTCCACAATCGAGAGGTATACTTGGGATCATGATCAGAAACTATCATTTCAGGCACACTGTGCAGATGAACTATCAATTCCAAATATAATTATTCCATATCCTCAATCTTGTAAGTGGACTTGAAAGGGAAAAAGTGGGTAGATTTAGTCAGCCAATCAATCACAACCCACACAACATGGTAGCCTTTCCTGGTTTTGGGAAAACCAGTGACAAAGCCCATCGTTATCTTCTCCCACTTCCATTCTAGAATTTCAAGCAGACGGAGAAGACCACCAGGTCGTTGATGTTCTATTTTAACTTGTTGACAAGTCAAACATCTAGACACAAATAGTTCTATATCCTTCTTCATATTCTTCCACCAGAAATTTCTTTGTAAGTCCTTGTACATCTTGGTCGTGCCAAGATGAATTGTGTACTTGGACCCATGAGCTTCACTGAGAATCTTGTGACATAGATCACCGACCTCGGGAACCCACAATCATTGTGAAAATGGAGTGCACCTTCAACTCTGATAGAGAAGTTAGATTGTGGTTTTAGGGTTAAGGTCTTCATTTCTTCCAGCTCGGGACTTTCTAACTGGGCAGCAACAATATCTGAAATCTGACTTGGAGTGATTGGCAAGCTAGCCATGTGAACACATAGCTTTTCATCAGCCTCTTCATTCAAAATCTCCACAGGTTGGGGTTGCCATCCAGAAACATACTCCATATTCTTCCAGACAGAACAAGTTATAGCAGCACAGGTTCTGACTTTCTTTCAACTCAAGGCATCGGCAACTACATTGGCTTTACCAGGATGATAAGTGATGGTAAAGTCATAGTCCTTGACATATTCCATCCATCTATGTTGTCTCAGGTTCAAGTCTTTTTGTGTCAAGAGGTATTTAAGATTTTATTATCAATGAAGACCTCGAACGGTACCCCATAGATGTAGTGCCGCCAGATTTTTAGAGCATGCACAATGGCTGCTAGCTCTAAATCATGTGTAGGCTAGTTTTCTTCATTCAGCTTCAATTGGAGGGAGGCATAGGAAATCACTTTCCCTACTTACATTAGAACACATCCCAATCCTTGCTTGGAGGCATCAGTGTATATCGCATAAGGTTTTCCTTCAACAGGTAATGCAAGAACACGAGCGGATGTCAAGCACTTCTTCAGTTTCTGGAAACTATCCTCACATTCAGGCGACCAAACAAACTTTACTTCCTTTCATGTCAGCTTTGTCATAGGGAGGGCTATTTCAGAGAAGTTCTTGATAAACTTCTGGTAGTAACTTGTCAGACTGAGGAAACTACGGATTTCAGACAGATTCTTTGGTGCTTTCCATCTGGTCACATCTTTGACTTTCGCGGGGTCAACAACAATGTGTCCACAAGAAATAACATGACCCAAGAACATGACTTCTTTGATCCAGAACTCACACTTTGAGAATTTACCATAGAGTTGATTTTCTCATAGTGTATTGAGTACCAGCCTCAAATGTTTATAATGTTTCTCTTCTGACTCATAATATATCAAGACATCATCAATGAATACCACGACGAACCAATCAAGGTAAGGGTGGAACACTCGATTCATCAGGTCCATGAAGTTAGATGGGGCATTGGTCAAGCCAAAAGGCATGACCAAGAATTCATAATGCCCATACCTAGTTCTGAAGGTTGACTTTGATATATCTTCATCCTTCACCCGCATTTGATAATAACCACTTCGCAAGTCCATCTTTGAGAAAATGGTAGCAGACTTGAGTTGGTCAAAGAGGTCG
Organism: Alisma plantago-aquatica; assembly: GCA_963693085.1. NCBI lineage: Eukaryota > Viridiplantae > Streptophyta > Magnoliopsida > Alismatales > Alismataceae > Alisma > Alisma plantago-aquatica. Next base: position 1,163,701,236 of record OY856412.1, on the reverse strand, counting down.
TCAATGCGAGGTAGCGGATAACGATTCTTCATCGTGACTTGATTAATCATGCGGTAGTCCATGCACATACGCATAGACCCATCCTTTTTCTTCACAAACAAGATAGGGGCTCCCCAAGGTGAGACACTTGGGTGAATAAACCCCATGTCAAAGAGTTCTTGAAGCTGCTTCTTAAGCTCGGCGAGTTCAGTAGGTGCCAAGTGGTAAGGCAGCTTTGAGATGGGTGAAGTCCCAAGTGCGAATTCGATGGAAAATTTCACATTGTGAGTTGGAGGTAACCTGGGCAGTTCTTTGGGAAAGACGTCAGGGAACTCCTTAACCACTTCTATATGATCGAGAGCAAGGGGTGTGGTATCAAGAACTATAGATGCAAGAAATGCCCTACACCCTTGCGAGATGAGTTTTTTTGTCTTTATGGCTGAAATGATGAATTGTCATTCATCTCGTTTCCTACCCTTAATACACATTCTACCTTCTTCAAGGTGCAACAAACTAACCTTCAACTCTTCACAAAAAAGGACCGCCTTATACTTCTTCATCCAATCCATACCTAGGATAATGTAAAAGACTGACATTTCGAGTAAGATGAAGTCAGAAGGGAACATCTTCCCCAAGATGCAAAGGTCTAAGGTTGGAAGCTTGAGATAAGAGGAACATATCCTACTGCTAGGGGTTTTGACATCTAACACATGGTCCATGAACTTAGTTTCTATTTCTAGCATTGCAGCAAACTGTGTAGATATGAAGGTATTTGACGATCCAGAATCAAAAAGTGCCTTGACAAGATACATATTAAGGTGTAAAGTACATTCAATCATGTCATTGCCATCACCAGCTTCCTCAGCATCTAAAGAAAAGACCCTTCCATTCCGCCTCTCTACAGGCAGGTGACGTCCTTGCTGGTTATAGTTGTTGTTGTTGTTATTGTTCTGCGGAGGCAGATTCTGACATTGTGGTGGCTGTTGGGTTGGGGCTTGACCTTGAAGCTTGGGATAGTACGGCCGAATATGACCGACTTGGCCACACTCATGACAGATAGGTGCAGTATGACCATCCCTACAAGGTGGTGCATTGCCTATAGGGCATTTCCCAGGAGGATGAGATCGGGAACATCTATTGCATTTGTCACACCCTTGGAGCCCACATGAGTTCTTCCATTTGTTGTTGTTGCTCAGACTGGAAGAATGAAAGCCATGGTAGGACTTAACAACCATGGCTTTGTCCATCATTTGCTAAAAGGTGAGTGGTAGTTGGGGCACAAGGTGACGCCCCACATTATAGTTGAAACCCTCCAAAAAGATGGTTGCCCTCTGATCTTCGATTAAGCCCACAACATAACATTCCAATAGAAGGAAACATTATACATACTCAGACACAGTCATGCCTCCTTGCCACAGGCTGTAGAACTCAGCCTCCTTCTTCTTTAGATAGGCCAAAAAGATGTACTTTGTTCTGAATAGTGCGAGAAACTATTCCCAGGTCATGTCTACAGTGTCATGGGTGTGGGAAATCCTATTCCACTAGATCTGGGCTGGACCATCCAGGACGTAGGCCGCAAAGAGAACCTTTTAGTGTGAGGTACACACCATGCCTTCAAAAGTACGTTCTAGGGCTAACACCCAGTCATCTTCCGTGTCCACCATGTTGGACTCATTTTCCCCTTTGAAGTAAGGGGGTTACATCTTCATGAAATTAGTCAAGGTGAACTCCTTGGGCTTATTGGCATTGGCTATTATTGTAGCAAGCTACCCCATCAGGGTATTTGAGAGGAGTTGATGCAGCATAGCTGACTCCTGCTCGGGAGTCAAAGGAGTCTCAGGGGTCTCCAGGTTGTCAGTGTTGTTGTCAGAACTTTCACCGAATAGGATACCCTTCCTAAAAGACAAGGTCATAGGGTAAGAATTTTAGGAGTACAAGATATGAAAAGATGAGGCTACTATTGCTTATAGGCATGCTATTTTGGGCACTCAGTATCAGATCAGGCCAGGCCGGTGTCATATGAACCCAAGAGTCCTCATTAACCAACTAGTGGGGTGGAGGAAAATATTGCTAGCCCCCAGGTTCTGACCCTTTCTAGACACCATCACTTTCAACTTTGTACCCTAGTAGCTACCCTACAAGCTCTGATACCATGATGTAATGATGTGAGATCACCCGCTTACTAAAATTTAACGAAAAATACAAAACATCCCTCATTTATATAAAACTTTGATGAGGAAGGATGCAATGCATAATCATTCCATTTAAATAAGCATGAATCAAATACAACAATGTTAATAGTAGCAATGGAAGAAAAAGATGAGGAGCCTATGCTATTACATGGCTCAATATCAAAAAAATTTAACATAGCATGAATAACAAACTACAGGATCTGGAAATAGCAACTTATGTATGATGGCATCTCTACTCCTATCCTGGTACTCCTTGCCCTTAATCTAGTCATTGCCCTGGTCCTAGGTGGTTGGGGGTCACCCAACAAAAGGAGATAAAAAGTATGTGTCAAAACATGACTAAGGACAAGTAACATTCTAACATATGGCAAAGTGAAGATTCACTACACTAAGTTTTGTCAAGAGTATGAGGCATGATAACAATTTAGATTTCTGCCAAGAAAAATAATAAGAAATGAGCAAGCATGATTCATTATGACTACATTAAGCTAACAAAGGGATGAGGCACCTACCTAACCTCAACCAAGAGGAGAGGGGGAATTTTAACATCCCATAACCTCCAATATGTATATAAAATGTGGGGAGAATTTTAACGTTCCCCTAGGAAAATTTTAACATGCCCACTATGGGTGGTTTGTACTCATGTACACTACATTAGTTAATTAGTCATTTACATCATCAGCATGCTTAAAATAATCAAATGGCAGACATAGGAGATTTGCAACATTACGGGTGGGGTCCAAGATCCAATAAACATTAAAGTACTCACAATAAGCAAGTTATGTATAACAATTGTATAATCTCAATTCACAATAAGCAAAATATGGTGTAGGAAGTATATAGGCGCATGCCTCATTAGGAAAATAGGATTGGATTAAAATGATGCCCAAATTAGGTTTTAGAATGCACATACCTAATATTAGATCCCTAGATATGATTTTTCCACCAATTGATTAGTCCAAGTCACTTTAGCCCTAAGTACAAGGTTCATTACATGTATTAGATATTTGAAAGGACTTCAGTGTAAAATACCCAAATCGAACCTTCTAAAAAAACCATCGATTTAGGGCTTGAAAACTTGACCAATGGATTCATAATATTTTTCTAATTAAGAAAACATATTCATTTATCAAAATTGGACTTAGGATGCATTAGTTATCATTTTTGGAATATTTAATATGATTAAGATGGTGCACATATTATATATCAAAATAAAACTGAGATTCAACAATCAAAAACCTAACATTCAAATTCTACTAGAAATAAGCTTTCCAATAAGTATTTATTCACATTTTTTGATAAGGTATCGATTTTCTATGAATTAAATGCTCTGAACCAATCAAAAGGTGAGAAAATGCCATGTAGGAATAAATGCTAGCGACAGAGGAAGCGGGCCACGTGGCCGGATTGCACTGACTTGGGCCAATGGTGCATGTCCCAGTCAGTGGTCCACGCTCACGTGGCCTTGGTCAAAGTGTGCGGACAAAATACCAAAGGATGAGACTTCCCCCAGTGAAAAATGAGGAAAAGAGGGAAAGCAGGGGCAGAAGGGACAAATCGCAACAGGACTTCTTCCTCCCCTCATGCCCTGCCATGGTCAAGAGCTGCTTTAGCCCCTTTTGGGCGTTTCCACATTTCTGGACCAAAACGCACGTTTAGATACTCGAAACTAAGATGAAGCAAAGGCGAACTCACTAGAGTTGTCTATTGGCTCGTCGATGTTGTCTAGACCCAAGAGGGTGTGTTGCAAGGCAGAGGGAGAAGCAGAGGCATCAGGGCTACATGAGGGAGCTTCGAGCCAATTAGTGATTGGGAAAGATTGCAAGGAGGTCGGCGGAGGTGTAGAGGTAGCTACCAATAGGTGCAGAGGTGCGAAGAGTCGAAACGTCGTGGGAGAGGAGAAGTCATGGCCGACGCCATTGGGCATTTCAGCCATCGTTCATGGGAGTGGACGTGCCATGGCTTAAATGAAATGGGATGAAGGGATGGATCGTTTGGCAAAGGAATCATGCAAAAAGCTCAATAAATGAGGGAGAACGACATCGAGGGGATCAAGGTTCACTGTACACGAAGAGGATGGAGGTAGAAGATGGGTCACTGGCCGTTGGATGAGGGCCAGGTCACTTGTGTGCCGCTGGATCAGTAAACCACGCTGGTCCGGTACGTGTGACACATAAATCGAATAGACTTATGAGTTATTCATCATTTAAATGATATCTATACAATGCAATGTCCAACTTTATTTGAAATTTAATAAATGCATTTGGAGGGCCAAACGAAGTCTAAAATACCTCAAATTTTAACCATAGGTTAATTACAACATCTAGAACGATCCTATGCATTTAGTTTTTTAGTTTACCCAATATTAGGCCCTTAATGAATATATTTCCCATTAATATATATATATATATATATATATATATATATTAGTGTATAATTTGAGTAAATTAATATGAAGAGGCTTTGTGATAACCTTTTGGCTGTATTTTTGAGATAGGCCAACCAAGAGTCTTTCCCCATTCTATTAACTACATTTCTAAGTTTTTATCACCCCATAAGAAGAGAGAGAAAGAAAGGGGTTATTTATTACTCAACATTAATTATTTCTTACTCATTATGCAATAAACTTGTATATTAACATTATCCATTGGTAATATCTTATATATGCAACAATTATTTTGTTTTTGTGAACATTTGCATCATTGCCCTTACTAACAATATTAATAGAGGTAACTTGTGCACTAACCCTTATTTTGGCATGTATATGTTCTCTAAACCACTCAATTCCCATAAATTCAACATTATGGACAAAACAAAGGGAAAATGAGATAACACGAAGTATAGGGTGGGAATTGCAAATATTATTTGAAACTCAATCCGTTACATGGTTTCAATGTGTCACTCTCAAGGTGGATCTGTCTGATACACTGTTCTCTAACAAGAATCTATGTTCTTGGTTTGTTATGCCATATCATGATTGATGAGATTCTGCCATTAACCAACACACATTCTAGTCTTATGTGTTACTATTGTCTATCTGCCTTCCATAGTAACAACTAACTAGGGACATAATAAGAATGTACATACTCTTAACATTCAAATGATTTCAATGTTCAAGTCACGTACTTGAAGACATGTGTCATTGAGTAATTGTCATTCACTAGACAATCATTGTGTTTCCTAATTATCTCATAACTGAGTGAAACAAAATGAATTGGAAGCTTGCCTTTATTATTAATCAAATTCTTTATGCCATTACAATCATCATATGATTGGCTCTCTGGGAATACATACCAATAGACTCCCACTTGCACTTAGAGCCAATCACCAATTTATCATATTCTTAGTGATCTAAACATGTCCATCATGTTTCTACTGCGCAAGTGCTAATATAGAGGGTTATCAACATTTTTCTATAGTTGGTGTATTGCATGTTTCACATATCTTTGTTGTATAATTTCTCATATGAGATAGAACTTCCATAATATGCTATCTGATATTCCTTGCCTAACCATTAACTCCATTGTTGTTACAGTATTCTACTGAGTCATTAAAGGTTGGAACATCTTCAAGTTCATCTATATGAAACTTCTAGATCCATATAGTAGCCACTCCGGTGTTTACGACACCAGGATACTCAACTTCTATTATAGAATTGAATTAATGGTTTTTAGTCCAGGACACTTCCAACTTATAATTCTTCTCTTAAGATTAAAACACAACTTTTAATATTGCGATCATTCTCTGTCATTGTGAAAGCTTGCATCGATGTAACCCATTACACCCAACTCTTACTTGTTGCTATAATCTAGTAGCATATCCTTGATGCTTCTCAAATACTAATGGATGTCTTTAAATGACATTCCAATAACCCTCATTGGAAACTAATATCATCTTGTCATGTCCAGTACATACAAGACTATGGGATGAATACATTTATATAGCATACATGATAGATCCAATTGCTGGTGCATATGACATCTTCCTCATGTCTTTCCATTCTTCATAAGAATCATAACATAAGGTTCATGAGAGACTATTCCCATATAAAATGGACATATTCTCTCTCAAGAATCCTTTACGCTAAACTCTTTCAGCATCTTGTTATTGAATGTTCTCATTTTAGATCATGAAACTTTCAAGAACTATCTGTATAGGTCTTGATCTCTATCACAATGGATGTTTCACCTCATCCTTCATTACTGAAGGTGTTTTCCATGCCAGATCTCAATGTTTACAACATTGAGATGTTATTCCCCATCAATATGTGCAATATCTTTATATGCTCCCACTAAATCTTCTGTAATCACAGAACTCATCTTATATCTTGGCTCAAGTAAAACTCTTTGACTATCTTATCAAGTCAAAAGATCCTTTTCTAAGGTGCTTGTTTCAATTCTCATATTGAACTTTGTAACTTAGACTTTATTTTCATTCATGAATTATAAAATCTTTAGGCCATGTCACGTACACCTCCTTTCATCTATTTATTTTAAGGAATGCGATTTTAAGATTCATATGCCAAATCTCATAGTCTATACTAGCTGAAACAACCAGCATGACAATTGGTGAAGGAATTTCTTCATGTTCAACAATTTGAACTGACTTGAAAACCTTTGCAACCAATACGTCTTTTTAGGTGATCCATGTTGGTTTTTGCAATGCAAACCCAACTTCACCCTTTGGGTTTTACCCCTTTAGGTGGTACTACCATGGCCATACCTTGTTAGCGAACATGAAATCCATAATGGCTTTAAGCAAATTCTCATATTTTGGTTCTCAATAGCTTCTAATTATTTGTTGGCTTATCATCTTATGACCAACCTATCTAAGTTGTTGGATTCACAATCTTTAAGTCTCATATGTGTTCTACTGGAACTTTTGAGGTTCTGTGTTACATGAGGAACTTGAGATTCCATAACAATTTGTGATTCTCTTTATTCCATTGTACCTCTTTCTTGACCTTAGACACACACACACACACACACACACACACATATATATATATATATATATATATATATGTATGTATGTATGTATGTATGTATGTATGTATGTATGTATGTATGTATGTATAAATTTGGGATTATATGTGGTTATTGATTGGATTTGCACATTATTAGTTCAAGTATTCACATCCTATGCAATAAATAAATGATATAAAACTAAAAAATTTGATCATATCAATTACCCCAAAATATAGTAAATTGATGTGGCTCTGATACCACTATAGGGAAATATGGGCACAAAATAGGTAGCAGAAATAAAACATTATCTATCCATATTCCCCAGAACAACAAGATCGCATTAAAAACTATGTAGGATGGTTTAACGAGTTCATACCTGGTCCTAGAGCAATTCCAGTGACTATAACTAATTGCAATAGTCGTACACTCCTAGTTGTACTGGGTGGCTTCTATGCAGCTCATGGTCTCTATCACAGACAGTAGATTCAGACAGCGTCTGCAATAGCTCCTCCATGAACTATAGAATGATGTTACCCTCATAGCGGGAATAGTATCCAAACCTCTAGAAAAGTCCACACGGACCACCTAAAACTCATGTCATTCTAGTAAAATAGACAGGAAGGAGTTGTCCCTCTCGATGGTGTACTAGTCACCAACTTTCTTTCCCACAATTGCTTCTCCCTTGCTATCCCTCCCTTTAGTGGGTAGGACTTGCTCGAGCTCTCTATTGGTTACCACAACAAGAGAGGACAATAGTTGTCAGAGGCGATTGAGTTGTGTTCTGGGAAGCCCCTAGTACCCCTCTATTTATAGGAGAGGTCATAGTCTGGATTCCCAATTTGTGTGGGAGTGGAAGAGACCAGAAGATCATGAATCTTCACAAGTTGCGAGCACTGAACCGTTCGGTTCACAACTGAATCAGTCGGTTCACATGCGAGCTGATCGGTTCTCTCTACGAACCGATCATTTTTCCATATTTCCCAATCACATATAAATTGACAATTTGAATCCAGTTAATGTCCAACATTAATTCCTTGTATCAATCAAATTGAACAAGTGAAACGATCAACTATTCTCATGAATCGAGAAAATCACGAGAATCTTCGGTTGGCATGACCGAGCTGATCGGTTAACTAGGTGAACTGGTCATCTCATCAACCCTAAGCCAAGTAGTTCATCTAGTGAGCTGATCGGATGGTGTCCTGACTCATGCGGAATTTAGCCAATTCAATTTCCAATCAACCTCACACCCTAACCAATCGATCCAACACTTGAACTTGATGGCTCTAAGTCCATTCAGTTAATTGGTTGTTTAATTGAATACCTAAATACTGTAGTAACCAATTCAATCATCATTCATGATTACACTCCTCTTCTAGGTGAATTCCTATGTTTGTGACCCTATAGGTCCCATATCACGTGGATAGTGAATGTCCATAACTAGTTTATGACATCACAAGCAAAGAGTGGTGCCTAGTCACACATCAGTACTACCTAAGTGAATGGAAAGTTGAAGAACATTTTCAACCTACAATTTGTGTCAGGTGTTACAATGATTGTATAATATGAGGGAAATCCATTTCTCTGAGAACCTCATTTCATTCATAACCCACCAAAGTTTGTTCTGTTTTACACTATCGAATCTCCACCTCCCAACAAACCCCAATCAAGGAAGGCCAAGAAGCTAGAGTTGTTATCCCAAAAAAGATCATATGGTTTTGCAAATAATAAAAAATAATTAATCAATTCTAGCACAACTAAGCTTAAGCATGATATAATTTTTTTTTCACATACCTTTCAAAAATAGGATTTTAGAACTTTATCCAAGGAGAGAACTATCTAACTATATTCCTCCAAACATTATTTAGCTTGTTCATTTTCAATGTAACCTTTTATTGAACATCCACTTTCCATTAAGCTTGTAGACATAACTACATATTACCCTAAAACGCCGACAATCAAAGTGTCGGTCAGTATAAGGTATGTGGGGGAAACAAAAAGTTCACATTTAGTTGTAACAACATATTGCAACAAAATTATTGTTTAACAGATCAATCTTTACATCTTAAACATAACTGCTGAATCCCGACATATACAAGCCTCTATGATGTCCCTACAGTGGGCATGGATACTAGCTCTCCCATATGGTAGATCCTTAATAGCTCCTTTTGGTCCTACCCCACAGGTGGATCAAGACTTAGAGCTTTATAGTTGTATGATCCTACCCAAAGGTAGACCAAACCTCGACTCATGATCATTTGTTGATCCTACCCCAAAGGTAGGCCAATACCTAGATCATCCATTTCTCGCATATACACAAAGATACATAGGAGGATTAGGATCTGAGCTAGTCATGCACATATATATGATGATAGTCATATTTACTTTATAGTTGTAAGAAATAAAGTTTATCCAAGCGGTTAATTGCAAGAAAATTGGTGAAACCTAAGAAAACATTGTGAAACTAGGACAAGTAATCTTAGTTGTAAACATACCTGATTTGGTAGTCTCAAAACCAAGAAAGATACCTAATCCAATCAAGAAGTCCAGTCAACCAAGCCAAGCAATAAATCAAGCAACTTGATCTCGAAAAGCATTTATAACACCTATTTGTCATAATCACATCAAACATCTTTTATTGACTTGGGATTCCATTCTAGGGTTTCTAATCCTTAGTAGAGTTTCTTACGGTTTCCAAACTTTTACTTTCCAATTTTACCCTTTTTATGTCAACAAACCCTAAAAGAACTTTTCTACTCATAAAATCGTAATTAATCAAATTATTAAAATTAAGGGTCTTTATCCATAAATTACTGCAAGAACATCATTTTCATGTTTTCTTGATTGATTTGGACATTTAAATCCATTAAACCTCATAATTATCAAAATTAGGGTTTCTAAGCCCATTTATGCAATTTTATGATCATGGAACTCTAATTAAGAAAATTATGAACAAATATCATCCGATTAGATCTAATCCATCCTTTTTATGTCAAAAGGCTAAACTTTGCTCATAATAGTCAGGGAACATTATTAGATCCATTAATCTTCAAATCTTCAATTTTTAAATTAATTAAAATCATTAAAGATAGCATCTTTATGCACTTTTCAAACTAGAAGCTTATTTTTATCTATATCATATTTTTTATTTATTTTACACATTTTTTTATCAAAATTAATATATTATTTGTCTTGATCTGATTTACCAATAATTACTTATGATTTTGACAAAATTAGCATATATTGGCCAATTAGGCACTACCACATCCGCAAAAAGGTTGTTTTTCTTATTAGCTGGGTCGCTGGGTCTTAAAGGGGAAAATGCACTTGTGCCCCTACACCTTACATGTGCATGCTAGGGTGTATCGGTCATTTTCTTTTGTTTTACCCCTAACCTCGTGATGGCAGTGAGGCGCAAACCCTAAGTGTATTTATTGTGGCCAGTTCCCGCACCACCCCAGGCCACAAAGCCCAAGAGGGTCGGGAAACCTTCCACCTGTCTCCATCGGTCCCATGTTGATGCCTCGCCCGGTCATATATGGTTAGGCGTAGAGGGGAATCGAGTTCATAGTAGTTGTGAGTTGTAATAGCTTTAAATCACAAGAAGGATGGTGCATGTCTTACCTTGGTCCCTAAATGAGGCGAGATGACTTTGGCAGATCTCCCAGAGTTCCTCTGCCTTCTAACCATGCTCCAAAACTCAACTAAGCCTGCCCACACGTACTTCATCGTGAAGATGACAAAGTGTCACAATCTCCTCATCAACTAATCTTGGTTCTACACTTCATAGGAGGGGTTCCTCTAGTTCTATTCCCCTACTAGACAACCTCCCAGGCTTTTATAGGCTCTGAGGTAGCGTGGGAGAGAAGAAAGTGATGGGTAGAGTGTTAGGGCTACCGATGAAGAAAAAAGGAAAGTTTTTCCTATGTTTTAATATAAAACCCTGATGCAAAAAATAACTATTACTCTCTTTCCATAACTCACTTTGTCATCAAACTTTAGGAGACCTCCATCCATATTGTAGTATCCTATTGGGAAAAGGATTACCCCTCAACAAATCCCTTACATACTCCAAACGTGATTTTTAATACAAAACCAATTATTTAACAAGTAAATTGTTTAGGCCACAAGATATTTTTGGTTCCTCTAGATATTCTCTCGTAATATTGCATTCCAATTATATTTCATCTAAAATTACTTGGGCAATTATTATGGGCACGAAATATCCCATCTTCATATTTTGTTTCACAAGGACCTTTATGTGAATAAAAGATATCTCTCTCACTTTAAGGATTTTTGTAAATCCTTATCTCTCACCTTGTTAATCCTTTTTCTCCAAAATTTTAAGGGAAAGTCCATAATGACATTATCTAACTATCGACAAGGTTTGAGACTAAAACTCAAAAAGAAAAGATGTTTTTCTTAATATGCAAGTATTCTCTTTATAAAGCATATTTTAAGCATTAAAACACATCCTTTCTCTTTATTTCTCTTCTATTTTCTTTATTTTTATTTCTTTTCTCATTAGAAACCATGTGGAACCGAAAACTAAATAATAGTGGTCATCCGTGCCACTTCCTAGAGAATTCTACATAATTCTCATATATGCACACAATTATCTTTTATTTCTTCTTTACTTATTATAGGATTTCCTTTATCTCTTTTCCCTCTTATTATTATTGGATGTATTAAAATAGGATAAACCAAGAAATCATGCATCTAAGAGAAATTTTGCAAAAGAATCCATTCTTTGACAACAAAGCATACAATTTTCCATTCAAATTCCTTTTATTTGAAAATTTGCATTTCAATCAATACAAGCAAAATTGAGGTTATAACACAAATTTTCTTCTGGCCCCTCCTAATGTTGACGTCGAGCATGAATTCTCCAATAAGGAGGGTACAATCTGAGATGCTTCTACCCAAGATGAAGGCTACATGTGATTTAGAATGAGCAATGGCAACACCATCTTTAGTCGATCAGCAAGGATTTTCACTAAGAGCTTGTACAGTACATTGCAACATGCTATTGGTCTGAAGTCTGTGAGTGTAGTTGTGGTTTTATTTTGGAACGAGGGTAAGGAATGTGTGATTTATTTGTTTGAGCATGCTACCCCCCTTCATAACCCATTGGACACTCTTAGCAGGTCTTCTTTAATTAAGTCCCATGTGTCCCTATAGAAACAATCATTGAATCCATCTAGACCCAGGGATTTATTAACCCCAATGCTCTAGAGGACATACTTTAGTTCTTCTTCATTGACATCCATGCATAAGATATTTTTATGGGAATTCATGAGTTTATACCTCCACCTTAAATCTTCATCTTGCATTTGGTTATATGTATCAAGGTGTCTGTTGTAGAGAGCTTTGTAAAAGTCAATTGCTTGCTTTTCGAGGTCTTCCTAGTTGTTCACAATTGTGCCTTAAATCTTCACTAGCTTTTGAAATAGAGTTTTGGGCTTCTCTTTTTCTGATAGCAATATGGTAGAGTTTTGTGTTGTGGTATCTATTAACTATCCATGCTTGGCGGTTGTGTTGCCATGTAAAGTTTTCTTCAATATTCTTTAGGTCCTCTATATGGGATTTTAGTTTCAGCTCCTCCTCGATCAGAGATTAGTTTAGTGGGTCTCTTAAAAGTACATCCCTGATCTTTATCATCTCCCATTTAGTATCCTTTAGAAGTTTTGTAGGATTAACATGTTCTTTTGACCACATTTTCAGCCTTTGCTTCACCTTCATAAGTTTTTTTTACAAACATAAATAGTGGATTGCCCATTATTTTTACTAACCAAGCTTTAGAAAGAATTTCATTTTAGCCATCCCACTTCGTCCAAAAATTAGCAAATTTGAATGGTCTAGGCTTCTTCTTCATTTCCTATACCTACATGATCATAGGAGCATGATGTCATCCCTGATCACCTTGATATGAGCACTAGATAGGTGTTGAAGACAGAGGTTGTTGACTACGACTCTATCACATTTTCTTGTGATTCTTCATTCATGTTTCCCTTTATTGTTCTAGGTATACAAAATATCACCGTTCATAGGATGTTCACATAGGTCAGTGAGATTGATTATGTGTTTGAAGGCTTTTAGTGTAGTTTCTAGGACCAGAAACCCACCTCTTTTCTCTTTTTGTAACCTCACATTGTTGAAGTCACCCATGAGAAGCCTTGGATAAGTGATAATATGTCTTTGCATAGTTCTCTCTATTGAGAGTGAAGACTGAAAGCATAAATGGTAGTGAACCAGATTTTCAATCCTCCATTGTTAGTGCAGATAGTGGTAATTATTTGCTCTTTTTTCCTATGGATGTCTACCTCCCAGACGTTTGGATTCCACCCTAGGCGTATCCTCCCCAATTCTACTTCATCATGGTTGGTAACATTATCCTAGCCTTTTGGAAAAATCAATGTTGTACAACCTTTATTGCATCTTTTGATTTTATTTTCAATAATGGCAGTTGTTGAGACATTGTTTTGTCTAACCTATTCTCTCACTTCCTTCCTCTTGTTTGGATTGCAGATTCCCTTCACATTCCAAACAAGTATATACATTAAAAACTTACTTGCCGTTCTGTGTATGTTGTGAGGATCCTTATCCTTACCCTTCCCTTTATTTTGATTTTCATTAGGTGTTTTATCTCCTTGCTTAGTCTTCTTTATGTCTATAAGGGACTCTTCCTATTTGTCATAGTTGCTAAGAGCATCAAAAGGGTTTGAGGCTTCTACTGTAGAGGCCTTAACCTCCTCCTCCTCTAGTTCAATGCTTGTGTCAGTGATTTCCTGGCTTGAAGTTTGTTTTCTAGAGGTTCTTGGACACCAAACTTTCTTAGCAACCTAAAATTTGTCATTGTGGGAAGAGGATGTAGCTTCTTTTGGCTTCAATGAACATTCATCGCTTCTATGTCTAAAGATACATCAATCTTCACAATTTTTTGGAATGTGCTCGTAGTTAATCTTGAAAGGAAGCTCTCCCTTGCCTCAGACGTTCATCCACACTATGTTAGGGTGTTCTTCTTTGGCCATCAATTCATCAAGGACACAGGCTTCATCAGTGCCTGGACCTTCCATAGGCCTGGTTTCAATGTGTAGAATAGTCCCTACACCTACCGCTATGGTACCAGCAAACTTCCTAGTATAGGATTTTCCATTGAATGGGATTTAGATATCTATTGGAATAGATGTAAGGTCATCCTTCACTAATATTTCTCCATATTTGTAGTCTTTGGCGATGACCAAGTGACGTCGAACTAATGATGATTTTCGTTAAGGCATTCTTGCTTATTTGATGTGTTGGAAAAGCAAATGGTTAAGAATCCATGCTCTTTTGATACTAGATCAAAGTCGCCTTTGGGTCTCCGGGCCCTCCTGATCAATGCCATGAGATGAGGATAGAAGGGTCTATTCCCCATGATGTAGATAGATCTATAGAATTCACATATATATTTCATTCTATAATACTCCTCGGCCTCAAGGGTTATGACCACACGACCATCAATCTTAGTGGACTTAAGGAAGTTCATTTCTGCACTTTCCTTTTCCTAGGCAGGAGTCCTCTTTACAACGTGTGACCAAAGATTTTCAGTCTAGCAGCGTCCTTTCTTCCTTTCTCCATGTTGGTGGATCCATTGGAGTTGGGCAGTGCTGGGGTAGGGTAAATATATTCCGACTTCCCTTCTACAAATGTAGGAGGGTCAAGAGTTACATATAGCCATATGCTCACTATACAATGTGAACCGTGAGCAACTCACACAACTAGCTAAGATGTAATCTCTTTTTTACATTTTTACACCTTTTTGCAGAAATAGTACTCGCACTACTATCTACATCACTATGCTTATGGGCATTCCTTTCATTCCAAACATGGAAGCATAGGATAGAAAACAACAGAAGCTTCTTCTCCTCGTTGGCATAGAATTTGACCATCTTTCTTAAATCTTCGTTCAGCTCTATTCTTAATAAGAACTCTTTATAGATTTTCTCCAATAAGGTCTTCGTGAATATGCAACTACCAAATAAATGGTTGTGGGTTTCCTCCTTTTCTTTACACAAGTAATATGTGACCGGGCTATTGTTGTTCCACTCATGTATTTTGTCTAGAGTTGCCAAAGCTCCATGTAGAATTTTGAATACACATGTGGTCCATTTAGGAACATGCTTACCTTCCCAGATCTGGGCCATTGTCCCGTCTTTTTTCGCCCTTATCCTAGTGATCTCCCACAGATCAGCCTTTGGATTTAGCATTTGCCATTCTCCAGCATGTCTCAGGTGAAAATGGTGTTTGACCTGTGGCAATAGACTCCTCATCATATGAATAGTGCATGAGATGCCTTCTCTGGTACGGGGCTGGAAATCTAGTCCTTGTGGGTATCTATCTCTCATCCATCTCCCCCATATAGAGCCACATGTCTGGTATAAGATAATTCTTTTAAGTGTCCCCCATCTGGCAATGTCCCTAGGAATTTTCAATTGCAAACCCCCTTCATCTTTAGGTAAGGCCAGCCTAGCATAGCGCATAGGATGGTACTCACCCGCCCAGATAAAGTTTGAGATTTTCATCTCCATCCTATCAAGCACGGCACCCGAAATTTCACCTTGTTGCACCCAGAAGATAAGGAGTCCTTCTATGGCTGAACTAATAAGAGTAGTTCGGCCCGCCATGGATGTCTTTTGTGTAGGCCATCTAGCTATCATCTCATCCAATCTATCAATACATTCAGCAAAGTCTTTGACTTGTAGATTACCTCTGACAAGTGGGAAGCCCAAGTATTTAGTCGGGAACTTGTCCAACTCCACACCAATGGCTTCTTGCAGTCTAGCTTCCAAGTGGTGACAGTTTTTTGAGAGATAGAGTTGGGTCTTATTTGCATTAATCCTCAGCCCTGTCCGTTCACCAAACTTTTCTAGAAAAATTTTCAGCTCCTTTATCATATCAACTTTAGCCTCAAGAAATAATAAGACGTCATCTGCAAAGATAAGGTGGCTCATAACCTTCATACCATGGACAATGTATGCTTTGATCAGTTTTGAATCTTTCACTTCTTTCAACATCCTTGTAAAGTATTCCATGACAATGGTGAAGAGGAGTGGAGAAAGGGGGTCACCCTGCCGAAGTCCATTACTACCTTTGAATAAACCTACATAAGTGTCATTCACAAGTACCGAGAAACTTGTTGTGCCAACACATTGCTACATCTAGTGAATCCATGTATCAGAAAACCCCATCTTTTGCATGATCCACCACAATTTGTCCCATCTGACAAAGTCATACGCCTTTGAGTTATCAAGCTTTAGACATGCTTTTCTGCTTCCTCTCATCACATTGAAATCATCTAGGAATTCATTAGCAAGAAGAGCACAGTCACTAATACTCCTGCCAGTAATAAAGGCTCCTTGGTTTTTAGAAATAAGGAAAGGAAGGACCATCTTCAGTCTAGTGGCTAAGATTTTTGCTATAATTTTGTATTGAATAGAGCAGCATGCAATAGGTCTGAAATCAGCAAGAGAGGTTGTAGTCTTCTTCTTAGGAATGAGAACCAAGAAAGCATGATTGACTTGTCTAACCATGTTGCCCCCATCAAGAAACCATCTCACATACCTCAGAAGATCTTCTTTAATAGTGTCCCAAGTCGTCCTATAGAAGAAATCATTGAAGCCATCCGACCCGGGGGATTTGTTACAGCCTATGCTCCATAGTGCATCTTTGACTTCTTGCTCAGTGACCTCCCTAGTAAGAATGTTATTGTGGGTGCTAGAAAGTTTGAATTTCCAGTCTATGTCCTCCTCCTCAATTGTGTCTTCAAGATTTTTATTGTAAATATCATTATAGAACCGCACGGCTTGGTCCTCAATGTCTTCTTGTTTGTTAACCACCTATCCATCTTTGTCAATCAGCTCACATATGATATTAAAAGCCTCTCTTCTTCTCACTTCCATGTGATAGAGTTTGGTATTTCTGTCCCCATCTTTTAGCCATTTCTCCATGCTTCTTTGCAAATAAAATTTCTCCTCAGCCTTTTTCAAATCAGCAAGCATCATTCTTAACTCATGGTCCTTCTCTATTAAGTCCCCATTGAGAGGATCCACCATCAGAAGTTTTCTAGTCTTACTACACTCCCTTTTGGTTGTTATAATCAGATTAGGAATATTCACCTTCTCCTTTGCCCATTTTTTCAGCATTGTTTTCAGCAATGACAATTTCTTTACAAAGACAAACATAGGATTCCCATGGATGTGTGTACCCCATACCTCCTTCAGAATATCATCAAAGCCCTTCCACTCAGCCAAGTAATTAAGAAACCTGAAAGGTCTTCTCTTTTGCTTTCTCTCTATGATCTGTACTAGGAGAGGAGTGTGGTCACTGAGCTCAGATCTGCCAGCTTGCACCTGTACATTAGGAAACATCTTTAGCCATTCTTCATTAACCAGGGCTCTATCCAGCTTACTAGCAATCCTATCCTCCGGATCATTTTCATTATTCCATGTGAAAAGGTCACCACCTGTCATGGGAAGCTCCACTAGTTCAGCTTTATCTATGGCACTGTTAAAGGCTTCAATCACAGCCCGTAGTGCAAGTCTGCCCCCAACCTTCTCTCTCCATAATCTGACATTGTTTAAATCACCAATCACCATCCACAGCGTCGTCATCTGAGTAGACAATAAAGCTAGATCATGCCAGAGATCCTTCCTTCTCTTTGCACCATTATGAGCATAGACCGTTGTCAAGCACATGTGTAAGCCAGCTGCATTCCTACATTCCAGAGTGATATGTTGATCAGACATCATCTTCACTGTCATCTACCATGCATTGGGCTTCCAAGCCACGCACACCCTAGCCAGTTCAAAATTTTGTAAGTTGGATACGTGTTCCCACCCTTGTGGAAACAAATATCCAATGCTCAGTTTATTATCCACCTTGATTTTAGTTTCCACCAAAGCTGCAATCGAACATCCACTAGCACCAATCCACTCCCAGATTTCTTTCTTCTTATTTCTGTCGCACCCTCCTTTATTATTCCACATGGTAAAGGACATCTTAAAGGTTTTTTTTGCCTGAGTTCGCCTGGGCTGCTCCTTTTTCTTGTTGCCTTCTTTTTTCTTCTTTGGTTCCACCTATTTGGGTTCTTCTGCATCTAACTCACTGAGAGCATCGAATCTATTGGTGGCCTCTAGGATGGACCCGACTCCTTACGTCTTTGGGATCCCATTCAGACTTTTCCTTCTTGAAGCTGGGGTGAACTCGCCATCTTCTTTTTGGCCTTCAGAATATGAATTTCTTGCTTCAAACATGTTCACAGTAGTCAAATCCCACGGTGGATCATCTCGTTGTGGATATGCTCCTCTCTGTTCAAGTGTGTTTTTCTCAGTAGTTGTTTTCGTTCTTTCCTTCTCATCACTTAGTGTTTTCTCTTATTGTTGTGACTCATCCGTCTATTCTTTATCAGCCTTCGTCGTAGCTGCGGCCTACAGGTTGTCATCAACCCTTCTTGTTTTCTCAACCCATGTAGTCTTCTTCGCTGGTTTTGCTTGGTTCTTCTCTGTTGTTCTCTCCTTCTCTCCCTCCTGATTGACCTCCTCACAATGTTGTGTGTCGTACCTAAAAGCCTGACACTTGCTGCAACTAATCAGAATGTGATCATATTCAATCATCACCGGGATCGGCTACTGTCCCTTCACATTGAGCCACACATGTGATGGTTTCCCTCCTTTATCCTTGAGCTCAACCAACACTTCGGGTTCATCACCTTCAATGGATCTGTCATCAACATGTAGGACGCGGCTTGCCCCCGCCGCAATTGTGTCGGCAACCTTCTTCGTCCAAGATCGACCAAAAGACTTCAGAGTGATCCATGTTGGGATTGTCGTAAAGGAGTCCTTCCTCAACTCATCACCATGGTTAAAATGTTTGGCAATCACCAATTGATGGTCAAACCAGTGAGGTCCCATAGCTAGAACATCCTTCTTGACCACCGCTGTGGAGAATCGAACCAAGAAGATTCCATTATTGCGAGAGAAAAATTCAAAGGATCCCTTCGGCCGCCATGTTCTCTTAATCCAAGCCATCAGATGTGGATAAAACAGCTGCTTTCCCAGGGTATACACCATCACGGTGTGCTCCCATATATTCGCAAGCCTCTCAAACTCGGCCTCCTCCACGTTGACATGAATTTCACCATCCTCAACCCTTAGCTTCGGAAATGTGAGTTCTTATTCCTTGCTTGAAGACTGCTTTAGAACCTAATTCCACGCAAGTCGTCGATGTCCACCTGGCTTTCCTAATTCTGGTACAATAGTCTCCGCCGTCGCAAACGGTCATTCACCATCAGCGGACATCGTCTCCTTCTCATCGCGGTCACGATCTTCATTGCTCGATCCCTTCCTCATCCCACTGTCAGAAGTCATGGACCCTACTACCGCGTCGTTGAGCCTCGGGGCACCTTGACTTCGGTTCCTCTCTCCTTATTGGTTTGTTGTCGAGTGTGTGGGGTGGTGGGGTGGGTAGGATTGTGGGTGGGGTGAGGGTGGACGTCGGCAGCTGGGGTGGCCACCGGCGTGGGCGCCATGCGCCTAGGGCTTTCGATCACCAGAAAATCGCCCAGTGAGCCCTGGGAGAAGACGTGTTTTGTTTGTCAGTTGTATGTATATATCTATGTATGTATGTATCGGAATCAGGTAAGTATATTCCAACTTCCCCCTACCAAATAGTAGGGGATCAAGAGTTACATATAGCTCCTATGTTCGCTATACAACCCGCACGTGAGCAACTCACACTTCTAGCTACTACGTAGTTTCATTTTTACATTTTTACATATTTTTGCAGCAATGGTACTCTCACTCCTAGCTACTTCTCCATGCTTAAGTGTATTTCTTTCAGCCCATATATGAAAGCATAAGGCCGCCAGCAGGACCATCTTCTTCTCACCGTTACCGCATCGCTTGACCATCTTCCTGGTATCTTCAATCAGCTCTATCTGCAGGTGGAACTCTTTGCAAATGTTAGCCCACACGTCCTTAGTGAATTTGCAGCTACCAAATAGGTGGTCATGGGACTCCTCCCTCTCCTTACACAGAAGACAAGTAGAAGATATATTGCTATTCCATTTTTGTATTTTGTCCAAAGTAGCTAGCACCCCATGTAAGATCTTGAAAACACACACTGACCATTTGGGAACATAATTTCTAGCCCATAAATGTCCCATGACTTCATCTTTTTCAGCCTTTGACCCTGTGATTTCCCATAGATCAGCCTTTGGATTAATCATATGCCAGTCATCTTCATGATTCATAGAAAACAGATGTCTCACCTACGGCCAGAGACTCCCCATCATATGGATAGTGCGTGTCAATCCTTCTCGGGTTCTTGGCTGGAAATCCAATCCCTGTGGGTATATTTCTCTCATCCATCTTCCCCATGTGGACGCTCGTGATTGGTACATAATGATTATTTTTAGCATTCCCCATCTAGCAATGACCCGGGGAGTTTTCAGTTGTAAACCACCTTCCTCCTTTGGTAGTGCAAGCCTAGAGTAGCGCATAGGATGAAAATCACTCACCCAAATGAAGTTAGCAATTTTCATCTCTATTCTGTGAAGCACTGCACCCGGAATCTCACCTTGTTTCACCCAGAATATAAGAAGTCCCTCAATGGCTGCTCTAATAAGCGTTGTCCTTCCCGCCATAGAAGTCTTTTGGATAGGCCACTGTGCTATCATTTCATCTAATTTGTCAATGCATTCAGCAAAATCTTTGACTTGTAAGTTGCCACCTGCAAGCGGAAATCCCAGATATTTGGTTGGGAACTTACTCAACTCCATGCCCATGGCTTCCTGCAACCTATTAGCCATCTGAGAGCAATTCTTTGAGAGGAAGAGATGAGTTTTGTTTACATTAATATGCAGCCCCGTATGTTCACCGAAATCACTAAGAAACTTTCTCAATTCAAGCAGTGTGTCCACTTTGGCCTCCACAAATAAAAGAACATCATCAGCAAAAATGAGGTGGCTCATTACCTTCATTCCATGCACAATATATGCTTTAATCAATCTCCTATCTTCCCCTACTTTTAACTTCCTTGTGAAGTATTCCATGACCAGAGTAAAGAAAAGTGGCGAGAGAGGATCACCTTGTCGTAATTCATTGTTGCCTTTAAACATACCGGTTGAAGTGCCATTAATTAATACAGAGAAACTCATAGTGCCAACACATTGTTTCATCCAGTCTATCCACATTTTGGAGAACCCCATCTGTTGCATGATCCACTATAGCT
This sequence comes from Alisma plantago-aquatica, assembly GCA_963693085.1. Taxonomy (NCBI): domain Eukaryota; kingdom Viridiplantae; phylum Streptophyta; class Magnoliopsida; order Alismatales; family Alismataceae; genus Alisma; species Alisma plantago-aquatica. Next base: position 1,163,679,827 of record OY856412.1, on the reverse strand, counting down.
TGTCCCATCTAACACTGTCATAGTCCTTGGACACATCCAGTTTTAGGCAAGCTTTTTGGCTTCCCCTCATCACATTATAGTCAGCTAAAAACTCATCAGCAAGCAAGGCGCAGTCACTAATACTCCTTCCAGTAACAAAAGCTCCTTGATTTTTAGAAATAAGGAAAGGAAGGACCATCTTCAGTCTAGTAGCTAAAATTTTTGTAATGATCTTATACTGGAGAGAGCAGCAAGTAATAGGTCGGAAATCAGCAAGAGAAGCAGTAATCTTCTTCTTTGGAATGAGGACCAAAAAAGCATGATTGACCAATCTCACCATGTTACTTCCCTCCAAGAACCATCTAACATACTTTAGAAGATCCTCTTTGATTGTGTCCCAAGAAGATCTATAGAAGAAGGCATTGAAACTATCTGACCCAGGTGATTTATTGCAGCCTATACTCCATAGGGCGTCTTTAGCTTCTTGTTCGGTAACCTCCCTTGTAAGAATGTTATTGGGGGTGCTAGCCAGCTTGAATTTCTAGTCTAAGTCTACCTCCTCCTCCTTGCTGTGAAGTTTTTATTGTATAGCTCGCTGTAGAACTGCACAGCTTGATCCTCAATGTCTTCTTGTATGTTAACCACTTGACCATCTTTATCAATCAGCTCACAGATGATATTAGCAGCCTCCCTTTTCCTAACTGTAGCATGATATAGCTTTGTGTTCCTATCCCCGTCATTCATCCATTTTTCCCTACTTCTTTTCTAGTAGAATTTTTCTTCTGCTTTCTTTAGATCCTCAAGCATCTTCCTTAGTTATATGTCCTTCTCTATTAAATCTTTATTTAGTGGATCTGCCAATAAAAGCTTTCTCACCTCACCACACTCCCTTTTAGTTGCCGTGATCATATTGGGAATGTTGACCTTCTCTTTTGCCCATTTCTTCAAGGTTGTGTTTAGCAGTGAAAGATTCTTAGCAAAGACAAACATGGGATTTCCATGAATGTGTGTCCTCCACACTTCCTTGAGAATATCATCATAACCATCCAAACCTGTCCAAAAATTAAGAAATCTGAACGGTCTTCTAGTCTGTTTCTTCTTAATTATCTGTACATGAAGAGGGGCATGATCACTAAGCTCAGAGCCACCTGCCTTTACCTACACTTTAGGAAAGAGTTTCAACCACACATCCTTGACCAACACTGTAAGGACCCAGACCTTCATTTAGGGTTTACCCTATTTGTTTTGCTTAACCCTGGTACTTTGTTGTTTGCTAATCACCTTTAGTGGTGATTAGGGTTTAGTTGTGCTTTGTTGAGAGTTGGAGGGGCTACTTGAAAAAAACCCAAGTCTAGGGTTTTATGGGCAAATTTGCCACCTTGTGAAGTGTTCCCCTCTCTCTTTGCTTCCTCTAGGGTTGAGAGGAAGGCTTGGGCTCGTTGCTTGAGTTCTTTTGGGCCTGGTTGAGCTTGTTTGGGCCTTGAGGTGCCTTGTTTTGGCTTGGTTGAGCCTTGTGTCGCCCAAGAGATGTTTGTTCCACCCAAGATGGGGTGTGTGTCGACCTAGAGGTGAGTGTGTCGGCCAACATGTGAGGTGTGTCGCCCATGGGGCAAGTGTTGTGTCGCCCATGGTGTTTGACCCAGCTTTGACCTCGTTTGTGTCACCACTAGTGGACACTTGGAGCTTGATGCATGCATGTGGCAATGACCTTGGACAAGTGTGTAAGGCTTGCTAGAGTGGTGGCTTGAGCTGCTAGGACAAGTGTCCTTTGGGTGGGCGACACCTTGCTTGGATCTACCTTATTCTCTCCTCCCTTTCCTTCTATTTAGGTGGTTCCTTTCCTTTGCTAGGAGTTCCTTTGATCCTTTAGTTTCCTTCTCCACATTGAGTGCACGACACTCCCTTCTTCCTTTGCTTGTGTCGGCCGACACACCCCCTTGAAGGAGCAAGTGGTGGTCGACATCCCTTGAAGCTTGGAGCTCTTCTTCTTCTTTGGAGCTTGGAGCTTAAGGCGGGTTGCATAACTTCTAACCCTAACTACATTATCTCTTGCTATGATCTCGTTCACATGTTGGTAGCTTAGTTTCTTGCTTAACTTTCATGCTGGCCGATCCTTGTGATCTAGGGTTTGTAGGTGAGCAATACTCCTTTCTCCCCTTGGTCTAGAGGAGTGAGCTTGGGTTTCTAGTAGCATGAGCAACACCCCTCTTTCTTGGTCGATTGAGGTGAGCTTGTGTTCTAAGTGCTTGAGCAATACTCTCCTCTCACCATAGGCTAGAAGGTGAGCTCGGTTAGTGGTGACTCTTTTCTAGGGTTTCTCCTTGTGACCCGTTTGGTGATAGAAGAAGTGCAAGACCCCTCCTTCTTAGTTGACTGGGGTGAGCCTCTTCTTGACCCACTAGGGTTCGGGTGTCCTTGTATGAGGTGGAAGAGGATCTTGTAAGATTAACACCTTGGACGATATAAGCTTTGGGGAGGTGCTACCCGACAACCCTCTTGACCTAAACTCTTGGGCGATATGCTATGCTGGTTTGGATGATATCTTGATTCTTGTATCTGTTTGTAACGGACGACACCTTCCTTTGGTTTGGTCTTGGACGACACACTTGAAGTTGTGACGGGCGTCACACCATTACTATGCCTTGTGTCGGCCGATAGGCCATAAGTTAATAGGCTGGATGATAGATCTGTTTGCTGGTTGCTTGAGTTTAGAACACCAGACTTATACATAGCTGGTGGGCATGGCTGGTAGTCCTGTGACGGGCATCACTTTAGCCTAGTGTGTCGCCCGACATGCTCAGTGTGACGGGCTTTGCAGCTGGTATGCCCGATGTAGCGTCGTGGGTATGGCTAAGTGTGTCGGCCGTCATGAGATGAGCTTTAGGGCTGAGCCTTCGATGAGGGCATGATGCCCGACAAAACCTTTTAGTAAGGGCTTAAGTTACCTCTAGTGAGGGTTCCGTCAGTCATAGAAACCGAGGTGTTAATCTCATACCCCGTTTACCATGATGATGTTCTGTGCTATGCTTAATAATGATGATGGCAATGTTAGTCCCTTTTATCTTAATCATCATAATCATCGATATAATACCCAAGAACAATAATGAGCATGTAATGCAGAGTGTTATGATGCATGATTAAGAAAAGGATATAATCCCTACTGCCACTTTGTGTTGATAATGCGCTTAATCCTAAATGGCACCATGTGTTAATAATATAAGTCTCTAAGTTATTTATGTTGATTATTGAATGATGCTAACCATGTAGGTAATGCATAGCCAAATGAAAGGCAATGAGGAATGATTATATGTGAATAATGAGATGACAAATACATTATGAATGATGTTCCATGATGATGATATAATCCTTGAGAGGTAGTGGCAATACATGATGAGGGTTTGGGATCCCATGGTATGTGATGATCCTTGAGATGGATCTGGATGATTGGCAAGAGGCCAAGTGATAACATGTGATGAGGGATCCTTGTGATGGATCAATACGATGTAAATTGTAGTAAAAGCATAATGATGAGTTTATGTTGTTTATTTCCTTTTATAGCTTGCATGTTATACAACTTGGTTGAATCTTGCAATCCATCTAAAAGATACTAATTAAACACAGTGAAATCTATCATGTAGTTGCCCTGGCCATAGATCCATCATCGTCAGGTTTTGGTGATGGTGAAACGGGTTCTCCTACGGGTTAACCCGGAGTGCATATTGTTGAATATGCGAGGTTTCTCCTAGCCTAAAGTGAGGAGGTAAGAGTGCAACTTCGGTTGTAGACTCAAGGGTGCGGATTCAGGCCCATAGCCCTTGAGTCTACAACCGAAGTTCATGGCTCTTGAGCCCAATTGTGATGGATTGCAAGAGATGTTTGTTCCACCCATAGCCCTTGAGCCCAATTGTGATGAAGAGCATGGTGAATAGGCCCATGGCTCAGGATATGTGATATGAGGAGCATGAATGTGTTCATGGCTCAGAGCACGGTGAACAGGCCTGTGGCTCAGTTTCACTAGCACCGAGACCTGTACCGAGGCGGGCTAGGCAGAGGGTAGCCTGACCATGTGGCTAAGACCACTTCAGCATGAGACTGCGGTCCTGCTTGTGTTGTACTCGTGCACTGACCACGAGGGGCGAGGTCGTGGAGTCCGGCTCTTCCATTGACCTTGTATGGCACCGGCTTGGGTTTCGCAACTGAAGGTTGGATTTGAGCGGTACGGCTCACTTCCTCAGGACATAATAATAATAATACATAATTCAGCTGAATAGTATTACTGCTTAAGGCAAAACACGGAACATTGGTTGAGGCCTTTGTTTGTGTAGTTAATCTGTTTTATCTTGCAGTTACTTATATGTTCTTCATGTTACATAGCAATATATCTTATCTTGTCAATCATGTTCCATTGAGAAATATTGGTATATGCCTCCTGTACATCTGGTAAGCTGGTCAGTAAGAATAGCTTTGCTTTACATAGACTGCTCTTGTTACATCTCTTATCAGTTATCTGTTGCCATAGCTTTATCTTTCTGAGGTTCTGTAGTTGCGGCGGGGAGTTATGTTTCTCGCTGGGACAATGTTTGATTGTCTCACTCCGCTGAGTTACACCCTTTTTAGGTGGTCGAGCTAGACGTGGTGGTGGTCGTGGAGTTGCGGCTGAGCAGCAAGAAGAACATTAGAAGGCAAGCGATGGGCGTGCTGTTGTTTTGGATGTTTTGCGATAGAGTCTAGAGTCCTCCCTGTAATCTCAGGTCCTTGGCAGTGTTTTGACGTTATTTCATGATAACAACCGTAGATGTTTTGTATATCCTGTTGTTGGCTGGATGTGGGACTCTATATATACGAACAAGTGATGAACTCATATGATGGCAGGATAGCTGTTGCTCTAGGCGGTGGACATGTATCAAGGCTTGTATATGATTATATAACATGTTTTCTTGCAGGATGTGGACTGGAATGTAATAGTTTCTCAGTTTATCAGTTTTTCGCAATCGGTTTTAATTAACCCGTATTTTCATTAATCTGTGGTTATGGTGATTTCCGCACATTTTTGCGTAACACCTCGTTGTCTGTGTGATAGATGGGATGTGTTGCCACAAGTTTAGGATGTGTTGCCACAAGTTTGGTATCAGAGCATTAGGCTCGCTGAGTCTACAGGGATTTAGGACTAGGTCGTCTATTCTTGTGTGTTGTCCAGATTTTCTTACAATCGTCTTCTTCCCTCAGTGGAAGAAAAGTCAAGATGTCTGGAAACCATGAAGAACACTCAGCTGAGTACAGCGATGCTGGTTCAGCTGAAGGACAGGCACATGGAGATCGGGTGCCTGAGGTCCCCCAACCTGACCCAGCCATTCTTGAACACCCTACCTATCAACAACTTATGGGGCAGCTGATGGCTATGATGAATCTCATGGTTGAGCGATTTCCAGTGCCTCCTCCGAGAGCACAGGTTCCCCATGGAGAAGCATCGGGTATTGGGAAGACCTTCGAGCGGCTTCGCCGAGTCGGAGCTTTGGATTATGCTGGAACGGCTGATCCAGCGGATGCGGATCTGTGGCTGACAAGTCTTGAGAAGGCTTTCCGGATCCTCGACATCCCCGAAGCAGACAAAGTAAAGCATGTTGTCTACCTTCTGAAAGGTAGTGTTGGTCACTGGTGGACCATCGAGAAAGAGAAGCGGCCTGGTGAGGTGATCTGTTGGGAGGTCTTTTGTCGTGAGTTCGTCAGCAGATACTTTCCCAAGACATATCTGGATGAGAAGATTAGTCAGTTTGAGAGCCTATGACAAGGAACGATGAACATCACTGAGTATGAGGCCAAGTTCATGGACCTGTTGAGGTTTTGTCCTCACATGGCGACGACAGATGAGGAGCGGATCAGACGTTTCAAGAAGGGCCTGAGTGTTGAGCTGATGACACTGGTTTCTGCATTGGAGAACCGGGAGTGGTTTGCGATGTTTGTGGAATCCGTCTGGAGGATCGAACGATCTGTAAAGGAGAAGAGAGAGTCTATGGCTAAGAAGAGATTTGCTCAGTTTCAGAGTCAGAGGTTTGGTGGCTTTAAGAAGCACAGGTTTCTAGCACCATCAGTGATGAGAGGTCCTGGTGGATCGTCTCAGTGGTCTCCGAGTAAAGGAAGAGGTTGTGTGTCTTCACCATCTAAGGCATAAAGTTCGGCTTCCATGGTAGTGACAGGGCCATCTAGGCCACGGGGTGATGATAGACCATGCCATCTGTGTGGTCAGATCGGGCATTGGAGGTTCAACTACCCGAATAGAGATGTTGAAGTGACACAGCAGCCGAGGTAGAGTCATCAAGGATCGGATCGGTAGCAGCCTAGTGGTAGCAGAGGATGAGGACGTGGTCAAGCGTCGCAAGCTGGATCGTCTGCTCAAGGAAGCAGAGGACGTGGATAGCAAGCAACAGCTCGATTCTATGCTATTAATCAGCCGGAGGCGATAGTCAACCCACGAGTAGTGACAGGTCAGATGGAGTTATTTCATTCTGATAGCTTTATATCTGTTCTGGTTGACCCGGGTGCTACACACTCTTTTATCACCTATAGTGTACTTGAGAACTGTCGTTTACCTGTTAGTCGTAAGAAGGATAGTTTGTTTTTAGAAACCCCTCTTGATGGTTCCTCGTTGCTTCGAGAAGAGTGTTCGTCTTGTGTCTTGTCTTTCTCGGGACACCGCATCCAAGTGGACCTTATACCACTTGATATGCATGGTTTCGATGTTATCCTTGGGATGGATACCTTAGAGAAGTATAAGGTTGTTTTGGACTGTGGTTCCAAGCAGGCAGTGTTTGATGATGCGAGAGAGAAGTGGATCTTCCAGGGAGATAGGAAGATTCTTCCGACATGTCTGATATCGGCTATGGTGGCAGAGAAGTTGCTACGGCAAGGATGTGAGGTGTTCTTAGATCACGTGGTGGATACCGTTGTGGTTTCCAAGGAGAAAGGTCCTAGTCTTGAGGAGGTTTCAGTTGTCCGAGAGTTTGTAGATGTGTTTCCTGAAGAGTTTCCTGGTGTTCCCCCACCCTGAGAGATTGATTTTGAGATCAATCTGGTCCCAGGAACGCAGCCAGTTGCACAGACAGCGTATAGGATGGCTCCAGTAGAGATGGCAGAGCTAAAAAAGTAGTTACAAGAATTGCTGGACAAAGGTTTCATCCGACCAAGCACGTCTCCTTGGGGTGCTCCTGTATTGTTTGTCAAGAAGAAGGATGGTTCAATGCAGTTGTGTATAGACTATCGACAATTGAACAAGGTCACGATCAAGAACAAGTACCCGTTGCCGAGGATAGATGATTTGTTTGATCAGTTGCGAGGTGCTACAGTGTTTTCGAAGGTCGATCTACGATCCATATATCATCAGTTGAGGATAAAGGCGGATGACATACCAAAGTCAGCTTTTCGGACGAGGTATGGTCATTTCGAGTTCGTGGTTATGCTGTTTTGGTTAACCAATGCACCTGCTGCTTTCATGGACCTGATGAACAGAGTGTTCTATCCGTTCTTAGATCAGTTTGTTGTAGTCTTTATAGATGACATCTGGATCTATAGTCAGGACAGGCAAGAGCATGAGCAACATCTTCGACTAGCGTTGACTCTTCTTTGACAAAATCAGTTGTATGCCAAGTTCAGTAAGTGTGAGTTCTGGTTGAAAGAAGTGACTTTCTTGGGTCATGTGATATCTGTTGAAAGAGTCAAAGTAGATCCAAAGAAGGTGGAATCCGTTGTAGAATGGGAACAGCTGAAGACGCCGACAGAAGTTTGTAGTTTTCTGGGTTTAGCAGGATACTACCGGAGGTTTATCAAGGACTTCAGTGTGATTGCTTTGCCGATGACAAAGTTGACGAGAAAGGACGTACCTTTTGTCTGGGATGATCGATGTCAGCAAGCTTTCCAGAGTTTGAAGGAGAAGCTGACTAGTGCTCCAGTGTTAATCCTGCCAGAACCTGGAAAGGGCTATGTTGTTTTCTATGATGCTTCCAAGAAAGGCTTAGGATGTGTGCTGATGCAGGACGATCATGTGGTTTCTTTTGCTTCGTGACAGCTTAAGAAACACGAGGAGAACTATCTGACTCATGATTTGGAGTTGGTAGTTGTGGTTCATGCGTTAAAGATTTGGAGACACTATCTTTATGGGGAAGCGTGTCAGATCTTTACGGATCATAAGAATCTAAAGTACATCTTTTCGCAGCATGAGTTGAACATGCGAAAATGTCGATGGATGGAGTTGATCAACGATTACGATTGCACTATCGAATATCATCCTGGTAAGGCGAATGTGGTAGCTGATGTGCTTAGCCGAAAGTCTTCTTCTCTTTCTTCAAAGAAGGCACAGTTGAGTTCTTTGGTATGTCGGAGGCATGATATGTTTGTTTCTCTGCGACAGATGAATGTGTAGATGGAAGTTTCCTCGTTGGCTGGACTTTTAGCACAAATGCAAGTCAAGCCTACGCTAAGACAGCAAATCAAAGATGCACAGCAGGCAGATGATGCAATACAGTTGATCAGATCAGAGTTCGGTAGAAAAAAGCGTGATGGGTTCCAAGAGTTCGAGGATGGACTAGTCTGCTTTCATGATAGGATGGTGGTTCCATGTGTTGATGATCTGAGGAAGTTAGTACTCGAGGAAGCACACACATCGATGTATGCTATGCATCTAGGTGTCACCAAGATGTATCATAGTCTAAAAGACTTGTATTGGTGGCCCGGTTTTAAAGAAAGATGTAGCTGAGTTCGTAGCGAGATGTGCGGTTTTCCAGCAAGTGAAGGTTGAACATCAGAAGCCGGTAGGTACGTTGCAACCTTTGCCGATACTGCAGTGGAAATGGGATCATATAACCATGGATTTCGTAGTTTGTCTACCCAGGACAACTAGGAATCATGATTCCATTTGGGTGATAGTGGACAGATTGACGAAGTCTGCCCATTTGCTACTAGTGAAGATGACATATACAACCAAGAAACTTGCTCGAGTATATGTGGATGACATAGTACATTTGCACGGTGTGCCAGCGACGATAATTTATGACAGAGGTCCTCAGTTTATGAGTTGCTTTTGGGAACAGTTGCACAGAGCGTTGGGAATGCAGTTGAGGTTCAGTACAGCCTTTCACCCACAGACAGATGGACATTCTGAAAGGACTATTCATAGTTTGGAAGATCTCCTTCGAGCTTGTGTTTTGCAGTTCCTAGGAAGTTGGGATATGCATCTTAGTTTGATAGAGTTTGTGTATAACAACAGTTATCAGCGGAGCATTGACATGGCTCCTTATGAGGCCTTGTATGGGAGGAAGTGTAGATCTCCTTTGTGTTGGTACGAGCCTGGTGAGCATCAGTTGTTAGGTCCTGAGTTAGTACAGCAGACAACAGAAAAGATCAAGGTAATACAGCAACAGTTCAAAGTGGCACAGGACAGGCAGAAGTCTTATGCAGACAATCGTCGACGACCTTTGGAATTCCAGGTAGGAGACAAGGTGTATCTTAAGGTCTCGCCGTGGAAAGGTGTGCTAAGGTTTGGTCGGAAGGGTAAGTTAGCACCCAGGTATATGGGGTCTTATCTAGTCATAGCACGTGTTGGCAAGGTAGCTTACGAGTTAGAGTTGCCTCCAGAGTTGCACAGGTTACATCCAGTGTTCCATGTCAGTATGCTGAAGAAAAGTCATCCAGATTCAGGTACAGTGATACATCCAGTTGAGGTTGAGCTTGATGAAGATGTGACCTACGAGGAAGGTCATGTGGTGATCCTTGACAGAAGGGTCAAGAAGCTGAAGAGGAAGAACCTAGTTCTTGTGAAGGTTCTTTGGCAGCTTCGTGGCATTGAGGAAGCCACGTGGGAGCTTGAGGAAGAGATGAGGAGAAAGTATCCCTCGCTTTTCTCTTCGGATTTCGGGGACAAAATCCCTTAAAGTGGGTTAGCTTTGTAAGGACCCTGACCTTCGTTTAGGGTTTACCCTATTTGTTTTTCTTAACCCTGGTGCTTTGTTGTTTGCTAATCACCTTTAGTGGTGATTAGGGTTTGGTTTTGCTTTGTTGAGAGTTGGAGGGGATACTTGCAAATAACCCAAGTCTAGGGTTTTATGGACAAGTTTTCCACCTTGTGAAGTGTTCCCCTCTCTCTTTGCTTCCTCTAGGGTTGAGAGGAAGGCTTGGGCTCGTTGCTTGAGTTCTTTTGGTCCTGGTTGAGCTTGTTTGGGCCTTGAGGTGCCTTGTTTTGGCTTGGTTGAGCCTTGTGTCGCCCAAGAGATGTTTGTGCCGCCCAAGATGGGGTGTGTGTCGACTTAGAGGTGAGTATGTCAGCCAACATGTGAGGTGTGTCGCCCATGGGGCAAGTGTTGTGTCGCCCATGGTGTTTGACCCAGCTTTGACCTCATTTGTGTCACCACTAGTGGACACTTGGAGCTTGATGCATGCATGTGGCAATGAACTTGGACAAGTGTGTAAGGCTTGCTAGAGTGGTGGCTTGAGCTGCTAGGACAAGTGTCCTTTGGGTGGGCGACACCTTGCTTGGATCTACCTTGTTTTCTCCTCCCTTTCCTTCTATTTAGGTGGTTCCTTTCCTTTGCTAGGAGTTCCTTTGATCCTTTAGTTTCCTTCTCCACCTTGAGTGCACGACACTCCCTTCTTCCTTTGCTTGTGTCAGCCGACACACCCCCTTGAAGGAGCAAGTGGTGGTTGACATCCCTTGAAGCTTGGAGCTCTTCTTCTTCTTTGGAGCTTGGAGCTTAAGGCGGGTTGCATAACTTCTAACCCTAACTACATTATCTCTTGCTATGATCTCGTTCACATGTTGGTAGCTTAATTTCTTTCTTAACTTTCATGTTGGCCGATCCTTGTGATCTAGGGTTTGTAGGTGAGCAATACTCCTTTCTCCCCTTGGTCTAGAGGAGTGAGCTTGGGTTTCTAGTAGCATGAGCAACACCCCTCTTTCTTGGTCTATTGAGGTGAGATTGTGTTCTAAGTGCTTGAGCAATACTCTCCTCTCACCATAGGCTAGAAGGTGAGCTCGGTTAGTGGTGACTCTTTTCTAGGGTTTCTCCTTGTGACCCGTTTGGTGATAGAAGAAGTGCAAGACCCCTCCTTTTTAGTTGACTGAGGTGAGCCTCTTCTTGACCCACTAGGGTTCGGGTGTCCTTGTGTGAGGTGGAAGAGGATCTTGTAAGATTAACACCTTGGACGATATAAGCTTTGGGGAGGTGCTGCCTGACAGCCCTCTTGACCTAAACTCTTGGGTGATATGCTATGTTGGTTTGGATGATGTCTTGATTCTTGTATCTATTTGTAATGGACGACACCTTCCTTTGGTTTGGTCTTGGACGACACACTTGAAGTTGTGACGGGCGTCACCCCATTACTATGCCTTGTGTCGGCCGATAGGCCATAAGTTAATAGGCTGGATGATAGATCTGTTTGCTGGTTGCTTGAGTTTAGAACACCAGACTTATACATAGTTGGTGGGCATGGCTGGTAGTCCTGTGACGAGCGTCACTTTAGCCTAGTGTGTCACCCGACATGCTCAGTGTGATGGGTGTTGCAGCTGGTATGCCCGATGTAGCGTCTTGGGTATGGCTGAGTGTGTCGGACATCATGAGATGAGCTTTAGGGCTGAGCCTTCAATGAGGGCATGATGCCCGACACAACCTTTTAGTAAGGGCTTAAGTTACCTCTAGTGAGGGTTCCATCAGTCATAGAAACTGAGGTGTTAATCTCATACCACGTTTACCATGATGATGGTCCGTGCTATGCTTAATAATGATGATGGCAACGTTAGTCCCTTTTATCTTAATCATCATAATCATCGGTATAATACCCAAGAACAATAATGAGCATGTAATGCAGAGTGTTATGAGGCATGATTAAGAAAAGGATATAATCCCTACTGTCACTTTGTGTTGATAATGTGCTTAATCCTAAATGGCACCCTGTGTTAATAATATAAGTCTCTAAGTTATTCATGTTGATTATTGAATGATGCTAACCATGCAGGCAATGCATAGCCAAATGAAAGGCTATGAGGAATGATTATATGTGAACAATGAGATGACAGATACATTATGAATGATGTTCCATGATGATTATATAAGCCTTGAGAGGCAGTGGCAATACATGATGAGGGTTTGAGATCCCATGGTATGTGATGATCCTTGAGATGGATCCGGATGATTGGCAAGAGGCCAAGTGATAACATGTGATGTGGGATCCTTGTGATGGATCAATATGATGTGAATTGTAGTAAAAGCATAATGATGAGTTTATGTTGTTTATTTCCTTTTATAGCTTGCATGTTATACAACTTGGTTGAATCTTGCAATCCATCTAAAAGATACTAATTAATCACATTGAAATCTATCATGTAGTTGCCCTGGCCATAGATCCATCATCGTTAGGTTTTGGTGATGGTGAAACGGGTTCTCCTACAGGTTAACCCGGAGCGCATATTGTTGAATATGCAAGGTTTCTCCTAGCCTAAAGTGAGGAGGTAAGAGTGCAACTTCGGTTGTAGACTCAAGGGTGCGGATTCAGGCCCATAGCCCAATTGTGATGAAGAGCATGGTGAACAGGCCCATGGCTCAGGATATGTGATATGAGGAGCATGAATGCGTTCATGGCTCAGAGCACGGTGAACAGGCCCGTGGTTCAGTTTCACTAGCGCCGAGACCTGTACCGAGGCGGGCTAGGCAGAGGGTAGCCTGACCCTGTGGCTAAGACCACTTCAGCATGAGACTGCGGTCCTGCTTGTGTTGTACTCGTGCACTGACCACGAGGGGCAAGGTCATGGAGTCCGGCTCTTCCATTGACCTTGTATGGCACCGGCTTGGGTTTCGCCACCGAAGGTTGGATTTGAGCGGTACGGCTCACTTCCTCAGGGCATAATAATAATAATACGTAATTCAGCCGAATAGTATTACTGCTTAAGGCAAAACACGGAACATTGGTTGAGGCCTTGTTTGTGTAGTTAATCTATTATATCTTGCAGTTACTTATATGTTCTTCATGTTACATAGCAATATATCTTATCTTGTCAATCATGTTCCATTGAGAAATATTGGTATATGCCTCCTGTACAGCTGGTAAGCTGGTCAGTAAGAATAGCTTTGCTTTACATAGACTGCTCTTGTTACATCTCTTATCAGTTATCTGCTGTCATAGCTTTATCTTTATGAGGTTCAGTAGTTGCGGTGGGGAGTTATGTTTCTCACTGGGACAATGTTCGATTGTCTCACTCCACTGAGTTACACCCTTTTTAGGTGGTCGAGCTAGACGCGGTGGTGGTCGTGGAGTTGCGTCCGAGCAGCAAGAAGAATAGTAGAAGGCAAGCGATGGGCGTGCTGTTGTTTTGGATGTTTTGCGATAGAGTCTAGAGTCATCCCTCTACTCTCAGGTCCTTGGCAGTGTTTTGACGTTATTTCACGATAACAGCCGTAGATGTTTTGTATATCATGTTGTTGGACGGATGTGGGCCTCTATATGTACGAACAAGTGATGAACTCGTATGATTGCAGGACAGCTGTTGCTCTAGGCAGTGGACATGTATCAAGGCTTGTATATGAGTATATAACTTGTTTTCTTGCAGGATGTGGACTGGAATGTAATAGTTTCTCAGTTTATCAGTTTTCTACAATCGGTTTTAATTAACCCATGTTTTCGGTAATCTATGGTTATGGTGATTTATGTACGTTTTCGCGTAACACCTCGCTGTCTGTGTGATAGATGGGATGTGTTGCCACAAGTTTGGGATGTGTTGCCACAAACACTCTATCCAGTTTGCTTGCTATTCTTTCCTCCAGGTCTTGTTCATTTTTCCATGTGAAGAGATCTCCACCTATCATGGGAAGCTCTGTCAGCTCTGCCTTATCAATAGCCCTGTTAAAAGCAACAATCACAGCACGGAGCGCCATTCTGCCTCCAGTCTTCTCACCCTGTAACCTGACATTATTGAAGTCTCAAATCACCATCCAGGGTGTCTTTATCTGCGTAGACAGTAAAACTAGATCATACCAGAGTTCATTCCTTCTCTTAGCATCATTATGAGCATATATTGCTGTTTGACACATGTGCAGTTCGGCTGCATTCCTACAATCTAGAGTAATGTGTTGGTATGTCATTGTCATCACTATCATCTGCCATGCGTTGGGCTTCCACGCCACACACACCCGTGCTAGCTCAGAATGTGGTAGATTAGATACGTGTTCCCATCCTTGTGGAAACAAGTACCCAATACTCTGCTTATTCTTCTCTCTAATCTTCATTTCAACTAAAGCTGCAATAGAGGACCCACTCCCACCAATCCACTCCCGGATTTCCTTCTTCTTGTTCCTGTCGCACCCCCCTTTGATGTTCCACATGGCTATAGACATATTTAAAGATTCTTATTTGCCCGAGTACACCTGGGATGCTCCTTCTTTTTATTGCCATCCCTCTTTTTCTTGGGCTCCACCCATTCTGGCTCTTCCACATCTGACTCACTGAGGGCTTCAAACCTATTGGTAGAGTCTAGAACAGACCCCACCCCTTGCATTTTTGGAATCCCGCTCATGGTCTTTCTTCTAGATGCAGGCGTAAATTCACCTTCTTCCTTTTGAGTTGCTTCAATCACATTGCTCTTAGCTCCTTTGTCAGGAGAGTCTGCGGCTAATAGTATTGTCTCCCATGTAGTTTATCCATTGGTTGGCATAGCACCAGCAGTAGTGTGTCCATCAGTGTCATCATCTGCTCGTGCATTCTCAGTAGCAACAGGTTGAGCTTGAACCCCATCATCTGCACCTTCTGGCTTCTTATCAGATGTCCCAGCAGCCGAATTAGCAGATGTCCCAGCAGCCAAAGGATCGTATTTCACATCTGTATTGGCCACAGCCATCGTCATCTCTTCAGTTGTGTCGTTCCTCTTAGTCTTATCCACCCACTATTGGGTGTTCCTCCCTGTCTTCTTGGCCACGACAGTGACTTTGGTTTCTCTCATTTGATCACCATTGCAGGCTCCATCTGGGTGGCCAAAGGATCTGCACATGTTGCGCTTGGGTGGCGTGTAGTCATACTGGATGCGGACAGGCATGGCCTCTCATCCTTTGACGTTGAGCCAGACCTGCTCGACTAGGTCACCCTCTGCTCTGAGCTCGATCAAAACTCGGGAATCGTCATCCTCCAAAGATCGATCATCAATAAAGAGAACCTTTCCGGCTCCGACAGCAATGGTTCCTGCTGCCCGTCACGCACTATAGGTAAAGCCTTAAAAGATGTACATGCTTCATATACAATGGAAGTATTAAATAATGTAAGAGAAGAATGGGCAAGAGCCATAAAAGCAGTGGGGACTGTAAGATATAATTGGGATGTTGATAGCGATGATGAATGATATTTTGTAAATGAATGTTTATACATGTGTTTCTACATGTCTGAATGTTTCTACATGTATTTGAATGTTTCTACATGTGTGAATGTGAAAATTGAATTGATGTCGGAATGTATCTACCTATGTGTGAATGTGTGAAAAGAATATTTGTTGATTGTGTAGGTTTGTGGCATGTTTGTTGGCTGATATCAATGGATGTCATAAACTTGTAGTTCAGTTCCACTGAACTACAGGTTCTCATCCTATGACCAGCCACAGCAGGCCTGCAAACTGATAAGAAAAAAAATCAAACCATAGGCATCGGTTATTTATCTAAAACCGATAACAAAGGCTTACAATGTCGGTTAATAGAAAAAAACCGCCGCCTAATGTTGCCAGACAGTCTGGCCAACACGGCCATGTTGTCCAGCACAGTCGTGGCGGCAGGTGATATGGCATCGGTGATTAGTAGAAAACTGACGTCGTGCTAGCCAGCACGGCCGTGGCGGAAGGTGATATGGCGTCGGTTATTAGTAGAAAACTGACGTCGTGCTGGCCAGCACGATCGTGGCTGCAGGTGATATGGCATTGGTTATTAGTAGAAAACTGACGCCGATAGAGTCCTAGATGGTGCCCTTTTTGTGGCACGGATGATTATAGCGTTGGTTTCGTTACTTATAATTGATGCCAATGAGGGCCCTGCTGACGTGTTTTTGGTGGCACGAAACATTTTGGCGTCGGTTGTAAAACCGATGCCGAAAGGGTTCGACTTTTAGCGGCACCCACATAGGCTTCACTTGGAAACTGTCGTGAAAAGGGCTTACATAACCGACGCCAAAGGATGGATCTATAGTAGTGTTGACCGACGCCGAAAGGGTTCGACTTTTAGGGGCACCCACATAGGCGTCGCTTGGAAACCGTCGTGAAAAGGGCTTAAATAACTGACGCCAAAGGACAAATCTATAGTAGTGTTGGATTAGGGTTAGGTTTGATGAGACTAGTTGGATTAACATTACCAAACAACACATTACAAAAAATTTTGGTTTGTATTCATTTGAGGGCAAAAGAAAGTGTCTAACCAAGCACCAACCACTTAGCGTTACTTAATCAAAACATCATCATTCATAAACCAAAAAAATAGATACCATGGAAAAAACTCCTCATCGAACACACGAGATAGGACCCTCTTTGGCAATTGCTAAAATCTAGGGTTCACGACTTTGGTGACCGCTGAGGTTAACCACCTTCAACGACCACTAGGGTTAACCATCTCAGCGACCACTAGGGTCTAGAGATGTTGGAAAGGTTACATCCATGACAACTATGGTTGAGAAACATTGGTGACTGATGAAGGAATAAAGCATTGTCTATCATGAAAGGTGTAAATCTCATCGACCACTTGTAATAACAAAAATTATTGGTGACCACATAAGGTGTAACATTCTTACCAACCGCAAGGACCAAAACTTAGCAACCCATCAAGAGACAAAATTTTTGGTGACCATGGAGAGAACAAAATCTCATTTACCACATGAATCCAAACAAGTTGATTGTCACTAAGAATCCTAAAGGTCTTCAAGTTTCATCACTAGAGTGAAGATCAACTCAAAACCCTAATTTAGCAACCATCATTTGAGAGAGCAAAACCATCGTATCCGCAAGTGTGCAAGGACCAAAAATTCTATCATCAAAGAAGGATTCATGCACAAAGTTTTAGAGTTCAACTAAGAGGATACTCTACTCATGGTGAGACGGTTGTTTGGTGCACCAGACGATTGTCTCAACTATTGAGATGACTGTTTGGGTTGTCATGTTGGTCAGAATTTGAATTAGAATTTGAATTGGACAAGTTTTTCTCACATTGAGGTGTGAACTGACCAGTTCAATCAATTGAATCGAACGTCTTGAATTGACTCACCAAACGATCTTCTGGGTGAGAGAGAAGACTATATAGTGTGTGCGAGATCATTTAGTTCATGGGGAAATTCAATTTCAATAAGGAATTAGTGCTAACATCGTGTCATGCATTAATTGGATTTCAAATTGCCAAATTCATATGCGATCATGAAACTTCCAGGTGACCACCTTGCTTAGTGAGATGATCGTTTCATGTCTTAGATCATACACTCTCTTCCACTCCTACATAGATATCAAACTGACTAGGAACCCTGACCCAAACCCCACCTATAAATAGAGGGGTATTGTGGCTTCCCAAAAAACAACACAAACAATTGAGAATCAGTTGCTCTGACAATTTTTGTCCTCTATGGTTTTGGTGACCAAGAGAGCCCAAGAAAGTCCTACTCGATTAGGGAGGGATAGCTACGGGAGAGAACAACTGAGGATCATTATTGTGGAAGAGAAAGTTGGTGACTAGTACTCCAATAGGAGAGATAACTCCTTCCTATCTGTTCTAGCAGGATGTCAGGAATTCTAGTTGGTCCATGTGGATAACTGTAGAGGCAGGAGTCCTATGGCTGCTTCTAGGAGGACAACATTAGTCTGCAGTCAATAGTGAGGCCGTATGATCCGCTGTAGAAGCTGATCCAGTCTGTAGTCTGTGGCAAGACCATAGAAATCACCACAAAGGCTGTCAAGTCTGCCGTTCATGGTGAAGATCAGGAGTTGCATAAACACCATCCAAGAGCAATTAGAAGATAGTTTCACTGCAACGAGTTGTTTTCGCTAGACTTGCTCCAGGACCAGGGATGAACTCACTAAACCATCCTTCCTATTTTATAGTAGTTGATGTGATCATGTTGTTATGGGGAATATGGATAGATAAAAAAGATTTCTTCTATTTCCTTATTTTGTGTTCGTATTACCCCACAAAAATTTCAAAAATATATATTTTACATATATCAATATGTATGTGTATTCATCTTTGTATAGTGTTTAGTTATTTATGGTAAAAAAAATTGTTATTTGTTAGAATGAGATAGAAATCATAAAATGATATGATGAATTTGAGGGATGTAAACTATGGTAGAGTATTGGGGGCATTTGGGAATTATTTATCAAATTGATTTATTAGGAATATGAAAGCAATATAATTGGAGAAAGTGTACATAAATAATGGTGTGAGTTTAGATCAACTGGATTAGACTGGGAACGATAAGACAAAGTAAATAAAGTTTTGGTGGGTGGCGGTCCATACTAAATGGGGAAGTTATTAATTAACACAATGAGAATATAAATGTACAAGCTTGAGAAGGAGGCACTTTAAGAGAGATTTAAGGATAGGGTGGATCTACTCATAAAATTAGTTTATGGTTGAAGGACATGGAAGAGAGGCAACTATGGGCCATTACAGAATTACTTCTTAAGTTATATTAGTGAAAACTCATATGTCTATGCTCACCGAATAATTTATGTATATCGTTTCAAACAATAAATGTAAGACCCCTAACCATGCTTTTTGGTTGAACATGCTTGCTTATCTTAATTATATACTTAAAACCTTAATCTAACCCTGTGAATTGCTTTGATATCATGTGAAAATCTTATGTTTCATGTTTGGTCCAGTTTGGATATCGTTTGAGCTAGTTATGCATATATGTGCTTATTTTGGACAAAATTGCAATTTACCAACTTCTGGGGTTTTTCTTGAATTTTTGCACATGCTTGTTGTGCCTTACATTTTTTCACATCATTTTGATATTGTGTGCTTTTGGACACCTTATCACACCTTGGGTTGAGTGGTGACATCTCATGTTGAGTTTAGGGTTTGCATGGATGCCCTACCTTGGTTGACCCTTTGAGTGTTTGACCATTGAGACCGCCTAGTTTTTGGTGATCTCCAAGTTTTCTTGTGGCCCTATGTGTTGGTGGTCAATGATATTTTCTTATGACCCCTAGTTTTGGCAGTCGATGATATCTTCCACTCATCTTGGTCACCAAGATCTCTAGGTTTAGTGACTGTTTGGAATCCTTGATTAGTTGGTCGCCAAAGATTCTCAGTGGTCATTTGTTTTTTTTGGACCATCTTGAGTGATGTGTTTTCTTTTTAGGGTCGACCTAGTTTCATGGATGAGTATGGTACTTGCATGAACGAGATCTATTTGACACATGGCATGTTTAGCTTGACACCTAACCCCTTCTCTCCCTCTCCCCTTGAACCCTATATGTACCTCCCTCCTTGCATGCAAGTAACCTCTTTACACACCTAGCTTCTTCCTTCTTCTTCCTTTTTTAGTTAGATCTCATCCCATTGGTGATTTCTGGAGAAGGAACTACCAAAGAAGGAGAAAGTGGTCGATCTACCTTGCATGTTGAGTTTGTGTTTGAACCTACCCTTCTTGTGAATGTTTGGTTCTACTTTTCTCTTCTTCTTAGTCTTGGTAAGTAAGATCTTCCCATTTCTCTTCATTTTCCTTATTTCCCTACTCTCTCTCTTTCTCTTCTTGGATGTACCGATGGTGTTCCATGGTAGTGCTTGAGTTAAAGCTTGAAAAAATCTCCTTTCTAGCCTTTTCTACCTAGGGTTTGCTTCTTTTAGTGGAGGATATAGCTTGGACAAAGTAGAGTGCTCAAGCTAGGGTTTCTATGCTCTTCCCTTTGATATACGTTGTTATTTAAAGTTGCTTCATATTCTCTAAGGTGAGTTATATTAAGTTTTTCAATGATTATTACTTACTTCTACCTTTCATGCACATGGTCTTTCCTTAAAATCCTATTACCAAGTAGGAAGATGATATCTTAACCTAGGGTTTGTGTTTACATGATAGTCTTGAGTAGAGTATCCTCTTAGTTGAACTCTAAAACCATGTTCATGAATCCTACTTTGATGATATAATTTTTGGTCCTTGCACGCTTGTGGATACGATGGTTTTTCTCTCTCAAATGATGGTTGCTAAACTAAGGGTTTTGAGTTGATCTTCTCTCTATTGATGCAACATGATGACCTTTAGGATTCTTAGTGACAATCAACCTATTTGGAATCTATTTGACAGATGGCATGTTTAGCTTGACACCTAACCCCTTCTCTCCCTCTCCCCTTGAACCCTATATGTACCTCCCTCCTTGCATGCAAGTAACCTCTTTACACACCTAGCTTCTTCCTTGTTCTTCCTATTTTTGTTGGATCTCATCCCCTTGGTGCTTTCAGGAGAAGGAACTACCAACGAAGGAGAAAGTGGTCGATCTACCTTGCATGTTGAGTTTGGGTTTGAACCTACCCTTCATGTGAATGTTTGGTTCTACTTTGCTCTTCTTCTTGGTCTTGGTAAGTAAGATCTTCTCCTTTCTCTTCATTTTCCTTGATGCCCTACCCTCTCTCTTTCTCTTATTGGCTGTACTGATGGTGTTCCATGGTAGTTCTTGAGTTAAAGCTTGAAAAAAATCTCCTTTCTAGCCTTTTCTACCTAGGATTTGCTTCTTTTAGTGGAGGATCTAGCTTGGTCGAAGTAGAGTGCTCAAGCTAGGGTTTCTATGCTCTTCCCTTCAATCTACATTGTTGATTGAAGTTGCTTCATCTTCTCTAAGATGAGGTATATATGTTTTTCCATGATTATTTCTTACTTCTACCTTGCATGCACATGGTCTTTCCTTAAAATCCTATTTCCAAGTAGGAAGATGATATCTTATCCTAGGGTTTGTGTTTACATGATAGTCTGCAACTCATCACCGAACCTGTAATCCTTCGCTATCACCAATTGACAATCAAACTAGCGAGGTCTGAGAGCTAGGATATCACGTTTGTCCATCACGCCTGAGAAGTGAATCAGGAAGACGTCGTTGTCCCTTGAAATCAAATCAAACGAGCCTTTCGGCCACCATGTCTGCTTGATCCATGCTAGAAAGTGTGGGTAGTAAGGGAGTTTGCCCAAGACATAGGCCATGACAGTATACTCCCAAACATTTCTCATCTTCTCTAATTCTTCCTCCGCAAGATCGACATGAATCTGACCTTCTGATCTCCTTGGTTCAGGAAACGCCTCCCGTCGGCCTTGTTCGGCAGAGGCTCCTTCAGTACTTGATTCCAAACCTTGCGTTTAGTCTCCATCGTCGATGCTCCAGTGATCGTCTTCTCCTGGGGCGTGCTTGTGTCTACATCTTTCCCAGCGCCGCTAAGGCTGGACGACGTCAGGCATTCTTCTTCAATCCTTCATGTTCTGGTTTATGGTTGGGCGGAGTGGGAGGTAGGGTTGGAGGGTGTGAGGGTAGGTCAAGGGAGGACGTCGACGACTGGAGTAGCCACCGGCGTGGGCTCCATGTGCCTAGGGTCGTGGTCGCCTGGAGTGTATGTATGTATATATGTATGTATGTATGTATGTATGTATGTATGTATGTATGTATGTATGTATGTATGTATGTATGTATGTATGTATGTATGTATGTATGTATGTATGTATGTATGTATGTATGTATGTATGTATGTATTGGATTGATAGAGAAATATTTCTCCCCCCTCTCCCATGCCCTTGGAAGAGGTTGAATGCCTGGGAGGGTGGTAAATCAAGGTGGCAACTGGGATTCAAACATGGGTCCCTTTGTTAGGGGACACCATGCTTGACCACTTGAGCCACTCCTTGTCAGCGTATGTATGTATGGGATAAATAGAGGCATTCTCTCCCCCTCTCCCACACCAACGATGGAGGTCGAACGTCTGGGAGGGTGGTAAACCAAGGCGGCGGCTGGGATTTGAACTCAAGTCCCTTCCTGAGGAGACACTGTGCTTGACCACTTCAGCCACTCCATGTCAACCGTATGCATGTATGAATGTATGTATGTATGTATCTATGTATGTATTTATGTATATATGTATGTATGGGATCAAGAGAGGCATTCTCTCCCCCTCCCCCATGCATGTGACTGAGGCAGATTGCTCAGGAGGATGGTAAATCAAGGCGGCAACTAGGATTTGAACCTGAGTCCATTTTGTTAGGGGACACTATGCTTGACCACTTGATCCGCTCCTTGTTGGTTGTATGTATGTATGTATGTATGTATGTATGTATGTATGTATGTATGTATGCATGTATGTATGTATGTATGTATGTATGTATGTATGTATGTATGTATGTATGTATGTATGTATGTATGTATGTATGTATGCATGTATCTATGTATGTATGTATGTATATATGTGTGTATGTGTGTGTATGTACGTATGTATGTGTGTATGTGTTAGCTAAATGGACATCAGTAAAATCCCTTTCTTTTGATAATGACAAACATTTAATTCTTGTTGATCTAACATGCTACTTGAGTGTTGTAGGAATGAGGTGGATGACAAAGTACTAGGGAAACTATATGCTTGAATGCTTGTAATTTTCATGAAATGTAATCAATTGTAAACTTGTACAGATATATAATGTACAAGTACTTAGAATTCATGTAAATCAAACGTTAGATCTTCCATAATCAATCAATACACTTAGATAGGTCATCCCCTTTGATAGTGTCACATATGCACACTTACATACACACTTAGTACTTAAATTGAAACATTGAAACAGGGTCAATCTCGGTCGAAAAAATCCTCGACCGAGACACTCTCGGTTGACAAGCTTCTCGACCGAGAAAGACCCAGGTAGCCGTTAGACACAGCTGACAAGGTAGTTGGCAGTTGGAGATGAACGTTGCAAACACTTGATCCAGAGAGCCTGTCGGTCGACAAAACCTCAACCGAGTAGGTATCCCGATCGACAATTTCTCGACCGAGATGGACTCTGACAGCAAGTGCAGAATTAATTAACTAGTCGTTGCTAATACAACTAACTTATACCTAACGGCTAGTTAAGCACTTAGAAACCCCTAGAAAGTGTCTAGAACGTCCTTAAGCGCTTGTAGGTCATTCCTATAAATAGGACATGTCTTAGGACACCTAAACTCACTTATTCTACACTTGAGCAATCTTTGAGCATACACTTGCATTAGCAACCTGTTTTTGAGCAATTGAGCAATACTTGCAATTGGCTACTCTTCACCTTGCTCTAAATTCGTGTCCTATAGGCTAGTATCTCCTATCCATAGCAATCACACTTCCATATACATTGGTTAGGAGATCTACACGCTTGATATAGGCAAATCAAGCCTTGTGCTTCAAAGGATAAGTTGTAATTTCCATTTTCCTTTCTTGTTCACTTTCATTGCTTGTACTCTCCTTGCTACTCCTAGGTTGGATGTTGTGGATTGGAGAGGGTCGTGATCTTCTTGGTGAAGAAGGAGACTTTGAACTACTTCAAGAAGGCTGGTGCAACGGGAGGTTACTTCTAAGAGGAAGACTACTTCAAGGGGGAGCTTGGAGTTACTTCAAGAAGGCTACCTCGAGTTGGTGCATCTACTTCAAAGTGAAGGATGTTCAAAGGGGTGTAAGAAAGTATTGTATTTTGTGTAATTCCTTGTGAAGGTAATAAAATTAATACTTTCAAAATCCCAGTTTTGTAAGCAACCGGGTAGTGGACTGACTGCCTTAGTATTTGCTAAGGTAGGAACCACTCTAAATCCCTTGTCTCCTTCTTACTTTTTCATTTGTGGTTGTTTGGGTTAAATAATTGTTAAATTAACTTTAAAACCCTATTCACCCCCCCTCTAGTGGTTTTTCAATTGGTATCAGAGAAGGCTTCAAGGAACCCTAACCAAGTCTTGAAGAATGGGTGACGGGTTGCTCAACAACCTCAACCTTGAAGGGACACTTGTGGCTAGACCTCTGGCATTCGATGGAACTAACTACACCTACTGGAAAAGAAGAATGCAATTTTATTTCCAAGGGATTATTTGGGATCTATGGAGGATGGTGTCAACCCCCTATGAGCTTCCTCAAGTGGAATATGCAGCTTGGGACACCAATACGGTAAAGTCGGCTCAAATGAATGCAAAGGATGTAAGTATTCTCTATTGTTCAATTTCAGTAGGAGAATTTAATAGGATATCAAATTGTGAAACAGCCTATGAAATTTGGCATAGACTTTCCATAACTTATGAAGGGACTGTTCAAGTTAAAAATTCTAAAATTGGAATGCTTAAACAAAAGTTTGAACAGTTTCGTATGGATCTGAATGAATCTATTAGTGATATGTATGCAAAATTCTCTTCTATTGTAAATGGTTTGAATGCTTTAGGTAAAGTTATTAGTGAGGAAGATCAGGTGTCAAAGATCCTTAGATCACTTCCTCCCAAATACAAGCCCAAAGTGACGGCCATTGAAGAAGCAAATGACCTCACCCGACTGAGGATGGAACAACTCATTGGCAACCTAGAAGCTCATGAAGCAACCCTACAAGAAGAAGAAAGAAGAGAACGTGAACTACAACAAGGGAAAAAGAAAGATGTGGCTCTAAAAGCTTCAAAAATCATTACACCGGAAAGTGATGAGTCAAGTGAAGAAGAAGGAGAAGAAGCCTTGATTTTCAATGGTAAGAAATATAAAAGATTTAGATCTAACAAAATTTCTAGTTCTTCTTCATCTCCTCCTAGGTGTTTTGAGTGTGGAAAGAAAGGACATCTCAAAAATGAATGCCCTAAAGCAAAGAAAGGAAAGAAAAGCTCACACAAAAAGAAGGGAGAAAAAGCTTATAAATCTGCATGGGACGAGTCAAGTGAGAGTGAAAGTGGAGAAGAAAAGGTGGAATGTCTAATGGCAAGAGAAGATGATGAAGACTCTCAAGAGGTAAGCCTTCTTGATCTTCCTGAAGAATAGTTAATTACTAGTCTGCAAGAAACTCATGATAATTATGTTGATTGCAAAAAGAAACTAAAGAAGGTTACCAAAACAAATGATGAGTTATATGCTAAATTAAATGATCTCTCTTCTGAAAAGAACAACATTGATCTTGAGAATTTGTCTTTAAAAACATCTTTAAATGACTGCACTAGAAAGTTACTTACTCTAGAAACAAATGTTGATCTTCTTTCTCAAGAAAAGACAAATTTGTTAGCTATACTAAATGATTTTCAGACTCAACCAATTCTATGTAACCATCTAGACTATGACAATGTTGTAAAAGAAAGAGACTCCCTTTTATCTAAATTAGATCAAGCAAGAAAAGATTTACACAAGAAGATGGATGACATTGCTAAGCTACAAAGAAACCTAAATGACTTAAGAGGAAAAGACATCCTTAATAATATTCTGAAAATTTCCTCTAGTTTCAATGGAAGAAGAGGTTTAGGATATGCTCCAAAGAAAAATCAACCCAAAAGAACCAAAGCATCTAAGACTCAGACTATGTTTGTACCTAAGAACACAATTCCTAGAAAGAGAAATGAAGTTGATTCTATTACTTGCCATTTTTGTCTACGTCTTGGACATTATTCATTTTCATGCCCTTATAAGACCAAGGATTCTGACTTAGTTTGGGTCCCAAAACCCCAAACCTAGTAGATTTGAATGAAATTCAGTTGAGATATGATCCAATGCTCATTTTTGCAAATTATATTGTCTTATCTCAACTTAATAAAAGGTCTCATGCATTATGGTAATTTTCTGAACTGCTGTACTGAAACAGAAACTCATTCGGTCGAAGTATTGTCGACTGACATTATAATCGGTCGAACTTTTGTTGACCGACCAGATGCCTGTAACAAATTAAAATCTACAGCAACAATCTGAGTAAAACGGAAACTTTTTCGATCGACGATTGATCGACCGAGAGAGGTGTCGGTCGAACTTTTGTCGACCGACTGAAGTTCTGAGTCAGATTTTTTATTCAGTCTGTAATTAAATGCTTCTAACCATACCGGACCATCACATGGGTACCAAAACCTACATTTTAATGCAGGATTGGGTGCTCGACAGTGGATGTTCCAAACACATGACCGGAAACAAGGATGTGTTTCAAACTTTTGAAGAAAAGAAGAGTGGAACAGTCACCTTTGGAGATAATGGTAAAGGTAAAATCGTTGGAATAGGTAACATTGGTACAAACCTCAAAATAAAGAATGTTTTACTCGTTGATGGTTTGCACCATAATTTAATAAGTGTTAGTCAATTATGCGATAGTGGATATGATGTTTTATTTAACAAAAATTGTTGCAAGTTATTAATAGAAAACACTACAAATGTTGTTTATGAAGGAAAACGAGTTGGAAACCTTTATCTTCTTAGACCTAACTCTATGAAATCTGTAGTAGGAAAATGCTTACTTGCAAATGAAAATACTTTCCAACTATGGCATAAAAAGTTAGGACATGCTAGTTCACATGTTATCAAAAAGTTAGTTAAATATGATCTTGTTCGTGGTTTGCCTAATTTATCTTTTGATCAAGTTGAAAATTATGAACCATGTACCTTGGGTAAGCAAACAAAAACCTCTTTTAAACCCAAACATGTACTTAGCACCTATAGATCCTTAGAATTGATTCATATGGATTTATTTGGACCTATGAGGACACAATCTATTGGTGGCAAAAGGTATTGTTTTGTTATTGTTGATGATTATAGTAGATATACATGGGTACATTTTCTTGCAACCAAAGATGACACTATTCATGTCTTTATAAAAAAAATTTCCAAGGTTGAAAATCTATTACAAAACAAAATATGTACCATTAGAAGTGATCATGGTGGAGAATTTGAGAATCATTTATTTGAAGAATTTTGTACATCTCAAGGATACACTCACAACTTTTCTGCTCCACGCACTCCACAAAAAAATGGTATAGTTGAAAGGAAAAATCGATCACTACAAGAAATGGCTAGGACTATGATGCTCGAACATAACACACCTAAAACTTTTTGGGCTGAAGCTGTAAACACTGCATGCTATGTGTTAAATAGAGTACTTGTTCACTCCTACTTGAAGAAAACACCATATGAAATAATACATAATAAGAAACCTAGAGTTGACTATTTTCATACCTTTGGATCCACATGCTATATATTAAACACTAAAGAGGATAGAGATAAGTTTGATTCTAAATCACATAAAGCATTCTTTTTGGGATATTCTACCTCTAGAAAAGCATTTAGAGTCTACAACACTATTTCTAGAAAAGTTGAGGAATCTATTCATATTTCTTTTCATGAAAAGCCAAAATCAGAAAATCCTGAAATAGTTGATCTCACTCATCAATTCAAAAACTTATCCATACCCAATGATAGTGAGAAAAATACTACAAGCAATGACAACACTGAAACACAACCTATACCTAGACTCATTAAGGATCATCCTCAAGAATTAATTATTGGGAATCCCAATGATAAAGTCAAAACTCGTTCTTCTTTTAAGGATGTTGCAAACATGGCCTTTGTTTCTATTATTGAACCTAAGAAGGTATCTAAAGCTCTTAAAGATGACTATTGGATTATTGAAATGCAAGAAGAATTAAATCAAATGAATCATTATGCACACAATTCAGTGACATTATGCAAAAAGAATTTGAAATGAGCCTCATGGGTGAACTAACTTTCTTTCTTGGTTTCCAAATTAAACAAACGCCTGCCGAGATTTTTATAAGCCAAGAAAAGTATACTAAAGAACTCTTAAAATGTTTTGGGATGGATCAGTGCAAACATGCTACTACTCCTATGGCTACCTCTATTAAAATTGATAAGGATGAAAATAGGGAACCTATTGATGATTCCTTATATAGAGCCATAATTGGTAGTTTGCTTTACTTAACCGCTTCTAGACTGGACATCATGTTTTCCGTTGGTCTTTGTGCTCGATTTCAATCACAACCCATGCACTCTCATTTTCAAGCAGTTAAACGGATTCTTCGATACTTAGCCGGCACCACATGTTTTGGCTTATGGTACCCAAAAGGACAATCATTGGATTTTAAATCTTATACTGATGATGATTATGCTAGTTGTCGACTTGACCGCAAGAGCACTAGTGGTGGTTGTTTCTTGTTAGGAAAAGCTTTAGTATCTTGGTTTAGCAAGAAACAAAACATGGTTGCCCTCTCTACAACTGAAGCTGAATATATGGCAGCCGGATCTTGTTGTGCTCAAGTGCTTTATATGCAACAAGTGTTAAACGATTATGGTTTTACTCTTTCATCTACGCCTATCTTTTGTGACAACACAAGCGCTATAAACTTAGCACACAATCCTATTTTACACAGCTGAGCTAAACATATTGAAATCTGTCATCACTTTTTAAGGGATCATATCTCTAAGAATCGTGTTTCTCTTCATCATGTTGATACGGAATATCAATTGGCTGATATTTTTACAAAACCGCTTCCACTAGACCAATTCAACAAAATAAGGAAGCAACTGCTTATCACTCCTTTAGAAGATGTTTTCTTTGATATTTGTGCTTCTTAAAAATGTTCTTATTTGCATCATTTTTGGTTTTTAAATGGACATTTTATTGGATTTGATGGGACATCTAATTAAGGGGGAGTTTTCTTGTTTTTAACGGATATCTTTTTGAAATGACAAAGGGGGAGAAATAAAAATAAATCTTAAAACTTAGTAATTGTGCAAAACTCAAATCAATGAGTTTCATAAACTCTTGGCTTTACATTGAAAGTTGCTATATTCCCTAAAGAATTGGATTTCATGTTCTATAATTCATGGGGAATAATAAGCACACATTTTATAAACAAGAGAAGAAATTCACAAAGGTAATCTTTAGGTATGAAACTCACATGTTTTATATTTTCTTAATTTATATTTTGGAAATGTTTGTCATCTTCAAAAAGGGGGAGATTGTTGGCTAAATGGACATCAATAAAATCCCTTTGTCTTGATAATGACACACATTTCATTCTTGTTGATCTAACATGCTACTTGAGTGTTGCAGGAATGAGGTGGATGACAAAGTACTAGGGAAACTATATGCTTGAATGCTTGTAAATTTCATGAAATGTAATTAATTGTAAACTTGTACAGATATATAATGTACAAGTACTTAGAATTCATGTAAATCAAGTGTTAGATCTTCCCTAGTCAATCAATACACTTAGATAGGTCATCCCCTTTGATAGTGTCACATATGAACACTTACATACACACTTAGTACTTAAATTGAAACATTGAAACAGGGTCAATCTCGGTCGACAAAATCCTCGACCGAGACACTCTCGGTCGACAAGCTTCTCGACTGAGAAAGACCCAGGTAGCTGTTAGACACAGCTGACAAGGTAGTTGGCAGTTGGAGATGAACGTTGCAAACACTTGATCCAGAGATCCTATCGGTCAACAAAACCTCGACCGAGTAGGTATCCCGGTCGATAATTTCTCGACCGAGATGGACTCTGACAGCAAGTGCAGAATTAATTAACTAGTCGTTGCTAATACAACTAACTTATACCTAACGGCTATTTAAGCACTTAGAAACCCCTAGAAAGTGTCTAGAACGTCCTTAAGCACTTGTAGGTCATTCCTATAAATAGGACATGCCTTAGGACACCTAAACTCACTTATTCTACACTTGAGCAATCTTTGAGCATACACTTGCATTAGCAACCTATTTTTGAGAAATTGAGTAATACTTGCAATTGGCTACTCTTCACCTTGCTCTAAATTCGTGTCCTATAGGCTAGTATCTCCTATCCATAGCAATCACACTTCCATATACATTGGTTAGGAGATCTACACGCTTGATATAGGCAAATCAAGCCTTGTGCTTCAAAGGATAAGTTGTAATTTCCATTTTCCTTTCTTGTTCACTTTCATTGCTTGTACTCTCCTTGCTACTCCTAGGTTGGAGGCTGCGGATTGGAGAGGGTCGTGATCTTCTTGGTGAAGAAGGAGACTTTGAACTACTTCAAGAAGGCTGGTGCAACGGGAGGTTACTTCTAAGAGGAAGGCTACTTCAAGGAGGAGCTTGGAGTTACTTCAAGAAGGCTACCTCGAGTTGGTGCATCTACTTCAAAGTGAAGGTTGTTCAAAGGGGTATAAGAAAGTATTGTATTTTGTGTAATTCCTTGTGAAGGTAATAAAATTAATACTTTCAAAATCCCAGTTGGGTAAGCAACCGGGTAGTGGACTGACTGCCTTAGTATTTGCTAAGGTAGGAACCACTCTAAATCCCTTGTCTCCTTCTTACTTTTTCATTTGTGGTTGTTTGGGTTAAATAATTGTTAAATTAACTTTAAAACCCTATTCACCCCCCCTCTAGTGGTTTTTCAGTATGTGTGTATGGGATTAAGAGAGAAATATTTCTCCCCCCTCTCCCATGCCCGTAATGGAGGCCGAACGCCCGGGAGGGTGGTAAATCAAGGCGGCAACTAGAATTCAAACCCGGGTCCCTTTCTTATGGGACACCGTGGTTGTCCACTTGAACCACTCCTTGTCGGTTGTGTGTATGTGTGTATGTATGTATATATGTATGTATGTATGTCTGTGTATATGTCTGGGATAAAGAGAGGCATTCTCTCCCACTCTCCCATTCCCGTGACAGAGTCTGTGTGTATGTATGCATGCATGTATGTATCGGAATCAGGTAAATATATTCCGACTTCCCACCTAAAAATATAGGGGGAACACAGGTACATGTAGGCCCAACGCCATACATCAAACTCTTACAACTCACGCCTCAACTACACAAGTGGCTACGTGTAACCAAACACTCATCTAGACTATCTCTAATCTCTTTTTTACCTTTTTACATATTTTTACAGCAATGGAGTTCACACTACACTCTCTACCATCGTGTCTATGAGTGTTTCTTTCATTCCATATGTGGAAGCACATGGCCGTGAACAGAAGCAGCTTTCTCTCCTCGTTGGCGCATCTTCTTACCATCTTTCTGGTGTCTTCATCCAGGTCAATTTCCAAATGGAATTCTTTGCAGATTATCCCCCATATGCTTTTTGTGAAATCACAGCTAGCAAACAGGTGACCATGGGATTCCTCCTTCATCTTGCATAGGAGACATGTAGCTGAAATATTGTTGTTCCATTCATGTACTCTATCCAAGGTAGCAAGGGTGCGATGTAGAATTTTGAAAACACATATAGACCATTTTGGTATGTGCTTACCAAACCAGATTCGTGCCATGGTGTCATCTCTCCCCGCCCTTGTCCTAGTGATTTCCCATAGATCGACTTTTTGATTTATCAAGTGCCGTTGCCCCTCCTCCTTTTGTATGAAGAACTTCTTTACGTGTGGCCACATTCCTCTCATCATGTGGATGGTGCGTGAGATGCCTTCTCTAGTTCGTGGCTGGAAATCCAGGCCCTGTGGATATCTTTCTCTCATCCATCTTCCCCAAATGGAGCTTTTAGATTGGTACATAATGATTCTCTTAAGAGTTCCCCACTTTGCAATGTCTCCTGGAGTTTTGAGCTGCAAACCCCCTTCCTCTTTTGGTAAAGCCAGTCTAGCATATCTCATCGGGTGGTACTCCCTGGCCCAAATAAAATTTGAAATCTTCATCTCCATTCTATCTAGCACGGCTCCCGGAATTTCACCTTGCTGTACCCAGAAAATAATGAGACCTTCAATGGCTGCTCTAACAAGGGTAGCACGTCCCGCCATGGACGTTTTCTGTGTAGGCCATCTGGCAATCATCTCATCTAATTTGTCAATGCAATCAGCAAAGTCCTTGACCCGTAGGTTGCTGCCTGCCAGGGGAAAACCAAGGTATTTTGTTGGAAATTTGCCAAGTTCCACACCCAAGATATCTTGTAGTCTATCTCCCATCTGATGACAATTCTTTGAGAGGTAAAGTTGGGTTTTACTAGCATTAATCCGCAGTCCTGTCCTTTCCCCAAAGTCCCCCAGTAGATTCTTCAGTTCCTTTAGCATGTCAACTTTAGCTTCTACAAAAAGAAGAACATCATCCGCAAAGATAAGGTGGCTCATTACCTTCATCCCATGGACCGTGTATGCTTTGATTAACTTTGACTCTTCTGCAGCTTGCAACTTTCTAGTGAAATATTCCATGACTATAGTAAAGAGGAGTGGAGAAAGAGGATCGCCTTGCCTTAGCCCATTGCTACCTTTAAACATCCCCGCTGAGGTACCGTTCACGAGTACAGAAAAGCTAGTAGTTTCAACACATTGCTTCATCCAGTGTATCCATCTATCAGAGAACCCCATATGCTGCATGGTCCACCAAAGCTTTTCCCATCTGACGCTGTCATAGGCCTTTGAGATATCTAACTTTAAGCACGCCTTTCGGCTTCCACGCATCACATTGTAATCCGAAAGGAACTCATCCGCAAGTAATGCACAATCAGAGATGCTTCTATCGGGGATGAACGCACCTTGGTTTTCAGAAATCAGAAAAGGGAGTACCATCTTCAACCTGGACGCTAGGATTTTTGCAATAATTTTGTATTGAATGGAACAACAGGCTATAGGTCTAAAGTCAGTCAGAGAAGCCGTCACCTTCTTTTTAGGAATAAGGACCAAGAAAGCATGGTTGACTTGCCTCACCATATTGCCACCATCAAGGAACCACTTCACGTACCTCAGCAGATCTTCTTTAATGATGTCCCAGGCTGATCTGTAGAAGAAAGCATTGAAACCATCTGACCCTGGAGATTTGTTGCAGCCTATGCTCCATAGTGCGTCTTTAACTTCATGTTCAGTGACTTCCCTTGTGAGGATGTTGTTGTGGGTGCTGGACAGTTTAAATTTCCAATCCATGTTTTCCTCCTCTTCCAAGTCTTCAAACTTCTTGTTGTAGAGATATGTGTAGAATTGGATGGCATGTTCTTCAATGTCTTCTTGTTTGTTAACCACCTGTCCATCTTTATCAATCAGCTCACATATAATATTCGTGGCTTCTCTTTTCCTCACAGCCATGTGGTAAAGCCTTGTGTTCCTATCACCATCTTTCAGCCATCTCTCTCTGCTCCTTTGCCAATAAAATTTCTCCTCAGCTTTCTTCAGGTCAGCAAGCATCATTTTTAATTCCCGTTCTTTAGTTATCAACTCCTCATTAAGCGGGTCCACAAACAAGAGTTTTCTAATTTCCTTACATTCTCTTTTTGTTTCCAGCATCAGATTTGGGATGTTTACCTTCTCCTTTGCCCACTCCTTTAAAGCAGCTTTCAGCAGTGATAGCTTTTTTGCAAAGACAAACATTGGGTTCCCATAGATATAAGTGTTCCATGTCTCTTTCAGAATATCATCAAATCCTTTCCATTCAGTCCAGAAATTCAGAAATCTAAATAGTCTTCTCTTTTGTTTCTTCTCTATGATGTGAACAAGTATGGGGGCATGGTCACTAAGTTCAGCTCCTTCAGCTTTCACATGTACATTGGGAAACATTCTCATCCATTCTTCGTTAACCAGTGCTCTATCCAACTTGCTAGCTATCCTGCCTTCAGGTCCCTGTTCATTATTCCAAGTAAAGAGATCACCGCCTGTCATAGGAAGCTCCGTCAGCTCAGCTTTATCAATAGCCTCGTTGAATGAATCAATCACAGCTCGTAGTGCAAGTCTGCCACCAGTTTTTTCCCCTTGTAGCCTGATATTGTTGAAGTCACCTATCACCATCCATGGTGATGTAATCTGTGTAGCCAGCCACTTGAGATCACTCCACAGAAACTCCCTGCTTTTTGCATCATTATGAGCATAGACGGCCGTAAAAGACATGTGTAGCCCTACTGCATTTATACAGTCCAGAGTGATGTGTTGGTCAGTCATCTTTTTTACTGTCATTTGCCATGCATTGGGTTTCCACCCAACACATACTCGAGCCAGATCTGAACATTGAATGTTAGACACGTGCTCCCATCCTTGTGGAAAAAGGTATCCGATGCTTTGTTTGTTTTGTTCTTTGATTTTTGTTTCCACCAATGCTACCACAGAACAACCACTAGTCCCAATCCAATCACGGATTTCCTTCTTTTTGCTCTTGTCGCAGCCCCCTTTGATGTTCCACATTGCAAAAGACATATTAAATATTTTTGTTTCCCCGAGTTCGCCTGGGCTGCTCCTTCTTCTTATTTCCTTCCTTCTTCTTCTTGGGTTCAATCTGTTCCGGCTCTTCTGCGTCTGACTCGCCGAGAGCATCAAACCTATTTGTTGCTTCAAGGATAGACCCGACACCTTGTGTCTTAGGGATCCCACCCTGCCCCGATCTCCTGGACGTAGGGGTGAACTCCCCTTCTTCTCTAATGTCTGCAGAATCTTTCTCCATACTGTTAGTGCCGCCATCAATAGGTGCACCAACCTCTGACGTCTCGGACGGGCCATCAGACACCATCACAGCCGGCTCTTTGCCGCCCGATGGGTTCCCCTCCACCGCAGCATCCACTGCCGGGACTCCAGCGCCACCCATCGCTGTTGCAGAAGCAGTAGCATCAACTAGATCTGTCGCAGGCATGCTAGCCACAGCCCCTCCTTGCTCCTTGGGTCTCACAGCCCATTGTTTCTTAGTAGCCTTGTTCGTCTGTCTAGGATGTCCTTGGTCCTCCTTGCAAGCACCGTCCGGATGGCCAAAAGCTCGACAGCAGGAGCATCACGGCGGTTTGTGATCGTAGATGATGCGAACCGGGATGGCATCCCTCCCACGAATGTTTAGCCACACTTCCTCCACCAGGTTGTCCTCGGCGTTCAGTTCTATCAGGACTCTGGCCTCATCAGTCACCAGCAATCTATCATCAATATGCAGGACTCTTCCTGCCCCCGCAGCGATAGTACCAGCCGCACGGCGAGTCCAAGACCTCCCAATAGAGCCCAAGGTAACCCACGCAGGGATCATAGAGAAAGCGTCCTTCTTCAGTTCGTCCCCGAACCTGTATTCCTTCGCCACGACCAGTTGGCCATCGAACCAGCGTGGTCCAAGATTGAGAACATGCTGCTTGTCCGCCGCCGTTGCAAACCGGATCAGAAACACCCCCGACTCCTTCGAGATCATGTCAAAGTCCCCCTTTGGCACCCAGGTGCGCTTGATCCAGGCCATGAAGTGTGGATAGTAAGGTCTTTTCCCGACGACGTAGGCCATGACGGCATACTCCCATATGTTCTTCATTTTTTCGAACTCATCCACCTCCAGATCTACGTGTACTGCACCGTCCAGTCGACGAGAGAGAGGAAAGGATTCCGTCGAAGGCTGGTGTTGTGGCGGCTCCTTCAGAACCTGGTTCCATTGCATCCGACCTCCATGATTAGAACTTGATGCTCCAGGTCCCGCAGTCTCCGGATTCAATGCGCCGCCGGCCATCGGGTTAGGGATGGGAACGGCAGGCCCCTTGCCTTTCTCCTTCTCCGTATTGGATGGTGTTCGGGTGGTCTGCGGGGTGGTGGATAGGGTGTGTGGTGGGTGAAGGTGGACGTTGACGACCGGAGTGGCTGCCAACGTGGGCGCCATGCCCTAGGGGGTCGCGATCGCCGGGGTCGCCCGGACGGAAACCCTAGAGGACGGGCGTTGTCGGTCCTGTTTGCATGCATGTATGTATGTATGTATGTATGTATGTATGTATGTATGTATGTATGTATGTATGTATGTATGTATGTATGTATTTACGTATGTATGTATGTAGTATGCATGCATGCATGCATCAGAACGTTTTGGTAATTTTATTCCGAGCCCAAATGGGACAAAGTTACAAACTACACCCAAGATGTGTAGTCCACATTACATGCAAGGCATACGAATTAAAGAAAATAATGATTGGCCCAAATGGGTCAATAAATATACATGAAGTTCCCAGTTCCTAACCAGGTTACAAGAGATATGGCCTAGGTTATGATGATGTGCACTATAGTGCATCTGAATCTCCTTCTTTATCTTTTTGAATGCATGTAATTCATCTTCTTGTTTGCCTCCATGTCGAATTGAGTTTCTAGTAGTCCATATGGTATGGACAGCAAGTGTGGCAGCCCAAATGGATATCATACGATCACCAGAAGTGATCTCAGAGATAGACTTGAGACAATCTTCAAGGGAATGCTTAGGGTTCAGTCCTAACTTCATAGCATAATGACCCCATAGGTACTTCCACCACTTGCATGTGGAAGTAAGGTGCAAGGAGCTTTCTTCATCAAGATGGCAAAGACCACAGAGATTGGCAATGTTTGGGTTCCACTTCTGAATCTTCTCAAGCGTAGGAAGAAAATTCTTGAGAGCTCTATAGGAGGTGAAACTCCATCTCAGATTATGTTTAGACATCCAGAGGGTGGAGGAAGCTATGTTGACATCTTGTTTTGAGCGATAGATGTCCCAAAGAGAACTGTCATTGACATCTTGATATCTAGGCCAGATATCAGTGAATCTCCTCCATGAGGTTGAGTAGCCCCATCGATGTGAAGGTTGCTGAAAGTTATTAGTATTATAACGCTTATCCATTGAGCCCATACAGAAGCACTAAGAAGAAGATTCCTAAGGCATTTCATAGTATGGAAATCAGCTAGTTCTTTAAGATTTTTCAGACCAAGGCCACCTTCTTCAAAAGGAAACGAAAGATGTTGCCAACTAGCAGGATGAATGGAGGATCCCCACAGGAAGTCACCAAGAAGGATTTCAATTCGTCTTAAGGTAGACTTAGTTAGCTCACCCTGACTCATCCAGTATTGGAAAAGTCCCATTGCATTAGCTTTAATGAGGACAAGACGCCTTGAGAAGGAGATCTTGTTGCCCGGCCACTTAGTGATTGTGTCTTTAAGTTTGTCGAGGCATTGGTTGAAGTCCACCCTCCTGAGGTTGCCGCCGGCTAGAGGATAGCCCAGGTAGGTGGTCAAAAGAGTACCCAGTTGGACACCAAGTTCACCTGCTAAGGATGATTGATTGGGAACATATTTGGAGAAGTACACCGTTGATTTCTGTGTGTTGAGCTTCATGCCAGATTCTGAACCAAAATCGTGAAGAAGGTCTTCAAGATGCTTGATGCTCCTGGGACGGGCTTCATAGAAAATAAGTGCGTCGTCCGCAAACAAAATATGAGAGAGGACAGGCACACTTCTGATTGTGTAGGTTCTAATTTTCTTTTCTTCAATCGCCTGAGCTAATTTCTTGCTAAGACCTTCCATTACTATTGCAAAGAGTAATGGGGACAAGGGATCTCCCTGTCGAAGACCATTTGAATTTTTAAAGAATCCCTTCAGAGAGCCATTGAGAAGGATCGAGAAAGGAGTAGTGACACATTGTTTCACAATGTCGATCCAATCATTTCTAAAACCAAGGAGACGAAGACAGTTCCAAAGGTAAGACCATTGAACTGAGTCGAAAGCTTTGGTGATGTCTAGTTTGATGCAAGAAGACAGAGTGCTTCGAGCAAGGTTGTAATTCAGGGTGAAATCAGCCGCCAGGAGTGAACAGTCTTGGATGTTTCTGCCTTGAACAATTGCACCTTTATTAGGTGATATGATCTTCGGCATTAGAACAGCAAGCCTTTTAGTAATAATCTTCGTGATAGTCTTGTACAGAACAGAACAGCAGGCTATTGGCTGGAAATATGCTGGTGAAGAAATGATGTCTTTTTTGGGTATTAAAGCCAAGAAGACATGATTTAGTTTCCGCACCATGTGCCTGCCATTGAAGAACCACTGAATGGCTTCAATTAGTTCAAGTTTGATAGTACACCAGTTCTATTGATAGAAAAAGCTGTTGAATCCATCGGGACCTGGACTTTTCGAGGCACCAATGGAAAGAATAGCTTTGTGTATCTCGTCCTCATCAGGAATTTGGCAGAGAAAGTCATTGTCCTGATCAGTGATGATCTTATCCCAACCATGACTATCCATTGGGGAAGTGGACCAATCCCAATTGTATAGTTTATCGAATAAGGTAGTAGTCTCCTTAGCAATGGCATCTTCGTCTAGTAAGAAGGCACCTGCTTCATCATAGATCTCTGTGATAGTGTTGATGGCATCTCTTCTTTTGACAGTGGACTGGTAAAGACGAGTGTTCCTGTCACCATTAGCAATCCAGTCCATACGACTGTGTTGCCAATAGTACTTCTCCTCAGCAATATCAAGGGCTTTGATGTGATCGTAGGTTACCATTTCAGCCTGGATAAGCTGATCATAAAGAGGATTCTTACGTAGAGCTCTGGATATGTCATCCATCTCCTGGTGTTCTTTCATAAGAAGGTTCTTGAGGTTGACATGCGTTCTGGACCATTTTTTGATCCTTGACTTCACGTTCTTAAGTTTCTGAATGAACTTAAAGAGAGGATTTCCTACAACTGGCTCGTTCCAGGCATCGTGGAGGATTTTCTTGAAGCCTGGCCATTCTTGCCAGTAGTTAAGAAAATGAAAGGGGCGCGCCTTCCTTGGAATATCTCTAATATTAATGTTAATGCAGAGTGGTCAGAAAATTTGGAGGTAAGAAGTTTGGTTTTCGTACCTGGAAATTTTGTGAGCCAATCGTCATTAACAAGGGCTCTATCAAGTTTACATGCAATGCGCTTGGATTTAGCTAGTTTGTTGCTCCAGGTGAAGATTTCACCGCCAACTGTTGGAATTTCAACCAGACCAGAGTTGTCGATAGCCGAATTAAAGGAACTGAGGACCTGGTTAATGACATCATGCCCACCAGCTTTCTCTTCTCTTTTCCTGGTGTTATTGAAATCACCAATGACTATCCAAGGGTCTTGAATACCCGAGGACAAAGAGACTAGTTTGCTCCAGAGATCTATACGTTGACTCATGAGATTTCTAGCATAAATGCCAGTAATCATGAGATGGAGACCACCTTTGTTGATGACTTGTGCTGTGATTTTTTGATCATCAGAATCAGTAATACTGAAATCCCAGGATCGAGGATCC
Source organism: Alisma plantago-aquatica (assembly GCA_963693085.1). Lineage (NCBI taxonomy): Eukaryota > Viridiplantae > Streptophyta > Magnoliopsida > Alismatales > Alismataceae > Alisma > Alisma plantago-aquatica. Next base: position 1,163,640,939 of record OY856412.1, on the reverse strand, counting down.
CAACCTAGGCAGACACGCCCATTATCAACATGTTGATGATTGGATGTGTACTTCCATCCATTAGGAAAAAGCTTCCGAATGGATTCTTTGTTGTAATTTTTGATTTTTGTTTCCACAAGAATCGCGATAGAGGCTTGAATATGTTTAATAGTTGCTCGAACCTCCTTCTTCTTCCGTGGTTTCCCTGAACCATAGACGTTGTCCATGTAAATGGTCATTTATTAGATTTCCCAGACGATCGGGTCTTACGCTGACCCTTCGCACTAGAATCACCTTTATCATTCGTCTTGTTGTTCTTTTGTCCATTGACTTGTCCAGATCCTTACTTCTCCTTGCCCTTTGAAGGTCCTTCTTCGTTTGAAATGGGTTCATGCTCCATTGGTGTTTCAGACACTTTGGATGTACCCGTTTTTTTTTTGTTTTTTTAATGACCGAGAGAACCCATCCCGGGCGAAGCCGACATGGTAAACTCTCGAGGCATGATAGGGTGTGGTCCGGTCACCCCCCTCCAGCACCTAATCAGTGTGAATTGTCGTTCACAAAGTGCCTTTGATGAGGTTTGAACCCGGGTCCTTCATTGGGACTTACCGAGCTCTTACCACCCGGGCTACTATGGCCGGACTACCAGTTTTTTTTTATGACCGAGAGAACCCATCCCGGGCGAACCCAACATGGTAAACTCTCGAGGCATGAGAGGGTGTGGTCCGGTCACCCCCCTCTCGTGCCTAATCAGCGTGAATTGTCATTCGCAAAGTGCCTTCGATGAGGTTTGAACCCGGGTCCTTCATTGGGACTTACCGAGCTCTTACCACCCGGGCTACTATGGTCGGACTACCAATTTTTTTTTTGTTTTTTTTTTATGACCGAGAGAACCCATCCCGGGCGAAGCCGACATGGTAAACTCTCGAGGCATGAGAGGGTGTGGTCCGGTCACCCCCCTCCCGCGCCTAATCAGCATGAATTGATGTTCGCAAAGTGCCTTCGATGAGGTTTGAACCCGGGTCCTTCATTGGGACTTACCGAGCTCTTACCACCGGGGCTACTATGGTCGGACTACCAGTTCCTTGTGCCTCCTTTCCCTTAGAGGGGTTTCCTTCATTGGGAGCAGGCTTAGACACCTTGGATGCGTCAGAAGACGATCCTTGTGTCTCCTTGTTTATGGTTGAACCACTGCTAGGTTCATTGGTATTAGAACTGTAGGGAGATGATGTTATCCTCAGTTCATCTTCAGGGGTTTCAGCACCTTCTTTGTCTAGGTTTTCCTCAGAATCACGAATCTCGATCGTTTCATGATCGCCTTTATTGGCGTCACCTTCTACGATCGGTTTAGCTTTGCCCCCAATGATCTTCTGCCATTATTTCTTCTTTGGATTAGTCGCTTGCTTCTGCATGTCTTTAGGCTTCAAAGGATAGTCTTCATCAGAATGATCGAAGACCTTGCATGTTTGACAGCGGTCAGGAACATGTTCATATTTAATTTCAACCGATAAGGGTTCACGTTTAGGCAATTTGACCCAGATCTCGTTTGGAAGATCCCCTTCTGCTTCAACTTCTACCAAGGCTCTAGCCTCTCCCAAAGATTCTGGAGATAGTGAACGAAGATCGATCCGCAATAACTTGTCGACTCCACTAGCGACGATGCCGACTGCTTTCTCATACCAATTCCTGCCAAGGCTAGGCATATTGATCCAAATAGGGATTGTGCTAAATAGGTCTTTTTTAATATCGTCTCCAACCTTGAAGTCTTTAACCACAACTAGTTGTCAGTCAAACCAACGAGGCCCCATATTGATGATAGATTGTTTGTCTTCCTCGTTGTTAAAATGTAGAAGGAAAAACTTGTTAGGTTTGGAATACAGATCAAAGCCCCCCTTAGGTTTCCAGACTCGTTTGATCCAAGCTAGAAAATGGAAATAGTATGGTCTTTTTCCAAGAACGTAGACGACAGCAGTGTGTGCCCAACTTTTCTCCATGTTATCGTATGTGGCATCGTCAATGGTAACGTAGCGTTTGCCATCAACGGTCACCGCAGGATCATAGCTGTATGCTTTGTAGTTGTTAGCGCCGCCTAGGACTTGTGCCCAGGCCTTCTTTGGTTGTTCCGAGGCTGCCATGGAGGGGGAAGGCCCCCTCCATCTTCCACCTTGGACGAGGCTCAGAATCTCCTACAGCCTCCAGAGCGCGGAAACCCTAGAGCACGTCTTGTGTATTGTGTACATGCATGCATGCATGCATGCATGTATGTATGTATGTATGTATGTATGTATGTATGTATGTATGTATGTATGTATGTATGTATGTATGTATGTATGTATGTATGTATTTACGATGATACTTCCTGAGTGTAAGGTTTGGCTTCTTGTTTGGAGTCGTTGGGTATGGATGGGTCGTGGCCTTCGGACATGCTTCCCATGTCATGTAATCTTTGGAACCAGGGTACCACCTTTTGGTGGTCTCCTCATCTAATTACCTTCCTTGAAAAAGGCAATTCTGATGTATGTATGTATGTATGTATGTATGTATGTATGTATGTATGTATGTATGTATGTATGTATGTATGTATGTATGTATGTATGTATGTATGTATGTATGTATGTATGTATGTATGTATGTATGTATCGGAATTGGGTAAATTTTATTTCGAAGTCTTATCCCATATGCTACTACACAACTCCAAACCAAAAGAACACACTCCTATATATTGATTCTACTTTTGTAAATTTTACAAATCTTTTTTGCTATGGATTCTTCACTTCTACTTTTATTTCTATGCCTCCTATCATTCCTTTCCCTCCATATATGATAGATGATGCCTGAATAGAGGAGAAGAAGCTTCTTCTTCCAGGTTCCAGTATCCTTCCCAAGAATGGTGATCATCTCCTTTGGGGCCTTCAACTGTAGATGAGAGAAACCAGTGCACATGCATGCTGACTTCTGGAGTTCTTTGACATAGGGGCAGGTCCTGAATAAGTGTTTGTGAGATTCAGTCCCTTCACAGAAGAGGCATTTGTTAGTAGTCCCCGAGTACCATCTTTCAAGCTTGTCCATGGTTGGCAAAGAGTTGTTTGCCACCCTGTAGAGACTGAGAGACCATTTGGGAACTTTGAATTCAATCCAAATGAACCTGGTACAGTTGTTTTCACCTCTATTGCAAATCATGCTCCAGACATCCATCTTTGGGTTGATTTGCATCCAGACCCCCATTTTCCAGGAAGAAGAGGTGCTTGATCTATTTCCAAAGCTTCATCATTCTATTAATCACTCTAGAATAACCCTCCCTAGTGATTGGTTCATAGTCGAGGCCCTTTGGGTATCTTCCTTTCATCCATCTTGCCCAGGGCGAGATACCATGGTTGTAGCTAATGATTCTCTTCACGGTGACTCAGTTGGCAATCTCTTGAGGAGTTTTGAGTCCCACTCCACCTTCTTCCTTCGGTAGGGAAAGCCTAGTGTATTTCATAGGATGAGTTCCTCCCGCCCAGACAAAGTTTGAGATTGTCATCTCCATTCACTCTAGAACCGCCATTGGGATTTCACCTTGTTGGACCCAATAGATGAGCAATCCTTCTATAGTTGATCTGGTGAGAATGATTTTGCCTGCCATTGATGTCTTGGTGAGAGGCCATCGAGCGATCATGTCTTCAAGCTTATTAGTGCAGTTAGTAAAGTGTTTAACTTGGAGATTGCCCCCAGAAAGAGGGAAACCCAAGTATCTCGTGGGAAGGGCACTGGTTTCAATCCCCAGAACTTCCTCAATGGAGTCCTTGATGTGCATGCAGTTTGCCAAGGTGAAGAGTTGGGTCTTATGCTGGTTGATATGCAATCCAATTTGTCCGCCAAACTTGGTTAGTATCTTCTTTAAATTGTTCAGATAGTGCGTCTTTGCCTCAAGGAATACAATTACATCATCAGTGAATATCATATGGCTCCATACTCTCATCCCATGAATAGTATATGTTCTGATATCCTTCTTCTTTTCTGCTCCATTCATTAGTTGGGTGAAATATTCCATTATAATGGTGAACAAGAGTGGTGATAAGGGATCACCCTGGTGCAAGCCATTTGTGCCTTGGAATATACCATTTGGGGTGCCATTGACTAGAACTGAGAAACTAGTAGTGCATACACATTGCTTGATTAATGATATCCAACTAGCTCTGAACCCTAGCTGATCCATGACCCACCACCATTTGTCCCATCAGACACTATCAAAAGCTTTTGACACATCGAGTTTCATGCTCATCTTATTATGTCCTCGCTTGACTCCGAAGTCTGCCATGAACTCCCCTACAAGTAAGCTACAGAGAAAATGTTAAAAGCATGCAATTGCACTCTACATGCCTACAAACCTATGTGTCATGGAAAGAGTGTCAACTTCTTGTTGGATCCCTAAAATTGATGCAGAGTGTTAGTAAAGGTATTAGAGCAGCATTAAGTTGGATGTCCAAGTCCTTGACAACACCCTCCTCTCCTAGCACTCACAATTTATTACGGTCACAGTAGTCAAGAGGTGTATTGGAAGAAGTACCCATGTTTGTTGAACCCAGGTTACTCCCTCCACAAGCCCCATCTTTCCATAGAGAAGTTAAGGACCAACCCCTCCTATGCAGGTCACATTTAAATGATGATGTAAAGCAGATATGAACTCAAGGGCTAAAAAGCAAGGGTTAATTTATTCCTATGGATGCATCCTCCGTTGGTTATTGAAAAGTTTGAGATTGGTTCTAAACCCTTCATGTGTAGATTAACAATTCTTTCAAACCATAAAATCTTCTTAAATATTTACAATCTATTTCAAAACACAAATAGTCTTTTTAGATATTAACAATCTTTTCTAATCAAACAATCTTTTCAAGATTCAAACAATCTTTTCAAGATTCAAACAATCTTTGTAAAGATTAACAATCTTTTCAAACCAAGAAATCTTTTTAAAGATTAACAATGTATTTCAAAACTCGAACAAATATTCTAAAGATAACAATCTTTTCAAATCAAACAATCTTCGAAAAATATTAATAGTCTTGTCAAATCAAACTTTATTCTTAAAAGATTAACAATCGTTATTCATAACCTTTTGTGTAGTCTCTTAAAAAATAAACAACTTCATTTTCTAAGTATCCTGGTTCAAAACCCCATCAAGAAAGATGGTTCTTCAAATTTGATAGAGACGTCATTTGTCGATGTTGTGTTTGCCAATCACCATGGTCCTGGATTAATATCTAAACTAGACCACCCAAATCCTTCTGCGCTTACATTTAGAGTTTTGGACTATGACCTTAACTAGACCATCAGTGCCTTTCATGCCTACATATATGAACCTAGACTATGAACTAAAATTGGACCACCATCTATAACCCAATTTTGTGTTCAATTAGGAGATGTCAAGTCGAGGCTTTTTTCTTGTTGAGCACTTGTTGCTTATAAGGGGAAAAACCCCCAAGAGAAAATCCTTAATTAGGAGAAAATTAGGGTGTCATAGATGAGGTCAAGGGTTTCAATTTGACAACCCCTCTGGTCATTCCCTAGGGAGGAAAATGATTGATTAAGCATAGTGAATAGCCTATAAATGGTTATCTTAATATTGATCAACCACAAAAACCTTCAACTATACCTCATGTTTTGACCCTCTTTGGATAACTACATAAGGAACTCCATATGCCACTAACACCACAATGTGTCATTCCATTTCCACCATATTTATGTTTTCCTCACCACAACATTGACAAGTACATCTCATGCTAAAGTTGAACAAGTCGTCTATCTCAACCAAGCTAGGGGAAGGTGATATCATTTAAAATCAATCATGACAAAAAATAGACAATTGCAAGTGTCATTCGTCATAAGAAGATTGCAAAGGACCAAGGAATATCCTTTTTATATTCCCCAGACAAAGGGAGAAGTCCACTTAACCTCTTGGATAATATATGTGTATGGAGAGTCCCATCCCTAAACAACAAATATGATCTGGTTTCATATTACACACTTTTCACGAAACATGTTGATTTAAATTTTAGGACGTCACAAGAAGATCAAGGAGACCCTACTTCACCCGGTCCTGCATATATCAACCCAAATGTTGGAAGCAGTAGTGCGGACTAACATGCCATTGATGGTGTCAAAAGAGAGCCGACAACAATAAGTAAGAGAAGCCAATTGGAGGGGAGAATCACAAAGAGACCATACTGATTACTAAAACATTTGCCTCTCAAAATGGCCCCACTCTATGCACACCATAACAACTAACTAATCTTCCCTTTGTGCCTCCACCAAATACTAGAAACATGGGAGGGTGACATAATCAGGGTTTGTTGGGAAGGGAGCTTCATATGTTGGCCCATAAATGCCATTCTTCCCATATGGCAAGTGGATCCCCCACTAGCCTCAACCAGAATCATTTCAACTAGGGACCTACCACAATCCACTAGTCTAAACACTATGGTAGTCTCAGTAACTACTAAAGTAATGACCTCCCTCTTGGCATCTGAAGATGAAGTTGAGGTTAAAAAGGAGGAAGAAGTCATAGTTGTAAAGGAAGATCATGATGAGGTCGAGAAGGTAAAAATCATAGTGAAAGTCCAAGAACAATATCTAAATGGTTCATGACCTATACCCAACCTACATTCCTTTTATCCATCACTACATTCGAGTACAATCCATAACTAGAAGGAATGTATGATTTCCCACCACTAGTATATGCAGCACTGTCAAGACAATAAAACCACCAATGATATTGTGTTGACCGCTCGCCTGGAAGTTACTTCCCCAAAACAAGTCATTGTGGACCCCTCATGCTCGAGATCCTATAGAAGATAAAACAAATAGAATAGAAGAAGGACAGCATGAATACATTCAACAACTTCTGTCATTTCTATAATGCAAAGTTGTCGAACAACTTTAGCATGCCCAAGTTCCACAAGTACTCCAGAAAGGGGGATTTGATGGCCCATGTCAAGGCATGATGCTCAGACATGGTAGAGGTACAAGACAAAGGCAACATACTGATCCGCTGCTCGACACAAACCCTAATAGGTCCCACTTTAGTCTGGTATAAGAAATAAGACATGAAATTATCACCACTTGGGACAAGATGGCTACGAAGTTCATTAACCAAAATGATTGGAATCTAGATCAAGTATCCACCAAGGAAGTTTGGAGGCGTTACAATAGAAGGTGGAGTAATCTTCTTCGAGTTTAATTAGCAATGAAGAGAGTTGGCCACCTAGCCAGAATTCAAGCCCATGGATAAGGAGGCCCTTGACATGATGATCAGAAAAGCCACACCAGTCCTCAAGACATTGTTGTCCCTACAAAGGTATAATATCTTCCCAAAATTAATACAAGAAGGAATATGTATTGAGAATTCCAACAAAAGGGGGTCTAACAAAACAAGGCCTCACTTGTTATCTTCCATCCACTTATACAATGACCAATATGAAGTCCAAATAGACCACGACTAAGGCAATATATTCAACAATAGCATTCATACTAATCCTAATTGGAATTATCAAGCAAGATCATCCAACCATCCAAATATCACTAATTCAGGCTCCAACATCTCGGGAAACCAACATCATGTCGCCACAACAATACCAAGATAAGACAACACCACCCCACTATTAGCCTCAATGCATGCCTCCAGACTATTTGTGATTGCCAAACAACTTCTATAGGTATGTACTACTTCCGTTTCAACTGCTTGTGCAACAAGCAAGAGGAAGCACCCCTCCAAAAAAAAGTAACCCTACACCTCAAGAGGATCTAGCAGCCTCAACTATAGCATCAGAAGAGCCTTTCAAGAAAAAAAGGAAGCTCATTGCGTTAGGAGCTTCCCTTAGATCCATCTTGGCATCTACTAAAGTTTCATGCCATTAGGGAACCTCCCATTACTTGACAAAGAGTTGCAATTCGAATGTCTTTTGCGACTTCTATCGGTCCAACCTCCTGATCCCTTACCTAAGAGTTACAATGGCAATGCTTTTTGCAACTTTTATCAGGCCAACGGATACAAGATGGATTCTTTCCTTGAATTCAAGCATGCATTACAAGACTTGATCCAATTTGGTGAAGTCAACATAGTCACACTGTAAGAGATGCCCTCATCTTCCAACATTGTAGATGTCATATTATCACGTGAAGACCCAATACAATGGCTTTTCCTTTGAATCAAGTCACCAGTAGTTGGTCCTGAGGCACATGTATCGTCACTTCTATCCTAGAGAGGAAATCGGTAATTCTACTAAGCACTAAGAAGCCCATCATCATAAGTGGAGTTTTCCAGGGGCAAAAAGGGTGGACAATGTGGGTTCCTAAAGTGTTGGTCTTGATAAAGGCACGCCATTCTATGGTTCCTCGTCCTATGGTTGTGTTAAAATCTACTATATACATGCCAACCACACCAGAAATGGCCCAACATGTTTCCCCAACAAAAGAGCCTTCAATTCTTGACAAGGTCAAATAGAAGGTAACTACATATGTAGGAGTCCCTACTTGTGCACCATAAGAGAATATGGGCAAGGTCTCCATTTCGGTTATCAACACCAAGTAGGTACCTCCCACTCTAAAACTCTACAAGGAAACAAGTTTGGAAGGCTCAACATAATCTAGTTTCTAAAGAACTTGAATGGGAAGTGTCTCTAGCTGTGATAAATGCATATTCATCCTAGTTTTACTTGCATTTTTCATCTGGTTTTGCATTCATTTGCATCATTTTACTTTAGAACTAGCTTACTTATTATGTTTACTTTAGCTTATGGTAATATAAGTTTTGATCCAAATTTGTGGTCTTCACAACAGGCTTGAACTTTATTGTATGCTAGGAGTGTAGGAAGCAGTGGTCCTGCTAGACAACTAGTGAGCAAAAGAAATTTTTGAAGATGTGTGCAAAAAGAACCTCTCAGGGAGGGTGGACTTACATCTTCCAAACTGTCAATTTACATTACATCTACCAAACCATCAGTTTACATTACTTTTGACAAGCTTTCAGTTTGCATCTTGTCATCTTTCCTTTGATCAACAACTGAAGGAAGCCCAATGGTAGCCTATAAAGGATCTCCAGTGTCTTCCTTCTAATATAACACCTATTCACGCCTTCTGGTGGTTGACCTGCCCCAAAAATTAAAGGTAGCTATACACATATCTTTTGATGGCCAAGAAGCAAAGGATCCCCAGTGCTTGCCTTTTGATGGAAAACCTTCTCTCCATCCGCATTCTGATGGCCACCATATGAAGGAAGTTCTACAATAAAAAAACAACAAAAATCCTATGGTCCCCTTCTGATGGAAGTACTACTTCCACCTTTTGAAGGAACTCCTTCTTTTCATTCTGATGGTTGACCTTCACTCCATAAAGGATGGTAGTTCTAGACTCTCTTCTGATGGAGGTCCTACATGCCTCTTCTGATCGTCATCCTGACTCCACGCCTATCAATGGAACTTTGGAACTCTATGTGACCCATTGATTTCCTCATTGTGTTGCCCCTTCACCTTCATGTAACTGACCTTTCAAATATAAAGTCGATGGTACATTCTAAACCCTACCAGCCACCTATAAATATAAGGCTCCAGCCTCCATTCAGAGGCGTCTCTTCTCTAGCTCCATACTACTACATTCACCACTCATCTAAAGGAATATGATCTCCAGTGGTGGTTTCCACCAGTTTACAACCATATCAACCAAATACTACAATCCACTAAGGCTCAACCATTTGAATTTGAAAGATGAAGATCAAAGAAGCCTCCACCATCACCTATTGCACCTTTATTTGTAGATTAGTTCCAAGCAAGAGGGGCACCAAAGAAGAAGGGCCACCTAATGACAATCATGGGCATAATCTATTGTTGCATCTCTTCTACCCATAGAAATTATGTCTATCTTCTTAATTTTCCTTGTTCATTCTGATTTTGCTATGAGCAACGAGTAGTTCCTTAAACTAGGATGTAGGGAGTATCCACACTTTTTGCTTTTGTTGTTTTACTACATATGAATTTGTATGAACCTTTTTTTATTTTGAATTATTGTCTTGTATTATTCTTGTATAATTGTCTGATCACCAAGTTTACATGTTTATCATGATTTTGGGTGTAGAGAACTTCAAAATTAGGATCTTGTATGTCTCTTATTTCTTATTAAACCCTTGATGAGAACTTTGGATAGGTGTTTTCTGAGGCGATGGTGTATAATCTCTAGGAAAAAAAGATTAGGGTGATATCTTTTTGGGTTTTATTCCTAATTCCAAAAGGAGGATTTACCTAGCCTTAATGTTACACATTCATGCTTGTTTGTGATGTAGTGAGAGAATGAACATAGTAAGTGGTGGTGAAACTCGCTCACCCCAATTTTTCCATTCATCGGTAATCTTTATTTGATTTCATCCCTTTTATTCTTGCACTTTAGTTATAATCAGCAATCAACATTCCTGTGATAAATACTTTTTCCCGTTTGTTAATTTGATCAATCAATTCTTAACAATGTTGTCCTTTGGGATCAATCCATAACTACACTATGATAAGACTCGTTCACTTCTGGGTGGTACTATTGTACTATTGTTTTGGTTAAAGCTAGGTATTTTAATAGTGAATTCTAAGGTATGAAATACACACCTCAACTTTTGATAATGTTTCCAGGGAAAACAAAGTGACTGACTGATTTAGTTTAATCAAGATTAGTTAGGACTTTTCCTTTTCCTTTGAAAATATTGAAAATACCTTTAAACAAGATTTTGTTGAATATATTCTTGAATCTTATTCTCTTTTAACATGATAGATGATTTCTTTATATTTTAGGCATTACCTTAAAATGGAGTGGTCGACGTTGTAGTGTGTACAATTTCAAGTGTGTAATTATTATGACCATACATTAGTAAACCATCCCTAATGCCTTTCTATAATTTATAGCAGCATTGTGAAGGATTAACATCTAGCACAATGTCATGACTAGTGTGTGTATTATGACAATGCAAATCAAAAATATTCAGGAATCACCATGAAGAACCCTACTAAACAAACCAATTTATAATGAATAAGACCTCAGCAAGTAATATTCTAGAGGCTCCTATGATCTGCCATGCTATGAAGTTTAATTTCCTTATGTGGCTTACTACAACCAAAAATATTGTAGGGACTATGATAATGAGAAATACTATGAATATCAGTCTTCACCCGGTATGAGTGACAAGATGAACACCCTAGAAAAATTGCATGTTTAAGAAAAAACCATAGAAAAAGGTTAGTTTCATAGACATCCCAGTATGTGAAGCTTACTCTAACAACTAAGAAGTTATAGGGTCATGCAAAAAGTTGTCATTGGAAGCCAGAGCAGTCGTAGATGATGGTTTTGATGATTATGATTATGATGATACCATCTCGGTGTTAACGATCCCAAATTCACTGGTAGTTTCATAAAATAAAGATCTAAAACTAGAGTGTGAAATGTACACCTATACCCCATCCTTATTTTTCCTTGTGGCTTTAGTAAATTAGTACAAACTATCTCAATAAGAATATGGATCTGGCTTCGTAGAAAAAGTTAAGGCTCCATAATCTATTTCTATTATATACTTTGATCCAACCATTATTGATGATCAACCAGAATAGGTTGACCCTATTCTTGAAGATGAATAACCAACTCTAAGTTCACATCTATTTTTTCCAATTTAATAGAAGCCACTTTATAAAGAGTTCTATGCTCCACCTTAACCAAACTTTATCCCATATTTGGAAGATTCAGATGAGGAGCTTCTATCTTTGTAGGAAGTCCATACGCCGCCAGTGTTTTACTATGATACTAACTTTCATGTTGTGGTTTGCCTATTGATGAGGTTGTCACACACTTGATGGAGGAACCATAGTAACATTCTGACACAATCTAGGACCCTACCACTTCTATCAACCCCAATGTTGATTGGACGATATTCAAGGAGGACAAATAGCCACAAAAATATCATTGCCATGTTGACCTCACTGATGACATAGTTCCTACCATGCCAGCATCAAACCTCCTACATACAAATTTAGGTGATGAGGAGAAGCCAGAGCCTGATCCTCAACCTGATCTACTACAACTGGTGTTACAGATGGTGGGCTCGTTACCTATTACCTTTATCTTCAAATAGGATGATCCACCACAGGTCTTGTGGATGAGCTAACCTAGGAGACACGAGACAAGAACCACTCCTATTATGTGCCTCTTCTTCTAGATCCATATACATCAACAACACTCTTCTACTAATGGAGGAAGATTTGTGGTCTACTGTATGGTTTTTGAGGTGAAAAGAAACATCATTTCAATCATCAAAAAAGCCCCTTTGAGCTTTCATGACCACCCAATCACTAGGTGCACTATGGAGCTCCTTTGTCCAAGGTGTCAACACTCATCAACATTCCTTATAGTTGGACCTTCATTAGGCTTCTAGGACTACTTTGGTTGAACTCTACATGTTTCTTACCCTCCATTTCGAATTTAGTGTTTGCTTAGAGGCAAGAAACCACTTAAGTTTGGGGTGCTTGGTGAATGGTATGTATCTCACTCCACCTACACCCTTCTATCTTTTTATTTCTTCTTTTAGTTTTAGGAACATATCGGCTCATACATGCATTGCAATTTGCTTTTTTTTTCAAAATTTCTCTACTTTGAGTAAAAAAAAACCATTATCTAGCCGGCTTAGATTCATATTTTACATTTTCATGTATGCATGTTGTCATCACCTAACTCTCTTTCTTCAAAGCAACACCATGTAGTGACCATTCTTTTGAAACAACCAATGGCTAGAAATCGCCCTATGTGTCCTTGTAACCTAAACATCATATTTCCCTAGAAAATGTGGTAGGTATTTGAGGAACTGAGAGAGATCAAACACATCATTCTTCTAACTGACTAGTGAAACAAAGTCATGGAATCATCACTTTTCCCTTATCATGTCACTATTTGAGCAGAATGAGACTAGGAGAACAACCGGGTGCACTAAATTGTAAATCAAGTTGCACGTTGATTTGACCCCTCTTCTACACTCCTTCTTCCAACCTTCTAACCTTCTATACATCAAAAGGAAAAGAAAAAACCAATAAAAAGTGCCAAATTTAAAGTTCAAGGTCCCCTCCCTACTCTATCCCCTTCTTCTATACCCCTCTCTACATAATAGGGTTGTATCACCAAAAAGAAAAGATGTCAATGTACAAAAAACAAAAAGGAAAAATGTTGCAATATATGTATTTCCAAAAATAAATGCAATCTCAATTCAAATGGAATAGAGATTTGCATCTTCCTTTCGCAACCCCCTTCTCTCTATAATCCACCTAGAGACACAATGAATGACTCATTTTGATATTCTTTTCAAGCACCTCAGTGTCATATCATATGCATACTTATTATTCAGTGGGATTCTCTATACTTTCATGAAAACTTTTATATGTATTTGGTATTGGGTATAGTGATCAGCAAGTGTTTTTAGGAAGAAAATTTAGAAACTAAGACTTGGATAGGTGTGTTCTGTATCTCAGGAAGTAGGTTTCTTGGCCATATCAGGTGGTAGGAAATAAGCATGATGTGAAGGTGAGGCAATCACATTAGTTTAAAGTATTCATTTAGAAATGGTTTCACATTTTGCGTTGCTCTAGGATGAGAAACATTTAAGTTTGGGGTTAGGGTGAAGTAGTGAAATAGCCCCCCACACACTGAAGTAGTTATGAAGATGCTTGATGGGGCTTACATCCCCAAAGTTGTCAGAACAAAAGTGCTCATTGTGACCAATGGGTTAATCACTACCCCACACCTGATCTCATTTTCAGAAGATGAGATGCCCTCATGAGGAGGTCACAACAAACCACTACTAATCACTAAAATCTACAAGGGCCTCAAGATCCCTTCTTACTTTGTGGATAGTGGCAGATGCCTCAACATGTCCCCCCTCAAATTCTTAGCATCTCAGGAAGGGATTCCTCCAACCTACAACAAACAAAGAAGAAAGTGACCTCCTTTAATAGGATAATCAAACACACCCTAGGAAGATCACTCTCGAGCTACAAATCCAACCAAAGACCCTTACAATGATATTCATGGACATGGAATTGATAGCCTCTTTTAACCTTCTCTTGGGAAGGATATGGATTTATTATAATAAGTATAATAAGGTGGTTCCCTCATCACTACATCTAATATTAAAATATCAAGTAGGACATTCCATCATCACAATCCAAGCTGATATCTTGGGCACCATAGCTTGGATAGAACAAGATGATCTCTAGTTTTGCTTTGAGATGTTAAATATCGATAATGTAAGATGGGTATCACCATGAAGAACATTATCTTGTCGTCTTTTGTATGACCCTACTTTGATTGCTCAATGGTTGCTAGAGATGCATATTCATCCAGATCCAGGCTTGGGAGGCAAGCGATATTGGGGCGCTGAGATTATCTTGATTCCTCCGAGACCAAAGGGGTTGGGCCTAGGATTTTATGTCCCATATTGTGCATGACATCATCTCACTATGTGGATGTCATATTAGAAGCCTACTGTGTTGTGGTCCACTATGATGAACTTGACTAGAAGATGTTGTCTTAAATACTACCACTAACTCAAGATCTGAGCAAAGAATCCAGACACATTCATCTAGATGAAGATCATCGACTTTGGGTAGTATACCAATGGGGCCTCAACCCTGAGCATAAAGGTCCCCATATGTACTTCCCATGCATCATAGTTGTAAGACCCCTGACCTAGATTTTGGGCTTACCTTGTTTGCATCACCTAATAAGATGCTTAAACCTTAATATAATCCTTTGATGTGCTTTTATAACATGTGACAAGCTTGTGTTTTTGGTTTGGTCATGTTTGGATGATGTTTGAGCTATGTATCCTTATTTTGGACCAAGTTGTAATTTACCCAAGTTGAGGAGTTATCTTGCAATTTGTCACATGTAGAGTCTGTTTCTTATTCCTTGGCATGATGAGAGAAAAGATGGTGTCAGCGGGCACCTTTCTTGGACCAGGGTTGATGATGTAGCATCATGTGGTGATGTTAGGCTCCTAGGGTTCCCCTTATTGTTGAGCTTTGGCCTTCTATTGGTTGTGGAGTGCTGTGATCACAACACCTCACTTGGTGAGTGTTGCGACCGCAACACTTATTCTAGATGTGTTTTGTTTCGACCATATTGGCTTTGGTAAGGTTTGGTCTAGGTGCTTTGTCTTCTAGTGATGTGTTTCGGCCTTACTTTCTTGGGTAACCTTGTATAGCTATAGCTACATGTGCCTATGTAATGTTGTGCCCACTACAGGGGGTGTTGGTGACCTAAGTGGTTGACACCCAACCTAGGTTGTATTACCCTTTCAGTGCATGCATATTTTGAGTGGGTGCATGGTTGTTTCTTTGGTGGAAAAGTGCCCTTTTGGTGCTCTCTTATAATGGCACCTCATACTCACCTTACCTCTCTCATTCTTTGAGTATATAACCTCTCTTCTCTTCATACAATCATCCTTTTCAACCGTCATCCCTTCCTTGCTCTCTTGTTCTCATCATTGAAGCTTTTTGGAGCAAAGGAGGTCTAATCTTAGAGATTTAGTGGCTGATTAACCTTGCATGTGGTTTTCTTGAGCTTGATTATCCTCCTTGTGGTGATCTTTGGTGATCTTCCTTCTTGGTAAGTGGTTTTGAACCCTTGATCTTGTTTTCATTCGAAAACCTATCTTCTTCTCCTTTCTTTGTCCATCGACTATGGTTCATTCATGGTGGTCATCTTGAGAGGAACTCCTCATCACAAGGGTCGGAAACTATGTTTTGACATGGTGGTACCCAAGTGAGACGAAGCTTTCTTCTCTTTCTCCTTTCTTCATTTGTTCATCCTAGGGTCTTTCACCCAATTTCTTGAGATCCCCTTTGACCATGGTGTTCTTCTCTTTGTATGTGATCTTGTGGCTAAAGTGGTGATCTTGGTTAGAATTTCTTTCTCTCTCTTAGAGCTTGTGATCTTAGGAACCTGATCTCTTCATCGGGTGGGTTATATAACTCTCTACCTTCTTCTATTATTGCACCTAATTTGTGCTTACATGCTACTATTTTCATCTCTAAAACATGATGTTATGATTATGGAGGAATTTATCATGATTTATGGTTTATTATTGTGTAGTATTCTCATGTAGATTTCTCTCTTTCTTAAACCCTAATCTAATGTACCCAATTTGTTATGTGATGGTTGAGGTAATGTTTATACATGCATCATGATCCTTGGTTCTATCACCATGTTATGGTTCATCCATTGAGTTTTCTTGAAGTTTTGAATCAATTTTCTTGAGGTTGAAGCTTAGTCTCCACTCTCCTAGTTTAGTTTCTTAATGGATCATGTTGGAGATTGGTTTTGGGGTTTTGACATTCATCTTGTGTGGAGTTTTCCCTCCTTTATGGTGCTTAGTACCTTGACATTCACATCTATTTTGATCATGGTTTATCTCTTTTTTTAAGAGAACTATGTGTGGTTGAGGTAGCTTGACCTTTGTGGTCTCTAAACTCACCCTAATTCTTTGGCGGATACCTATGTGTAGTACATGTGTTGGTCACACATTAGTTTTTGATGCAATTGTCACACCCTTGCTTTTTGGCTGATGTTGTTGTAGTCGACATGCTTTGATCTTGAGTCAACTTTACTTCAGTCGCAAACACCTTGACCTAGCTTGAATGAGATATTCCTTGTGGGGTGTTGTGGACGCTACACCCTTGCTTCTATATTGGTTGATACACATTGACCTATTTTGGTCACAATGTCATTTTGATCGCAAAGCAACGTTACTGGTTTGGTTGTTGCATTTTTTGTGTGTGTGCTTCGATCACAACACATGTATGATGGTCGGTACCTATGGTGACGGTCTCTATGCCTAGGTAGGTATGTTAGTCGCTACAAGGTATTGTGGTGAGGATCGACACACATACACAAGTACATGTTCGCTACACATGAATTACACAGTGAGATGGTCGCACATGTACATGTAAGTGATGATGATATGTAGTGTTGTTTTACATAATAGTCTAAGCATGATTAGGTAATGAAGCTTTACCCTAATATGTTCCAAGAAAGTGGGAGGTAGTGTAATTAGGGTTCATTGGTTGAATGATGTATTAGAACCCTAATCGGCTATGTATGTGAAACCCTAACCATAATCCTAGGGTATGATACGCTTGTTGAACTTGTCCTGATGTATGGCATGTAATTATACTTGATCTCTCCTACTTGTATGGATCTAACCTTGCAGGTTGAATGAATGACATAGCTTGTTAATTCTACGGTGGTAATTAAGTGACAGGTTGATGGTTATGTGCTTTGTTAAGGCATGATGAGATGATAATGATGTGATGGGTCTTATGACCTGGCAAAGGCTTAATGCCTAGTGTGAGGTATTATCCTTCAGTGATGTGATAAGGGATTGATATCCCAAGATAGTATGATTATGGTGAAGGTCTTGTATGGCCATGGGATATGATGATGGCCTTGTGAGGCAGTGGTATCATGTGATGATGAGACAAGTTTATACTTCAAACATTTTATATCTTCTGAAGTTGTATTATGCCCTTATCTTTGTAGAGTTTTTTTAGGGTTTGTGTGTTGTAACTTGATTGATGCTAAAAGATGCCCAATTAGCTTAATTAATCAAATGAAACCCTAATCATGTATGTGTCATGTTCCATAGATCCATCTTCAGCGTCATTATTAGTTGGATGGTGAAACGAGCAATTCCTGTGGGAACTCAGAGCGCATGTTGTTTAATATGTGGGGTGCAAGTTGAGGTATCTCCTTGTATCCTTATGACACTGGGATGGATGAGTTCATACCCAGGAAGGAGAACGGTTGAGACTATAGCTCAGATGATGTGATTCCCTACATGTGATATGTTTACTGGGATGACTATGGTCATACCCTTGCAAGAGAATGGTTGTGGTCGTATCTCAGTTCACTAGCGTTGTGAGCTATATACCAAGGCGGGCTAAGTTGTTTTGCAGTTGGACTTGATATGTCATTGAGGCAGACTCGTACTGACTGAGGGTGTGGAGAGATCATGGATCCTGACTCTTCCATTGATCTTATATGGCACTAATTTCAACTTAATAGTGGTCAGTTGGAGCATGAGTGGTATACCTCATCTCCTCAAGGCATAATAAAAGATGTACACAGCCGTGTAGTATATTTTTTCTTATGGTTAAATACATCTCGCATTGGATGACCCTTTGCCTTATCTTTCTATTGACTTCTTGAATTATAATATGGTAAGAGAAATCAACTGTTATACATGTTCTTCATATTCCTTCTTAAATTTTAAATCGTTCTACTGCTTAGTGGTAACTGCCTAATTTGCTTAACTTGTATTATTATTTTAATACATATCATTTAGTTGAATTTGTGCAACCTGATAATAATGTTATCTATCTACCTAAATCTATATGTGCTTGTAATAGATGTCGGTGGAGAGTTATATCTCTCACTGGGATGTTTGGTCTCACCCTGTGGGTTTATGACATCTTTTAGGTGGTCGTGCATGTAGAGGTAGAGATCGTTTTGTTGAGGCTGAGAAGGAAGAGGAACAATAGGTGTTGTAAAGGTTTTATAAGTTTCTTGTATTTTGTAGTAGAGTCATAGATGTCGTCCTTGTACTCGTAGGTCCTTGGGGAGGTTTTGTGGTTTGTATATCGAGGCGACGTTTTGGCTGTAAGCCTTTGTTGTACATATATGGCATATGTACAGGTATGAACAGGTTATCATATGTAACAGGTTGTGTCCAGTGAGCCAGTGAACAATGTTATGTAATAATATTTTGGCATAAAATATGATACAGATGGCTTTTGTGGACCCATATGTAATATGTTCCCACATGAGGTGGATATGTAATGTCGATTTTTAGTTTATCCTGTTTTATGGTAATCTGGTTGTTAGTAATAATTGTGTGCTTTGTTTTGAGTAATCTCACTTTGTGGCATGTTGGGGCATCACATCTTGGTTGGTATCATAGATATAGGTTCACTGAGTATATAGGGACACAGGACTAGGGTTTATGTTTATTCTAGTATCCTCCAGTCTATCTTATGGTAACTTCTGCTTATGCAGAAGAAAAAAATGAAGAAGAGAAGAAAAGATGGTTGGATAACATGAAGAACGTGTTGTCGAGAGCAGTGTTGATGCACTAGGTAGCAGTGCTAGGAGGAAGGAGACAGTGGATGATGTGCCTGAGGTGCCCCAATTTGACTCTGTTGTAGTAGTCAATCTTGCTTTTCAGTCCATGTTTGGATAGTTCATGGCTATAATGACACATATGGTGGATAGAAAGCCCACTCCTCAAGCAAGAGCAGCAATCCCCAATGTGGAATCTTCACGATCTGAGAAGACCTTTGAAACATTAAGGTGAGTAGGGGTGGTGGATTATGCGGGTATGATAGACCTAGTGGATGTAGATTTGTGGTTGACCAAGCTGGAGAAGGCCTTCAAGATCCTCAACATCCCCAAGGAGGATATGGTGAAGCATGTTGTGTATCTGTTGAAGGGGAGTGTTGGCCACTGATGGGCCATTGAGGAGGAGAAAAGGCCCGATGTTGTGATTATTTGGGAAGAGTTTTGATGGGAGTTTGTGAGTTGGTATTAACCTGAAACCTATCTTGATGAGAATATCAACCAATTTTAGAAGATCTGGCAGGGATCTATGTCAGTCAATGAGTATGAAGCTAAGTTCATGGAGCTTCTAAGGTTTTGTCCACATATGGAAGTTACAGACAAGGAGAGGATTAGATAGTTTGAGAAAGATCTGAGTACTGATTTGATGACTCTAGTTTCATCTGTAGAGAATAGAGAGAGTTCACCATGTTTGTGGAGTCAATTAGAAGGGTAGAATGATCAGTGGTGTAGAAATGGGAGACAAAGGCCAAGAAGAGGCATGTGCAGTACCAAGGACAGTCGTCTGAACAATTTAAGAAGCTGAAGTTTTCCGTATCATCGTTACAACAAAGATCGACAAGTCAGTCACTGTGGCCACCAAGTAGAGGCATAGGTTGTAGTTTTCCACCTACAGGAGCCCAAAGTGTTGCATCGGTATCGGTACCAGGACCAATGAGGCCACAATATGACTCCATGACTTGCCACAAGTGTGGACATGTGACACATTAGGTGGAATTGACATGTGAGAGATGAGGAGGTTACCCAACAACCAAGACAGAGTCGGCAAGGGTCACAGCAACAACAATAGTTCAATAGTGGCAGTGGTAAAAGAAGTGGAAAGGCATCGCAAGATGGTTCTTCAAGACAAGGCAGTATGGGAAGGGGACAACAACAGGCAACGACTCGATTCTACACGATGAGTCAGTCGGAGGGAGTGGTCAACCCGCGAGTTATGATAGGTCATATGGATTTATTTCATTATGTTTGTCTTCTTCTTGATTTATATCTATTTTGGTTGACTCGGGTGCTATGCACTATTTTATAATCATAGAAGTGATTGTTGGTTGTTCTTTTCCTATTATTTGTAGATGTTATAGTCTTCATTTAGAAACCCCTTGGGTTGGTTCCGCAAAATTGCGGGAGGTGTGTGCTTCCTGTGTCCTTTCTTTTTCACGACATGACACTCAAGTGGACCTCATACCACTTGATATGCATGGATTTGATGTGATCCTTGGAATAGATACTTTGGAGAAGTATCTAGTGGTCTTGTATTTTAGTTCCAAGGTGGCGACGTTTGTCAATGGCAATGAGTCATGGATCTTCCAAGGAGATAGGAAGATTCTCCCTACATGTTTAGTGTCAACAATGACAGTAGAACGGTTGATGAGGCAGGGTTGTGATGTGTTCTTGGCACATGTGGTGGATACCAAGGTGAGGAGTATGAGTATCCAGGAGGTGCTAGTTGTCCATGAGTTCAAGGATGTGTTTCCAAATGAGTTCCTACGTGTTCCTCTAGTCCAAGAGATTGATTTTGAGATCAATCTAGTTCTGGGCACGCAGTCTATATTGTAGACATTGTATAGAATGGCACCAGATGAGATGTCAGAGTTGAAAAATAATTGCAAGAGCTGCTTGAGAAGAGTTTTATCAGGCCAAGTATGTCACCATGGTGTGCACCAATTTTGTTTGTCAAGAAGAAAGATGGATCCATGAGGCTATGCATCGATTACAAGTAGTTGAACAAGGTGGCAATAAAGAACAAGTATCCTTGTCACAGATTGATGATTTATTCAACCAGTTGTGAGGTGCCACTGTGTTTTCCAAGATAGACCTGAGGTGTGGATATCACCAATTGTGGATCAAGGCAGATGACATACCAAAGTCAGCTTTTAGGACAAGGTATGGTCACTATGAGTTCATGGTTATATCGTTCAGGCTAACCAATTCACCTGCAACGTTCATGGACTTGATGAATAGGGTGTTTAGACCTTATCTTGATCAGTCTTATGGTGGTGTTCATTGACGAAATCTTGATATACATTTGGGATAGCCAGCAACACAAGTAGCATCTACGTCAGACATTGACCTTGTTGAGACAACATTAACTAGATGCTAAGTTCGGCAAGTGCAAGTTTTGTCTTAAGGAGGTGTCCTTTCTTGGACATGTGATATCCACTGAGGGTGTTCGTGTGGACCCAAGAAGTTTGAGTCTATGATAGAGTGGGAGCAATCGAAGACACCGATAAAAGTTCATAGTTTCCTTGGGTTGGCATGATACTACATGAGGTTCATTAAGAACTTTAGTGTCGTGTCTTTACCCCTAATGAAGTTAATAAGGAAGGGTGTGTCATTCGTGTGGGATGACAATTGTTAATGTGCCTTCTAGCTTTTGAAGGAGAAGTTGACAAGTGCACTGGTGTTAGTGTTGCCATAGCAGGGAAAGGGCTATATTGTATTTTTTGATGCATCGATGAATGGTCTGGGTTGTGTGTTGATGCAAGACAAGAACGTGGTCTCTTTTGCATCTTGAAAATTAAAGAAGCATGAGGAGAATTATCCCACTCATGACCTGGAGCTAGTTCTAGTTGGTCATGCTCTGAAGATCTAGAGACATTATCTATATGGCGAGAAGTGTCAGATCTTCATGGTTCATAGCAACCTGCAATATATCTTCTCAAAGCAAGAGGTAGTGTCGTTGGATGGAGTTAATCAAGTACTATGATTGCACCATAGATTACTGTAAGGAGAGTGAAATCACCCCTTTACTAAAAAAATTGAAGAATTGACATCCATTCCAAACCCTCTCAGAGGTATGATGGAATGGGCATAATTTTTCCAAATTTATTAAACATTGGTATATAAAAGACCATTAGAAAGCAGCGGAATAAAAAAATAACTGACTATATTCAACTTCATAAAAGGTTTACAAAAATACATCAAATTCCCCCATTAGGGTTTACATCAAGACACACAATCAGGATCTAGATAGAGGGAAGTCTAGACTACTACAATCTTGTCTCCAAGCAACATCTCCATCAACTGAGTCTAAGCCAAAAGCGAAGATCTTCCTTGTCTTGTCCATCACCTTGCTCAGCACCTGGGTGGTTGGGAAGGCACCCAGCAAAAAGGGAAAGGGAAGAAAAGTATGTGTCATAAAACTAATCTAGGATATCAAGATAAGTACAACAAATAAAAATAGGTTAGGGTTCATCATATGATGAAGATAACAAGAGTATGAGGCTATATTCAAAAGAAACTTGCCACTAACAATTGTATGAAAAATGATTTGCATGTATGATAATTATGACTACCTAACTAAGTAGCGTTGAGGCACCTACTGAACCTCTAACCTTAGGTGTGGGGAGAATAAGACATTCCCAGTCACCTACACAATTATATAGGGGAGAATAAAAACATTCCCTAGGGCAATTAAATACATGCCCTCTGTGGGTGGTTGTACATAAGTACCACTACTTTAAATTAAATAGAACATAAATCCACATGCTAGAAAAGTAGTCATGGCAAGAGTAGTCATAATATTTAATAAGCATGGCAGTGGGGTATAAGACCCAACAAGAAGAAATTATAATCTGATTTGAGGCATGAACAACATTAGGATTCAATAATAGAAGATTTAAGGTTCATTTAAGCCTCATTAGGGAAATATAGGGTTTGGCTGCAATTATCCCAACATAGGGTGTAAGGAATGCACATACCTCTCTTAGTGATATCAATTACTAACTTTCACCACTTTAATTGAGTCCAAGTTCCACTTTGCCTATTTTCAATTTATTAACATGTATTAGAGTACATAGTGCACATTAATATATAGAAACCCTAATTTTAGAACTTTTTAGAAAAATTCGGATTTAACTTTTGAAAATATCACCAATGAACTTATTAGGTTCTCCTGATCAAGAAAACATATTTTTATGTTAATTTTAGAGTTATGATGATTAAGATGTAATTTTTATGGATTTTATGCATTAAATTCGTTTTACAAAAATCACCCTTCTTCATACCATGAAATCAGACCTTTAAAATATTTTTATTATATAGATATTAATTTTCCAATTCCAAAACATATTTATTTGTCAAATTTGGATAAGTGGTTTAGAAGATATGAATTTTTCAATACCGACCAATAGGAAATTGCCACATCATCAAACCGATCAAGATAATTAAAGAGAGAGGGAGAGGGAAAAAACACCATTTGACCCAAGATCAGGTTTGAAGTTTCTTAGATAACCAAACTAGAGATTCTAGAGAAGATAAATTAGCAAGAAACCAAAACTTTAGAAGAACATGGTAAAAAGAGATGAAAATCATCGATTATCAACATAGAAGAATGGGTTTTAAGTATGTACTAAGCAATATATTAGAAGGGGGTTAACAAAACTTTCATCTAGTAATGTAATAAGGTCCAAACAGAAATGATCCCGAGATTATAAGGCATGGTTGCTCCAAGCTAAGCTCCTTTCTTGAGCAAAGATCACCTTCTCCACTTTAGAGGTGCAAACCCTAGCAAAAGAGCATGGAGATGAGATGTTTTAGGGTTTTAGGTGGAGTTTTACCATGTATGGCATGGTTCCGACCTAGAAGAATGTTTAAGGAAGACTGAAAGTATGAAAATAGGGAAGGAAGGGAGGACACTTACTGGTTTTGGTCGAAATTACCAAGGAGGAGCTTTAGAAACCCTAATAGAGCAATTTGGAAACCCTAGGAGCCTTCTTCACCAAGGTAGGCTCCCTCTATTACCTTGGGACAGCAACTTCATGGCCAAATACATAAGGAACTATTATATAAGCTAGAGGAAAGAAAAGGGAGCAATAGTTTTCGAATTGTGAGTTGGGAAGGGGTATACATGGCTATATATAGAAAGAGGTGAAGCATGAGGTGTCTTAAGGGACTTTCCATGTGTCTTTAGCCTAGGGCTTGATGGCCATGCAAGAGGACAGCTCATGGACTCTTCTTGGATATCAAAACTCGGTCCTAATAGCCCACAGATATTTCAAGGCCATCCCCACCGTTTTTCAAGAAAGAAATAACCTCATTGGTTGATAGCTTTTAAAGATAAGCACCTTTATAAAGAGGGTAATCCCTATAATGCCCTTGGAAAGAAATACCATCAAACCAAGGTGAAACTAGGTTTTCCAATGGTTTAAAATCTTGTTAATGGTAAGGGAATATCTACGGATTAAAATTCAGTTGATAATTTGCAAAGAAAACCTCTCAATTGGGTAAATTGCATAAAAGTCCAGAATGTACCTCAAATTGCATAACTTGCACAAACAACATCCAAATCGAACCAAATTTGAAACTTAGCCTCATTTTATGTTTTCAAATCATATAAAAAGTTAGATTAAGGTTTAGAGCACTTAATTATGGTAGTTAAGCTTTCACTGAGGTATTTGTGCATAAACCCTTATATTGGTACAATTAGTGAATAAATGTTCACTAAACCATTATATTATCTACAAATTGAACAAAAAGGCCAAGAAGGATAGAAATGAAAGGAAAATATGGGAAAGAGGGTCAAAATACAAAATTTCATAATTTTGTATGTTACAACACTCCACCCCTTAAAGAGGATTTCGTCCCTGAAATCACAAGAAGGGAAGGGTGAGTGTGCACCATCTCATCACAAAACATCAGGTTATTTCTCCAACCTTAACTTCCACCAAACAATTCATCAACATATACTCCACAAGCATATCAACATAGGTTAGGTTATCAAGGTTCACCTAGGTTCCATTATTTAGATATTCTTTTTAGGAGATTTAACATTATTTACATTTTTGGCTCATTAACATTATATTCATTATGATATCACATTATCATTATTATTCTTTTAATTGTGTCATGTCATATTTACTTTGTTTCCAAAAGAGTTATATTTCATTATTATCCATCAACATCATATATATATATATATATATTTCTCATTTATCTTACTAAGAATTTTAGCAAAATTATGGGTTACTCAATTCCCTCAATATACTTGATCATTATCCTTAATATTTTGAACTTTGACTACATTATCCTTATACTATCACCAAATTAAGTTATAACAAATTATTTTGCATGAAATATTCAATTTGTCTTTAAGTCTTAATTCAATCCAAATTATGTCACATAAATTACATATACTTATATTAAACGTTATCTCATTACCACATTATCTTTATTGCCCACATTAATGTCATCAATAATCATTTTATCATGTTTATTTATATTATTGATTTACACATTTATGTGAATTGAATCACTCCATATTCATATTGAATCCATTACATGTATTTTAATGATCAAGGTGAGGAATATTACAAATTGATTCACATTAAGTGATTAATCGTGTGTGTATTAGATAACACGTTAACATAACATGCATTTCATATTGATGACTTGATTAATATGTGATTAGATGATTATATATATCATTTATGTGTATCAAAGTATGTTAATTGATTATGGCACCTAATGTCATTAATGTATCATGAAAGGCATTAAGGATGTATATGTTAAGGTTACATGATTACAACTTAGGGTTCAGGTTAATATGATCACTATATTTTACTTAGCATGTATTAAGTCCAAGATTAGCTTACAATTATCTTACTTGTCATTTCATTAGGGTTTATTAGTTTATGACATGGGAAACACCATGCGTATCCATTAGGATTAATATGTGAGTTACTCATATTATGTGCATTAGGTATTCATTAGGGTTTGAACATATAAATTATTCCTCAGATGATCATTATATGTTCATTAATATATAAACAAGTACGTTAGGTTATAACTATAACTTGTTTGGACCCCACTAAGGTTTCAAGCACAACAACCTCCTCAGTATGGGGTTAGAGCTTCTAAAGATAGTGTAGATAGATTTCAAGATGTCATAGGGCTCCATCCCCCTAAAGAGGATTTCGTCCTTGAAATCTAACCACCCAACATCATCAAACTAACTATACTCCACCCCTTAAAGGGTTCAACCTATCAAGACAAACTACACTAGGGTTAAAGGATGAGTCTAACTTAACCATGTACAAGATCCATCACACTTCCACTGTGCACTCTGATAGCTCACTTAACCCCAAACTTCAAAGTCTAGGTTATAGGGATAAACTATCCAAGCATGTGGCCCCAAGGGACATAAGGAGACTATCTTGGTATCCATCCAAGTCATCATACACCTAAAACTTAGGGTTCCCAAAGATATACAACATAGATGTTTAAGGTCACTATTGCCTAAAAGCAAACTATTTTGGACAATCCATTTCAGCTTAGGCCAGGCCGGTATCATATGGATCTGGGAGTCCTTGTAAACCTAGCAAGTGGTGTGGAGGAAAATATTGCCATCCCCCAGAACCTCACCCTTTCTAGACACCTTTGCTTCAACTTCATGCCCTAATAGTTGCCTAAAGGCAAACCTAAACAACATTAAGTTATGCATATTTTAGTTATGAGTATTTTAGGGTTTTATTCATCATGATACTAATGTGGAACTATAGGGTCCTAAATCAACCTTTCATCATTTATAGATCAACTGTAGGGAAACCATGTCACCTAAAGGAACTATGTAAGGCAGGGATTCTAATTAGGGAGACAAAAATGAAATATCCAGGTTCCGACTACCATGGGCTTTGATACCATGTTGTAAGGAGAGTGAAATCACCCCTTTACTAAAAATTTTGAAGAATAGACATCCATTCCAAACCCTCTCAGAGGTATGATGGAATGGGCATAAGTTTTCCAAATTTATTAAACATTGGTATACAAAAGACCATTAGAAAGCAGTGGAATAAAAAAATAACTACTATATTCAATTTCATAAAAGGTTTACAAAAATACATCAAATTCCCTCATTAGGGTTTACATCAAGACACACAATCAGGATCTAGATAGAGGGAAGTCTAGACTACTACAATCTTGTCTCCAAGCAACATCTCCATCAAATGAGTCCAAGCCAAAAGCTAAGATCTTCCTTATCTTATCCATCACCTTGCTCAGCACCTGGGTGGTTGGGAAGGCACCCAGCAAAAAGGGAAAGGGAAAAAAAGTATTTGTCACAAAACTAATCTAGCATATCAAGATAAGTACAAAAAATAAAAACAGGCTAGGGTTCATCATATGATGAAGATAATAAGAGTATGAGGCTATATTCAAAAGAAACTTGCTATTAACAATTATATGAAAAAGGATTTGCATGTATGATAATTATGCCTACCTAACTAAGTAGGGTTGAGGCACCTATCGGACCTCTAACCTTAGGTGAGGGGAGAATAATACATTCCCAGTCACCCACACAATTATATAGGGGAGAATAAAAACATTCCCCAAGGCGATTAAATGCATGCCCTCTGTGGGTGGTTGTACATAAGTACCACTACTTTAAATTAAATATAACATAAATCCACATGCTAGAAAAGTAGTCATGGCAAGAGTAGTCATAATATTCAATAAGCATGACAGTGGGGTATAAGACCCAACAAGAAGAAATTATAATCTGATTTGAGGCATGAACAACATTAGGATTCAATAATAGAAGATTTAAGGTTCATTTAAGCCTCATTAGGGAAATATAGGGTTTGGCTGCAATTATCCCAACATAGGGTGTAAGGAATGCACATACCTCTCTTAGTGATATCAATTACTAACTTTCACCACTTTAATTGAGTCCAAGTTCCACTTTGCCTATTTTCAATGTATTAACATGTATTAGAGTGCATAGTGCACATTAATATATAGAAACCCTAATTTTAGAACTTTTTAGAAAAATCGGATTTAGCTTTTGAAAATATCACCAATGAACATATTATGTTCTCCTGATCAAGAAAAAATATTTTTATGTTAATTTTAGAGTTATGATGATTAAGATGTAATTTTTATGAATTTTATGCATTAAATTCGTTTTACAAAAATCACCCTTCGTCATACCATGAAATCATACCTTGAAAATATTTTTATTATATAGATATTAATTTTACAATTCCAAAACATATTTATTTGTCAAATTTGGATAAGTGGTTTAGAAGATATGAATTTTTCAATACCGACCAATAGGAAATTGCCACATCATCAAACTGATCAAGATAATTAAAGAGAGAGGGAGAGGGAAAAAACACCATTTGACCCAAGATCAGGTTTGAAGTTTCTTAGATAACCAAACTAGAGATTCTAGAGAAGATAAAATAGCAAGAAACCAAAACTTTAGAAGAACATGGTAAAAAGAGATGGAAATCATCGATTATCAACATAGAAGAATGGGTTTTAAGTATGTACTAAGCAATATATGAGAAGGGGGTTAACAAAACTTGCCTCTAGGAATGTAAGAAGGTCCAAACAGAAATGATCCCGAGATTATAAGGTATGGTTGCTCCAAGCTAAGCTCCTTTCTTGAGCAAAGATCACCTTCTCCACTTTCGAGGTGCAAACCCTAGCAAAAGAGCATGGAGATGAGATGTTTTAGGGTTTTAGGTGGAGTTTTACCATGTATGGTCATGGTTCCGACCTAGAATAAGGTTTAAGGAAGACTAACAGTATGAAAATAGGGAAGGAAGGGAGGAAACTTACTGGTTTTGGTCGAAATTACCAAGGAGGAAATTTAGAAACCCTAATAGAGCAATTTGGAAACCCTAGTAGCCTTCTTCACCAAGGTAGGCTCCCTCTATTACCTTGGGAGAGCAACTTCGTGGCTAAATACAGAAGGAACTATTATCTAAGCTAGAGTAAAGAAAAGGGGAGCAAGAGTTTTCAAATTGTGAGTTGGGAAGGGGTATACATGGCTATATATAGAAAGAGGTGAAGCATGAGATGTCTTAAGGGACTTTCCATGTGTCTTTAGCCTAGGGCTTGATGGCCATGCAAGAGGACAGCTCACAGACTCTTCTAGGATATCAAAACTCGGTCCTAAGAGCCCACAGATATTTCAAGTCCATTTCCACTATTTTTCAAGAAAGAAATAACCTCATTAATTGATAGCTTTTAAAGATAAGCACCTTTATAAAGAGGGTAATCCCTATAATGCCCTTGGAAAGGAATACCATCAAACCAAGGTGAAACTAGGTTCTCAAATGGTTTAAAATCTCGTTAATGGTAAGGGAATATCTAAGGATTAAAATTCAGTTGATAATTTGCAAAGAAAACCTTCCAATTGGGTAAATTGCATAAAAGTCCAGAATGTACCTCAAATTGCATAACTTGCACAAACAACATCCAAATGAACCAAATTTGAAACTTATCCTCATTTTATGTTTTCAAATCATATAAAAAAGTTAGATTAATGTTTAGATCACTTAATTATGGTAATTAAGCTTTTACTGAGGTATTTATGCATAAACCCTTATATTAGTACAATTAGTGAATAAATGTTCAGTGAACCATTATATTCTCTACAAATTGAACAAAAAGGCCAAGAAGGATAGAAATGAAAGGAAAAGATGGGAAAGAGGGTAAAAAGACAAAATTTCAGAATTCGGTATGTTACAATTACCATCCATGAAAGGCAAACATGGTGGAAGATGCTTTGAGAAGTAAGTCTTCGTTGTCGTCATCTGTTGAGAAGGCACAATTATGTTCTTTGGTGTGCCAAAAGAGAAACATGATGGTTTCCTTGCATCATATGAACATAAAGTTGGAGGTGTCCATGCTAGTAAGACTATTGGCACAATTGCAAGTGAAGCTTACGTTGAGATAGCATACTAGAGATGCACAATAGGGTGATATTGTGATACATAAGATCCTGTTAGAGTTCGGCATCGAGAAATGTGATGGATTTCATGAGTCAGAGGATGGGACAATATATTACCATGGAAGAGTCATAGTTCCTGATGTTGACAAATTGAGGAAGATGGTCTTAGAAGAGGATCACTCTTCGATGTACGCTATGCATCCATGTAGCACCAAGATGTACCAAAATCTTAAAGATTTGTATTGGTGGCCTGGCTTGAAGCATGATGTGGCTGAGTTCGTTGCTAAGTTTCCTATGTGTCAGCAGGTTAAAGAAGAGCATCAGAAACCTACAGAGTCTTTGCAATTGTTGCCTATACCATAGTGGAAATGGGATCATGTTACAATGGTGTTTTGTGGTTGTAGTTGCCTCCTAAGTTGCATAGGTTGCATCCAGTGTTCCATGTGCCTATGTTGAGGAAGTGCCACCCTAATACCGAGTTGGTTTTGCAGCCCATGGAGGTTCAGCTTGATGAGGACATATCCTATTTTGAAGGTCATGTGTTGATCCTAGATAAGAGAATCAATAAGTTGAAGAAAAAGGACATCATTTTGGTTAAGGTTTTGTGGCATAATCTTGGCATAAAGGATGCCATGTGGGATCTTAAGGAAGAGATGTGTAGGAAGTACATGTCTCTTTTCACGTAGGATTTCAGGGGAAAAATCCTTGTTAGGGGTTTATGGTTATAAGATCCCTGACCTAGCTTTTGGGTTAACCTTGTTTGCATAACTTAATAAGATGTTTAAACCTTAATCTAATCCTTTGAGATGCTTTTATAACATGTGACGAGCTTACATTTTCAGTTTGGTCTTGTTTGGATGATGTTTGAGCAATTTATTCTTGTTCTGGCCAAGTTGCAATTTACCCAAGTTGAGGGGGTATCTTGCAATTTGTCATATGATGAGAGAGAAGATGGTTTTAAGGGGCAGCTTGCTTGGACCATGGTTGATGATGTGGCATACTATGGTGATTCTAGGGTTCCCCTTGACCTGAGCTTCGACCTTGTGTTGGTTGTGGAGTGTTGCGACCACAACACCTCACTTGGTGAGTTTTGCAATCGCAACACTTGTTCTAAATGTGTTTTATTTCGACCATAGTGGCTTTGGTAAGGTTTGGTCTGGTGCTTTGTCTTCTAGTGATGTGTTTTGACCTTGCTTTATTGGGTAACCTAGTGTAGTGGTCACTACATGTGCCTATGTGATGTTGTACCTGCTACAATGGGTGTTGGTGACCTAAGTGGTTGACACCCAACCTAGGTTGTATCATCCTTTCGGTGCATGCATGTTTTAGTGGGTGCATGGGTGTTTCCTTGGTGGATAAGTGTCCTTTTGGTGCTCTCTTGTGTTGACACCTCACACTCACCTTACCTCTCTCATTCCTTGAGTATATAACATCTCTCCTCTTCATGTAAGCATCCTTTTCAGCCATCCTCCCTTCCTTGCTCTCTTTTTCTTGTCCTTTAAGCTTTATGGAGCAAAGGATGTTTGATCTTGGAGCTTTGGTGGTTGATCAACCTTGCATGCGGTGTTTTTGAGCCTGATCATCCTCCTTGTGGTGATCCTTGGTGATCTTCCTTCTTGGTAAGTGGTTTTGAACCATGGATCCCATTTTCTTTTGAAACCCTATCTTGTTCTCATTTATTGGTCATAGACTATGGATCATCCATGGTGGTCATCTTGAGAAAAACTCCTCAATACAAGGGTCAAAGACTGTGTTTTGACATGGTGATACCCAAGTGAGAGGAATATTTCTTCTCCTTCTCCTTTCTTATTTTGTTTGGCCTAGGTTTTTTCATCCTCTTTCATGAGCTCTCCTTTGACCATGGTTTTCTTCTATTTGGAGGTGATCTTGTGGCCGAAATGGTGATTTTGTTTGGAGCTTCTTTCTCTCTCTTAGATCTTGTGATCTTGGGAGCCTAATCTATTCATCATGTGGGTTATATAACTCTCTACCTTCTTCTATTATTGCACCTTAATTGTGCTTGCATGCTATTGTTTTCATCTCTAAAACATGATGTTAAGATGATAGAGGAAGTTATCATGATCTAGGGTTTATGACTGTGTAATATTATCATGTAGATTTCTCTCTTTCTTAAACCCTAATCCCATGTACCCAATTTGTTATGTGATGGTTGAGGTAATGTTTATACATGCATCATGATCCTTGGTTCTATCACCATGCTATGGTTTGGACATTATGTTTACTTGAACTTTTGAATCAGTTTTCTTGAGGTTGAAGATCAGTCTCCTCTCTCCTAGTTTGGTTTCTTTATGGATCATGTTGGAGATCAATTTTAGGGTTTTGACGTTTGTTTTGTGTGGAGTTTTCCCTCCTTTATGGTGCTTAGTACCTTGATGTTTACATCTGTTTTGATCATGTTTTACCTCTATTTTGAAGAGGCCTATGTGTGGTTGAGGTATCTTGACCTTAGTGGTTACTACACTCACCCTAATGCTTTGGTTGATACCTATGTGTAGTGGATGTTTTGGTCGCTACATCAGTTGTTGTTGCAGTCGTCACGCCCTTGCTTTTTGGATGTTGTTGTTGCGGTTGACATGGTTTGATCTTGAGTCATCTTTGCTTTGATCGAAAACACCTTGACCTGGCTTGAATGAGATATGCCTTGTGGGGTGTTGCAAGCACTACACCCTTGCTTCTGTTTTGGTTGACACACTTTGACCTATTTTGGTAGCAACATTGTTTCTTTCGCGACGCAATGTTGTTGGTTTGGTCATTGCGTTTTGTGTGTGCGCACTTCGGTTGCAACACATGTATGATGTTGGTACCTATGATGATGGTCACTACACCTAGGTAGGTATGTCAGTTGCTACAAGGTATTGTGGTGAAGGTCGACAAACATACACATGTACATTGTTGCTACACATGAATAACATAGTGAGATGGCCACACGTGTACATGTAACTAATGATGATACATAGTGTTGTTTGACATAATTGTCTAAGCATGATTAGGTAATGATTCTTAACCCTAATATGTTCCAAGAAAGTGGGACATAGTGTAATTAGGGTTGAGTGGTTGAATGATGTATTGGAACCCTAATCAGCTATGTACGTGAAACCCTAACCCTATTCCTAGGGTATGATATGATTGTTGAACTTGCCTTTATGTATGGCATGTAATTGTACTTGCTCTTTCCTACTTGTATGGATCTAACCTTACAGGTTTAATGAATGACATATCTTGGGAATTCTATGGTGGTAATCAAGTTACAGGTTGATGGTTATGAGCTTTGTTAAGGCATGACAAGATGATAATGATGTGATGGGTCTTATGAACTGGAAGAGGCTTAATGCTTAGTGTAAGGTGTTATCCTCTAGTGATGTGATAAGGGATTGATACCCCAGGATAGTGTGATTATGGTGAAGGCCTTGTATGGTTGTGGGATATGATGATGGCCTTGTGAGGCGGTGGTATCATGTGATGATGAGACAAGTTTATACTTCAAAAGTTTTATATCTTCTGAAGTTGTATTATTCCATTATCTTTGTATATTTGTTTAGGGTTTGTACATTGTAACTTGATTGATGCTAAAAGATACCCAATTGTCTTAATTAATCAAGTGAAACCCTAATCATGTAGTTTCCCCATGCCATAGATCCATCTTCAGTGTCAGTATTAACTGGATGGTGAAACGAGCAATTCCTGTGGGAAACTCGGAGTGCATATTATTGAATATGTTGGGTGCAATTTGAGGTATATCTGTATATCCTTATTACACTAGGTTGGTTGAGGTCATACCCTGGTAGGAGAACGGTCAAGAGCATATCTCAGATGATGTGATTCCCTACATGTGATATGTTTACTAGGATGATTGTGGTCATACCCTGGCAAGAGAATAGTTGTGGTCGTATCTCAATTCACTAGCATCGTAACCTATATACCAAGGCGGGCTAGGTTGATATGTCACTACGGCAGACTCAGACTGGCTGAGTGTGTGGAGAGATCATGGATTCTGTCTCTTCCATTGATCGTGTATAGCACTGATTTCAACTTACCAGTGGTCAGTTGGAGCATGAGTGGTATACCTCATCTCATCATGGCATAATAAAAGATATAACACAGTCGTGTAGTATATTTTTGCTTAGGGTTTAATACGAGTCACATTGGATGACCTTTTACCTTATCTTTGTAATAATGTCTTGAATTATAATGCGGTAAGAGAAATCAACTATTATACATGTTCTTTATGTTCCTTCTTAAAGTTTAAATTGTTCTACTGCTCAGTGGTAACTGTCTAATTTTCTTAACCTATATTATCAATTTAATACATATCGTTTATCTGAATCTGCTCAACCTGATAATAATTTTATCTATCTTCCTTAATTTGCACGTGCTTATAATAGACGTTGTATGAGAGTTGTATCTCTCTCTGGGACATTTGGTCTCACCTTGTAGGTTTACCACATCTTTTAAGTGGTCGTGCATGCAGAGGTAAAGATCATGTTGTTGAGGCTGAGCAGCAAGAGGAATAGTAGTTTTTGTAAAGGTTGGATAAGTTGTCTGTGTTTTGTAGTAGAATCCTATGTGTCTTCCCCATAATCTCAATTCCTTGGGGAGGTTTTGTGGTTTGTATATCGAGGCGACATTTTAGTTGTAACCCTTTATTGTACATATATGGCATATGTACATGTATGAACAGGTTGTCATATGTAACATGTTGTGTCCAATGAGCCAGTGAACAATGTGATGTAATAATCTTTTGGCATAAGATATGATACATGTGGATTTTGTGGACCCATATGTAATATGTTCTCACTTGAGGTGGATATGTAATATCGATTTTAATTTATCCTATTTTATGGTAATCTACTTGTTAGCTATAATTCCACACATTATTTTGAGTAATCTTGCTTTGTGGCGTGGTGGGGTGACACTATGTATAATTGAAGAAGACGTTGACATTTCCAATGGCATCATACTTGTTACAATGTCCTACTTCATGCAAGAGCTCAATGATGACAACCAATATGACTACCTTAGGGCTGCAAATAGCATCGCGGAAATCACCCTCATCATAGAAGACATTTAGGGTGTCCGGACCGCCTAGAACAACCAATATTCTAAAGACAAGATCCTCCCTCAAAATGACATAGAAATCAAGCTTGTGTCAATCATGGTGATTGAATAGTTGTACCTGGAGAACCCTAACTGAAGAGAAAACAATTAACATTAGCAATATGATCACGTTGGCAAGGTGAAAATCATTGATGCAACCCCTAAAGTTTTAATTACCATCTGAGTCAGATGGTAATGACCCTCCCTAGGTCTTGTACCATACTCAAATTTAGGTAATCTTTGTCATTTAACTCTTTTGTTATAATATTTTGTGTTGAACCCCTCTTAGTATATTGGTGGGTACTAGGATGTTAATATCTTTCAAATATGAGAGTTTAAGAAAAAATACAAAGATTAAAATCATTTATACAAGAAATTAGGGTTATTCATTAGTTTTTTGTTGGTTGTGCAAAATTGCCAAATTAAGGTATTTAAATTCAGCATTATCCTTCTATATTTTTCTTGTTGGATAAGTTTGGTTAAGATAGAGATACACACAAATTTTGGTTATAAATAATAAAGGAAGGTATTAATATGGAGTAAATACACTTTTCTAAAAAAGTTTTCTTTCACATATTAAGGTTTTCTAAAAGGAAAATTTGACTCCAGAATTGGATTCTTTGGGTCCATATTACCTTACCCACCAGGTTTCACCTAAATTGGACTTTGTTTGCATCCAATTTGATTAGGAAAGAATGAGAACTTATTAACACCTCACTTAAGTTGAATCGGTTTGGGAAATGAATTAAATGTCACACGACACGCAGCCAAACACCATTGGATCACAATCAGATGACTCCTGAGTCATCACCTACCTCACTCCTCAATAGGAAATGGGCTGCTAGTTTTTGACATGATTAAATCACGATTTCTCTCACCACAGTCGATCATTTTGCTAGATCTTCGCCAAAATGTTTTGTTTTCAATCTACATCTAAACATATGTCACACATGGCCTATTGTTGCATATTAAAGAAATGCCTAATATTGGGGCCCAAGTTTCTCCAAGCTGGGAGAACTTATGCCCTATCAAAGAGCCCTATAAGTAGACCCTAACCCTAGTTTCATCTCACTCCAAGCCATCCTCCTCGACTAGAAATTTCATCCCTCATTGTCATTTTGACCGCCGCCAATTTTGTGTTTGATTTGGGCTTGAGTCACTCTGCCAAAACACCTTGCTTTATAGGAGCTCAATTCATCTTAGGGTAAGGATTCCTCTACCCTCTCCTTCATTTATGTTTTGTCAATACCATGAGATTCCACACAATCATGTTTCCCCAAAATTTTCCATTGATGTGCTTTATAGCTTGTGGCCATGGTTGCACTGAAGGAAGGGGATGAATCCCTTAGGTTTTCTCAATTTTACCCTCGTGTTGTTTCCTTTCGTACATTCTCACAAGGGCATTTGTGTATTTTTTATCACCTGGATTTAGCCTTGTGAATGCCTACCTGGTTGCGGACCCATGCCACTTGGTCACCCGTAATTGGGCCAAGTTGGCTGGTTCGGTCCACATATCGCATTGTATCTGCTAACATGGATTTTTTGTCAATTTCTTAGTGGTAAGGACTTTGAAAAGTTATAACTTCTTATTATAAGCTCCAAAAATTATAAAAATATATATGTTTTGGAATCATGAGAATTTTCTCTATCGTTTGGCCTAGTTTTCATTGCCTAATTTCAAGTTC
Organism: Alisma plantago-aquatica; assembly: GCA_963693085.1. NCBI lineage: Eukaryota > Viridiplantae > Streptophyta > Magnoliopsida > Alismatales > Alismataceae > Alisma > Alisma plantago-aquatica. The sequence continues at coordinate 1,163,604,048 of OY856412.1, read as the reverse complement.
TAAAAACATGATTTTTTAGTGTTTTGAGTTCACATATGATCTTAAATGTAATTAAATGTAACGTTATTATTTATAAAGTTGGGATTTTGTGTCAAGATATTAAATAGAAACATTTAACCCAAAATTAGGTCAAGGTTAAGAGTTGGTCTAGGGTTTTTGTGAAGGATTGGATTTATAGGGTTTCACCTAATATATATCATTAAATCCTAATTGATGGATCAAATATTATATGTAGGTTTGAGTTGACTTTAGACTTGGAGGGTTAGGATTTGATCTCTAACTTGACAACTCAAGTTAAGGTATGTGCATCTTTCTATTATTTAGGCACTGCTAATATGACCAAATATTATTTTCCCATATGATGCATGAATAGTATTCTCTTTTTCATCATTTTGAAATCCATATTTTTTTTGGATAATACTAATGGGTCCTCTGACCCCACATGATATATTTTGGATGTTCTCATTATTTTATTTCACATGGACTAAACTTATTGTAACATCCCTGACCTGGGTTATGAACTAACCCTAGGTGTTTTGCTTAATTATGTAATTAGATACTTGTGATTATCTTTTGGTATGTAATTAAAGCTTCTGAGGAACATATAATTCTATTTCTGCTCTTTTTGAACAATGTTATAGTATTGTTTTGTTAATAGGGACTTATGTGCTAATTACCCAATTAAAAGGGGTTAACTTGCAAATTGCACATGTTAATATGTTCCTTTGGTGTTGAGACATCATAAGAATTAATATGATTAAGTATGATGGATTCTCCAAGTTTGGGCACCAAGATGCAACTTGTAGAGCAATCCTTGTACTTAAAACTCTAGTTTTGGTGTAAAGTGCAATTTACCCAAAATATGGGGTGTAACATGTAAAATACACCTTCTAGAGTATCTTTTATGACTCTTGGCATCATTTAGAGTAAGAACGATTAAGAGGGCACTTCAATTGAATAATCAAATAAGAAGGAAAAACCCTGTAATTAAACAATCAAGTTATAGGCCTAATAACCCTTCTGTATGTGCAACTTAGTAAGAAGTTGGCTTTCTTCACATTTAGACCTTGGGTTTAAGATGCGTTTTTCTTAATTATGGAAGGGAGAAACGTGGCTTAGAATAAGGGAAGGACCTAGATGAGAAATGGAGAAACAAGTTGTCCTTATGTTGGAATTTCACCCAAAGTATATATACACCTTTTCTCACTTAGCAAGGATCGTTTCCTTCACTTCCCTTCTTATCCCCTTGCTTAGACCGACTTAGGACAGAGCTCTGGAGAAGAAGAGAACGGCCAAGCAGTTCTAGGTAAGCTTTGATCATCATCTTGCTCGAATTCATGGAGGAAATCATGTTGCAAGGTTGGTTTGCTAGTTTTTCTTACTTAGTTCTTCTTTCTAGCCATCCTTTTCAACCAATTCTTGAAGAAGGAACCTTGGACGACCTATGGAGCTCAAGCCACCATTAAATATTAGAAACTTGGAGCTCTAGAGCTGGTTCTAAGGTGGGTTTTATAACTCTAAACCCTTAAACTTTGTTATACATCTTTCTTTCTTGCAAAAGTAGCTTGTTCTTCTTTCCCCCATCCTTCCTTGCTTTCTTGCAACTACAACCACAAACAACAGACCTTGATCTGGAGGTATAAGAATATGGGCATGATTACCAATGTTACTTTATCAAACGGTCTTGCCCCCCCCTTTTTGGCCAAACAGTTTGCAAAACCGTTTGGGGCAAACGGTTTGCAAAACCGTTTGAAGGGCAAACGGTTTCACATGGTCGGTTGGAGAAAACGGTCTCCAAGACTATTTGGTTGAGTTGACCAAGGGTTTACCGTTTGAGATTTCTGTTCATAATTATGTAGGTTGATAACCCTCCAAATTTGAGGGATTAACTCCCAAGGAATCATGAGTTAAAGGCTAATCAATTAGGTAAACCTAATTGGATTAAGTGCTGATTTTCAACCTGATTAACTTGACCTTTTTGAGCAAACGGTTTCAAAACCATTTGAGTGAGTTGACCAAGCATTTCCCGTTTGGGATTCCTGTTCATAATTATGTTAGTTAATAACCCACCAAGTTTGATATGTTAACTCCCAAGGAATCATGATTTAAAGGCTAATCAATTAGGTAAACCTAATTGGATTAAGTGCTGATTTTCCAACCTGATTAACTTGAACTTTTTGGGCAAACGGTTTCAAAACCATTTGAGGGCGTTGACCAAGCGTTGACCGTTTGCGATTACTGTTCATAATTATGTTGTTTAATAACTCACCAAATTTGATAGGTTAATTCCAAAGGAATCATGAGTTGAAGGCTAATCAATTAGGTAAACCCTAATTGGATTATGTGCTGACTTTCAACTTGATTGATTTGACTTTTTGGTGTTTTCTTGCCCAAACGGTCTCAAGACCATTTGGGGATCACCCAAACGGTCTCAAGACTGTTTGGGGGTCACCCAAGACCGTTTGAAGGTCTAGGGTCAAGTATGGATATGTGTTTGAAGATCCAAAGATGTGGTATGAACCCTAATCGGCTAAGTGATGATTTTGCAAGTGATGAGTTGATTGTTTTGGGTTGATTGGCCCAAACGGTTTCAAAACCATTTGGGGATCACCCAAACGGTCTCAAGACCATTTGGAGGTCTGGGGTTAAGTATAGTTGACCAATTGAAGGTCCAAAGGTACACAATTACAAAGCAGTCAATTGTTGATTTGATGATCAACTCAATAGCTCAAACCCAAATGATTTTTCACTAGAATCCAAGGGTTGGGTGAGCCAAACGGTCCATCCAAACGGTCTCAAGACCGTTTGGAGGTCACCCAAGACCGTTTGGAGGTCTAGGGGTGAGTATGGTTAAGCAATTGATGATCCAATGATACTAAGTTGGAGTGTAATCAATTGTTGTTTTGGTGATCAATCCAATGATCCAAACCTTAATTGGTTGACTTGGATTTTGATGATATGATGGGAAAACGGTCTCAAGACCATTTGTAGGTCATCCAAACGATCCCAAGACCGTTTGGGGTCAGGTCATGTCCCAATTGAATGATGGTTCAATGGGTTCAAATCAATTAGACCCACATTGAAATATGTTGAAGGGTTATTGATTCCAAACCCTAATTCAATTGATTTAAACCCTAATTGATGGTCAATTGAGGGTCAAATGAGGGTCAAATCAGTTGAAGGTTGACCTATTAAACTCAATTGAGGTATGAGTATAGGTCCAATTGATGATTGGTTCCATGAATTCAATGATTGAAGTAATCAACATTGGAAACCCTAATTCAATTGGATACCTTATGAAGTGGAAGTCCAATGTGATTGAATCTTTGGGAATTAAGATGATGAATGTTCTATTGATCCAATGATGATTAGTAATGACAAACAATGAAGGCACAAAGGTTGAAACCCTAATAGTACCTAAGTGACTAGTACCAATTAAAGGGAGAATTCTTAATTGTTTATAGGATTAATAGCTTGATACACTATGTTAACCATAGTAGTATGTACTTGATTGAAGGGTTGATATGACCTAATCAAGTTGAAAGAATGAAAGATTAGAATACATATATATAAATATGAATCATGTAATGATCTTTTGTAGCACGACCGTGCAAGGGAGCACGGCTGTGGTAGCCTTAACTTGCACGACCGTGCAAGGGAGCACGACCGTGGTAGCCTTACTTTGCACGACCGTGCAAGGTGGCACGGCCGTGGTGTCCTATAAAGAAATTGAAAAGTATCGGTATTGTGCTGACATTGTTATATATGCATGTCCTTAATTGTATAAGTCATACAGGTTGATATTATGAGGTGATCATAGCCAGGTAAGAGTTATGATGTCATATTCCTTGAAAACAATTATAAGCTTTTAGAGTAATGATATGTGAAAAGTATATACATTGCTTCAATCAAGGTCATGTTGTTAGATGACTTGATGCTTATATGTCACTTGGTAGCAAGTGTTATGATAATTTGAGGGTTTGAATAACCATGTTCCTGAATCATATGATGAGATGGTTAAGAATTAATATCCATATGATAACTGATATGAGTTAAACTTGATACATTTAGTATTCTTCTTTTATAGTAGTGTTTTAATGATTAATGATTGAGAACATGCTTGATGCTAAAAGAATGCTAAAATGTACCTAAATAATCAAGTATAATCATATCACGTAGAGCCCTGGTCATAGATCCATCATTGTCAGAAGCCAAATGATGGTGAAACAGGTTTTCCTAAGGGAACTCCTGGAACACATACTTTTGAGTATGTGGGGGATTATGGACGCGAATATCCTTACGTCCTAGTGTAGGAATTGAGGTAGATGTATCTTAAATCTATCAACCCTTCACTATATGTTTATGCCGGGATGATGTATCACTAATCTCCCGAGGGAATCTTTAATACCGCATCGATGAGAGATAAACAAGAGATCTTTTGATGACGAAGAGAGTATAAAATGCCACTGTGACTCTAATAGCGAAGTGCCAGAATACCCTGGTAAGCTATTGTAGCAGAGACATGAGATGTCTTGCATGTTGATCCTCACACTGACTGAGGAAGATGAGGTCATAAGAATCCGGCTCTTTTGATGACCTATGTATGATACCGATGCGACTTAGTAGTGATCGGTTGGAGTATGAGCGGCATACCTCATCTCCACAGGGAATAATAATGATTGAAAATCATAATCATCCATGTAGCATAACTGCTTAGGTTGAACTACGAGAAACAATGATTGATGTTACATTGTTTATAAATGTTCTAGTCAAGTAACTAGTATACATGTTCTTCATATTCCTTATTGATATGATTGCTTAAGTAAATGTTGTCTTACTTAATACCAAATCTATTGTTGAATGTATTAAAGAGTATATTGCTTATGTTAATCCTTTATTGCTATAACAAAGCTTCTGGAAGAGGGTTATAACTCTCGCTGGGACAATTATTCAAATTGTCTCACCACTGTGGGTTTTGACTTTTTAGGTGGACGTCGAGGACGGAGGAACCAATCCGAGGGTGGGCAGTATCAGCAGCAGCAACACCAGGGGCAGTAGTGAATCTCAGGTGGAGATACTGACTGTCGAGTCTCGTAGATAGTATGTCTTATGTTGTCTCTATACTCTCAGGTCCTAGGAGTCAGTAGGTCTGAGGTTTTTGGCTTAGTGCCTCGAGATTTTGTATCTTTCCTTCTTCAGATAATAAGGCAATGGATGTATGTAATCACAGAGATGTAATGTCAAGTTATGATGTAAATAGTTTACCTTATTTTCTTATAAAGGAGTTATGGTTTAAAGTTCTCTTTCCAAAAAGTTTTAAAATTTAGTGATTTTTTAGTATTCCGCTGCTAATAATTTGCTTCTGCATTAGTCAATCTCATTTTCCGTGACGGTTCGTCTCAATTTAGTTGTATCAGAGCTCTAGGTTCGCTTAGTCTACAGATACATAGGACTTAGGATGTTAAGTCTATTCTTAGTGTTTTCCAATATATCTAATAGTGTCTTCTACTCCTCAGGATAAGAAGATAAGTTAAGGATGTCTGGAGCACATGAGGAATATGTGGCAGAGAGTAGCGTTGCTGTACCACGAGAAGGTGCAAGGAACCAGGAGATAGAACAACCTGTACCTGAGCCACCCTAGTTCAATCCAACTGACATGGGGAATCCAGCCGTCCAGACCATGTTTGGGCAGTTTATGACTGCCATAACACACATAACAGATAGGATGACCATGCCTTCACCTAGGGCACCTACCCAACCTGAAAGACAAGGAATCAGCAAGATGTTTGAACGACTTCGCCGAGTTGGAGCAACTGAGTACTTTGGAACGGCTGATCCCGCAGATGCCGATCTGTGGTTGACCGAACTAGAGAAAGCTTTTAGAATCCTAAACATCCCAGAAGCTGAGAAGGTTAGACATGTTGTCTATCTTCTCAAAGGGAGTGTTGGTCACTGGTGGACGATGGAAGAGCATAAGAGGCCTGGTGTGGAGGTTGCATGGGAAGTCTTCCGACGGGAATTTATCAATAGATATTTCCCTAAAACGTTCCTGGATGAGAAAATCTCTCAGTTCGAGAGGTTAAGGCAAGGTCTGATGAACATTAGCGAGTACGAAGCTAAGTTCATGGAGTTGCTGCGGTTTTGTCTGCATATGGCTGCTACAGATGAAGAAAGGATCAGGCGGTTCGAGAAAGGGTTGAACGCTGAGTTGACTACTCCCATGTCTACCTTAGAGAACCGGGAGAGGTTTGCTACCTTCATTGAGTCAGTCCGAAGGATAGAGAGGCCTGTAGCAGAGAAGAGGCAAACCCATAAGAGATATCCTCAGTTCCAGGGATCTTCATCTAGAGACTTCAAGAAGCCTAGATTTTCTGCACCTATACTACCACCACCACCTAGACCTAGTGCTTAGACACAGTGGACACCGAGTAGAGGTAGAGGACGAAGCCTACCGCTACAAGGGGCTCGCAGTTCAGCATCTATGTCAGTTACAGGACCACCCAAACCACAACAACAAGATAGAAGTTGTTATATATGTGGCAAGATGGGGCATCTGATGAAAAACTTCAGAGCTAGACCAGCAAGTGTAACTCAACCACAGAGGAAGGGTCAGCAAGGATCACAGAGAATACAGTTTCCAGGAGGAGCTAGAGGACGTGGACAAGCATCCCAAGCTGGATCGTCAGCACCGAATCAACCACAAGCAACAGCAAGATTCTATGCAATGAATCCACCTGATGCAGTGATCAACCCTCGAGTTGTGGCAGGTCAGATGAAGTTGTTATATTCTGATATTTCTATATCCTGCATTGTATCTGTTTTGATTGATCTGGGTGCTACGCACTCCTTTATCACTCGAAGGATGATTCGTAATTGCAATATGACAGTTAGTCATAGAGCAGATAGTCTGTTGCTAGAGACTCTGTTGAGAGGGTCTACTGTGTTACATGAGGTATGCTCTTCCTGCATCCTTTTCTTTTCTGAACACCGCATTCAAGTGGAACTTATACCACTTGAGATGCAAGGATTTGACATAATCCTCGGGATGGATACCTTGGAAAGGTATAAGGTTGTTTTGGATTGTGAACCCAAGCAAGTTGTGTTTGCTGATGAAAGCGACACATGGATCTTTCAAGGAGAGAGAAAGATTCTACCCACCTGTCTTGTGTCAGCTATGGTTGCTGAGAAGCTGATGAGGCAAGGATGTTACGCATTCTTGGCCCATGTGGTAGATACTACCATGGAAAGTCCTAACCCTGATGAAGTTCCTGTAGTCAGGGAATTTGAAGATGTATTTCCTGAAGAACTTCTAGGTGTACCACCGCCTCGAGAAATTGATTTTGAAATCAATTTGATCCCAGACACACAACCTATAGCACAAACACCATATAGGATGGCGCCTGCTGAAATGGCAGAACTCAAGAAACAACTGCAGGAGTTGCTTGAGAAGGATTTCATCCGACCGAGTACTTCACCCTGGGGTGCTCCGGTCCTTTTCGTTAAAAACAAAGACGGTTCAATGCGGTTGTGCATTGACTACAGACAATTAAATAAAGTAACAATAAAGAATAAGTATCCTTTGCCGAGGATTGATGATCTTTTTGACCAGTTGTGTGGTGCAACTATCTTCTCAAAGATAGATTTGAGGTCAGGATATCATCAACTCCGTATTAAGGACAATGACATACCCAAGTCTGCCTTTAGAACGAGGTATGGTCACTATGAGTTCACAGTTATGTCGTTTGGACTAACTAATGCACCGGCTGCATTTATGGAACTCATGAATAGAATCTTCCGACCTTTCCTCAATCAGTGTGTTGTTGTCTTTATAGATGACATTTTGATATATAGTAGAGATGCTCAGCAGCGTGAACATCATCTTCGTCAGGCTCTAACTTTGCTAAGAGAACACAAGCTTTATGCTAAGTTTAGCAAGTGTGAGTTTTGGTTACCGGAAGTATCTTTCCTTGGACACGTGATATCTGCTTTGGGTATTCATGTTGACCCTAAAAAGGTAGAATCTGTCCTACAATGGGAACAGCTGAAGACACCGACAGAAATTCTTAGTTTCTTAGGGTTGGCTGGCTATTACCGAAGGTTCATTAAGAACTTCAGTTCCATAGCCCTACCTTTGACTAAGTTGACCCGGAAGGATGTTCCTTTTGTTTGGAGTGATAAGTGTCAACAATCCTTCCAGTTGTTGAAGGAGAGGTTGACGAGTGCACCTATACTTGTGTTACCTGAGCAGGGCAAAGGATACATAATTTTCTGTGACGCCTCCAAGAATGGACTCGGATGTGTGTTGATGCAGGATAAAAAAGTGATTTCTTTTGCTTCTCGACAGCTTAAGAAACACGAGGAGAATTATCCGACACACGGTCTGGAGCTAGTTGTTGTAGTTCATGCCTTGAAGATCTGGAGACACTATCTCTACGGAGAGACATTCCAAATTTTCACTGATCATAAGAACCTTAAGTATATCTTCTCTCAGCACGAACTTAACATGAGGCAACGTCGCTGGATGGAGTTAATCAAAGACTACGATTGTACAATTGATTACCATCCAGGGAAGGCCAATGTAGTTGCAGATGCTTTGAGTAGGAAATCAGTAACACCAGCCTTAGATAGGGCACAACTAAACTTTTTAGTATGTTCAAGGAGAGATATGCTTATCTCCTTAAGGCAAGACAATGTACAATTGAAGGTGTCATTGTTAGTCGGGTTGTTAGCTGAGATGCATATAAAACCTACTCTGAGAGAGCAGATCAAGGAGGCACAACAAGTTAATTCTGCAGTTCAGCAGATCAGATCGGAGTTTGGTGATGAGAAACGAGATGGTTTCCATGACTCTGATGACCAAGTAGTCTGTTATCATGGGAGGATGATAGTGCCAGATGTGGATAACTTGAGAAAGTTAGTCCTGGAAGAAGCTCATTCTTCGATGTATGCTATGTATCCAGGAAGTACCAAGATGTATCGAAACTTGAAATATATGTATTGGTGGCCTGGGATGAAGAAAGATGTTGCTGAATTTGTTATGCGGTGTCATGTGTGTCAGCAAGTTAAAGCTGAACACCAGAAGCCTGCTGGGACAATGCAACCATTGCCCATACCACAATGGAAGTGGGATCACGTAACCATGGACTTTGTTGTTGGCCTACCTAGGACAAGCAAAGGGTATGATTCCATTTGGGTAATAATTGATAGGTTGACAAAGACAACGCATTTCTTACCTATCAAAACAACCTATTCTGCTGAGAGGCTAGCACAGTTGTATATTCAGAAGATCGTGCGACTGCACGGAGTTCCAGTCACTATATTTTCAGACAGGGGTCCCCAGTTTACGAGTCATTTTTGGGAACGACTTCATAAAGCTTTAGGAACCCAATTAAGGTTTAGTACAGCCTTTCATCCTCAGACTGATGGACAGTCTGAAAGGACTATACAGACCTTGGAAGACTTGCTGAGAGCATATGTTCTTCAGTTTACAGGGAGTTGGGATCTGCACCTAAGCTTGATAGAGTTTGCCTACAACAATAGCTATCAACATAGCATTGACATGGCACCTTATGAAGCTTTATATGGTAGACGTTGTAGATCACCCCTATGTTGGTATGAAACTGGTGAATATCAACTGTTAGGTCCTGATCTTGTACAGTATACCACAGAAAAGATCAAAGTGATACAACAACATATCAAGACTGCACAGGATAGGCAGAAATATTATGCTGACAAGTGTCGTAGACCTTTGGAGTTCCAGGTTGGAGATAGAGTGTATCTCAAGGTCTCACCTTGGAAGGGAGTTCTGAGGTTTGGAAGGAAAGGGAAGCTAGCTCCTAGGTTTATGGGGCCTTATCTAATCATTGAACGGATTGGAAAAGTAGCCTATAAACTAGAGTTGCCACCAGAGTTACAGAGGTTACACCCTGTGTTTCACATTTCTATGCTGAGGAAATGTCACTTTGATACTGAGTCAGTTCTACAACCTATGGAGGTAGAATTGAATGATGACATATCTTATGAGGAAGGACCAGTGTCAATCCTTGATAAAAGAATTAAAAAGTTGAAAAAGAAAGATATAAGTCTTGTTAAAGTCCTATGGAATCACCGTGGTGTGGAAGAAGCCACTTGAGAACTAGAGGAAGAGATGAGAAGGAAATACCCTGCTCTTTTCTCTTAATATGTTTTATTGATTTCGGGGACGAAATCCTTGTAAGGGGTGGATAATTTGTAACATCACTGACCTGGGTTATGAACTAACCCTAGGTGTTTTGCTTAATTATGTAATTAGATACTTGTGATTATCTTTTGGTATGTAATTAAATCTTTTGAGGAACATATAATTCTATTTCTGCTCTTTTTGAACAATGTTATAGTATTGTTTTGTTAATAGGGACTTATGTGAAAATTACTCAATTAAAAGGGGTTAACTTGCAAATTGCACATGTTAAGATGTTCCTTTGGTGTTGAGACATCATAAGAATGAATATGATGAAGTATGATTGATTTTCCAAGTTTGGGCACCAAGATGCAACTTGTGGAGCAATACTTGTACTTAAAACTCTAGTTTTGGTGTAAAGTGCAATTTACCCAAAATATGTGGTGTAACATGTAAAATACACCTTCTATAGTATCTTTTATTACTCTTGGCATCATTTAGAGTAATAATGATGGAGGGCACTTCAATTGAATAATCAAATAAGATGGAAAACCTTGTAATTAAATAATCAAGTTATAGGCCTAATAACCCTTCTATATGTGCAACTTAGTAAGAAGTTGGCTTTCTTCACCTTTATACCTTGGGTTTAATATGAGTTTTGCTTAAGTATGGAAGGTAGAAACGTGTCTTAGAATAAGGGAAGGACCTAGATGAGAAATGGAGAAATAAGTTGTCTTTATGTTGGAATTTCACCCAAAGTATATATACACCTTTTCTCACTTAGCAAGGATCGTTTCCTTCACTTCCATTCTTATCCCCTTCATTAGACCGACTTAGGACATATCTCTGGCGAAGAATATAACGGCCAAGCAGTTCTAGGTAAGCTTTGATCATCATCTTGCTCGAATTCATGGAGGAAACCATGTTGCAGGGTTGGTTTGCTAGTTTTTCTTACTTAGTTCTTCTTTCTAGCCATCCTTTCCAACCAATTCTTGAAGAAGGAACCTTGGACGACCTGTGGAGCTCAAGCCACCATTAAAGCTTCGAATCTTGGAGCTCTAGAGCTGGTTCTAAGGTGGGTTTTATAACTCTAAACCCTTAAACTTTGTTATACATCTTTCTTTCTTGCAAAAGTAGCTTGTTCTTCTTTCCCCCATCCTTCCTTGCTATCTTGCAACTAAAACAACGAAGAACAGACCTTGATCTGGAGGTAGAAGAATATGGGCGTTATTACCAATGTTAATTTATCAAACGGTCTTGCCCCCCCCCCTTTTTGGCCAAACGGTTTGCAAAACCGTTTGGGGCAAACGGTTTGCAAAACCGTTTGAAGGGCAAACGGTTTCACAAGGTCGGTTGGAGCAAACGGTCTCCAAGACCGTTTGTATGAGTTGAACAAGGGTTTACCGTTTGAGATTTCTGTTCATAATTATTTAGGTTGATAACCCTCCAAATTTTAGGGATTAACTCCCAAAGAATCATGAGTTAAAGGCTAATCAATTAGGTAAACCTAATTGGATTAAGTGCTGATTTTCAACCTGATTAACTTGACCTTTTTGAGAAAACAGTTTTAAAACCGTTTGAGTGAGTTGACCAAGGGTTGACCGTTTGGGATTCCTGTTCATAATTATGTTAGTTAATAACCCACCACATTTGATAGGTTAACTCCCAAGGAATCATGATTTAAAGGCTAATAAATTAGGTAAACCTAATTGGATTAAGTGCTGATTTTCCAACCTGATTAACTTGAACTTTTTGGGCAAACAGTTTCAAAACCGTTTGAGGGTGTTGACCAAGCGTTGACCGTTTGATATTACTGTTCATAATTATGTTGGTTAATAACTAACCAAATTTGATAGGTTAATTCCAAAGGAATCATGAGTTTAAGGCTAATCAATTAGGTAAACCCTAATTGGATTATGTGCTGACTTTCAACTTGATTGATTCGACTTTTTGGGTTTTCTTGCCCAAACGGTCTCAAGACCGTTTGGGGGTCACCCAAGACCGTTTGAAGGTCTAGTGTCAAGTATGGATATGTGTTTGAAGATCCAAAGATGTGGTATGAACCCTAATCGGCTAAGTGCTGATTTTGCAAGTGATGAGTTGATTGTTGTGGGTTGATTGGCCCAAACGGTTTCAAAACCATTTGGGGATCACCCAAACGGTCTCAAGACCGTTTGGGGATCACCCAAGACCGTTTGGAGGTCTGGGTTTAAGTATAGTTGACCAATTGAAGGTCCAAAGGTACACAATTACAAAGCAATCAATTGCTGATTTGATGATCAACTCAATAGCTCAAACCCTAATGATTTTTCACTAGAATCCAAGGGTTGGGTGAGCCAAACGGTCTTGAGACCGTTTGGAGGTCACCCAAGACCGTTTGGAGGTCTAGGGGTGAGTATGGTTAAGCAATTGATGATCCAATGATACTAAGTTGGAGTGTAATCAATTGTTGTTTTGGTGATCAATCCAATGATCCAAACCTTAATTGATTGACTTGGATTTTGATGATATGATGGGAAAACTGTCTCAAGACCGTTTGGAGGTCATCCAAACGATCCCAAGACCGTTTGGGGTCAGGTCATGTCCCAATTGAATGATGGTTCAATGGGTTCAAATCAATTAGACCCACATTGAAATATGTTGAAGGGTTATTGATTCCAAACCCTAATTCAATTGATTTAAACCCTAATTGATGGTCAATTGAGGGTCAAATGAGGGTCAAATCAGTTGAAGGTTGACCTATTAAACTCAATTGAGGTATGATTATAGGTCCAATTGATGATTGGTTCCATGAATTCAATGATTGAAGTAATCAACATTGGAAACCCTAATTCAATTGGATACCTTATGAAGTGGAAGTCCAATGTGATTGAATCTTTGGGAATTAAGATGATGAATGTTCTATTGATCCAATGATGATTAGTAATGACAAAAAATGAAGGAACAAATGTTGAAACCCTAATAGTACCTAAGTGACTAGTACCAATTAAAGGGAGAATTCTTAATTGTTTATAGGATTAATAGTTTGATATACTATGTTAACCATAGTAGTATGTACTTGATTGAAGGGTTGATATGACCTAATCAAGTTGAAAGAATGAAAGATTAGAATACATATATATATATAAATATGAATCATGTAATGATCTTCTATAGCACGACCGTGCAAGGGAGCACGGCCGTGGTAGCCTTAACTTGCACGACCGTGCAAGGGAGCACGGCCGTGGTAGCCTTACTTTGCACGACCGTGCAAGGTGGCACGGCCGTGGTGTCCTATAAAGAAATTTAAAAGTTTTGGTATTGTACTGACATTGTTATATATGCATGTCCTTAATTGTATAAGTCATACAGGTTGATATTATGAGGTGATCATAGCCAGGTAAGAGTTATGATGTCATATTCCTTGAAAACAATTATAAGCTTTTAGAGTAATGATATGTGAAAAGTATATACATTGCTTCAATCAAGGTCATGTTGTTAGATGACTTGATGCTTATATGTCACTTGGTAGCAAGTGTTATGATAATCTGAGGGTTTGAATAACCATGTTCCTGAATCATATGATGAGATGGTTAAGAATTAATATCCATATGATAACTAATATGAGTTAAACTTGATACATTTAGTATTCTTCTTTTATAGTAGTGTTTTAATGATTAATGATTAAGAATATGATTGATGCTAAAAGAATGCGAAAATGTACCTAAATAATCAAGTATAATCATATCATGTAGAGCCCTGATCATAGATCCATCGTTGTCAGAAGCCAAATGATGGTGAAACAAGTTTTCCTAAGGGAACTCCTGGAACACATACTTTTGAGTATGTGGGGGATTATGGACGTGAATATCCTTACGTCCTAGTGTAGGAATTGAGGTAGATGTATCTTAAATCTATCAACCCTTCACTATATGTTTATGCCGGGATGATGTATCACTAATCTCCCGAGGGAATCTTTAATGCCGCATCGATGAGAGATAAACAAGAGATCTTTAGATGACGAAGAGAGTACAGAATGCCACTGTGACTCTAATAGCGAAGTGCCAGAATACCCTGGTAAGCTATTGTAGCAGAGACACGAGATGTCCTGCATGTTGATCCTCACACTGACTGAGGAAGATGAGGTCATAAGAATCCGGCTCTTTTGATGACCTATGTATGATACCGATGCGACTTAGTAGTGATCGGTTGGAGTATGAGTGGCATACCTCATCTCCGCAGGGCATAATAATGATTGAAAATCATAATCAGTCGTGTAGCATAACTGCTTAGGTTGAACTACGAGAAACAATGATTGATGTTACATTGTTTATAAATGTTCTAGTCAAGTAACTAGTATACATGTTCTTCATATTCCTTATTGATATGATTGCTTAAGTAAATGTTGTCTTACTTAATACCAAATCTATTGTTGAATGTATTAAAGAGTATATTGCTTATGTTAATCCTTTATTGCTATAACAAAGCTTCTGGCAGAGGGTTATAACTCTCGCTGGGACAATTATTCAAATTGTCTCACCCCCGTGGGTTTCGACTTTTTAGGTGGACGTCGAGGACGGAGGAACCAATCCGAGGGTGGGCAGTATCAGCAGCAGCAACACCAGGGGCAGCAATGAATCTCAGGTGGAGATACTGACTGTCGAGTCTCATAGATAGTATGTCTTATGTTGTCTCTGTACTCTCAGGTCCTAGGAGTCAGTAGGTCTGAGGTTGTTGGCTTACTGCCTCGAGATTTTGTATCTTGCCTTCTTCAGATAATAAGGCAATGGATGTATGTAATCACAGAGATGTAATGTCAAGTTATGATGTAAATAGTTTACCTTGTTTTATTATAAAGGAGTTATGGTTTAAAGTTCTCTTTCCAAAAAGTTTTAAAATTTAGTGATTTTTCAGTATTCCGCTGCTAATAATTTGCTTTCGCATTAGTTAATCTTGTTTTCCGTGACGGGTCGTCTCACTTATATTTCCCTTTCCCTAATTATGTGCATGCTTATACTATCTTTATTTCTTATAGTGGTACATTTGTACAACCATATATACAGGGGCGTGCTATCTTGGCCCATGGTGTGCTTTTCCACCCGTTATTTACAAGGGTGTTCTATCTCCGCCAAGGGTGTGATATCTCCACCCAATAATTATTTTTAGGTTGATGATCATATGGTGTCTCAACCCTACTTGAAATAATTTTAATCTTTGTTTGTTTCATGCACAATTTATGTTTTGATATTGTTAATGGAAAAAATTTAAAGGCAAGACTTACTGCTTGATATTCTTATTTAGACATGTCTCATATCTTGACTTGATAATTTTTTGGAAATTATTTCTCTTGATCATCCCTTAATTTATTCTCTTCTTTTGAACTTTCTAAAGTAGTCCCTAGTTGCTAATTATTGCATATAATCAATTTTTGCCGACGTACTTGCTTTTTTCCCTCTATTCTGGGTGTTATTTTCAACCCACCCAAAGGTTGCACAACCTAAGGACTGGGATTTAGGTGGTGACGCCCAGATCTAGCTGCTGAGTACTTATGAGATGGAAAGGTTACTCACCACAAATTGATCTGAGTAGTTTAAGTTTTAATTTTAGTTAGAATCCATCCATGTTTTGTTATTTGAAATTTGATGACAAAATATTGTAATAGTTAGATTTAAATTTCCCCTGCAAAAAAAATTGTGATCATGTTATCATTTATTTTAAACAAATATTGTGAATCCCAACAACTTGAATGACTTTTATTTTGTTGGATATGATCTATTGGGGTATTTTGCAAGCATTTCCTTAAATTTAAGTAAGGAGTGGTACCTCCCGAACCCCAATCCTTACAATAATGGTATCAGAGCATGTTTGTTCTTGGTAATCTAACTATTTCAGAAGTCCTTAGTATGTATACCTTACCCGTTAAACCTATATTACATGAGATCCAACCTATTTGGCAACATCAATGCTACCCATTTGTTAGTGTTTTGGACGGATTATCCACGTCAGATAACTCTCATTTTAGCATGGATCCCCCTCCTAGGAACAACCCTAACTCCATTCATGGGGTTGGATACACCACCGCCTCTGCTTCGACTGGCATCACCCCTGAGTAGGAGTTAGCCATCATGTGACAGTTTCTCACCACTGCTATAGGGGGAAAAGTTGAACACTCCTCTAGTTCCTGATAAGCCGAAAGAGTACACGCTGACCCATTTCATGAAAATGCAACCACCCTACTTCAAGGGTGAAGGAGAACTGAAGATGGTTGATAAGGTTGATGATTGGGTTCTAGCCATAGAATAGACCTTCAATGGTATGGTATTCCCTCCACACCAGAAGCTCAAGTTTGCTTCCTATGTGTTGGATGGACCAACACGTATTTGGTGGAATGGGATAGCACAGACTTGTGACATCTCTACTTTGACCTAGGAGCAATTATTGGCATTATTCTATGGGAAATACACTTGCACTGCTACTCTTAAGAAGAAAGAAGTGGTTGTTTATAGTCTAAGACAAGGATCCTTTTTTGTCCTTGCGAACATATAAAGATTTCTGTTTCTTGAGTTGTACACAGTTGGTTTGACTAAAGAATGTAAGTCTGGTCTATTCATGCAAGGCCTCAACTATCATGTGGGTCATGCTTTAGTCCCGTAATTTCTCCTGGCCTTTCAGCAGATGGTGGACAAAGCCCTACCAATAGAGTCATATCTTACATTCCAAGATCTGACATAGAGAAACAAGAGAAAGAACTTTGACCGTTATCAATAGTGGGATAAGTGCAACAATTGCTCTCATCATCATCCTCAAGGGATGTGTCCAACATGGAACCCAGAACCACATAAATATGGAAGGGAAGTCATCTATCATGAATATGGCCAGGCAGTACACATTAGACCCCAGTGCCCTAAGTTGAAACAACGACATGCCCCTGCTAAACAACCTATACAACAACCAACAAATCAGCCTCGAAAAAATCCTCCTCCAAGAAACAGCAATAACAACAACAATCCAAAAGGTCGAAGTCCTCTAGTGGAGTGTCATGTTGGGTGCATTTTTGCTATGGATGATGTCAATGTTGGTGATGACAATGAAGTAATCGAAGGTACCATAAATCTCCATCTACATCCTATAAAAGCTTTGTTTTATTTTGGTTCTTCAAATACCTTTATATCTTCAAAGCTTGCTGAGATGTTAAACATAGAACTTGCATATATGGACTATATTTTTGATGTTCAGACCCCTAGTGATAGGATATGATCTTATTATCTGAAAACCCCACCCATGGAATTATGTATATCTGAAAAGGATTTTGCGACCGAGTTCATCTTCTTGAACATGATGGGTTTCAACTTCAGATTGGGTATGGATTGTTTGAAAAAGTTTAAGGAAGTCTTGTTCTATGATGAGTAAAAGGTTAGTTTGATTCACCTGGATGGTGAGCGTCTTTGTATAAAGGGTAGGAGATATGAGGATAGGAAATTCATCATATCATCCATGAACAAAGAAAAACTTATCTCCCATGGATGTTGTGCTTATTTGGCCTCCATTGTCTTGAACCCTTCACCACCTCAGTTAGAAAATATTGAAGTCGTTCGAGATTTCCTTTATGTTTTTATTGAAGAGTTACCTGGTATTCCCCCTTCTCAAGAATTTGAATTCACCGTCAACCTTGTACCAGGTACCACCCCCATATCAAAACCTCCTTACCTTATGGCACCCGCAAAACTTGGGGAACTTATGAAGCAACTGCAAGAACTTCTCGACATGGGGTTTGCCTTCCCTAGTGTCTCTAGTTGGGGATATCATGTTCTATTTGTAAAGAAGAAAGATAGGTTCTCTGAGGATGTGTATGGACCATAGAATGTTGAATCAAGTGATAGTGAAGCACTGATATCCTCTACCACGCATTGATGGTCTATTAGATCAGTTGAAGTTTGCTACAATTCTCTCTAAGATGGATTTGTGAAGAGGTTACTACCAAATGCGGGTAAAAGATGAAGACATGCCAAAAATATCCTTCAGTGCTCACTGTGGACACTATGAATTCCTAGTGATGCCTTCAGGTTGACTAATTCCCTTATCGCCTTTATGGACTTGATGGATCTAGTTTTTCCTTTGTATTTGGATAACTTCGTGGTAGTACTCATTGACGACATTCTCATCTATTCCAAAACAATGGATGAACATCAGGAAAATCTATGGATTGTTTTGTAGACACTTTTTGAAAACCAACATTATGCCAAGTTTCTTAAGTGTGAATTTTTTATAAAGGAAGTAATGTTCTTAAGCCATGTCATATCAGCATGTCACATAGTTGTGGATCCAAAAAATGTTGAAGTTGTGACTAAGTGGAAACCTCCAAAGAACCCTTATGACATACAAAGTTTTTTGGGTCTTGAGGGTTATTACATATGGTTTATTAATAACTTTTCTAAGTTGGCTAATCCTCTAACCAAGTTGACTTGCAAGGACACCAAGTTTATCTGGGCCCCAGAATGTGGAAATAGTTTTCTAGAGCTGAAGCATTGTTTGACAACTACTCATGATTTGGCGTTACCTATGGAAGGAAAGCCTTATGTTATCTTCATTGATGTATCTAGATAAGGCTTAGGTTCTATTCATATACAAGAAGGATGGGTTATAGCATATGCCTCCCACCAATTAAAGTCAAATGAAGAAAATTGGATGACCCACAACCTTGAGCTCGTAGCTATAGATCTTTCTCTCAATCTTTGGAGGCATTATATGTATGGTGTGCAATTTGAATTTTTCTTGGATCATAAAAGTCTTTGATATCTCATGAGACAAAAGGACTTGAATCTGAGACAAAGGCATTGGATGGAATTTTTAAAGGACTATGAATTCATGATTATATATCATCCTGGAAAAGCCAATGTAGTTGTCGATGCTCTTAGTTGCAAGAAGGATGTTGTTTGTGCATCTATTTGTAGTCTCTTGTTGGAAAGCATGGAGCATGTTTCTCGCTGGAAACCTGAGTTAAAGGATGATGTAGATTATGTCGTTATGGATAAGATGTGTGTGCACATGGCATGTCTCTTAGTTAATCTATGAGGTTATCGTGATACAACCAGATAGTCATGAACTTGGTGAGATGAAGACCATGATGGAAAGACCACAATCTGATTTCTCTATTGGTGTTGATGGTGCAACATGTTTTTGCCATCAGTTATGGATACCAGATGTAGACTATCCTAGACAGAGCGTGTTGAGTGAGGCTCATGGATCAAACTATACAATTCACCCTGGCACCGCCAAGATGTACAAAGATATACAAAAGAAGTTTTTGGTGGAAAATATGAAGAAGGATATAGCTATTTTTGTTGCAAAATGTTTGACCTGTCAACATGTAAAGATAGAACATCAAAGGCCTTGTGGGATTTTGCAACCTCTAGAAATACTTGAGTGGAAGTGGGAAAATATTACTATGGATTTCATGATAGGATTTCTAAAATATAGAAGTAGATATGATGTTGTTTGTGTCGTGATAGATTGACTTACTAAGTCTGCTCATTTCTTACCTTTCAAGACTACATATAAGGTTTCAGACATGGCACATATTTATGTAGACCGGATTGTGTGACTACATGGTGTGCTAAAGTCTATTGTGTCAGATAAAGACCCTAAGTTTACCTCTCACCTATGGAGATATATTGAAGAAGAGATGGGATCGGATTTACATTTCAATACTTTCTACCATCCCTAGACTGACGGTCCCTCTAAAAGAACAATTCAGATTTTAGAAGATCTCTTACGAGCTTATGTGATGGACTGGGGAGGAGTTTGGGATAAATATATCCCTTTAATTGAGTTTGCTTATAGTAACAGTTACCAAGTGAGCATAGGTATACCACCCTTTGATGCTTTGTATGTAATACCTTGTCGTTCACCCTTACATTGGGGTGATGTGGGTGAGCATAATCTGGTAAAGACCGGTGACATGCAAATAATGCAGGACAAAATTGTTTTGAAATATGTATGTTGATAGAAAGAGGATGGATGTGAACTTTCTAGTGGGAGACTATGTTTTCTTGAAAATAAAACCTATCCAGTCTATTGCAAGCTAGGGTGAAAGGAAAGCTCAGTCATTGTTATGTGGGACCCTTTGAAGTTCTAGATAAGGTTGGGGAGTATGTTTACCATTTGGCTTTATCCCCATCTTATGATAAGATTCATAATGTTTTTCACGTGTCCGTACTAAATAAATATGTGAAATATCAATCCCATGTGTTATCTATTAAGCCCATAGAGATTCATGGAGAGTTGAGTTATGAAAAATATCATGTGAAGATTCTTGACTCTCGAATAAAGAAATTGAAGCACAAGGAAAGTGAATTAGTAAAAGTTCTATGGAAGTATCATGGTCTTGAGGAAACAACCTAGGAGCTCAGAGAAGAAATGTTACAAACTCACCCTTCCTTCTTCGCTTGAGATTTCGGGGATGAAATCCTTTTAAGGGTAGGAGAGTTGTAACATACTAAAGTTTAGGTAATCTATGTCATCTAACCTTTTTGTTTTAATCTTTTGTTTTGAACCCCTCTTAGTAGATTGGTGGGTACTAGGATGTTAATATCTTTCAAATATGGGAGTTTGATACAAAATTACAAAGATTTAAAGCCTTTATACAAGAAATTGGGGTTATTCATTAGTTTTAGGGTTGTTTGTGCAAAATTTTCAAATTAAGGGATTTAAATTCAACATTAACCTTCTAAAAAAATTATTGTGGATATATTTGGTTAAGATAGAGATAAACAAAAAATTTGGTTAATAAATAATAAAGAAAGGTATTTGTATGGAGTAAATACACTTTTCTACAAAAGTTGTGGTTCACATATTAAAGTTTTCCAAAAGGCAAATTTGACTCCAAAATTGGATTATTTGGGTCCATATTACCTTACCCACCAAGTTTCATCTAAATTGACTTTGTTTGCTCATCCAATTTGATTAGGAAAGAAAGAGAATTTTATTAAAACCTCACTTTAGTTGAATCCATTTGGGAAATGAACTAAATGCCACATGACACATAGACAATGTGTGCGTCCCTCTACATCGTTGAATCATGATCAGATGACTCGTGAGTCATCACCTCCTTCACACCTAAATAGGAAATAGGCAGCTGGTTTTGGACATGATTAAATTGTGATTTCTCTCACCACAGTAGACCATTTTGTGATATCTTCGCCTACAAGTTTGGTTTTCAATTATACATCAAAACATATGTCACACATGGTCTATTATTGCGTATTCTAGAAACGCCTAATCTTAGAGCTCAAGTTTCTCCAATCCGGGAGCACTTATGCCCTATCAGAGAGCCATATAAATAGACAACCCTAACTCTAGTTTTGTCTCACCCCAAGTTATCCTCCTCTACTAACAATTTCATCCCTCACTGTCATTTTGACCACTGCTAATCGGGTGTTTTATTTGGTCTTGCGACACTCTGCCACAGAATCTTACTTCATCAGATCTCAATTCATCTCGGGGTAAGGATTCCTCTACTCTCTCCTTGATTTCTGTTTTGTTAATACTGCAATATTTTGCATGATTGCATTTTCTGCAAAATTTATTATTGATGTGCTTCACAGCTTGCGGCCATGGTTGTGCTAAAGGAAGGGAATGAATCCCCTGGGTTTTCTTGACTTTACCCTTGCCTTGTTTCCTTTCCATACTTTCTCACCAAGGGATGTTGTGTATTTTGATCACTTGGATTAATCCTTGTGAGCACCTACTTGTCCATGGACCCACACCACTTGGTCACCTACAATTGGGCCAAGTCGGCTGGTATGGTCATCATAATCCAATTTTACCTGCTGACATGGATTTTAGGGGATTTCTTATTATTCAAGACTTTGAAAATACATAAATCTCCAAAAATTATTAAAAAATGTTTTGGAATTGTGACATTTTTCTCTATCTTCTGGTCCAGTTTTCATCGCTTGATTCTAAAGTGTTAAAAACATGAATTTTTAGGGTTTCCATTTCACATATGTCTTAAATGTAAATAAAGGTAACTTTATAATTTCTAAAGTTGGGATTTTAAGTCAATATATTAAAAAAGAAATCCTAAACCCAAAATCACGTCAAGGTTAAGAGTTGATTTAGGGTTTTGTCAAAGGATTATATTTCTAGGGTTTCACATAATATATTATTAAACCCTAAGTGATGGATTAAATATTATATGTAGGTTTGAGTTGACTTTAGACTTGGAGGGTTAGGATTTGATCTCTGACTTGACAACTCAAGTTAAGGTATGTGCATCTTTCTATTATTTAGGCATTACTACCATGACCAAATATTATTCACATATGAGGCATGAATAGATATTCTCATTTTCTTCATTAAGAAATTCTTATTTTAATGATAATACTTATGGGTCCTCTGATCCCACATGGTATATTTTGTTTGTTCTCATCATGTTAAATCACATGGACTAAAGTATATATCCTAATTACGTACATGCTTAGACTATCTTTATTTATTGTAGTTGTACATGTGTACAACCATATATACATGGGCATGCTATCTTTTCCCTATGTGTGCTTTTCCACCTGTTATTTACAGGGGTGTGCTATCTCCACCCAGTATTTATTTTTAGGTTGATGATCCTATGGTGTCTCAGGCTTGACTGAAATAATTTTTTTTTGTTTGTTTCATGCACAATTTATGTTTTGATATTGTTAATTGGAAATTTTTAAAGGCAAGACTTCTTGCTTGATATTCTTAGTTCTACATGCCTCATCTCTTGACTTGATATTTCTTTTAGAACCTATTTATCTTGATCATCCCTTAATTTTATGCTCTTGTTTTGAACTTTCTAAAGTAGTTCCTAGTTGTTAATTATTGCATATACTTAGCATTCACTGACATCTTTTTTTCCCCTCTACTCTGGGTGTTACTTTCAATCCACCCATAGGTTGTACATCCTGAGGACCATAAGTTAGGTGGTGACACCTAAATCTAGTTGGTAAGGACTTATGAGATGAAGAGGTTACTCACCACAAATTGATATGAGTAGCTTAAGCTTTAATTTCAGTTAGAAGCCATCCATGGCTCATTAGTTTACTTTGATGAGAAAATCATGTATAGTTTGATTTAAATTTCCACTACAACAAAACTATGTTAATGTTATCATTCAGTTTAAAGAAATATTATGAACCCCAACTACTTGAATGGCTTTTATTTTGTAGGATATGATCTATTGGGGTATTTGGCTATTATTTCCTTAAATTTAAGTAAAGAGTGGTCCCTCCTGGGCCCCACTCCTTACAAATTTTCTCTGGTTAGCCATGCCAAGATGACTTTGAGACTACAGGTCTCGAAGGAGTGGAGTAAGTTTATAGTGTTACATGAGACAACTAGGAAGATGCCTATGACATGATTTAAGGATGAGGCGTCAAATCCATCTTTGACATAGAAGTTATGGAACACTGACAATCCCTCATCCTC
This sequence comes from Alisma plantago-aquatica, assembly GCA_963693085.1. Lineage (NCBI taxonomy): Eukaryota > Viridiplantae > Streptophyta > Magnoliopsida > Alismatales > Alismataceae > Alisma > Alisma plantago-aquatica. The sequence goes on along the minus strand of OY856412.1, from coordinate 1,163,580,446 downwards.
CATGTATAGAATGTTGATGAGGTTCAAGTAGTGTGTATATGACCGCAACATCCCGAGGGGATTGGGTCATCTTCCACACCCAAAAATTTATAGGAATGACACCCTGATGTGGTATAGGTCCCATAGTGCTTATTTAGTCATGCTCCACCACATCTATGTTCTCCACCCCCAAAATCCTAAAAATCAGTAAAATCCTCAAAATCCCAAAAAACTAATTTTTTTGAAAAACCCAAAGATAATTGAAGATAAGATGCTCTCTATAAGTTTCCTTAGTATTTCATTGATTATCACAAATCTATAACAATGAAGATTTTGTGTTCGAAGACAAACCCATACTATAGTATATGACAAAGGAGCATCAACCTTTTCATATTAGAGATGAGATGGAGATAGTGAATCTCTGCTCAGGTCGTGAGCAATGTAAAGTCAATATAGGGGTGCGCCTACCTCAAAATATCAAAGACCACTACCTCGGATATGCTAGGTTTGGGCAAAGCAATCACAGTTTAGTGAATACCTATCATTGTCGACCTTCTCCCTTTCAAGTAAAAGGTTAGGAGGTTGTGGCCAGAATGGAGCCTCAAGATCAGAAAAAATTTTAAAAGCAATACTTAGTTTCATAGACTCGATCAACTATCATGTATGGCCCTCCAACATTGTACAAGAACCAAAGAAATATAGCAAAGTATGAATTCATATGGACTATTGTGATCTCAAAAAAGCATCCCCTAAAGATGACTTCTAGGGTCCATGCATCCATGTGCATGTCAACAATAAAACTAGCCATGCACTCCTCATCTTCATGAATGGTTTGCAGGTTCCAACCTAATTAGGATGGACACAGAAGATATAGAGAAGACAATCTTCATCACAAAATGGGGATTATTCTATTATCTGTTCATGCCCTTCAATCTCAAGAGCTCTAGAGCTATATATCAAAGAGTGTTTGTCACCCTATTCCATGACATGATGCATAAAGAGGTGGAGGTCTATGTGGATGACATGATAGCCAAGTCAAAAAGTCCAGAAGACCACATTACTGACCTAGAGAAGCTATTGGAACAACTAAGATGGTTCTCTCTACACCTCAATCTAGCCTAGTGTGCCTTTGGGGTTACATTTGGAAACCTACTCGATCATACTTGTCATTCAAAATGGAATTGAAGTCAATCCTGGGAAGGTTTGAGCTATCTTGGAAATGTCACCACCCAAAATAGAGAAGTAGACATGAGGTCTACTCAGTCACCTTAAATGCATCAATTACTTCATCGCCAAGCTTACACCTATATGTGAGCTATTTTTGAAGCTAATCAAGAAAAAATTTCACTCTAGATGGAATAAGTAATGTGAAGAATCACTCTAGAAGCTTAGAGACTACCTCAGCAATCCACCAATACTAAGGCCGAAAGTGCCAAGGCACCCGCTCACCCTTCTTTTTTAAGTTTGCAAACCATTGATGGGAGGATTATTCAGTCAATCAATGAGTAATGGTGACCATTCTATCTACTGTCTATCCAATAAATTAAATGACATTGAGGCCCGCTACACTATAATTGAAAAGTATTGTATGGACTTGATACATGCAACAAGGAACTTGTGACATAATATGATGACACATCTATTACAGCTGATCGCCAAACATGACTGTCTCTACTATTTTTGCGATCACCCTTCCCTTACTAGATGATTCACCAAGTAGCAAGTGATGATGTTAGAGTTTGACATCACCTATCTACCAATGAAGCCAAGCAAAGCCCAAGCTTTTGTCGATCAATTAGTAGACTCCCCACTCTGGAAGAAGAAAAACATGAGATACAAATTTCCAAACAAAGATCTAGGAATGATTAGTCCTCCTAGCATGGTTATCATTCTAGTTTCTAAAATGTGGACAATCTTATACTACATAGTCATCAATCATAAAGCAATTGGTATATAATTGATCCTTCAAAACTCCTAGGGAGAACAACTGCCAGTAGCAAGATGATTGGAGTTCAATGTCCCTAACAATGTGGCTGAGTATGAATCTTGCATCCTAGGATTGGACATGTTTCATACATGTCTATGAGAACTCCCCTCATGATATCTCAAGTCTAAAACAACTAGAAGATGATCCATTAGAACTTGGTAGAACACATGTGCTTCCAAGTTTGAGACTTAGAGCATATCTCCTTTCACATTCCATGAAAGAGAATGCAATGCATTCTCTAATTCTCTCACCACCATCACTTTTTGAATCAACATATAAGAATATTAGAACTTCTCATTCAATCCCATACATTCTCTTAGCCCACCTACTGCATGGTCATTGACAACCAATAACAAATAAAAGGTCTGGTTTCATGACAACAAGTCATATATAGAAAGTCAATCCATTCTTGAAGGCCTCTACTAAAGAGAGCTATAGCACGCAAATTACATGCCATGAAAAATGGACTACGGGAAGATGTCTATATCATAGATCCTATAACCAGAATCTCCTCCGATAAATAAAAAATATAGAAGTAGAAACCCTCATGATATAAGTCCATGGAGATTTATTTGGAACATATATGAGTGGAGGCATGCTAAGAATATACAACTTTTGGGGTACTATTGAGAACTATGGAGACAGGTTGTTTCCAATTCATACAAAAAATCCAATTCTACCATTTACATGTGACTATATCCATGCACCAACCTATTAGATATACTAAATGGTCGTGCCTTGGTCGTTCTCAGTCTTGGGAATCAACACGATAGGTAAGATCGGTCCTAAATCTTCAAATGGAAACTACTTCATCCTTTTGACAATAGACTAGTTCACAAAGTGGGTGGAAGTAGTGTCCATCAAAAACGTTTCATCTCAACAGGTTATGAAGTTCCTTGAGAAGATCATCATAAGCTAGTATGGGGTACCGCACAATCTTGTCTTCAACAATAGTATGAACTATACCTAAAACTTTCAAAGAGTATCTAAGCTCTTTGGGAATTAAACATCTCCACACATCGCCCTACTGGCCTCAGATGAATGGATCCATAGAAGCCACCAACAAGCATCTGATAAAGATTCTAAAGAATACATCAGCCTTCATGCCAACTGACATGAGCACCTCCCAATGGCTCTCTGGGCATACCTAGTAAAAACTTCCATGGGAGCTCTATCGCTCTAATATATTGGATTGAAGTGGTTCGTAGTTGAGGTTTAGATCACTTCTCTCAACATACTACAATAGGCAGATATTCATGAGGCAAAGTGGTTGCAAGATCACATCTATTTCCTCAACATGCTTGAAGAACAGCGGATAAGAGCACTACATCAAGAACAATACTATCAAGCAAGGACAACTCGAGTGTTCAATAGTCCAGGACTATGCATCATCCAGAATGTTGACTTCAGGAACAAATTCAACCTAAAATGAGAAGGGCCCTACATCGTCCATGACCTCTACGACTGGGGGGACTTGTGCCTGAAGGACATGGATGGACATATTCATCTTCATCTTACAAATCCCAGCCTCATAAATCACTACTATTCTTGATAAGCAAGCTTCAACGACTGCAAGCCTCTAGCATATAGATTTTAAAGGAGCTAAAATCTCCCACCCTCTAAAATACACCTAAAATATACTTAATTACTTGGATGCATACCCCCATGCACATTGAAGCAGAAAAGGTCAAAGTAGAACTTACGACCTAGAATGGAAGGAACATGACAATTATCATGAGGCCCGAATGGTTTTCCAACCTAAAATAACTCCTCAAAATAGGTCAACCTTGATAAATTACCTCACGACGTTCGTGATTGTAGAGAAGGCAAGGTTAATCCCCATGATCGCTATTAGGATTGTAGAAACTATGATTCCACGGAGGCGAGTTAAAGTCAATCCTCACAATCAATGATTCATGACACCTATATCAAGGTGAAATTCCATAATGATAACATTTGTTAGGTTTGACCAAAAAGGGGAATGACTAGAGGATTAAAATAGAAGTTGAAATTCCTTGCAGCTATCCCCACCTCATATCAAAAGAAGGGATGAGGCTAACTTTCAGATTGACTAATCTGGGAGCATCAAGGTGGGAAAACATCACCAGTCAAACCCCATTTGTTCCTCATATAATTCTTATCTCTCATACTAAGGCCCTAAGCATTTATGTCCATTCAAAAGCCTAAATGAAAAGATCCATAGTAGGTGGACACTAGACAAAGAAATTACCAAACAACCCTTTGACTAGGAATACACATGTATGGTGGATCACTACACGAAAACATGTCCAAAGTGAAGCCAATCGGGGTGTCTCTTACACTTGGAGCCTTGGCCCAACTGGGTAGGGAGTTGTCACTGATACACCTATTACATGGAACAACTTTAGTACTTAGAGTGACATTCAAGTCCAATAGAGCCCTACTCCATCTTCTCCCCTAGAATGAAGGGCCCCTTTGTAGAAAACGAGATAGAAGCCTCCAAGTAAATGACCATCTATTAATAGGAGACCAAGGTGGGTACGTGGTGGCTTAAAAATGCTTTGGGTATCAACTTTCTAGCTTCATAATAAAAGAGGGAAAAAAGCAAGTGACCCCTAGAGGTGTTACTTTTTATCTAAAACTTAAACATATAACCCTACTTGATGCACTAAAGGAAAGGCATGAGATCTAGATTGATCTCGATCATCTAATTCTTCACAAGGAGCCTAATAGTGATATGCACCTCAAAAATCAATAAGGACCTAGGTCCAAACACATATATAAGACATCATAGAGGGAGTACCCATAGCAGTGTTGCATATCATGAACTGAAAGAAAACTTTTATATTCAAAATAAATATATTACAAAAATTTGGCTCCTCATTACAAAAAATAAAAAGCAAAAGATATGAAAAAAATCTAAGAATAAAAAATAAAATGTCATTTTGGTTCTGTAGAAGAATCACAGGTTATCGTCGCTAAAGGCATCCATGCAAGCCATTCTAAGTATCTGGGAGAACAGTCTCTACCATTAGGGAACATATCACCAGTCATCTTATGATGATTCATCCACATCCTTGCAATAGTATCCTCAACTTTTTTAGACTCAATCAACAACTTCAGCAACAAAGACAAAAGAACTTTAACCCGGTATGTGAACTGGAAATAGTTAAATTGCCTCAACACCAACATCAAGAAGTATGCAATGCAACTCTGCAAACTTGGCAAGATTATCAATCACTTAAAGTTGGGAAAGACAACTTCATAGTTTGATTTTTCAAGACAGAACTCCATTCATCACCAGTGCACATATGACAATGTCAGACATACAAGCCACCAAGCCATATCGCCACATAGCTATAAAGTCTCACCAATCTAAATGTAATTAGACAAGAATTCTTTTGCAATGATGTATTGAGGATTTAAAGAATCAACCAGATGAGAAGGACCAATGTGCATCCCAAATAGATCTATAGGACCCTAAAGCCCCCCCTTCATCTTTGTGGTCAAGTGCTCTTCATACAAGCACTCGTATAGCTCAGTCAATATCAAAGGATCAATGGTATCTCTCCTCCAGATGGTAGCCACAACTATAGAATCAACAACCTTCACATGTCCCACAATCTCTTTGAAGAACAACTTAGAAAGGATGATCAAAGTGTATGCCTACAAATAGGGCATATCTGGGGAATCGACACCATGTCAAGCCTCTCTCTTGAATAAATCTCATAGAGTGGCTATCTGAATAAAGTGACTCTCTTTGATCATCCATCAAGAAGCTCGAGACTTCTTCATAGCTAGGAGACTCACCGATTCAGTAGTCCCACTTGACTTCTTTAGCACAATTGGCCAATGGTCATGAAGGGGATGCTAGGTGCCCTTCACTGTGTCTTCTTAGTGTGGGAGTCAAAACAACATCCTTGAAGCAGAAGGAGTGACTAAGAGGAACCTATAACATGATTACCACTAACATTATCTCTCTCACCATGGGGACATAGGCTAGATGAAGAAGAAGATGAGTTAGGCCAAATCTCTCCAATTCAACTTCCTTACTATAAGAGAGATTGGTAATATAATGACGTACCATAGAAAAAATTGTGGGAGGATCCTCAGAAGCAGGATTTTTCCTATCACCCCTTCCCCCATGGATTGGGATTCGTAAGAGTTGATATGTGCAGAAAAGATAAACCATGTAGCCTTTTTTATAGGCTTCAATGGGGCATAATCACCTCTCAGAGAAAACGGTACATTTTTGTCCTTTTACCTTGTAAAATGATACAATCTTCCATGGATGTCAACAATAACAATTAATGCATACACACTTCCAAAGACAACAAGTCTATGTGTCCCACTAACATGGGGATTGTGGCAATCCTTCACCTCAAGCTGACATGTGGTTTGAGGTAATTCGTCGGGCCCACTGAAGATGTTCTGAGGACCAGACTTTTGAAGTCTAGTTTCAAATCAAAGAAAAGAACCTCACAATACCATCATACACAAACTCAAAGTTTTATTTCCAAATAAAAAAGACCCTTACAAATATAAACACTACTGATACACACTTTTTTGTAGAAAAAGAATATACAACACGAAGGAAAATGGACAAGGAGTGGTAATATGCTACTTATTCAAATTATTCTTTAGCCTTCTTATCAAATGTTTTGCCAAAGGTCAATGATAAGTGGAGGAAGACCCAGAGGACTGACACTTCCGCACTTGCATCAGAAAGAATAGCACTATTGAAGCACATGTGATTTGAAGAGCAACTATTGCATGGAACCTCCAACTAAAGCAGTATCCATACAATGAAAGGAACATGCATCAATGTCCCCTTTTGACTGATATGTGATCTGAACTGGGACTTTCACAGTAAATTTGTTCACACTAGTGGATCCCTTAAAATTATGACTATGCACGTATCCCAGTGGGATGCTTGAGCTAAAGATTACACCCACTATATATTTGTAAAATGATGAAGCCCAATCAAAATCACCTGCAAAGTGACACAAACCTCTAGTGCAAAAGTCTCTATGTGACCTTAGCTTGAGAAAATCAAAGCCCTAAGCAGAAAATGGTGGAGAAGACAAAACCTTAAGAGTGGAAGCTACCTCAAGAGGAGGAAGATGATAGAACTCATACCTACAATCATCTTGGTCCTCAACACAGTCATAATCAATCACCTAGAAAAGCCGCATGTCAAAACAATGCAAAAAATGAATATAAACAAGAATCAGAACATTAAACACTAGAGGACGTTGAATATGATTATATGCATCTCTTGAAAGAATTATTGGTGGACTATCTGCATAATACCACTAGAGGAACTCATCATGCGTCACTTGGCCCCACATCAGCCCCCAAGCATCTTGAAAGGTCCCTAGACTAGGAGGAATGAACCCGGGCATAAGGTCAAAGGGGATGTGCCAACTACTATCCCACTTATGGATAACACACTCGTCCATGTACAAGACACTCCTAGAAGGTGAGTCAAACTGGATCCACCAAACATCCAAAGGCAATGCCACAAAGTAGGCCACACATGAGATAGTAGCCTTTTTACACTAGAGCCTAGAGAAGATCATGATTTAGACCTAGGAAACAACTATGAATTGGACTCATCTTAATAGTTAATACACACATAATATTATACATAGATAAAGTAATAGGCATACTTTGTCAAGTGTCATCATCTCTAGTTTGCCTCTCTAATGCTTGTATTGCACTTCTGCTACATCCAACCCGGTGATAAGAAGTATGGATGGAAGCATGCAGATAACCCCCAAGAATACTCAAAGTGATGGGTTTGTGAAGCCGGAAGTGGTCATAACCCCACAATTGCAAAAGAAAGATAAAATAATTAGTAGTTATAGATATTTTAAAGAAGAACATAAATAAGCATATTGCAATCAAGCCTACAAAGTCAATACAACTCTTCATAGCACAGACCATTTCCTTCAAAAAGAAGTCATCCATAAGAAAGATGCTCAAGCTCATCAGCAAGTGGGCATACACGCCTCCTCCTCATTCAAAGGAATGAATTGCACCCAATTCAAGAAGGAAGGAAAACAACCCAATTTCTCCCCTATTTCCCACATTATTGCTAAACATGCAACTTGTGATCAAGCCAAATAGAAAGACTCTGACCCTCAGGGTAGCACATAAAGGGTCATTAGCACCCCACCTCTTTCCTTCATGAAATAAGGTGTCTCTCAACCAAGTAAACTTGACCTCATATCTGGAAGCCACCCCAATATCATCAAGGTTCATCCCTAAAATTTTTTGCTAGACAGTGCAACCCCCACTCCTATTTGTTAGGAGGAAATGGGGGTCCCACCAAACCCAACCCGACGATCCCTACAAACTCACTAGGGGTGATGGCCAACTCACCAAAAGCAAAATGAAAAGTGCTAGTCTCAGTGCAGAAGTTCTCAATCATAGGAAGAAGATAGTGCATATCAACTATCCCACACCAACAAATGCTAAAACATGTTCCTTAAAGCAAGTTTAGGACTTCATCTACTAAAGTGGCATATAACATCCCCAACTCAGTCCAACTGGTCTATAGATACACATTTGACAATCCAAGACCCTAAAAGGATGAAGTAAAAGATAAAACCAAAAAACCATCATCACAGACGAAAATCTCGATTCAAGATTGAGGAACACAAAGAAAATAACATAGAGTAAAGGTTCCAAGTTATACATTATTGCTCGCTTGACGACCCTAGCGATTATGGTTTATCTACAACATGCCCAGATGAAAGAACCTCTCAGTTGGGAGTATATCCCCCACATTCCTACTCACACCGCTATGACGCATGCCCAGAGCAAATACAAGTTGGCATCTCCATATTGAGAATTGAATTCAACATATGAAGATACAATGTGTATCATGGGTATTCCTAGGTCCAAACATCATTGCCCACATCTTTCTCATCCATGATGGGGTCCTCCTCATGCCAGTCATGAGCCACCATCTATATGGTCACAACCACAATGACATCAACTTTCTACATCAACTAGAGTCATCTCAATGTGACATCAAATGAAGAAGAAAATATCAAAATAGAAAAATCAACCATTCGTAAATAAAAACATGATTTTACATCATATTCAACCTCTAGACCATGAATACTAGCAAAAATCTATATTTTGGCATTGAGGACCAAAATGGCCAAACTAAAGTGCAAAAATGAAAGCTATACCTCCTCAGAGAAAAATGTAGTTGAAACATGCAGAAAATCACCACCAGAAGGGGACTATTTGAAGTTCCTCTGCTACTGTAAGGTTTTTGCCTATCACATCACCAAAGAGAACTAGAAAAACACCATGATCCTCCAATGAAAGTCTGTTGGAACAGCACAATTCATGGGCTCTCTCTTTCTCTATCTTCATTATCTTTGTCGCCTCTGATAGTCTGAGTAGGTTGCCACAGCTGCTATTATGCCCAAATGGGTGAAACGGTAAGGGTGTGACCCCCCTCTTGCTCACCCTCTTTTAAAAACCATAAATTTTACAAAAATTGCATGAAGGCCTATAGGGTTTCAAAATAATTTCTAGATCCTTCTAAAAATCATAACAAAAATTGATGGAATTTAAATAATACAAATAAAAATCAAAAAATATGTTAAAACCAAAGAATTCTAGATCTTGGCTTAAAAATTGAAAACTTCCATATTTGGTAGAAGAAGTAATTCTGTGATCAACCTTTGATCCCTACGGTCCTAGCTCTGTAATGACCTATTTTCATATTAGTCATCCAATTAGGGTTTACTTGGATGATTGTATGCTTAACTAGATTGATCATTGTTTAAAGCTTGATTAATGATGGTATTCTAATCATGATTCTTTAAAATTAATGAAAAATCTAGATATTCTTTTATTTCAAATAATTAGGGTTTGAGAATTGAAAACCCTAATTGACCAAAATTAGGATTTTGGTAGAATATGAATGCATAATTTGATAAGTATAGTGTCTCACTAAATGATTTTTAATATTTTATATGCAATTTCGATTTAATTGAAATTTGTATATGTTTTGTATAACTCAAAATGTTAGCACTACTGAAAAATATTAGAAGATTTGACTATTTTTATGATATGTTTGTCATTCGAGTTTCCTCAGGACATACTCAACCAACTATGTATTCAGATTGAAATATAGCAGTATGGCATTTGAATTGTATCTTTTTATTGGTACATTCAATTATTCTAGAATTTCAATTTATGTTTGGAAACTCCATTATAGATATTCTATTAAATTTTCAAAATTTTTTTATCTGTTTGATCTCTATAGAAAGGGGCTTCGATCGAGTTTTCCCAGGATAAACTTGGCCGACCAAGCATTCTGGCTAAAAAATACCAATTCATTATTTGATTTTTATTTATTTATTGGTAGCTCAGATTGATCTAAAAAATTTATTTTAGTTCTGGAATTATCTTTCTCACAACATAATAAATTTTCATAATTGTTTGAGGAAGTTTGACCTATTTAGTAGATGATTTTTAGTAACATGTTTTATGACAGAAAAAATATGTTAAAATAAAAAAAAGTGTAAGTTGGGTCAATTTGCAATTGACCCAAGCATCTTAAGTGATCTATATGAGAAACCTAGAACCCAAGGATCTCTCATATTTCGTGATCCATTCCAAAGAAATGAAATCCTAGAAAGAGAGGAGAGCTAGGGTTTTGAGAGGAGAAAGTGGTAAAGATGTTGACCTAGGGTTTCACTATCTGAGATATGATGAAATCAAGTAAGTTTAGCTTCTTTACATAGTCTTTCATGGTGAATATTCTCTCACATGTCAAGATTATGTCCATCTTCTAATTTTATTTGAAATGACATCAAATCACCCCCTTTTCTCACTCTTTCTCTTCTAATCTCTATTTCTAGGGTTTTTGAGTTGAGAGGAAGAAGTAATGGATGTAGTTGCTAGAATTTGATTGGATTTCTAGAAATTTAGAGTTTGACCTATGCTTTCAAGGTTCTTGTCACCTTAGGTAAGTGTTTCTCTCCCTCTTAAGATTTGTATTCATGTTGAAATCCTAATTCTATCAGGCTAAAATAATCAAAAACCTTGATTGTATTCATATGTGATCGGGCATTAATTTGAAAAGATATTAGGAAATCAAATTCGATTGGTTTCGATTATTTCTCATTGATTGAAACTTGCTTAGTTCCTAATATATATTGATTGAGGATCCATGATAGATGACTAAGCTATTTCATAATAATATTGCCTAGAAATCAGTCCAATGGCCAATATTCTTGGGAATTGAATTGACATGTATAGAATCATATTAGAATAAATTATACAAGTGTTTTGTTGAGTCTTACTAAAATTGAATATGATATATGCATATGGATCAGTATGAGGTGGTGATATTCCCTGTTTAGGGTTTGTGTTGAGGGATTGAATCAAATGAGTTAATTAATCAATGCATACTTATGATTGATGAAGGAAATATGTGTAAATGGAAACTAGGGTTTCCATGTGTGTGAATAGCCCTAGTGAACCCTTGTCCACCATGATGAGATTACTGAATGATATGATTCTTGTGAAGTGTTGAACTAAGGATGACTTCTTAAAAACCCTGGAAGTTTAGTATTAAAATGAATATGAATGATATGACTCTAATATGACTTCAATTTATATTATTTGCCATGATTTGCACTTTGATGTAAAACTATGGACTAATATGCATTTTCACGGTAATTAAGGGAAAAATATGAAATGGAGTATGTATTGTCTAAGTGCATTACTTACTTCATTATATTTATTTATTAGATGAAGTTTGAACTTACTTTGTATGGGTTCATAGTAGGATTCTCATGATCAGAAAGTGTAGCGGGATAAAAAATTCCCGAGTATCCTTAGAGCAGGATCCATATGTTGCAACAAAACTACATCATAGTTTACAAGTTTATACCTTATTATGGAAGAAATCATAATGATTTAACTTGTAAGGCTTGATGTATATATGGACCCTTCAATTTACAACTCTGATGATCTCGTCAGATCAACAATTGAAACTCCTTTACAATTAGATGAACTTTGAACTTACTTTGTGCACTCTAGGTGGAAGATCATAGGAACCCCATGAGGAGACCTCCTTGATTTTCTCGCCCAACGAATGCCATTGTTCTACTTTTCATGTATGTGGCAGATTGATTCGTTCTGCCCTCACCTCGGTTCATGTGTCATTGGTGAAGATGTTTGTCTAGAACGAATCCACTGTGTGAACTTGTCTCCACAGTATCCACATGAGTGCCAAAAGAAAGCCACAATTTCTAGTCTCTACCTATCCCTCTTTCTCTCTCTAAGTTTCTCTTAGGGTTTCTCAAACCTTAGAGGCAACAATGAGAAGATATGAGGGTGTGTCGTGAAGTCCTCCACTCATATCATGTATATATAGGAGTAGATAGTCAAGGTATCCTAAATCTTGTTTGGTCAAGTTGTAGATTCCCAAACTTATGAATTTTATTTCTTAAGTTTGGGTTCATATTTTATTCAGGTCCTCAAAACTTACTTATAGACCCCTAGATTTGTTATAACAATTACGAAAAGGTCTAATTCAGCCTTTCTTCAAGCTATCTTTGTGTGTGTGACCTAATAGGAGCCACACTATGTTGGCAATGGATTTACTTATCAATCTACTATTACCATACTAAACACGAAGGGCCAAAAACTAATTTACGTCCTCCTGCTATCACGTGAAGCATGCCATTGTCACGTGCCATTATTTATTTAATTATTATATCGTAATTCTCAAAGTTTGGTAGCCAATATTAAACGTATCGTTGTGACAATTTCCCACATTGTCTACTTTTACCATTGTATCCGGAGACGAGGTTCCAAGAAAAAGAAAACCTAATCGGCGTCATCCGATATTCTTCCAACCCAAAGCGCAGCAGCCCACTGGTCAGGGAGGACATCTGCATTGGTCTCTTGAGGGCGATTGTTTGGACTGCTTGGTGGTCTCAAAGCCTAACACAGTGGTTTGCGTTGACTGTTCGGCTTCTATTTTAGAGTTTTTTCTCTCACCTTGCAGCCCTGGTAATCATACGTCTACATCTTGGTAACAAGTGATCCACGACTTGCATAGCCTTGTTCTGTAGCTTAAGCAAATATATATGAGTGGCAACCAATTTTCACATGATGTGTGTCCTACAGAGCCCGAAGGCAGTCTCTATATCAACGTCATGCCCTCCATCATTGCAGTTGGAGAAGACATTAGTGGCGACCAACATGCAGATCACAACTGAGATTCATGAAAAAGAACGATCTCTGGCCTGCACAACCAAAAGGCATGCTCCATGTCAGTGACACAATCACCCTCGTGTCACTTGTATTTAAACCCAAATAGTTGTTCGAGATAGAGGAAAACATGAAAACCCATGAAGAACGTCAAAAGAACTTTGTACATAATTAATAAAAGATCGCGAAGAAGCCACTGATCTGTCAAACACACGTGGTGATGAGAATTGGATCAAAAAAACTGGTCTAAATATCAGTGGGTGAGTTCTCTGTGTCATTAGTTTGTGTACTGAGGTAGACAAAATGATATTGCTTCGAGTTTCAGAAATCATATCAATTAATGTTCTATGGATTAACATTTTCTGACAGCAGCTGTATGCATGCCAGCTTAATGTGGAGGATCTGTCAAGGCACTTACCCATGAGGCAGTGCTTCTTGCAATCCACATTGTTTAAGTACGCGTTGGAGCTGGATGAATCAATAAATTGGAGCTTAAGTTACTCATTTTTCCTTTGCTCTCTCATAGTATATGTTGAGTCCTTATGGAAAATCCCTTCCAGAATCACAAATCATCAATTAACGTTGAATCCTACTGGATGACTACTACCATATCTATCAATCTATCACTCCAACATCTTTTTCTGGCTACAATGATAGGTATGTTCTCACCACTTCTAATTCTTGATTGATTTACCTTCTTGATCATCTTAGTCTGGTATTTTTAACCCTTGATGTTAACAAGCAGACAATATCATCACCATCCAAATATTTGTTAACTATTGCCAATGAAAATTGCATTCCCACAAAAAATATGATATGACTGATCGATTTCAATCTGTTTTGAAAAACTATTTTGACACACAATGTGCTCGGTTAATGTGAATTTGTCCATAAGAAGGAAAAGTTAAACATTATTAAGGCCAAGTTAAATGTGTCTCTTACGTACGATAGGACCCATGCTATATTACTAATACAACAACTAATTAAAAACGTGCATAGTGTACTCATTTTCTTGAAAGATATTGGTCAATTACAAAATATGTGTAATATGAGTAAAATAACTTATTTCGTATGATTGAGTAACACTTGTGTTAATGAAATATTAATTTGGAGATGTATTTGTACTCTTGTACAAAATGTGTAGGAGTTATGAAGAAATCTTAGAAAAGTAAGAAAAGTTTAGATGATCTACTATCACCATATAATGTCCAATACATCCTTTTTAATCTAAATCTTCTTTCTAGGAAGTCATTTGGTGTTTCCATTCATTGAAATGTATAGTTTTACATGTATTTAATTATTTTCCCATGATTTTGCATATATCATGGATAGGTTCAATGCAACTTGTTCTCAAATTTACAGAAATTACATATAAACTAAAATCCAAATCATATACAGAAATTAAATATTCATGATATATGGTACTATTAATATTAACATTTCCATTTAAAGAAGAATCCAACCATATTGAAATATTTGAGTCAACATGAGTAGAACATATTTGATACCACAACTAAAACCAATCAGATTTTGTTACCAATAAAGTTTCATGTACAAGATAAGATGCATTCAACGTTCATTATTTCTATAATATATATTTATATGTTAAATATTGAAGAAGTTCATGTGAGATATTGATAGATGTATGAAAATATATGTTTTGAAGCAATGCATAGTATAGGTATCTATAAGTAAATTAACATCAATATCATGGCATATGACATCAAACGGAGGAAAGGCAAAACCACTATGTTGCTATTATTCAATTTTTTTTTGGTCGGTCAAAAATCATGTTATTATAATATTACCAAAACTTTGGGTACAAAAACATTGCGCCCCCTTAACCAGCAGGGATGAAACATCCAAAATAAGAAAACAAATGAGATCTTAATATAGACCTCCTGAAAGGAAGAGGAAAAGGAAACTACATCTCCTACAAAAGACAAAGACCCCAACCAAGCTACAGGGCAACAATCAACATAGCCAACACAACACTAACAATAAAAACACCTTCAAGATGTGCCATCCTAGAAGTCTGAAAGCTGATTATAGACCTGGAGCAGTCGATAACTTCAAGAAGAGACAAAGGATCATCTTCCGCCACCAAACCTTCAATATCATCAAGTCTCTATATGGATGAGTAGGCATCCAACAAGGAACCTCTTACTACTGTGCACTAATGCACATCATCCAGAACTTGGGATGGACCCAAATCAGAAAGAAACCGAAAAGATCAGTGTGATGCAGGAGAGACAGCAACAGAATCCATCCACAAGCTGACGTCCTTGAGCTGGGCACTGCCATTCCTCCACTGGCATTCGATTCATTCCCTGAATATGTGGATTCCAGGTAGATGTCCAGCCCCTCTTCATCAACCAACAACAGACCCTACACATCTCTGTTATACCAAGGATCGGGTGACCAAAAAAAGGCTTGGATTAACTTGTTGTAGCCTTGATCAGGAGCAACTCGGAGAAGCATCTGGTCGAACGCCTTGAGGGTGCTCACCCTGATGAGCGCAGCTCCTGGAAACAAACATCCATGCCTGAGGAGCGCAGCTTCTGGGATCAAATGTGAGCCCTAAGCGACTCCCCCTAACATGGACACGGAGCAGCATGGGCCTGCCGCAGCAGCCAACTTCTTGTGAAGAGGTTGTTCGACAAACACCTTAAGGGTGTCCCCAGAGTAGCAACTGGTCGAACACCTTAAGGGTGCACACCCTCGCAGCTTCAGTAACCAACCACGCATGATGAGCCATAGAATGCCATGCACCATCGAGACAAGCAGAGCCACCCGCGGCTGGGATAACTTTGTCGTAGACGCCGGTGAGCATCAGGTACCTGCCGCCAAGCCTGAGCACACACGTCGTAGACGGCAGCAACAGGAGAGCGAGGACCACCATCCATCACCACTAGATATCCAGAGGCATACACCGGAGAGCATCTCCACGCAACAGGACGAGGTCTGTGATGGAGACCACACCGCCAAGAAGGTTAGAGAAGCTCGTCACCCAACGAGGAAGCCAACAACACTGTGATCGCCAAAGCGGGAACCAGACGAAATCGTGGCAAGTCGCCACCCTGGGCAAGCCAGGTTTGCACAGGGAAGGGATGAGGAGGTGCTAGAGAAGTAAGGGTAAGACGCCCCTTCCTTCCTCAACGTCATGAGGCAGCACGCAGAGCCCGCAGGTCTGGGATAGATCGGCCGCTCACCATCCATCACACTTGAACAGAGTGGCGTCGACAAAGTCGAGGTCACCGAGACTCTACCCAGATCCGACCACACTCGCGGCGCCTATCATCGCCCTACCAACCCAGATCCACCGAGGAGACGCCAGCGAATTTGAAAGCACCCTAGCTTCATAGGTCTGTCGCAGCCTTCACACAGAGCACCACCCAAGCCGTTGGAGGCCAGGGGGAGGGACACACAGAGGCAGCGTGCCCTCGCCCTAGCGGCAGCCGCCGAGAGAAGGTTAGAGAGAAGGCGGAGCGGATACCCTAGAGTGAGAAACGATCCATGTCTAATAGCATCCCTGACTAATAGCATCTTTCTTAAATTTTGACTGAAAGCATATATATATATGCATATATATATGTATATAGTATCAATAATGGTGCTAATAATATAAGAATATAATACCTTTCAAATTTTAGATAACTAAAATAGCATCCTACCAGAAATTTACCAAATTCATTCTATTGGAAAAGTTCAACAACTCGATTTGGGATGCATGGGTTTGTTAATTTCATTCTCTTCTTCTAAATATATTAATAATAAAATGATAAATTTACATGTCGTTTCAAGCTCATAGAACGTATTAATATGCATATTAAAATCTAGAATTTTTATAGCATATTTTCTAACAATTCATGGAGAACATCTTATTGGGACCAACATATACAAGAAGATGGATGGTAACACAATTAATTTTAGGTGGTAAAGCACAAATGACTTGTTTCAGGTCCATAGTGAACCATATGGTAAACCATGTTTTAGATGATTCTAATGTATAAGGACCAATATACTTTTTAGTTGAATTCTTACATGTAGTTAATGTCACATGCTTACAAAATAAAATTATATACATGTGTTTACTAGAGGTTGAAATATACAACCTACAATAGGACATGATCATGCTTAGATGAAATTTAACATATTTTAAAATGGTAAAATAATAACACAACATGTTTTTTAAAAAAACTTTGTTGTATGCAAACTACAAAACTATCATACCTTTGATCTTGCCATGGTATTAAATTAGGTGCATTGCTAATTAAATTGAAACTTTCATCTTTTAGTGACGGAGAGAATCCACCCCGAGCAAGCACAACATGGTAAAATCTTGAGGCATGAGATGGTGTGGTCCGGTCACCAATCAATATACATAAATTTAATTGATATATAGTCGATCATGCATTGTTCTTATTCAAATTTATATCCATGACTTAATTTAATAAATCATTCTAACCTATCAACAAATTCTTGTACTCAAGGAGTATATATCAATAATGATAATGATATTTCTTTTGAATAAATACAATATATGTTTGTACTTTGCCTGATTTTTTATACACATAAAATATTAATATGAACTAAGATAACTTATCCCATTAAAGAGCTTAGTATTAATAAAATATAACAGGACAAATAAAAAACTTGGATGATTAATATGTAAATTATTGAATAAAATGTTCATCTCTTTATTTACGAAATTATCTCAAATCCCGTGTAGAACATGTAAAAATATTAAGTAGTAAGACATGTGTTTTTCATTTGTAGCTTCACGGAAAAGGAAAAGTTACTAGGGGGATGATGAGTGGATATTGAAATATAATTTAATTTTGTTTGATTATTTATAATAGGATACAATTTAATATAAAATGCTATATTTATAAGTGAAATCAATGATCAAGAATAGTTAATAGAATATTGAAAGTAATGCAATCTATGGAAGTTATATGGAACTGATCAGTTGAGAAATAGTTGAACAATATTCTGTCAAATTATTTCAAAAATATGTATCTGACAGAGCAAAGGAACCAATCATAAGATCAAATGTTGATTTAGCAAGTTATTTCTGTTTAAAATGAGTGAAGAAGGTTGACAAAGATGTTACCAAATGTCATTATATTGGAAAGAAAGGTGAAGGTACATGTACGTAAAATTCATCAAGAATAAAGCATGCAATGTAATATAATGCAATTAGTTTGCTTGCTCTTTGGTAATCATTGATTACTAAGCTAAAAATCAGTATCGATGCATGAATTTACTACCTTTTTCATGATGCAAAAAAAATGTCAAACAAGTGGGGACTGATCGAGAACTACTCCCTATCACAATTTAATTTTAACAAAAAAATATGAAGTATTTATATTCATATTTTTAAATATTAGATCATCTATCTATCACAAAGGATACCTATGTTATACTCTTTTTGTGCTTATAGGGCAATAAGAAAGGAATTTAGGTTCCAAAAACCACCAAGATCGCGTGCATTAGCACGTGCATTTACTAGTATTAAGCTACACATCATTCCTATAAGACTTACCCATCAATGGCCAACCTTACCGTATTGTATAGTCCTTTTGTCACAATTATGTCAATGAACTTGAAGCATAGACACATCATCCTCATTATGTTCAATCTAAGTGTCTTTATCTCTAATTAGACTAGCAAGATACATATGGTCCCAGTATCATATATTGTCTCACATGAGGATAGCCATGCATTTCTCATGCCTCACTTATCAAGAATCATTGGATATCCCTCCCATCATATGGGAGGGACAAATTCCTTCTACATCACTAATAATATGTAGCATGATTCTCATCACACCCAATCACAACCTTTACGGAAACCTTCTTCAAGATCACATTGGGTAGCATCAAAGCATGATCATTGTCATATACCCATTGTAATGACTCCATGTCAAAGGGTCATAACACCACTGTCACATTTGAGAGTCGATTATTACTATCATATAATGGTCACACTCTCAAGGTGATTCTATACTCTACACTTGTTCTCTAACAAGTACATATGTGTCAGACTTGGTATCCAATACCTATAACCCATGATTCATGGTCATCGGTTACCACACATACCAATCTCACATGTATAATGTTGTCCAATCCTCAATAATATTTGATTAGGGGCATTTAAGAAAATTTTCTTAGAATCCATTTGGATCTCATGGTAAAGTCCCATAATTTAAAACCCATGGCTTTGAATCAATCATTTGAAGGACAATTATCATGTACAATATTATCATAGTGACTAAACGTTCTTCAATAAGTTGGAGTTGCCTTTATTAAAGAAATTGAAAGTACAAAATATCCCTATAGTCATCATCCAGTGATTGTCTTCTAGGGTATATATACCAATAGTCCTCTACTTGAAACTAAAGCCAATAAAGCATGTATCTATTACCAAGATATTGAACATGACCATCATATTTCTACTATGATAATTCATTTGTCAAGGGATCAACAATATTGCTCTCTGTCAGTACCATGCTAATCTTCACATCCCCTCGCTCAATGATCTCTCGATGAGATGGAAGAATTGAAGGATATGATTGGAACACTGATGCGATCTAGGTTCTTTGGATTGCACAACATCCCCATTGTTCTCACAATATAGTTCTTCTATCTCAACAATGCTAGAAACAACTCCAAGTTTGTCTATGAACTTCTTCATTGTTTGCAGCATCTGATGCAATAATATATTTAGCTTCCATTTTAGAGTCATCTACTTTTGATTGCTTAGAATTCTTCAAGCTGACATCACCACCATTAAGGCAAAACACATAACTAGATTGTGATCTATAGTCATCTTTATCGATTTAGAAGGTGGAGTCAGTTTAACACCCTTGCAACCAACTCTTCTTCACCTCCATATATCAAAAAGGCATCATTCGTTCTTCTCAAGTACTTAAGGATGTTTTTCATTGTAGTCTAGTGATCTCACTTGCGTCTGTCTGATATATGCTCATCATGCTCAAGGCATATGAGACATCTGGATGCGTACATAACATTGCATACATGATAGATCCAACGCTGGAGGCATATGGAATCTTAATCATGTGGTCCCTTTCTCTCAAAGATTTGGGACAATTGGTCTTAGAATACTTATCCCATGATACATGGGTAAGTTCCTTTGTTAGACTCTTATTTTCTGAACCATTTCAACACTTTGTTAATGTATTTACTTTAACTTAAGCCAAGAATCCTTCTAGATCTATCACTATAGACCTTGATACCTAGAATATAGGTGGTTTCTCCAAAGCCTTTCATTGATATACTATTTCCCAACCATGTCTTACATTTTTTTAGAGATAAAATATCATTTCCCATGGGTATTACATCATCCACATTAAATATGAGAAATACTACAATGCTCCCACTAACCTTCTTGTAAACATAAGATTTAGCTCATTCTTGACGAATCCACGCTCTTTGATTGATTCATCAAATGCAGATTTTGGCATCAGGATGCTTGATTCAATCCATAGATTGACCTTTTCAGCTTACATACCTTTTCGTCATCCTTTGGATATTCAAAATCCTCAAGTTTTTTCATACACATATCATCAAGAACATTCTTGTTAAGGAATGCGGTTTTTAAATCCCCCTACCAAATCTTATAGTCATCTTATGTTGCAATCGCAAATATGATTTTAATGACTTAACCATGGCAACTGGTGAGAAATTTTCATCATAGTCAATGTCTCAAGCTTGTTTGAAACCTTTATCCACTAGTCACCCTTTTTAGGTATAGACATTTCCATCCATGTTTGTTTTATTATTGAAGACCCACTTGCACCAATGGGATTCACCCCTTTCAGGTGGTTCCACCAAGTTCATACCTTGTTCATATACATGGCGTCTATTTTGGTTCTCATGGCCTCAAGCCATATACCAATTTATGATCCCTTCATAGCTTCCTTGTATGTGGTTGGCTCATGTTGATCCATGACCAACACCTCACCATATTGAGTCACATGAAACTTTAAACTCTCCATCTCATGGTGACTCCTACTAGATCTTGAGGTTACTATGTTTATAGAGGAGGGGGATGTCATAGAAAAACTTGTAATTCCTTCACATATTCCTCTTTAGGTTCATTGTCATTTTTGTATCTCAGAATTCTTCAAATTCTATTTTACTCCCACTGATATATATAAATATGAAATCCTTCTCTAAGAAGGTACCAATTCTAGAAACATATACTTTGTTGTGGGAAGGAATATAGAAGTAGTTTCCTTTGGTTTCCTTAGGATAGCCCACAAAATAACACTTGTCAGACATGGGTTCCAATTTCTTAAGAAATGAATGCTTCACATAAGATTCACAACCTCAAACCTTCATGAAAGACATCTCAGGATGCTTCCCATTCCATATCTCATATGGTGTATATGGAACTAATTTAGAGTGAACACAATTAAGTATAAAAAAGATGTTTCTAGAGCATGTCCCCAAAAGGAATAAGGAAATCTAACTTGGCTCGTCATGGACCGCATTATGTCTAACAATGTGTGATTCCTTCTCTCTAAAACTCCATATGTTGTGGCATTCTTGGTGGAGTCAATTATGATACAATACCACACTCCTTGAGAAGGTCCTCAAACTCTTGACTCATAAATTTCCACCTTGATCAGATTTAAGCATCTTAATTTTCTTTCCAACTCGATTTTCTACTTCATTCTTGAATTCCTTGAACTTTTAAAAGGATTATGATTTGTGTTTCATGATATACACATATCCATATCTACTGAAATCATCAGTAAATGTAATGAAGTATGATACCTTCCTCTAGCTATGAACTAAAAGTAATACATGCATCATTATGTATGAGTTCTAAAAGTTCAGTTTCCCTTTCATTGTTTCCCGTAAAAGGCACCTTTTCCATCTTTCCTAACAAACATGATTCATACATCTCAAGAGATTCAAAATCAAATGAGTCTAACTATCCATCCTAATGGAGTTTAAAAATGAACTTCTCATTTATATGGCCCAAGCGACAATTCCAGAGGCATGTCATATTTGAGTCATGCATTATAAGTCATTTGGTATTTACAATATAAACTTGTATCTCAAGATCTAACAAATAAATACTATAAGACATCATAGCACTGCCATAAAAGATATCATACAAAAGTATTGAGCAATTGCATTCTTTATTAGGAATGAAAACCCATTCTTGTCCTTACAATAAAGGGAAATAATATTTCTACTTATGAAAGATACATAAAACAATTATATACTTCTATTACAAGCCCCAAGGGCAGAGATAAGCTATATGTTCCTACATACATAACAGAAACCTTTGTTCCATTTATGACTCATAATTCCAAAGCTCCCTTCACAAGGGGTCTGTTTCTTTTCAAACCTTGCACATACAATATGTGAGGTCCACATTTGTTAACCAATACCCATGATGAAGAACTAAATAAGTTAATCTCAATAATGTAAATACCTAATATGAAGATCTTTATTCCCTTTGACTTCTTAAGTTCCTCTAGATAGATTGGCAATTTTTTTACAAATGTCTAAGCTTGTGACAAATCCCTTTGATTTCAGAGAAGAAGATTGGGACTTAGGCTTAGAACCTTTATTAGCCTCTTTCTTTCCCTAAGTCTTACTTTTCACTGCATTGAACATCAACACAAATCCATTCTTTGACCTTCTTCATGTTCTGTTCAGCAGTTCGTAACATGTTAAGTAGTTCTAGCAGCGGTTCAACCCTTTCATTCATGTTGAAGTTCATGACAAATTGCTTATGTGATTCAGGAAACGATTTTAATCAAATCCATAACCAAAATCTTGGCTCATGGACAAATGCAGTCTGTCTAGGTTCTCTACATAACCAATCAATCATATTGAGTACATGAGTACCAACTAGATTCCACTCTACCACCTTGCTCCAAAATCGTGCCTTTGAAACATCATATCTCTCTTGCCTAGCTTGACATCAAAACAATCCTTTGAGATGCTCAATAATTTCAAAGGCTTCCATGTTCTAATGCTGCCTATGTAGGTTGACACCATGGATGCTAGCATGAGGCATGCCACATAATTGGAATTGTCAAAATACATCTTGAATGCATTCCTTTAAGACATTGGCAAATTGGGAGTGGCCTTTTTGGGAAAGGCATGATCCAATATGTTGAGCATGCACTTATGATTGAGAAGAATAGTCAAGTTTTATTACCAATCCCCAAAATATTCCCCATTGATCTTGTCCTTCTCAAGGACCAATTGCAATGAAAGATTATTGTTATTTGTCATGAAATCTATGAAGGAAAATAAGTAGAAATTAGAATTTTGATTTGGAAAAGCATTGCATTTAATTATGCCTTTAATTACACATTTACTCCCACTATTTTCTTTGAATTAAGAGCACACACTATTAATCCAAAAATTTATGGAAAATAATGTTCTAGTTGGTCAAGGATCATATTTTATTGAATAATGGGTCAACTTTGGTTGACCGCTCACAACTCAATTATTTAGGTAGGCATATTTTGTTAATTGCACCACATGCAACTCTTGGATGGATGGGGAACGACCATTGTTAAATTTCATCACATGGAACACCCATCTGCATGCCTCTAGGTGCTTAATCATATTAAGATTATCTAGTTAAGTCGAACCCTAATGTTGATGTTAATAAGACTGTGTACCCTACTTTAGAAGACCCACACATGTACGCGACACCTCACCAAGATGGATAATGCACCTCGATTTGGTGAGCCTACATGAATCAGTCAAGGCCTTGATGTGTATCACATGTTAGAAGGCAACTTAAGCTTAATATTTACTGAGAAATTTTGCATCATACATATACATATCTAATCACCACATATGTATATATTGTATGTCATACATATAAACAAGAACCACAAGCGATAAAATTAAAATGTGATGATTATGGCCTCCTAGAAAAATCTTTCCATCCTAATGGTATATTGACGTCATTAAATATTTCCTGCATCACATGCATAAACAAAAGATAATAAACCCTAATCCTTGATTTCTTTAATCACGAGAGGCCACCATGGATGATCCATCATTGTTTATTGATTGTTATGCATTCATCCTTCTTCATGTCAACCATGTTGGATATCCTATATCCTAGACAAACCTAAGACTATTACATCATATGTAAGAGAAACCTCAAGTTACATTTGAGAGAAATAAAATGGGAAGTCATACATTTGAAATCACAAGAGAAGGTACAACATGCAAGTTGTATTAAGAATTACAAATAATCAATCACATGAAATAAAAGAAATAACAATTAGCATTCGGTCATAATCATGCATCAGACACCAAACAAAAATGTTTTGAGGTGTCATTTTCGATGTGCATGTATATGCATATATATTATCATATTATAATCTAATCATGGTGATATTAATTGGGACATTCCCATTAACTATATTTTCACAAAAAAATAATTTCATCATACGAAATATACATGCTTCCATCATACAATGACAACAACTTGATTCATAACCAAAAAATCTAGTAAGGAGCATTAGGTGTAGCTCTGATACCATTATAGGATTCCCATAATCAATAAACACAGTAGAATAGAAATTCCCTAGAATATCCTTAGAGCGGGATCCATCTAATGGAAGAAAAAAAACTAGATTAGGGTTTACAAGTTTGTAACTTATCATGGAAGAAGTTCAAATTATTCAACTTGTAAGGCTCAGTGTAGATCTGGACCCTCCAATGTATGCCTCTCTTCAATATTGCTGGATCAACAATCAGAACTCCTCTGGTTTCTAGCACTCTGGGAGTCACCTCAGGATGTGCGTAGAAAAATGTTTATCGATGGTGATTTGTTGGTGACTATTAGTGGCTGATTGTGGGAATTTGTTAGTGATTTGCGCAAATCCCAAGGTCATAAAGATGGTTGTGATGACCCCATCTCTAATACCAAAGTCAACTATAGTGGATCACATAGATCTTTTGTGCATGTGTGCGGCAGATTGTGTTGTTCTACCGTAGATGTTCTTGCTTGATTTGTGCACTCTAGGTGGCAGATAACAAGAATCATCTAAGGAGACCTTCTCCTCAATTTGTGGGCCTGACAGATCACATCTGTCCACCATATATGCATGTAGTGGATTGTGTCATTCTGTTGTCACCTTGATTGGCATTCTGTTGGTGAAGATCTTTGTCCAAAATGAATATATTGTGTAATCTTGTCTCCATAGTATCCACGTGAGTTCTTAGAGATGGGTGTAATTTCTAGTCTCTACCTCTCCCTCTTTCTCTCTCTAAGTTTCTCTTTAGGTTTTTCAAACCTTGGAGACAAAAATAATAAGATCTGAGTATGTGCCTTGAAGGACGCCTCTCATATCATATATATAGAGCAGTGGAGAGTTGGGGTTTCCTAGACCATATTTGTCCAGGATATAGAATCCCTAACTTAGGGAAACTTATTTCTTAATTATAGGTCCATATTTTATTTAGGTCCTCAAGACTTACTTTTAGGTCTCTGGATTTATTATGGCAATTACAATAAGGTCCAATTTAGCCTTTCTTAAAGCTATCCCTATGTGTGTGATTGTCTATGCACCACACTACATTGGAAATGAATTACTAAATGACATTATTATCCATAAGAAATGAGTGTTGCCTAGCTACACATAATTGCTACCTGAGTAGTAGGATTAGTTAGATAAGATTAAACCATAATGACTAGTATTACTATGTTGTATAGTCCTTTTTCCACTAATATTCAGATAAAACTTGAGGCATGGACACATCATTCTTGTTAGGTTCAATCTAGGTTCCTTGATCTCCAAGTATACTAGAAAGATTCATGTGAGCATGGTATCATATATTGACTCTCATGAGCTTGGTCATGTATTTCTCTAATCTCACTTATCAAGAGGCCTTGGATATCACTTGTGTAACATCGGAGGGACAAGTTCCTTCTGCATCACTCACAATGTGTAGCATAATTCTCATCACACCCAATCATTACCTTTATGGAAACCTTCTTTAATATCACATTGGGTAGTGTCAAAGCATGGCGATTATCATATCACCATTGTAGTGACTTCATGTTGAAGGACCACAACATCAATATCACATTTTAGAGTCAAATTTAACTATCATATATGGTCCATGAATCACAACAAGGCGGGTCTATCCAATACACTTGTTCTCTAATAAGTACATATGTGTCTGACTTGGTATCCAATACCTTTGACTCATGTGACATGGTCATCCGTCAATACACATACTAGTCTCACATGTATTATTGTTGTCCAATCCTCATAATACTTGACGATGGACATTTAAGATTATTGTTGTTAGCATTTGTTTGGATCTCATGTTCAAGTCATGTACTTAAAGTTCTATGTCTCTGGATCAATCTGTCTAAGGACATTTACTATGTAAATCAATATTGCAATAACTATATATGTACTAATAAGTTGGTATTGTCTTTATTAATCAAATTAATAGTAAAAAGTATTCATATATACATCTTCAAATGATTGGGTTCTATGACATATACACTGACATTTTCATCCTAGGGTTTCTAACCCTAATCCAATCTAGTGGTAGCTGATGGGAATCGACAGAACTCTCCGCGATGCGAGTCATGGACCTCTTAAGTAATGTGACTCTCGGGCCTCTCTAAATATGGAGATCCTAGGATCATCAACCAATGAGAGTCTTGGACTTAACAACTCATGAAAATTTTGAATATGTGAGCCGATGAAACTCATGTGTGTGTAAATTGGTAGAATCTCTAGGTAACCTACCGATGGAAGTTCTTGAACTCAAAAATGGACAAAATGTCAGCCTTAATAGATCTATGGGAACTCTAATTGTGAAAAAAAAGTATTTGTGGCTTTGATAACTGATGGAAACCCTAGACATGGAAACCAATGAGAATTTAGGCTTGACAACTGATGATGTTTTTGGGTTGTCAGTCAATGGATCTTCTATGGACTCAAACCAATGGACTTTTTGACCTGTGGAAGTTCTAGAACAATTAAAATCTTTGATAGACCAATGAAAAGGATGCCCAAACCAACTGGAATTCTAGGATGGTTGATGAAAAGGTTGATTTTTCCAATGAAAATCATGCATTGACCAATGACAATTCTAGAAACTAGTTATGAACAATTTTGATATTTGCACCCACTCTAGTGTATAAAACCCCTCCCCATAGGCCTAGAGACCCATTTAACACTTCTAGTTGCTATTAGAACGTGATAGAGAACCTATATAGTCTTGAGGAGCTCCAAATAAGGTGATGCCCATGGATGGAAGTTGGCATGTGTTTGCATGTAGATGGTCAAGCTTCCATAGTTGCTTACAAGGCTAGAGAGATTCAGATCTAGCTCTAATCATGTCATATATTCCTTCCATTACCTCTTTCATTTTTATAACTCTCAACCCATCCCTTAGTCGATCCCTTTGGACTTACATGGTGGAACCTATCTCATCTAGCTCATGAACCTTCCCATTTTCTTCTCTTTGTTCTAAGGGAATAGATCTTGCTTGGAACTTGGTTTTTGGAGTTGTTAAGAGGATGATCTAGGATTCAGAATCTTGCACTTGGCTCTCATAAATGGACTTTGTGATGGTCACCATGAGAGGCCAATGAATGTTATTTGTTAGTATTATTTTGCCTACTTCTACATACAAGTCCCTAAACTTGCCCTAAAATTGATTTAGATGCATAAAGGTCAAATCTTTAAGATCTTTTTAGCTATAATACAATGTGGTTTTGGATTTTCATGCCTCCCTTTGTCTCTTAATGTTGATACTTTAGTATATGGATCTTACCTCTTATTGTTTTCAAGAGAATATTTTCAAAATGTGTGCATTGGTACTCTAATATACCTTAATCAAGCTCTATGATCCCCTAATATGCTACAAGATAATTTCTTGAGAATAGTTATGGATGAATGAAATGGAAATACAAAATTTTATGTCTGTGCTAATCTTCAAAAAATGATCTCTTATTATATTCTTATGTCCACTTGAACATGTTTCTGCTAAAATCTAAAATACGTGTGAACATCTTACTGGTGTCCTAATACCAAATGCTGGGAAAATAAACATACATGATGTTCTTACTGGTTGAAAGTTAATCTGGAACTAATTCTGAGTTTTCTTGAACTTTTATTATACTAAAATCTCATTTAAATTAGACCTATAATCCTAAGGTGTCTCATTTATGCTTCAATATGGTCCTTTTTATGTAAAATCTTGCAGTTGATGCGACTCCAACATACATTTGGATTGTATGTTAAATTTAATATGGAAATTTATTCATTGTAATATGAGGTGGACTCCATAATATTAGGTGCTTTTAATATTCATGCAAGGTCCTATCCTTACTATGGACTTATGTGGTAAAATCAGCCTTTCATGGCTAGTAGTGGTGGATTGTTCTCTAATTAGTACTTTGGATTACATTGTGAATTGTATTATATCTCCTAAAGTTGTGTACACTTAATTAGATTCATAGATGTAGATAACATTAACTATGATTCAAGAGGCACTATTGCATAAAGTACTTGAAATGCATCATGTGGGTAAAAGTAAATATGAAGTAACTTAGATGTTTTTTAATTCATGTGAGTTAAAATAAAGGATGAAGTCCTTTTATGATAAAATGATCCCAGTGGATTAATTATCTTCCTCATATGATTACATATGTCTTTCATCTCTCCTTTATCTATAACATTAGGAGATTGAATAAGAATGTGATAAAATGTGACATTACATGATGTATCTTGGATGTGGGATATCTATACATGTAGAATTTGTGCCTTTAGGTTGATAAATTGAGTGAAATGGTATTGGTATCATAATTGGGATGATGATATGGACAAATGGTTGAGGTTAATCCATGATTAAGCATTGATGAAATACAAGTTGATCGATAATATGGTGAAACAGTTAAGTGAAAAATGATGTGATCTTATAGGTTTAATAACCTTGTCCTAATATGATAACATACACTTTATTATAACCAAGTAGGATTTAAAAGTACATTAGTATTGGTTGAATTGAACTAAATGCTCCTAAATAAAATAGAATAAGACAATTCCTCATATACTTACACTCAAATAGTATGATTAATCCTTGTATAATCAAGTCTTGTTTTGAATGGTGATTAGGAGCACTTCCGCGTATGGGATAGTAGTCTATCATTTATTATACTATTTGTATGTTGGAAGTGAAATAGTGGAAAGATAAATATCCCACTATTATTCTTTATTTAAGGCTGATGTGTCAAGATTTAATATGTTGGACCTTATTGCGGCTGATATTGATAAGTTGGGTCTTGTGGTTTCCTGATTGATGTATTCAGACTTTGTATGTCCAAAGATGATTACTTGTATCTTGACTTGGGTGATTTGGTATATGTGAATATGTTTTATTCTTTATGGAGTGGTTAGAGTTTATTAGTAAGTCATTTATATCTCTATACATTATTTGTAAATTGTTTAATGCAACCAAAATATGAGTAATAGACTTAACTAATCAAGTGTAACCCTAATCATGTAGCAATCTAAGTTTGTACTTCTATTTCCCTGGGTCATTGGGGGTGAAATAATGAGATTGGTTAATCTTGTAGCAATAAGTTAATTATGATAAGAAGTTAGGTGTGTATATTTTTTAGTATATGGGGGTATGTGGGGTTAATATACCCTAACATCCATAAGTTTTTTTGGGACTGATTGTTATCAATGGTCTAATGATATGTGATGAAGAGCATTTATGACTGTGTCCCACTTTGTTGGATTTCGTATCCAATTTTTCTTAGTGTTGTGATCTGTGTACAAGAGCAAACATGTGTTATATGTGGATCTACTTTTGAGAAATTCCATGGTATATTTGTCCTTTGAGAACTCTACCTTTTTTTTACCTTCATTTCTACCTAAGGTGTGTGGATAGATGTAATGGAGATTAGTAATCATTAGATATTTTACAAAGCTAGCCTGGGCTTCGCAACCACTACCTAGTAGTTTGATCAAACTACCTTGGGCATAATAAAATATGTAACTCAGACATGATGTAAATTTGTTTAGGTTTAATTGATGAATCACATGGATGTGCAATTGTATTCCTTTACCTATTGGAAGTATTATATGTGTGTCATACTCTATACAAGTGAGTGTATGGATCAGGTATATACATGGTATAGCCTTTTCTACTTGTTGAATATATACCTATGTAGATAATTAGTACTTGTTGAATACATCCATATGAAGAGAATCAATACTTGATGCATATAACCAATGTAGATATATTTACGTGTTGACCAATCTACCTCTAAATAATTTGATCATCATATTCCTATAAGAAATAAGTATACTAGCTTTTGCCTTATCATATCATTGGGACTGGGGTTCTCACCTAAAGGTTTTCTGCATGTTAGGTATGTTGGAACAATAGAAAGGATGTGTTGATTATGATATAATGAGGAACCATATAGTAAAGCCTAGAGTGTCCTTGTACTCTCACCTTCTTGAGTGGTGATGCATAGATATTGAAGTATGTGATAGATTGATTTACCTCATATTTTTTATGATTAGAAGTTGTGTCTTGTTCTAGATCTTTCATGTTGTTGTATATTCATGTATTTGAATTGTATTATAATCCTATTTTGATGAAGTTAATTTACAATTTGTGCTCCTATCATGTCTTCTCATTAAATAGTTTTGGCGATAAGATATGTTTTTATATAATATCATGTAATGTTTTATGAGGATTGAACCTTTACTTCGATAGTCTTTTTTGAATTTTTTCAACTCACTTTTTATGGTTTTTAGTTTTTAGTTGTATTTTGCCTAAGGATTTGTCCTAATTCAAATAATATTTGATCAATGACATGGGTCAATCCATTATGGCTCAACATTGATCCATCTAAACATATATTTATGCCCATGAATATTTGATGTAAGACCCCTTACTACGATTATCCTCTAATCATGTTTGATAATCATAATTGAATGCTTGATTATTTTTGAAATCAAATTATTAAGTGGAAACCCTATTTTGGATCAATTAGCACTTTGTTTGCCCTAATTTTGTGTTATCTTGAAAGGCCACATGCTAACATGAAATTCCACCATATATTAGAACCTAATTTTGATATAGTTAAAAATATCTAATTTCATCTTTTCCTCAATTTATTTTCTTAAATTGATGTGATTTTGGTGTTATATAGGATTTCTTTGGTAGGTTATAAACCTAATGATAGCTAGCTTTATAGTGGTTGGAGATGCCTAGCCTAGAAGGGCAACCTTGGGCCTTGATATCTAGGTGTATAGGTTGACTTTATGGAGAGGTTTAGAGGGCCCCTTTATGGGTCCGATGGGAACCTCAATAGGGTTAGGTAGAGTGATCTTGATGGATGTTGGAAAAGGTACCTCGATAACTTAGAGGTGATGAGCCTTGATAGGTGGGGAGGCTTAGGCCTCAATAGGTATTGTGAAGGAACATTATACAAGCCTTGATAGGGTTGGACCCTTGATGGATCACCCTCGATAGCTTGGAAGTGAAAGAGCGTCGATAAATCTCCTTTGTATGGGATTGGATAGGTCCACTTAAGGGGTGTTGTTTTAGACTTTTAACCCCCATGCCCTATATAAACCCCTACCTGTCGATCCTATACTCACTTGGAAATTGAGATACATGGTATACATTGAAGAGGAATATAGGAGGCAAAATAGGGGCTCAAGGATGTCGAGACTCATGGTTTGAAGCTTGCATGTGAATCAAAGTTGAAGATCAAGATTCCCTTGGTGAATCTAAGGCTAAATAGCTTTGTTTTTAGCCTAAGACATGCAAGCCATTCCCTTTTATCTATATTTTCTTTCCTTACTCCTATACATGTTGGGTTTTAGGGGAGACAGAGAAGGCAGCAGAAACAAAAATTTTCTTCTCCCAAACCCAGAATAAAGGAATCGTGTCAACGTTTATACAATAGGAATGATGGTTTGTAGAGGCGTACCTTGTCCCCAGGCTTGCTCGGAGACGTTACCTCACGGCTTGCGCGGTCTTCACCTCCGGTCTTGGACGGTGTCTGTGCAGCTCCTGGTCTCACCGAGACTGTCGGCATTGACAGTTGTCCTCCAAGCGGCAGAAGTCTCCCGCCTCTGAAGTAGTCCACACGGACCACCTGGAACTCCGATCTCCTTGTCCCATAAGGAATCGGAAGGATTCGCACCCTCCTGTTAGCGTACTAGTCACCGACACACTCTCCTACCACCAATCGCTTTTCTGCAGTTGTCTTTCCCTTGTTGTGCCTCCCTTATCGGGTATCACTTGCTCGGGCTCTCTCGGTTACCAAAACCAGAGAGAACGATAACTTTATAGAGCAACTGGTGTTCTGAGTTGTTGTTTGAGAAGCCCCCAATACCCCTATATATATAGGAGGGTCATGGGATAGGGTTCTCTACCTCGGGCAATGTGGGATTAAAGCAGGAGTAGAAGGGTTCAAGATTTTCCACAAAACAACCAACTATGCCAGCTGAACCGATCGTTTCAACCCTGAAACGGTCGTTTGGTGACCTCAACCGATCGGTTCACACCTGAACCGATCGTTTGGGACCCCTGAGCCGATCGGTTCATGGTCCTAGTCCAACTCAAATTGACTTTCATATTTGTTTCCAATTAATCAAATATTTATCCTTGTCCAAATCGAATTTGTACAAGTGAAACAAATTGTATTTGCAAAATAGTCTTCTGACTTTCCAAACGATCTCGGTTGGTCACATGAATCGACTGGTTCAACAATTGAGTCGATCATCTCATTGCACATGAGTCGATCGTCTCACCAGTTGAGCCGATCAATTCACCAACCTAAGCCGATCGGTTCATCTCATGAGCCGGTCGGTTGGGGCAGCAAACTGTGCAAATCAATCAATTACAGTTTCAATCAATCTGATACTCCAATCAACCGGTCCAACACCTTGAACACTATGATACTGAGCTATCAATTGATTGAGTGTTTAACTGAACTACTAAACTCCTTTCGTAATCAATCTAAACATCATTTGTGGATAAACTCCTCTTCTAGGTCAAAACCTATGTGTGTGACTCTGTAGGTCCATTTCACATTGGCAGTGAAAGTCCATAACACTTATGACTTCACAAGCAAAGAGCAGTGACTAGTCGCACATCAGTGCTACCCAAGTGAAATAGAAATTTGGAGAACAACTTTCAATCCTACAATCCATGAATGGTGTTACAGTGAATGTATAATTCCTTTGTCACTGATATCCCGAATGAACTCAAGGCATGGAACAGTCATCCTGTCAACGTTCATTCACTTTCGTGATCTCAGAGTAGACTGAAGGAGATATGTATGACATTAATATCACATACTGATTCACACATGCGTGTGCATGCCTATCTCAATCCTACTCATCAAGTGGCCATGGATATCAAACTCCCTCAGGAGAGACAAATCCCATATCTATCACTCACCCCTCAAAAGCCCCATGTGTCAAAGCCACCAAATCATCACCTTTATAACAACCCATGTTTCAGGACTGTGTTTGATGATGTCAAAGTGTACCCAATGACATGTGTTGAGTGCAGTGATTTTAGATCAAAGAATCACACTCACCACCATCACTGTGAGAATTGATTGTGACTACCATGTCATGGTTCCATGTGTCAAACTCACGGTGGGTCTGTCCAGTACACTTTTTCTCTAACAAGTACCTATGTGTTTGGTTTGATATCTCCATATCATGACTAACGAGATTCTATCATCAACCAATACCACAATCTAGTCTTATGTGTCATTGTTGTCTATTAACCTTCCACAATGACATCCGACTAGGGACATAACAAGAATGTACAAACTCTTAGCATCTGTATGATCTCATCGTTCAGGTCTTGAACCTGAAAGCATATGTCATTGAGTATTGTCATTCTCTAGATATTCAATATGTTCTATCATTATCTCATATGACTGAACCAGAAAGAATTGGAAGCTTTCCTTTGATGTTTATCAAATCAATCTTAATGTATCCCACCAACCATCCCATGATTGGCTCTCAGGGCATACATACCAACAGACTCCCACTTGCACTACGAGCCAATCACCCTTGAATCATATTCATAGTGATCTTCAAACATGTCCCACATGTTATTATGCTCTACTGCTTACGTAGTGAGTTATGGAAACACCTTGCCAAAGTCGGTATTAACTGCATGTCTCTCATCTCTTCACTATATGTCACACATATGAGATGGAGTTGCCGTAATATGCGATCTAGTATTCCTTTGCTAACCTTTAGCCACTTTGCATGACCAAGCACTCCTAACTTGTCATCAATGACCGGAATAACTATAAGTTCATCTCATGAACTTCCAGATCCATATAGTATCCACTAATGTTCTCTAACACACAGATACTCGGCTTTCCTTTTAAATGGCTTTATTGGAACATTTCCATTTATCAACAAACATTCACTTTTATATATCCCATATATATTTTGCGATTAATTTTCTATCCTTTTCGGAAATTCGCATCAGTGTAACTCTTTACAGTGAACCCTTCCATATTTCCATAGAATTAGTACTTCTCAAATTCTCATGGTATTCTAGTAACTCTTACTGGAACTAGATAAACATCCACTCGTCATGTCCCACATATGAGTTATCAGGATGAGCACACCATATTGTCATGTCCTACATAAAAGATGATGAATGCATTTTATTCTTGCTATGTCCATATATGCAAGATAATGGGATGATTACATGCATGATAGATCCATATATATTCTTAGTGTTCCCATTCTTCATAAGAATTGGACACCTGGCTTTGGGATACTACCTCCATGTAACATGGATAAGTTTTCTCCCACTGAATCTGTGTATAGTGAACCTTTCAGTATAGATTTCCAATGTACGCTCTCTCTTTTCAGGTTAAGAGGTTTTTCGAAACCTATCTCTATAGATCTATATTCCTATCACATAGGAAACATCTCTATCTTCCTTAAAGATAATTTCCACTTTGGATTTCCATTCTAGAACATTTCCATTTCACATCAACATGTGGAATGTGAATACACTCCCACTAAATCACATATCTCTCTTTATCTTTGACATATCAGTCAAACCTTTTGACTATATTATCAAAATAAAGATCACAGTTCTGAGTTGCTTGTACTCAATCAATTACATTGATTAGTCCATTGTAACTTATAGACTTCATTTGCATTAACAGATTCATATACCTTATAGGTTTTGTCACGTACACATCCTTGTTTTATTCCTTATAGGAATGTGGTTTTAGTATCCGTATGCCAAATCTCTTAGTCATTAAGTTTCAATCAACAAGCATCATCCTTCTCAAAATGTCATCCATGTGTCTTAACACTTAAGACTCATTCACACTTATGGATTTCATACCAACGGGTGATACCATCAAGGTCATACCTTATGGTTCACATGGAAGTCATTTAAGATGTAATGGTCATAAACCATAACTCAAAATATGTTTCCTCATATTCATCTAGATAGTTGACTCATCACATGACCAACTCATCACATAGATAATCGAGGTGTATCTGTCAAGGATATAAGAACTCACAACTCCTTGTGATTTTTAATGTCCTTTATTAGTGTGGGGTATTCTTTATTTAAGAAGAAATTAGTTATTTGAAAATCATCCTCTAACTCCTTAGAGTATGACTCCTTTTGATTTAGACATCACCATGCCTTAATCACGAGCTCACTATGATACACTATCATAATCACTCATAAGGATCTCAAACATTTGGTCCAAGTATTTCATTCATTGATCTCATCAAGAATTAACACTTTACCAAATTCACACTTCATCTATGATATTCTTGAACACTTCAAGATATTCATATTGGTATTTCTCTAAACACCGCTTGAAGTATTAGCATTAACTCTAATAGGTATGTAAATACATCACATGTATTATACCTAATAGGATAATCATTCTCCCACTACCACTAGTGAAGATTGATTAATCATGTCTAAGATATTCATGTCTCTTACTGGTTCTCTAACCAAAAGAGTCTAGATTTGTCCATCATATGGCACCTAGAAATGAATTTCTCATGATAATGCTAATTTGATCATTTGAGTTATCAATAACTTTTAGGTATCATTTTATCTTATGCATACCAAGTACCACAAGATAAACAAGGTATTGCCACAAATATTGAAACATCAACTTTATTAATTGCCATCATTGTCATACAATATGCAAAAATTAAGGTGTTTCTATCCATTGGCAAATATGAAATAGCAGTTCATAACTCTATTACATGCCTTCAAGGCTGAAAATAAACTAAATTACTCCTATCTATGGCGGCAACACTTTCCCCATTTATTGAGTGCTTTACATTTTATATCTTGGTATCATATATCTCAAAAATGTTACAAGTTTATTTCATGACACCTTCAGGTGGAGACATCCGTTGCCTCCTTCTTCTTTAGTTCTTCCAGATAGAGTGGACAATTCCTTTTCCAATGTCCCAGTGTTTGACAATGGTGGCAATTGCCACTCTTGGTCATGCCTCCCTTGGCCTTGAGAGTTGAAGACGACTTGGGTTGTTGGCTAGCATCAGAACCTTTCTTAGCTTTGCCCTTGCCCTTGCGCTTGGACTTGCCTTTCTTGTCACTGATCATCATCAAAGACTTAGGCTTGTCCTTCTTCATCTGTGTCTCGGCTGTCCTCAACATGCCCAACAACTCTGTCAACGGCTTATCAAAATTTTTCATGTTGTAGTTCATCACAAACTGACTGTAGGATTCTGGCAATGATTGTAGTATCACGTCAGTAGCCAACTCTTGTCTCAGGGGAAATCCCAGTCTCGTCAGGTTCTCCACATACCCAATCATCTTGAGCGTGTGAGAACCAACTGGATCTCCTTCTGTCATGACACACTTGAATAGCACCCTGGAGACATCATATCTCTCTTGTCGTGCTTGATCTTCATACATATTCTTGAGATGCTTAATCATCTCAATGACACCCATGTTCTCATGTTGTCTCTGCAACTCGTGGTTCATGGAGCACAACATCAAGCACTTTGCATTAATGGCATCATCAGAATGCTTCTTGTAAGCATCCCTTTCTGCCTTTGGTATGGTAGGAGCAGGTTCCTCAGGAACTGGAGTATCCAGGACATAGAGCTTTCTCTCTTGAGTGAGAACAATTCTCAATGTCCTAAACCAGTCGTGGAAGTTAGTCCCATTCAGCTTGTCCTTATCAAGGACCGATCGCAACAAAAAGTGATTGTTGTTTATTGTCATTTGTACTACAAAAGGAAATATATGCAATTTAGTCCAAAACTCAATTTTG
Source organism: Alisma plantago-aquatica (assembly GCA_963693085.1). Taxonomy (NCBI): domain Eukaryota; kingdom Viridiplantae; phylum Streptophyta; class Magnoliopsida; order Alismatales; family Alismataceae; genus Alisma; species Alisma plantago-aquatica. Next base: position 1,163,542,885 of record OY856412.1, on the reverse strand, counting down.
ACTTATTTGATTGATTTGAAAAGTTGACGATATAATTAGGACTTTAATTAATTATTGCTCCCACTATTTTTGTTCAAATTGATAGCCCTCACCATCAATTCGGAAGATTACAATGTACAATCTTCTAGTGGATCAAGATCCATATTTCATCAAGTCATGAGTCAGCTTTGGCTGATCGCCCACAATCTTGACTATTTAGGTAGGCCATAATGCCAATTGCATCATATGCAACTCTTGATGAATGAACATGTGCAACACCTTGCCATGAACATTCCGTGCCTCTGGGCCTAGACGCTCTAAGAATCACCAGTTAAGTCTAACCCAAAAGCTGACATGGTAAATATGCACCCTACTTTGGCAGAACCTACATGTTTACCCTTCACACTTCCATGAGATAGATGGCGCATCACGCTTTGGCGTAACCTATGCTTGGTCGATCAATTTTTTCATGTATGCCACTAATGGAAGGCGTAAAAGACTTAATATTTAGCTGAGAGATTTGGTTTTATAGGTACATATACATATCCAATCACCACAATATATAGTACGTGTCATATGCATGCTATATCCCACAGAAAACATGTGAAATGATAAAAGTGATGATTATGGCCATCCTAATGTGATTCCTCGAGCTAAGAGGAATCACGGTCATCTAGGTCCACATCACATGCAACCTGTACAAGATGAACTCTATGCTTTTCCATTCTGGGTTTGATCAACTCATCTCCATGATTGATCGGCTCGCCATCAGGCTGGTCGATTGGGTGCCACCAGCCGATCGATTGGCTCCTCCAACCGATCGGTTCGCCTAGTCGTCGTGCATCTCCTCAAGTCGCCACCCGCTCGTCTCGCTCCTCAAGTCAGTCATCTGGAACACCAACCGATCGGTTCATGCCTTGAACTGATCATCTCAGTCATTGTCAGGTTGTCCGCCGTTCTTTGACATAACAGGAAATAAAAGATCTATCCTATTTTACATTTAAAAAGGGAAACCCCGAGTTACATTCGGGGGGGAGCAAAGGTAGGAAAGAAATCTCGAGTTACATCAGGAATAAGGAGGTAGGGAATCAGTGCGCAGATCGAGATGCAAGCAACCACATACAACCATGCACACGTATAGGGTTTATTGGCCATAACCACGTTATACATCCACCACAAAACTCATTTAAGGGCTACGTGTATCGAGTGCATTCATATTACAAATCATATATGTATATTGGGATTTGTGTATTTAGGATTGAACATGCATAAAGCCAATTTTATTCGCATCGTATGCAATAAATAAAGGTGACAAACCAAAATCGATCATATCAACAATCCTAAAGTATAGAGCAGTTGACGTGGCTCTGATACCACTGTTGGGTTTTAGGGGAGACAGAGAAGGCAGTGGAAACAAAAAATTTCTTCTCCCAAACCCATAATAAAGGAATCGCGTCAACGTCTATACAATAGGAAGGATGGTTTGTAGAGGCGTACCTTGTTCCGAGGCTTGCTCGGCGACGTTACCTCGCGGCCTGTGTGGTCTTCACCTCCAGTCTTGGACGGTGTATGTGCAGCTCCTGGTCTCACCGGGACTGTCGGGATTGACACATGTCCTCTGAGCGGCAGAAGTCTCCCACCTCTGAAGTAGTCCACACGAACCACATGGAACTCCGATCTCCTTATCCCTCAAGGAATCAGAAGGAGTCACACCCTCCTGTCAGCGTACTAGTCACCGATACACTCTCCTGCCACTAGTCATTTTTCTACAGTTGTATTTTCCTTGTTGTGCCTCCCTTATCGGGTAGCACTTTCTCAGGCTCTCTCGGTTACCAAAACCAGAGAGAACGACAACTTTACAGAGCAACTGGTATTCTGAGTTGTTGTTTGAGAAACCCCCAATACCCCTATATATAGGAGGGTCATGGGATAGGGTTCTCTACCCGAGGCAATGCGGGATTAAAGCAGGAGTAGAAGGGTTTAATATTTTCCATAAAACAACCAACTGCGCCAGCTGAACCGATCATTTCAACCCTGAAACGGTCGTTTGGTGACCTCAACCGATCGGTTCACACCTGAACCGATCGTTTGGGACCCCTGTGCTGATTGGTTCACTTCTGAGTCGATCGGTTCGTGGTCCTGGTCCAACTCAAATTGACTTTCATATTTGTTTCCAATTAATCAAATAATAATCCTTGTCGAAATCGAATTTGTACAAGTGAAACAAATTGTATTTGCAAAATAATCTTCTGACTTTCCAAATGATCTCAGTTGGTCACATGAATCGACTGGTTCAATAATGGAGTCGATCGTCTCATTGCACATGAGTCGGTCGTCGCATTGCACATGAGTCGATCATCTCACCAGTTGAGCTGATCGGTTCACCAACCTGAGCTGATCGGTTCACCAACCTGAGTCGGTTGGTTCATCCCATGAGCCGATCAGTTGGGGCAGCAGACTGTGCAAATCAGTCAATCGTAGTTTCAATTAATCTGATACTCCAATCAATCAGTCCAACACCTTGAACACTATGATACTGAGCTATCAATTGATTGAGTGTTTAATTGAACTACTAAACTCCTTTAGTAATCAATCTAAACATCATTTGTGGATAAACTCCTCTTCCAGGTCAAATCATATGTGTGTGACCCTGCAGGTCCATTTCACGTTGGCAGTGAAAGTCCATAACACTTATGACTTCACAAGCAAAGAGCGGTGCCTAGTCGCACATCAGTGCTACCCAAGTGAAATAGAAAGTTGGAGAACTTTCAATCCTACAATCCATGAATGGTGTTACAGTGAATGTATAATTCCTTTTTCACTGATATCCCGAATGAACTCAAGGCATGGAACAGTCATCCTATCAATGTTCATTCACTTTCTTGAATATAGTTCGAAGACTATTAGACCTCATTTATCTAAGACCTAAAATTTATGTTCTAAAACTTAATGTGTACTTTTTTTCACCTAGGATATGAATGATGATACTAGGATGATAGGAATATACATGATAGCATACATGTATTCTTTTGTTATAGAAACATGTCCAAGATTTACTCACTAGGAGTAAATCTTAGATAGTCCCTGGTTTTGGACTATTCTTGAACACTTAATCTCACTTAGGATGTAAGTGTATAATGTGTATTTAGTTTTCAAGATGTTTTATCGACACTTAACCATTTGTTGTCTAAGTACATAATGTAGGTGAGTATTTTTCATCTACATTAGTATACTAGGAGAACTGTGGGGAAATGTTATCGAAATATTCTTGAAAACTGAATACACATTATACACTTATAGTGAGATTGAGTGTTCAAGTATGGGATATGTGGTACACATCCATTACTAAACCTTATACCCTAAACGCTAAACCCTAAACTCTAATCCCTAAATCATAAGACATAAATCCTAAACCCTAAATGCAAAACCCTAAGCCTAATGCCTGAACCCTAACCTTACACCCTTTTAAAATTGAAGTAGCTAACACATGATTTGATACTCATTTTCCTTGTGATCATGGAACGAATCCATCATGGATGTCCATTCCAAATTGATCCACTCCAGAGTGTATTACTACTCTCGACCAGTTTATAGGATTTCTGGAGGAACATAGAAAATGAAATGAAGATAGATTCTATTATCCATGTAGGAATTGCAGTAACAACTTAAAAGTTGACACTATTGATGAAATCAAAAGTCATGTCATGTGCAATGGGATTGTATAGGGCTATACATAATGGTATTGGCATGGAAAGATTCCTACTATGAGATCAACATATGTTGATAGCAGTACTTGGGTTGACGAAGAAATTGTCAACGATGTTGATGTGAATAAACTGATTCTGGTAGACATGGTTGAAGCGATGCTAGATAGTTGTGGGGTAAATCTTACTGATCCACCTTCCTTATTTAGAAACATTGTGCATGATGTTGAGAGACTGTTATACTTAGGTTGTATTAAGTTTACAAAGCTAAGTGTTGTGTTGGGATAGTATACTCTGAAGGGTAACAAGAGATGGAGAGACAAAAGCTTCACGTCTCTATTGTCTTTGTTGAAAAGAAATTCTTTCTTAAGGAAACAAGCTTCCAATCTCAACATACAAAACAAATAAAATATTGTGCCCAATGGGAATGGAGACTAAGAAGATACATACATCCTGAACGAATGTGTGTAATTACAAAAGGACAATATCAATTTGAAAGATTGTCCAAAATGTAGGGCGTCAAGGTATAAAATGACGACTTTGGGTAAGGCCAAAAATCACTCTCTTGCCAAGGTGATGTAGTATCTACCTATCATACCACAATTTCAACTCTTGTTTCCAATATTGTAGATGTGCACAATTTATCTTGCCATGTAGAGGTAATGATAAACAATGATGGGATCCTACTACAAGCATCGAATTCCCCACAAAATTGATTTATTGTACCATGAATTTGGTGAATAAGTCAAGAATTTGAGACGTCGGCTTTGTACCGACAGGATGAATTCATATGGAATATTAAGCAGCCAACATAGTACTTGGCCCATTATTATTGTTATATACAATGTTCCTCCCTAGTTGTGTATGAAAAGTAAGTATTTCATGTTGTACTTGTTGATATCAGGCACAAAACAACTTGGAAATTATATTGATGCTTTTCTTGAACCTCTGATTGATGACTTAAAGAAACTCTAGAGAGAAGGTATGATGACCTATGATGCTTCACGTGTAGACACATTTCATTTTCATGCCATGTTGTTTTGCACTATTAATGACTTTCCAACATATGGAAATTTGTTTGGATATAGTTTAAAAGGATCCAAGGTGTACCCTCTATGCAAGGAGAACATTGATTCAATACTACTAAAATATGAAAGAAAGATTATATATCTTGTTCATAAAAAGGTTTCTTCTAAAAGTGAATCCTTATTGAAGGTTGTGCAAAGCATTCAATTGCTCAATTGAGGAACAATGTGCCCTATGCTTATGAAATAGTAAAAGACATTGTCAATGCATTTGGTAAGAGATCACAATGTACTATTCACACATGTGATGATTCTTTCTTCAAGAAGAGGTCAATCTTATGATATCTTCCTCACCGGATTTCATTCATAGTTAGGCATTGTACATATGTCATGCATGTTGAGAAAAGTGTTTTTGACACACCAATTTTACCAAGACAACATATCCTTCATCCAGTTCAATGTGGATTGCTACAGAGCATAATAGGACATTTATTAGGTGGTTTGAAGATAAAATCTTCTGTCAATTATCTCAAATACCAAATAATGTTGCTAAAAATATGAAATGGCTCGCCTTTAAACCAAAAATGAATGTTATATATTACAAAGGGTTTGACATAAATGGATCTTCATACTACACAAAACACCATGATGATAATAGTGTTGTCCAAAATAGCTGGCTCATCCCCAAAATAAATTATATCTAAGAGAAGGTTCCTTCTCCCTCTATCTGACCTGGGCAACAAAGCCAAGATGCTCCCGAGATGGGTAAATCAGCCTTAGTCCCCCACTGGGTTCCGCTTCATGACGTGGCACTAGACTTGACCACTTGAACTATCAGCTGCTTGGTTGCTAACTCTAACACTCCCCCTCAAGTTGGATCATGGGAGAAACACATGTCCAACTTGCTAATATATGAAAAAGATAATCGCCCATACAAAAAATGATCTCCACTAACAACATATGATCTCCCATTGAATCATGCAATGCAACAATTGAAGGACCCTGACACTCCCCTTAAAGAACATATCACATATAAGAAAACAAGTCTTCTCTCCTTGAAAAAGATAAAATTAATGCATAAACAATAATAGTAGAGTGGACTCTCCTTAAATTAATGATTGCTAGACCTGCATGAGCAATCTTGAATGAACAATTAAAACTTTAGCAATAATCCAAAGCAGTAGATGGTGGAGAATATTTATAGAATCCATTTGAGTCGCCATTGTTGTTAAGTAGTTTCATAGATGAAGCACCAACACCAAAATAATGCTTGGTAGTTTGTACAAGAGCACTGCTATAGAAATATTGTGATATAGCAGGTGGGCACGTGTTGGACATACACTAGTACATGAAAGACACACTATAGTAGGTGTCAACACTACACAAATGAATATGCAGTACTAGAAACATGGTGAGATGACATGGCTTCATCTCTTCATCTTCTCTCATCCATATCATATCCTCCCTCTACTCATTTTCCTCTATTCTCCCCTTCATGTAAACCATGAAAAGGATCATGAGAGTGATTGGGGTGGAAAGCCATAAACATTGGTATAGGAATGGATATGGAAATGATGAATAGAAATAAATCATTAGCGGTATAAAGGCACCATAGGAAGAATAAAACACTATCACCATATAGGCACAGTAGGAAAAATAAATTTATATGAATATAGGAATCGTAGCATGCAATAGAGAAGATCCCTAATTCAAACAAAGGCAATTAGTCATGTGCGTTAGGGGAACCACATGGATAGGAAGAAAATTTAATGTCGAGCACCTTCTCCCATTTTTGTTGCTTTATAAACTAACACATGATATTTTTTATCTGATATGACGTGATATAACCTAATGCGACCCAAAGTTATACATGATCCGATTAGATAGATTAGGATAGAAAAATTAATTTATCTTTGTGTCACACGGTTAAGGAACTATTGAATCAAGAGTGCATTATAGGCACATTGTATCCTTAAGAAAATGTGAAAATATTGACGCTACATTGTTCAATGAACTAATGGACTTCATTTTCATTCATTTATGTTTTTATAAGCTATTTGCTTCACTTAGACTTCAAATATGGATTGTATGATTGCTATCTTAATGAACACAATTTAAATCATCTTAATAGGATAATAATGATGTAATCTTCATGCCACCAAGTTATATTGGTATTATTAGTTAATATTGCACAAAATTATTAAATGATAATTAGGTATGGAACCCCAACGGTATGTGATGTCTATGGTTACCTTAGGATCACCTCTACTGTGTGATTATTCATCCCGAAAGGGATATTGATTGATTAATTGATTGATTGATGCTTCTTTAGGAGGAAGCACGCTTTGTGGTAAGATAGCCACTCAGACTTGGCTGATGTCTATTGATTGATTAGCAGGAAAGGATAGGAAATCTACCAACATATCATGAATTGATGGGTTTATTGTAAATTCTTACGAGTAGAAATGGTGGAGTTGGTATGTCTGGACCAAATGACTGCATGTGTTGGTAGTCACGATTGATTGGGCTTAAAAGTAATTGTTTAATTGATTGAAAATATCTGACCAGTCATCTAAAATTTTATAATTGTTATGAGTTAAAATGAGCATTGAATGATTAATTAAAATCATATGAAATTGGTTCATTGAATTACTTATTCTTCATATTGATCGTATGATTTGCTCACTTCTTATAATAATTATTGATCACATTGGAAAAATGAACATACCATTTATATTTATAGTTATATATATATTTATTTATCACCTTGGCTATATACACTAATAGGAATGATTTCCCCTGTGATTGGGATCCCGCAAGTACCAATGCATGAGAGGTTCGAGCTATCTGACAGCGGCGGATGTACATGGGGGGAAGATTGCAAGGATGGTGTTTTATTGACTGGTGGTTTTATCACACTCTGATTATCTCTTGTGTTTTATTTTCCATGCTTTCTCCTTTTGTTTGCGTTCAGGGTGTTACAACTGATGGTATCAAAGTAGGTCCCCTCATTTACCCTCTGGTTTTCCAGATGGTAAGAACAAATTTTTTATCTTAAAATTTGATTTAAGTATCGATAATTGAATTGAGTATATTTAACCGACTTAGAAGTTTAATTACTCCGGCCAAGTAATTAAGCATATAAGTGCATATACTTTTGATAATTTGGTACTTTAGCCAAGTGCCTGGTTACTAGAGCTTTAAAAAGGAGATCAAGATAGTGTAATAGTTTTCAATTTAGAGATTAATTAAGTGTATAAATATCAACATATTAATAAAATTGTGACAATTTTATGTAGATGCCTCCTACAAGAGTCAGAAGAAATAACCCTATTAGTGGCAATGACACTGGTGGAAGCAAGTCCTTGCAACCAAAATTGATATCAAATATGATGCAATTCTTCCAAAGTTTTAGTACACTTTCCGCCCAACAAATGCAAGGACAGGGCACTGAGGTGGGATCAGAGGTCACCATCAATAAATTCCTCAATCTTAACCCACCAACCTTCTCTAGTGAAGCTGATCTACATAAATTTGAGGCCTAGATGGAATCCATTAAAGAGTCCTTTGAACCCTTAAGTGTCTAGAGGATTGCAAAGTCACCTTTGTTGCAAATCGTCTCATTGATGGGGCAAAGATGTGGTGGTTGTCCGTTAAAACAGTGAAGTTCTTTATGGCAGAAATGACATATATTGGAAGGAGTTTTTTTTATGCTTTTAAATATGAATACTTCCCTCCTCACATCAATATTGTCTTCAGGGCAAGTTCTTGCACCTGTAACAAGATAAAATGACTCTAGCAGAATATTTGGAAAAATTTAGGAAATTGGAATGATATTGTCCAAACCAGTATAATTTAGATCGACATAGGTAGCCTAAAACCCTCTTTACGTAATTTGGTGAAGATTAGTCACCCAAGGATGTTGGTGGAAGTTGTTGAATGTGCCTACGATATGGAGGAAAAAAATAAACTCCAGACTGAAGAAAGCAATCAAGGGAGAAGAATAGGCCTTTCCCTCAATCACACAACAACGGTTGGTGACAAGGGACTCCAAACAAAAAGACAAAGTTTCAACCTCACCAAAAGCGAGGAAGGACACAACTCGAATCATGCTCCCATTGCCACAAGTATCATCCTGGAAGGGAGTGTAATCTTCTCACTGGAGCTTGTCTGAATTGCAGAGAGAAAGGACACTTTGTGAGAGACTGCCCAAAGCCAAAAAATAATACAACACAAAAGAAGAATGGACAGAGTGAGTCCACAAAGAATATTTCTAGAAGGGTGTTCACCCTCAATGGTGAGACAACAAACACATCCTCTGAGGTGATCCAAGGTATGATGCCTATTTCCAATCACCATGCAAAAGTGTTGTTTGACTCTAGTGCCTCTTTTTCCTTCATATCTAAGGCTTTTGGCAGTATGTTGGCACATGAGATAGAACCCTTACCCTTCATTCTATAAGTAACAACTGCTACTGGTGAAGCTAACATATCCAAGGATTTTCTTCGAGAAGTACCTATACTGATTGAAGGGAAAGTCCTACCTTCTAATCCAATAGTCCTCAACATGAAGGACTTTGATATTATCCTTGGAATGGATTGTCTTGCATAACATGATGCTTGTGTGTTGTGCAAGAACAAGAAAGTCATGTTTGGGAATCCTACAAATCCTTCTTTGGACTTTAAAGGAATAAAGGTGTCAAGTGGAAGACTCTTCGTATCTTCTCTTAAGGCTTCTAAAATATTGGAAAAGGGATTAATGCACTTTTGGGAAGTGTAGTTTAGGTGGACTCTAAATTTTCTAAACTTGAGGACTTAAACATGGTTTCTGTATTCCCTGGCATCTTCCCAGATGATCTTCCTGGACTACCACCTCCTAGGGAGATAGAATTCAACTTGAGCTTGTTCCAGGGACTTCCCCAATATCTAAACCACCTTACAAAATGGCCCCTACTGAGCTCGAAGAGCTAAAGAAACAACTGTAAGAGTTAATCGATAAGAGGTTCAGTCGACCTATTGTCTCACCTTGGGGAGCCCTTGTCCTATTTTTAAAAAAGAAGGATGGGTCAATGAGGTTGTGTATCGATTATCACATGATCAACCAAGTCATGGTGAAAAATAGATACCCTCTGCCTCAGATCGAAGATCTTTTTGATCAACTTCACTCAGCAACTATACTCTCAAAAGTCGATCTCCGGTTAGGATACCATCAACTGCAAATTAAGGAGGAAGATATTCCAAAAACAGCCTTTCAATCACGATATGAACACTTTGAATTCTTGGTGATGCCTTTTGCTGCGTTCATGGACCTGATGAATCACATATTCATACCACTTTGGAAGAGCTAGAATTCTAACCTTATGCCAGGATCTACGGGCCAAGGGACAGTCTCAGGTAGGCAGTTCTTCCTAGCTGCTTAGCCTGTAGTAGGTATTTGGTTTACCGCTTTAGGTATTAGCACTATGGCTTTCAACCTAAATGGTTTCAACTTTAACCAATCTGTAGTTGACACTCAAGGTCGTGTTATTAACACTTGAACTGACTGAACTGTCTCACGACGTTCTGAACCCAACTAACGTACCGCTTTAATAGGCGAACAACCCAACCCTTAGAACATACTACAGGCCAAAGTGAGCCCTTTCATTCAATTCTTAATTAAAAGATTAACCAATTATGACATCTCTTCTCTCCCACTTCACACCTTGGAACGCGTTGTTCTTCTAGAGAGAAACACACTTTCACATCTTCTTTGCGATGTGTGATTTGATCAAAATTTTCATTTTACAGAGTCGTGCTAATAACATGTCACCCCATTCAATCTGATTGGGGTACCCCTAACTCTGATAAAACTATCTACGCTAGTATGGTAAAAAGAACTAATAGGAAACCATATTTTGGAATTATTCTATTCTGATTAGAAAAAAAAATGGTCCAG